>BSBM01000370.1:29599166-31090833 GCA_027924585.1 Larix kaempferi | reverse complement strand
TTCAAAATCTATCTAGGTTAGGTGAGATATCTAAGGAAAAGAATGATATTATCCACAACAATGCAAGATATAATTTGAGATCACAAAAGGTATTGTTTGTCTCTAAAACAAGGGAGCTTGATGGAGGATTTGCATTGAATTTTGGGGAAAATATTAAAATATTGGGTATGTGTAGAAGATTTGTTTATCATTGGCTCAAGGGAAAGAATCGTCATAAATCATGTACGGAAAACAATATTCAATATTTGGGGTACATATAGCAACAACCCCATTTGCAGTGGGTGGATCATGATTTGTTTATCCCTAAATTACCGAGGTTTGGGAAGCTCACTGAAAAATATTTCCTTAAAGAGACTTGTGGAAGCTCATGAACCGGGGATTTTTATGATTCAAGAAACGATGCGATATGGTGGGAAATTGATTGTAAAATAGGGAAAATGTTTTTGATATGAAAGTTTTATTTTATTGATGCTCGTGGTCATTCAAGAGGGATTGTTACTAGGTGGTTATCTCATTATTTTTACAACACTAACTCTTTGGCTTGTGATTTACATTTAAGAATTATTCTTTACTCCCAAGAGTCGAGCAAGGAGATAACATTCCTAAACTTCTATAGGCCTAATAATGATAGGGTTTCTTTCTAGGATATATTTTTCAACATGGACCTAATAAATCAAAACAATGTCATTGTGGGTAGATATTTGAACTTGTCTTTGGATCTAGTAAAAATCTAGGGTCAAGGAGCTTAGGTAGATCTGCTAATTAACTTCTCCATTCAAAGGTGGGAGGAAGATGGGTTTCTTGATATATATCCTATAAAAATAGGCTCTACATGGAGGATTAACAAGAGAGTGGGACATGATAGGATTGCAAAGAGATTACACAAATTTATAATATCATAATGGATCATCAATGACCAGTTTAGGATTACATAATCAGTGGGAAAAAATGGAGATTGTGATCACTTTCCAATTCTTTTGGAGATGGAAAAGGTTAGGAGGAAAAAACCCTTGCCAATTTAAATTTAATCCTTCATATATTGTAGAAGAAGATTGTGTTAACTTAATAAAGAAGAACTGGCCTTGTTTTAATGATATTATAAGTGAATATGTAGCAATATAGTTCAAAGAAAATCTAAAAAAGGAACAGTGGGTGGTTTCGTCTTGGGCACATGAGAAAAATATAAAGGAAAATAAGGAGTGTTTGAGTTAGAGTCTCATTTGGAAGATTTGTACGATCAATATTTGGTTGAATATCCATTACAGGAACTCAAAGTGTTAGAAAAGTAGGATTGCGGAGCAATAAAAATAAACAAGATGTAAATATAAATCACATAAAACACATTACAAGAGAGACACCAATATAACGTGGTTCACCCAAGATGGGCTACGTCCACACAGAAATTGTCAGTCCTTATTATTATGCCATCCATCAAAATGAAGGGATACAACCTGCAACAGATCCGCTACAACTTCTTCTTCGCTCTCTTACACAATCATAGAGATATTTACAATGCTACAATACATTACACAGTCATATTACAATATCTTTCTTTTAAAGGGGAATTACCATGGGAAAATACTATGGGCTACCCAATACCATGGGCCCACAAACTGTTGGCCAACAAACAACCCAAAAAAATCCTTTCGGGGGCACTGCCCCCAGACCCCCCCAGTCGGGGAGGATGGTCCCCCCGGACCCCCATGGGGGGGCGATGGACCCCCACACCCTCCACTGGGATGAGTGTGCAGTCCACCTATACAGCATATGAAACTGGGGTACAAACACAGCTGAAACAACAACATCTCTAAATCAGGAAGATCAAGCTCCACAACCAACACAAAGTTGAATTTTGCATACAAGAGCAAAGGAAAAGAAAGTTGTTAAAGGATGCAAAGCTTGCATGGATATTGAAAAGTAAAACTCCAAAGCATGAAAAAAGTGATGAAAATACAAAGTATGTTCATCAATATGAAAACCATAACAAAAATATTAACACTATATGGAAGATAAAGAGAAATGATGGTGAAGTAGTTTCAAGTTTTTAAAACATACAGAAAACAAGGACGTGGCATTTTAGTAAGCTTTATAAAGAAGACAATAGGGTAAATATAGTTGAGAATATTCAGATCACAACCTATTTCCCGAGGCTTTTTTTAAGAGGATAATGGGAAGTTGTTGGAAGAAGTCTCTAAGGATAAATTGGAAGAAGTCCTTTATAGTTTAAAAAATATAGTTTAAAAAAGGATAAGATCCTTGGTCCTGATAGTTGGCCAGATGATTTTTTCTTTTTCTTTTTTGAATAAATTAAAAAGGATTTAATTAGGATTATAGAGGAATATAGAGACAATTGTAGAGTTTGTTTAGCCTTTAACTCAACTTTTATTGCTTTAATTCCAAAATATTATAACCCTACTTCTTTTGAAGAGTTCAAGCCCATATCACTATGTAATTCCATTTATAAAATACTTGCAAAGTTTATTGTAGTGAGGGTGAAAGGTATCCTATCAAATTCAATATCCAATAAGTAATTCAACTTTTTTTCTAGAAGGTAGATCCATGAAGCAATAGGGTAGTGCAAGAAGGCCTTCACTTTATTAAAACTAGAAATGGTTTCTATGGTGATTGAAATAGATCTATCAAAATCTTATGACAAGGTTAGCTCTTTTTTTTTGCGGCTCATGTCAATACGCCCGGGTTTTTGTGTTGAATTCATAAACTAGGTAATGAATTTTGTGTCTACGGTTGCTTTCTCAAGTTTACTCAATGGATTAGATTTATAGTTTCTTAGGCCAAGATGATGGTTGCATCAAGTCTTTCCATTATTGCATGAATTCCTTAATAGGGCCTTGGTGGAGGTAAAGAGAACTAGAGCCTTGAAGGGTATAAGGATCGTAAGAATGGTCTACCTGATACATCTATTGTTCATTGATGACATACTACTTTTTTGTGATGGCTCAATGACGGGTACCATCAAGCTTAAGGAAATATTGGATATCTATTGCTATGCAACAAGAATGTTGGTTAATATAAGGAAGTCAACTATATATGTTTCTGAGATTGATGGTGAGGAAATTAGGTTTGTACAAAATTGCTTTCCTTCAAGTGAATTGAGTTACAGGGTGGTTTGAAGTACCTTGGTTTCTTCATAAAACCAAATGACTATGGAAAAAGTATTGGGATTGGTTAATAGCCAAGGTAGAAAATATATTATCAACATGGTGTGGTCATTAGCTTTCCATATATGGAAGGCTCATGTTGGTAAAATCATTGATTGAAGCTATTCTTATATATTGGATGACATTAGCTTTATTCCAAAAGTGATTTTATACATTCCAAGAAGGATAAGTTTCATATTTTTATGGTTAGGTTGTATGGATAAGAGGGGCATCCCATCAGTCAAATGGAAAATATTATCAATCCCAAAGGAGATGGGAGGTTGGGACTATGCAAATATTATTGGTTTCAGAGGTGAGAGGCATTGCATTGGGGTAAATATATAGCAAGGCTTGGGTCTATTCATGATATCATAAGATAAGTTGAAGATGAAGTATTGTAGTTGAAGAATCCAATCAAAGGAATTTACTCTCCTAAGCTTGGTTATAAGGTTTTAAGTGAAGGAGTTGTTATGGAGGAAAACATTTGGTGGTGGAAGAAGGTTTGGAAGTAAAAGTGTCCACCAAAAACTTGCAATTTCATGTGGTTGGCTCTTAATAATAAGGCACTTACTCAAGATGACATTCAAAAAAGAAACAAAAGTGGTCCTGGATAGATTACTATGTGTAAGGTTAATGGTGAGTCTTTCTTATTTGCATATTTTTTGTCCTTATACTTCCTAGGTTTGGAAGGAAGTGAAGAAAATTATTGGTTTGCATACATCCTAGAATGGTGGTTTTATTGAGGTATGTTTAAGGAACTAGGAGGGAAATGTAGCTATGAAGAGGTTTAAATATTTGCCTAACATTGTAGCATGGGGGATTTGGTTATCTAGGAACTTGAGCTTGTTTGAAGATAAACATATTCTCCCTTTACAATGTTCCATGCAAAAGCTAAATATACTAAATAGCTTTGGCAATGTTAAATTGACAAGCCTAGTAGGCAACTTGTGGAAGAGGACATTGACAAGACATGTTAATGGTTATATTTTGATGGGGGGATTCAAGGGAACCTAGAGATTACTAAAGTTGGAGGTGCCGTACATCTATTAAATACCCATTAGATTAAATTTAACGCGAGTTTAGGAAGGGGTACCAACAACCATGCAAAATTAATGGCACTAAAGCTTGCTATTAAGTTAGCTTTGGAAAAAGGTGCACCTAATCTTTTGCTTTTCGAGGATTCTTAAGTTGTTATTAATTGAATGGTGTGTACTTCTTATGAAAATTGGAATAAGCTAAACATTAGATGATTTGCACCCACTTTTTGGCAATTTTTCCAGCCAAAACTCCAGTTTAAATTGTTAAAATTGCATTCTTATGTTGTTGGAATTGCATAATCGGGGTTCCCAAGGATAATTGAGGGCATTGAATCCATTTTTGCAATCAAAATTGCAATTCCAACAATGAAAATAGTGATTTCATAAAAAATCGCATCACTGGATTCCGACAAAAGTTGTCGGACAAGTGCAAATCATCTAACAATTAGCTTACTCCATGAAAATTTCATCCTGTGTCCCTTATTTGAAGAAGTACATACTTCAAAATATTATTTTTACATTTAATTTTCAACATATATACAATGAAAAAAATCATAGGTTGATGGACTCTCTAAAGAAGGTTTGGTACTTTATCCTAGACCTTGGCAAATTTTGGATGAGCGGGATGGACAAATCTTAGATTATACTCTCCCCACTACTTTTTATTAAGATTATGTTAACTAAAGTCATCATTTTACTCCTATCATATGAGAAACCTTTTTGTAATTATGTTGAACTTGTGGTTAGCACCTCCTTTGGGACTCATGACATGGTGTAACAACCTCCCATGGATCCGTTAGCTATGGCGGTTGTATCGAAAACTAGCAAGTCGACCTTTTGGTTTAACGGAAAATGTGGGCCAGCAATTGGTATCAGAGCCAAAAAGTTGTGGGTTTGAGTCCACTAGGTTGGTGTCGAGTGCCTCAATCAGTGCTAAGGGGGATGATTTTAACTTGGTGGTCAGTACCTCCTTTGGGACTCATGACATGGTTTAACAACCTCTCATGGATTCATTAACTTTGGCAGCTGTATCGAAAACTAATAGGTCAACCTTTTGGTTTAATGGCAACTATGAGCCAACAAATTATTGTTGGAGACCATTCATATATAGGTTTGTAGGTAAAGAGATATTTAAATTATATATGTTGGTCGGCTATGTACTTACTTTAGACATTTTTGAGATATTATCTCTTTTATGAGAAGAATGTAATGGTGATTTTTTTGTATACTAGGGATGGACTAGGCAGGTTTCTTTAGGTATTTTGTGACAGAATTGTCATCTCTTGGTGAGAGAATTGTCATCTCTTGGTGCTCTTTGTGCAATTCTCTTTAACATCTACAATTTACAAATTGTAATTTCTTTTCATTAATGAAATTATGAAATTTTAATTATAATTATAAAAAATATAGTTTTATTAATAATTATAATTATTAATAGAATTATAATTATTATATTTATTATTATAAATACAATTATAGTAATAAATTAATATTAATTAAATTTTTTAGTGAAGTTATTAGTGGCAAATTTGGCTTTGCCATGACATTATCACAGCACACAAGACATGCCAGAATAATGTGTCCGTGACATGTAATTTGAATTAGAGTCAAAACATGCAATAGTGACACAATGCTTTTCTTGGCATCACATCAAAAAAATATGGTGTTCGTATGATGTGGGTTTGACACATACACAACTTGCATTTTATCCTTACGTTGGAATAGTTGATGCACATTCAATACAAGCTTGATGTAAAGCTCAAAAAACTAAAAAGAAAACAACGCAAAATAAAGAATTGTATCACTGCATATATGCATTTCTAGTATAATGTGAAAAAACAGGGTTCAACTCATTTCATTTTCATGAGGATGTGGGGGTGAAGCTTCTTGGAACTAAAAGGGATTTATGGGGGGCACTCAATAGGATCAAAGAAGAGAGATTTGGGGCATAGTCAAATGAAAGGTAATTTTTTCTCATTTCTTTTTATTTTTTAAAAAATTGTATATTTAAAACAAAACGGGAGTTGGGTTTTCGATATGGAAGATGGGATTTGGATTTTGGATGGGATATAGGATTTGGGTTTTGGAAATAGGATTTGGTTGAGGAGAATTGTTTTATATAGTGGATTAAGGTTTCATTTTAAAAGTGTTAGATTCCCCTAGGTCTAGATTTGGATAGTTACTTTCTTTCTTTTTTACAACACTCAATCGACAAGGCATTGATTTGATATTGAGTTCCAATGGTAAAGTGAATGAAAGAGTAAGGCCAAGGAATCATGAATACTCATGACCCATCACTTGAAGGGTTCAACATAATTAATGAAGGATTTCATAATGGAAAAGGGACCATATTAGCCTTGAAGGCACCAGATACATGGATTATTGACCTCTTGACCTCCAAGTCAATCCAATGCTATTGACAATGGTTGGTTATATTATGACTCCACCTTGGTAATCCCCCATGCCAACTACCAATATAACTACATATTATCCAAGGTGTTTAATGGTAAAACAATACTATATGTGCCCCTCACTCATTCCATCATTTATTTTCATTCTCATTCATGCAAGGGATTGTTATTTGCAATGGGAAATTTTGGGTCCCATAAAGGTGAATGAACCCTATAATATTACATTACATCTATTAATAAATTTTGGACTATAATTGCACGTTTATGGTGGATTTTTTTATCACCGTAAATTTTCCTTGACCTATTTTGATATAGAATGTGTTTATTATGCATTTATAAGCATTCAAAGAGTAGTGCTCTCCGAGAATGGAAACCTAATTTTATTTCTTCATCATAGCACCTATCACTTGGATTTACTGTATACCACTATCATAAATTTATGTAGTAACTAGAGAACAAAGAGATCACGTAGTATTAATGTGCATTTTAACTAATATACACAAAAATCCAATAATAGCTAGCTTGAATAATCATTATTACTAATTAAATATTAGTTAGATTGGTTATCACTACACTCTCCTTTTCTCTAATACTGCTACAAAGTCTAAATAGAATGATTATAAAAGTGAAATGTGAAATATTTTTTAGGATTTTCAATGCAAATTGTTCTCCTAGCCCCGTTAACCTCTCTTTGGTTTCTCTTTGGTGTGGCTTTATGTTATTCTTCAATGTTAGTTATGCTAGAAAGCATACAACGACATATTATCATATTATATGTATGCATTTTGATACTATTTTTTTTACATTTTTTCCAATCATTGGTGGCATAAGAACCTTTTAATGGATACAAATTGATCTAATATATTAGTGGTTAAATATTAATCCATTATATGCATTTTAATAAAACATTTTATAGGTACAGTAATTCAATGGTAGTTAGCTTGGATAATCACAACCAATGATCCAATAGTAGTTAACTTGGCTTATTATTTTCTATGCAATATTTTAATGTGGAATGAAATCCCACATAAGCATATGTAACTATAGTAATAGTGTATAATATTTCACATGGGTAAAAAACATAGGTAAGAGTTGGTAAACAAAACATGATGTCAAAACCCAATAAACAAAGTTAAATTGAAGGAGGATGTGATCACATCAAGTTGAATATTCAAACCAAACTTTGATTGACTTTGGTTGAGTTTGATTGAATTTTGCGACTTTTATTACTTGTCCTTAAATAAAGCATTTGTACATATGTTAATGTTATGAGTGTGTATTTTTAATATTCGCCTCAAAATTATGCACATATTGTATTCCATGGATTTTATGCATTTTCCTCAAAAGCATATTGTTGTAATAGATCAACATATCATATAGCTTCCAACATAGTGGGAATATCAAATGATGATGTTAGATGTGGGGAAAGAGATGGGGAACGTCATAGAATAAAAGGTAAAGGTACATTAATAGATGATTTCAACAAAAAGCTCAATTTGAATTGCAATTACATACTTTATGATTATTATATATATTGAAAAGTAATCATATTTATTTTACGAAGAGTTGTTTTATAATTATGATGTTACTTACTATATTTTGTTTTATATTTTTTTTCATTTAATGCACTCATGTTAGTTTATTATGGTTTTACACAGTGAAGATGAAGATGCTATTAAGAACAATTCAATCAACTCTTGATGTCAAATCCATTCAGTTATTTATATGTGTAGATATTTTCCATGTTATCTTGTATACAAAGTTGACATTTACTTTAGAGTATAAGATTTAATGAATCTTTATTACACTAAGATTATAGGCACACTTCAATCAACTTTGATGCCAAATTTATTTCATTTCCCTCATATGTGTAGATATATTTTCATACTAAGATGTATACAAAGTTGACATTTCCCCGGGGTGTTAGTGTACCACTTACATAAGGGAAATTCAATCAACTTGGGATGTCAAATTCATTTTATTTCCTTATATATGAAGATATATCTTTATGCTATTTCATATACAAAGTTGACATTTTCATAGGGTTATTGTGTATCACTCTTTTACAAGAAAAAAAATATGGTTATTTTACAATTTAATTAAAAATTTCATCATTTAATATAGACGGTTTTTTGCTTCCATGTTCTAAAATTGATTAAATATTAGTGTAATAAAATTTCATAAATTTTGTGTTTATATATACATGGTTTTAGGTATCATGACTGATATGTTATGAAATAGATGCACACAAATTGGTACTCGCATCAATGTTTAAATATTAAAAAAAGGAGAAAAAAATTACTAACGAAATTATTACATGATATAATTATAATAACAATTAAAAAATCAATAAAAAATAATAATAATCAATACACAATTTTTTACACATATATGACACAAATGATACAAATTTGAAGCTAACATGACACTAACATTATGACACAAACGATACAAATTTGAAGCTAACATGACACTAACATGATTTAATTTAATTGAATACAATGCAGTTTTGATGCAAATCAACTCAATTTTAATGTAGGTGTGATGCTAAACAATGCAGTTTTGATGTTAACACAACACAAATATGACATTAACACAACTCAAAGTTTATGAATATGTCACTAACAAGATGAAAAGTTTTGTATTTCGATGCTAATGTGATGCAAATTAGGACACCCAAGTGAACAATATTGATGCAAAAATGATGCATACAGATGCTAATGAGGTGCGAGTAAAGTGTGTTCAATGCATAATCGACACAAAGACAATTCTAAAAGTTGTTTTTTTTAACTACAATGCAATACAACACATAAATGCCACAAAATGGATTTCCATAGCATTGATTTTGTTGCACTATGATGTCAAAAAGAGTGCACATAAAAAAAGACATTGGAAAGTAATGAAACGATGCAAAAATGACACAAAGTTGTCCAAACTTTAAAAAAAATGAAAAAATACATTGCACAGTAACGCTACAACGTTGTATTGTAATATACTCGAAGGAGAAGTTACACATATATCTCTGTTATGTTGGAGAAAAGTTCCCAAAGAGTTCAACCAAATACGAACACGTTGCCTAAGCTAACACTAGTCTCCAACTTCTATATAAACATGCACTGTGTGTGTATATATATATATATATATATATTTGTATTATTTTAACATGATCAATATAAAATCGAGAAAAAAAATAATATATATTTATGGAGTAGGATAATCTTGTAACAATCTTTCCTCTCCTTGTCAAAAACAATCACCTACTAAGTCAAAATTTTGATCAATCTAAAACTTTGATCAATTTTCAAAACATATAAATCGATTTAATATGGTCAAAACCCCAAATACAAAAACCTACCACATATCATGTGAAACTAGGGCTTAGGCTTGTATGTGAGTTGGTTCATCCAGCGTCCTCCAGTCGTTGGGGACTCTGTGAGGTCACAAGTTCAAGTTCAAGTGCTAGCAGTTCAATGCAGATTCGTTAGCTGGGGGTTTTCTTTCAACAAAGTGGCCAGTGGTTGACACAGCAGAAAGCCCCTGAATTCGCTGAAGGGTATGAATCCCCAAGTGGCAACCAACGGATTATTTATGACTGTCCAAAAAACTAGACCAAAGCAATTATGCAAATCAATCCTCCAATTGAAAAAATATATATAAAACTTAAATTACCCTAGGGAATTAAACTTCATTTTTTACTCACTTGTAGATTTCATATCAAAGTACTTCCTAGGAAAGAGCTCTAGGTAGGCTATTACTATTATTAGGTTATCACTTTACCAAGAGTGGTTATGAAGTCTTAATCGTTGTACTGGGCAACAACTTAGGTCATGTGAGTTATGAAAATACATCCTTGGTCTCTAGTGTGCACAAACTTGGTAGTTATTTTTTTCCCATATATTTATATTGTTCATTTGTAGTATGAAAGGCAACAAAAATGTCAAGTTGTAAGCAGTTTTCCCCATAAGCGGGCAGATTTTGGAGTTTAGCGTCTAGGTCACTAGGTAAGGCACGCTCCACCTAACATCCTCCATGATGTGACCGATCCATTTTTGGTAAAACCTTATTGTTAAAATAATTTTACCCCACGTCCATCTTTGGTCACCATTGAATTAGTCGTGGGGCCTACACCGTGTGCAACCATGACTTGTCGCTATAAGATATCCACGTGTTTTCTTCAAGAAGACGGGGGCTCACGGACGAAAGCGACCGCAGCATGTGGTGAGATTCGTCTGTGTCAGGCTAATAGTAATCGTCCACCCATGTGATGCGGAGACACCCGTCCACGTCACTTCACGGTGGTCGACGACCATTGGACAGGCGTGAGAGTTGTCTTTGAAACGTCACAACCAGTGCCGACAGTTCGATTCGCGAATTTGTTTACAATTACAATTGTTTACTGGCAGGCGATTTGACAGCTACCGGCGCCAACAGGGACCAACAAGCTGCTGACTTGCTCTAGTCAAACGTCTACATATTGAAGATGTCAGTGGATGTGTTGACAAATCATGTGGCTCCCATGATGTGAATGGGTAGGCATGTATGATTAATTCTTACCGTTACGTTATACTTGGTTGTTAATCAGAGTCAACATTGTATTTTTTAAGTTCATTGTATTTTTTTAGGTTTATGTATATATTTTAAGTAAAAGGTGTGTAGGTTACTAGGTTGGGTACAAAAGAATTACACATTTTGTAATATATGAAAGCATAATTGATACGCTGATGTCCACATTCTATGATCTTTCCATTGATCATATATATCGGGGACTCAATAACGTGGCACGCACTTTCCAAAGAGGTTCTTGATGGTGAAGACGAATGGTTATATTGGGAAGAATGGACGGATCGCTTACTAACTCTTTCTAGTTCCTTGTTTTTATTTGCGGACTAACATCCTTTAGAGAGGCTGATCTGTTGTTCTTCCTGCTCCTATTTTGTTCTTGGATGATTTGTTATTGTCTTTTATCACTGATATTTTTATGACTATTTAGCCTTAATAGTTTTGGTATATGACCTTCTTGTACTCCTCTCAAGAGGATGGTTAGAACTTTTGGTTGTTTTATGCAGCACTTGAAATGTACTTTTTTATTCTTAGTAATAGCAAAAATACGGCTTTTTTCTTCTTGAAAAAAAATATAATCAACACATAATTGGTGGGCTTCCTTTTTGAATTCTATTTGAATTTGAATTTTTAATATCTACCTTTACTCGTATTTTTGTTTTTTGATTAAACATAACGATGTTATCTGTGGTATTAAAAGGTGGTCACTTGGATCATATCGCAAAAAAAATTACAAATATGTATGAGTTATTGTATTTATCTTAGTTATCCCCATTCCCCTTTCCTCTAGGATGGGGAGCTATGAGAAGCCCACGTTTAGATCTTGGCACACCATCTCCCAAATCTTTTTAGTAGCTTGACATTCTAAAAATAGGTAGGCAAAATATTCTTCTACTCTTTTGCAAAAGAGGCGAAATTTCGCCAATTGGCTATTTTCTGAGTTTTTTTTCAAAAAATAAATTCATTATTTGGTCATTTTTAGTCTCTAATATCACCTATATTTACATAAAATATGTTTGTCATCAAAATATTCGCCAAAATTTACATATTTCAGTAGTAAATTGTATGTTTCATATTTAATATTCGCCTACCTATCTATATACATGTTTTTTTCAATACAAAATAATCGTCTACGATACTATACTTAAGTATAATATTAGAATCCTTAAAAAATACCCTGGATAAAAGGCTCTTAAATCCCACACTTGGAGAGATTCTCTATTGTGGGTATCTTATATTACACCAAAAATAAGTGGAATAAATTTATTTTTAGTAGTCTAACCTTTCCAAATTTTCTTCCAAATAGGATTTATAGCCGAGAGACCTAGAAGGAGGAGTGAGAGCTTTGCATCCTTTTTTATTGTGTATGTTCATCCTTGTTTCCCCAAAACTCGATCATCCTTTTCGTTTTGGTTCATGGGGGGCATTCCCTTAAGCAATGGCATGAGACAAATGGGTTCCTTTTGAGTGGATTATGAGACTGAAGAGTAATCCAACTTTTCCAATGTGGGTTTTCTCCTTAATCCTGGCGTAAAAATCTACAAATCCATGTGATTCGATCCATGGTTGAAGATCAGAAATCTCATGATTTCAACCAAGAGGTAGAATTTCCATGATGTGATCATCCCAGTGTATAAATGTGTTAGTTGTTCCCAAGTTTCCATGATGTGTTGCCATCAATTAATGGTGAAGGGTTCCTTAATCAATTACTAATAGGAGATTCATTTGATTTTGAGTTTGATCTATGAATCAATGTCTCGGGTAGCTAGACATGTATTTTTGGTCAAGTGTGTCCGTCCACTAGTCTAGTGTCCTTGTGACTAACTTTCAAATTAGTTTTATCACTAGTTCAATATTAATCAATGAAGGATCCCTAATTCCCAAGCCACCATTGTAAAAGGGAGCTCTTACCACTACCTAACTAACCAAGTTGAACTTCTTCATGCTTGAGCTCCATTTCCCATCCATAAGAAATCCCTGATAAATTTTCCAATGGATCGTGAAATTCTAGCACGTGCAGACAAATCGAAGTAAAGATAAATGGGCATTGAGGAGTGCATTGATTTTATAAGAGTTGTGTGACCATGAGGATTAAGTTATGATCCCTCTAACTTATGAGGTTTCTTTTGATATTCTAAATGACTAGAACCCAATGCAAGGATTTGTGATATTGACTCGGGCTAGCATGGCCCAAGGTACTTAATTATTGTCCAATACTATTGTTGCAAGGAGAATTCTAGGACTCATGTTATCTTGTTCAATGTTTTGTTAGATGTATTCCACCTAAGGAGATTACTCTTTCCTTATTGACCAATCCCCCAAATGCATCAAGAAAATAGTTTAGGATAGATTTGAACCTTCTACCTATGATAAATTAGGAGAATGGTCATAAGAAAATTGTCCATGATTTATTAGTTTAACCCCTTGTACTATGGTGAGCCCAGGGAGGAGATCAATTTTCATTGCTAGTTTCAATGCTCTTCCAAGAGTTTTGACCATTAGGATGTATAATGAAGGGAGAGGGGGTATCCCCATCGAACAACCCTAGACCCATTAAAGAATTTTACTTATTTGTCATTGACTAAGGTAGTGATACACAAGCTCCCAATGCATGCTTCGATCTATTGAACATTGTTTGCAAAAAAACAATTTTTAAAAGGATTTCAAAGAGGAAACTATGTCAAATTTGATTAAATGCATTAAACATGTCAAATTTGATCAAATGCATTAGACATGTCAATATTGATAAGCATGCCTCTTCCACCTGCATGTTGGCTAGAGTGAATATCCTCCTAAACCATAATGGCATTCATAGTGATATCTAGTCCTTTAACAAATCCCCCTTGCTTAGAAAATATGATGGATAGGAGGATATTGGATATTACATGGACAATAATTTTGGTGAGGATCTTATATGAAACATTACATAAGGGAATGTGGCAAAATCACTTAAAGGAAGAAGAATTCCTATGTTTCAAGACCAAATCATGGAAGGGTGAGTTGGATAATTCCTCGATTTAAGTTCATGTGCCTCCTTGAACCTTCCAACATTCACTTGAGGTCTCTTATGATGATGCGCCAATAGGTATAGAAGTGAGACAAAAAACCATCAAGGCGTAGGGATTTGTATGATTCCATTGACCATATAGCTTTTGAAATATTACTCAACAAATTCATATCGTCTTTCTAAATTATGAGAGAAGGAGATGTTCTTAGCATATCATTTTAAGCCTGCATAAAGGAGGGGGTATGATCCCTTAAATAAATAATATGGAAATGTTCACGAGCTACCTCCAAGATCTCTTCTAAAGCTAAGATAGTCCCACCATCCCTTGATTTTATTTATGACATATTGTTTTGAATTTGTCTTGAATTAGCTTGGTTATGGAAGAACTTGATTTTCCTATCCCACTTAAGCCATAGAGTCTTGTGTTTAATACGACAATATCCTTCTTCATCACATTGGGTTTTGAGAAGCACAAATGAGGCCTCTTTTTCTTGTGTTATGTGATTCTCATAAAATTCCATGGTTTTCATCTCTAAGTGAATTTTTGCTAGTTTATGTTGGCAACTTTCTCTGACCTTAGAAGGGGGATTGAAATAGGTTTTGGGCCCATTTTTGCAAATGTGTGTTTTATTGTTTTGGTGTTTTTCACCCAAATGAAGTATGGGGAACCTAATGTTGTCATGCTCTATGTGTTTTGTATGATGCTCCACACTTATGAATGTTATAACCACAAGGGGTTGAACTTGAATGGAAAAGGATCATTATATTATGCCTAATTGATGATGTGAGAAATCATTCTATGATATGAGCTTGAGGATAGGACCATATTAGAAAAGACCTGAGTGGCTTCACAAAGGAAGGAAATATCAATAAGGATTTGTTTGAGTCTCTCTATTGTGTGATCCATGTCAATCTGCTTGTTACTCCAAGTGTAATTCCATTTTTTAGGATGAGCACCCACAAGGGCCCATTTCAATGTCTTGTTTTATATCATCTCTCGATTGGGGTCTTGAGTAAAGGACACCCTTGTTTTTCTTGAGGGTTGAGAACTAGATTGACATGTCTAGTGAGATCCTCTTGTTTGATGGGAGATTGAGCATCCTTAAAATTATTTAGGGTGTCCGAATAGGTTTTCTTCTCTTGATGGTTGTTAGGTACATAATATTAAATACTTGCAAAATTTTACCCATCAATGTTTTCCTCAAGAGAGTAAAGAGCTAATGTTGGTATTTGTGTGTTGTATTGTTTTGGTGTTTCACTTCCCAATGAAGGATGGGGCCCCCAAGGGTAATTATATTCTATGTATTTTGTATTATGATCCACACTTATGAATGTTATAACCACAAGGGGTTGAACTTGAATGGAAAAGGGTAATTATATTCTACCTAATTGATTAAGTGAGAAATAATTCTATGATATGAGCTGAGGATATAATTGTATTAGAAAATACCCGAGTCACTTCCCAAAGGAAAGAAATATGGATCAAGAATTGTTTGAGTCTCTCTATTATGCGATCCATGTCAATTTGTTTGTTACTTGCAAGTGTAATTCCATTTTTTAGGATGAGCACCCACAAGGTCTCATTCCGATGTCATGTTTTATAGCATCTCTTAATTAGGGTCTTGAGTAAAGGACCCCCTTATTTTTCTTGAGGTTTGAGAACTAGATTGGCATATCTAGTGAGATCCTCTTGTTTGATGAGAGATCGAGTGTCCTTAAAATTATTTAGGGTGTTCCAATAGGTTTTCTTCTCTTCATGGTTGTTAGGAACATAAATATTGAATACTTGCAAAATTTTACCCCTCAAAATTTCCCTCAAGAGAGTACATAACTAATGTTGGGATTTGTGTGTTTTATTGTTTTGATGTTCTTCTCCCAAATGAAGGATGGGGATCCTAATGTTGTCATGATTTATGTATTTGTACAATGCTCCACACTTATGAATATTATAGCCACATGGGTTGAATTTGAATGGAAAAGGGTCATTATATTCTACCTAATTGATTAAGTGAGAAAATATTCTATGATATGAGCTTGAGGATAGAATTGTATTAGAAAATACCTGAGTCACTTCCCAAAGGAAGGAAATATGGATCAAGAATTGTTTGAGTCTCTCTATTGTGTGATCCATGTCAATATGCTTGTTACTTGCAAGTGTAATTCCATTTTTTAGGATGAGCAGCTGCAACGTCTCGTTCCAGTGTCATGTCTTATAGCATCTCTCGATTGGGGTCTCAAGTAAAGGACCCCCTTATTTTTCTTGAGGTTTAAAACTAGATTGGCATATCTAGTGAGATCCTCTTGTTTGATGGGATATTGAGTGTCCTTAAAATTATTTAAGGTGTCTCAATAGGTTTTCTTCTCTTCATGGTTTTTAGGCACATGCATATTGAATACTTGCAAAAGTTTACCCCTCAAATTTTCTCTCAAGAGAGTATAGAACTAATGTTGGGATTTGTGTGTTTTATTGTTTTGGTGTTTTTCTCCCAAATGAAGTATGGGGAACCTAATGTTGTCATGCTCTATGTGTTTTGTATGATGCTCCACACTTATGAATGTTATAACCACAAGGGGTTGAACTTGAATGGAAAAGTATCATTATATTATTCCTAATTGATGATGAGAGAAATCATTCTATGATATGAGCTTGAGGATAGGACCATATTAGAAAAGACTTGAGTGGCTTCACAAAGGAAGTAAATATCAATAAGGATTTGTTTGAGTCTCTCTATTGTGTGATCCATGTCAATCTGCTTGTTACTCCAAGTGTAATTCCATTTTTTAGGATGAGCACCTACAAGGTCCCATTTCGATGTCACGTTTTGTATCATCTCTCGATTGGGGTCTTGAGTAAAGGACCCCCTTGTTTTTCTTGAGGGTTGAGAACTAGATTGACATGTCTAGTGAGATCCTCTTGTTTGATGGGAGATTGAGCATCCTTAAAATTATTTAGGGTGTCCAAATAGGTTTTCTTATCTTGATGGTTGGTAGGCACATAATATTAAATACCTGCAAAAAAATTTTCCATCAATGTTTTCCTCAAGAGAGTAAAGAGATAAGGTTGAGATTTGTGTGTTTTATTGTTTTGGTGTTTCACTCCCCAATGAAGGATAGGGGCCCCAATGTTTCATGATCTATGTATTTTGTATGATGCTCCACACTTATTAATGTTATAAACACAAGGGGTTGAACTTGAATGGAAAAGGGTCATTATATTCTACCTAATTGATTAAGTGAGAAATAATTATATGATATGAGCTTGAGGATAGAACTGTATTAGAAAATACCCAAGTCACTTCCCAAAGGAAATAAATATGGATCAAGAATTGTTTGAGTCTCTCTATTATGCAACCCATGCCAATCTACTTGTTACTCACAAGTGTAATTCCATTTTTTAGGATGAGCACCCACAATGTCTCATTCCGATGTCATGTTTTATAGCATCTCTTAATTAGGGTTTTGAGTAAAGGACCCCTTTATTTTTCTTTAGGTTTGAGAACTAGATTGGCATATCTAGTAAGGTCCTCTTGTTTGATGAGAGATCAAGTGCCCTTAAAATTATTTAGGGTGTCCCAATAGGTTTTATTCTCTTCATGGTTTTTAGGCACATAAATATTGAATACTTGCAAAAGTTTACCCCTCAACTTTTCCCTCAAGAAAGTACATCACTAATGTTTGGATTTGTGTGTTTTATTGTTTTGATGTTTTTCTCCCAAATGAAGGATGGGGATCCTAATGTTGTCATGATTTATGTGTTTTGTATGATGCTCCACACTTATGAATGCTATAGACAGAAGGGGTTGAAATTGAATGGAAAAGGGTCATTATATTCTACCTAATTGATTAAGTGAGAAATCATTCTATGATATGAGCTCGAGGATAGAACTGTATGAGAAAATACATGAGTCTCTTCCCAAAGGAAGGAAATATGGATCAAGAATTGTTTGAGTCTCTCTATTGTGTGATCCATGTCAATATGCTTGTTACTCACAAGTGTAATTCCATTTAATAGGATGAGCACCTACAAGGTCTCGTTCCAGTGTCATGTTTTATAGCACGACTGGGGTCTCAAGTAAAAGACCCCCTTACTTTTCTTGAGGTTTGAGAACTAGATTGGCATATCTAGTGAGATCCTCTTGTTTGATGGGAGATCAAGTGTCCTTAAAATTATTTAGGGTGTCCCAATAGGTTGTATTCTCTTCATGGTTATTAGGCACATGAATATTGAATACTGCAAAAGTTTACCCCTCAAATTTTCCCTCAAGAGAGTATAGAACTAATGTTGGGATTTTTGTGTTTTATTGTTTTGGTGTTTTTCTCCCAAATGAAGGGTGGGGACCCTAATGTTGTCTTGATTTATGATGCTCCACACTTATGAATGTTATAGCCACAAGTGGTTGAACTTGAATGGAAAAGGGTCATTATATCTACCTAACTGATGATGATAGAAATCATTCTATGATATGAGACAGAGGATAGAACCATATTAGAAAAGACCTGAGTGGCTTCCCAAAGGAAGGAATATGGATCATGAATTGTTTGAGTTTCTTTATTGTGTGATCCATGTCAATATGAATTTTAATCCAAGTGTAACTCCATTTTTTAGGATGAACACCCACAAGGTATTTTTTCAATTTCATGTTTTATAGCATCTCTCAGTTGGGGTCTTGCGTAAAGGCCCCTCTTTTTTTCTTGAGGGTTGAGAACTAGATTGAAATATCTAGTGATATCCTCTTGTTTGATGGGATATTGAGTTTCCTTAAAATTATGTAGGGTGTCTACACATATTTGCTTATGTTGATGGTTGTCAGGAACATAAATATTGAATACTTGCAAAAAATTCCCCATCAAATTCTCCCTCAAGAGAGTAAACATATAATGTTGTATTTTGTGAGCATATTCTTGATCCAAGGTTAATGAACCATATGCATTTAGAGGCCTTATAATGCTCCTCGAGCAAGTATATATTGTCCTATATTTTTTCCACACTAAATTTGGAAAATACCTGGCTTGAGTTTCTTCTAGTTTTGATTCTTGGAAAAGTGCTAAAATTGGATGTTCTATTCTTATAAGATTCCCAAGACTATATTGTTTCTTTATACCTCAACCCAACCCCTTCCAATTCCAAGAAAGGATATTCATGACTTATACACATGCTTCCAAACACATTATGTAGGGTGGCTTGGGTCTCCAATGGTTTGTTTCTAGTGGTCTCCTCTTCCATTTTAATTTTTTTTGCCACTTAATCCATTGAGGTTGAATATACTCCATGTCGTCCTCCACTTGAGAGTGCTTGGTCATGATTTAGAAATAAAAAATTTATTTTGGTTCTCTGAATTGAGAATAATGGGGATTGCTTTGATGGGCTCATAGTTTACAATTTCTTGGATTTGTTCCAAGATGTTAATATTTGATAGGTATTAGCGGGGATTAGCATGCAAGACATATATTTGTGGTTGCTCCATAAAAAAGATTCCCACCTCCTTTGTTACTTTCTTAGTTCCTAAACCTATATCTGGAGAAATCATTGGAACTTAAGATAACTTGGATTCCTAAATATTAGGTTGGTGACAATGCAAAGATAGGTCTTTAGTATGTTTTCTTCCTACACTTTAGAAAATGACACTTAAATCAATTTCTAAAGAGTACTTTATGCTTGCTTTGGCTAGAGGAGGGTTTTTTACTGGAACACTTTTGGCAAGAGTGGGTTCATTAGCTATTGGGGGAGGTTCTATTTTCTTTGGTTTCTTGTATTTTTGAAATCCTTAGCAAAGTGTCTAATATTATCATACTTTGTTGTCGCCTCTCCAATCCTAACCTCAATAAATATCACCAATGCAATGCAATGAATAATATACAAACTCCCAAACTCATATTCCATATCATATTCCATTTCGACCGCCAATGCAATGAATAATATACAAACTCCCTCAAAACAAATATCCTCTCAATCTATGATACTCATGATCTAATTGAGCATTCCCTTGAATTTTGGCAAGAGTGGGTTCATTAGCTATTGGGGGAGGTTCAATTTTCTTTGGTTTCTTGTATTTTTGAAATCCTTAGCAAAGTGTCTAATATTATCATACTTTGTTGTCCCCTCTCCAATCCTAATCTCAATCAATATCACCAATCTATCATCTTCCATTTCGACCGCCAATGCAATGAATAATATACAAACTCCCTCAAAACAAATATCCTCTCAATCTATGATACTCATGATCCAATTGAGCATTCCCTTGACTTCACCAAGGTCATTTGGTATTTTATGCTTAACAATTTCTCCTATTCGATCTTCACTTCTAGACTCAATATGAATGATCAATTCCCTCATAATGTTCGATATGATTTAGATTGTAAAACCATTCATATCATAACCAAACATATTATGTTACATTGGCCCTCCAAATTAACGCACATGTAGTAAATCTATAGGAGAATTCTTAGGAGAAAAAAGATAATATATCTCTTGAACAAGTGCATATTAAATAACTATACTTATCCAACTCTAATCAAATCTTATGTCTCTACTTGGTTTGACTATGCTTCAAAGCCTATAAATTCTCCAAAGTAAACAAGCATTCAATTCAATTTGAAGCCTATCCATTGTCATTTCTTTTTATACCACCTATTCCACATGTTATCCTTAAGCTTCAAACCAACAAATCCCAAGATGTGGGGAACCTTAAAGCCAAAAATTTCAAACATATCCATGAATTCTTTGTAATCTATATCGCTAACATGTTTAAATATATTGTGACCCAATGATTTCCACCTTCTTGGACCTCCCATATCATGCAACCCATCAAAAAAATATTTTGCATGGCCTTAGACATTCACATAAGTCCATATGGGTAGAGACAAAGAGGTCTAGAGCCAAATGACAAGCAAGATTTGAAAGGAAAAATTGCACCAATGATCATATCTTTATTTTGAATTCCAACATGGAGGAGGATAAGGAAAACAAGTGTAAAGTATATTGTTGTTTTGTGGACTTCTGTAAGGCATTAGGCTTAATTCCTTGACACCTAGTACTTGATATGATTGAGGATTTGTGTCTTTCATACTTGGTGGCTGTGCTTGTGATGACACATTACAATACCATTGTTGGAAAGTTATGGAAAGGAACTGGTGAGACAAAGGATGTCCAAAGTACTATAGGAGTTAAACAAGGTTTCCCACTCTCTACTACAATTTTTGGAGTCTACATTTATGAGTTGGAGGAAAACATAGCAAATTCATTAAACACTATAGATGGCTACTTACGCTATGGAGGATCTATGCATATTATCCTATTTATGGATGAAGTTATCCTTATGTACCAATGAGTGAGGGGACTCTTAAGAAAGCATGTCATATTAACTTCCTTCTATGATGCACATTAAATTCAGGTTAATCTAGGAAAACAAAAGTCAAGGCCTTTAAAATCCCTAAAACAAAGTTAAGTAATGTGATTCTTACTTATGTTGGTGAGAGGATTGATTTCGTCTCTTAATATGTATATTTTGGGCCCTCTTTTATGGACCATGATTTCCTTGTTTGTACTAGTGGAGACTAGACTAAGCAATGGATACACAACTTTTACCATCATTGAAAAATAATGTTTTCAACTTCAATGTTAGGACATTTGATAAAAACTCTAGCTCTTTCACTCATTAATCACAACTACCCTCTTATATGGGTGTGAGGTTTTGGGACCATACCTTTTGGGGACTGAGACCAAAACAATATAGAGTGAGTTCTTGTCATGATGTTATCTAATCATATTC
Organism: Larix kaempferi; assembly: GCA_027924585.1. Taxonomy (NCBI): domain Eukaryota; kingdom Viridiplantae; phylum Streptophyta; class Pinopsida; order Pinales; family Pinaceae; genus Larix; species Larix kaempferi. The sequence continues at coordinate 31,068,891 of BSBM01000370.1, read as the reverse complement.
ATTCCAAGAGATCAATGCCTCATGCTATCATTCTTGTAGAATTTAGCATAGCCACACACATTGCTTTAGTGATATTTCATGTGGTGATAATGGTATATAGGATCATACAAATGGGAAAATCACAGGGTGGTATTCTTAGATATCCATATCATTTATGGTGCGTGCATAAAGCGGGATTGATTCATGTTGGTATGCAACAGTCTCTACATTGCTTCACCTCATTTATTTTGATATTTACAAATCACCCTTGCATATGTCACATCCACTTCCATCAATCCAACCCAAGGAAGGGAACATGACTAAAAATTTGGGCCATTTCTACTTCTCATCCCCCATTCATCATTAAAAAAATTCATAGAAAATAAAATGCATGTGTACATATGTATAAATAAACATACACAAAGAAATAAAATCTACTACACACATCTAGCATGCATTCACAATAATCATAACGATCATCCATTAAAGACAATGCATAAATTAAAACAAGAGAATACATATATTGATATGAAGTTGTCCCAAGCAACTAACTATGCAATTGCAATGTTCCACCTAGCCATAGGCCAGATGTGCTCATCAATCTCTCAAAACAATTGCCACCCCCGAGCTAGGCATGATTTCCACAGGAAAAGGGAACACCAACTAACACATAGCCAAGCATACACCACATCTTAGCCAAGCCAGTCCACAACTGGATTTATCAAGCTATTAAGGCAGTAGAAAGGAAGAATTTCTAAGCTAGTGAGCTCACCCACAGAGCTATTGGCAACTCTACAAGATTCAACTAGCTTGGCACCCACAATACCTACACACCCAACACAAGGAACTATTCCCTCCATTGCTCCACAGTACCTCAGGCCATACCTTCCCTTCTAGTGCTTTTCAGGGTGTGTATAGAAAAGTAACCAAAGCTCCTTCATATTTAGTGAGGTTACACTCTTCACTAGGTTTATCAATCCAATTCTGAATCCTCTTCTACTCCTGATTTCTTACACCCAAATTCAAGCCAAAACAAGGGGTAGACATAACTCATACCACAAAATCATCTCCCCACACACAACAAGCACAGATGTTGGGCATGACAAAACGTTTTTAATTGTGGGATGCACAAAACAAGATGTCCATGGGTTTCCCAAACCTTGGCACCCCAAAAACGAATTGTGGGAGGGGAAGATCTATCCCTGGGGAACAAAATCGAGTTTCCATAGGTGTATAGGAATTCAAATGGAAAAAAAACCTCCATGTACCCCCAACTCGTGATTCCCTTCCTCTGAGTCATTCTACAACCCAAAAACAACTTCTCCACTAGAGAAAATGGAGGAAAAATCAAGAAAAACGTGAGGGAAAATGCCTAGCAAGCCCATAACTCGTGAGAGAGAAAAACCGGTGGATGAAGAATGGAATGGGGAGAAAATTTGTGGCTCTTTTCTTTCCCAGGAGGACAGACACGATTTTCCAAAAATGGTGGCTTTCCGATACACGAAATTGGAAATTGGACAGCCGTACCTCTCCATTTCCCAAAATAATAGCAACCTCAACCACCTCTTGGAAGAATTAAATGATTGGGTGCATAAGTCAAAATGGGTAGTTAATGGTTTATGGGTTCTCTCATTGACACTTGGCTTGACACTATTGGCTTCAAGGGTTTGAATATTTCCCTCCCTCTTCCTTGTAAAAATCATGCCCCCATACTCTTGTTGCATTGGATAGCTAGTGGTGGGTATTTTATTAAAACACATATTTACATCATATTTATGATTTACATCATGCCATCGTAGCATGCAATCCACACACAGATTTTTAATTGTCGAAACAAGAATAATAAATCAATGGTGGGGCCTTGGCCTTGAGCTCCTCACCACGATTTTTATAACGATATTACATCATTTACTAGTTTAATGCAATGGGGTCAAAATTAGGGTGTTACAACATAATTTTTTAGTAAATGCTACTGAGCTCTCCAAGGGAAAGATAAACAAGGGTATTTATATTTAAATTTATGGATCCTAGCTTTGATCCAAGTAGTCTTTCCCTAAGAGTTTTTTTCTTCCAAACTTTATGACTACTAAAATTTGTATCTCTAGCATAGTACTGATAGGTTCATCCAATTCCCCAGGTACACAGGACTCAACTTACCTTGAAGCCTATGGGTCCCTATCATCTAGATTGGAGTTTGATCCTACTAAATTCACATCGATATAGAATACCATATTCCTTATTGGCGCCATATTTTCCAAATTTTCTCCTTAGTGCTTGAGACTGAGGACCGATTTGTATTCAAATTCTCTCTTTACTACAAGATTAGAGGAAAATTATTTTCTCTTCAAATATTCACTTGGTTCTCTATAGACACTTATGGTGTATGAGGACCTTGTATGGTTATCCCTTTTCTTCCAAGAAATGTTCAACCTTCACCAACAACTTACTAGAGGCCATTGCCCTTGACCGACATGCACCAAGTTGATTACCTCATACTTCTAGTTGGCACCCAAATTTTGGACAAGTGTTTGCGCGCTGAAGAACCCAATTGGAAGGATGAGGCGCACCAAGGGAGGCAGCATACGGAAAGTTCACGATGCACGTCAACAACAATTTGCGCATGGCATTTTGCATGCCACTAAATTCGTGCACAAGCTAACAACCGAAAATGGGAATACTAGCCTATTTAAAGGAACTTTTTGTAATGGACAAGGGTTGATCTTTTGGTTGTCATGTGGTTGAAAATATAAGGAAATATATGAAACATAAGTTGTTGAGGAAGTGATGGATATTTTTGGAACTTCCAGCCGAGGGCTATGTAATGTAATTCGGTTTATGTTAATGATAACATAAAGCCATTTTTCCCCTATTATGTGCAAAATATGTGTATGTTGTTTACTATTTATGTGAATGTATGTTATGTGCATAGATATGATTTATAGGTTGTTTAATATGTATATGAATGGATGGATGGATGAATAAGTAGATGGAAAGCACTCCACATCATTCCCTATGCACCACTTGTGATTGTCCCTGTAATTTCTATGCCTGTCTCAGGTGAGACCTTATTATGTCCTTTGGAATGTAATTTCTATGCACGTCTCAGGTGAGATCTTATTATGTCCTTTGGAATATTAAATATATTGATGCTTGTAAGATACTTGTTGGTGAATCCTAGTGAACCTTGGGTCTGACACATATGAACCAACACTTATAACCCTTTGACACTAGTAAGAAGACACCCCATGATCAACTTCCATAGATTTATGAGGCATTATAAGCCTAATGACTCCCATGGCATCACACCCATCACATATTTCTTTGCAACATAGAATGTTAGAAGTGCTTCTATAGCACATCAAGTCTCAACCAGGGGGACTCCTTCTTCTTGAGATTCATCATTGTTTCCCATCCCATTGGGTTAGTGCTTTCTAATTACTTTTTTTTATTTTTCCTTATTATAGGTTATTTTTCTTTATGTTGGGTATTTCTTGGGATGTGCTTTTTTCTCCCCCTTGTCAGTTTTACATATTACATTCTTCGCAATCCCATGGGCCATCTTTGACATTTAATAGACATTAATATATTAAATTAAATTAAATTTGAAAAGGGATTTTCTCATATTCTTGTTCCTAGATGTGAGTCTATCCTTTTAAGTTGAGATTAAATGCTTTAGGTAGCCCCTTTTCCAAGTCTACCTCCACACAAATTATGTCACATAAATACACATTGGATTTTGTCTCTCCTTGTCTTTGAACTTGCCCATCATGTTTCCTATAGAGGACAAGGTTTGATAATCATAGTAAATAAGAAGAAGACATGGCAGACAAACCCATACATGGACTAAGAATGGAACATTTTATATAAGTTTGAAATCCAATGACCATTTATTCAAATGCATGCATGTAGGCCCAATGAAATAGGTACCACTCCCCCAAAAAATAAAATCTCTATCCTCCCGAAGCTCAAAGAAGAAAGCATAAAACCCTTTTCCATAAAAGAAGGTGTGAACATTACCTCTAATCAATTGTTGCCAATTTCATTACAGCCATGATTCCATCAATTTAAGTGAGGGGCATAGATGAGTTAACTTAATTATGAAGGTCTCTTAGTGAACAAAAGAACTTTCCAACATTGTAGAGTAGAGGGAACATTCCCAATTGTAATTTGCTTTGTCTTCTTCACACATCACTAGATCTCAAAGTGGGAAGCTTTGAATCATTTCAATGCCGTGGTTGCAATGGATTAGAGGGAGTGCTTGAGTTGCCCGCCCCTCCATTTGCTACCATGGGATATTTTTGGCAAGACCCTAACCACATAACCTTGTTCGACAAAATTGTAGGTATCGATCTCTTTCATATATCTTTAAAATTACTTAAAAAATCTTTATTTTCAACTACACTTATATATGTATATGTATATATATATATATATTAAAAATTGTTTATCACAATCTTTAATTATCAAGAAATTTGAAACCGACATTGTAATAATAAATTGATATATTATTGTTTGATCATATTTCATTAAGAATTTGTGATGTGAAAGAAAATATATCTTTTCACTTTTCTTTTATATTAATATGGAGAAATTTACATGATTGGATTGTAATATGGATCACATATCACAAAATCCATATCCACAAATGGTATTTTTTTTTAACCGTGGTTCACTGTTGTTAAGGGCTACATCCATGAAAAGACAAACACCTTCTTTTTACGAAGAATCAAGGTATCCCCAAAATCTAGCATAACATGTCACGAGTTAGATTTAAATCTGGGTGGGGAGTGTCACAACCAAAGCTCCCAACCACCCATTCTAACAAACGATATTTATCATAACTTAATCTATACATTTGATTTTACAATTTTAAGTACACAGTTTTTTATCATATAAATTATATGTTTTAAAAAGTTAGAAATTATATAAAGTAAAACCTATGAATTATGCATTTAATTTTAAAGTTTTAATCGTATACAATTTTATTATATAATTATATATTTTTAAAAGTTATAGGAAAATATATGATTTAATCTTTTAAATTATCTTTTATATTTAATTACTTGAAATCACAAGAAACAACAAAAAGAATGTATGGACATAAAATCTTTTAATGATTGTGTTTCTTAAAAGTGTTTGGTCAATTACAATTTATAACTATCTTGTGGTGAAATAATGTAACACAAAAGTTAGGTTATATATTATTAAAGGTAGCGAAATCTAGAGTACATAAGTTTACGGGATTCATACTCATTAAAGCTTGTGCGTATGCATCTATTTTATATTTTTCGGATCATTTTAAGGATGTTTGTATGTTGATCCCAGCAACTTTTAACTTTTAGGTGCTTGTGAGTTGTGCTTTTGCAAGTCATGAGCACAAGGTAAATGAGTTTGAAAAATATGTCAAGTTTTGGGATGAAGGTATGCACATGGCCTCTCTCAATTTTAGTAGTCAATGGTGACTAAATATAAGTATAATAGATGTCTCTTAATGTGTAAAACCAAAAGAGACATTAATAAGTGAAACACAATATAAAGCACAAAGGAATATGAGAAGTGAACCAAGGTGAAGTCCATCAAACTAAGGATCTAAAAGGTACTTGTGATCAAAGACCAAAGTATTAGATGACTCTTTTTCTCGAGGTGGGCATACCCATGCTCAGGTGGAAAATAAGTATGGTTACCAAATCAAGTACACTACAAATCCATGAAGTGTATATATAATGCAAAATTACGACCATTAAAAACTACATAGTGGATCCATGCCACATTTAGCTCATAGCCACGTACAAATACAAAGTGGAATTATGTCTTAGTATACAATAGGAGAACAATTAGATTCATGAAAAGTCCAAACAAGCCCTCCAAAGTACCAATGGTAAATAAGGTAGTGGTACTACATAATAAAATCAGATGGTACCACCATAGAGGGATGTCAACTACAACCTAAGGTCTTTAATAGAAATCCATCACAAATTATTATTCTACATCATGTAAATAAATGTATCCAAGTCAAACATTGGAGAAATCATTTAGTTAGTAGTGATTGGTGTATGTCATTACCAAACATGAGGTGACCCATTGGTGATGATAATGGTCACCAAGGTACATAGTACATTAACAAGTGTGAATAGATCTATCGAGGTCAAACACTTGTAAAATTAGTCAATTATGGATCATTGGCATATACTCATTGTCAATTGCAAGGGGGGCTATCATTGGTCACTGCAATCCCTAAGGTACTATAAGCATCTCTAAATCTTGGTCCTATGGCAAGGAGTCGAAGTTGTTAAGGAGCGATTCATTTGAAGGAGGGCATTAAGGCATCTCCCATCAACCAACATGAGACAATAACATGAGCATGCTTTGATTTTAAGTCTTGATCAATAAATTGAGAGAACATGCCACTGAGTACACCATTAAAATGTACCAAAGGAAAATAGTACATGAGAAAGACCCTCTAAATAATAGCCCTCGATGAAAATCACTATCATAGGTCAAGCATTCCACCAATAAAGATAACGGAATCCAAGGTACAACATGAATCCCAATGTGTGAATAAAGGTCTTATCATCAAACATAGGGAAAACCACTCAGTCAACATCCAATGATAAGTGTCATATGCTAAACTCAAGATGACCTACCAATGATGAAAGTAAGTTTCAAGGTGCTACCGACTCTAAGTCTATCTCCCAAAGAAATGTGTCGCAATTGATAGGAGAAGATACACCAATGAGAAGGCATTGAGGTGTTTTTCCTCACTAACACGAGATAGAAACATTGGGTGTGATGTTGAACTAAGAACAACTTGAAACAAAGAAGGCTTACATGGATGGTCAATACATTTGAGGAACGACTGGCATAGGTTATGAGCTTCCCTTGAACATTAGCATAACACAATGATGATTAGGCATCAATAGGTACCAAAAGGGACTAATTATATACACCCGCGTGCAAGAGGCATTAGGCTACTTCATAAGTTCTGATTGGATGGGGAACCAAACAAAGTCGTTTGAAGGGAAACTCAAAACCACAATAGTTATCCTAAAGTAATAATAACACCCAACCATAGAGACAAAGGACTCCAAATAGGTTCTTTGTTCAAAGGAAATAAAGATTGATTGCTTCCACATATATAAACAAATCATAAAGATGTTTATTCTTTCCCCCTCTCTTTATATAAATATTTGATTTTATTCCCCCCCCCAAGCACATAGAACAAATCTATGCAAAAAAAAGCAAAATGTGATGTGCGAGATGTGGAAACTCATAATTATGTCTCCTCCAAAGAAGGTAGGCTTGAAATGTAGAAACAAAGCATGCAAAGGAAAGTGTTAGTTAAGAATGAAAATGCATTAAGGCATTAGGGAAAATACTGTCAACAATAATAAGCAATGAAACTACAGAAACAAATTGAAAATAAGGGAATCCACTAGGGAATGGCTAGACATATATGAGAAGAGAGGCATGCAACTTATTTCAATGTCATGGTAAAAGTTTCAAGGTTATTGAGCCTCTGAGTAAAACTCGGCATGGGAACTAGAATGGCAAAAGGGTGATGACTATTGTCCCATGTTATGTAAGATTTTCCATTAGGCCGATGCAATATGAAACAAGAAAGGATAACACACTAACATCCACTAGGGTCAATTCTAAGTTGTATTTGGGTGGAAAAAGGTTTAAATGCATCACAACAAAGGAAAAACCTAAACATATATGTAAGTTCTAGACTCTATACCTAACCATGTGTGCAAATCATTATCTCTAGGAAACCAAGAATCCAACTCAAAATCATGTGCCCAATAAACAATAATAACAAGATCATCTCTTGAAAATCCAAATAAGTGATCTATTGAAATTTAGAAGAATAAGCATATTATCAACCTTTAAATGTTCAACAATATTCATCTTGATGGCAGAGTGTACTAGCAAAGACTCAACAATGCCACCTCCTAAGGATCTACAAATAGTGAGATGAAACTCAAGAGGAAGATAAGAGTTGAAATAAATGATGGAGTTTGTAGAAAAAGACTCAATGACACCAAAATTTAGGGATTTAATACTAAAGTGACAAAGTTGAGACACATCAAGGCCTAAGGATATATAATCAAGGAGATATGAGTTAGGGTGAACAATTGTGTATCTACAACCAAAGGGGTCAGAATTAGAAGGAAAATATGAGGATCCATAACTAGAGGGATCAAAGTTAGAACAAAATTCAAGGATCCCAAACTAGATCGATCAAACTTGGAAGGAAAAACTGAGGATCCATGACTAGAGGGATTAGTCTCAAAAGTCCAATATGAGGATCCATAACCAAAGGAGTCTAGCTCATAAAGCAAATCCAAGGATGCATAGCCATAAGAATCAAAATCACAAGACAAAACCAAGGATTCATGGTTGGAGGGACCAAAATCAGAAAGCACGTATGAGGGTCCATAACTAAAGGATCAATCTCAAAAGGAAAAATAAAGTATCCATGACCAGAGAGATCAAAATCAAAAGGTAAATCAGAGTTAGATCCAATTGCTATTAGGTCTAATCCAAGGGGTTTGTCTTTAGAAAAAATGGAAACATCTAAAGGAATGTCAAAATTGATCATAACCTCCAAGAAATATTCATCCAATGGAATAACATCATCCCAAGGAGAACATAGGTCGGAACATTTACTTGAATCAATAGGGGGGACAAAAGCTCCACTACCCCCATTGGATAAATCACCTAGTCAATTGTTGGAATAAAGTTCCAAGAAGATGAGCATGGATGTAAACGGTTTGTATCTATAAAAATTGAACACATGGGAGATGAGGAAACATAACTCACATATGGTAACGCAGTGTTCACCGAGAAACTAGAAATGGGAAAATGAGTAACAAGGTGTAAAGTTGAATAAGGATGGAGATCATCGAATTCCAATGAATCCATAGTGGCAATGATTTTGTTGTGAGGAAAATGCATCATGTGGAAGAATGTCGACACCAAAACATTCATGGCATATACATAATCACACCAAATGAGCATATTGAATTCCAACGGGATTTCCACAACTATAACATCGATTAAGATAGTCTTCCCACATAATGAAATGGGTAACTGAGGAAGATTCCCCAAGGGTTGACTAGGCCTTCTATCAAAATCCAACAATCGATTAGTATCTAACACAAGGTTGGGAGAAACCAAACCTTTCCAAGTAGACGAGGATAAAATACTAGAAGAATCTCCTTCATATACAATGCATCGATGAACCATACATGAATTAACTTTGAACCTTATATGGAAGGGTGTAGCAGAAGGAAGGAAAGGCCCTACTAGACTATTCCAATCAAAGGAAACAATATTAGGGCTTGGAAGGAGCACACTTGAAGTGGATAATATGCCCCCATATCCATAAATTTCTTAACTGGTCATAAAGAACGCACGGTCAATGATCAATTCGTTCTTCAGAGGAAGAGTGGTATCAAGTAAAGATTGCATCAACTATGTTGGGTTAATCTTTACTTGGTAAAATAAAAATTAGATTAACTTGTATCTAGTCATGTCCGAGTTTAACATTGGTGGTTTATGGACCCATGGTATTTGATGTGATAAAGCCTATTTAAAAGGTTAGTGTTCTCCATTGTAATGTGCCTCAACTAGTTGCATGTTTTTTTTCCAGCTTTGATGGATTGGCCAAGGGTAACAAAATATATATCTTTGGCTTTGGCTACTAATTTTCTTGTAAAGGGTTTCTAGGGTAAAATTTCTTATGCATTTATGCTTAGTTTTTAATTGTTTATGTTACTTATATCACCATGCCTAGTTAATTTTAATATGGTATAAAAGCCATGTTTGGATGGATTAATCTCTCTCATGAGAGAAGCCCTAGATCATTGGCTTGGATAAAGATGCATTGATCATGTAAAGCATTTGTAGAGAAACACATAGAGGATAGCAGATGAATATGTACTCGGTTAAGGAGCGTTTGATTTGACTAATTGTATTTGGAGAAAAGAGGGACATGGGTAAAGAAGTGGGTAGATGCTTCAAGCTTCATTTGCTCGTGCACATAATGAAGATTAGTACTTGGTTTATGTAATTTCATTTGGAGCATGATGGATGCCAATAATGAAATGGGTGGATGTTTCATGGCCTCATATGCTTAGGCATAAAATTGTAATCATTTTTTATGGAGTGGGATTTAGTCACATATGTAAATGGGCATATGGTTGTAATACATGTTTAGGCATGCGTACCCCTATTTGTTGGTTCACCCATTTAAGATCTAAACATAGACTTAGGTGATAGAATTAAGGGGGAATGTTGTAATTTTGGGTACCCAATTATAAACTTTGAGGGGGGTAGGAGTTTACCCCAATTCAAGTTTAAAGGGGGGATTGTCGGGATAATCTTGACTCGGTAAAATAGTAATTAGAGTAACATTTATTTAGTCAATGAGTCATTAGTGGGTTTATTGTTGGCAGTTTATGGATCCATGGTATTTATGTGATAAATCCTATTTAGATATTTAGTGTTCTATGGTATAATATGCCTCAAGCCTCTTGTTCTTTGGTCACCTTCGTCGCATTGTCCAAGGGTAATAAAAGATACATCTTTGTTTATTTGTTTTCCCAATAAAGGGTTTCCATAGTAAAATCGTTCATGCATTTATGCTTTCTTTGTGATTTTTTATGTTACTTATGTTAATTTTTAGATAATTTCATTCCATTATCATTAGGATCTCTAAGAGAATAACATGTATAGCATATATACAGCATATCAATCATAGACACAATAGCAATCACACAAGAGACACAGAGTTTCACCGAGGAAAACCAAGAAGGTGAAAAACCCCGCAACTTCCTCGGAGATAGAATAAGCCCCAATACAAGATCATAACGATCAAACCCAATAAGATGTCTCTAGCAGATGCTCCTCCTCCTCCACATGTGCGTCACTTTCTCTCTTAGCTATGCAAGCTTGAGAAATGACTGAATGAATCAAATGAGAGACACAACCTCTCTATTTATACACTGAATTGACCTGCCAATAAATCACTGGGGCTAAATTCTAATTGAAGCCTAATAACCCAACCACATGACCTAACTAAGGTCGACCCCACACTGGTGGTCTAATAACCCATCAATACAAATGATGACACTTACAATGTAACTTGCGACACTTGCAAATACAAATGACGACACTTCCAATCAGAGGAATATAACATCTCTGTTGGATATACAATAAGTACAAATGTAATACATAGAAGAATATCTTCCGAAGTTACAAATACATCAACACTCCCTCTTAACTAAGAAGGTATTATGAACACAGGTCATCAATACATATTGGTGCAAGTATTCAATTCTGGAGCTAGATCATTATCACTGGATCATGGAGCATCATCATCATCACTGCTGTTGTACTTGACATCTCGATCATTGGGATATCTCATAATTCTTCTTGTCATAGGAAGTTCTACAGAGCCATCCCTTTTTCATGCTGGTTGTAGGCCTAGCCTCCTGTAAGTCTTCATCACCACTGGCCATACTGTGGAATCCTCAGGACTTATTACCTGCGTCACAAAACCTCGAAAGAGTATCCCAGGACTAATTACGAGCATACTGCTCAACCTATCGGATCTCCCAGGGCGCTATTACATGTGGTCACCACAAAACCTTGAAAGAGCATCCCAAGACTTATTACAAGCATACTGCTCAACCTTTCGGATCTCCCAAGCGATATTACATGTGGTCATGGAAAAACCTTGAAAGAGCATCCCAAGACTGATCACGAGCGTACTGCTCAACCTATCAGATCTCCCAGGGTGCTATTATATGCCATAGGGCAAAACCTCAAAAGAGCATTTTCCAGATATCTCAGGGCGCTATTATATGCCATAGGAAAAACCTCAAAAGAGTATCTGCAAATCTCCCAGGGCACTATTATATGTCCTCCCAAGCAAAACCTCGAAAGATCATTTGCCAGATATCCCAGAGCGCTATTATATGCCATAAGAAAAACCTCGAAAGAGTATTTGCAAATCTCCCAGGGCGCTATTATATGCTTATCTGCACAACCTGTCCACGACCACGGAGTATCAACCTGATACTCACCATACATCATCACATGATCATCCTGATCATCATCACTGCATCGTCTTGATGCATATCATCATTGCATGATCATCCTGATCATCGTCCTAATGCATATCATCATCGCATGATCATCCTGATCATCGTCATTGCATCGTCCTAATGCATATCAACATACATGATCCAACTGATCATAAAAAGCATCCAACTGATGCATACCAACATACATGATCCAACTGATGCATATCCAAAGCAGTAACTGGAGCATCATCCTGATGCTCATCACAAAGCTCTTACATCCACAGCCATGGGAAGGATCCTCCTATCACCATGCTTGGAATGGCTCTTGCAAATGTGTCCCATCACTTATTCCTCGAAGTATATTAAATTTGAAGCACACCAAGCCTCCCTATGAAGTACTCAAACTTATCTCTGGCTAGTGGTTTCGTCAACACATCTGCAACCTGCTCATTCGTCGCAACATACAGGAGCTTCACTACTCCTTTCTGCACCATATCCTTGATTTAGGGATATTTGATCTCGATGTGCTTAGACCTGTCATGGAACACTGGGTTCTCTAACAACTTCACACAACTCTGGTTGTCACAATAGATACAGGTAGCATCCAATGGGAGATCAAATAACTCAGACAGTAGCTTTCTCAGCCATACTGCCTCACAACTAGCCAAACAAGCTGCGACATACTCTGCTTCGGCTGTACTAAGTGCTACGCAGGACTGCTTCTTGCTAAACCAAGAGATCACACCTGATCCCATACTGAAGCAGCACCCCGAAGTGCTCTTCCTATCTGTAGCACTGCCTTCCCAATCTAAATCAACATAACCCTCCAAGTTAAACTTTTGATTCGCATCATACTTGATCCCATAATCAACCATACCCTTCAGGTACCTCAGAATATGCTTTACAGCAACCAGGTGAACACCTCTGGGATCCGTCAGGAACTGGCTCAATGTGTTCACCGCAAAGCAAGTATCTGGTCTTGTGTTCGTCAGGTACATCAAGGACCCAATCATCTGACGATACACAATGACATCAACCGGCTCAGATGAAGCATCACACTGAAGATTCAGGTTTGATGCCATAGGTGTGGCCATGGCCTTGCAGTCCATCATCCCGAACCTCTTCAGGATCTCTACTGCATGCTTCTCTTGTCCAAGGAAGATCCCATCTGCACTCTGCCACACCTCCATGCCTAGAAAGTAATGCATCATCCCCAAGTCCTTCATCTCGAACTCGGCAGCAAGCTTCCTCTTTGTGTCAGCAATCAACCCATCCTCACCCTTAACAAACAGGTCATCCACATATAGTAGTAGTATCACAGGATTTCCTTCCTCAACCTTGTAGTAAAGGTTGGAATCTGCTTTACTCTTGGTAAATCCCATACTGGATAGAAAGCTGTCTATCCTACCATACCAAGTCCTAGGAGCTTGCTTCAATCCATATAAGGCTTTCTTCAATCTACACACATATGACTCCCTGTCATGTGTCTCAAACCCGAGTGGCTGCTCCACATACACTTCCTCTTCGACTACACCATTCAAGAAAGCTATCTTGACATTCATCTGGTGTATCTTCCATTTCATCACTGCATCCAAAGCAAGTACTATTATGATGGAAGTGTATCTGGATACAGGAGCAAAAGTCTCTTCATAGTCTATTCCCTCTTTTTGAGAGAAACCACGAGCTACAAAGCTTGCCTTGTATTTCTATATGCTACCATCTGCAGCATGCTTGATCTTATAGATCCACTTGGAAGTCACAACAGACTTCCCTTCAGGTCTTAGGACCACATCCAAAACATCATTCTTCATGATCGAAAGGTATTCTTCGACCATGGCATCCTATATTGTATCCCGTATCCTGGGAACTTCAGATTCTTCAATATCTTAATAGATAGTTTGAACTTCGTTGTTGGAACAAATGTTGTAGTCCTTCTTTTGTAGGTGATTGTACATGGTCTTTCCTACAAGTCAAATTCAATTGCATGATTAGAAACTTCTCATAGTTTTTAGAAAAAAAAATAAAAAAAATCTTACACACAAAGGCATATGTTATATAGTCATGCAATTATTTTAGCCAATGCTTCAATACAACATTCATCCATATCCCGTATTCATGCGGTAACTTTCTAGATGCCTTCCATCTCTACCAGAAAAAAATCTTACACACAAAGGCATATGTTATATAGTCATGCAATTATTTTAGCCAATGCTTCAATACAACATTCATCCATATCCCGTATTCATGCGGTAACTTTCTAGATGCCTTCCATCTCTACCAGAACATTGTTAAGAGTTTGCACTACTCCCAACATGTCAGCACAGAGGTTTCATTCTAGATAAGTAGCAATGGAATGTTGTAGAGTGCCATAGGCCACTTACCCATCACATGCATATTAGTAGTATACTGTTCATTAATGCAATTATTCTAATATGCATAATACAAAACCTAAGTCTAGGAACATAAGTATATACATCATTGAACAATATTATTTAAACAATCAAATATAAAAGAAATGACAATTCAAATACTTATCTTTGTTTGTTTGCTGGGTGGACTCCCTCTGAATTTTTACTTCCTTGTAGGAGCTGCTGGAGTCCTATTCTGAAGTAGCTTCTTCTACTCCTTTCTGTTGTGAATTGTACGGAGTGGTAAACTCCCTCTTAATCCCTGAATCACTGCATAGCTTCTTGAAATCACCTGAAGTGAATTCTCCGCCATTTTCGGATCCACTCAGAGAGCTGGATGACATTGGACCGCATACATCGGAGTGGATAATTTCCAAGATTCCTTTTGCTTTGATTTCACTACTTGGAAATGCTTTCTTTGTGTTCTTTCCTTTTGCACATCCTTTGCTAATACCTTCATGTTTTGACTGGATTTCAAGAAGACCTTCTACTGCTTTGCTTGCAATTGGTAGTGCTCTATAGTGCATGTGTGCAATCGTTCTATGCCAAAGTTCACTTGGCTCCATGGACTCATGTACCATGGCATGTTCAGGTTTTCCCTTCAATTTGTACAATCCTCCCTCTTGCTCTCCAATCACTACTGCATCATCTATGGTCTTACCCTTTGGCCACATGAGTACTTGGCCATCCACGAATGCAACTCTAATTCCCTTTGCATCCAAAGATGATATGGAAAGGAGATTCTTCTTGAGCCCAGGTACATACAGAACATCTTTCATCTTCAAAAACTTCCCAGAGTCTAGTTTATAGGAGGCTTCACCACTTCCTTTGATAGGATATTGATAGTCACCCCCAAGTTTCACTTTATGAGGTGACTCATGTTCAGATAGATCTACAACGGATTCTTTAAACCCATACATGTGTTTGGAATCCCCACTATCAATAAGCCAATCATCACATCCATGAGACATAGTACCTATGAGAGAATAGATTAGAACATATTCATCTTCACTTGATGAGTCATCACTTTCTACTCTAGTCTTCTTCCTAGGAGGTTCATCATCCTCAGTAGCATGAGCATGATATCTCTTCTTGTTTTTCTTCTTCTTCTTGTTGAAGTTGTTGTTGTTGTTGTTCTTTTTGTTCTTAGGACAATCTAAGGAAAAAATTCCCTTCTCATTACATGTAAAGAATCTCAGATCTTTCTTATCTCTATGATAATGGTGGTGTGAAGATCTCTTGTTATGAGATGGCTCCCTCCTGAAATTACTCTTCTTGGTATGCATTGTGAGAGCTTGATCTTCATTCCCCATCTTTTCTTCTCGGGCCACAAGCCTAGCTTCTTCTTGTGAACATTCCTCCCACAGTCTACTGAAAGAGATCAATTTCTTTCTTGCATAGATACCTTGGATGAAGGAGTCCCGTGACCTAGGTAGGCCATTCAATGTGGTCATCACAATTTCTCCATTCTCCACTACTTCATCCACATCTTCAAGTTTTTCTTTGATTTGAGAGACCTTAGTAAAGTAGGATGGGATGGTCTCTCCATTATGGATCTTTACCCCTTTCAATTGGTTCCGCAGAGTCATCTTCTAATTTATGTTCTTTCCTTCAAACAACTTGGTCAAGGAGTCAAACATCTCCTTAGGTGTCTTTAAGGAAGACACATGGGGTATGAGATGGTCCTTTATAGAATCAACAATGTTTCTCTTAGCTTTGACCAAGTTCTTCTTGTGTAAGGCCTTAGCCTCCTCTCCCTTGTTAGGATATTCCTATACTCCATCCTAGTCCTACCGGCATTTTCATTATTTGCATTTTCAGTCTTGCATGCATTTCTGCATGTAGCATGCATGCATCCCAGTCATCAGTCCCAACACCTAGCCCTCAGTTAGCTAGCCCCGGGAGCTTCTCACTGATCAGTTTTAGCCCTCCTAGTGCTTAATGTGCCCTGCATGCAGTTACATGCATCTCATGCACCCTCTCTCACCTACCATTCAGTTGTACTTTAGTTATCTTCAGTTCTTTCCTTGATATAAGGCTAGACTGACTCTCAACTGACTGTATCACTCCGATAGACCTCCAATGAGACTAGACTGCCCATTCTGACTCCAGTTAGCTCCTCATGCGCCCTCCACTGAGCCTCCTTCATTCAGTTAGTGCCTCCATGTGCCAGTTACACTCAGTTACACCTACCACACTCAGTTAGACTCAGTTTGGCCAATGATTGACAGTTACTTGTGCATTGATGACTCCATTGATGATGATGAAGACTTCTAGTTGTGCTACGATGGCACTCTAGTGATCTTTTGATCTCTCCATGAAGGCTAATTCGAATTTCCACCTTGGAATTCGAATCCTCATGCATTGTATTATTTATTTGTCCATTTGTGATTAATGAATTAGTGTGTGTGAAGTTATTTTGCTTCTATCTGAGTTCTACTGTATTGTTATTATGTTGCTCATTTACAGTGCATTGACCACTCTTCTTCTATCTTCCTACTTAATCATAATCTTTCTTGTGAGGTATACATCAGCTCTTAGATCTGCTGTGAGGATTTTCACAAGGTATCAGAGCATGTTGAGAGTTTTGTCTATCTCCATTCCTGAGATTTTTTTGCAGGTTATTATCCAGATTTCGAGTGCAGCAGTTGCAGCAATTTCTGCACTTTTGCAGCAGTAGTAGTTGTAGATATTTTCTATTGTTTTTGCAGGTCTTCTACAGTTTCCATGAATTTCGAAGGAATTCCTCCTCTTTCTCTATTCAACTATGTTGAATGGAAACCAAAAATGATAGCATATTTGAAGAGCCATGATCTCTTTGATTATTGTTTTGAAAGCGAGTTCGAATCCTCTGAAGAAGAGAATGACTGGTTTAATGAAGGTGAAATAGCCCTTGCAGCCATGCTGTATGCTATGTCTCGATGCATGGAAATCCACTCCCTTGATGTTGAATCTCCAAAAGAGCTATGGGCCCAGCTAGATGAAATATTTGGCAAACAGAATGAAGGGATTGGTCCAAACCCTTTCGAGAGAAAGCCCAATGATGCATTCTCCCTCCTTGATGATCTCATTGATCATGAATCAGTATCAAACATATCTCATATTGAAGTTAGACACAAAGAAGAAGAACTTGCATATTCTACACTCATGCTCCAAATTTCTTCTATTTCGAATTCTGTGCCAGCTCACACTCTAGAAATTGCAGAGGTTCCTAAATCCTCTCTTGCACTAGAGTCTGTTGGTTTGCATCATGATCTCATGAATGTTTCGGAGGTTAAATCAGCCATTGGAGTTAATGCATTTTCTTTCCTTAATCACTCACCTCTTATGTACTACTATATGATCATTATTTCATGCTTTCAGAAGGTTATTGAAGATGATGGCCATTGCCATTCGCTTGGGATAATTTCTCATGCATTTACTAGTTTAGATCTCACCTCAAATGGTTCAAAGGAGATCTTAAGCAACCATGATTCAAGTCTTGGATCTGATTTGGATTCTAAGCAATCACTGACATTTGATGGTTCTTTTGAGCATAATCTCACCCATGATGGTTCGAAGGAGAAAACAAAAGACTATCTACACATTCATGTTTTTTATCCTACCTCAGCTAATTCGAATCACAAGTTCAAGGATCATCCTCATACTTTTGGATTTGTTCTCATCACATTCGATCTGAAGAGAAAGTACAAGCACATGCTTTTTGAGCATGAACCTCTTCTTCCCAAGGTGAAGATACATCCAGACATATGACCAAGCATCACACTTGCTTGAGTTTGGAGCATTTATTTTTGTGTGTGCCTTACAGTCTATTTTGAGGGGGGGTATTTTTCCCATGAGGTTTTCCCCATTTCCTCGGTTTATTGACTGTTATTATTATTCATTGTATTGGGTGACCTTTGGTCTTAGTTACCAGGGCCCAGGATGGATTAAGGGTGGGTGTTAGGATATTCCTACACTCCATCCTAGTCCTACCAGCATTTTCAGTCTTGCATGCATTTCTACATGCTATTGCATGCATCCCAGTCATCAGTCCCAACACCTAGCCCTCAGTTAGCTAGCCCCGAGAGCTTCTCACTGATCAGTTTTATCCCTCCTAGTGCTTAGTGCGCCCTGCATGCAGTTACATGCATCTCATGCGCCCTCTCTCACCCACCATTCAGTTGTACTTCAATTATCTTCAGTTCTTTCCTTGATTTAAGGCTAGACTAACTCTCAACTGACTGTATCACTCTGATAGACCTCTAGTGAGACTAAATTGCCCATTCCGACTTCAGTTAGCTCCTCATGCGACTTCCACTGAGCCTGCTTCATTCAATTAGTGCCTCCATGTTCCAGTTACACTCAGTTACACCTACCACACTAAGTTAGACTCAGTTTGACTGATGATTGACAGTTACTTATGCATTGATGACTCCACTGATGATGATGAAGACTTCTAGTTGTGCTCCGATGACACTCCAATGATCGTTTGATCTCTCCATGAAGGATAATTCGAATTGACACCTTGGCATTCGAATCCTCATGCATTGTATTATTTATTTGTCCATTTGTGATTAATGAATTAGTGTGTGTGAAGTTATTTTGCTTCTATTCGAGTTCTACTGTATTATTATTATGTTGCTCATTTACACTGCATTGACCACTCTTCTTCTATCTTCCTGCTTAATCATAATCTTTCTTGTGAGGTATACATCAGCTCTTAGATCTGCTTTGAGGATTTTCACATCCCTCTGGGACTGGAACCTCTTCACTTATGTAAGTGTCCAACTCATTCTCCTCTAGGATTAACCCAATCCTATACTTCCAGGCTCGGAAGTTATCATCCCCTTCAAGCTTATGCTAATGCTTGGTGTGGTGAGACATATTAAAGAGTACTTCAAATGGAAATAGAAAATATTTAGGTCTTACCACTTGATTTGTTGAAAACTGGATCTGGAGTTGGATAAGGGTTTGTCAGAGAAACCCTAAAAATTCAAAATTTGAATTTTAAACTTCTGAAAGGATAGAAAGATGTGCCTTTCTGAGTTGGTCAAGCTGGTATACTCAGAATTTGAAATCTGCAAATTTTCACCCCTCAAAATTGCTTTTGAAACTTTCGGATTCACTAGACAGGACCTTGAATTAGGGTTTGATTTTCCCAGAGCTTCACCCAACCAAAAAGTTCGATCCAAATCTCTAAACTTTGATTTTTCAGAGGAGCTTCTAGCCGTGGTCTTAGATTTCATAAATTCCAACTGTTGCAGAAACCCTAATTTTTAGGTCAAAAATTGAAAATGCTCAGAATTGAATTCTGTCTCGACAGAAAGATGTGCCCTTTCTAGGAGAGTCAATATAGCCTCCTTCCTTTGATGATATATGGAGAGAAACCCAAATATTAAGAATCCCTAGCTTCCGCAGCTGCACAATGCCTTCTTCTTAGGTCAGCTCTGATACCATGTTAATTTTTTGATAATTTCATTCCATTATCATTAGGATCTCTAAGAGAATAACATGTACAAGATATCTACAACATATCAATGATAGACACAATAGCAATCACACAAGAGACACATAGTTTCACTGGGGAAAACCAAGAAGGTGAAAAACCCCACAACTTCCTCAGAGATAGAATAAGCCCCAATACAAGATCACAACGATCAAACCCAATAAGATGTCTCTAGAAGATGCTCCTCCTCCTCCACATGTGCGCCACTTTCTCTCTTAGCTATGTGAGCTTGAGAAGTGACTGAATGAATCAAATGAGAGACACAACCTCTCTATTTATACACTGACTTGACCTGCCAATAAATCACTAGGGCCGACTTCTCAATGAATCCTAATAACCCAACCACATGACCTAACTAGGGCCGACCCCACACTGGTGGTCTAATAACCCATCAATACAAATGACGACACTTACAATGTAACTTGTGACACTTGCAAATACAAATGACGACACTTCCAATCAGAGGAATATAACATCTTTGTTGGATATACAATAAAGTACAAATGTAATACATAGAAGAATATCTTCCGAAGTTATAAATACATCAACAACTTCTCTCACCATGATTGGTTAATTTTAATAAGCCCAACAACTTCATCAACCAATGGTTGAGTAGGAAGGGATTTCTAGAAAACTATAGGTTGTTTAGGAGCAGGTAATTCTTGAAGTGAGGACCATATCCTTTTCACCTCAACAATGGAAAGGCATAAATAGGGTGATCTCCCTTG
This sequence comes from Larix kaempferi, assembly GCA_027924585.1. Classification (NCBI taxonomy): domain Eukaryota; kingdom Viridiplantae; phylum Streptophyta; class Pinopsida; order Pinales; family Pinaceae; genus Larix; species Larix kaempferi. Next base: position 31,048,196 of record BSBM01000370.1, on the reverse strand, counting down.
AAAATATTACAAGGAAATTTATGCTTGCATATTATTTATCTAGGTTTCTCTACAGTATCTATGCTCCTAACATTATTCTAGTTGGTTGGTAGCTTGCCCCCTTGCATTCATTTCCATTTCTTATTATTTCTCTTCATATTCCTTTTATAGTTCTAGGTATTAGGAGCTACAATTTCATTAGATGAGGCAGGAGGGGGAGGAATTGAGTTCACTTGTGAATAAAACAAAGGCTCCAAAATAGTTTGATGATGTTGACATAAAGTGTTTTCTTGGGAAGCTTCAGGAGAATTAAGTACATTAAAAGTGAACAAAATCCAAACTTGAAGCCATAGAGTGAATCCAAGAAGATTCAAAGTAGCCATAATAATGGTATCACCATTTATAGATGGTGAAAAATCACAAGGATTCTACGTGGAATGGATCCTATGGTTGATATCCCCAAGAACATAACCCATAAATTTCAATACAAAAAACAAACTCCTATGAAATATTCTCTAAGATTTAACCAATCCAACACACTTCTCCAAAGGTTAGCCCAAGTTCCAATTATTGAGAATATGAAAAAGGGATTTCCAAAGTTCATATTAGGATGAAGACTTCCCAAGTCCAACAAATGAAAATGCGATAAGAAATTATAGTAACCTTCAAGCAACAATCGCCCAAGGTGCAATCTCCCTCGTGAAGATGGGAAAGCTTTGTGGGAGCTAATACTAGGGTTTGCTATCTATATCAAGTATTGTGAGCACTTCTCACTTGTAGGAACCTATGTATAACCTAGGAAGAGTAAATATGAATGCCTCTTCAGGATGAATAACTAGGTGGAACAATCATTGGTTAGGATTTTGCATTGGGTATGGATACATCTAGGACTTAGTCCCACAGCCAAAACTTTAGTAAGAAGGTTCCAATCCAAGTAACATGCCAACTTATTTAAATTCACCTATTATGCATCCACTTATTAAATAAATTCGAGGGGATAATCTCAACACTTAACGATATCTGACCTAATGCTTGATGCATGTACCAAAGGTGTTTTCCTAGCAAGTATTCCTCACTACTAAAGGGATTTATTTTTCACCTAGTAAACTCATGATTTATTTTATGTGGCCTTGGATAATTTAATCTCTAATCCTAAAACCAAGGCCATATCCATAGACTACTGTTGGTTTCTATCGAAATAAAAACAAGTCTAATTCATTTTAGTTATGTGTTTCTTTTCATAGTTGTTTGTTATATAGGGGAATATAAGTGATAAAAATATGGTGTTCTTATGAAGATAATGTTTGTAAATGGAAACAATGCTTTAAATTTGCAAAAGATGCTTGAATTCAAAAAATTTGTAGGAAGTGCCAAAACAATTAACCCTTTCAAATATGCAATACAACTTTTAGAGGAATGTATTTGAAACCAAAGCAAACATTTATTTTTTATTTTCATGCAAACATGATAGTGAAAGCTATATGATCTTTGCCTTTAAATGTAGTCACTTCGTAGTGCATCAAAATAAGTAAGATATCCTTCACTGAACCAAAAGATTTTTTTTGTTTTTCTCAATAATCAATTTTTGTTTTTTTTTTGTTCAAAATTATTCACCAACAAAATTGAAATGGAAAAACCCCAATTAAAGACTACTAGACCTAGTAAGGTTCAATACTTCTTGATTTTGAAGAAAGAATCAAAATTAAAACACTACTTTTTAGGCCTGGAAAAATGTTTTAGTCAACTACAAGAGTTGCCAATAGGCTGCTAAATAGCGACTTGTGTGATGTTTGCACCTTGCAACTCAAAAAATCGCAAGTGCAAGAAAATGCTCATGAGATGTATACGAACAAGTCACAGGCACTTGCGGCTTTTTTTGAAATAGGGAACTTGCGTAAGGCAATGCACTCCAAAATTAAAGCACATATATGAAACTAAACTATTTCTTGATTTTGCCAAAATAGTGAAGAAAACTAGTGGTAACATAAACAAAATCTAGAAAAACTTCAAGGAAACAACCAAAAAAGAAAGAATTAAAAAAAATCTCCCTGATGGAGTTGCCATTTATGTTGAAGGAAAATTTTCCTAGACTAATTAGAGGTCCCTCGTGAGTGGGTTCATTTGACCAACATAGTAGAAGAAATGTGTACTATCTAACTTTCCAAGAATTAAGATTTAAACTATAAATGAATAAAATGAGAGGAAGACAAAAAATTGTTGTATGTAGTAGAAACTTTGTCCCCATGAGAATTTTTGGTAACATAGTCTCCAACATAATCCTCCTTTTACACCTACACACAAAGCAAACAACTAGAACCTTCAACAATTCCATTTTCGCATAATAAGCAAACAATATAAACTCATATACATGAACCTTAACTAACTTTAAGTTAATTAGTTCACGTATAATTCTTAGATTCAAATACAATTAACATCATATGAACACCACATTCAAATTGGGGAAGAGAGAGGAGAAGAGAGTTATTTATTATCAAAATTCAAATATGAAAAACAAGTTTTTACTTGAGCTTGTTGCCAACACCTTTGTCACTCAAGCATGGTTCCTCCATCCTTGGCTATCAATCACACTCATCTCACTATTAAAATTACAATCCTACTTTGGTAGGGGAGTCAAGGAGTGACTCAAAAAACCCTACTAAAGATTGCATCAAACAAGAAGAATCGGGGTAGTTCTTCACAAGAAGAGGATTAGGGCCAAGAAGTATATATCGAGTAAAGTATCTATTGAGTATATGTTATATTCTTTCCATGTGTGTGGGGGGGGGGTGCGCGTTTGACCGTGCGGTGGTCAATCCCTTCCATTTAGTGCTATGTTGTATGCACTGGGCATTGCATGTGGTGCTAGATCAGGGGGGTAAGAGGGGGGGGCGTGCCAACGCCCTCCCCATTTTGTGAAGTGGATGACGGAAATGGCCGTTAGGCCATTTCCATTCTTGTGAGCACCAAATGTTTTGGGTTGTTTTTGGCTATTTTGGGGAATTTTCTAAAAATATGTAATTTAATCCCGGTTAAGGGATTATGGTCTATTTTCTAATCTGGGTTAATGGATTAAGGTATTGGATGTTGTTGAATACATATATTGTATTGTGAGTGATTCATAATGATAATGAGAAAAATAAGAGCTGTGACTCTAAGGTTTGTTGGTTTTTTCCGTTCAAGGGTTTCCAGGGTAAATATCTGTATATTATGTGTGAATGATGTGGTGTAATATTTGTTTTGCTTAAAATAATATGTTAGCACCTAGTTTTTTGCAGCATAAATAGCAAGGTGTGGTGGATGAAAGTCTAGAAAATTTCCCTGAAGGAAGCTTTGAATTACCTTTGTTTCGTATGGCTAGGTGCTAAATGTGAGAGGAGTTAATAAATTTGAATAAATTGCAAGGGAGAATGCAAAAATGCAATCAAATGACCAAAAATAAGGCAAAAAACTATAGTCCAAGGCCAGAATGTCATAAAGATTAGTTATCGGGCAGACAACACCATCGATCATGCATGGACTGGAGATCAACGGCTCTCGTCAAATGTCGCATAGCCGAACTGCATGGGATAAAAGCGGCGCAAGTGGTTGCGATGGGGACAGCCGGCTGCTACGTGTTGCATACAGGCAGTGTCGAAAATGGAAAAGGCGGTAAGCAAAACCAACTAGAGGGGATGCGATACCGCCAAAGTAAAGGGGTACACTATTGACCATGTGGACGGCTAGGATGAGCCAAGGAAGACCCTGTAGATAAGGGGTAAAGGTTCCAAAGAGGTGTAGGTGTAGCGTGATAAAAGAGCGATCCAGATTGTTGCAAGGTAGATCAACGGCTCACGATGATTGATGCATCGGGAGGATGCGGGATGGTTAAAGGACAAAGGTGGTTGCGGCAAATGAAACCACTTGACATGTGTGAACATTGGGTTCTGTCGCAAGGAAAGTAAGTGGTTATGAAAACCACTTTAGAGCAATGCGACACCACTTTAAAGAAATACAGTGCAAATAAGGGATAGCAGGGATCAGAACAGGAAGGATGATCCGACGACGAATGGAGAAAGATGTCAAATCAATAAAAAGGAATCAGATTTGAATGGCCAAGGTCATTGCATAAGAGATCAATGGATAGAAAGAAGGGATGGCTGGAAAAGAAGACCGCAGGATAAGGGAATGAGGTTATATATATAAAGACGCACATGAGAAGTTGACATTTGTGTCTTGAAGCTGTCGGGGTCAGAAGCCTCCGGGCATGTGGAAGACAAAGAAGACGACAGGAAGGGTCGTTCTCAGAGCTTTTTCAGTGATAGATAGGGCCTTATAACCGCCATTATTAGCAAATCTAAGTCTGTTTATAACAAGAAATGGATGAAGAACCAGTCTCTGGAAAGGTTAGGGTTAGAATCGCTCTGGAAGATAGGGTTTTGATGCATTTGATGCAGAGTTTTGACTGTCTATACCTGAAACTAAGAGAAGAATGAGGGTTTAATGGAAGAGGGTTTGGACGTGCACAGAGGGTTTCAATCACCTTTTTCCTTTGTTGCATTGACCAAGTTATGCCTTTCCCGAGTCCAAGATTTTTCTGAGGAGTATGTTATCATTGCATACAGGCAGTTTTTCCCCTGAGAACCGTAAAACCATTTTCGACCACCTATTTTAAGCTCGATTGAGAAGTCAAAGTTACCCCATACCTTTCGAATAGGAGCCTTTTAATGGAAATACCCCATTTGGCCCCCTCTTTGATGCCTAGGAACGTGGCCTCATCCACTGGCCCACCTGAAAAAGACTCAGTAGCAGCCCTCACCCTCACCAGTATTCCAGAAAAGCTCTCACAGCGGGGGGGTGGTGAACCTATGGATGTGGACAACGGAGGTAAGAAATCACATAAGAGATAGAAGGTAGAAGATCCAGAAGCTAAAGGGAAGACTAAAGGATGCCAGCTGCCAATTAGTAGATGCGATTGGAATTGCAAAGTTGGAGGTGCTATAAGTGCTAGCATGGTGTCAGTAGGCAGGCAAGTTATAGTTTGGTCAACGATGGAGGATGCAGATAGATGGCTTAAAGACATCTCTACTACCACCAAAATGCTTGCAGATAGGAGAGGGGCCACCTCAACACCGTCGTATACTTTTCTACGTAGCTGAAAATCCTGGTTAAGCATGTTTCACATCAGCTCAAGATTTGGACATCATTTTCACTTGATTGGGAGATTCGACCAGGTCATCATGGCAAGGGCGATCGCACGTAACTTCCATCATTGTCACGACCATTATAGACATGGTCCTTGCACCCCCTATTTGAAATCAATATATGGGAAAGGTGGTGCACCTGGTAGCCCAGGCATCTTTCAGTTAGAGTTTGATCATGGAGAAGGATCAGGGATCCAAAGTGGTTTTTATGCCCGAGCAGGCGTGGTTTGAGGTGGAGGAAGAACACTCTCCTTCGTCTCCTTTGGTATTCGACCACGTGGGAACCAACACCACCAACGAAGATGAAGAGCGACAGGTGTGCAGAAGGGTGCGACGTCGAGGGAAGAAAGATACCCCTAAAGATAAGCGAGACATCCACCAGGAAATGAAGATTCTCAAGGATTTTGTAATCTCCACTGAAGACGCAACACCTCCCCCTCCAGCAGAGGAATCGCAGGCGGACAACTCTTTGAAAATAAAGAATTTCTTTAATTCGCGGGGCAAATTAAAGGCTCAGGAGTAAGGTGGCACCCTACTCATAGTATTCCTGTTTCCCATCTTAATCAATCTATTCTAAGCTCGAAACGTATGAAATATTCTCCAATTTTGAGGCTGTCAAGGTGGCAACATAGTTTTAACTATTTCCTGTGGACCAAAGCGAGGCTAAAAGCCTATAAACATCATTGTAATAGAAGAACTAAGGGTTGGAAAATCATTTTTGGCTAAGGCTTGGGGATCAAGCTCTATTTTGAGACTTTTACATTAATACAATGTGTAGTGCCCGTGGCAGACCATTTTGTAGAGATTCATGTGTTTCTTTACTTGTAGTCTGTCTTTTCTTTCTTCTTTATTTGCTCATACTTTCTGTTATACATTTACATTGTGTTGTCCCTTTCATATATGAGATCAGTGTATAATAGCTTATAATTCTTGGAAACAAGCTCTGGTTATTATCTCAGGTGTTCACTAAATATTGCTACTAAAGTTGATATCGAATTCATCTTTGCTAGATGCTCATATCAATGGTCTGTTCTTACTTTCTTCTTTTACCACCAGAAAATAGCATTACGACAGCAAGAGGGTGGCTACCTTGCCTCTGTTTTAATAATCCGCACTACGACACTATTATCCGATTTATGTGTGATGCCTTGACTCCATCGCCCAATGTTTTTTTTCCTTATGATTATCCCGCCAACACTTTTACACAATGTGTCCCATCATAAATCTGGCCTTCTCTGTATGATTTGAATGTATATCTTGAGTGATAATAAAGGCTGTCTGTTCATGTTTGTTTTACTTTCTGTATTCTATGAAATATTGAGATATCCCTCTCTAGTTGTGCTGGGTCAGTATCACAAGATAAAGTGGTTTTGCTATTACCCTGATTCTGCCTCTCCACAACCTTGGGGTATGATTTGGGTGCTAACATAATATTTATGATTTTTTTCTCTGCACGAGTTTAAAACTTACAATATCAAGCATAAGGGTGTGGTGTCCCCTCTCCCAACCACAAACCATCAATTTATGTGTTTGGAAGGCAGTTCTTGCAACTAGGGAGTGAAATCCAAAATGCATAGGTGTATGGGTTTCGTACTCCCTTCTTAAAGCCCATGAAGTGTGTATTTATTTTATGGTTTTAGGGATACTTTGATGATTCTCATGTGTTTCTAACCAATATCCTACAAGAACTTACAAGTTGCACTTCTACAAGTTGCAAGCACAAGGTAAATGGGATAAAAAATATGTCAAAATGGTTTGTAGTTTTTAGGATGAAGGCATGCAAGTGCTATGGCTCATATCTAGTGGTTAAAAGATACCAAATATGAGTATAATAACCACCTCTGAATACTCATAAGAGACTATATATACACAACATTATCATTGTATTGGGTATGTTGGAGAATGTAATTTTATCTAGAGGGATATCGGTGGCTACCCACCTATTCCACTAGCTCAAAACAATTTTTCTAGTTCATAAGTTTTTTATGGTTTTTCGAGTTGAAAACTTCTGGGGTTGTTTTGAGTCCCTAAATGACATTTTTTTGTGATGCCACAGTCCAAACAAAGCTAAATGCAAGACTATATGGGAGAAAGGTGCACTTCTTGGCTAGCCCTTTCCATCGGGCTACCTAGTGCCCTAAACGAAGATCACATGCAAAATTTATTCCCTCGGGAAGTTAACACCATCAACTAACCACCTCAGGGACCTCAAACCTTTTTAAGGTTCATCTCATAGGGTTAAGCTTTTTTTTTAGGGATTTTTCCTTCATGCTTATGATAAAAGGCCCTTCGACCTCCTTTTGTAATCAACTTGTCATGAATGAGCATAGCCACCACATCTTTTCTCAGAGATAAAGCTACCACCATTCTAGTTGCTTTATTTTATAGTATGTTCTGTTTCATTCACTTAATATAATTTGAGTTTATTGCATCACTATGTTCCCTACAATATATATGTTTATGTGGTTCTATATATGCTCTTTCATTTAGTTTCTCACATAAATCTAGATCAGTGGTATCAGAGCAACCTTCTCTTTTTTTATTTCTTTGTGTATGTCCCCGACGAGGTTGATATATAGACAAATGGGTATTTAACTAGTCGATATTGAGAAAGACCACCCTTGGAAGCCCAAGCTACCTCCCATGGCCAAAGAAAAGAGAGAAGACAGAGTAGGAGATCCTATCAAGTTTTTACTCAAGAAATCCCTCGTGCAAAAGAGAAACAAAATGATGGAAAATTTCATCCAAATCCTTCGACGGATGTTGGAAACAACAAAGGGATCATCAAGCAGTCACTTCATAGGAGCCACATCCTTCAAGGTAAAAGTTAAAATTGATATACTTGTATTTGAAGGCCAAATTGATGTCGATGCCCTAGATAAATGGTCGAGTCTTCTAGAAGGGTATTTCTCTGTCTACAATTTTTCCATCGGGTAAAATATTACCTTTGTGCTCCTTAAGGTTGTCCCCCATGTCAAAAATTGGTGGAAACTTATTGTGACCAAAACTTAACATAGGATTCTGGAATGTTTGAGGTCAATCCCACTTGGGCCTGTTTTATAGATGTCATTAAGGAATAATATTACCCAGTGGGAAATTATGACGATCAAAACATGAGATGGACCACACTACGTCAAGAGAGGAATCAAATAATGTTGGAGTTCACAAATACTTTCCATACCTTGAGCACCAAGCTAGGTATCAAAGACTCCGAGTGAAATCTGGTTCTAAAATGCCATGGTGGAATACATAGGTACATACAAACCTAAATGGAGTTTCTGGACATCTTGTCACTGGGATATGCTTATTAATATATTGTCAAGATCAATAAAAAATTAAAGTATAAGAATAAGCAGGAGTTTGGGCCTGTCAATCCACCTCAGAAGAAAGGCAAGTGTAACCCTAGCTCGCAAAACAAAGGATAGAGTAAGGAAAATAAGCCCCAGGACAACTAGTCCGAGCCACAAGCATAGAAGGGGAACGAGAAAAAAAAGAAAGACACTGGGAAATGGTGTGAGTTCCATAAGATCCCCTGGAACAACACTGATGAATTTCGCTCAAAGTAGTCATTGGTGGCCGAGATCAAAGATTCAAATTCGGATCTTGGTTCCAACTTTGATTCAGAACCAAACATCGTATTCATAGATAATGGGAAGAATATCATTGACGCAGAACTCAACATAGCCATCGCTACCACAAAGATCCATCCCAACGATCTAGAGGAGCCATAGGAAGGTGAGCACCTCTTCCACTCATAGATGTGGGTAAAGGGAACTGAACTACATTTCATTATTGACAACGAAAGCCAAAAGAACTTGATTTTGATAGAGGTCACCAAACAATTGAAGTTTCCAAAAACACCACACCCATAATCCTACAACATTGGGTGGATCAGCCACGGATGAGACATATTTGTCAGTCAACAATGACACCAACCCTACAACATCAATCCCTTTAAAGATGAGTTAATGTGTGATGTATCCCCACTCAAAGTGTGTGATGTTCTTTTAGGACTGTTGATGTATTTGTAACTTTAGAATGTATTCACTTGTATATTGTATTTGTATTTTATTATTGTACCTCCAACGGAGATGCTTATTCCTCTGGTCGGAGAAGTCATTATTGTACTTGGGTCATGTAAAGTCATTGAGTTCAATTCTCCCATGCATGTCGGGGCATTAGACCCCAGAGTTAAGTTATTAATGGGTTATTAGACTCTCCTAGAGAATTCGGCCCAATCAGTTACACTTAGGGGCTGACCTGTTTGGGGTTAAGGCTAAGTGGAAAGTAAAGTATAAATAGAGAGGGTGCTCCTCTCTATTTGATCATTCACACACTCACTCGCTTTGCATTAGTGAGAGAGAGGAGGAGTTCGCACAAGTGGAGGAGGAGGAAGCTACTGGAGACCATCTACTTGTTTTGGGGTTTTGTATTATTGCTCATTCTATCTCTGAGGAAGTTGCGGGGTTTTCCCCTTTATGGTTTCCACGGTGAAATGCTTTGTGTCTCTTGTCTCTTGTGTTTGATTTGTTGTGCATGTTATTCTCTAAGTTAAGATCCTAGATCATATTGAATTAAATGATGAAAAACTAACATGGTATCAGAGCTAGCCCGAAGGAAGGCATTGTATGTCATTTACGACACTTGTTTCACTTGCGACATTTTGAAAGCTAGGGCTTTGTATAGCAAAACCTAGTCATCGTGGAACTTTCGCTATAAATCAATTTTGGAGAAGGTTCATGATCTGAAAATTGGACAGGCCGAAGATGAACTTTTCCTGTACCTTGTGTCCGAATTTCAGCCTCGTATTGATTGTACTTTCTAAGATATGATCCGTACAAGTTAGGGTTTCTACCTCTTCCAGAATGACGCCCTAAACATGTGACCTAGGTAAAAAGGTCATATATAAAGCTAGGAAGATACAAATGGAATTCCGTAAAAAGTGACAGTTAGGGCACGTACTGTAGTATCACAGGTCCGAGTTTCAGAGGCCAAAGTTGAAATAGTGACATGTGGAACTCTGTACAAGTTCGTTACACTATTTCATCCCTTAAATAGATCATGTTCAAAAAATGAGTATATCTCCCTGATGGAGAATCCAATGAAGCTCAAACCTGTGGGGTTGGAAAGATGACAGGAAAGGCTACCACAGATCGAATTTTTAGACCCTGCAGATTCGAAATTTTAGATATAAACAAGAAACAATATAGCACATATGAAATGGCTCAACGGAGGAAATCAAAGAAGAGGAGGAAGAATCTCTCACTTAGGGTTTTCATATGTTAGGTATGGAAGGACCTAATACAATGTTGGAGACACCTGATGCAACATTGGAAACTTTGAAAATGGATTTGAAATCCATTCATCATAGATATTAATCCTCCATCAAAATGTTGTGGGAGGAAGGAGATTGAGAATTAGGGTTTCCAAGTAAGAAGAAACCCTAGCAAAGTTGGGAGACTCATAGGGAAGAAATGAAGGAGGTTTAAATGGAACTGATATTCTATCATCCTAGCACCATGAACCTATATAAGATGTTTACAAGTGATATACCTTGGATGGTTAGGGTTTTACCCTTATAGATAAGACTACAAGCAATCTCGACAGGTATGACTTGATGAGATACAGGTATGTTTTGAAATCTGTTCCATGATTAAGTTCATGATATGTTTGTCTTCATATTATTGAGGTTAGTACAATCATGATTAACTTTAGATTTTCTGATCACCTTAGTAAAGGTATGAATGCATGTGGATAATAGAAGACATTCATTGATTAGGGTTATGACACTTATGATTGTACTAATGCACTTGTGGTGTTGTATGAGGATGATGTTGTCTGCTAACATGAAAGGTACATCAAGAAAGACAAATCCATATGACCATGATGACATGAAGAAAAAGACTAATCCATATTCATTTATCATATAGAAGCTCTACTTACGAGGTATGCATAATTTGGTTCTACAATGCTTAACTTATGAGATATGCAAGTTACTAGCACAAGGTCTCTAAATCATTGAAGAGAACAAAGAAGACATTGTTTGGGTATGTTAGACATAACTAGAAAGCATGATAATACATGCATGTTTTCCTATATCAAGTTAGAATCCTACTTTGTGTTAGGATCTTAGATAAGCATACTTTTGTATGATTGATAATGATTATTCATGAAGTTATAAGTTTTAGTAATCATGGGTTTATTCATATTATGCTTCTTAGTTTGATTAATGATATGACAAACTAGAAGAGTCCTATGGTCAAATAAGAATATGCATGAGTAAAAGAAGTACTCCCTGAAACCTTGAATACTAATGCTTGTGATAAATTACCTGTGTATGAAATGATCATGACCATACATGTTTAAGATTATTTAGAATCATAATGTTTTGATAATATTGAGATTATACTAATGAATGTATCATCATGTATGAGATCTTGAGGATGACACAATGATGACATGACTAGTGCACCCTTAGGCATGCATAGTGGTCCAGGATGGATATAAGTTCAAAGACAGATAATCCAGGAAGCAAATATCAAGAGGGAGCACACTCCAGTAGTTCTTGCAAGGAAGCAAAGATTTAGAGGGATTCCACCCAAACAAACAAAGATAAGTATTTGAATTGTCATTTCTTGTATATCTGATTATTTAAATAATATTGTTCAATGGTGTATTACTTATATTCCTAGATTTAGGCCGTGTATTATGCATATTAGGATATTTTCATTAATGAACAGTATAATACTAATATGCATGTGATGGGTAAGTGGCCTATGGCATTGTACAACATTCCATTGCTACTTATCTAGTATGAAACCTTTTTGCTGACATGTTGGGACTAGTGCACACTCTTAACAATGTTCTGGTAGAGATGGAAGGCATCTAGCCAAGTTACGGGAAATGGATAAATGTTGTATTGAAGCATTGGATAAGATAATTGCATGACTGTATGACATATGTCTTTATGTGTAAGAATTTGTCCTGAAAACTACGAGATGTTTCTAATCATGCAATTGAACTTGTCTTGTAGGAAAGACCGTGTACCATCACCTACAAGAGAGATTTGTTTCGAAGAAGAAGCAACAAATCCAGAAAGCTACCTATTGAAGACATTGAAGAACCAAAAGTTCCTAGGATAAAAAATATAGTAAATGGAAGAAGCGATTCCAGAAGAATATGAAGAACACAAGATGGAAGACCCAGAAGAACCTGTAGATCCACCCCGCGAGAAGAATTCTCACAAGAGGAAACCAACATGGGTACGAGAGGCAAGTAAAGATGCAGAGAGATATGGCGCTCCAAAAGGAATGCATAGAGACCGAGGCCATACTCCAGTTATGTATCCCTGTTGTGTGACATCATTAAGAAAGAAGCTTCCAACTATAAAGAAGCGGCATAAAAGAAAGAATGGAAGGATGCCATGATCGAGGAGTACCAGTCGATCATGAAGAATGATGTCTAGGATGTGGTCCTGAGACCAGAAGAGAAGTCTGTTGTGACTTCCAAGTGGATCTATAAGATCAAGCATGCTGCAGATGGCAGCATAGAGAAATACAAGGCAAGATTTGTAGCACGTGGCTTCTCCCAAAAAGAAGGGATAGACTATGAGGAGACATTTTCACCTGTGGCCAGGTACACTTCCATTAGATCAATACTTGCTCTGGCTGTAGTGATGAAATGGAAGATACACCAGATGGATGTCAAGACAGCGTTCTTGAATGGTGTAGTGGAAGAGGAAGTATATGTGGAGCATCCACTCAAGTTTGAGACACATGATAGGGAGACTCATGTGTGCAAACTGAAGAAAGCCTTGCATGGATTGAAACAGGCACCCAAGATGTGGTATAGCAGGATAGACAGCTTCCTGACTAGTTTGGGCTTTACCAAGAGTAAAGCGGATTCCAACCTTTACTACAAGGTTGAGGAAGGAAATCCAGTGATACTCCTATTGTATGTGGATGACCTGTTTGTGACAGGTGAGGATGGATTGATTGCTGACACGAAGAGGAAGATTGCTGCCAAGTTCGAGATGAAGGACTTGGGTATGATGCACTATTTTCTAGGCATGGAGGTGTGGCAGAGTGTGGATGGAATCTTCCTTGGACAAGGGAAGTATGTAGTAGAGATCCTGAAGCGGTTCGAGATGATGGACTGTAAGGCCATGGACACACTTATGGCATCGAACCTAAAGCTATTGAGTGATGTATCCTCAGATGATTGGGTCATTGATGTACCTGACGAATACGAGACCATATATTTGCTTTGCTGTGAACACATTGAGCCAGTTCCTGACGGATCCGAGACATGTTCACCTGATTACAGCAAAGCATATTCTGAGGTACCTGAGGGGTACAGTTGACTATGGGCTCAAGTATGATGCGAATCAAAATATTAACCTGGAGGGTTATGTTGATTCAGATTGGGCAGGCAGTGCCATTGATAGGAAGAGCACTTCGAGGTGTTGCTTCAGTATGGGATCATGTGTGATCTCTTGGTTTAGCAGGAAGCAGTCCTGCGTGGCACTGAGTACAAACGAAGTAGAGTATGTCGCAGCTTGTACAACTAGTTGTGAGGCAGTATGGATGAGGAAGCTACTTTTTGATTTGTTTGATCTCCGGTTGGATGTGACTTTTATATATTGCGACAACTAGAGTTGTGTGAGAACCCGGTGTTCCATGACAAGTTGAAGCACATCAAGATCAAGTATCACTATATCAGGGATATTGTGTAGAGAGGAGTAGTGAAGCTCCAATATGTTGCGATGGACAAGAAGATAGCCAATGTATTGACCAATCCATTGGTCAGAGTGAAGTTTGAATACTTCAGAGAGAAGCTTGGTGTACTTTAGATCGAGGTTCCTTCCAAGGGGAAGTGATGAGTACGAAAGATGCAGATGCACACGGGACATTCTCACATAGTGGTAGGAAACTCCTCCTGTGGTGTAGATGTAAGGGCTGGGCCATTCTCACATAGTTGTAGAAAAGTCCTCCTATGGTGTAGATGTAAGGGCTGGGCCATTCTCACATGGTGGTAGGAAAGTCCTCCCATGGTGCAGATGTAAGGGTTGGGCATGGATTTTCTGACATGGTCAGAGGTTAGTTCTTCCATGGTCATTGATGTAATTGTTGAGGCTTTTCTAACATGGTAAGAGGAAAGTCCTTCCATGGTCGTTGATGTAATTGTCGATATTAACTGACATGGTCAGAGGAAAGTCCTTCCATGGTCGTTGATGTAATTGTTGTAGCCGTTCCAACATGGTCAGAGGTTAGTCCTTCTATGGTCGTTGATGTAAGTGCCGAGCCTTTCCTGGATGGTCAGAGGAAGTTCCTTCCATGCCGGTGATTGTAAGTGTTGTGTTGTGTGCATTTGGGCTGTGCTCCGTTGACGATGAGATGATCCGAAGATGATGAGGTGACATTAGGGTACACCGGTTTTGAAAAGGCATATAATCAGTCCTGGGATGCTCCTTCAGGTTTTGCAGTGGCATATAATCAGTCCTGGGAGATCTTTCAGGTTTTGCAGAGGTAGTGCAATCAGTCCTGAGATGTACCTACTTGATGGCTTGCTCGCATAGATGATGAATACCTACATGGAGGCTAGGCCTACATCCAGCATGAAAGAGGGATGGCTCTGTAGAAATTCCTATGACAAGTAGATTGGAGATTGATGATAGAAATAGCAGCAGAAGTGACGATGATGATCCATTGATGAAGACTTGTGCCAATGAACTGTTTCAAGAGAATACTTTCGTAGTTAAGAGGGAGTGTTGATGTATTTGTAACTTTAGAATGTATTCACTTGTATATTGTATTTGTACTTTATTATTGTACCTCCGACGGAGATGTTTATTCCTCCAGTCAGAGATGTTTATTCCTAAGTGGAAAGTAAAGTATAAATAGAGAGGGTGCTCCTCTCTATTTGATCATTCACACACTCACTCACTTCGCATTAGTGAGAGAGAGGAGGATTTCACACAAGCGGAGGAGGAGGAATCTGCTGGAGACCATCTACTTGTTTTGGGGTTTTGTATTATTGCTCATTCTATCTCTGAGGAATTTGCGGCGTTTTCTCCTTTATGGTTTCCCCGGTGAAATGCTTTGTGTCTCTTGTCTCTTGTGTTTGATTTGTTGTGCATGTTATTCTCTCAGTTAAGATCCTAGATCATATTGAATTAAATGATGAAAAACTAACAAGGACAACCCTATACGTAGAAGTGGCATGTTGTGTATGAATCTAGACCTCGTGGTGTTATTATTACTTTGGGAAATAAACTCTATAGGATACTAGAGGAAGTCCCTCCTACTAAAGTGTCTCTCATCACATCTAAGCAACGTAGGAAGGTAATATCCCAAATAGGGAAATTTTTCCTCTTCATGATTTGCTTTGAAGGTGAACAAAATATCACAACAATATCCACCGCCTCCAAATGGGGTCTCTCTATACAATAGAAGCCAGTGGACAATATCATGGAAGCACACACAAACATCTTCACCAAACTTGTTAGGGTGTCATTACATTTCCAGGTCAAACACTCAATTGATTTGATACCTGGGGTGCATCTACCTAATGGGCCAGTATATAGGCATTCCCTCATGGAAAATGAAGAAATCAAGTAACATATTCAAGAATTAATCCAAAAGGGGTACATCCGACCGAGCTCCTCACCTTGCAGGAGCCCAATTGTGTTGGTGTAGAATAAATATGGGACTGGGACTTGGAGACTCTGTAGTAATTACATAGATCTAAACAAAATCACAGTCTGAAATCAGTATCCCATTCCCCGGATCAATGAACTTCTTGAACAACTCAAGGGTGCCAAGTATTTTAGTAATATTGATCTAAGGTCCATCTATCATCAAGTACCAATTGAGTCAATGGATGTTTGGAATACCTCCTTCAAACCTAAGGAGGGCCTTTTTGAGTGGTTGGTCATGCCTTTCGGCTTGACTAATGCTCCAACAAATTTCACGAGGATGATGGATGGCATTCTACATCCATTAAAACCAATTGTTTTGTAGTTGTATATCTAGATGGCATCCTCATCTATAATAGAACGTGGGCATAATATTTGCAGTATATTCAATATGTCCTCAACACCTCTAGACAACACATGTTATATGTCAATCTAGAGAAGTTCTCATTTGGCATCGAGATAATTCAATATCTGGGATACATCATAGATTACCATGGTGTGCATGTGGATTTGGATAAGATCCAATGCATTCACAATTTCCCGACCCCAACGACTCTCATAGAGCTTTGAAATTTCTTAGGCCTTGCCAACTTCTATCACGGATTTGTGTTGGGATTCTCCCATATTTCTTGGCCCCTTAGCTAGGTGGCCAAAGGAGGATCTAAGGCCAAGTTTGTTTGGGCCAAGTATCACTAGTAAAAATTTGAGGAGATGAAGCAGAGCCTATGTTTGGAACCCATCCTTACCTTACCATATCTGCAACAACCCTTTGAAAGTGATACAAATGCTTCAGACTATGCTATTGGAACAATCCTCACTCAACATGGCCATCCAATGGTCTATCACAATGAGAAAATCTCAGATGCAGTCTACAAATACCCCACCTATGACAAGGAAATGTATTCCTTTGTCCAAGATTGCATCCAATAGAAGCATTACATTCGTAGCAAAGAGACGGTCATACACACTGATCACAAGCCCTTGTAGTTCATGCAAAAACAAGGGACGTTGCAGAATGATCACCACCAAAAGTGGTCCACATAGTTGTAACAATTCCACATGATTATAAAGTATAAGAGGGGCATCACCAATCGAATTGTTGATTGCCTCAGTCGACCTCCAGTGGCATATTTGACTATGGTGCTCAACTATTGTAGCCATGAGACCTCTGGGTGGTCTCACTTATATGACAACGATCCCAAGTTTTCTTCCACCTATCAATCATTATGTACGGGCACACTAGTGGGATAATTTCATCCCTATGAAGGATTGCTATGCAATATGGGCCATCTATGTGTTCCTTCAAGCAAAAGCACAAAGTTGATTTGGGAAGCACATTACAGTTGGGTGGAAAGGCACTTTGGCATAGAAAATACCGTAGTGGTATTGCAGAAGTAATTTTATTGGCCGAAGCTCTAACAAGATGTTGGGATGTATATTAGATCATGCACTATTTGCACCATTGTGAAACCTTCCATTAAGAAGAAAGGGTTGTACACTCATTTTTATACTCCCAATGGGCCTTGGGAGTCCATATCCACGGACTACATGTTAGGAATACCTTCAACAAATCATGGTAATGACTATGTGTTTGTGGTCATGGATCAATTCTCTAAGATGGCCATTCTGACAGCCTGCAAGAAGAGCATTACCGCTGAAGCCACTGCTAAGCTCTTCTTCAAACATGTTTGGGTTCATTTCGAGCTACCATAGACTATCATTTTTTATTAGGACATCATATTCTTGAGCACATTTTGGTCTAGCCTATGGTCATTAATGGACACCAAAATCACCCGATCAACTGCATTCCACCCCCAAATTGATGGACAAATAGAGGTGGTCAATAAGATGATTGTGTATAATTTGAGGATGCACAATTATAAACATCTATGCACATGGGATGTGATTCTTCCATATATTCAAAAGAGCCCTTCACAACTCTATTGGACACAACCCTTTTCAAGTGTGCTTGGGATTCCAACCATAAGCCCCAATTGATGTAGCTCTTCCCATTTCTTCAACACAAGATGAACCTACCCATGCTCGCACCAAGGCCACTCGATCCGTTGAAAGAATTCAACACATCTGTAAGAAAGTCCATGGCATTCTAGAGAAAGCCAATAGCAAGTACAAGCAACGACATGACCAACATTAAGTTCTACACAAATTTCAGGTGGGTGATAAGATTTGGTTGCATTTGCAGAAAGAGCGGCTCATGGTACCTCATCACAAGATTCATCCACTTTGATATGGGTTGTACACAATCACCAAGGAAGTCGGTGAGAATGCCTTCAAATTAAGTATTACTCCCTTTCATGGCCTACACCCAATATTTAATGTGGATCTCTTTCACCCATATTTACCATCGTTGTTGGACACCTCAAAGGTGGTAGAACAGTTGGCACCATCAAAACTCAATCTTGATTGTTTGGAATAGGATACAGTTGATTGTATCATGGATATGTGAGTGAAGGGCACTCTCCAACAACACGTTTAGCTCTATTGGGTTGTCAAAGTAGGGTAATTTATCCACCAAGGCAAGTGGCTCACCAGGAGTGAAATTCACCAAAAGTTTCCCCATATGATGTAGGAACTTAACACAATGGATACCATTTATTCCTAAGGGGTGTAAGGTCCCCATCCCTCAATCCGACCAGCAGGAGGGGACATTAGCTACATCAGGGCCTTTAAATTTCGCCCCATAGCCATAATTACAAATTCATAACAATAAAAGCAAGTGTGCAAATGAAGAATGAAAATACACAGTGGAAATAACTCAATCTACACAAACATAACAAGTAATTTATAGGCATAATGATCACATGAATACAAATAAAATCATGGCACATCAAATACATAAGAATACTTATCTTTAAACAAAGAAGATCCAAGCAACTCGCTGTGTAAGAGTGATTTTCCACCCAGCCATAGGCACTCTGTCGAACATATACTCTTTCTGCTAAGAGGCCACCCCCAAGCTAGGCTATGAGGCCACCATGGCGAAAGGAACACTTATAGGCTTCTCTCTCTTAGCCCACGACCCACTCTACACTCTATGCTTCATCAAAATCTCTAGCTGAGCTCTATAGAGATCTCACTAAGCCATCAAATCCATGGCACTCCTTCCAAATGCCCCACACAACAAAAGGAAGACATTTCCCTTCACTAATCCACAATTCCCTCAAGAAATCCAACCCTTACAGTGCTTACCAGTGTGTGCAGTAAGAGTCCAACTTGTTGTATGCTAACGGAGAACCTCCTGCAACATTAATTCATGGCTTCTCAAGCATCCAAGAGTAGTAGAACTCAATGGGTAAAGGTTCCTAGCTTTCCCAACCTCCATGCTCACCTACAACCATCTATTTTCCCTTCCAAAAATGCATCTCTGTCTTCAAATTCAAATTTATGGGTTAAACACCATCTGGTAATGGCCATGAAAAACAATGGAAAAACTCTACATAGTGTAGTAACATGCATGAGAGAGTGAGAATAATAAAAAGAGTGTTGACTCCAATGGATATGAGATAAGGTTGAAAAGACAACTGGCATAGCTTCTAACCATAGAAGAAATATGACTACTGACAACTGACATACCTGTCACAACTCCCATGCTTCAATAACTACATGAAGTGACTTTTGCCACCAACCTCACATGTTCAATCAATGATTGGATTTAATAGTCAAGAGAAGGTAATTGGATTATTTAAGGCACATGGCAGATTTTGGATGAGTTCTAAGGTTGACACACAACAACATAAGATTTGGTCTCCCCATAGGCCCCCTTTCCTCTTCCCCTATGGTGGAATCATAGCCCATCTAGTGCTCATTACACATCCATCTTGGACCATTTTCTTAATTTTCAACATAATATTTACATACATTTCGAATTGGCATGATAAGCCAATCTTATGGTCCAAATAAAAATATACACATCATACTTGCCTAGCCATTCACTAGTTGGGCATTGGCCTTGAGCTCCACACTAGGAATCCATACTAGCATATTTACATCATTTACATACTTTTGATTAAATAAATTCCAAGTCAAAATTGGGGGTATTACAAGGGGGGGGGGGGGGATTGATCCAGATGAATATTGGTGGCCACCCACCTATGCCACTAGCTCAAAATAGTTTTTCCAGTTTGGTAGTTTTTTTACCATTTTTCGGACCAAAACTTATGGGGCCATTTTGAGGCCCTAAACAACATTTTTTTGTGACGCTATAGTTTATACATAGAGAGAGGTAGTTTGGACGAGAGATATGTGCACTTCTCGGCTAGAACTTTTTAACAAGCTACCAAGCGCCATAAGCTGAGATTGTATGTAAAATTTATGCCCCTGGCAAGTTGACACATCGACTAACCACCTCGAGGCCTGCAAACCTTTTTACGGTTCATCTCCTAGGGTTAGGTTTTTGGATGTTTATGTTTTTTTCCTTCATGATTATGACAAAAAGGCCCTTCAACCTCCTTTTGTAATCAAATAGTCACGAATGAGCATAACCACCACATCTCTTCTTAGAGATAAAGCTACAACCATTCTAGCTACTTTATTTTACAGTATGTTCTATTTCATTCACTTAAAAGAATTTGAGTTTACTATATCACTATGTTCCCTGCAATATATTTGTTTATGTGGTTCTATATATGCTCTTTCATTTCGTTTATCACATAAATCCGGATCATATTCAAATTGGCATGGCTTGAGGAGGGAACCCTTTCATAAGGAGTAATTGATAGTGTTACCATACCTTTCGGGTTTTCTATAGATTCTTGGTGTTGATTATTTGTGTGGATGTATTTCTTATTTTAAATTTTAAGGGTTTTATCTTCTTCATCTACTATGTTTCACTACAAGTGGTATCAAAGTTTTGGGTGAATCCATGAAGATGGATGTCTATTTTGGGGGGTCTTATGAAAAAATAAATCTGATTTTTTCATGTTTTTCAACTTTGGGTGAACAAAAGTGATATTTTTGTTTAGAATTTCACTTTTCAGTAAAAAGAAAACTTTTAGAGAATTATGTTAGCTTTCTATTCATTATTTTTTTAAATTTTTTATTGAGATTTGATATGTCAATTTGGAAAATGTTTGACACTATGTTCTTATAAAATGAAGGGACTAAAAAATAGTCATGTTTTTTGATGGGCTTGAAATCATTGTTAAACTTGCGTTTTGTAAAAACAAAATATGCTACGATAATCTACACAAAATGTACTACTGCATGACTATGATTTTGTAACCAATGGATCTATATACTAATTATTATATTCTTTTGAATTCGATCAATGGGGAAAGCTTGTCAATTTTCAACATGTTTTTTTTTAAGAGACATTTATCTCAATTTACACTAAAACTAAAACATCTAAGAATACCCTTTTGAAGTAGACACTCCAATTAACTGCACCAATTTTTTTTCAATTTTTTGTTATGGTGTATTTTTAAATTTATGGATTGTTCATTTCACCTCATTTTGAAAGCGATGAAACCAAAATGGACACATGTTAACATAAAAATAATTACAATTATCATATCTCACCTAAACACAACAAAATCTATACCAGTAGAGAGTAGATTTAATGACTAAACTAATGGTATCAAGTCTGACAGTCGATTTGCACTGTAACAGATGGTTTTTCCCTTCTGAAAATAGAGAAGCCTAAAAACAGTGAAGTTTTCAAGTCTCAGATATTCTTCAGCCTAATAATTATTCGTCCGAATAACTATTTTCCGTTAGCAAACCGTTAAAATTAACAACATTTGTTCGGACGAAAAACAATACGTAAAAAATATTTCGTTGACCGAAAAAAGAAGAAGAAGAAATTAAATTATTTATAATTGTATAAATAAAACTAAATGAGTCATTATTTCACATCTTTTTTTTCGTAGAGGTCTGTATAAAATATTTTTGAAAGGGTTTTTTCAAAGGAGATTTATTTCCAAGGAGTTCTTATTTCTTTCCAAAGAGTTTTTCTTCAAAAGAGATTTATTTCCAAGCAGTTTTTTATTTCTTTCCAAGGAGATTTCTTATTTCTTTTCAAGGGTTTTTTTCAAAGGAAATTTCTTTCCAAGGAGTTTTTCTTCAAAGGGATCTTACAAGATTTTTATAAGGTGAAGTAAATTTCAGTTCATGTTTTCATAAATGGTTGAAAGAATAAAAAAAAAATTTGTAACTGTTTTTAAATCTTAAATTTTTATTTTTTTACTATAAAGTGATGATTCTTTAATTTAACCTCTACAGATTACACAATCATGGGCGATAAGACAAACCGCCAAATCAAAAGTGATCGTAAACGTGATGATGATGCTCATAGGGAAAGAGAAAGACTTAGATATCAAGCCAAAAAGCAAGGGTTGCAAAAACAGAAAAGATAATTATTGAAGATATAAATACAGATTTATATGATAACGTTGATGAAATGGATATTGAAAATAGAGTACAAGAAGAACAAATTGAAGCTGAAGAGACCATTGTTGAAGATGTAAATAGGGATTTACATGCTAATGTTGATGAAGTCAATACTGAAGATCAAGTTCAAGAACAAGAAATTGGACCTCGTATGTATATATCATGTATTTTCCAAATTCATTTTTTATAATGAATTGTATTTTTGGATATATGTTAAATTAAATTTAACTTAATGTATAGGTGCTTTCACCATTGATGATGAAATGTTAGAAGACATTGATTGCAACAAATATGGAGAAAAAATAGCCACACATGTTGCACGATATTGTGCTATGAAAATTTATGATGATATTCTCAAAGAATATTCAATAGCAGAACAAGTGCAAATTTTGAGATGTTTATTAGTGTCCAAGAAGTTAAAAGGTGCTACGTCATTATTGGGTATTCATAAGGCGACAAAAGAGTCAAAATTGAAACATAATGTGATAGAAAATATAAGTGATGCAATAATTTTTTTTGAAAAATACAGGAAGAAAGATACCAAAGTTGCACGTAGAGCAATTCAGACAACAATTATTTCAACTAGTACTAGACAAAATCGTTTGACAACACAACTAGCAAAAACAATAGGAACCTCAAGAAAGACATTATACAAACATAACAAATTCAGAATGCAAAGAGATGAAAATGATGAACTTGCTTGTTGGGAAATTATTTGTAGACAACCTTACAAAGATAGAATGAGAGAAGGTTTTAAATATATTGTACATAAATATTGGTTGGCACATGCTTGAGTTTCACCAAATTCAAGGGATGTGATACGACAAAGAGTATCACGAAATGAATACGAAATCCATGCAAAACATATAATGGAAATGACACAAGTACAATTGTTCAATAAATTCGAGGAGGATCATCATGGAATTAATATGTCAATCACTACATTTGCACATCAAAAACCATGGTATGTTAGACCTACTACTATACGTGATACATGTTGTCGTTATCATGTGCAATTTGAATTATATTACAACACTTTTCTTGAATTTGGTAAAATTTTGTGGAAAAATTCACCACCTCCGCCCACAATACATGAATTCATATATCAAATTCTATGTGAGAGAGATCACGATGAACTATTTTACAATAAGAAATGTGTCAATGGAAAACATTGTCATCATTGTGGAAATCTAGTTCTATTACGCAATAAATATCCTATTGATAATGATCAGTCGCTGTCAAATGTAACCGTTGATTGGAGAAGATATGAATACATCAATTATGCTACAAATTCTAGTGATGCACATTCCAAATGAATTGATTTGCGAGAAGATAAAATATGTGTGACATATTTTTTGAATAAATTTGAAAGTGAAATTTATAAATACACCAAGCATTCACATAGAGAACGATGGAAAGACCTTCAATTCAAACAGTCTCATGAAAATTTTCCACCCAGAACAATTTTGTATGTGGTTGATTTTGCAGAAAACTACACATTTGTTGCAGAAAAGGAGATACAAAGTGAATACTATCATTCTGACCAAGTTTCAATATTTGTCCATGTTTTATATATACATTCTCAACACGATGTTGATGTCATTGAAAGCACGTGTGACAATCAACATGTGATTAAAGAATATCATTTTTATATCAGTGATGATCGTACACACGCTACACATTTTGTTCAGCATTGCATTGAAAATATTTTCTATGAATCATTAAAAAGATGTGAAGTTAAATTCAATGAACATTGGATATGGTCGGATGGATGTGTGGGACAATTTAAATCTTCACGATCATTTTTTTGGTTATGTCGACTTTATAAAGCATTGAACATTAAACATCGTTGGAATTTCTTTAAATCTGGACATGGAAAAGGTGAACATGATGGTGCAAGAGCATGTGTAAAAAGAGCACTTCGAAGATGGCAAATGAACCATTCTTACGCACGATTTCATTCAGCTGCAGAAGTTGTCCAATGGTGTCAATTACATCTAATCCATGATTATAATAAAAAATCAAAAGATGTGTGTAGGTATGTACACGGTTTTTTTAATTTATATTAATTGTCAATTTAAAAAAAAATTATTTGCAAGTCTATCATTTAAGTATATGTACACTAACATTAAAAGTTGTCCCATGTGATTTGTCATATGTTTTGTAGGTTCTTTTGGCTTATTGGAATCCAAGATATAGATAGATCAATCCCATACGAGGCTGGCACCATACATGGGACTAGATATTTATACTCTATTCAAACATAATCCTTCCAAAACATGTTTGCATTTGACAGTAGAAAGCAATCATGCTTTTGTCATATTTTCACTGAAAATGTTGAATCTACAGAATTTTGTGAAAACATAACGAACAACTACGTAAAACATTAGAAACACACAGAGATTAATCCAAAGGGAAAAATGCCACTGGCAATCATAGAAGAATTAGAATCAGAAGAAATAACAATATCATCTGAAGGCAATAGAATTTCAAATCTTGTTAGAGAAGGTAATGAAATAAACTAAAAACAATGATTGTTCATTTCATATAAATTATGTATATATATAGAACTTACAAATTCTTTGTTGACTGTTCATTGTTGTCTATCACCTTATGTGTATAGTCAACTTAATTGATTTAAAAACCCTAACGTCAATTGTAATTTGCACAGGAGATATTTTCGATGTGATTGCACCTTTAGACAACAAAGAAAAGGTGAAATATTATTTGATGCTATGCACTAAAGGAATGATGAAGTTATTGGAGGACTATGATGACAAAGAATTTACATATGAGAGAGGATCCATCATTTTAAAAGGTTATTTTTTTCAACAAACCCATATGACTGAAAATAATGTCTACATTTAATATTATGAACCTGATGTTATATGTTGTCAATATAGTCATTTAGTATGTGCATATCGAATAAAATTAGTACCTATTTCATCGAAAAAAGAAAAAAAAAACTAGAAAATGGAAAATGTCCAAATATGACCATGAACGAATAATTGAGGACGACATTCCATTGCGATGTTTTTAACTATATCAGCAAATAATTGATCATGGTTAAGAGAACTATAAGAGATCCATGGCATCATTTTAGCCTAAAGACTAGTCAGCCACAATTAGAAGTGGCTCAACCATCCACTGTTGTAAAGGATTTTGACGATGCTCGTAAAAACATTGTTAATTGTTAAGAATGATTGCTTAAAGATTCTTGGACATGATTGAGTAATTATGTTATGTCATGTTGAAATATGGACACGTGGTGTACGACTTATTGATTGAGGATAATTTTTTTTAAGAAATGTTTGAAAATGATGGAGAATTCTCTATGACAAGTTGATTGTCTATTATTACCTCTATTAGATTAAGCTAATTGAGTCCATTATATTGGGGGAGATGGTATTTAAGTATGTGATAGAAATCCTAAGTTGGAATCCTTATCAATTTTGATATGTGATTGTATAGTTGAAACCATTTGACCTTGATTGAATTTGAAGGATTTTAGGGTAATATGTGTGGTCTTTAATGTGTTATTTCATGAAAAGATTTGGATTGTGATGAATCCATTTCATGTTTCTCTAATGTATTATTAATAGACAATTATAGAATACTAATTGTATGATGAATTAAATTATTATTTATATAAAAGGGAAATTATTATTCTTGATCTTGTATGTAGTACGAAAAATTTATTGCCTCGGTTAAATCCTACTATTATTTTTATTCTTCTGGGGGTAGTGCCCAATGTGGAGATGAGATCTTATTCATTTTTTGCTTGAATAATTAACTATCTATAAAAATGGCTAAGTTTTATATTTTCTTAATTATTTAGATAAATTATCGTAATTGAATCCATTAAATGGGTTGATCCATTAGTGGCTTTGTGGTGGGGTGAACAATTCATATGAATATGATCCATGAAAATTTTGGAACTTTGCTAACCTGATTTTAGTTCCATTTGATAGATAGAATTTAGTTCCATATGAATAGTATCACTTGTGTAGATAGAATTTAGTTCCATTTGATCTAGATGATGGGCGTGAAATTATATTATGAATATCTGATTTTAAACTCTTGTTAACTTACTTCATATTTAATTGATTGCAAAAATGTTTAACACATAGTATTTTCATTGCTTACTCCTTGTTAAGTGTTGGTACATGGTGTGCTCCTAGCTAAGTTAAATTGTGTTAAATTACATAATGTCCAATTTTACAAGTATTTAATTATATTTACTTGAATCAAAGTGTACAATTAATAGTTGTGATTCAAGCACACACAATTAATAGTTGTTTATATGAGTAAGATGGAATTGAAATTTTTTATTTAAGTTCACATAACTGAAATCATGGAAAATGGAGATAACGATCATTTTATTTTTAATCACAAACAAGGACTGCGGGATTGTGAAGCTTATGCTAAATTAGAGCAATGGTTATTTACAACAAACGGAGGAAAATTCATCAAATTGTTGTCTAAAATCATTGCTCTAATTTAGCATAAGTTTCACAATCATGAAATCCTTCCTTATGATTAAAAAACAAAAAATCGTTAAATCCCCATATGCCATGATTTCAACATCATCTATAGTTCAGCAACTACAATAGTGTTGTACCTGAACATTGAACATATGAATCATTAGTTAAAAAATAAAAGTATGAATCATTTATATAAGATTCAAGTTATCATTTATATAAGATTCAATTTTATTGTACATACAATCTACAAAACACTTCCAAACAAACTTGAATCCTATATGTCTTAAAACTTGTAACTTTAGATTGCACCTATCAAAACTTAAGGCTAGCATACACTGAAATTCTGTAAAGAAAGATTCAAGAGTGCAAACTGCAAACACTATATTCTATGAACTAATTTAAAGCAACAAATAGTTAATGTTTACTTTACATAAAATTTGCAATATGGAAATTACGAAAACAAGGTACATCAACTAAATAGTGTTGTTCCACATCACACAATGATCTAAAATATTTCAGTTTGCGAGGACAGGCTCCAACAACAATCACATGGACTTTATATTATTCATAAAATAAAGTACTTTAAACATTAAAACATGTACATACTAATATCCTTTAAAACCATTTCAAGATTGAACATTAAACTAGATATAAGATTGACTATCATTATGAAAGAAAATTGTAACTTGTACATACAAATTTAATAATACATACATTCATGAACATCATGCAAAAAATTATTCTAAGCATTTACCACACAAAGTATGCTATGTAATTAGCCCCCCCAAAAAATTTAGATAATTCAAAGCAAATACAGAATATGTAAGTTCAATGTACATGTATATAATCTAAAAATAAAGTTCCTGAATATGTGAGTTCAATGTACATATATAATCCAAAAATAAAGTTCCTAGATGTCCAAAACAACTACAATATATGTATCAACATGCAGATATATGCAATATGGTAGTTTGGGAAAACAAAAAAAGACTAATAAAAATCATTCTCTAAATCAAAGTCCACCACTATCCTCCGTTGTGGTCTTCCCTTTGTCTCGAAGAGTCCCAACCTACAACATGTATAAAATCAAATTATGAATCTCATAAATTATTTAAACAATTTTAAACTAAATTCAAAAGTTAAAATATTAAATTTATAAAAACAAAATTACCTCAGTGCCAATGTCCACGTCCATCAAAGAACCAATATCCTCACCACCAATGTCCATATTTTCTTGTGTTCCCTAAAATTTAAATTTTGTTAATAAATAAAACATTGTGCAAGCAAAATAAACTAAAATTAAGTAATTCACTTAAAACCAAAACAAAAAAAATTGAAAACATGAGCTCACTAGAGATGGAAAATCATCAAAAAAGTTGGAACCTAAATGAACCTGCATGGATAAGTCACATTAACAATAAGATACATAGATTACTTAAAATTCAAAAAAAGCATACAATATCTTTCAAAGATAAATATAAATATGTAAATAATAAATATACCTCTCTAAGATGCTCTTCTACATTTTCACTAGTAGAGAGTCGAAAATCATGTTCATTCAACATTCTAGAAAACTGCAATCAATAAACATTTACGTAATGTATTTATTACTATATATAAAAAAATACACAATGTCATAGCTATAGTGTAACAAAAATTTCAATTCAAAATGAATAAAACAATTAAATAGATTGTATGTACATAAACAACAGACCTCTCCTATACTCGATGTGCCATGTGTCAGGACATCTGAAGCTGTATCCCAACAAACCTTATCATAAGCCCTAAGATCTTCAATGCTCATTGTATCTACCTCATCATTCGTTTTGTAAATAAACTTTTGACGAATAGTGGCTTGAGCCCTCTCTCGACCCAATCCCACATCAACTCGTACAAATGCCGACGTCAAACCTTCGGAAACAGAATCCCTTGCAGCTGTCCCAAGTTGGGATGTGGGCTCCATCTTCGATTTTAAAGTCACAAGCCTAGCTGGGAGAGATATCTGGGGTGGAGGTTGAAGAGTTGTGGGATCTCTAAGAGCACCTTTTCGATCGTATATTCGCCCCTTTCTAACTCCATAAAAGCTAGAATGAATATCGGTATAGTCTAGCTTCATATTTAAAAAAATAATCTGCATAAAAAATATGGTGAAATAATTAGGAACCTCATCATTCCATGGAAACTGATCATAGGCTGCAAGGAACCGATCATATAATAGATGTGCAAGTTCAGGGTGGTTGAAATATTGCAATTTCAACATTTTTCGCTTTAGGCCTTCTTTGAAGTTAAAAATTGAATTGGCTTGTTCTTTTGTCACTCTCTCCTTCACAATGACCCACTTGTTCGGACCCATCACTTGTACCCTTCTCCTCCGCATCAAATCAACAAAACCGTCCGTAGTCGGTCCGAGATCCTCATATACCTCAATGAATCTTTGCAATGACCGCAAAACTATCTCTAGACTTTGTTTGTTCTCTGTAGGGAGATCCAAACTAGAAAGATCATGTTGCAACTTGTCATAGTGAGATATACAACTTTCAAGGGTCGTTTCTTGAACACCACTTTCCCATGGAATCTCCTCAGGTAAATCAAATGGATAAGTTGTTATGGGTGTACAACCCGCATCTAGTTCAACATATTCCCTCCTTGCTCGACCTTCGTCCCTCTGTGTAGAATTACGAGCCTCTTCTGAACCTTGCTCTACACCCACATCTGGTTCAACATATGTCCTCCTTGCTCGACCTTTGTCTCTCTGTGTAGAATTATGAGCCTCTTATTAACCTTGCTTTGCTTCAAAGACAAACACAGTTGTGTGTAAACATGTACAAACTTTTTGAACATGCACAAAATTACAATTGATATATGTATTAAAACATAAATGTTCATACCAACAGAAGGTCGAGATCGACGTTCTCCCATAGAAGATACAGGGGAATCATTTGTACCCTTTTGGCCTAACCGGTGATCAGATGAATGCGAACTATACAACAAGCTTGAATCCCTAGGTGAAGCCGAAAACCTTTGATTATTAGTTGAGACACCAATTCCTGATGACCTCCTATGCTTTTGCCTCAAAGACCACTCTCTTTACATTTGATAAGATGTCTACATTTACACAACTATTAACTCATAACATATTCAAATTTTACATGTTTTGATATTTAAACATTCCAAACATTTAACCTAATCTCCCAGAGAAAGATGTTATGTTATATAAGACAAGATAAAGATTGTGAGTAAGTGTTGTTATGATTTGTACTTATGAAACAACTTTACTAATGAAGTTGATAGAAGGTGTTCTATGCACTATAAGCATGAAATATGTTATTGTTTACTCCTTTCGAAGGTAGAAGATACTTGGTGCATCTATGCTAACTACTAATGAAGTTTTGAGAAGGTGTTATATGCAATATAAGCATGAAATCTGTTATTGTTTACTCCCTTTCTAATAATTAAGTCCATAAGTCCAACATGTCATTTCTTGATGACCTACTTGAAGGTAGAAGATACTTGATGCATCTATGCTAACTACTAATGAAGTTTTGAGAAAGTGTTCTATGCACTATAAGCATGAAATCTGTTATTGTTTACTCCATTTCTAATAATTAAGTCCATAAGTCCAACATATCATTTCTCGATGACCTATTTGAAGGTAGAATATACTTGGTGCATCTATTCTAACGACTAATTAAGTTTTGAGAAGGTGTTCTATGCACTATAAGCATGACATATGTTATAGTTTTCGCTGAATGAGAGGCTGAACACCAATTACGCTAGGATAAAATTGTTATGTGGGCATGTCACCATTGTTTGGAGCAACATATATTTCCATCCCATAAATTCATCTATAATAAGAATTAACTTATTTCTCTTCGTTTTGTCTTTCAAAACTTGCCAATTCTTAATATCATCAGGAATTGAGGGTATATGCATGATGTGCACAAAGTACTTCAAATGGTCAATGGTAGGCATCTTTAAAAGTGATGCAAAGACAGCTATAGCATCTGCCCAATGATTTCCATCCAGTGAATATAGACCAAATTTAGAGCATAAAAATATACTAATAATAAAACATATCCTATATTTTATTTGTGTACTGCCTCAATATTGGATGCTTGGCTTGACATTGATTTTTCACCTTATTACCAGGCCAGAATCTCTCATCATCTTCGAAATCTTAAATTCCATCAATTCCGAGCATATTAAAGGCCCAACACCAAGGCCTCATACTAAACCACATTATTGAAACATTCAAATTCTAACTTTGAAGAGAAAGAGTGGTGGGTACCAATAGGAAAAATGAAAAATACACATGCCCTAGAACTGTCCTTAGAGCAAGCTCGAGAAAAACTCAAATTCCAAAAACCGATTGGGTCAAGCTTATAATTTAATTAATAAAATTATTATAAATTTCCATAGGCTCAAAATTTAGACTCATTACATATTAACCCATTTTATCAACTATATACAAAGGATAATTTGTGGGATTGGTAGGATGGCTCAAAGTGTAAGTCATTTTAGCATCCCTATATAACCTATAGGATCTTCCCCCAAATATTGAACAATGGCATATGAAAAATCCTGTTGAATATTTTCCCACATAGTAGCACCCCAACTTTGTAACAACAACATACCATAAGTGGAGGGACAATTACTATCACTGCATCTACCATTAAATGCTTTCGGGGTATTTGCACAAGTTCTACCACAAGGTATTTGCAGAAAGAGAAGGTTTCTAGATTGAATGTTGCCTTGGAGGAAAGTAAGCTTACAATTCTGGACTTACAAGATCAAATAGACAAAAAGGAACAAAGTCTTGCAGCTTATGATAAAACCATGGATAATTTTAAAAATTATTGATAAGAAACTGAAAGTTTCAGGTAGAAAATGCATTGTTTCAGCCAAACATGTGACATGGGAATAATAAAGCAGATGAATCAGTTCAGGCCCAATTTTGATGCTGACTAGAGACGTATCTAGTATAAATTGAATCAGGTACTAGCAATTTCATCCTTTTGAGCTACTTCATCCCATAGTTTATTACTATAAAATTGAACATGCTGCATTAGACTCTTACTAAATCCCTCTTCTATTTTTGACATTTGCAGTCTATTTTTTGTTTTTGTTTTTGAGGGTTATATGATGGATAAAATCTTTTGAAATGAGTAAAAATAAATAAATAAATATGGTGGTTTCTATACTAGCCCTAGCATATTTCTAAATTTATCACTTTTACAATAACAAGCATAACCTCTTTTGTAGCCAAACCTGTAGCCACAAACAAGATTTTCTTTCTTTCTTTCTTTTTGTATTCACCTCCTAAGCTTTAAATCCATCGCATGAGATGGCCTTTTATAGGAATTTCAATACTCCATTATCTAATACACTTATTATAAAAACTCTTTACCTTTTCCTTTTAATTGAAAAACAACTCTCAATACTCTTCAAGTGTCCTTAACCTTTGAGAAGGGCATAAGATGGAATGTCTTTACTTAGCAATTATTGCTAAAAACTACCAAATGTTTATTTTGCATATTTCCAAGGTTTTTGATCCTAGTCTTTCCTTCAATCAGGGTAAGTCTCAAATCCAAGCTCTTGTATTGATTTTCTGAAATACTAAATGTAAAAGAAAAAGAGTTTGACTATTACAATTTCCTTGTGCAGGTACCTTGTTTTCCAAGTAAGGTGTCCGATCAAAATCAACATTCTAACTCCTAGTTGAGAGACGTTACATAAGTTTAAAAGGGGTATTAATTAATCCCAACAAGCAACTCAAGGTGACTTAGGCATAACTTGAACCCTGCCAAGGTAATATAACATATTAACTGATCCTATGGTTTAACACTACATTACTTACCCGCTGTCCGACATGCTTCTACAGTTCCTACTAAAACGTATGTTGTCCTAACCTATGCCAGATGTCGATACCATGTCTCTACAGGAATCCCAAAGGTCATCTGCATTTATATATTTCTACCTATCTGTCCTCCTTTTCAACCTTTCACTTGAAGTTGACGTGACTCCAATTGTTTGACTCACAATGTTATGCATTTTCCAATGAAATAGCCGCAGGTTATACAGAGATAAATAGAAGTAATATATGAACAAGGAACTCAATCCCTTAAAACCCTTAGCATAGTAATCTTGGATAATTTTCTGCTTGCATAAAATGAGTACGATAAACCCAGATTTTATCAATATGAGTATAACGGAAAGCTTTAATTACAATATATTTTTCTAATTAAAAGGTTTTCTCAAGGAAAAATCGTTCTAATCTTCCCATACACGACAGAGAAATAAGTTCAAAGAAGTAAGTTTTTCTTGTGAATATCCTATAGCAAACTATCTGAATCTAGATCCAGTGCTAACTATCTTTACGAAGTTCGTATAAAGAAAATCAAATAATCATGATAACCATTACCGGTAGGATTGAGTTTCATATGTGATTTATACCATTAATATTGTTATATAGACAAAATTTATATGCAATGTATAACCGAGGTGTGTATTGTCACGCGGTTCATACAAGATTTTTTCCTATGTAATGCTTGTTAGAGATCAACGGTGAAGTTTTATTTCAAAGAAAACCCTATGACTAACCATACAGGTGAAAAAACATTGAATATGTATGCATATTGTACACAAATAATCATGAAGATAAATAAACCAGATAGATAGCATTAAACAGTATCGGTATAATCATTTAGTTTAAAGGGAGGAATGCAAGACAGGTATCCAATACTTTAATGAGTAATACCAATAGAATAAAAGAATACGACAAGATAACACATTTTTATACTCGTTGAATGTATGGTTGGAAGATGGCCAAATGCCATGCCGATAGAGAAAAAACATTTTTATTAAATTCACCATAAATGCAAGGTTATCAGGCGGCTTTATTGAAAATACAGTAAGGGGTATTTTTTTTAACAGAGTTGTTCCATTTTCCTATTGTCCTAAACCAAAGAGTATATAACTAAATCATGTCATTGTACAGAAATCTTAAGATTTCATTTTAATTACAAAGTAGAATTTCACAGAATTCTCTCCCCGTAGGGCCTCATAAACTAAATATTTCAACGACCTGTAGAAAACCTGGTTGTATCTTCCCAAAAACATACTACTGAATGGAAGAGTAACCTTGGAAAAGAAACCCTACGAAGAAACTCTTTAACATCAGGGTTCTATGTAGAATCCCCTCCTAGAACCTTAGCATACAAGATCGAGAAATGCAACCACATATACGATATACCTAGCTGTCTGATTGATATATTTAGAGCAATTTTATAAGTGTGGTGGAATATATATATATATACAAGGGAGCATTACCATCAATGTTTTTCAAACAAAATTACACTGTTGAAGAGTGTGGTTAGGGATGGATGCTATCATCTACAGTTACTTACATGGATTACTAAGGTGAATTTCATGCTACAAGTAATCAGATTCTAAACAGATAATCGTTATCCGAATGGAATTAGTGAAACGTTACAACAAACTATCCATTCTTTTAGTAAACTCCCAATCTAACTATGCTACAAGAATTTTAATTTATGTCTATAATGTATGTTCTAACTCACCTCACGATTGAGCAGGTTTACTAGGAAGGGTTGTCTCACGTCGAACTCCTGCCAAAGAAGCAAAGACGAACTCCGAATGCCAAACGCTGGTCTCCTACTAAAGAAGCGAAGCCGAATGCTGATCTCCTACCAACGATACCACTAATTAGAATACCAAAAAAATAAACAAAAACAAGTAAAATGAGAAAAGAACCAAGCTACAAACGAAATTTACTTGGCGTAATGGATGTTTTCGAAGTCCACGCCCAACGCCGCGAACTAGCCTCCACGCTCCACGTCAAGAAGGTGGCAAAAAGAGGGTTGGCACGTTGGAAACAATCAGGGCAGAGTCACAGCCGGTGACGTTGAAGCAGCAGGTTGGCGACGTCGAAGCGGCAAAGCCGGGGACGTCACAACAGCAGGCAAGGTCGGGGTCAGAGTCCCAACAATGTGGGGTAGGGTCGCAATAGCAGAGCCCTACAGAATGTTCGACGGATAAATGAAGCAATATGGCTGAAGCCAACCTTATATGTCGAACAACTATTCGATCGAATAATTATTCGGCTGAATAATGATTTAGCCGAAACATTAATCTGCTGAATAATTATTCGGACGAATAAACGAAAAAAAATCACCGAACAATTTTCTCGGTCGACACTGCCTCGCATGCAGTTCAAGGTTGCCGTTACTTTTAACGGTGAACCGTGAATATTTAGTCGGCCGAATAAACTAGAGGTTATTCGGCCGAATAAACTAGAGGTTATTCGGCCGAATAAATATTGTTATTTGGTTGAATAGATTCCGCTATGCTTCTCGACCACCAGATTCTCACGAAATAAACACCCATCTTCATGGATTCACCCTTCTTTCCTAGGAAAAACAAGATGTTTTACTATTTTTGTTGATGGATTGATTCCTTTCATAAGAAGTAACTGATGGTGTTAACCTACCTTAAGGGTGTTCTCTATATTCTCGGTGTTGATAATTTGTGTGGATGTGCTTGTTATGATCAATTTTAAGGCTTTTATTTTTTTTATTTAGTAAGGCTTGCTACAAGTGGTACAAAAGTTCTTTCTTAGGCCAAAGGTAGTTTTTTTTGTGGGGGGGAATTTTCTATCGACCTATATTCGTGTCATTGATTATTTGTGTGGATGCCCTTGTTATTATAAAGGTGGTATCAAATTTATTTATTGAACCAAAGGATAAAATCATATTATTATTATTATCTTTGGCAAGTTTTTCTCTCGGCCTATTTGTCAAATCACGACCAAGCTAGTGCCATTAAAAGCAAAGTGGTTATGGAATTTTAGAATTGGAGCATAATACAGATTTAGAGAAATATCATGAAATTTATACATGTTTCAATCTAGGGTGTGAAAAACCTCATATGAAATTGTTGAAGTGCGATTATCTCTTTTTTTATGCATCATATTGTAGCATAAAAAATGCTAATAGAGGGAGACTAGTATAACACCCATCCTAGTAAAGGGGGTTAATTACCTTTACTCTTCCAACTTTGAAGAAAAAAATTAACTAAAAGTTGAACTAATCAACTCTAATCAACTTTAGAAAATTTCTCATTTTATTTTACCATGTTAATAAATTTTGTGCATATTCCACTTCTTTACATATATACTAAAAGCATAAAATGACAAATTTTTCACATCATAACTCTAAGTGTATACTTATGCAATAATTAACCCCTTATTTATGTGTCTAAATAAAAATGACCAAGCAAAAAACAATAAAATACCTTTATAATCTAGTTGAGTGAGAACTCCTGTAGGTGTAGGTGTAGTTGTGAGTAAGCTTATCATTCCAATCCAAGTAGTCCATTCCATCCAGATAGTAGTATAGAAGCTTTCCCAAGCTAGGATTAATCCTCCAAACCAACTAGCAGTGTAATTGCTAGTTCTAGGAAACATGTGGGTTTCATAGCCCTTTGTGCCCACAACTTTGATAACCACAACAACAACTCTCTTTTGCAATTCTCGTATTCCAATCCATAATAAAAATAACCAGTCCTCAGTCACAAATATGTTCACCATCAAAATAACCAGTCCACAGTCACAAATATGCTCACCATCAAAATAACCAGTCCTTAGTCACAAATATTTTCACCATCAAAATAACCAGTCCTTAGTCACACATATCATCCCAATCTCCCGAACCCCTTATAAAGTCCCTCCTATCTCCTCAAATAATTCCCCTCTTCCTCATTCCATCACCCTCCTTCAAGGTCAAATCCCATCATAAAACTAGTTCACCTACTTCCTTAAAGGATTGGCATCTCCCCCTTAACAAGTCATGACTAATACATTATTGCAAACCCAACTCCTAAATCAAATATTATTAAGTATTAAAATATCTTTGTGTTGATTATTTTAACACTCAACTATCATTCACATCATTAATTTGTTATCATTCACATCACACATTGTTAATAAAGTATTAATTGGTATATCTAACATGATACCGAATTTTATAGTTTATGCATATGAGCTATAATGGCTGACGTAATGAGATATCCACTAATGACAATAACATATGCAATTCATATATTTTAAATGAAGAACACAAGCTAATGTCAGTGGCCTAATACTATGCAACCTAACTAAATTAATGCAATTTTTAATAACAACTATTAATAGTCTAATTAACATCACAGATTAATACTTTACAATCATTTGCCACCACACATTATAACACCACAAGCACTAATACATACTTGGATTTACATCATAACTAGTACTAGCATATCTGTGCAAGGTGTGCATGCGTGGCTAGCATACACATAGCTTGCACATGTACTATTTATGCAATCATCATCACCTCTAATGCATAATTCCTAACTGAAAATTCAATAATGACCACACGTACAAGAAAAGATAGCCACACATGCAAGACAACAATCCAGTACCATCAACATTAACCAATATTAATAATTAAGCGAAGACACATCAACATTATACTTAGTTTTATCTTAATAAATTAAAAAATGATTTACAGGCAAAATGTACCAACTACAACCAGTTTGATTTCTCAAACCCCCAACCCAGTATAGTACTAATATAATAATCCTTCCTCCCTAACCTACTTTCGACTTCCACTTCCTATCCATTCCTCTGTTGGAATATCTTGGATCTTCAACTATATTGACCCGAGACCATATATAACTTGCAAGTGGAAGTGTCAAGTAAATTGACCTAACCTCCCTAGAAGGAAACCGACATTCGTCATCTCACAAATTGGGGAATGTGACTCAACATAGTTGTCTCACGACCCTAGGATTCATAGGATACACGGTGGGAAATACCTCCACCCCCTCCCAACAAGTCTAGGGTTAACAACCTATCAAAAATCACTTATTGTTGCTATTGTGGTTCTCAAAGTTGTGTCATCAAATGACCAGTTTGGGAAAATTGGTTTCCTAAATAAACCTGCACTAGCCCACACATCATTACGAGTATTTAGCTATCACATAGCCCCTCTAACCTACGAGTTAGTATTATCCAAAACATATATTCATACATAACATTCTTTCATTGTTTCCATGTCAATTACAAATTGATCAATCATCAGTTAATATAAACAATTTAATATACCTATCATGTGCATGGCATCCATCCATTCATTTAGCTGTAACACACAACGGTATCCACGTACCCAAACATTTCATTTAAATTATGCATAGTACTAAAAAATAAAACACACTAACTTCCATCCGATAATAAGAGGAATGATAAACTCAAAACATAACTGTCACATATAATTAGGTCATAATTATGCACATATAGTTTTCTCAATCAAGCTAAGTCCAACAGGTAATAAGGAAAGAAATACAATACATGTAAAAATGTGGTTTAGTTGTCTAATCAAAATATGGGGCGTTACAAATGGTTGTCTCATTTTAGAATTTCTTCATTGATAGTAAGTTATTTCTTCCAAACCCTAGTTTCAGTTGTAGTTTTATTTTTCCAAGCAAGATGCATTTTACAAAAAAGTTGATAGTCCTCATATTGAAGAATACATAAATTGGAGGAAGTCAAAATCTCTCACTCATTGGATATACAAATTAGGCTTTAGTCTAAAAGTTGATTCTACCATATGGTGGAAGTTGTTCGGATCTAATGAAAGGTTGCACTTTCCAAAAGCAGAAGTTGAACACTTATTTTTAGATAGATGGTCTCATGCTCTAAAAAGGGATAAAAAGAGTTGTAAGGGTTTATTTTCAGGTGGAAGCTTCCTATTACAACTAGTTCATTGATGTTTTCAATAGGAGAAGTTCATTATTTGTATAAAGCCTAACAGAGAGCATAATTTCTTCAATATTGATGTGGCTAAAACATTATAGGGTCCTGCAATCTATGGATAAATATGTTTTGCATTCATATTTCATGTTGTAGATATGGATTATGTTGATATTGTTCTTGGATATCCTTGGATAGACTCATTAGGCATAATTAATATTAATGTGCAAAAAAAATTTAATATGAAGCTTTGGTACTGTAAAAATAAAATCACATTGCATGGTATTTCTCTTAGTAAACAATAAGGGCTCAAGGTGGCACATGATGAAGTCCTTACATGGAAACTACTTGTAGTCCTTACAAACACATCAAATGATGAATTTGATGTTGAATCAAAAGAAGACTCCATGAAAGCACTTAAGGG
Source organism: Larix kaempferi (assembly GCA_027924585.1). Taxonomy (NCBI): domain Eukaryota; kingdom Viridiplantae; phylum Streptophyta; class Pinopsida; order Pinales; family Pinaceae; genus Larix; species Larix kaempferi. The sequence goes on along the minus strand of BSBM01000370.1, from coordinate 31,009,216 downwards.
ATATCCCAAGAAGGGAATAAAAAGGAATAAGATTGTGCAAAGTTACATTGCCAAAAAAAATTGCACGTTGAAGAGTCAAAGAAAGAAGAGCCAATAGCTAAGGTTTTTGCATATCACCACACACACCACCATGAGAGACAATAGTCAACGAGACAAGGTCGTGAGCATCAATGAAATTGGTATGGGCCGAAATGGAACAATAAAAGAACCCAATATAGAGGTACATGGTATACGAAAGGCAATGAGGTGGCAAGGTGCTCATGCTCGATACTAGTTGACTATATTGTTGAACATATCATATTATATGGCTTACACTCATGTTTCAAGCAGAAAACACATGAAGGGGAATGAAAGGTGATTTATATAGGGAGGTACCTAGGGAGGCTAATAAATGTGATATTAGGTGCATATGGAGGTATCTAAGGGGGATAATTAATGCATTGTGATCACAATCATGGAGTAAGGTCCACTCACTATTTGGTGGGTAACGAATAGGCACATTAGGTAGTTGGTTGGTAATAAATATACTAACTGGGGGTAGTGGGCATAGGCCCAACCTTGATTACAAACCCTAACCCCAAGGGGATCAAGGGAGTCGAACCCATCACCTCCCCAACTTTGGAGGGAGAGATCTCATGTTTGGCTCATGGCTACTTAATCTAACCCTTAGGACTTTAATTAAAATTTATATATATATATATATATCACTAACCTCTCATTAAATTAGTTTTGGCTACGAATGGACATTAATATCAATACGAGTTAGTTTTTAAATTTGTAAAATTTAATACATATTTATTTTTTATAAATTATTTATACTTTTTCTATATATTATTAATAATTTTTATTTTTTAAGTAGTTATGAAGTTTAAAATGTTAGTTTAATTGATTATTGTCAATGTTATATGAAATTTGATAGTATAATGTTATGGAGTTTAAATAATTAATTTAATTAATTATTGTGGGCAACTTTATTGTGAATCACATCATTTAACTATTATATGATAATAAGGTATTTATGTCATAAAAAATATTCAAAGACACAAAAGTTAGGCACATCCAACTTAGTAATAAAGTAAAAAAAAAAAAACATTTCAAAGAAATGAAATGAGAATGTAAGTAATTCTTTTTTTTTTCAAAAAAATAAAAACAGTGTTTCTTGTTATTCAATCGAATTAAAAAGAAAAAAATATCATACACTCTTCCCCTTCTTTAAGTAAGAGTTTGTACTCGCTCATCAAATGAGATCCATAGAAGAATCCATCAACAAAACAAAGAGAACTTATATAACAGACTATCCAAAGACATGTGAGTGAAACAGAGCCCTCTGTGACTAGGGCACCCTCGATGAACTCAAAAAATAATATGCCCTCGGGTAGTCCAAACAACTTTCTTTGATAATTTATCGGCAACAAAATTATATTATGTAAAGATAGGACAATACTTGATGAGGTTCAGTAAAGTATTTATTAAAAATGACCAGTTCAACTTTTTTTATGAGGTTATTTTTTAAAATGATTTTTTTTTTATATTTCAATATTTATATTTTAAGCTAAAACAATGTTTTTAATTTTTTTTTTAGCAAAATAATAAAATTAGAATTTTTTGGTTTTGGAGTAAGATTTAAAACTATTTCGATTTGGTTCAAGATGTAGACGCATTGGAATGAGTGGAAGTCTTCCCTCTCAATATATTATTAATGCGTTATACGTTACCTGATTTTTCTTGAATAACCATGATGACTCAATTTGTATTTGTGGATGGAGTGGAAGTCTCTCCCCTTAATGGATTATCCAATGGGTTATTTCATGTGGCTTGGTTTTCCTTGAATAAAGATGATGAGTCAATTTGTATTAGTGGATACGAACGAGTGATAACTATCCTCAGTGCCAATTTGACAATTCAATTATGATAGTTTTGATCTTTAAAAATAATAAAACTATAATTTACATATATTTTATTGATACACTCCATCCTCCATGACACCTATCCATTTTGACCAACCAAATTATTATCTTTTTTGTTTTCACCTGAAGAGCACTGGCACGCATCCTCGAAATGAGGCGTGCCTCGATGCCGGTCGAGGGGTCGAACTTGGGTGGGGACGGCCACAGCCGACTGCCCAGCCACCCGGCCAAAGGAGTGACCCCTAACCAAATTATTATCTAGCTATATATATATCAATCACTAACCTCTCATTAACTTAGTTTTGGCTAAGAATGGACGTTAATATCAATACAAGTTAGTTTTTAAATTTGTAAAATTTTAATACATATTAAATTTCTATAAATTATTTATACTTTTTTATATATTATTAATATTTTTTTAAAGTAGTTATAAAGTTTAAAATGTTAGTTTAATTGATTGTTGTCAATGTTATATAAAATTTGATAGTATAATGTTATGGAGTTTAAATAATTAATTTAATTAGTTATTGTCAATGTTAACGTCATTTGACATTTGATAGTTTCATGTTTGAATTAGTTATACTTTTTCTTTCAATTGCACCCAAGCAATTATTATGTGTTAGAAGTCGGCAACTTTACTGTGAATCACATCTTTTAACTATTTATGTCATAAAAAATATTCAAAGACACAAACATTAGGCACATCCAACTTAATAATAACATTAAAAAAAACCCTTTCAAATAAATAAAATTACAATGTAAATAATTTTTTTTTTTTTTAATTTTTTCAAAAAAATAAAAATAGTATTCATTGTTATTCAATCGAATTAAAAAAAAAAATATCATACACTCTTCCCCTTCTTTAAGTAAGAGTTTGTACTCCCTCATCAAATGAGATCCATAGAAAAATCCATCAAACAAAACAAAGAGAACTTATATAACATACTATCCAAAGACATGTGAGTGAAACAGAGCCTAGGTAAAGTATTTATTAAAAATGACAAGTTCAACTTTTTTATGAGGTTATGTTTTAAAATGTTTTTTTTTTAATTTCAATATTTAAATTTTAAGCTAAATCGATGTTTTTAATTTTTTTTATAGTAAAATAATAAAATTATAAATTTTTAGTTTTGGAGTAAGATTTAAAACTATTTTCGTTTGGTTCAAGATGTTGACGCATTGGAATGAGTGGAAGTCTGCCCTCTCAATAGATTATCAATGCGTTATCACGTGACCTGATATTTCTTGAATAACCATGATGAGTCAATTTGTATTTGTGGATGGAGTGAAAGTCTCTCCCTTAATGGATTATTCAATAGGTTATTTCATTAAATGATTTTTTTTTTATATTTCAATATTTAAATTTTAAGCTAAAACAAAGTTTTTAATTTTTTTTATAGCAAAATAATAAAATTAGAATTTTTTGGTTTTGGAGTAAGATTTAAAACTATTTCGGTTTGGTTCAAGATGTAGATGCATTGGAATGAGTGGAAGTCTGCCCTCTTAATATATTATTAATGCGTTATACGTTACCTGATTTTTCTTGAATAACCATGATGACTCAATTTGTATTTGTGGATGGAGTGGAAGTCTCTCCCCTTAATGGATTATCCAATGGGTTATTTCATGTGACTTGGTTTTCCTTTAATAAAGATGACGAGTCAATTTGTATTAGTGGATACGAACGAGTGATAACTATCCTCAGTGCCAATTTGAATTTAAATATATTTTATTGATACACTCCATCCTCCGTGATGTGACCCATCACCTATCCATTTTGACTAACCAAATTATTATCTTTTTTTTTCACCTGAAGAGCACTGGTACGCATCCTCGAAATGAGGCGTGCCTCGATGCCGAAAGGTCGAACCTAGGTGGGGACGGCCACAACCACCCAGCCAAAGGAGTGACCCCTAACCAAATTATTATCTACCTATATATATATCAATCACTAACCTCTCATTAACTTAGTTTTGGCTAAGAATGGACATTAATATCAATACTTGTTAGTTTTTAAATTTGTAAAATTTTAATACATATTAAATTTTTATAAATTATTTATCTTTTTTATATATTATTAATATTTTTTTAAGTAGTTATAAAGTTTAAAATGTTAGTTTAATTGATTGTTGTCAATGTTATATCAAATTTGATAGTATAATGTTATGGAGTTTAAATAATTAATTTAATTAGTTATTGTCAATGTTAATATTGTTTGACATTTGATAGTTTCATGTATGAGTTAGTTATACTTTTTCTTTCAATTGCACCCAAGCAATTATTATGTGTTAGAAGTGGGCAACTTTACTGTGAATCAGATCTTTTAACTATTTATGTCATAAAAAATATTCAAAGACACAAAAGTTAGGCACATCCAACTTAATAATAACATTAAAAAAAACCCTTTCAAATAAATAAAATGACAATGTAAATAATTTTTTTTTAAAATTTTTTTCAAAAAAATAAAAATAGTCTTCATTGTTATTCAATCGAATTAAAAAAAAATATCATACACTCTTCCCCTTCTTTAAGTAAGAGTTTGTACTCCCTCATCAAATGATATCCATAGAAAAATCCATCAAACAAAACAAAGAGAACTTATATAACACACTATCCAAAGACATGTGAGTGAAACAGAGCCCTATGTGACTAGGGCAGTAAAGTATTTATTAAAAATGACAAGTTCAACTTTTTTATGAGGTTATGTTTTAAAATGATTTTTTTTTAATTTTAATATTTAAATTTTAAGTTAAATCGATGTTCTTAATTTTTTTTATAGTAAAATAATAAAATTATAAATTTTTAGTTCTGGAGTAAGATTTAAAACTATTTCCGTTTGGTTCAAGATGTTGATGCATTGGAATGAGTGGAAGTCTGCCCTCTCAATAGATTATCAATGCACGTGACCTGATTTTTCTTGAATAACTATGATGAGTCAATTTGTATTTGTGGATGGAGTGAAAGTCTCTCCCTTAATGGATTATTCAATAGGTTATTTCATAACTTGGTTTTCCTTGAATAAAGATAATGAATCAATTTATATTAATGGATACAAACTAATGATCACTATACTCACTGCCAATTTATAGATTTTATCTTTAAAAATAATAAAACTGTAATTTAAATATGTTTTATTGATACACTCCATCCTCCCTGATGTGACCCGTTACCTATCCATCTGACCAATCAAATTATTATTACCCATTTACCTATCCATTTTGACCAATCGTGGGGTTTACACTGGTTGCAGCCATGACTTTTCACTACAAGGTGCCCACGTGTCTTCACGAACTAAAGCGACCGTCGCATGTGGTGCGATTCGTTGGTGTCAGCGTGCTAGCATTAGTCCACCCATGTGATGCCGAGACATTTTTCCACGTCACTGCACGGCGGTCGACGACTGTTCGACAGCACTTGAGAACTTTCCTCCGCCACGTCACCATCTGCTCCGGCAGTTCGAATCTCGTATCCTACGTCAGACACCCATGGGACCACGAGGGCAGGTTTCCGGGAGGGAGTCCGTCCTCCGTTACGTGACTTGGTTGCCCAGAGGTGATTCGACGTCTAAGCGGCGCTGACATGGGCCCACAGGTTGCTGACTGGCTTAGTCAAACTGCCTTGAAGATGTCAGTGGATGTGTTGGCAATCCATGTGGATTGGGCATGTATATTTCTTTGTGATAGTTACATGTCGCTGTTAACTGAAAACAGACAGATCGTACTAAGTAACAATAAATAAAGGGGCCATGTATATTAATTTGATGTCTATTTGGAAGGTGAATAATATTCAGTTTGGTGTAGGTCATTTAATACAATTGCAGTAGGTTTGTTGATCGTTGGATTTAGGGTTGGATTTTCATTTCATCTTTGTCCTTTAGGTTAAATTTTTTTGACTTTTTGAACTTTAATCTTCCTGGTTACTTAATGTTTGACTGAAAAAATTATCCTTCAACAAAACTACCTTTCGTTAAAATTATTTTTCTCAAAAACGCAGCCAAAAGCCATTCTCCACACATGGGATCTCCTGTCCAACATTTAGAGCCTATTTTATGCCTAAAATGTTCTACTTGGCTTCAATAGTGGCCCCACATAGCTTTGTGATGCAGATCGGAACATGAAGAGATACACCGATAGATCAAAATGACTTAAAACAATAAACAATTATTGTTTTACGAGGATATTTTTCTTTCTGGCCTCCAAATATAACTATTTTGGCAACGTGAGCAGACCCCTTTTGACAACGTGAGCAAACCCCTTTTGACAGGCCTCTCAACCTCTGTTTATGAAACTCAAACCTTTTCCACCTACTAAGCCACTTGCTTCAAAAGTTTAAAATGCCCTCGACTAGTCCCCGCTGAGTGAGTGAGTCATATTCCGACTATAGAACTGGACTCAAGCAGTTAGTAAGCTGGTATAAGTTGTTCGTAAACAGTCTACTCAATAAGGGTAACCCAAACATTTTGCGAGGGACTTGATTGCTAACCAAAACTAATCATGTTTTATAAAAAAAATTGAATGTCAAAAATACATTATTATTAATTACTTGCCCGTTTAACTTTACGGCTTGGCAAAATTTTTGGCCATAAATAACGGGCAAAATACCTATCAAATTCCAACTGTGGTTGGATCTCAAGCTTCCTGCAGCCGCACCCTATGCACCAGGAACCCTGATGAATCATATACCCTCGTGGAGGAGCCAGACCCCAACTGACTAAGGAATTGAACCCTTCGAGTGAGCTAAACTCTAGACTTGTACTCAAAATTTTACGATCATGCAATTCCATCAACCCAAAACTTAATTTCAACATCATTAAATTCTGTAAAATACATTAAAAAGATGAAAATGTTTATAGATTAAATTACTTCCTTGCCCATGACATGTACTTTTATTTATAAACAGGGTAGGAATTTGAAAAACAATTCACCTGTCATTTTTGCTGGGTTTGACCGTAAAGATCAATGTTTTCACAGTTTCTTTGTTTTATTAGAGGATTAGTTTAAAATTTAATGATCAGTCAAATTCCTACGCTGTTTATAAAAACGAATACCAATTATTATTATTATTTTCTCATCAATGATATTTAAATTGGACTTCCTACAAAGTGACGTCACCTCAATCTTCAATGCCATTCTTGTTGATGAGGTATAATCACTCACGGCATTAGGGCAGCAACGGGAATGGCCGTAAACGTTTGAAAGCAACACCTGGATTTTGATGTGATGCGTGCACTGTTAAATCTTTTGACTGAATATATACATCACAAAGTACATACAGGAATTATTGACTGAATATATGCATAAAGCTACTACAGTGATTGTTGACTGAATATATACCTAACAGTGATCATTTTTACGATCTTACCAGTTACCATGAGTGATACACATGCAGGCGCTGAACAGTCTATATATTTCACGTGATATTCACGTCTTCTGGTATTAATTGAGATGGGACATACTTTACTTTACATGCCATCACACGCAAGCAAAAGCTCTCTGGAAGCACTAAATCATGGCTGCTCCGTGGACTGTGTACTCACAGTCACAACAAATGAATGGCTTAGCTTTAATTGAATTGAAAGGTGTAGCTTTAGCTATAGCCTAGCTAGCCGGCTTTATGTGTCCGGACAAAACAGAGAGTTAGCCAGTTTTTTTCACTGTCCCTTTCAGTGCGTACTGTTATTATCAGTAATTTTGGTTATAGATAAAAAAGTTGAGGGTGGGAGTCAACCGGGGGATTGTATTTATGGTTGATTTGAGGGAAGTTAGTGGGAGAACCTCTCCAAATTGCCTAGCGAGCTTTGTCAACTGAACCACTTAGATACTAAACTCACTGACCTTGCTAACCTTCATATTGAACAAAACTTAATCATTGTCAACTGAACCACTTGGATACTAAACTCACTGACCTGCTAACCTTCATATTGGACAAAACGTAATCAAGTTGGAGTTGATCTTTATCTGAATCTGATTGATGAAAAATTATTACAACTGTAAATTACATTGTCAAACTGTAATTCTATTTGGTAGATTCAATGTAGGGAATGGATTTGATGCCAATGCAATGATTAATGGTAGTGTATCTTAAAAGTCTCATGAACTTAGAAGCTAGTCATGGGATTTCCTTGCATTGTTGTCAGAACTTTCCAAGTAAAAGATCATGGGATTTCCTATCATTGTTGTCAGAACTCTCTAAGAAAAAATGATCATATATATTTATTATTATTATTATCAATGGATGTATCACCATATCTAAAAGATTGCATGTTTCTAAGAGCAAGCATTATAACATTAATAAGATGATATGATTATAACTATAACATAATATTAACATTATAGCTTAAAAGCCTTGTGAGTTTAGAAGCTATTCATGGGATTTTTTTGCATTATTTATAGAACTCTCAAAGTAAGAGAGGATCTTGACTCTTACATATACTTATTATTAATGGATGTACCATCAAGTCTAAAAGGTTGTATGTCTCTTAGTATAAGTATTATAACACCAACATGATATGATGACCATGATCATAATATATTGTCAAATATATTGCCAAAGTCTTATGAGTTTACAATTTGGTCAAAGTTTGTTTTTCATTGTTGTTGGAACTCTTAAAATAAAAGAAGATCTTGACTCTTGCATATACTTATTATTAATGGATGTACCACCATATCTAAAAGGTTGTATATCTTTAATTACAATCATTATAACACCAATATGATTGTATGATTATAATCATAATATAATGCCAACATTATAGCTAAAAGATCTTATAAACTTAGATGCTACTAGTCATATGATTTTTTTGAATTATTGACAGAACTCTCAAAGTAAGAAAGGATCTCGACTCTTGCATATACTTATTATTAATGGATGTACCACCATGTCTAAAAGGTTGTATGTCTCTTAGTACAAGCATTATAACACGAACATGATGGTATGACTATAATCATAATAAATGCCGACATTATAGCTTAAAAGTCTTATGAGTTTAGAATCTAGTCATGGGGTTTTTTTGCATTGTTGTTAGAACTCTCAAAATAAGAGAAGATCTTGACTCTTGCATATACTTTTTATTAATAGATGTACCACCATATCTAAACGGTTGTATATCTTTAAGTACAATCATTATAACACCAACATGATTGTATGATTATAATCATAATATAATGCCAACATTATAGCTAAAAAGTCTTATGAGCTTACATTCTAGTCATTGGATTTCTTTGTATGTACCACCATATCTAAAAGGGTTGTATGTCTCTAAGTACAAGCATTATAACATCAACATGATGATATGACTATAACCATAATATAATGACGATATTATAGCTTGATCTCTACATGAGGAGGTATACCTTGCATGCAGACATATGATGTATAACTAACTTAAAAAACTACAACTTGAATCTACAAAGAAAGAACGGTGGCCTCAACCATACATCAATACATGGATTATGTCAACATACATTAATACATAAATTATGTTAATTTTCAACATAATACATAGAATCTCTTTTTCTCTCAATGTCACTAAGTTCTTTTAGGATTTAAATACTAGCATACCACATAAATCATGGTTGGTGAACATTAATAGGGATTATATGATATGTTGTTATGATCTATAAAGACTTCATGGTTGTACTTTGAGTCAAATCATTAGATTTCATGGTTAAACTTCGAGGGGAGACATTGGACTTCAAGCCGAGACATTGTATTTCATGGCTAGACTTCGAGCCGAGAAGCTAGTTGTGGATGCTATTCTTCCACGACGTAGCACATTTTCCAAATGACACAAATATTTCAGTTTGAAACCCACCGTCCATTTTGCCTTGTTTTGTTTGAAGCCCACCTTTCATACCGCCTCGCATCCGTGTTTGGAAATCTGTTCCATAAAATCCACGAATAAAACCTTGTAGTAAAAACGACAACGAAGAGTATTCGTGAATCTAGGCCTTTTGGAGATTGCTTTCCATTCCACAAAAATGGAGAGAAGTGTTATTCTAATGCTCATCGACATTATTATGAAATATCCATCTTTCCATTTTTTTTTCCTTGTAGGTTTTTGGTATAGCAATCATATATCGTAGTATCTTTTCACTTCTCATCCTTCTTTCAATTTTCTTTTAATATATACTTTTAATCTTTATTTTTATTTTTTATATTATATTTTTCAATTTTATTAATTAAATTTGATTATTTGTAATTTTTATTTTATTTTATTTTAAATTTTGTATATTATTTTTTTTTCAAATTTTATATAACCAAATGTTTATGTGTTTTTTTGAAAAAAAAAAAACATTATCTCAACCTCTATTCATGCAATTTCAAGATGTAAACATACACCTACAACATATAATTTTCTAATTTTAAAAATTATTTTGGACATATTTTTTTTATATCTTTATTTTATAAATATAAATTATGATAATATTTAAAGTTTTCATGAAACATAATGGGTAATCATTGTATATGACTCAAATATAAGCTTGGAAGTTGGAGTTTTCAAATGATTGGTTTCGAGGACTCAAATATAAGCTTGGAAGTTCGAGTTTTCAAATGATTGGTTTGGAGGATTTGAAGATCAACCTCTCAAGGAAGACCATTCTAATAATCACAATACAAACACTTATTATTTCCAATCCTTTCAAAATTTAATTCTTAAAAGATCATTTTTAACACTTATTATCTCCCTTCCTTCCAAAATTTAATTCTTAATAAAATTATTTATAATAAAACAAATTATATTTCTATAATATTGATATCATATAAATTTACCTCTTTAAATTCAAATACAAACAACAACCACAAACAACAACCGCAACATAAACATTTCACATATATGTGATTTCACTTCTCTTCATGTAAAACAACATAATATGAGGAAGACTAAGAAAAAAACAATTTCACTTGAATATGACATATAAGAATTTTATGTATATTGTATCTTATATATGGAATAATTCTAACATGAATTTTAATTATAATGTGAATTTAATTGCAAAACATATATGTAAGTTTAAAACTATGCAATATATATACAATATTAATATATTCTTCAATTATGTATATATAGTATATATCCTAGTGTATATGTAGAATATATAAGATGGTTTTATGTATATGTCAAAAAAAATACAAGAAAATTGTAATAAAAAAATATCTTTGACTTAATAAAAGAGTAATCGTTGAAATTAATAAAATATTAAAGTTGTGTTGAAGATAATATTCAAATTTTCTAATATTTAAGATGTTCAAGAAATGTGTGATGGGTGCAAAGTCATGGGAAGGATTGGATCAATGATATGCTCATGTATTGTGTAAACTTAAAAGTTTGACATGTGGTCTCTTCCTTATCGTGTCAAAAAGTTAGAAGTAAGAGATAATCGACTTAATACATGCCATTTTAAAAATTAGTTTAAGATAATTATTCGAAATCCATAATCTTTATAGGTCGTAGATATCAAAATAAAGAATTATTCATCATAAACCTTACTCTGGATTTGCAAATACCTATAAGCCATAAATGTCCCAAAAAACTAAGTATTCATCATAGTCCTTACAATGGATTTGCAAACATCTATGATTGCCATAATCATGACTATGGAATTACATAGGTTGTAATACCCCTAGTTTTGATTTGGAATGTATTTAACCAAAATTATGTAAATGATGTAATTATCCTAGTATGGATTCCTATTATAGTGCTCAAGCCCAAGGCCCAACTAGTGAATGACTAGGCATGTATGATAGAAATATTGTTATTTGGATTGTATGGTTGGCTTGTCATGCTAACTCAAAATATATGTAAATACTATGTGTATAAATAATAAAATGGTCCAAGAATGGATGTGTTGGGCCTGGCCCAAGGAGGTCAAATTTTGAACGTATTAAGTTTTGTGAACTGTGAAGCCGAGCACAACATGGATGGACTTTTTGTGGAAAACAGTTTTGGAAGCTGCGAGGAGAAGCACGACACAATTTTGGTATGCTACGACGGTACGCGCAGCGTAGTTGCGGAAGAAATGCGAGGTCGGTGCTGTGAGGAGTACTACGCCGCGATGTGCCACGTCGACGGACATCCAGCTAAGCAGAGCATGGATGGAGGATGGCAGTTAATGTGGTTAGGTCACAGAAGACCAATTTTTGGCAAAGATCACCGATAACTACCAAGCGGTGGGTAGGTACAGATCGAGATAGACAAATTGGTTACACCACTAGATAACTACCAGTTGAACCAATTGTCTAAGGCCGTGATTGGAGCAACAGCGTGGCGGAAACAAGCTGTTGGCGTGCATGACAGAGGAGTGGATGACAACATGTCTACACCGAGGTTAGCGCACATATGATTGAAGATATGTCACCAGATATCAGTAAGTCTGGTTTTGGGAAAACCGTGACAGTTTTGTAAAACCTAAGGGTTTCGCCTTTGTAATGTAAAGACATGTCCTAAGGGCATGATCTATATATAGGGAAATTTTGTATAGGAAAGGGTAACTCTTCATTTTGTTATTTTTCTCATTGTTGATTGAATAGATCTCTGTTAAGAGACATTTTTGTAGAGGCTTTGCAAACTGAGTGCACAGAGACCTAATCTTGAGAGAGAGAGAGAAGAGTGTCTGCAGCTGAGTGCGCAAGTGAAGAATTGTTGTACCCCTTTTCGAGATAAATAAACAACAGTTCTTGTGGACGTAGCTTCCCATCTGGGGGGTGAACCATGTTAAATCATTGTGTTATGTGTTTGCTGTGTGTGATTGTCATTAATTGGTGATTTAAATTACTTACAGTACATGCATGAGATTATTAATGCTTGTTATTGTTAGTTTTTCAGAATTTACTTCAATCTGATCTACGATCTTAACTGAGAGAACAACATGTGCAACATATCTACAGCATATCAATCATGGACACAATAATGCAAGCACACAAGAGACACAGAGTTTACTTAGGGAAAACCATAAAGGTGAAAAACCACAATAACTTCCTCAGAGATAGATAGAGCAATGATACAACCCAAACATAAGAGATAGACATCTCCTAGCAGCAGCTTCTCCTCCTCCACAAGTGCGCCACTCTCGAAAGAGTGTGTGTGAGAATAGAATGATGAAATAGAGTGCCTCCCACACTCTATTTATACTTGACTTGACTTGCCTAATAACCTTTACTAGGTCGGCCTTAACTTAACCACATAACATAATGCTGACTGGGCCGACACCCAATAGGGTGGTCTAATAACCCTTTGACCCACATGGCCGATCTCCAATAGGGTGGTCTAATAACCCTTCGACCCACATGACTTATACAGGGCTGACCCCAACAAGGTGGTCTAATAACCCATCAAGTATAAGTTACGACACTTACAATATAAATGACAACACTTCCGTATAGAGGAATAATAACATCTCTATAGGAATACAAACACTTCCGTATAGAGGAATAATACCATTTCTATAGGAGTACAATATACATATATGAAATACATTCCGAAGTTACATATACATCAACAGTTATATGTTTACTATGATCTATATTCGCCGAGGAAAGGATGGAATAAGATGTTAAGTAGTTCATGTATGCAGAAGTATTAAACAGTAAGCACCTATAAGTCTCGAATGAATGGATCGATGAAATAACCACATAGTTACTTGTTAAGGGTTGAATTGCAGTAACAAAGCTCACAGCGCTGTGCGTCTCATTCAAATTGCACAAGTTATGGTATTTACCAATCTAAGTAATGATGAATGATTAAAGGATATCCAATAAATCCAAGTAGAAGGAATTAGGCCTCGTAGACTGGCCTCCTCGTCTAGTGGATGTGATGTTCCATAAAGAAGTACTGCGCTATCTCGCTGCAGTAGCCTAATAGTGTTGCGCAGTCCCATTGACATAAGATATCAGAGTCCGTATAGTCCCCTGTCCGCCGCGTGGAAGCATACTACCAAGATGCGCAACTGTCAGTTAAGCACTCGCATCACCAGGTTGTGGAAACCTGATTTCGCAACCACCCCATCTATTTTCGCCTCGGGTGAGACTTCAGACTGCTTGCGGTATGTTTCCGAAAGGGCCGGTTAATAGGGGTTTTGTTGGTATCTCATACCGCGAAGTACATGGGTCTACATAGGAAAACCTCTTGAACAGGGAAGCAAACCAACAAATGGTTCCGTTGTCGCGCTAAGACTAGTGATGTGATAGTGGATTCAAAAAACTAATGTCCGATAGTTGGTATCCAGAAAAGAAAGAGATCACAGCTTGGTGCGATAAGATCGAAAGGGACTTCGCAAAGAAACAAAACAAGCACCCACGTCTATCTGACGTATAGTGGTTAAACAGATACTTGTGGAGGGATATCCATGAAATGTTTTGGGCATCATTTCCAACCGAGCTCCACGAGTGGATATCGCGCCTCGTAGAAAGAAAGAATTGCTCCCAAGGCAGAGTACCTACAGAGTGGAGTCCAGACCTTACTGAACACCTCAAAGCAATCGACAGCCCACTGTCGTGAGCAGTTAACTTTTAGGTTGATAGCATACTTGAAGGATTTGTGACTGAGTTTGCTGTAGACACGCTGAAATCCTACAGCCAAGCAGAAGCATATTTCTTTGAAGGACTCAGAGGTAAGTTCTTGAAAAACCTCAATCTATACATTAAAATGCTTTTAGCCGAGAAAGGTGTTTTAAGAATGCAATAATAACCCTAGATCTATCATGGTAGAGAATACATACATTGATTCTGATAAAGAAAACCATACTTTGAGAAGTGGAAAGAGATACAAGCTTACTAACGAGAAGAAACCCACACCATCTAGAAACCATACCGAAATTCCATGTGATCTCAGTAATACAAACACTCAGTTATCGGCCATAATCCACCGTATTATACCCTAGAATCAGTCAGTCCAGAACCCACCCGCTACGAGTATCGCGCAACCCATCCCACAGATCAGTAATATTAGTAACATCGCAGGAGCAAGTGTGTTGAATATTGTAACTTCTAAGAATATTATATTTGTACTTTATTATTCCGGAGATGTTTCATTCGTCCGTGAAGATCTTATTGTATATCCGGAGATGTTCATTCCTTCGTTGGATTGTGGTAACTTGGGTTATTAGACTTCCCTAGTGGGGGTCGGCCCTGTATGTGTTATGTGGGTCAAAGGGTTATTAGACCACCCTAGTGGGGTCGGCCCAGTCAGTTGTAATGGGGTCTTTAACCCAGTGGTAAAGTTGGGGATGACCTAGTTAATATAAAGTACAAGTCGAACATGTGTATATATAGAGGAGGTGTGTTCCTCATTTGACACACTTCCCTCACTTGAAATGTAGCACACTTGTGAGAGAGAGGTCTGCTATGGAGGAGGAGGAGATCGTGTCTTTGGTTTGCATCTTTGTATATTGCTGGTCATCTATATTGAGGAAGCTTTGCTAGGTTTTCTACCCCATGAGGGTTTCCCAGGATAAATATGTGTCTCTTGTGTTTATGTTGTGCTTGTTGTTTCTTCAGTGATCCTGTATATGCTATTATTGTGAAATGGAATGTAATGCTGATATTTTCTGTCTTAGCATATTGAATCTTAACATGGTATCAGAGTAACCTGAAGGAAGGCAATGTATGGCACTTACGACACTTGCTTCACTTGCGACAATTTGAAGGTTAGGGTTTTGTATAGAAAAAACCAGTCATCGTGGAACGTTCACTATAAATCCATTTTGGTGAAGGTTCAGGATCTGAAACCTTTACAAGTCGTAGATAACATCCCCAGGTACCTTGTGTCCAAAGGAAACCCTCATATTCGTTGTACTTTGTGAGTTATGATCAGTACAAGTTAGGGTTTCTGCCTTTTCCAGATCTCAGTCAAAATCAGGTGACCTAGGAAAAAAGTTCATAACTTGGGATAGGAAGCTCCAAATGAAATTTTGTAAAAAGTGACAGGTAGTATACAAACTTTAATATCTCAGGAAACTTTTTCAAAGGAGGAAGTTGAACCAATGACACGTGGAACGCCGTACAAGTTCTCTCTCCTATTTTATCCCATAAACAGGTCACGTTGCGACACTTGGAATAACTCTCTCTCAAAAAATCCAATTGAGGTCAGATCTGTCAGGATGGAAATATGATAGGTCAGGATACCACAAAAAAAGTTTTCAGACCCTGTGGATCGAAAAGTTCGGAGTTATAGTAGAAACAATCAGGTACATATTTCTGTCAAAATAGAATTATTTTTTAGCACATTCATTCATGGCTTCCAGAATTTAGGGTTTCGGAGAAAGTTGGAATTTCTATAATCGGAGACCACGGCTGGATACTACTCATCAAAATAAAAATTTAGAGACCAAGATCAAAATTTTTGGTTGGTTAGAAGACCGGGCTTGATCAAACCCCAGTTCGGGATTTTGATCGGAAAGGTGGAAAATTAGGGCTTCAGCAAAAGTTGGAATTTTTGAAGTTTGTGACCATGGCTGGAAGCTCCTTAGAAAAATAATAGTTTAGAGGTTTGGATCAAACCTTTTGATTAGGCAAAAGGGTGGGCTCCATCAAACCCTAGTTCAGGATCCTGTCCAGAAGATCTAGAAGTTTTAAAATTTTTGAGGGGTCAAAATTTGGAGATTTCAAAATTGAAGTATGCAAGTTTGATCAGCCCAGCAAGACACATCCTTTCATCCATTCAGAAGTGTGAAAGTCAAAGATTGAATTTTTAGGGTTTCTTTATCAAACCCTAATCAAGCTCCAGATCCAGTTTCAGGGGGAGTTGAGGCTAAGGCCTTACATAAGAAGACTACAAGAAATCTCGACAGGTATGACTTAAGGAGATACAGGTATGTTTTGAAATTTGATTATTGATTAAGTTCATAATATGTTTGGCCTCATATTATTTAGGTTAGTACAATGTTAGAATTATCTTATCACCCTAATAAAAGTATGAATGTGAATGATAGAAGACATTCATTGATTAGGGTTATATGATTGTATTAATGCACTGTGGTGTTGTATGAGGTTGATGTTGTCTGCTAACAAGATATAGGTACATCACGAAAGACAAATCAAGTTCCATGACCATGACAACATGAAGACAAAGACTCCTCCATAATATTTGATCACTTACGAGGTATGTATGACTTTGTTCTATTATGAGATATGCAGGTTCCAACACATAATCTCTAAATCATTGAAGAGAAAAAATAAGATATTGATTAGGTATGTTAGACATAACTAAGCAGGTATACTAATCCAGGTATGTTTTCCTATGTCAAGTTAGATTCCTACCTTGTATTAGGATCCCTTATATAAGTATACTTGGTATGATTAGTTATGATTATTCATAAAGTTAGTCTCTTATCTTGATTGATGATTTAACTAACCAAAAGAGTCCTATGATCAAACAAGAATATGCATGAGTAAAAGAAGACTTCCCTGAAACCTTGAATACTAATGTTTATTATGATCATGACTATACATATTCAAGAATTATAATGTTTTGATAATATTGAGAATATACTAATGAATGTATGTTTGTGTATGAGATCATGAGGATGACACTAGTGCACACTTGAGCATGTACAGTGGTACAAAATGAATAGAAGTTCAAAAGACATATAGAAGATCAAGCGGGAGGCAACCACACAAACATAAAAGATAAGTATTTGAGTTGTTATTTGAAATAGTAAATGATATTGCTTGTAATAGATTGCATGCATATTTAGAATATATCATGTTGAGTGTAAACATTCATATAGCATTGAACAGTATACTACTAATATGCATGTGATTGGTAAATTGGACAAACATTCCATTGTTGCTTGTCTAGAATGAAACCTCTTTGCTGACATGCTGAGAGCTGTGCACACTCTCGATAGTATGTTCTGGTAGAGATGGAAGGCATCTAGATAGCCACTGTATGCATACAGGATATGGAAAAGTGTTGTGCCAAAGTATTGGTCAAGATAGTTGCATAACCATGTAAATGATATCTGTATGCATAATAGGTTATCATGTCAACATGATTTCATGATTATGAAGTATTACTAATCATGTACTTAATTTTGATTTGTAGGAAAGATCATGAAGAATGATGAGCACCGAACAAGTGATGGATGTTCAACAAGAAGATTTACAAATCAAACATAATATAGAAGGCTTGTGGCTAAAAGATTCTCTTAGAAAGAGGAAGAGAATCATGACGAGATGTTTTCTCCAAGTGGCTAGAGAAGACCATTCTCTTAATGGTGTAATTAAAGAAGAAGTGTGAATCAGGTTCTGTATGGGTACCCAGGATCGATAGTCAATTGATGAGCTTAATGATCACCATGGGTGATGTGGATCTCAACCTTTGCTACAAGGTTGAATATGGTTTCTATACATAGATGACATGGATGCAAGAAGGAACTCACCACAGAGTTCGAATGATATTGAGGCCCATATTAGTAGACCCATCTGACGAGAGATGGCACAGATAAATATGCAGAAGATCACTCAATGTAGAGTGTGAATGATGTTCAGTCACAAAGGGAGAATTGACAGTTTATTGATAAGTTTGGGCTTTACCAAAAGTAAACTTGGTCCGTTACGAATGATGAACCTATCATACTATTACTGTATGAGGGTGATCTATTTTTACAAACAGATCATGAAAAGAAAGAAGAAGATGGATGCATAAATGAAAATGAAAGATCTCAGATTGATGCATTACTTCCTAGGTATGGAAGTATGGCAAGGTTCAGAAGGAATCTTTCTCAACCAGGGAAAGTATGCTAAGAAATATTAAAAGGACTTGATGTGTTGGAATGGCCACTCTCATGGATTCCAACTTGAAGCTGTTAGTGGATGACTCATCAGAGTTAGTGGATATAAATCTGTGTAGACAAATTATTGGGTCATTGATGTATCTAATGAATACTAGGTCAGACATATGCTTTGCTGTCAACACCTTGAGTCAATATCTAGTGGAAACTAGATGTGTTCACCTGTTAGTTGCAAATCATGTGATGAGGTACCTAAAGAATACGATAGACTTTGATCTATGCTATCTTGGAGATCATGACTTTATATGGATACACAGATGTTGATTGAGCAGAAAGTGTATCAGACAGGAAGAGCACATCGAGAGGATGTTATTGTTTGGGATCAACCATGATCTCGTGGTTTAGTAGGAAGCAGTCTAGTGTGGATCTCAGCACAATCGGAATATATGACTGCTTGTTAGTTGTGAAGCGATATGGCTTCAGGATTGTTTTACTTAGAGATAGACCCAACTGTGATCCTATGTGACAAACAGAGTTGTATCAAGATGGAAGAGAATCCAATGTTCCATGATAAGTCAAAGCACATAGAGATCTGACATTTCTATATACAAAATATGGTGCAGAAAGGAACTATAAAGTTCAAATTTGTAACAAGTTGCCGATGTACTAACCAAACCTCTACCTCAAGTGAACAAGTTACCGATGTACTAACCAAACCTCTACCTCAAGTAAAAGTTTGAGTATTTCTGAGACAAGTTTGGTGTAGTTTAGAAGGACCCTCCTTGAAAGGGGGAGTGATGTGGTCACTTATGATGAGATTGCCTGCATCGACAGTGAGGTCGATGATGTGGATACCTATATTGGTGATGTTGATAGAGAGGTTGGTGGATGGTCCTTAGACAGGGTCTAAGTTGACGAGGGGATTGCATCATCCCTAAACACATGTTCTAAAAGGATATGTAGACATATGTCTTCGAGAAAGAAGAGGGATTGCATCATTCTTGAACACATGTTCTTAAAAGATCCATAGATAGATGTCTTCGAGAATGAAGTCCCTAGTGGACAGGATGGGATTGGATCATCCCTGGACTTCAGTCCTAAAGAGAGTCATAGACGTATGTCTTCAAGAATGAATTCCTTAGTGGAAAAGAGGGGATTGGATCATCCCTGGACTTCAGTCCTAAAGAGAGCCGTAGATGTATGTCTTCGAGAATGAAGTCCTTAGTGGACAAGAGGGGATTGGATAATCCTTGGAATTCAGTCCTAAAGAGAGTTGTAGACGTATGTCTTCAAGAATGAAGTCCTTAGTGGACAAGAGGGGATTGGATCGTCCCCGGACTTCGGTCCCTTGAATTGAACCATAGACATGATGTCTCCGAGAATGAATTCCTTGGTGGACATGTGGGGATTGGATCTTCCCCGGAATTTGGTCCCTTGAATTGAACCGTAGACATGATGTCTCCGAGAATGAATTCCTTGGTGGACATGTGGAGATTGGATCATCCCCGGACTTCAATCCCTTGAATTGAACCATAGACATGATGTCTCTGAGAATGAAGTCCTTGGTGGACATGTGGGGATTGGATCATCCCCGGACTTCGGTCCCTTGAATTGAACCGTAGACATGATGTCTCCGAGAATGAAGTCCTTGGTGGACATGTGGGGATTGGATCGTCCCCAAACTTCGGTCCCTTGAATTGAGCCGTAGAGATGATGTCTCCGAGAATGGGATTGGATCGTCCCTGGATTTATGGTCCCTTGAATTGAGCCATAGACATGATGTCTCCGAGAATGGGATTGGTTCGTCCCTGGATTTATGGTCCCTTGAATTGAGCCGTAGACATGATGTCTCCGAGAATGGGATTGGATCGTCCCTAGATTTAGGGTACCTTGAATTGAGCCATAGACAGAGGTCTCCGAGAATTGAATGATAGGACTAGATTGTCCCTGGACCTTGGTTCAAAAGGTAGGACTGGATCGTCCCTGGACCTCGGTTCAAAAGATACGTGATTGGGATTGCATCGTCCCTAGACATGAGACTTGTCTTAAAGTGATAAGGATTGATCATCCTGGAACTTGATCTGGATTGTATCATCCATGGACCTATGTCCTAAAGAGAGCGAGATTGATCATCCTGTAATATGATCGTGTGTGTTGTAGGGTATGCTACTATTATGGATACTTGTATTGATGTATTGATACTTGTATTGATGGTATGTATTGATGAGGATACTTGTATGTGTACTTGTATTGATGATGTGTATACTTGTATTGGTGTGGATACTAATACTGATGATCTAGATGACGATGCTGCTGATCGTGTTGATCTAGATTACGATGTTACTGATCATGTAGATCGAGATGATGATCCAAATGCTGTAGATTGAGATGATGATCCAGATGTTGTAGATCGAGATGATCCAGATGCTGTAGATCGCGATGATCCAGATGTTGTAGATCATGATGATCTAGATGCTGTAGATCGAGATGATGTGATGATGATGCTGATGATTGTATGATGACGATGCTGATGATCGTATGATGATAATCGTGTGACGACGATGCTGTTGATCGTGAGGATCCAGATGATGATGATGCTGTAGTTGTTCGGGTGCTGCATAAGACTTAGTACTGAAGATGTTGATGTTCCAGTATTGAATATATTCCAGTAACTGGTTGAGTTACTGATGATGTTGAGAAAGCTCCCAATGATTTATAGATGTATCATGTATGATGTAGTCGATGACTCCTTACTCTTGCAGATGTTGTTATAATATCCTTCTCGTTAAGGGGGAGTGTTGAATATTGGAACTTCTAAGAATATTATATTTGTACTTTATTATTCCGGAGATGTTTCATTCCTCCATGAAGATCTTATTGTATATCCGGAGATGTTCATTCCTCCGTCGGATTGTGGTAACTTGGGTTATTAGACTTCCCTAGTGGGGGTCGGCCCTATATGTGTTATGTGGGTCAAAGGGTTATTAGAACACCCTAGTGGGGTTAGCCCAGTCAGTTGTAATGGGGTGTTTAACCCAGTGGTAAAGTTGGGGCCGACCTAGTTAATATAAAGTACAAGTCAGAGATGTGTATATATAGAGGAGGTGTTTTCCTCATTTGACACACTTCCCTCACTTGAAATGTAGCGCACTTGTGAGAGAGAGGTCTTCTATGGAGGAGGAGGAGATCATGTCTTTGGTTTGCATCTTTGTATATTGATGGTCATCTATATTGAGGAAGCTTTGTTGGGTTTTCTACCCCATGAGGGTTTCCCAGGATAAATCTGTGTCTCTTGTGTTTATGTTGTGCTTGTTGTTTCTTCAGTGATCCTATATATGCTATTATTGTGAAATGGAATGTAATGCTGATATTTTATGTCTTAGCATATTGAATCTTAACAAAGTGCTCACAACACTACGACTAAAACTATTCCACAGAATACTGTCCCTAGTACAATCCAACAACCTCTATCTAATTTTTCCATAGGGAATCAGTTCCAGAACAGTACACAATTCGGAAGAAGAATGACAGATAACGATATAAAAATGCCGATATTCAAAGGAACGGGTCAGGAAGACCCTGATCAACACTGGTTTCTATGCGAAGCCGTGTGGAGTGTTAAGCAAGTGACAGATGATGCTATAAAGAGAGCTCATAACTACTTTTAGAGACAGAGCATTGAATTGGTTTATGAAATATTCTCAATCACGGTCGAGAACCCTAGCAGAGATCAAAACTGCGATTGCAGCAGAATTTAAGAAACCCAAATCAGAATCACAGTGCATAACAGAGCTGAAAGAAATCAAGCAAAAACCCACTGAATCAGTATGGGAATTTGACCAAAAATTCAAAACATTGTTGGACCAAGTGAGCTTTGTTATAGCTCCGCAACAACATCAAGAATGGTTTATTGCTGCGCTGTTGCCCCATATCCGACAACCACTAATGCAACAGAAGGTTGTATCTCAAGCTGAGGCCTTGGAGATCGCAATGAAGTTGGAAGCTTGACCAATTGGAGAAAATAGTTCTAGGATGATACAGATCTAGAACCAATTGGCTACCTTGACATTATAATTATAAGGTATGAAGAACGGAAAGGAACAAAGACATGAACACCGACATGAAGTTTTGTGCACAGGATGCAAAGGAGAGGGCCATACTAGAGAACATTGCCCCTTATTTCAGGATTATATTAACAGTGGTGCACCAAACCCAATAAATATGAATCAAAACCAAGCACCGTGGTGTGAAATTTGCAAGAGAAGAGGACACCGAACTGAAGACTATTACCTGCTACAGAAATACGTGAAGACACCTAAAAACTTATACTGCAATTTTTGTAAGTCAGTTGGCCATGATGAGTCCAATTGTGCTTATGAGCTGATGAATGAAAGAAAGCGAGATATGGATGTAATGAGAGGTGTTGGAATGTACCGTGTTCAAGAGGAAAATCAGCCAAAGCAAGAGAACACCCACTATGATCACGGAGCATATAGAGGCCGTGGTGGTGGATATCGCAGAAGAGGAAGAAATACTGGTCAAAATCAAGGAAGAGGACAAGGCTAGGTAATATGCTATAACTGTGGCCAGCCAGGTCACGTATCAAGAGACTATACTAAAATATGCACCACATGCAACTACTGTAAATCATTTGATCACGTGATAGAAGATTTCCCGGTGCTTGAGGTAGAAATGCAGAAGAGGAGAAGAATAGAAACACCAAACCCTAACATCCAGTTGATCGCATCAGAGAACAGACCTACAGGTCCAAGTGTCAATGCAGTAACGCAAAGTGTCGTTGATACAGGAAAAGACAACATCACAGAAGCCTCGACTTCTGGAACAACTGATCCTAAAAACAAGCCTGAAGAAACAATAGGAATAAGAAAAACTCCTGGGAAAGCACCTCCATTAAACTTACAGAAAAAAAAGAAGTATTTAAAGAAGCGTGGGACATGTTTTCTCCAAGGATCCCTCTATGAAGTCAAGAACCACAAATAGAAGACATGCCATTGGCTTATGATCAGACAAGAACTGAACTGGATGCATCTAATTCTATTACACAGTTTTTGCATAGCTGCATCAAGTTATTAAAATACAAGGATACTATTATGGAATTTGAAAAGCTGATAAATCAGTATGAATCATCAAGTAATAAAGGATCATCACATGGCACATTACATAACATTAGGAGTCCCAAAAGAACCGGCAGGGAAATGCGGTTCACTGCATAGATAGGAGACTATGAGATGGACGAGATCATTCTTGATCTCGGATCTGAAGTGAACGTCCTAACAAAGCAGACATGCCAGGCGATGGGAATACCAAAGTTACAATGGTCACCAATTCAGTTAAGAATGGATAACCAAGGCATAGTTATACCACTGGGAAGGCTAACCAACACCATTGTCGATATTGATGGAGCGTGAAGTTATGCAGACTTCGAAGTAATTGAAATTGTGGATGATAGTAATCTGTATCCAGCATTGTTGAGCATCGACTGGGCCATGACGAACTCTACCATCATTAATCTAAAGATAATGAAAATGATATTTGAAGGCCATGACATAAGGGTTGTTGCACCCTTGGATCCTTCGCAGAGCGAACGATACGCTGAACCTATTCAAGAAGAGTATCGTGCTCAAGACCTTGATTGGATATATCAAATGACAACAAATGCTATGGATTATATTGACCCTACTGCGGATGGAACGCTCAGCTGGCGCTGCGATAGTTCTTGCATATCAGACTTTGAAGTAGGATTAGAAAAGTGGCAACAAAGAATGCATGAAGTATCTGCCAGGAGATGCGCGACAATTACAAAATCACTCCGCTGGATTGGAAAGTAGGTAAGTCCAATCCCCACTTATGATGGTACAACTAACGTCTATTCATTTATCAAAGAATAAAATGCAGCAGTTGCAGATGAACATCGCATCTTAACATTATATATGGCACTTCGCGAGACACCTACCAGATGGTGGGCTACAAATCAGAAAACATTGACAACTTGGGATCATTGCAGAATAAAACTACAGATCAAGTTTGCTGATAAGGTCACGTTACCATTTAAGAAATATAGTGGTCAGATGGATCCAACAGATCATATCGCAGCTTGTGTCGAAGCTTGGAAGGAAATACCACAAACAGAATGGGCACATCTCTTTGCACATACATTGGAGGAGCCTATTCCAAAGAAATGGTACCTGGATGAGGAGCTGCGCCGAGAAACCGTGGATTGGTCTATACTCACTGCAAGCTTCCCAAAGGATTTTAGCTTTACAGATGACCATCCTACTATCAATGATGTGTTGCAGCTTATTAAAGAAAGCATATTCAGACAAGATTTCCTAAAGGAAAACATAACAGCCAAAGAGTTTTTTGAAGCAGACAATGTACTTGCAAATCTACAACCAGATTGGTCAGAACAGATAGAGCAAGCTTTAGACTGCTATAACATAACTGAAGAAGTTGAATATAGTGATGAGGAGAACTCACACAAAATAAAGATTCAGGAATTAGAAGGATTACGCGAGGTAGAGGGACCTCCACAAGATATTCCAGATATGAGTGGACCGGTTAAAACAAAAAAAGTGAACATTGGCACCCCTGAAGAGCTGAAGTTCACAGCAATAGGAGACTACTGGGATGATAACATAGTTGCAAAGATCACAGCTATATTACAGGAATATCAGGAAGTATTCCCAACAAAGTTCACCGAGATGAAAGGCATTTTGGGAGACTTGGGAGTGATGAAAATTCCTCTTAAGCCTAGCACAAAACCTGTAAAGCAAAGACCATATAGATTAAATCTGCGTTACAAGGAACGATTTAAGGAAGAACTCAACAAGATGCTCAATGCAGGAATCATTGAGCTAGTTGAAGAATCAAGATCTGTGTTGATCTCAGAAAGTTGAATGATGCCTCTATACATGATCCATTTCCTACACATTTTACTGATTAAGTACTTGATAACGTTGGAGGGAATGAAGCATACTCTTTTACTGATGGATTTTCAGGATACCATCAGATAAGAATTGATCCAGCAGACAGGCACAAGACCACTTTTGCCACAGAATGGGGTTCGTTCCAGTATACCGTAATGCCTTTTGGCCTGAAGAACGCACCAGCCATATTTTCTAGGGTGGTGATCGCAACATTTAAAGAATTCATCCACAAGTTTTTAGAAGTTTACTTTAATGATTGGACCATTTTTGGGTTACTGAAGAACCATGCCGCAAACCTAAGGATGATGCTAGAAAAATGCAAATAGCATCAGATTTCATTAAATTTAAAGAAATGTATTTTCTCTTTTCCGTATGGGATTCTGCTGGGACATATTGTGTGTAAGAAAGGGTTGATGGTTGATCCATCAAAGATATCAGTTATTGTAAACTTGCCTACACCAAATTAAGTTAAACAACTGCGCACTACACTGGGCCATACCGAATACTACAAAAAATTCATTAAGGGTTATGCACAGATAACTACAGCAATGGAGAAGATTTTAAAAAAGGATGCACCGTTCATTTGGAATGAGGACTGTGAGAAAGGATTTGACACATTGAAAGAGAAAATGGTCACTGCGCCGATCTTAGTCTTCCCAGACTGGGAGAAGCCATTTCACGTACATGTGGATGCTTCCTGCATCGCATTGGGCATTTTCCTTGCACAACCAAGAGAAGGAGGAATTGATCATCCCATTTCATTTTCGAGCAGAAAGCTATCATCGACATAAAATAATTACACAACTATTGAAAGAGAAGTACTCACAATGGTATATGTATTACAGAAATTCAGGCACTATTTGCTTGGTGCACACTTTTCAATGTTTACAGACCATTCTGCACTAAAATACCTAGTCAATAAGCTAGTGTTAGGGGGGCGGATATGCAGATGGCTATTACTATTCCAATAGTATGATTTTGAAATAGTCGTTAAACCAAGCAGATTAAATTTAGGACCTGATCATCTATCAAGGATTGAGTCAGGAGAGGAACCTATGAATCTAGAAGACAATCTGCTTGACGCGCAGTTGTTCTCTATACAGGTATCCGATGAATATTATCAGGACATAATCAATTTCTTAACTACTGGGTTCGCACCTACAGAATTCACTACACAACAGAAGAAAGAGCTGGTAGTGTGAGCCGCAGACTTCACCATTATCGCAGGACAACTCTACAAGTAGGACCTGACGAAGTGCTACGAAGATGTGTATTAGAACATGAGAAGCCATTTATATTAGCTGATGCACATTCAGGAGTCATAGTTGGTCATTATGCAGGAAGGGCTACTGCGCAAAAGATATTGCGCGCAGGACTATGGTGGCCTACGATCCATAAGGACTCCAAAGAACATTGCCAAAACTGCGATGTATGTCAAAGGACAGGGAAGCCATCACGAAGAGATGAGATGCCATTGAACCCTCAGCTAACCTTGCAGGCATTCAAAAAATGGGAAATCGATTTTGTAAGACCTATTAACCCACCAGGGAAGAGAACTGGTGCGACGTACATTATTACTGCGACTGACTACCTCACAAGATGGGCAGAAGCTAAACCTGTGAAAAATTGCAGCTCAGCCACAACGACCGAATTTATCTTTGAAAATATCATCACAAGGTTCGGATGCCCCAAAATTCTAATGAGTGATCAGGGTACTCACTTTATGAACAAAACTATTGAAGCCTTGATTGAAGAATTCTACATCCATCATCAGCGCAGTACACCTTATCACCCACAAGCAAATGGAACTGTTGAAGCATTCAACAAAGTACTTGAGAATGCGCTAACTAAGATATTCAACGTAAACCGCGATGACTGGGACCTGCGCATCCCATCAGTATTATGGGCATACAGAACGAAATGCAAGAAATTAACTGGACATACACCCTTCAGATTGGCTTATGGGAAAGAAGCAATAATGCCAATCGAATATATTCTTCCCAGCTTGAGAATAGCTGCATTTACAGGAATGGAAGATCACGCAGCACCAGAATAAAGACTGATACACTTGTTTGGGTTGGAAGAAGACCGCTTCATTGCGGGATTCCACCAGCAAGTGCAGAAAGAACGAGAAAAATCATGGCACGATCGCCACATCAAGTATAAGTCTTTTCAGGTAGGTTATCTAGTCCTCCTATACGATAGTAAATTCATGAAATTTCTAGGCAAGTTCAAAATGCATTGGCTTGGACCATATACTATCATACATGTTACTCATGGTGGTGTAGTCCAATTAGCTACCTTAGCTGGTGATACATTACCTAATATGATAAATGGAAGTAGACTAAAGCTTTACTGCGATAGTCCTACTTCGCAAAATCCCATATGATTAGAAGAAAGGGAAAATTCGGAGTGCCAAAAACAGTTCAAATTAGGCACTAGAAATTACTGAGTCTGTACATATAAATTACCAAGAAAGGTCTCTAAACCGTGTAGCCAAAAAAAATAAAAAAATGCGAAGTTGCAAAGTTTAAAAGGAAAACCTCCAGAGAAATGAAATTAGATACTTCGCAGGACCTATTTTTCACTTGCTGCGCAGCTTGACGCAAGACTCCAGAGAAATAACCGTTACAGTGTCGGTCGAAAAAATAGCCGTTAATTTGAGCTTTTTCAGCAACCGCTAAGGGATTTAAAGCAAAAATAACCATTCTGAACGGGTTAATGACGGACATGATCGATATCTTGCATAGATTTAGCTAACGACTACAGCATTTAATGCTTATCTAACTGTTAGAAGGAGCGGAGGAAAGATACATGCGCCTACAAATACCACCATATTCTATCTCGTGGGCGTTACGAAACATTCAAAATTTCTTGCGGACACTACTCTCTGAGTTGTTCTGTAAGCTAGAAGGTATCCTAGTGAGAAAGGTTGGGGTGAATGTCTGAAAATTCCTCAGAAGAACTCGAACTAACACTGCCAGAAGCTATAAAGATATTTCAATACAAAGGTATTGAAGGGTTAACGAGAACCCCTGTAAAGAACATTGTCAAAAATAAGCCCGAACCATCCCGAAGGTCACTAAGGCACACTGTACCCATGGATCCCAAAGGAAAAGAACTGCAACAGAAATTCAAATTAACACAAATGAGATCGGTATTGCAGAAGAATCCACAGATGACACAGGAAGTTCTGCTCACATTCACGCTTGACTATATCTCACCAAGGGCAGTAGTTGCGGCAACACTGAAGCTACCAAGGAACACAAGACATGATATTCCATTATCACCAATTTCAAAGCATGTGAAGTTCGCCGATAATCTCCTCGGTAAAATACAAGAATGCAAATGGGAAGACCATGACCTACTACAAATACAGAGGGACGACAATGAACCAAGATTCCCACAGTTCCAACCGGACATGTATATGTGTTGGAAGAAAGATATAAAAGGAAACCAGAACTTAGTCGCCGAAAGTTGTTTATCTAGAGTTGGGGCTGTTAAATCTATTACGACTCCCTCATTTTGACAGGTCTCCAGAAGTTAATGCAGTAGTCCGAACCTTAATGGCGCGTATGCACAATGGATACCTCTGGCTCAATCATAACGTCGACCTCAACATTGTTTTGATTTATCGCATAACAGGTTTTAGCAAGAGGGGCGCAGACCCAAAGAAATTCTTCCAAGGAAAAAGTAAGGATAAAGAAGTCGCAACATTAATGAAACAAACTACTCCTATTGAAAAGGGAAGGAGAGGATATCAATCTGAAGATATAAATGACAATGCAACAAAGTTTCTAACACAACTGTTAACGGGTAAAATTCTAAGAAAATGTAGACCACTGGAAGTAACTACGGGCGCTGTATTGCTAGGAGCAAGTGTCATAGAAGGAGAAAAGTATAATTGGTGTCAGTACCTCCTGAATGAATTCCTGGACAAACTACTGGAAGTACAGGAAAGTGGAACATATTTCCACTTCACATGGTTGATAGTCCTAATGGCGTTCGTTGGTTGGAAGGAACCAAAGGACTATGTCGGCATGATCATTGATAGACAGGACTGCAAAGGACCGCACTATCAAAACCTATGGGCGAACCTAGATACGAGGAAGCAACATGCAAAAAATGAGGTGTTCCACACCTACTATCATCAACACGTCGTGAATATCAAAAGAGGTAACAAGAAAATACATTCAAATAGTAAATTTTTATGCTAACATGCGTTGCATTGAAATTTCAGCAAAGGCACAAAAGAAGAACATAGAATGGTTTGAGGGATGATATCACATGACAGAGGAATATATTGATCTTCTCATGAAAGAATGGCCTGCGCAGTATCGGGTCTAGATATTTGACGTCCAAAGTGACGATGGGGAGGAAAACCCAATACCGTGTCCCATTATAGAAGAAACCTTAAAGAGGAAGGACCCCGAAAGCCGACTGCAACAAAAGGGACCACGAAAAAAGGCCAAAGCAAATAAGGAAAAAGTAGATATAGTACTAAAAGAGGATGATTACGAAATGATCGCTCAGGCTGTCAATGAAAAGATGGAATACATGTCGATCGAGAAGGAAAAGAAGGAGAAGGTAATTCATAAAACGTTAAAAGAAAACATTAATAAGTTGGACGTGATCACCGAAAAATTTGAACAGGTACAACATAGATTACTAGTACAGAAAGACTCAGGCTCAGAGGCAAAGTCGGTAGGCACTCCGTAGATACAAACACCGCAGTGGACTCTGATGGCACCAACAAGGTCCCGCATCGTCCATCTGCAACCGTTAGCAGTAAGGCTGCTGCTACCTGACCAAATACTCCTGGATACAAAGGATGTAGACCACGTAGAACTCAATCTTAAGAAGATCACATTACTGGCTCTACAGTACCTGCAGTTGCAAGTTTCTGAAGAAATGCACGAGAGAACCACAGATGCAATGAAAGGGAAAGCAGAACTGCAGACAATCTACAAAGAGTTGGAAGAAGCTAGCTCACGAAGAGCTATGGAGCTTCAAGATGAACATGATAATCGGAAAAGGCTAGAATCCACGATCACCGTGGTTACGGATGAGATACCAGAATTTGAAATACAAGCGGAGGCCGCGAATACTGTCATCAAGATAGGCTACATGGTGAATAAACTTAAGGAATAAAAAGATGATATGGAACTCACCTACGAAGCTGAGATATCTTCATTAAAATGCCAACTTCAGAACATGACAATACCAACTGAAACAAAAATAAGAGCAAAGGAAGTAAAAGAAGCGGCAAAAAGCATAGCCAGAGAAGTAGCCAAATGCTTAGAAGCAGTGTCTAAAGCATTCGCTACCCTTCAAGAGGACCTAGAATGGCTAGAAGCAAAGGATACACTGAAAGCAAAGCAGATAGAATTCAAAAAATTGGATGAAGAAGTTAAAGCATTGCCGGCACGGGAACGACTCCACAGATACAAGGAGGTCAACGCGCTAAAGAAGGAAGTGCATAATTTAAGAGAAAAAGAGGCTGCAATTGGGGATAAAACACAACCCTTCTTAGAAAAAGAAAGCTTCATGTCACAATAGATCGAAGAGAAACTGAAAGAATTGCATGATGGTCAGCAACAGGTAGAAGAACAAGAAGGACAAGAGATAACACTTTAGATGCTAGACACAGTAATGCAAGTAAGAAGGGACACCAAGGAAGTAGTTAAGAAATTAATTGTCGAATACAATGAATTCGCTACATCGACCGGACCACAAGTGGAGGAACAAGTAGAAGATGCAGAAGTTGCAGGTGGCTCAAGGGTGAGCCACAAGTAAGTGTTAGGGGCCTGTTGGGCCTGGCCCGAGGAGGTCAAATTTTGAACGTATTAAGTTTTGTGAACTGCGAAGCCGAGAGCAGCATGGATGGAGACTTTTTGTGGAAAATAGTTTTGGAAGCTGCGAGGAGAAGTGCAGCACAGTTTTGGTATGCTGCGATGGTGCGCGCAGCGCAGTTGCGGAAGAACTTCGAGGTTGGTGCTGCGAGGAGTATAGCGTCGCGATGTGCCACATCGATGGACATCCAGCTAAGCAGAGCATGTATGGAGGATGGCAGTTAAAGTGGTTAGGTCACAGAAGACCTATTTTTGGCAAAGATCACCAATAACTACCAAGCGGTGGGTAGGTACAGATCGAGATAGACAAATTGGTTACACCACCAGATAACTACCAGTTGAACCAATTGTATAAGGCCGTGACTGGAGCAACATCGTGGCGGAAGCAAGCTATTGGTGCACAGGACAGAGGAGTAGATGACAACGTGTCTACACCAAGGTTGGCGCGCATATGACTAAAGATCCACCACCAGATATCAGTAAGTCCGGTTTTGGGAAAACCGTGACAGTTATTTTTCTCATTGTTGATTGAATAGATCTCTGTTAAGAGACATTTTTGTAAAGGTTCTGCAAGCTGAGTGCGTAGAGACCTAATCTTGAGAGAGATAGAGAAGAGCGTCTACATCTGAGTGTGTAGGCGAAGAACTGTTGTACCCCTTTCCGAGATAAATAAACAACATTTCTTGTGGACGTAGCCTCCCATTCGGGGGGGTGAACCATGTTAAATCATTGTGTTATGTGTTTGTTGTGTGTGATTGTCATTAATTGGTGATTTTAAATTACTTACAATACATGCGTTAGATTATTAGTGCTTGTTATATGTTTACTGTGATCTATATTCGCCGAGGAAAGGATGGAATAATATGCTAAGTAGTTCATGTATGAAGAAGTATTAAACAGTAAGCACCTATAAGTCTCGAATGAATGGATCGATGAGCTAACCACATAGTTACTTGTTAAGTGTTGAATAGCCGTTAATTTGAGCTTTTTTGGCAACCGCTAGGGCATTTAAAGCAAAAATAACCATTCTGAATGGGTTAATGACAAACACGATCGATATCTTGCATAGATTTAGCTAACGACTACATCATTTAATGTTTATATAACCATTAGAAGGAGCGGAGGAAAGATACCTACGCCTAGAAATACCACCATGTTCTATCTTGCGGGCGTAACTGTGGATGTTGTATTGCTAGGAGAAAGTGCCGCAGAAGGAGAAAAGTATAACTGGTGTCAGTACCTCCTGAATGAATTCCTGGATAAACTGCTAGAAGTATAGGAAAGTGGAACATATTTCCACTTCACATGGTTGATAGTCCTAATGGAGTTCGTCGGTTGGAAGGAACCAAAGGACTATGTCGGCGTGATCATTGATAGACATGACTGCAGAGGACCGCGCTATCAAAACCTATTGGCAAACCTAGATATGAAGAAGCAGCATGCAACAAATGAGGTGTTCCACACCT
Organism: Larix kaempferi; assembly: GCA_027924585.1. Lineage (NCBI taxonomy): Eukaryota > Viridiplantae > Streptophyta > Pinopsida > Pinales > Pinaceae > Larix > Larix kaempferi. Next base: position 30,976,314 of record BSBM01000370.1, on the reverse strand, counting down.
ACTATCATCAACTATGTGATGTTATCATCAACACACCACGAATATCAAAAGAGGAACAGGAAAATACATTCAAATAGTAAATTTTTATGGTAACATGCGTTGCATTGAAATTTCAACAAAGGCACAAAAGAAGAACATAGAATGGTTTGAGGGACAATATCACATGACAGAGGAAGATATTGATCTTCTCATGAAAGAATGTCCTGTGCAGTATCGGGTCGAGATATTTGACGTCCAAAGCGACGATGGGGAGGACAACCCAATACCGTGTCCCATTATAGAAGAAACCTTAAAGAGGAAGGACCCTGAAAGCCCACTGCAACAAAAGGTACCATGGAAAAAGGCCAAAGCAAATAAGGAAAAAGTAGATACAGTACTAAAAGAGGATGATTATGAAATGATCACTCAGGCTGTCAATGAAAAGATGGAAGACATGCTGATCGAGAAGGAAAAGAAGGAGAAGGTAATTCATGAAACCTTAAAAGAAAACATTAATAATTTCGACGTGATCACTGAAAAATTTGAACAGGTACAACAAAGATTATCAGTACAGAAAGAATCAAGTTCATAGGCAAAGTCGGGAGGCACTCCGCAAATACAAACACCGTAGTGGACTCTGACGGCACCAATAAGGTCCCGCATTGTCCATCTGCAACCGTTAGCAGTAAGGATGCCGCTACCTGGCCAAATACTCCTGGATACAAAGGACGTAGACCGCGTGGAACTCGATCTTGTGAAGATCACATTACTGACCCTACATTACTTGCAGTTGCAAGTTTATGAAGAAATGCATGAGAGAACCATGGATGCAATGAAAAGGCAAGCAGAACTGCAGACAAGCTACAAAGAGTTGGAAGAAGCTAGCTCGCGGAGATCTATGGAGCTTCAAGATGAACATGATCATTGGAAAAGGCTAGAATCCACGATCACCACAGTTGCGGATGAGATACCAGAATTTGAAATACAAGCGGAGGCCATGGATACCGTCATCAAGATAGGCCAGATAGTGAATAAAATTAAGGAAGAAAAAGATGATATGGAAATCACCTACGAAGTTGAGATATCTTCACTAAAATGCTAACTTCAGAACATGAAAATACCAACTGAAACATAAATAAGAGCAAAGGAAGTAGAAGCAGTGGCAGAAAGCATAGCCAGAGAAGTAGCCAAATGCAAAATTTTATTAGAAGCAGCGTCTAAAGCATTCGCTACCCTTCAGGGGGACCCAGAATGGATAGAAGAAAAGGATACACTGAAAGCAAAGAAGACAGAATTCAAAAAATTGGATGAAGAATTTAAAGCATTACTAGCGTGGGAATGACTCCACAGATACAAGGAGGTCAACACGCTAAAGAAGGAAGTGCAGAATTTAAGAGAAAAAGAGGCTGCAATTGGGGATAAAACACGACCCTTCCTAGAAAAAGCAAGCTTCATGTCACAAGAGATCGAAGAGAAACTGAAAGAATTGCGCGATGGTCAGCAACAGGTAGAAGAACAAGAAGGACAAGAGATAACACCTGAGATGCTAGACACAGTAATGCAAGTAAAAAGGGACACCAAGGAAGCAGTTAAGAACTTAATTGTTGAATACAATGAATTCGTTGCGTCGACCGGACCACAAGAGGAGGAACAAGTAGAAGATGCAGAAGTTGTGGGTGGCTCGAGGGCGAGCCACAAGTAAGTGTTAGGGGCCTATTGGGCCTGGCCCAAGGAGTTCAAATTTTGAACGTATTAAGTTTTGTGAACTGCGAAGCAAGCGCAGCATGGATGGAGCCTTTTTGTGGAAAACAGTTTTGGAAGCTGCGAGGAGAAGCGCAACACAGTTTTGGTATGCTGCGATGGTGCGCGTAGCGTAGTTGCCTAAGAATTGTGAGGTCGGTGCCGCGAGGAGTACAACGCCGTGATGTGCCACGTCGATGGACATCCAGCTAAGCAGAGCATGGATGGAGGATGGCAGTTAATGTGGTTAGGTCACATAAGACCTATTTTTGGCAAAGATCACTGATAACTACCAAGCGGTGGGTCGGTACAGATCGAGATAGACAAATTGGTTACACCACCAGATAACTACCAGTTGAACCAATTGTCTAAGGCTGTGATTGGAGCAACAGCGTGGCGGAAGCAAGCTGTTGGCGTGCATGACAGAGGAGTGGATGACAATGTGTCTGCACCGAGGTTGGTGTGCATATGACTGAAGATCCGCCACCGGATAACAGTAAGTCCGATTTTGGGAAAACTGTGACAGTTTTGTAAAACCTAAGGGTTTCGCCTTTGTAATGTAAAGACATGACCTAAGGGCATGATCTATATATAGGGCAATTTTGTATAGGAAAGGGTAACTCTTCATTTTGTTATTTTTCTCATTGTTGATTGAATAGATCTTTGTTAAGAGACATTTTTGTAAAGGCTCTGCAAGCTGAGTGCGCAGAGGCCTAATCTTGAGAGAGAGAGAGAAGAGCGTCCACAACTGAGTGCGCAGGTGTAGAACTATTGTACCCCTTTCCGAGATAAATAAACAACAGTTCTTGTGGATGTAGCTTCCCATCCGTGGGGGTGAACCACGTTAAATCATTGTGTTATGTGTTTGCTGTGTATGATTGTCATTAAATTGTGATTTAAATTACTTATAGTACATGCATGAGATTATTAGTGCTTGTTATATGTTTACTATGATCTGTATTCGCCGAGGAAAGGATGGAATAATATGCTAAGTAGTTCATGTATGAAGAAGTATTAAACAGTAAGCACCTATAAGTCTCGAATGAATGGATCGACAAGATAACCACATAGTTACTTGTTAAGGGTTGAATAGTTGTTAATTTGAGATTTTTCGGCAACCGCTAGGGCATTTAAAGCAAAAATAACCGTTCTAAACGGGTTAATGACGGGTGCGATCAATATCTTGCATAGATTTAGCTAACGACTACAACATTTAATGCTTATCTAACGGTTAGAAGGAGCGGAGGAAAGATACCTATGCCTACAAATACCACCATATTCTATCTCGCAGGCGTAACTACAGGCGCTGTATTGCTAGGAGCAAGTGCCGCAGAAGGAGAAAATATAATTGGTGTCAGTACCTCCTAAATGAATTCCTGGATGAACTACTGGAAGTACAGGAAAGTGGAACATATTTCCACTTCACATGGTTGATAGTCCTAATGGCGTTCGTTTGTTGGAAGGAACCAAAGGACTATGTCAGCGTGATCATTGATAGACAGGATTGCAGAGGACCGCGCTATCAAAACCTATGGGAGAACCTAGATACGAGAAAGCAACATGCAACAAATGAGGTGTTCCACACCTACTATCATCAACTCCGCAATGTTATCATCAACACACCACGAATATCAAAAGAGGTAACAAGCAAATACATGCAAACAATAAATTTTTATGCTAACATGCGTTGCATTGAAATTTCAGCAAAGGCACAAAAGAAGAACATAGAATGGTTTGAGGGACGATATCACATGACATAGAAATATATTGATCTTCTCATGAAAGAATGGCCTGTGCAGTATCGGGTCGAGATATTTGACGTCCAAAGCGACAATGGGGAGGACAACCCAATACCGTGTCCCATTATAGAAGAAACCTTAAAGAGGAAGGACCCCGAAAGCCCACTGCAACAAAAGGGACCATGGAAAAAGGCCAAAGCAAATAAGGAAAAAGTAAATACAATACTAAAAGAGGACAATTACGAAATGATTGCTCAGGATGTCAATGAAAAGATGGAAGACATGCTGATCGAGAAGGAAAAGAAGGAGAAGGTAATTCATGAAACCTTAAAAGAAAACATTAATAAGTTGGACGTGATCACCAAAAAATTTGAACATGTACAACAAAGATTATTAGTACAGAAAGACTCAGGCTCAGAGGAAAAGTTGGAAGCTACTCCGCAGATATAAACACCACAATGGACTCTGATGGCACCAACAAGGTCCCACATCGTTCATCTGCAACCGTTAGCAGTAAGGCTTCCAATACCTGACTAAATAATCCTGGATACAAAGGACGTAGACCGCGTAGAACTCGATCTTGCGAAGATCACATTACCGGCTCTACATTACTTGCAGTTGCAAGTTTATGAAGAAATGCACGAGAGAACCACGGATGCAATGAAAGGGCAAGAAGAACTGCAAACAAGCTACAAAGAGTTGGAAGAAGCTAGCTCGTGGAGAGATATGGAGCTTCAAGATGAACATGATCATTAGAAAAGGCTAGAATCCACGATCACCGTGGTTGCGGATGAGATACCAGAATTTGAAATACAAGCGGATGCCATGGATACCGTCATCAAGATAGGCCAGATGGTGAATAAACTTAAGGAAGAAAAAGATGATATGGAACTCACCTACAAAGCTGAGATATCTTCATTAAAATGCCAACTTCAGAACATGACAGTATCAACTGAAACAAAAATAAGAGCAAAGGAAGTAAAAGTAGCCACAGAAAGCATAGCCAGAGAAGTAGCCAAATGCGAAAGTTTATTAGAAGCAGTGTCTAAAGCATTTGCTACCCTTTAGGAGGATCCAGAATGGCTAGAAGAAAAGGATACACTGAAAGCAAAGCAGACATAATTCGAAAAATTGGATGAAGAAGTTAAAGCATTACCAGTGCGGGAACGACTCCATAGATACAAGGAGGTCAATGCGCTAAAGAAGGAAGTGCATAATTTAAGAGAAAAAGAGGCTGCAATTGGGGATAAAACATAGCCCTTCCTAGAAAAAGAAAGCTTCATGTCACAAGAGATCGAAGAGAAACTGAAAGAATTGCGCGATGGTCAGCAACAGGTAGAAGAACAAGAAGGACAAGAGATAACACCTGAGATGCTAGACACGGTAATGCAAGTAAGAAGGGACACCATGGAAACATTTAAGAAATTAATTGTCGAATACAATGAATTCGTTGCGTCAACCGAACCACAAGAGGAGGAACAAGTAGAAGATGCAGAAGTTGCGGGTGGCTTGAGGGCAAGCCACAAGTAAGTGTTAGGGGCCTGTTGGGCCTGGCCGAAGGAGGTCAAATTTTGAACGTAGTAAGTTTTGTGAACTGCGAAGCCAAGTGCAGCATGGATGGAGAATTTTTGTGGAAAATAGTTTTGGAAGCTGCGAGGAGAAGTGTAGCACAGTTTTGGTATGCTGCGACGGTGCGCGCAGTGCAGTTGCGGAAGAACTGCAAGGTCGATGCCGCAAGGAGTACAGCGCCGCGATGTGCCACGTCGACGGACATCCAGCTAAGCAGAGCATGGATGGAGGATGGAAGTTAATGTGGTTAGGTCACATAAGACCTATTTTTGGCAAAGATCACCGATAACTACCAAGCGGTGGGTAGGTATAGATCGAGATAGACAAATTGGTTACACCACTAGATAACTACCAGTTGAACCAATTGTCTGAGGCCGTGATTGGAGCAATAGCATGGCGGAAACAAGCTGTTGGAACGCATGACATAGGAGCGGATTACAATGTGTCTACACCAAAGTTGGCGCGGATATGACTGAAGATCCACCACCAGATATCAGTAAGTCTGGTTTTGGGAAAACCGTGATAGTTTTGTAAAACCTAAGGGTTTCGCCTTTGTAATGTAAAGACATGACCTAAGGGCATGATCTATATATAGGGCAATGTTGTATAGGAAAGGGTAACTCTTCATTTTGTTATTTTTCTCATTGTTTATTGAATAGATCTATGTTAAGAGACATTTTTGTAAAGGCTCTGCAAGCTGAGTGCGCAGAGACCTAATCTTGAGAGAGAGAGAGAAGAGCATCTGTAGCTGAGTGCGCAGGCGAAGAACTGGTTTACCCCTTTCTGAGATAAATAAACAACAGTTCTTGTAAACGTAGCTTCCCATCCGGGGGGGGGGGGGGGTGAACCACGTTAAATCATTGTGTTATGTGTTTGTTGTGTGTGATTGTCATTAATTTGTGGTTTAAATGATTTATAGTACATGCATGAGATTATTAGTGCTTGTTATATGTTTACTGTGATCTGTATTCGTCGAGGAAAGGATGGAATAAGATGCTAAGTAGTTCATGTATGAAGAAATATTAAACAGTAAGCACCTATAAGTCTCGAATGAATGGATCGACGAGATAACCACATAGTTACTTGTTAAGGGTTGAATCGCAGTAACAAAGCTCACAGCGTTGTGCGTCTCATTCAAATTGCATAAGTTATGGTATTTACCAATATAAGTAATGATGAATGATTAAAGGATATCCAATAAATCCAAGTAGAAGGAATTAGGCCTCGCAGACTGGCCTCCTTGTCTAGTGGATGTGTCGTTCCATAAAGAAGTACTACGCTGTCTCACCGCAGTAGCCTAATAGTGTTGCGTAGTCTCATTGACATAAGATATCATAATCCATATAGTCCTCTGTCCACTGCGTGGAAGCATACTACCAAGCTGTGCAACTGTTAGTTAAGCACTCGCATCACCAGGTTGTGGAAACCTGATTCCGCAACCACCCCATCTATTTTCGCCTCGGATGAGACTTCAGACTTCTTGCGGTTTGTTGCCAAAAGGGGCGGTGAATAGGGGTTTTGTTGGTATTTCGTACTGCAAAGTACCTGGGTCTACATAGGAAAACCTCTTGAACAGGGAAGCAAACCAACAGGATGTGTAAAGAGCACTAGAGGAGCTATGATTCCACTAGAGGGGAAGAGGAAAGGGGGCCTATGGGAGACTAAATTCTTTGCTGCCAAGTGTCAACCTTAGAACTAATCATATTTTTTCCACGTGCTTTGAATAAGCCAATTACCTCCTTTTGACTATTGAACCCAATCATTTAATGCATATGTGAGGTTGATGGGAAACATCAACTCATGCATTTATTGAAGCATGGAGTTGACTGCATTTTTATGTTAGTTTTGTCATGACAAAAGTCAGTCTGCAGCTTCCAAAAGTCCTTTCTTCTATGTTCATAAGCTATGTCAGTTGTATTTTCACCATTATCTCATATCTTATGGAGTCAACCCTGATTTTCTCATTATTTCATGCAGTTCTACACTATGTAGAGCTCCCCATTACTATTTATGACCTTACTAGACTGTGTTTAACCTAGAAATTCAAATCGAGAGATAGAGCTGCAAATTTGGAAGGAAAAATATATGGTTATATGTGAGTAGAGAGGGTGGGAAAGCTAAGAACCCTTACCCCTTGAGTTTTGTTGCTTTTCAATGCTTGAGAATCCATGGATTAACGCTATAGGTGGTTCTCCAACAACATATAACAAGTTGGTATCCTTCTATGCACATACTGAAAGCACTTGACAAGATGGATCACCAATGAGAAATGTGGATCGGTGAAGGGAATGCCTGAGCACAAAAGGGTGTTCTGTGGGAGCCAAGGTTGTGAGGGTCAAGTGAGACCCCGCAGAGCTATGTATGAGAATTTGGTCGAGCATAGAGAGCAGAATGGGTTGTGGGATGAGAGAGAGAATTCTTTAGGTTTTTCCTTCGCCCTGGTGGCCTCATAGCCCAGCTTGGGGGTGGCCTTTCAGCAGAAAGAGTATATGCTAGACATAGTGCCTATGGTTGGGTGGAAAATCGCTCTTACACAACTAATTGCTTGGATTTGTGTTGAATAAAGATAAATATTATTTTCTATTTCAATGTGCAATGTTTTTATTTGATTCCTCTGATAATTATGTTGATAAATGCATGTTAGATGTGTGTGGATAGAGTTTAATTCCACTATGTATGTTTATTTACGTTCATGCACACATATTTTATATATTATGAAATTCGTAATATGGATATGAGGCGAAATTTAGAATCCCATAAGTGGTTAATGTCCCCCACGATAGTTGGATTGGATGAAGGACACGTTACATTGATATCAATGTAAGTTATATTAAAAAAAATTGATTTCACTTTGCATGATAAGAGGGTCGTGACACCCTCTTGCATTTGATTAAACCATGCACTTTTCCATATAATAATAAATTTTATGTTGAATTTATAATTAACAAAATAATGAAGATAATTTAATTTTTATTCGAGTGTTGTCAATATTTATTGATAGAATTTTATTTTCTCTTTTTTCATAATATATAATTGGCCAACAATTTTTCTTAAAAGGAAAAGTGTTACATTTATATTAATAGGAATTAACAATTATTTAGAGAAAAGAGATAGAGTTTACTAGATTAGAAATGTAATGTGAATAATCTTTATAAATAAAAATGAAAAAAAAATCTGAAAAAAAATTGAAATTAATGCGATTAAAGTCTTTTTTTACTTTAATATTAACATTGTAAACAATATTATGAATATACATTATAATTGTGATGGTTTTTTTTTTCCCTAGAAAAAAAGCGTACCATTGATATTCATTAGTTGAATCAGATAGTATAACAATAGAATAGTCATATGCTGTTAATGTGTAGATCATTTTCAGATCCATTACAATATAAACTATGCTTCCCTTGTCTTTTCAGAACCAAAAAGCAAAAAAATTACATATCAAAATATATTTCTGATGAAGAAATCATTCTAGTCCAGAAAATATAGTGTACCATAATCCTGGATCATGATGCCAAAATATTCTTCCCAATATAAGTATCCATCTTCACCCTCGAAATCCTGTTTTGACATCTTATCAACAAGGGAATTATATTCCCTATATATATGTTCAAGGGTGATACTGCTGAAAGTTTTAAGTTCAAACTTAATTCTTTTGCACGAATGTGATAATATAGCCACATTTAAATTATATTCACCCTTTTCCCACTTAATGGTAACTCTGGAGTCACCAAAAATTTTGACCTTTTCCAAACCAAATAAATTTGCCACACGAGCTACGCACCACAGTGCCAATAATTCTGCCTTCATATTAGTGCCCTTGCCGCATCTAATTGTGATGGTTATTAGTTCTTGTTGTAAGGAGAGACTATTGTTTTATGTTTTTTTTCCATTATTTTTATAGAAGCACATTTAATATCTCAACATATCTTAAGTGCAACTAAAGTTTTACTTTATTATTATTATTTTTTAAATTTCTCTAGGAATTTCTTTCAAACATGATTGGTCCCATACCATAAAAATGAAGATTTAAAAAATTGACCAAAAAAATTAAAAAATGTTTCCTAACATTCATGTATGTAAACTTCCGTCAATGGAAGGAGGAAAGTTGGGCACAATTTCCTTCTTTTTGTTGATTTCCTTCCTTTTTTTTTGCTTATTCCCTTCCAATAATAGTTTCCGCATTTTTTTTTTATCATATCTCCTTCCTTCTTTTGTCGATTTCCTTCCATTTCTTGTTTTGCTTTTTTTTTTTAATCGGATTGAATTGAACATCTATATTTCCTATGGCTTTCATTCAAGTCATTTAGGCTTTTTCTCTCTTGTCGATCATGGCTAGTGCGCAAGCCTAATGATTGCCAACTTTTACCAGAATTCCTGTCCTAACCTTGAAAATTTGGTGACATATGTGGTATCCAAAGTAGAGAGGAAAGAAGCTCGGATGGCCACATCTCTCCCGTGCCTACATTTTCACAACTATTTTGTCAATGTAAGTTACTCTCTATTCTTTTCCTGCACAACTTCTGCTCAAATATATATAAGATTTGAGCATTCATAGATCTAGGTGCAAAAGGTAACAATATATGATGATTATATCAAGCATGAACACTTGTGCAATACTATATATGAATCATGTCATGTTCCCATTTTGTCAGCACCAGGAAGCAACCAATGACACATCAAACCTCCATGGATCCTAGTGAAAATAAATTAATTAATTAATAAGGGGATAACATTGGCCAATTACTCTAGGCAATTAAATTATTATCTAGGGAGATTTGGGACTATAGTTGTTTTAGAATAAATTAAATTGGAGGTGATGTAATTATTATTTTGATATTTAATTATTATTAAATGTGATGATGAGTTGGATGAGGGTGCATAAGGAGATATGTTAGTTTTTCAGAATTTACTTCAATTTGATCTAGGATCTTAATTGAGAGAACAACGTGTACAACATATCTACAACATATCAATCATGGACACAATAATGCAAGCACACAAGAGACACAGAGTTTACTTGGGGAAAACCATAAAGGTGAAAAACCCCAATAACTTCCTCAGAGATAGATAGAGCAATGATACAACCCAAGCATAAGAGATAGACATATCCTAGCAGCAACTTCTCCTCCTCCACAAGTGCGCCACTCTCCAAGAGTGTGTGTGAGAATACAATGATGAAATAGAGTGCCTCCCGCACTCTATTTATACTTGACTTGACATGCCTAATAACCTTTACTAGGTCGGCCTCAACTTAACCACATAACACAATGCTGACTGGGCCGACACCCAATAGGGTGGTCTAATAAACCTTTGACCCACATGGCTGACACCCAATAGGGTGGTCTAATAACCCTTTGACCCACATGGCCGACCCCCAATAGGGTGGTCTAATAACCCTTTGAACCACATGACTTATACAGGGCCGACCCCAATAAGGTGGTCTAATAACCCATCAAGTATAAGTTACGACACTTACAATATAAATGACGACACTTCTGTATAGAGGAATAATAACATCTCTATAGGAATACAAACACTTCCGTATATAGGAATAATAACATCTCTATAGGAATACAATACACATGGGTAAAATACATTCCAAAGTTACATATACATCAACAAGATAAAGATAGCTCAATGAGTTCTCAACCAAAGAGGAAAGTGAAAAAAAGCATAGCAAAGAAAAAAAGAAGGAAATTGGCAAAAGCAATAAAAATCAAGCAAGTGCATAAATCAGGAAAGTGTACAAAGCAGACAAGTATAGAAAAAAAGCCAGTCTTGAAAAGTAGGAAACATCAGGAAAGCAAGGAGGGTGCATTTTCCAAAAGGAATAAAATCCAGTTAGTGTGAAAAGCATGAAACATCAAGAAAATATAGGAGTGGACAATTTCCAAAAGGAAGAAAGCTAGAAAGTATGGAAAAGTAGGAAAGTTGCAACTTAGTCAAGGAAGGTGCATTGGATGATGCAAAGGAGGTTCATTATCAAATTAACTTGCTCAACAATTCATCTAATCTATAAAAGAAGGAGGGAGCACCAATTTGATATATTTTGACAGTTTATCATTTGTGAATGAGTAAGCTCTGAGCTTCTCTAGGCTTTGGAGATGCCCCCTTAGCCACCTGTGGGAGATGTGCCCCATAGTTACTGTTCCATTATTCTGCATATGATCTGGTATATCCATTGATGAATGATTTGCAGGTCTGATCTAGCTCATTTCAGGAGGATATTGATCATACAGAGTTAATGCAGAGATCCAGGCAAAGTTGATGTGGTATTGATGATATTCACTTAGAGAGAGAGATCAGTTGGAGCGATTGTGCTCCTGTAAGAAGATTCAAAAGTTCATTGCACATCCTATGAGTATCCAACAACTCATTGACCTCCTGTAGATCATATTTAGTGATTACACCTCTCCTTCTTACTCTTTGTCATGTACCAAATTTGGAATTGGGTCACAATGGCCTAATCACATTAGCCATATTCATTAGAGTTTGTAAAATTGATGTTAAGGGTCAAATAATTGCCAAGGAGGAAAATTACTAGTTTCCTAGGTTTGGGGTGGAAGCTTTGGGATTTGGAATAAGGGGGATAATCAATGATGTTTAGACATTAGAAGGGTTCAAGTATTTAATAAATAGAGTGAATAAAGAAATTCAAGAGAAATCCTAGGTGACAAATGGTTTTGGAGACATATGGAGGATGTGGGACCCACACTAGCTTGATTTTTCATAATACATGGTATCTCTCTTTTGCAAATTCGAATTAATGGGAATGTGAACACTCTTGGGTGAGTTGGTAAGTCATAACACATGTCATTGAGCATCTTAGGTCGAATTGGGAAGGATTGGTAACCTCCATGGAAGATAAAGAGTCAAAGTGGAAGTTTGTGGACACTTGGGCTAGATTCCCTAGCCCCTATGACACCAATGATGGATCATCTATGACAACTATGAAAAATTGCAGACCTGACCTCTGACATCTGACCACTATGACATGTCAGCCCCAAAAATAGGCTCAAAGAAGGCGAATTTGGGAGTTGGAGAAGCCAAAGAGACTCAAAATCGAATTTGGGAGAAGATGGAAGGTTGGAACTAGGAGACAAGTGGCAAATGTGGAATATTTCCTAAATGGAAATCTATTGAATATATTGAGAGGATTTAGACCATTAGAAGGCTAATATTGGTTATAAAATGTAGAAATGAAGTATGAGAATAGCTTTTGATTATTTGTAAAATTTGGAATTGCATTTGTGTAGAGGGAGAGCTAGTGGATGACTAGTTTCTTGCCTTAGCCAATTTCGAGGGTGAAAGATTCCCATCCAAGTTGGTAATTGGAAAGGCCATTTAGACATTTCATTTGGAGCTTTAGTGGAAGAACAATGCCATTTCCCCACTACCTTGTTGTGAACCAATGTATTGATGATGATTTCAAATGAATGGATGATTCTATGATGCATTTGTGATTAATGGACTGCCATGGATGTATTTTACAATTTTCACGTACTGTACTTGAGCATTTGAAGTATTTTTACTCAGTTTAATTGCATTGGGAGAAGAAATAGTGCCATTTCCCCAAGGGTCGAATTGGTGATTTTTGCAGTTGAATGGGAGAGGGTGAGAACAGTTGTAATAAATCATTAATGGTGAATATGAGAACTTAATAACATACTTAACACATTACATACCTATGTTCATAAATTTGAGTGGGTTTGGAGGCATTTGGGAAGCCATTTTCAGTACTTACCTCAGGGGGATTTGAACCCCAAATTACTAGTAAAATTGCATACTTGGTACAGAATCTTAAGAGAGTTTGCAGAGGTCTTTTGGTGGCCATATGTTATCCCTGAACATCATATTCAAGTCCTAATATCATTCATACACCTTCCTTGAATATTTGAAGGCATTTGGAGTCAATTTGAGACCTAGAGACCAATACTAGTCAAAGGGAAATCACTAGTAAAGTTACCTACATTGACCAGAATTGAAAGAGTATTTGCAGAAGTGTTTTAAAGGTACAAAGGCATCCCTGAAACACATATTTATGTTCTAATATCATTCATATACCTTCTCAGAAGATTTAGGATCATTTGGGGCAAATTTGGGACCTAGAGATCGAAACTAGTCAAAGGTCGAACTAGGAAAAAAAAAGTGGAAAATTGTCATTTTAATAAAATTCCTAACAAGGGACATTACACTCTTCTTGAAGTACTCTTCTCCAATCATTGTGAAAATTCAAGAATTGATGGCTCACTGTAATGTCTGAGCTATGTCACTTCTATGTATTTATTAATAATCCCAGTTAATGTTTGATGCATAACATTTATCAATTCCTAAGTTCATATTAACTCGTTGTGAAATAATTCAAGATCCCTAAGGGTCGTTTGTGTTTACTTTTCTCAAGACTAGCTCTTTAGGCATATAATTTTGATTAGTTTTGCAGTATTTTTAATTAAAATATCTATAGATGCCTATTTTATGTTATTCTAGTCATAATAGGTTCTTAAGACATTTATTAATCCCATACAAGTCCCAGACTAAGGATCCATAAGCCTCTTTTCATGTTTGGGAGAGCCTGAAGTGAAACTAGTTAAGTAGTCCTCCATAGTGCTCTTTCTCTTTGGACTTCCAAACATAGTCAAATAATCCCAAAACCTCTGTAACTATTGTAATACAACAATAGATTGGGGTTTAATTAACTGATATCCACCCCTTGGTTGCTTTCATTTGTAAGTGGGCATATGTTGGTGTACCTAGACAGCCTTGGTGTAGACTTCAGTGGTAGTTGTTGTTGAACCATAAATGGTCCTAGTAACTTGTGCATAGGAATATGAAGCTGGACTTGATTTTTTTTTTATGCTTATGCACACTTATTATCATATTTTTCATATCCAAAAGAGTCCAATTCTCGAGCTATGGGTGGGTTAATCCATGACCAAGTCTAGTTCTTCATAACTAGTTTTAGTTTTTGCAAATTCATGTTTTAAGGTTTGAATTAGAGTTAATATCCTATGGAATATGATCTGGGTATATTACAATGGTATCAGATCTCTTTCCTCTACTATTGTGGAAATCAAGCTCTCAATTTGAATAATTTGCAGCTATGTCTTGGTTTAGTGAAGAAGATTCCTATTGGATGAGGGATAAGAGATCATTTACACTAATGGAGTCCCACCAATAGTGGAGGATGGTTATATTTGTGACCAGATGTCCAATGAAGATCAATGGGATGAACGACATATGGATAATACTAAGAAGGATCTAGTAAATATGATATTTGCAAGTGAAAACTTGTCCCACCACTACCAGGAGTATCCATCCTTGGGAGAAAATATTTGTAAAGACAATCCTTTCAAAGATAATTTTTATTGTAGGTTTGGATTTGAGCTCAAGGACGTAGATGATGAATCATTGAAAGGAAAAAAACCAATGAGAGGATAAGAAGGAAGAACAAATCATCCATCTGATGAACATAAGAGGCACAATAGTCTCTCAAGTGAAGAACCATGTATATCTGAAGAAGATGAATGTACAATCCTTACTGATGAGGGTTGTAAGAATGATGAATCCACCACTAGTTCTGCTAAGTATCATCTAGTTATGGATCAAAGAGTAGATACCGGTGGGTGCCAAGAAGAGGCATCTACTAATGGTTTCTCAAGTGAAGAAGCATCTACTGATGGATTATAAGATGAGATACCTACTGATGGGTGCCGAATTTTTGGGGATACATCTACTGATGGATGTACATATCTTTATGTTGGTGACATAGAGATACCACTTGATGAGGCTAATGCAGGTACAAACTCCATTGAACTTGAAGAAGATGAAGTCCTTGCAGTTGAGGAAAAAGTCCAAGGATCGATCTCACTATTACCACAAGAGCTTCATGAGGTTGATCCACTGAAAGTTGATGAGGAGGTTCGCTCTCAACATTCTCCTTTTGAAAGGCCACTCAAGGTGATTTAAAGAAAGATCAAGGAGGCCTTACACATTCTCCATGATACACATGTTTTAGTGTCACCGTTTTATTGGAGAGATGCTTCATTGGAAGATTAATCTTTCCTTGAATCCATGGAGAAGATCCAGAGAGCAATGTCTACAATATAAGGTAATTTTTCACACATGACTTCTGACAGAGATTATTTGTATGAGCTTGTTCATATGTTGCATGGATCATCCTTTAAGGATGATGAGGAGAATTGAAATCTCAATGATGAGTTGATGGCCACCCAATATTCTTTGAGAAGCACTCAAAGTTCCCTCTTGGAATCTAAGATGAAGATAGATAAACTTCACCAAGAGTTGCAGAGATCACATATTACCTCTGATATTCCAGTCACCCATTCTCTTTCAATTGATGACACTCAGATTTCTATGGAGGAAACTCATGATATAGTGGTTCATGAGGTGCATAATGACATGCATGTGCTTGAGGAGTTTTGGGATGCAAATGATGATTTCCAAGAACATACTATTCCCCAGAGAACTAAGCTTCTTCCTGGAGTGAGTCACTCCCTCATTGAGGAGTCAGAAGATATCATGTTTGATGGACCAACCTTTGATGGAGTTAATGCATCCATTAGCTTGATGGATGAGTTTTGTAGTGATGATATTTTTGTCCATGATCCTGCATTATTTCCTTCTACTTATTCCATGTCATTTGAGAAGGAAGTTTGGGTCAAATGTTTCTTCTTGATGGTG
The DNA here is from genome assembly GCA_027924585.1 of Larix kaempferi. Lineage (NCBI taxonomy): Eukaryota > Viridiplantae > Streptophyta > Pinopsida > Pinales > Pinaceae > Larix > Larix kaempferi. The sequence continues at coordinate 30,960,583 of BSBM01000370.1, read as the reverse complement.
CCTAAAGAGGATTAGAAGGATCCCACATTCACCCTAGTTGACTCAATAATAGTACCATTCCATTCCCAATAGTTGAAGAGGAATCCCATGCCTACCTTTGATTCCTCCACACATAAAGGTGCATATGGTTCCAACTTGACTTCATTGAGCATGACACATTATGATTGCATGCACTTTTTGACTAGTGGCACATAGTTGAGCCATTGGGAGTATGCACATAACGAAGCACTTTTCTTTCCATTTGGATAATTGGGTTGGAGTGTATCTTATTTTCCTATTTGGGGGAAAAGACACGCGAGTGATATTCCTGATTGCATCTATGGATAATTATTTGATACATTTTACACTTCTGGTGAGCAACATGGGAATCCATCGAATTTTGATGATGCCTACTCTTCTTGTGATTGGACATGGGACTTTCACCCTTGTGTTACAACAAAATATCATCATCATGAGTTTTGTGTCCTCTATATTCCTTGTTTCATAAAGAACCTGGGATAAAATACCAAAAGAAGAGTTGAGGTTTATCCCTTTGACTTTTTTTGTCACCCCGATGTGCCATGTTCTTTGGCAAGGTGCATCAGACTTAAGGTGACGCGCTTTGCACATTTCCAGAGCACGTCGGTGATGCCTTATTCCCTTGCAAAAGGTGCATCAACCTTCCAATGGAACAATTTGTCCATGTGTAGTGTAATATCCCTTCAAAGGAAGTCCTTGGATTCACCTTGTTTTGACTCTAGGATTTTGTTTACAACTAGTTCCAAACACCTCCAAATGATTTCGAATTTGGGGAGGAATGTCTTGATGGGGCATAGGAAATATTAAAACACCCATGAGAAATCCAAACAACTGATATACCCATCCATGGTCTGCAAATTGAATGGGAATAATTTTCGGAACAAGACTAGTAAATTTGAGAAGTGGAGATCCCCCCTAGGTCTGCCATTAGATGCTCTTCCAAAAACTATACAACCTTCACTAATTCTTGGTATGAGACTTGGATTTGTTAGAATACATTAGGAACAATACATGTGAAACATTATATTTGGTTTTAGGGTTGAATAGGAATCCTAATGAACATCAGCTTCTAGAGTCTAGTTTTTGAGGTGAAATTGGTGGGAAAGGAGTCTTGAAATTATTCATAAACCATAGTAACACTTAAGAGGTATGCACACATCATTTGGGCCATCAAATTAACTTCATATTCATCTCATAACATGATAAATAACTCAATAAAATCTGATATAAAATAGGTACAATATCATTCCAAAATCACTATGCAAATGCTATGGGGAAAATGGCTCGAATCTCTTCCTTGAATGTGAAATATCACTTGAAATACATAATGTTTCAAGCTATGGGTTTGATTATATGATTATTACATACACACACAAGTGCGCGCGCGCACACACACACACACACACACACACATATAGAAGCTAACATGTCCATGAATTCGAAATAACAGTCCTTCACTAAATATATGCAACAAGAAGTGCACCCTTGCACATTTACATGGCATTGAGAGAAAGATAGTAGAATAGGCATAGAGAAGAATGAGAGAAGATGAAATTGAACTCAGTTGGGGTTTGAACTTGAATAAAAAAATCTACATGAAGCTCTATTGAGAGTTCTGAATGACCTCTCAATAAACCAAATAGAATGGGAATCTTGCACCCTCGAAATTGGTTCTAAGGCAAGAAGGATAAGCATCTACCTTGCAAGGACAAGTAAGCTCTCCAATTTTTTCCAAATGAAAAAATTATCAAAAGCTGATCTCCTTATTTCTTCTTGTCTTTTATTAACCTCCCAATGCCTCCATGTCTAGAATTCCCTCCAAGAGCTTAATCCCAACTTGAATTAGGGAGAGATTCCCATGAGTTCCACTTGTCCAACATTTCCTAGCCTTCCTCTTCCATCAATTCGAATGGGGGGAATCTTGGCTGCCATATCTCCCTTATGTGCCCTATTGGAGGATATTTTTATCCTTGAAATGTAATATAGTTCAGATGTCATCAATCAAGTCTGATCCTTGTCATAAGTGTCATAGAATATTCATCATTGTTGTCATAGAAGTTAGGGAATCTATCCCAAGTGTCACAATACCTCTAAGATGCCTCTTCCTCTTCCATGGGAGTTACTCTTCCACTCAAATTCGACCCTCATTGATTCATTCCAAGTATAATGCCTCTCCAAATCCCCCAAGAACGTTAGAATCCACCTTGGATTCGAATGGTTGAGAATAGGATTCCATGTCGCATGGATAATCTTGCCTTGTGTGGGTCTCACACCACCTATGCGCCCTCATTACCAAGGGCCACCTTATTTTCTTATTATTAATATTTATTTAGCCCATTTTAATATATATTTGTCAATCTAATGTCCATTTGGGGTCTTTATAGCTCCCTTATTCCAAGTCTAAATGTTTCCACCCCAACCTATTGAAGTAGTAGATTGGTGGAATTTTCCCTTCATGTGATTTATCTGGATGGGGACATTACAGTCCTCCCCACCCAATATTTCTTGCCCTCAAGCAATTCCAAATTGGAATGTTGCAAATTTTTTTCCTCTTCCCATGTGGCATCCTCACTTAGAAAATATTTCCATTGTAGAAAATATTCTCTTATGGTTCTGCTCCTCAATTTTCTTTCTTTTGTCTTCAAATTTTTTTCTTGAATGAGTATGAGTTTTCATTCATCATATACTGGAGGGAGTGTTTCTGAAATATAAATTTGCTAACCAATATCCTTCTTAAGGCATGAAACATGAAATATATTTTTGATTTTTCTACCTTCCGGAAGTTCTATCTCATAAGCTACCTCCCCAACCTTTCGAACTATCTTGTATGGACCATAAAACATTGGTTTAAGATTTTCCGATCCTTTCCATTTTAAGGTGGTTTTCTTATATGGATGCAGCCTCAAATAAACCAAATCATTCACTTTAAAATTTCTTTCCTTCCTATGTTGATCCACATACTATTTTTGTTGATTTTGGGCAACATGCAAATTGTCTTTTAAAAGCTTCAAAATCTCTTGACTTTCCTCAACCCAATATTTAGATTTTGGATCTCTACTATCACAAAAAATGTGATAAAAAAAGGTGAGTGCTTCATAAACATAAAGTTCTTTGAAATGAGACATGCCGATGGACATATGGAAAGTAGTATTGTAGAAAAACTCACCCAAATGTAGCCATTTAATCCATGCTTTCTGCTACTCACCAACATAGTTTCTCAAGTACCCCTCCAACCATTGGTTCACCCTTTCTGTTTGGACATCATGTTGAGGATGATAGCTTGTGCTAGTAGTCAATTGAGTTCCCACCAACTTGAAGAGTTCTTTCCAAAAAGCACTCATAAATCTGCTATCCCTGTCACTCACAATGTTTTTGGGAATAGCTCAACTACTTGTGCAGTAGTAAAATATGATGCAATAGCAAAGAAATGATCAAATTTGGTGCATCTATCCACCACAACATAAATGCAATCCTTACCAAAATCCTTGGGCAAACCTGTGATGAAATCCATTGAGGTGTTTTCCCATTTTTGTTCTGGAATGGGCAATGGTTGTAAGAGACCAACAGGATGGGTGTGTTCAACTTTGTTTTGCTGACATATATTGCATTCATTCACATACTTTAAAACATCTTCCTTCAACCCTTTCCAAGAAAACCTTTGTCTTAATTGCCTATATGTTTTGAAGAAACCAGGATGGCCCGCTAAAGGAGAATCATGAGCTTCCTTCAAGATCGTGTGCTTTAAGTTCAAACCATGAACTAAGTATATTCGATCTTTATAGTAGATTAGGCCATTCAATATATTGTATCTATCATCTACTTGGACCCCATCTAACAAATCACAAGCAAATCTATCTTTGGCATACTCTATTATTAGCACATCTTTCCAATCTTTTGAAATGTACATAAGGAAAAATGAAGGTCTCCTAGACAATGCATCAGCTACAATATTATTCTTCCCTTTACGTATTCAATGTCAAAATCAAAATCTTGGACCTTACTTACCCATTTTTGTTTCCTTTCATTGAGATCTTTTTGTGTGAGGAAATGCTTTAAACTGTTATGATCAGTTTTGACCACAAACTTATTCCCCAACATATATTGTCTAAAATTGGCCAAGGCATGCATGATGGATAACATTTATTTGTCATAGATGGAGTAGATCCTCTCATGTGGCTGCAATGTTTTGCTTTCAAAATCTATGGGGTGTTGATTTCTCTTTAGGACTGCCCCTATGCCTTCCCCTGATGCATCACATTCCAAAACAAATGGTTTAGAAAAATATGGTAATGCAAGTGTTGGACAAGTACTCATTGCCTCTTTCATTATTTGGAAATCCTTTTCATCCTCTTCATCCCATTTGAAAGAATCCTTCTTGGTTAAATCACTAAGGGGAGGAGTTAGTTTGGAAAAACCCTTCACAAATTTCCTATAATAAGTGCATAATTCCCAATAAAGACTCTTAATTCAGTGATGTTCTTGGGTGATGGCCATTCAAGAATAGCCTTTATTCTCTCCAAGTGCACCTTTACCCCATATTTCCCAATGATGTGCCAAGATACAAAGTTTATTTCAACCCAAAATCACACTTGGATAGCTTAGCAAATAAAGATTGTTCATGCAAGATTTTCAATACAACTTCTAAATGGTGCAAATGTTCCTCCCATGTCTTACTGTAAATCAAAATATCATCAAAGAAAACCAAAACAAACTTACAGAGCTGCTTGAAAAATATTTTGTTCATGCATGATTGGAAGGTTGCTGGAGCATTGGTCAAACCAAAAGGCATGACAAGAAATTTGAAATGACTATGGTGACATCTAAAAACAATTATCTACACATCCTTCTCCTTCATTCAAATCTGATGGTAACCAAATCTAAGATAAATTTTGTAAAAGAATTTTTCTCCAAATAGCTCATACATGAGCTCATCTATCTATTCTTTATTTTCTCCTTGTTTAAATCTCTAAAATCAATGCACATCCTTAAGGTTCCATCCTTTTTCTTCACCAAGACAACTGAAGAAGCATAGGGACTTGAGCTTGGTCTAATGAGCCCCAATTCCAAGAGCTCTTGAATAGCCTTCTCAATCTTATCTCTGAACCTTTTTGGGTTTCTATATGGGGGTATTTGTATAGGTGAAGTACCCACCTCCAAAACAATGGTATGCTCAACTCCTCTGTCAGGTGGCCTTCAAGGAGGAAGGTCTCCAAAAACCCTTTCATACTTGTGTAGTAGTTGCCTTGTCTCCCTTGGATGCTTTTCAATATTTTTGTTTGGCTTGGGGGAAGTGAGGAAACATTAAACAACCGATTCAATGTCCCCATGTCTCAATATAGACCTCATACTGTGGGAATACACTACTTGGTTTGGATTGGTGTGCATTCCTCTCACTACCCTTTATTTTCCTTCCGAATCCTTGAACTTCATTTCAGGTATTTGGTAGTTCACTGTATGTTCTCCTATAGAGTACAACCATTGTACTCCCAAAACCACATCTGTATTAGCAACATCCACCACATAGAATCTATCAGAAAATGTGTAATTTCCTATGGTAAGTTGTAGCTTTGGAATCCATGTGTTGCATTCTAGAATTGTTACCTGGAATGATGACTGTGAACCCTTCGAATGATTCAGTGGGTAACTTTATCCTCTCCACCAAGGCTGCATCAATGAATTTATGACTTTCTCCTCCATATACCAATACTGAAACTCTCTTCCCTTGTGTACCACTCCCTTGCATCGGATGGTGTGAAAACGAGGCACTCCTAAAAGCACTTCCATTCTCCCTTTTTTGGGTGATGGATGATCTTCTTCTGCTGTGTCATATCCCTCTTCTTGGGCTGAAATTTGTTTTTCTTCCTCCATGTCCCCTTCATCATCATAAAATAATTCAATTAATTGTGCTTTCCCCTTAGCACATTTATGCCCTAGTAACCATGGTTGAAAACATGTGTAACATAGTTTCTTTCTTTTGAGTTCTTCCTTGCTTGGTCCCTCTTTATTTTCCTTCCCAAATGAATATTTTTTCCATGCTCTCTTGTCAAATCTGAACTTGGAAGGAAAATTTGGCTTGGGAGGATACTTTGTCTTGGGTAGCACATTTTGCGAATCTCTTGCCAAGTTCATGGAATCTTTTAATGAAGTAGGTTTGTGAGCCTTAACTAAACCTTTCAAAGGTTTAACCATTCCTTTAGTAAAGAGAAATACCAATCGAACCATAGATTCATCAGCCACCATAACTGATAGTTTTTGGAGTTCCAATATGTACTCCTCAGGGGTTCCAGTTTGCTTCAACTATGCTAGTTCCTTAAAAGGCATTTCAGGGTCTTTTTGCTCAAATATTTCCATTAACCTGTTAACAAACTCTTCATATGATGTGACCTGATTATGTCCCAAGGTTTTAAGTCCATGGAACCACCAATCATTTGCTTCTCCCTCAAGATGTAGAATAGCCATTTTTAAAGCATCCTCCTCAACGTTGGATTCAGCTAAAAATATACATCTAACTTTTGTATCCAAGTATTTGCATAACTTTGAGATGAGCCATCAAAGGTAGGAAGGAGAATTTTACCTATGGAATAATTCAATTCTTTTTTTTGGAAAGGATTTTTGTTGCCTCACCTCATCTTGAGCTTGTTCAAGATAGGAAATAATTGATCAAATAGTAAGGTCCTCCTACAATCTTCACTCAACTGTTGCCACTCTGCTAGAACTTCTTGCATTCCATATTGGGTGTGATGATACTCTTTGGTCTCAAGAAACTTGGGTGTGGTGTCTCTTGTTAAGCTATGGAATTCATTGGTTCGATTGTGAGGCCCTGTCTTTGAGAAAATGCTTCCACCAAATGCCTTCTTTTCCTCGAAAGGGGAACTACTGTTGCCTCCTATTTCCAATTTGATTCCGATTTGACTAGCCATAAATTCGAACCCTTGCATTATATTCCTTGTAATTTCTTCAAAACATGGCTTCATGAATTTCCTAAAATCCTATTTCTCCTCCATCTCTAAGGTTCCTTTCTCATCCTTAGCCATAGTCTCAACAGAGTGCACCTATTCTCCTGCTTCTTCATCTTCACCAAAGGTACTTTCAGTTTCAATTTCTAAGGGTGGGGGATGAATTATTGACCTCATAAATGATCACCCAAATCAGGTGCAAGGACCATTATCTAATACCACTATAATATCCCTTCAAAGGAAAGTCCTTGGATTCACCTTGTTTTGACTCTAGGGTTTTGTTTATAACTGGTTCCAAACACCTCCAAATGATTTCAAATTTGGGGAAGAAGGTATTTATGGGGAATAGTAAATATTAAAATACCTACCATACATCCAAACAACTGATATACCCATCCATGGTCTGCAAATTTCATGGGAAGAAGTTTCAGAACAAGACTAGTTAATTTGAGAAGTGGAGATCCTCCTTAGGTCTGCCATTAGATGCTCTTCCAAAAACTGTACGAACTTCACTAATTATTGGTGTGAGACTTGGATCTATTATAATACATTAGGAACAATATATGTGCAAAATTATATTTGGTTTTATGGTCTAATAGGCATCCTAATGAACAACAACATCTAGAGTATAGTTTTTGAGGTGAAATTGGTGGGCAAGGAGTCTCAAAATTATTCATAAACCATAGTACAAATTCATACGCATGCACACATAATTTGGGCCATCAAAGTAAATTCATATGAAGCTCATAACATGATAAATAACTTAGAAAAATCTGATATAAAACAAGTACAATATCATTCCAAAATCACTATGCAAATGCTATGGGGAAAATGGATCGAATCTCTTCCTTGAATGTAAATATCACTTGAAATACATAATGTTTTGAGATGTGGCTCTGATGATATGATTATTATAGATATACATAGAATTTAACATGTCCATGAAGTTGAAATAACATTCCTTCACTAACTATATGCAACAAGAAGTGCACCATTGCACATTACATGACATTGAGAGAAAGATAGTAGAATAGGCATAGAGAAGAATGAGAGAAGATGAACTTGAACTCAGTTGGGGTTTGAAACTACATCAAAAAATATCCATGAATATCCATTGAGAGGTCTGAATGGCCTCTCCATCAACCAACTATGATGGGAATCTTGCACCCTCGAAATTGGTTCTAAGGCAAGAAGGATAAGCATCCACCTTGCAAGGACAAGCCAATCTCTCCAATTTTTGCCAAATGAGAAAATGATCAAAAGTCGGTATCCTGATTTCTTCTTGTATTTTATTAACCTCCCAAGGAATCCATGGCTCTAATTCCCTCCAAGATATTAATGCCAACTCGAATTAGGGAAAGATTCCCATGAGTGCCACTTGTCCAACATTTCCTAGCCTTCCTCTTCCATCAATTTGAATGGGGGGAATCTTGGATTCCATAAATCTCTTGTGCACCCTCTTGGAGGCTATGTTAGACCTGCCATGTCATATAGGTTATATTTCAACAATCATGTATGATCCTTTTCATAAGTGTCATATAATCTTCATCATTGTTGTCATAGAAGCTAAGATATCTAGCCCTAGTGTCACAATACCTCTAATATGCCTCTTCCTCTTCCATGGGAGTTACTCTTCCACTCAAATTCGACCCTCATTGAGTCATGCCAAGTATAATGCCTCTCCAACTCCCCCAATAATGTTAGACTCCACCTTGAATTCAAATGGGTGAGAATATGATGCCATGTGGCATGGATAATCTTGCCTTGTGTGGGTCCCACACCATCTATGATCCCTCATGACCAAGTGCCACCTTATTTTCTTATTATTAATATTTATTTAGCCCCTTTAATATATATTTGTCAATCTAATGTCCATTTGGGGTCTTATAGCTACCTTATTCCAAGTCTAAATGTTTCCACCCCAACCTAGGGAACTAGTAGATTGGTGGAATTTTCCCCTCATGTGATTTATTTGGATAGGGACATTACAACAAGGTGTGTCGTTGTTGGTTAAAGTGGATAAAGAGAAGGTTTGAGTGACTTCTTGAACCTTGGGTGTCATGGAGGCTTATCCCTACATACCTGGAAAGGTGGAATTCGATCCCCTTACCTAATGGGATGACCCCTTAAGATTCTCCCCTAAATATTCAACCTCTCCTATCCCTTTTGGCCTATAAATATGAACCCCCTCTCCATTGTTAAGAGGAGGAAGGATAAAGTACCTACAAGCTGGTGGAATTTGGATAGGAGATCCTCTTCATCCATAGGAGGCTAGAAGGATTTGATATTTTGAGGCAAGATCACTTGAGTTGATGTTATAACATCAATGCATTGGTTGTAACTCTCTACTTTGTATTTGCTGCAAATTACATTCAATACAAATTATTTCCATGAAATTATTGTCTTGATAATGTTTAAGATTGACTTCTTTGACTGTTGATCTAGTTAGATTCATAATAATATGCTTTCATTATTCATTTATTTCCACTTTCTCTATCTTGCTTTGCAGCCGAAGATCAAGGAATTGGGAGTTAGATGAAACGAGGAGAAAGGAGTTGCATCCAAAAGGTAAGTTGTTTCCCAATTTACTTTGCAATTTAATCTATCTAGGAAAGGTAGTTGTGTTATGTATATGTTTTGTTCTAGATATGAATCATTCAGACTAGAGAGATCAATTTTTTTCCACATTAACAGATTGTCTATAAACAAAAATGGTAACCATACTGGGGAATTATAGCCTATAGTTTTGGTTTGTTTCCAATTCATGCTCTATCTTGTTTTGTAGCCGGAGATCGAGGAATTTGGAGTTAGATCAAAAAAGGAGAAAGGAGTTGCATCCATAAGGTAATTTGTTTCCCAATTTACTTTGCAACTTAATCTATATATGAAAGGTAGTTGTGTTATGTAGATGTTTTGTTCTATATATGAATCATTCAAACTAAAGAGATCAATTTTTGTCCGCATTAACAGATTGTCTATAAACACCTTATCATTTGAAAAACAATGTTTTGATATTTGGTACTTTTGTGCATTGGGAACATGAAGTACATTATGATTTTCATGTTCTTGGAGAGTTTGGAGTTAAGTAAGATGGAGGCCAAGAACCTGTTCTTTTTACAAGAGATTATGAGTTGCCTCTAAGAGATTGTTGCACAGTTTTGGAGAAGGCACATGATCTCACTACAGTTGAGCCAACCTCAAATATTGTTAAGTTTATACTAATTTGACTAGCAAGATCACTGAAAGAAACACAATCACAAGATAAACAAATATTTACCCTGGAAAACCCTCATGGGGTAGAAAACCCAGCAAAGCTTTCCTCAATATAGATGATCAACCAATACAAGATGTAGAAACCAAACAAGAGATCCTTATCCTCCTATGCAGACCTCTCTCTCACTTGTGTGCTACTCCTAAGTGGATGAATGAATGAGATAAGTGAGGAACATCCTCCTCTACTTATACTTGTTTTTCGACTGACTTTTTACCCTATGGGGCCGACCTCTCCCAGGAGAGTCTAATAACCCTCAAATAATAAACTCAGGGCCGACCTCACATGGGAGATCTAATAACCCTAGTTACCACACTCTCTCGGAGGAATAACCATCTCCGGATATACAATAGGGTCACAACGGAGGAATGTACCATCTCCGGAATAATAGAATACAAATATAATATTCTCTGAAGTTACAATATTTCAACACTCCCCCTTAACGAGAAGGATATTTTAACAACATTTGCAGGAGCAAGGAGTCATCAACATCTTGGTACATGTTACATCTATAAATCATTGGAAGATTTCTTTATACATCATCATCAGTAACTCATATAGTTACTTGAACATAATCAATACTGGAGCATCAACATCTTTAGTACTGAGTATTCATATTCTTTAGCTCTTGATCGGCTACAGCATCATCATCATCTCGATCATATCGATCATCATCATCTGGATCATCTCGATCTATATCATCTGGATCATCTCGATCTACAACATCTGGATCATATCGATCTACAGCATCTGGATCATCTCGATCTACATCATCTGGATCATCTCGATCTACAACATATGGATCATCTCGATCTACAACATCTGGATCATATCGATCTATAGCATCTGCATCATCTCGATCTACAGGATCTTTGTCTATATCATCACGATCAACAACATACCCTGCAACACACATGCTCCTTCCTTTCGGAATTACGGGATCATGGACAATCCTTCCTTTCAGAATTACAGGATCATGGACAATCCTTCCTTTCAGAATTATGGGACTCTGGTCCATCAACTCTGGTGATCCTTCCTTTCAGAATTACGGGATCATGGGCAATCCTTCCTTTCAGAATTACGGGATTCTGGTCTATCAACTCTGGTGATCCTTCCTTTCGGAATTATGGGATCATGGACAATCCTTCCTTCCGGAATTATGGGATTCTGGTCCATCAACTCTGGTGATCCTTCTTTTTGGAATTACGGGATCATGGACAGTCCTTCCTTTCGGAATTATGGGACTCTGGTCCATCAAATTTGGTGATCCTTCCTTTCGGAATTATGAGATTCTGGTCCATCAATCATATCTTAGACAATCCTTCATTTCAGACTTACGAGATTCTTAGTCTAAGGATCAATATTTAAGACTATCCTTCCTTTCAAAATTATGGGATCACTATCTAAGGATGATCAATCCCTGATCCATTTAAGACACCTCTCATGTCTATGGACGATGCAGTCTAGATCTATTTATAGGATGATCAATCCTGATCTATTTAAGACACCTCTCATGTCTAAGTACAATACAATCCTCTCGTCCACTTAGATAAATTCTAAGGACCACACATCGACTTCATCATCGGTATCACCAATACAGGTTTCCACATCATCGACCTCACTGTCGATGCAAGTAATCTCATCATCAGTGACCACATCACTCCCCCTTTCGGGGAGGGTCCTTTTGAACTACACCAAGCTTGTCTCGAAAATACTCAAACTTTACTCGAGACAGAGGTTTGGTCAATATATCAACAACTTGTTCGTCAGTGCTTACATACTCGAGCTTGATAGCTCCTTTCTACACCATATCTTGTATATAGAAGTATCAGATCTCTATGTGCTTTGACTTATCATGGAACACTGTATTTTATGTCATCTTGATAGAACTCTGGTTATCACATAGGATCTCAGTGGGTTCCATCTCTAAGTCAAATAAACCAAATAACAACTTTCGAAGCCATATTGCTTCACAACTCGCAGAGAAAGTAGCAATATATTCTGCTTCAGCTGTACTAAGAGCCACACTGAACTGCTTCCTGCTAAACCATGAGATTATGGCAGATCCCATACAATAAAATCCTCCCAATGTGATACACTTCCTGCCCAATTAACATCTGTGTAGCCATACAATCTGAAACCATGATCTCCAAGATAATATAGGACAAAGTCTATCGTACCCTTTAGGTACCTCATCACATGCTTTGCAGCTATCAAGTGAACTCGTCTAGGTTCCACTAGATACTGACTCAAGGTATTCACGGCAAAGCATATGTATGGTCTGGTATTTGTTAAATACATCAATGACCCAATAATATGTCTGTACAAAGTCATATCCACTAACTCTGATGAGTCATCTACTAACAGTTTTAGGTTGGAATCCATGGGAGTGGCCATGGCTTTACATTTCAACATATCAAATATTTTCAAGATTTCCACGGCATACTTTCCCTAGTTGAGAAAGATTCCCTCTGGGCCTTGCCATACTTCTAGACCTAAGAAGTAGTGCATCAATCCGAGATCTTTCATCTCAAACTCTAAAGAGAGTTTCTTCTTGCATTCGATAATCTATTTCTCATTTCCTGTCAGAAATAGATCATCCACATATAGCAGCAATATGATGGGTTCACCATCCATAACCTTGAGATAAAGATTAGGATCAGCTTTACTTTTGGTAAAGCCTAAGCTTGTCAAGAAACTGTAAATTCTTCCATACCAAGCTCTGGGAGCTTGCTTCAACCCATATAAAGCCTTCTTTAGTTTGCACACATGAGTTCTTCCATCTTCTACCTCAAATCCTTGTGGTTGTTCTATGTACACTTCCTCCTCAATCACACCATTCAGGAAGGCTGTATTTACATCCATCAGGTGTAGTTTCCACTTCATCATGGATGCAAGTGCCATGATAGTTCTTATGGAAGTGTACCTTGAAATTGGTGCAAATATTTCTTCATAGTCAATTCCCTCTTTCTAAGAGAACCCTCTGGCTACAAACCTTGCCTTATATTTTTCAATGCTGCCATCTGCATCATGCTTTATCTTGTATACCCATTTGGAGGATACCACACTCTTGTCCTTTGGTTTGGGAACTATATCCCAAACATCATTCTTCATTATTGACTGGTACTCCTCATTCATTGCCTCTACCCACTCTTTCTTATAAGTTGCTTCTTCATAACTAGTAGGTACTTGATCTACAAGATCACACATCAGGGCCACATAGTTTGAGAATGTCTTTGGTTTCTTTCTCACCCTAGTGGAGCCTTCAGGAGATCCATATTTTTCTGCTCCTAGTATAATGTCTCTTGCCCATGTTGGTTTTCTCTTCCTTGAAATTTCCATGACAGGGGGTTCTTGTGGTTCCATCATGTGATGGTCTTCAGAAGTTGTCTCTTCAGGGGTGGGTGCAGCTTCTGTCATTTTGGAAGGTGCCTCTTCCTCATATACTTCTTCATGTTGGCACTTCCTAGACCTCTTGAGAGCTTCCTCTTCATCAAATGTCACATCCCTACTTATTTCCATATGATGGAATCCTAGGATGTATATTCTGAATGCTTTGGATGCTTCACAATATCCAACAAATATTCCTTTCTTCCCAGAGGGATCTAGCTTGGTCCTCTTTTCTTTTGGAATGTGAATGTATATTGGGCATCCGAATATCTTGAGGTGACTTACTGCAGGCTTCTTCCCTGTGAAAACTTCTTCTGGAGTCTTGAAATCAAGAGCACTATGAGATAGTCTATTTTACACATAGACTGCTATCCTGGCTGCTTCAGCCCATAAATACATGGGTAGGTCTTGATCATGTATCATTGTCTTTACTGCCTCCATAATGGTTATATTGTTTCTTTCCGCAACACCATTATGTTGGGGATTGTAGGGAGTGGTTAGTTCCCTCTTGATTCCAGCTTCCTTACAAAAGGATTCAAAATATTTTGAAGTACATTGTCCATCATTATCTGTCCTGAGTATCTTAATATTCTTTTCTGAATGGTTTTCTATCAAGGCTTTGAATTCCTTGAACTTTCCAAAAACTTCATCTTTTCCCTTCAGAAAATAGATCCAAGTCTTCCTTGAGTAGTCATCAATAAATGTAAGGTAGTATTCATATCTACTCAAGGATGTGGATGGCATTGGTCCACATACATCTGAGTGAATCAATTCCAATGTACTCTTAGTCTTTGTATCACTTTTTGGGAATGGGTTCTTGACATTCTTCCCTTTTGCACATCCTTTGCAAGTGCCATCATGGTCAATCTTAAAGTCTGGTAATCCTATGACTACTTTGCTCACATGAGGTAGTGCTTTGTAGTTAACGTGAGAAATCCTTCTATGCCATAGCTCACTTGGGCTTGTGGCTTCATGAACAAGGGCAGCTTCTGGATTACCCTTGAGTTTGTATAGACCTCCTTCCTCTTCACCAATAACAATTGCATCCTCAATCGATTTTTCTTTGGACCAAATTAGCACTTGTCCATCTATGAATGCAATCCTATAACCTTTATTATATAATGCTAAGATAGAAAATAAGTTCTTCTTTAAACCTGGTACATATAGGATTTCCTTCATCTTCAATGGGGTTCCAGAGTCAAGCTTGTAGCTTGCTTCACCAATTCCCTTGATGGGATATTGATAGTCATCTCCTAGAGATACCTTTTGTGGAGAGGTATTTTCTTCAAGACTCGAGAGAGTCTTCTTTTGACATGTCATGTGATTTGAATCACCACTATCAATGAGCCATGTATCTTTTCCAGGTGTTACCGACCCAAAGAGTGCAAAGAATAGAACATACTCTTCTACATCTTCTTCTACTACTTTAGCTCTCTTTCTTTTAGGGTTTTCCTCTTCTCCTTCTTCACTATCATCTTCTGCAAGGTGTGAATGATGTTTTTTGTGAGGATTCTTCTTCTTCCTTGTGGGAAAAATTCTGGCAAAGTGTCCGGGTTTGTGGCAACTATATCATTTCACTGAGGAGAGATCTCTTTTTGAGCTTACTCCTTCCTTCTTTTGAAATCTATGTGGAGGATGAGATTTATTATGGCCATTCTTCATGGAGTTGAAATGACTCCTTGTTCTTCTAGTATGAGTGGCCAAGTCTTGGTCATCTTCTTTGAGTAGGGATTCTCTATTGGCTACCCTAGCCTCTTCCTGAATGCAATCCTCCCACACTACATCAAATTTCATACTTTCCTTTCTTGCACACATAGTTTGAATAAATGACTCCTAAGGTCTAGTGAGACCATTGAGAGCAATCATGACTAGTTCATCTTCATCAAGGGTGTCTCCAATACATTCTAGTTGTTCCTTGAACTAAGATACCCTTGTGAAATAGTACTGAATAGATTCTCCTTTATTCATTTTGGTATTCTTCAATTGAGTTCTTAGATTCATCTTTCTATTGATGTTCCTCCCTTCATACATTCTGCCTAGAGCATCATACATTTCCTTTGGAGTATTCTTGGATTCCATTTGGGAAATCAAGTGGTCCTTAATAGAATAAACAATGATTCTCTTTGCCCTAATCAAGTCCTTTCTATACTTCTCTTTGGCTTCATCTTCTTCAGGTTCTGCAACCTCATCTTTAATATATTGGACAAGATCATTCTCTTCAAGAATGAGACCAATTATGTATTTCCATGCCCGAAAATTTTCTATACCTTCTAGCTTGTATTCAAGCTTAGTGCTTGGAGCCATCTTATCCAAGAGATCACAGAGATTGAAGTTTTCAAAAATAGAATAGTACTTACGAGGAGATGATCTTGAATGAATTGAGAATTCTGGTGTGATCAGCTTCTGGAAACTTCAACTTTACACCTTCCAGATCTGCAACAGAATTTTTGGTTTTTTGGTCTTCTCTTTTCTGGTTTTCTGGTGCACAGGTTCATAGATTTTTTGGTGCATAGGTGCGCAACTTTTCTGCTTCTCTGGTTTTCTGGTTTTCCCCACTTTTTGTAAAACTAGGGTTTGACTTTCCTGGAGTTCTACCCAACCAAAAATCTCGATCCAGGGCTCAAAACTTTGATTTTGAGGAGGGCTATCCATCCATGCAATCAGAATAAAAAACTTCCAACTTTTTGTAGAAACCCTAATTTTCACCGGAGGAGGAGAGAGAGGTATTTTCACCTTGTGAAAGATGTCCTATTCAGGATAGCTTTGATACCATGTTAAGTTTATACTAATTTGACTAGAAAGATCACTGAAAGAAACACAATCACAAGATAGACAAAGATTTACCCTGGGAAACCCTCATGGGGTAGAAAACCCAGCAAAGCTTTCCTCAATATAGATGATCAACCAATACAAGATGTAGAAACCAAACAAGAGCTCCTTCTCCTCCTATGCAGACCTATCTCTCACTTGTGCGCTACTCCTAAGTGGATGAATGAATGAGATAAGTGAGGAACATCCTCCTCTACTTATACTTGTTTTCCGATTGACTTTTTACCCTATGGGACCTACCTCTCCCAGGAGAGTCTAATAACCCTCAAATAATAAACTCAGGGCCGACCTCACATGGGAGATCTAATAACCCTAGTTACCACACTCTCTCAGAGGAATAAACATCTCCAGATATACAATAGGGTCACAACGGAGGAATGTACCATCTCCGGAATAATATAATACAAATATAATATTCTTTGAAGTTACAATATTTCAACAAATATGATGGATGACTACTGCAGGGAGTTGGTTCATTATTCTCCGTCTCACACACATATGTCAGCTATCACACATAGGGATGAATATTGGGTAAAGGGATATTTTATTTTGGTGCCATATGAGTAGAAGGAGGTTCCCACACTTTATATTGATGACTTGAAGGTTGGAACTTCAAGTTTGACAAGCACACCAGTCCCTTACTAGTTTGATGAGCAACAACATAGGCATATATCTGATGTCTCCATCATGCATAGAAGTGCATGGGAGTTCCAATTGAGCCAGTTAGGTGGAACAAGTAGCATAGTAAAGATCTGTTTCACCAGAGCGAATATGCCACATGGCGAAGTTACAAGATTTCCATTCGGATCACTAAGATGGAGTGTTTATTCATCCACTGATTGGGTGGATAGATACATGAGCGAGTTGAGTACCCCACAGGGTAAGTTTGTTGTTTGCATCAATGGAGAGTTATTTGAAACATCATTCATCTTTTGTGAATAGTTCTATGGACATCTATGGTTGCTATGTGATGTCTTTAGTATACCTGGATGGACATGGGATGGTCACCTATGTATTATGGATGGCAATTGCAGTGCTAGTTTGCACATGGCTTATAAGGAGATTCATGCCTTGATGGAAAAACTTACTAAGATTCAATATTCCTTTGGAAGTGATGAAATTCCAATTTGGTGGAGTGATCCAGACATCCTCCATGATGATATATTCTTTTTGTTGATCCTGATGTTTGGAAGGACACAACTAAGACAGTGGGACCCTGGAATTCTTAGGAATGATAGTTTTCCACAAGTAATAGTGCCATTTGGAGACATGTAGTAGAGATAGTGGGATCCATGAATCCTTTGGTATCATTGATTGCTTGGGATAACATTGTACTCTAGATGAATGTATCATGTAGCTAGTGTTTTCACACCAGCTCATGCTAAAGAGAACCTACTAAGGATATAGGAACCCTTAGTAGCAGTTCAATAATGGGTAAAAAATGATATGTGAAACAAGTAAAAACTAAATATTAAAATGTGACATGTGCATGTGATAACATAAAAATAAATCTAAACTACAACAATAAAAAGTAAACAACCACAAGGAACTCAATAAATGGAATTTGAAATTTTTTATATTAATGGGAAAACAAGGGTTTGCAATGGTGTTACCTCAAATCATGAGATTGTTGGAGTCCTTGCAGCAATACAAGAGTAGTGCACCAGTTCTCCAAAGTTCCTGTCCTTTCTCAAATGCTCAATGGTATCCAAAACTCAACTAAAATGGTGAAGTGAAGTTCAAGGTGATAGGCTAGGGTTCAATAGGAATTTCGACAGCATAAGGGTGTGAAGAGTGATTGATGGATGTTGAAATGGGAGGCCTCCATCACCTTTTATAGAGGTTTTTGGATGGTGGAGTATTGACCCATGGTTTTAGGCAACCAATAGTATTGGTAAATGGTTTTAGGTTTTTTCCCTCTTTTTGAAATTATTTTTGATTTTTTTTCCCTTTTATTTTATTTTTGGGAATTTTGACCATTTTTTGAGGGTTTTGACCTTTTTGAAGGAATTTCATTAATTGAGGAGGGAATTTTTTTTTTTCCTTTTTGGTAACCATTTGAGGGTTTTTTACAGTTTTGGAGGCCAAAATGGTAGGAAAAGTGGACAAATGGGTTACGTGACTAGGGAGATGAGCTAGTGAACAATTTTTGGGTGTTAACAGATTGCCCCCTTATGTGTGAGGGCATGAGATCATCGTATGGCCGATAGAAATCATAGGTTCTATCATTTTCTAGGGGTATGAGCATTGTGATGGAGGAGAGAAGAAACTAGCTGGAGACCGAAACACATGCTCCATACAAACTACAAAGGCTAAAAACTGAAGATACACAACCTCAACAATGAATAAGGAATAATCTCAATATACAGACAAGGCGGGCATACCCATGCTCGTATCAAGATATACAAATAATAATGAGGCCCAAAAGGGGACCTGAACAATACATGGAGAACTTCTATGTACATCATAATGGTCCAGAGGGGACACAAAGATGGGACATACTCATGGTTTGACCATGATTGATCTGAAGAACTGATACATGGAAACAGTTGCAGTCATACTGAATGTAGTACCATAACAACTAATGCGTTGTTGGATTTGAAGGTGTCCAACAACTAGATGGAATCAATGATTGAGAGTCAGAATCTCAAAGGTACACTGAACTGCATCTGAAATAGGTACTCAAGGAATCATATAACTGGGGTGCTTCCGAATACTGTCACCAAGCACAGCCCATATGTCCTCAGGAACAAACAATAGGGGGGTTCCAAAGAGACTCACCAATGTGCTAGAGTCAAGGGAAATCGGGGGTATTCGACCAATAACTGAAGGGACCAACACCCTATACAAATCTCAATGGTGCAATTATGGTGGTGAAGTCAAGCACGTGAGAAACAACCATTCGGAGAGGCACTAAGGACTCCTCTCAAAATGTTCCGTACGCACTCACCACTAATGGTGATGATTCCAAGGCACAGGGACCTCTGGGTCTATCCTCTGGAATAGATGGGTTGGCGTCAACAGAGGGAGACCTGTAACTACCAAGGAAATGATGTTTCCTTGATAGGAGCATGAGGTGTAAAACCAAAAGGTGATAGTACTGGATGTGATACTGATAGGCTGTGGGGGGGATAAAGGGTCGCATAGTGGGGGGACTCAAACTTTCTTTTTTCGGAATATGATGGCAGGGTTGACCTGGAAGCATATGAAACTGACTTCGGGGAAGGGTATCATAGGTTAAGGGACCAGGGGTTCTGACTGCAATGGGGGAGACTTAGGGGGGAACTGATGGGTGATATTAGGAGACTCAAAGGATGGCACATCGCAGAATCCTCTTAAAAAAGGCGACCAAACTGGGGAGGATTCCAAAATAGTGAGACTAGATATGATCTATCGTGGCACTACGAGGCACCGTTGAGGCCTTCTTCATGGTTTAATCATAAAAGAGATATAAGTGTGCTCAAAATGGTACTGTCGTGTGGATTTGTACAAGCCCATGACAGTACATGCTTGTTTTTGCTTTCAATTTTAAGGAGTCTGAAAGCAATAATAAGACTTTGAAATGGTGGGAAGGTACCTTCATGTGGATTTATACGAGCCCAGGATGGTGAGTGCTCGTGGTTGCTTTCAATTTTAGAGATTCAGAAAGCAAATAAGAAGACTCCAAGAGGTTCTTTTTTGTGCGTTAGTCTCCAAGGCCTGAAAAAGCATAAAAGTATGCAATGAAGAACTCTTCTAGCCAGTGTGACTAGAGTATTCCTTTTTCATAATTAGTCTACCAGGTTTGGAAAAGGGTTAAAATTATACCAGATAGACACCCTTTTAGATAATTTTAGCGAGCATGAAAGGAAGCAAGATTGCTTAGCGATCTTTTCATTCTGTTAGGAGTCAGAAAAGAACTTAACAGAAACTCCCTAAGTGCCTTTTTTGTAAAGGAATTGCTCAGCCCGAAAATGGGTAAAATTATACCGAACAAAGATAATGGCTAAGCAAGGAGGAAGTGTTAAAGCAAGGGACAAATGTGAGAACCAAGATATCATGTGAGGGGGGAACACTGGTGGGGCCTCCTTGCGGGTTGATGAATGGTGGAAAAATATCAAAATGACTGCAATATGGATGGAGTGGAGGGCTCATGGATAGACCACGATGTAAAAAATGGCCAAAAAATGACTGCGGCCTATGTGGCACACAAATCGAGATGGCGAGGGGCATGGGAAAAAATGTCTGAAAAAAGTTTTAGTGAGGGCGAGAAGTGATCTCAAGCATCATCACGGGCATGTAAATATGAATCTGGCAGTGCAAACGGTGCAAAAAATGGACGTCATATGACTTTGGAATGGTCAAAGAAAAAATTAGGGCCAAATGACTATAAATAGCAAAGGGAGCCCACCTCCACATGTCATTTTCACTGTGCAAATTGGGAGGAGTGTGGAGGGGCCCAAAAGAGAAAATTCAGATTTCTCTTAATCTGACCGGTGGAATCGAGTTCTGCGACTTGTAGGTAAGTCTTGTAGTGTTTTGTCATGTTTTTGATGCATTTTTGGGGGGATTTGAACCTCTGGGGAGGCATGCCAAGCTCAGCTTGGGCACCAATGCGCCAAAGCGTGGGTTTCGAGGGAAAACTCGCACTTCAGGGCACGAATATGGGCTTGATATCTATGCTTTCAAAGCGTGACTGTGGGCCTTACAACCGAGCTATGAAACATGGATTTTCTGGAGAAAAGTGCACTTTAGGGCGCGGTTGTGGGCCCCACAGGTGCGCTCTAGGGGTGCATTTTTAGAGGAGAAAATCATGCTCCAGAGCGCACCTATGAGGAAAAAACATGCACTGTGAAGCACACCTTTTTTCCTAAATATGGTTGCGTAGATCCATAAGAGATTGAGGTAGGGTTGATATGGTCCTGATGGGTTTTTTGTTGTGGGATTGATGGGATGCCGTGAATTGTTTGGAGAGAACATGAGCTCGGAAACTTGCTGGAGGCGATCCAAGACGACTTGGCTCATTGTGGACTACTAAAGTTTGCACAAGTTCCTTTGATGTGGATGAACAAATTGTTATTGAACAACTTGGTCGGGTTTTGGGATGCTGATGCAGAGGCATTCATGATACAGGGTGAGCGGTTAGAGATCATGCTCGCAGATGTGTACTTTTTGACTGGGCTGCCCCGGTTGGGCATGATTGCGGACACCCTCCTGAGGAGGCCAGGGGATGTGTCCATGGAGGACTTGCTGGAGAGACATTGATATGCCACTGCGTATGTGCATGGCAATGCTATTTTGATCTATGACATTGAGAGTGTGGAGACTTGAGCTATCGCGGCACTGGTGGTGCACATACTGGGGACGAAGTCACCCCACAGGGTCTCAAGGGGATAGATGGTGTTGGTGGAGCGGGTCTTGGAAGGTACCTATTATGGTTTGGGCCAAATGTATCTGACAGTGGTTCAGCATGAGATGAACAAGGTGAGCCAGAGTGGAGGGGATTTCTGTTTCCCCTCATTTCTTTGCTCATTTTTCTTTGAGCGAGTACTGATACTACAACCGCATAGAGTAGTGCGTGACGGAGGGCCCATTGAGCCGCAGATGCGGCGATGGGGAGAGATGATGACTCGTGGGGGTGGAGGGCTGGTGGGGCGGTTCTTTACTAAGTATTTGTTCACTCAATGGATGTTGTTTTCAGTGGTGATTGAGGACTACCCATACTATATAAGGATGGACTACAGAGGGGATCTAGAGCTACTACGACCTGTTGGTCAGAATTGGGGACCAGATGGTATGTGTTTTCTTTGTGTACAATATCATGTTGTATCTACTCGATAGAATATATGATAGCTAGAGGATTTTTATGACATTAAGTCTGATGGTGTGATTTTCATGTGCATATGTGGGGCCACAGCCCTCGAGAGGATACCGACCACAGAGAGGCAGGGTGGAGGGAGTATACTCTCCCTCGCATGGGAAACGTCGACAATGGAGTGCGTCAACAACATTGGAGACATTGCATCTATGGATTGACCTCCTTTTGGATAGGGTGTTAGAGGACGGGTGGCATCATTTAGATCAGGAGTTGATCGATATCTGCTACAACGCTCCACGGGAGTGGAGGATTGTGATGAGGTGGATTGATGTTGGCGTCCATTTTGTCACCATTTTTGAACATCAAACACACTCTGATTGGCATTACTTTCACCATTTTTTATGTAATATGTCATTCTGCTTGCCATTCAGACCGTCAAACAGATCAGGTATGCATATATCCACACATCACATGAATTTTGGGTAAAAATTGTCATATTGTGATTTATTGATGTTTATTTGATATTTCTTGGCTTGTTTGGAAAATATATTTCGTTCTACAGGTTGTGGCTCTTAAACGAACCTCCATTCAGATGCGTATTCATGTTGCAAACAATTAGCTGTCTTCAGTCCACCGTTCAGACCTGCATTCAACCCGCGAGATTGTTAGTTGAGATATTCTCGAGCCGTTAGAAAGAAAACCGTCACATGGATTCTGTTTGGAACGTGGCTCTTATGGTGCATGAGATGGTGTTCTGGAAGATTCCTTCTCTTTCATGCTCAACTCGACAGCACATATCTCTCTACCCACATCAAAGGGAATTAATGTTTCAACGACCGCATGGAGGAAACTAATGCTGTGAACCTGGTAGATGCTCTGTGCGTGTTGTAAACTGTCATGAGGCCATTCCTTGGCCCTGAGCTGTCATGAGCTGTTGAGCAGCGCCATTTTTGGGCATTTAAGATTTTCTATTATTAGATCAGTCGACCACTAAAGGGTTGAATTGATGCCCCCAATTGTAACTCTGTATATATAGTTGTCTTCGTGACTGAGACCAGTTAGTCTTAGTCTTAGTCTTGGGAGTCTTAGGAAGTTTTTAGTTTGCAAATAGAGACATAAAATATGTAACTCTGTTTAATTTAATATACCTTTGTTTTAGTTTTACGAGAGTTAAATAACATGCGTAGTGATTGATTGATTAAGGTGCAGCCCCTAATTGCTGAGAAGGGCCCCTCAACAACCAGTGGTCCTCCGTCTATGCATATAATGTGTCTTTGTCTTCTGAAGTTAAGTTGTGTATTTGATTAATTTTTGTATTTATTTTGTATATGATCTCTTTGTTCTGTAATGTATATGTTGTTTTACTGCTTATGTAAATGATACCTCTATTTTATAATCTGTATGTTTTATTTCCTATTTATACTAGTGATATTTCCAGAATAAGTCGGTGACCGGTCATGTTTAGCATGCTTAGTTTACTTGAATTTAGTTTTCTTAGTTTGCTTTTAGTGTTTACAACTACGTAGAGTTTGGTTAGCTTAATCTTCCAAGTTTATTTATAATTAGAATTAACTCTGGTAAGTTTCTTATCGCTATAGTTTAGTTCATTTCCTTTTAAGTCTCGTTCTGTGTTGTATTACGAATTATCCTTCCTTCCTTAGAAATAGAATAGTGTAGCTTGCTTCCTATAGATTTCCTTTCTAAATACCCTACTTATTGCTTCCTTTGCACTGTAGGATCACATGCATCAGCCGAACGGTAGTTAAGATCATCCCATCTTCTCTTTCCTTTATTTTAAATCGTTTTCTGTCATTCAGACCATCATTCGGACAGTCATCTGGATCGTCATTCGGACCTCAATAATTCTTGCATCATTTTTATGCTCATTTAGACTCCAGTTCCTTTAGGATTTTAACTGCAATATTTCTTGCTTTTCATTAACAGTCTTAGGTGTAATAAAGATCTTGTTTTACATTGCATAAGGTTTTTAATTAAGTTTCATCACCATTCTTAGTTTTCATTCTATTTTCCCTTACTTTGATTCAGTTGTTTTACAGGTTACATTTGATTCATTAACACTTTACCATTACAGAATTTATCAGTTTCAGTCTTAGGGTAGTTCATTATATGTTCTTAAGATTTAGTTTTGGATTACAATTAATAATTCTATTCTCCAAGTATTTTAAGTTTTGGTAGTTTCTTCATTAAACATAGGATTAGTTTCCCATTCAAACAGATAATAAAGATGTTCCTGAAATAAAGCTTGGTTCAACAATAAATATATCTTTATCAAGTTTTCTACTTGCTTCTATATAATATATCTTTATCAAGGTTTCTACTTGCTTCCAAATCAAATTCAGAAATAAATATCATTATTAAGTTTTCTACTTGTTTTTAGATTTCCTTAGTTGTACATCATTTTGCTTAAAGACAAAAGATAGATCATAATGTTTAAATTTAATTGTAATTGGTCTCTTTGTAGTTTACATCTCTTTGCCAAGATTAGATTAGATTTATTTCCATTTTGTTTTGCTATTACATTTGAAAGTCACTTTGATACATTCCCTCCAGTTCCTATCACATTTGACATACATAATCAAGGAGAATGGAATTAGATACTTAGTGTAGCTTTGAAGTATTGATTGCATGCATGAATAGTTGTTGAATTCACTAAGTAGTTTGTAGTTTCTGTTTTAAGTCAAGTAGTTCCCAATTCCATCAGAACAGTTCCAGTTCAACTTAGTTTTTCTCTTTGGAATAATATTGTTGTTTTTATATCTTTCAGTTCTTATCCATAGAATAGGGTAGTAGAGCTTAATACTATTCTGATTTGTTGGCTTAACTAGGTTTAATTAAGTTCCTTTGTTATCTTTTTGAAGTTTGACTCGGTTTTTCATTTTGAGAGATCTTTCGATCTTTTCTTTATTAAACATTTCTAAGGTCCGACAAGCCAAAAATTAGGTGCCATTCTACCTCAGGATATACTGTGCCTCAACTCTAAGATTACCAACCCTGGTCGATAATTAAATATTTTGGTGATTCCTTAAGACAGTAATTACACCTCAACATTTTGGCGCCATTGCCGGGGAGTTGTAGATAGATAGGTGGAATTCAGTCGTAGATAGATAGAACCTTCTCTTCAAAACTTTGGGATAGATTTGGATTCTCTTCTTTTGAAATTTAGAAATAGGCTGGTGGTGGGTGAGCGGTAAGACGAGAGGTAAGAAGATGCGCATCTGTTATAACAGGCATCCCCAAAACCCAACACTAGTAGTGATGAAGTTAGAATTTGTTTCAGTTATAGTTTTTTTTTCATGAATAAACTTAGAGACCCGCAAGGTAGACATATTAAAACTAAAAATCCTACTAAAGCCCCTACTAAAATTCCTACTAACCTATACGTGAGGCGTGCCAACCCAACTACTAACTCAACAGAAAGGTATCAGAAGATACCTAAAGGGGATAGTCCTACTTGGAAAGCAAAGGAAATATTTTTTGGAAACCATTTACGGGAAACCATAGGGACATCAGAACAGTATGTTCATAAAGATATTACATTAGAAGAACCTCAAGCTCATATTGAGACTAAACTAAGACAAGAGGAAACTCAAAAGGATAAAACTTCAGGACCTCTCAACCCTCCATTAATCCAAAAACCAAAAGACACTACTTTTTCAATAGTAGGTGGCCCAAACTTAGTACATTTTGTTTATCCTGCACAAATAGATGTTATTTTTGAGAGTTATGTGAACCTACTTATCTCACAGATGGGGACAAAAACAGTAGGACCTTCAAAACTGGATTCCCACGTAGTTGGTAATTCCCCTCCTAAAAAGAAGAATATTTTTCCTAAAATAGAACGTTGGGATACCCCATATTCACCAAGAACGGAACCACCTAGGTATTCTCTCTTTGGCAATTGGATCTTCATGGGTGATGAAAATGAAGATTATGTCCGACAAGATGAAGAGGAAGGGAAGGTTAGAACTAAAGGAACCCTCAGGTTCCCTATTCTAGACATTGCACAAGATGTAACTATGAAAAACATCCCTCCCTCCTCACTATCAACCTTCTATGGGAAAAGTAGTGAGGATCCGGATACATTCTTATTCGAGGTTCTTATTTTGTGTAGGAGTTATAATTACCTACAAGATGGCCAAAAGCTAAAACTCTTTCCTGCTACATTAAAAGATTCTGCTCTTCAATGGTTTATGGGATTAGGAGGATCTAGTATCGGAACTTGGGAAGATATGAAGAATGCATTTCTACAGAAATATCAGGATTACTGTAAACCTAAGGACTCTCGCAGCGATATTTTCAAAATTCAACAACTTGAAGATGAGAGCCTAGAAGAATACCTCGAGAGATTCAACTATGTGTTACATAAATCCAAATATAGTGATATTCGGGAATATGCAATAAGAACACTCTTCCTTAAGGGAATCTCAGAAGAATTCTTAGAAAACCTTAATCTCATGGCAGCAGGAGACATTTTTCATAAGTCTTTTGCACAGGTTTGTGAACTATGTACGAATTACTCTAGGATCAGAGGGAAAAGTGGAAGACACTCCCGAGAATTTTAAGCTAGGGACCTGAAAGGAAACACATCTGGTCCTGGGGGAGTTACAAGGGTAGAGGTGGGAAACCTATTAGAAAATTTTAAAACAGATATCCTGGAAGCAATGGGTTCTCAACTAGATGCACTACAAGCTAAAAAGAGGCAAGATGAAGAGTGTGCAACAATGAGTGTTTTCTTTCCTAGGTGTAGAACTAAACATCCTCAACGAGAATATTCCCTGAATAATGTTTCAATTTGTCACCTTTGTATGGAAGAACATCCAACTAATAATTTCCCATTGTTGCCTGGGTTGCAAGCTGTATACAAGAGTGGAAACTTTGGTGAAACATCTAGGAGGGCTTGGCAACCTAGAGATCAAACATCATATCAATATGCATCATCACATTTTCCACCCTATTACCATCCTTACGACCCTTCTCAATGGAACACTTCAGGTTGGAAAAATTGGCCACCTCAGTAACCGCCTCAGAATGTTCAATAGAAAAAATGGACACACGGATGGAGAGGACAAGATTATGCTCAAACACCTTCTCCTATGCCTGACTATCCTTACCCACCTAATATTCAGCAACTTTTTCCTTGATTTGTACCTCCTTCACTACCCCCTATCCCTAATCAACCTCACCATTTCCAGAAAATGAATCCTCCAAGACTCACAATATTACTTGCACAACTGATACCAATCCTAACAATAAACCAACCCAAGCTTTTAATAGCATTGGGTTGTTACCTCTTCCATCATATGCCATTTCGTCTGCACCAATACATGAGATTCAACTGCGGTTTGGAAGAGTTCTGCAAGATCATCCCAAGTCATCAGTTGTTATCCGAGAAGAGAATGAAGAAGTTAAAACAATTGATGATTCTCAAATCTCCTTTGTTGCAAATGGACATAGACTTAAAATTCATCATCAACCGATATGTAAACAAGATTTTGTACAGAATGCCTTCCAACAAAAGGAGATGGAGCTGGTAGAAGAGGAAGTCACTGCTCCTTCCCCTGGTTCTTGAATTATATAGGGTTATCTTCATTTGTATATATGTAAATATATTTTTGTTTTTCAATAATGAAGAGTCATTTCTAACAACCGATTGCATTCTTACAGGAAATCTATTCTTATGATCAGCTTATGAAATTTTGTTAATTAAAACAAAAAGACTCTTCTCCTTTCCTTAAACTTTGAAATTTTTTCATAACTCTCTTTGTACATATGTTGTTGTTTTGAATAAGTTTGAATCATCTAACTAGTGGTTTTGCAGTTTGATTACAAGAACCTTATAATCATCTCATGCAATATTATCTGAAAAGGGAAGTGCTCTAAAAGAAATACTTATAATTCTCCCTATCTTTCAATTATTGTTGAATATCAAAAATTTACAGTGAAGGATAAGATGTTCTTTATATCATCTCAAACCACTTTCTTTTATGATTCTGTATATGGTATTTGATTCAGACATGCACATTTCTAATTTAGCATTAGAACAACTGCTTAAGACTTGATTTAATCATTATGATCTTCTAAAAATTCTATCTTACACCTATAGATCACTGGCTCATCCTAAACTCATTATCAAAACTTGTCTCTTAAGCATTTTTAAAAGGTAGCCTAAAAGTGAGTGCTATTTTCTATTTTGTGGGGAACATTGCTGACCTTTTATGAAGAAGATAGACTAAGAGGTCAAAGAATAGCTTTAGGTTATTATCTTTTGACATGATCTATAATTGGGCCATTTTAAATCAAATTACTCATAAGGGTCATTCTAATTTTTTCTGAATTATGTGTTTAGCAGGCTTAGCGCACTCTAGTGCCAACCTCCTTCCTTACATAAAATACATATATATCATTATACAAGGAAAACCCGTTGGGGTACTGAACAGGCTTGCTGGTGGCAGGTCCATGTTAAGTAAAATCTTAAACAAGGAAGCTCAGTAAATGCAAGTAAACCCATCGGGGTACTGAACAGGCTCGCTGGCAGCGGGGCTATGCTTGCATGGTACCAAGATAAACCCGTCGGGGTATTGAACAGGCCTGCTGGAAGCGGGGAAATATCACGTAAAAGAGGCTTGGTTAATGCATCGCTATGCACATGACTCATAAAAAAACCCTGAGTATATAAACATATGTTAGGCCAATTATTTATATTGTCATTAGAGAATAGATGTAAGTTGGACTTGGACCCTGTCATCTGATTCACACAATACCTAGGATATAGCCATCCTAGAAATGGGACCCATAACTATAGAAGTCTCACGAACTCTAGAGTGAACCTTATTTATATTCTTTGGATGACAATAAATCTTTACAATGAGTCATGGACGACTAGTTTTCCTATGGGATTTTTTTCACATCAATTATACTACCATTCTTCATATGGTCTTCTTAAGCACCGTTCTATTCTTTTTAATGAATGTACATATTTGAATCATCTACATTTACTAGTTAATATTTTATTTTCTTATGAAAATTATTACAGCATTTTTTTAGAATCTATCAGAAAAAACTTTCAATTGAAAATACTTGACATAAATCAATTTTTCTTTGATGGCTTGAGTACACGCCATATTTTTGGTTTGGGGGAGGATCAGAACTGTTTTTACTTTCTGAATATTGATGAAAAGTTTATGTATCTCTGATAAAATAATAGGTGTTTTCAGGATAACGCAAAAAGCAGAAAGAATCTCATTCTGATCAATGACAAATAAGAAAGAACATGACTTAAAGTTCCAGAAAAGCAGGTTTACAACATCTCTTGTGTGCTGACAAGTTCCAGAAAAATTCTCTGAATAATCAGCAGCAGTCAGATCCATCAAAGCACATTTTGGTACAAAGTTCTATATGAAGGGTTGAATGAAGGGTCGAATGACGATCCGAATGAGGAAAATGAATAAGCGATCTAAATGAAGTACTGAATGAAACCGTAGCTTGTAATGATACTTATAAGTATGCTAGGATATTTAAAAATTTGTTTTTTGCTGATATATCTAATCAACTAATCATACCAAGGATCAAATTAAAAGACATCTTTGCATACTCATCCTGGCGCAGCTCAGCCTTCTTCCTAAATTTTTCTGTGTTTGCTCAGTGGGACTGGGCATATCTCCGGTTTGGGGGAATGTTGGCGTCCATTTTGTCACCATTTTTGAACATCAAACGCACTCTGATTGGCATTACTTTCACCATTTTTTATGTAATAAGTCATTCTTCTTGCCATTCAGACCGTCAAATAGATCAGGTATGCATATATTCACACATCAAATGAATTTTGGATAAAAATCGTCATATTGTGATTTATTGATGTTTATTTGATATTTCTTGGCTTGCTTGGAAAATATATTTCATTCTACAGGTATTGGCTCTTAAAGGAACCTGCATTCAGACATGTATTCATGTTGCAAACGATCAGCCATATTCAGTCCATCGTTTAGACCTGCATTCAACCCATGAGATCGTTAGTTGAGATATTCTCGAGCCGTTAGAAAGCAAACCATCACATGGGTTCTGTTTGGAACGTGGCTGTTATAGTGCATGAGTTGGTGTTCTGGAAGATTCCTTCTCCTGCATGCTCAGCTCGATAGCACATATCTCTCTTCCCATGTCAAAGGGAATGAACGTCTCAACGACTATGTGGAGGAAACTAATGCCGTGAACCTCGTAGATGCTCTGTGCGTGTTGTAAACTGTTATGAGGCCATTCCATGGCCATGAGTTGTCATGAGCTGTTGAGCAGAGCCGTTTTTGGGCATTTAATATTGTCTATTATTAGAGCAGTCGACCACTAAAGGGTCAACTCGCTCCCCCCAATTGTAACTCTGTATATATAGTCGTCTTCGTGACTGAGACGAGCTAGTCTTAGTCTTAGTCTTGGGACTCTTAGGAAGTTTTTAGTCTGCAAATAGATACAAAAACTCTGTAACACTATTTAATTTAATATACCTATGTTTTAGTTTTATGAGAGTTAAATAACATGCGTAGTAATTGATTGATTAAGGCGCAGCCCCTGATTGCTGATAAGGGCCCCTCAACAACCAGTGGTCTTCCGTCTATGCATATAATGTGGCTTTGTCTTCTACAGATAAGTTGTGTATTTGTTTAATTTCTGTATTTATTTTGTATATGATCTCTTTGTTCTGTAATGTATATGTTGTTTTATTGCTTATGCAAATGATACCTCTGTTTTATAATCTGTATGTTTTATTTGTTGTTTATACTAGTGATATTTCCAGAATGAGTTGGTTTTCGGTCAGGTTTAGCATGCTTAGTTTACTTGAATTCAATTCGCTTAGTTTGCTTTTAGTTTTTACAACTACATAGAGTTTAGTTAGCTTAATCTTCCGAGTTTATTTATAATTAGAATTAGCTCTGGTAAGTTTCTTATAGCTATAGTTTAGTTCATTTCCTTTTAAGTCTCACTCTTTCTTGTATTACGAACTAGCCTTCCTTCCCTAGACATAGAATAGTGTAGCTTGCTTCCTGTAGATTTCCTTTCTAAATACCCTACATATTGCTTCCTATGCACTGTAGGATCACATGCATCAGCCGATCGGTAGTTAAGATCATCCCATCTTCTCTTTACTTTAGTTTAAATCGTTTTCTTCCATCTGAACTGTCATTCAGATAGTCATCTGGATATTCATTCGGACCTCAATACTTCTTGCATCATTTTTATGCTCATTTAGACTCCAATTCCTTTAGGCTTTTCATTGTAATATTTATTTCTTTTCATTAATAGTCTTAGGTGTAATAAAGATCTTGTTTTACATTGCATAAGGTTTTTAATTAAGTTTCATCACCATTCTTAGTTTTCATTCTATTTTCCCTTACTTTGCTTCAGTTATTTTACATGTTACATTTGATTCATTAACACTTTACTGTTACAAAATTTATCAGTTTCAGTCTTAGGGTAGTTCATTATATGTTCTTAAGATTTATTTTTGGATTAGAATCAATAATTCTATTCTCCAAGTATTTTAAGTTTTGGTAGTTTCTTCATTAAACATAGGAGTAGTTTCCGATTCAAATAGATAATAAAGATGTTCCTGAAATAAAGCTTGGTTCAGCAATAAATATACCTTTATCAAGTTTTCTACTTGCTTCTATATAATATATCTTTATCAAGTTTTCTACTTACTTCCAAATCAAATTCAAAAATAAATATCTTTATTAAGTTTTCTACTTGTTTTTAGATTTCATTAGTTGTACATCATTTTGCTTAAAGACAGAAGATATATCATAATGTTTAAAATTAATTGTAATTGGTCTCTTTGTAGTTTACATCTCTTTGCCGAGATTAGATTAGATTTATTTCCATTTTTTTTGCTGTTACATTTGAAAGTCACTTTGATACATTACCTCCAGTTCCTATCACATTTGATGTACAGAATCAAGGAGAATGGAATTAGATACTTAGTGTAGCTTTGAAGTATTGATTGCATGCATGAATAGTTGATGAATTCACTAAGTAGTTTGTAGTTTCTGTTTTAAGTCAAGTAGTTCCCAATTCCATCAAAACAGTTTCAATTCAATTTAGTTTTTCTCTTTGGAATAATATTGTTGTTTTTATATCTTTCAGTTCTTATCCATAGAATAGGGTAGTAGAGCTTAATGCTATTATGATTTGTTGGATTAACTAGGTTTAATTAAGTTCCTTTGTTATCTTTTTGAAGTTTGACTCGGTTTTTCATTTTGAAATATCTTCCATCTTTTATTTATTAAACATTTCTAAGGTCTGACAAGCTGAAACTTAGGTGCCATTCTACCTCAACATATACTGTGCCTGAACTCTAAGATTACCAACCCTGGTCGATAATTAAATATTTTGGTGATTCCTTAAGACAGTAATTACACCTCAACAATTGCGATGGTAGCAGAGGCAGTGAGATCCATGCCGCGGGGGGATGCCCCCTACTATGACGAGGAGGAGGATACAGAGTCAGATGAGGAGGAGGAGAATGAGGAAGATGATGAAAATGAAGAGGAGGAGGAGGAGGAGGAGTAGGAGGACAAGAACGATGATGATGATGGAGATGACTCTGATTAGGCAGTTGATGGAACTTCCCCAATGCAATGAGCATTCGGAATTTTTTGGACTCGTCTTGTATTTTTATGATGGGGAAGCTGTCGGGGCTCCCGAATGTATTTGTGTATTGGGTTCTATGGTCACTATGACATTTTTATGATGATATATATATATATATATATATATCTATATATATATATATATATATATATATATGCACGTGGATGTAGATTATTATGATGATGGTTTTCTTTTTGTTTTTTATAATGTTTATGTATGCCTATATGATGGATATATGCATGTGGATGATACGATGATGCATGTTTATGGTTTAATTCCTACATGTTGTGATTTATGTTCCAATCTAGAATATTGTTCGCCATTTGGTCTGCTACACTATTTTGAATTCTTGGGACATGAGTGAATGAAAGGGATTCAAACTGTCTGATCATTTGTTTAGTGCATAGAATCTTTCTAAAAAGGCAAGGATCTCATACCTGGTAAAAGTTGTTGAGTTGGGAGACAAGAAGCTGGAAGTCAAGAAACACATGAAGGTGACTTATACCCATATGGAGAGCAATAGTGAAGAGACCAGTCACAACATTGTACTCAACCTAGTTATTGATAGCAACACCTATACACACTCCGTCGAGGTGGATCAACTCATGTGAGGGGTAATATAATACCCAAGCTGCGGAGGCAAGTTTTGGATAGCAACAACTTGCACCGTCGGCGAAACCAACATAGCATGGTGGAACAAGATCCATCTGTGGTCACAAAGGGAAGCAAAGTGTAAGGTTCTAGATGTAAAAAGTAAAAAACAAAAAAGGAATGAAACAATACAACATGGACTCGTGGGTCCAAAAAGTGCTAAGGGTAGAAGCATTTTAGATACAACCCATTACGGGGATTGCGCAAGGGGTTTCTCTCAAAATCGGTGAGGATGTATGCCCTGTGTCCTGTGAGATTTTCAATTACTAGGAACTAGATTCATAAGACAATTTCACCATGGAATATTTCAGACAATGAAAGAAGAAGAATAGAGAAGATAAATTATGAAAATCACTCTATATATTATTCATTGATATGATAAAAATATATAATACATCCTCCATGGAGAAAATTGAATTCCTTTGAGGCAATATGGAAAGAACAAAAATAAAAGGCTTAGAAAAGGAAAAAAAACCCCTAGGTGGCAAAAGCAGTTTCCAAAACTGTCCTAGAGGCTCACGAATTTAGTAAGTATGGTATGGAAGCTCACAAGTGAGGCAAATGGAAATTAATTATGGTTTTAGAAGGTTAGATATGGTGTGGAGGTCGAATTGGTCAAGTGGAAAAATATTCCAAGTAAGCTAGCTTTATCCTTTCCACTAGAAAGTAGAAAAAACAGGACAAAGCTAACTAAATCAAGATAGTGTCTTTCTAATTCAAGAATGGAATAAAATAAGAGAGAATCCAAGGAAATATTATCCATAATCTATCCAAATTCGTTTTTGTGAATGAGGATATCATGTGGTCCACTAAAAGACAAAACTGGCCTATTCTACCTAGTCAAAACTTAGGAAATTAATCATAAATGATTAATTAATTTTATCCTAAGTCTAGAATGACATAGTGGGTTTTTTAAATGTTCCAACACCCCCCCTTAAGCCTAAATTTATGTGATGGGAATCAACAAAATATCAAAAATATAGGGCCCAAGCAACAAGGCTTATGGTCACGCCAATACAAAAATAACTAGTCCATGTAAACGGAGGAAACATGGAAAACCTCATGGGAACAAAACCCTCCCTAAAAAATGGACATGCTTGATGTCTTCATACTGTCATGTTTCTCATTTGAATGAGCTGAATGAGATGAATGGGCTTCTTCTGAGTAAATGACTTGATGAAAAGATTGTGGATGTCATGATCATGCATTAGTGCATCAATGTTGTGTAGGAAAGAACCATGTGTTGAAGCTCTATGAAGTTCATATTTTGATGATGGAGGAACATCGAATGAATTTTTCTTGTTGTTGTAACATACATAATCAGATCTGAAAACATAATCAATGATGGAAAGAAGATCTATGCATACTCCTTCCCAAGGAGAAACAATGAACTCAACAGGATCAATTTCTTCTGTAGCTGCAATGTGGTGTACTGGTTCTTGTACTTTCTTCTCAAACTCATGTAGAACCTTTCTGATATTTAAAATGAGATCATGAAGCTATGAAATATCAGAATGTGAGTCATATGGAGTAGAAACCAATAAATATGTGGAGTCTCCATGATCAAATAGAGTTTCAGTAGGAAAAGTGTCAGAAACTAGATAATCCTGACAACTGAGCGAGCCTGGAGAGTGTGAGGACTTGAATTTTGAATCATGAATGATGGGGTCAGGTCCAGATGTGTGTAATATGAGTCCAAAGAAATCCAAACACATGTCTATCCAACCAATGAAAGCTATGAAAGACAAAAGTGCAACAGAGGCAAGTGACATAGTGTAGGAAAACATAGAATTGTGTAGTTTCTTAATTGGAGAACTTGGGGTTTGTAGGGTATTTTGTGCATCCAAAGGTTGGGAATATGATGTGGAATACATAATTACCTGCATATCAGACTGTAAATCATCTTCTAAATCAGAATCTAAAATATTTGAATGGTGGTCGAAAGACCTTTCAGAAGACAAGTTAGAAGCTAGTAAAAAATGACAAGTTTTGAGAGTAGACTTGGATGAACTGACTGAAGATTGTTCCAAAGAAGAGATGGAGGTTTCTGATTCTGATATATCGGAATGTGAATCAGTATCAGAGACATCGGAATTATATTTCACTCTAGCATTCAAATCATAAACATCATTACCTTTGGGAGAGGCTTGGAGACAGAGTTCTTGTTCTACAACAAGCTTGCCTTGTTCTTTCTTTGCAAAGTCAGGAACATCTATGTTATGTTCTTCAAGCATTTTGGCCATGATGTCCAATTTCTTCTTGAATCAAGATTTCTCAGGATGAGTGCCTTTGCAGCAATAAGAACACTTGGGCTTCTCCTTCTTCATCTTCTTGGATTTGGAATCTCCATCATAATCATCTTCATCTGACAATATGTTTTATTTGGATTTGTTGTTCTTGAAAATCTTTGCTCCATGAGCAACAAGTGCAAAGTCTTTGGAGGGTGATTGATCCCTCATTTGGATTAGCTATTGATGTATATGTAACTTCGGAATGTATTTCATCTGTGTATTTTATATATATTTATTGTACCCTTATAAGAGATGTGTCATTCCTCTATAAGGAAGTGTCATCATGTGGATTGACAAGTGTTGCAAGTGTGTGTACTTGCCAATGGGTTATTAGATCACCATGTGTGGAGTCGGCCCTAAAATATATATTATAATGTGGATGTACCTAGCTAGACAAGTCGGCCCCATAAGGTCACTGGGAAAATAGGTTAGTATAAATAGAGATCAGGTGATCTCTATTTAGATCATTCGAAAAAGTACATCTCTCTCACTCAGAAAGTGGCTCACTAGTGAGGAGGAGAATCATCTGCTACTAGGAGACTATATCAGTGTATTTTGGTTGATCCATTGCTCTCTCTATCTCTGAGAAAGTTGTGGGGTTTTTCACCTTAGGGTTTTCCCACGGAAACTCTGTGTCTCTTGTCTCTTATGCTTTTGATTCTTGTGATGCTTGTCATACTTATTGTGATTGTCATGCATTGATATACTGTATATGTTATTCTCTTAGTAAAGATCCTAGAGTATTGTTAATTAATGCTCAAAATTTAACATGGTATCAGAGCTAACCTGAGAAGAAGACATTTTGCAGTGACGAAAACTTGAGTTTCTTGTTTATTGGGTTTCTCTCCACAGATTTTGGAAAAGCAGTATAGTAGATTGACTCTACTCATCAAGGCACATCTATCTGTCCTATCAGAATTCAAATCCGACATTTTTAGATTTGGCCCTAAACATTAGGGTTTCCACCAAAATAGGAATTTCTAAAATCTGAAGACATAGCTGGAAGCTCCTTGCAAAAATCGAAGTTTAGAGCTTTGGATCGAGATTTTTGGCTAGGTAGATCTCCGGGAAACTCAAACCCTAATTCAGGGCTCTCCCTAGTGAACCCAGGAGGACAAAAGGACAAATATGAAGGGTAAAGCTTTGCTGATCTCAAATTCTGAATGCACCACGTTGATTAGCTCATCAAGGCGCATCTTTCTATCCTTTCAGAAAATTGAAATTCACATTTTGAATTTTTAGGGTTTTTCCGACAAACCCTAATCCAGGACCAGATCCAGTTTTTAGCATTTCAAGTGGTAAGACCTAAATCATTTCTATTTCCATTTGAAGTACTCTTTAAGATGTCTCACCACACCAAGCTTGAGGATAATCTTGAAGGGGCTGATAACTTCCGAGCTTGGAAGTATAGGATTGGGTTAATCCTGGAAGAGAATGAGTTGGAATCATATATAAAAGAAGACATCCCTATCCTAGAGGATGAAGAGGCTAAAGTATTGCATAAGAAGAACTTGGTCAAGTCAAAGAGAATCATTGTTGATTCTATCAAAGACCATCTTATACCCCATGTGTCTTCTCTAAAGACACCCAAAGAGATGTTTGACTCTTTGACCAAGCTATTTGAAGGGAAGAACATAAATTGGAAGATGACCCTGCGGAACCAATTGAAAGGGGTAAAGTTTCAGAATGGAGAAACCATTCAATCTTATTTTTCAAGGGTCTCCCAGATCAAGGAACAACTAGAAGCAGTGGATGAAATGGTATAAAATGGTGAAGTTGTCATGACCACTCTGAATGGCTTACCTAGGTCATGGGACTCCTTCATTCAAGGAATCTGTGCAAGAAAGAAGTTGATTTCCTTCAGTAGACTACGGGAAGAATGCTCATAAGAAGAAGCAAGGCTTGTGGCACGAGAAGAAAAGATGGGGAATGAAGATCAAGCTCTCACAGCTCACACCAAGAAAGGGAAGTCCAAGAGAGAGCCATCTCACTCCAAGAAATCTTCACATCACTTCAAAGAAAGAATAATATGCTTCACCTATAATGAGAAAGGACATATTGCCCTAAATTATCCAAAGAACAAGAAGGACAACAACAACTCCAACAAGAAAAAGAAGGACATCAAAAGAAGGTTTCATGCTCATGCTGCCGAGGATGATGAACCACCCAAGAAGAAGGCTAGGGCAGAAAGTGATGATAATGCATCAAGTGAAGAAGAGTATGTTTTGATCTCTGCTCTCACAAGTACCATCTCCCATGGTTGTAATGATTGGTTGATTGATAGTGGGGCTTCCAAACACATGACTGGGTTTAAGGAATCTTTTGTGAATCTATCTGAATATGAATCACCCCATAAGGTGAAACTTGGGGATGATTATCAATACCCAATCAAAGGAAGTGGTGAAGCCTCCTACAACCTAGATTCTGGAAAATCTTTGAAGATGAAAGAAGTTCTTTATGTACCTGGGCTCAAGAAGAACTTACTCTCCATCTCTGCATTAGATGCAAAAGGCATGAGGGTTGCATTTGTGGATGGCCAAGTTCTAATGTGGCCAAAGGGAAAGAACATAGATGATGCAGTAGTGATTGGAGAGCAAGAGGGAGGTTTGTTTAAATTGAAGGGACAACCTGAACATGCCATGGTGCATGAATCCATGGAGCCAAGTGAACTTTGGCATAGAAGACTTCCTCATATGCACTATAGAGCACTTCCAATTGCAAGCAAGGCTATAGAGGGTCTTCCTGAAATCAAGACCAAACATGAAGGTGTTTGCAAAGGATGTGCAAAAGGTAAGAACATTAAGAAGGCTTTCCCAAGTAGTGAAAGCAAGGCAAAAGACATCCTGGAAATCATCCACTCAGATGTATGTGGTCCTATGTCATCCAGTTCTCTAAGTGGGTATGTTTACTATGTCTCATTTATTGATGACTTCTCCAGGAAGACTTGGGTATACTTCTTGAAGAACAAAGATGAGGTGTTTGATAAGTTTAAGGAATTCAAAACCTTGATGGAAAATCAAACTGACAAGAAGATCAAAACATTCAGATCCGACAATGGTCGAGAATTCACCTTAGGTGACTTCAAGAAGCTTTGTAGTGATTCAGGGATTAAGAGGGAGTTGAATGCTCCTTATAATCCTCAACAGAATGGAGTTGCAGAAACGAAGAACAGAACTATCATGGAAGCAGCAAGAGCAATACTCCATGACCAGGATCTACCTATGCATCTATGGGCATAAGCAGCTAGAACAGATGTATATGTGCAGAACAGAACACCCCACAAGATATTGGACAACAAGACACCAGAAGAGGTCTTTTCTGGTAAGAAACCTGAAGTCAGCCATCTCAGAATATTTGGTTGTCCAGTATTCACTCATG
Source organism: Larix kaempferi (assembly GCA_027924585.1). Lineage (NCBI taxonomy): Eukaryota > Viridiplantae > Streptophyta > Pinopsida > Pinales > Pinaceae > Larix > Larix kaempferi. The sequence continues at coordinate 30,921,346 of BSBM01000370.1, read as the reverse complement.
TCCCAAAGGAAAAGAGGACCAAACTAGATCCTTCAGGAAAGAAGGGTATCTTTGTGGGTTACAGTGAAAGCTCGAAGTCTTACAGAATATACTTTCCAGGGTTCAAGAAGATTGATGTCAGCAGGGATGTGACATTTGATGAGAACTCAGCATTCATCAAATCAAGGAAGGCACCAATCGAAGTTTATGAAGAACCTAAGGAAACTAGATTTCAAGACACTACCGTGACTGAAGCAGTTCTAGAAGTTGTTCGTGAGTTTGAAGATATGCAAGAACCTATAGATCCACCCCGTGAGGATAACTCTCACAAGAGGAAACCTGCATGGTCTAGAGAGCTCATTCAAGATGCAGAAAGATTTGGAATTCCAGAAGAGGAACACAGAGCAAAGAAGAGAACCAGATCACATACCAGCTATGTTGCTTTACTCTGTGAGATTATGAACAAAGAGCCTTCTAGTTATGAAGAAGCAACGAAAAAGAAAGAATGGAAGGATGCCATGGTTGAGGAATATCAATCAATAATGAAGAATGATGATTGGGATGTTGTCCCAAGACTTTAAGAGAAGTCTGTTGTGACTTCCAAATGGATTTACAAAATCAAGCATGCTGCAGATGGCAGTGTGGAGAAATACAAGGCAAGATTCGTAGCTCGTGGCTTCTCTAAAAAAGAGGGAATAGATTATGAAGAAACTTTTGCACCTGTAGCCAGGTATACTTCCATCAGAACAGTACTTGCCCTGGATACAGCAATGAAATGGAAAATACACCAGATGGATCTCAAGACTGCTTTCTTGAATGGTGTAGTTGAAGAGGAAGTATATGTGGAGCAGCCACTCGGTTTTGAAATACATGATAGGGAGTCATATGTGTGTAGATTGAAGAAAGCCTTGTATGGCTTGAAACAAGCTCCCAGAACCTGGTATGGTAGGATGGACAGTTTCCTATCTAGTTTGGGCTTTACCAAGAATAAAGTTGATTCCAACCTTTACTACAAGGTTGAAGAAGTGAATCCTGTGGTTCTACTCCTGTATGTGGATGACTTATTTGTAACAGGAGATGACAGATTGATTACAGATACTAAGAGGAATCTTGTTGCTGAGTTCGATATGAAATATTTGGGAATGATGCATTATTTCCTAGATATGGAGGTGTGGCAGAGTGCAGGTAGGATCTTCCTTGGTCAAGGGAAGTACACAGTAGATATATTGAAGAGATTCAGGATGATGGATTGCAAGGCCATGGCCACACCTATGGCATCGAATCTGAAGCTTCTATCCGATGCTTCATCTGAGTCGGTTGATGTCTCTATGTATCGTCAGATGATTGGGTCCTTGATGTACCTGACGAACATGAGACCGGATATTTGCTTTGATGTGAACACGTTGAGCCAGTTCCTGACGGATCCGAGGAGTGTTCACCTGGTTGCTGTAAAGCATGTTCTAAGGTACCTAAAGGCTACAGTGGATTATGGGCTCAAGTATGAAGCGAATCAAAAGTTTAACTTGCAGAGTTGTGTTGATTCAGATTGGGCTGGCAGTGTTGCAGATAGGAAGAGCACATCTGGGTGCTGCTTCAGTATGGGATCAGGTGTGATCTCTTGGTTTATCAGGAAGCAGTCCTGCGTAGCACTGAGTACAGCTAAGGTAGAGTATGTTCCAGCCTGTTCAGCTAGTTGTGAGGCAGTATGGCTATGGAAGCTACTGTCTGAGTTATTTGATCTCCCATTGGATGCTACTGGTATCTTCTGTGATAACCAGAGTTGTGTGAAGCTATCTGAGAATCCAGTGTTTCATGACAGGTCGAAACACATAGAGATCAAATATCACTATATCAGGGATATGGTGTAGAGAGGAGCTGTGAAGCTCCTGTATGTTGCGACGGACGAGCAGATTGCAGATGTGCTGACGAAGCCACTAGCCAGGGTGAAGTTCAAGTACTTCAGGGAGAGGCTTGGTGTTCTTCAGATCGAGGAAACTTCGAGGAAGAAGTGATGGACACATTTGCTGAAGCCATTCCAAGCATGTTGGAAGGAGGATCCTTCACATGGCTGTGGATGTAAGCTCTGGATGATGAGCATCAGGATGATGTTCTAGTTTCTGCTTTGTATGATCAGTTGGATCATTTATATGTATATGTATGTATGCATCATGTTGGATGCTAGATATGATCAGTTGGATCATTTATATGTATGTACGCATCATGTTGGATGCTGGATATGATCGGTTGGATCATTTGTATGTATTTTGTATATGCATCATCTTGGATGCTTGGATCATGTATATTGATATGTATCAGGTATGATCAGGTAGATCATGTATGTTGATGGATACATTGTGTGGATCATGTATCTATGTATCAGATGGATACACTATGTATGATGATATGTATCAGGTAGATACTTGGTGTGCATCAGATGGATGCATTGCATGATCAGGGTGATCGTGGATGATGAGCTTATCTAGATGACATCCAGCAGGATGTTGCAGTGATGATGATCAGGATGATCATGTGTACATCAGGATGATGTATGATGAGTATCAGATGATACTTTGTGGCCGTGGATCAGGTTGTGCAGATGAGCATGTCTAGGAGATCCTATAGGTCGAAGTTGCATACCCATAACATCCTGGGATGCTCTTTCGAGACATTGCTCTGGGAGGACATATAATTTGTGCCGTGGGAGATCTTCATGTCGGAGTTGTGTACCTGTAACATACTGAGATGCTCTTGCGAGGTTTTTTCCTATGGCATGTAATTTGCTCCTGGGAGATCTGGACAGGATGAAAAAGGCCTCAGATGCTTCAGCCAGGTTTTTCCATGACCACATGTAATTTGCTCTTGGGAGATCTGGACAGGATGAAAAAGGCCTCAGATGCTTTAGCCAGGTTTTGTGGTTGACCACATGTAATGTGCTCCTGGGAGATCCGATAGGTAGAGATGTGTGCTCGTAATAGCCTGGGATGCTTCAGCCAGGTTTTGTGGTGAGATCACATGTAATGTGCTCCTGGGAGATCTGACAAGTAGAGCCATGTGCTTGTAACAGCCTGGGATGCTTCAGCCAGGTTTTGTGATGGGTCACATGTAATGTGCTCCTAGGAGATCCTACAGGTAGAGCTGTGTGCTCATAATAGCCTGGGATGCTGTAGCCAGGTTTTGTGACGCACGTAATAAGTCCTGAGAATTCCACAGTATGGCCAGTGATGATGAAGACCTGCAGGAGGTGGGTCTACATCCAGTATGAAAAAGGACTGGCTATGTAGAACTTCCTATGACGAGTAGATTCAGAGATTGGTTGAGATAGCAGCAACAGTGACAATGATGATGACGATGCATCGACGACGATGATCCCGAGAAGAAGACTTGTCTAGCAGATCTGTGTGGAGAAATACCTTCCTAGTTAAGAGGGAGTGTTGATGTATATGTAACTTCGGAATGTATTTCATCTGTGTATTTTATATATATTTATTGTACTCTTATAAGAGATGTGTCATTCCTCTATAAGGAAGTGTCGTCATGTGGATTGACAAGTGTCGCAAGTGTGTGTACTTTTCGATGGGTTATTAGACCACCATGTGTGGGGTCGGCCCTAAAATATATATTATAATGTGGATGTACCTAGCTAGACAAGTCGGCCCGATAAGGTCACTGGGAAAACAGGTTAGTATAAATAGAGATCAAGTGATCTCTATTTAGATCATTCGAAAAAGTACATTTCTCTCACTCAGAAAGTGGCGCACTAGTGAGGAGGAGGATCATCTTCTACTAGGAAACTATATCTGTGTATTTTGGTTGTACTTTGGTTGAGCCATTGCTCTCTCTATCTCTGAGGAAGTTGTGGGGTTTTTCACCTTAGGGTTTTCCCCACGGAAACTCTGTGTCTCTGGTCTCGTATGCTTTTGATTCTTGTGATGCTTGTCATACTTATTGTGATTATCATGCATTGATATACTGTATATGTTATTCTCTCAGTAAAGATCCTAGAGTATTGTGAATTAATGCTCAAAATTTAACACTAGCTTGCCCTTCCCCTGAGTGAGTGAATCAATGAATGCCTCCAAGGTTGGCATCTTCCACTTGGGAACTGTAAGTCTTGTAGAATGAAAAGTAGACACAAATACTCAGTATTCTGAACTCAGTTTTGACAGAATAGTGAGGATTAATTGCTTATCCTTCTTCTCTATGCCACATTTATTGAGTTGAAGCACTAGGTTCTTGAATTTTGAGATGATGTCCTCCATAGAATCGAAATTACTTGGACTAAGAGAGATCAGCTCAATCTCCAACAAATGACCTTTGAGCTCGTCCTGTTTTCCAAAGAGAGATTCTAGCTTTGTCCACACTTCATTTGGAGTGGATAGAGAATCAATATGGAATGGAAGATCTAGAGATATAGAGAGACAAAGTAAACCATAAGCTTCATCAAGCCTATGAAACCATTTGTATTTTAATGCAACAACTCCTGGCTCAGTTTCAATCCCCATAGTGATTCTATACAATCCTTTGCTCTTAAGCTCGATGATCATATGCACCTTCCAGTCAAAGAAATTGAAGGGAGTGAGAGTCACAGCTTTGGCTTGATTTTTCTCCATACTGATGCGCTCCCGGTGATGGAAATACCTGCAAAAAAAACTCTTGGAAATTGCTTTGAATCAAGCTATCTCTGATACCATGTGATATTTTTAATTACTAGGAACTAGATTCATAAGACAATTTCACAATGGAATATTTCAGACAATGAAATAAGAAGAATAGAGAAAATAAATTGTGGAAATCACCATGTATATTATTCATTGATATGATAAAAATATATAATATATCCTCCATGGAGAAAATCGAATTCCTTTGAGGCAATATGGAAAGAGCAAAAAGAAAAGGATTAGAAAAAGGCAAAAAAACCCCTAGGTGGCAAAAGCAGTTTCCAAAAATGTCCTAGAGGCTCACGAATTTATTCAGTATGGTATGGAAGCTCACGAGTGAGGTAAATTGAAAGTAATTATGTATTTAGAAGGTTAGATATGGTGTGGAGGTTGAATTGGTCAAGTGGAAAAAGATTCCAAGTAAACTAGCTTTATCTTTTCCACTAGAAAGTAGAGAAAACAGGACAAAGCTAACTAAATCAAGATAGTGTCTTTCTAATTCAGGAATGAAATAAAATCAGAAAGAATCCAAGGAAACATTATCCAGAATCTATCCAAATTCGTTTTTGTGAATGAGGATAGTGTGTGGTCCCCTAAAAGACAAAACTGGCCTATTCTACCTAGTCAAAACTCAGGAAATTAATCATAAATGATTAATTAATTTTATCCTAAGTCTAAAATGACATAGTGGGTTTTTTAAATGTTCCAACATGTCCTAGGAAGGTGTGGACAATGTATGGGCCTTTCCACATGGATTCAAACTTTCCTTTACCAGTCTTGTCATGTGCTTGGTCATAAACAAGGACTAGATCTCCTTCGCGGAAATTGCATGGGTGGACGTGCTTATCGTAGCCGGATTTGAAACGGTTATTCGCTGCATCAATGGTATGTAAGGTTGTTCGATGATATTCGTTGGCTTGTTCCAAAAGGATTAAGCATTGCTCAAGCGATGATGTTTCCAAGAGGAGTTCATAGCAATATGTAACACGGGAATCTAGCACTCGATTGGAAGGACAGACTCGACACCATGAACCAAATGAAAAGGGGTAAAACCCGTGGAAGTCTTAGTGGAAGTGAGGTACGCCCAAAGTGCAGGAAAGAGAATATGGTGCCATTTGTAGTTATGGTTGTTCACAGTGCGTTGAAGGATGGTATTCAGAATTTTATAAATAGCCTCAACTTGGCCATTCCCTTGGGGGTAATAGGAGGAAGCACACTGATGTTCAAATTTGAGAAAAGTCAACAACTCCTTCCAGATGAAGTCCTCAAAATGTTTGCCATGGTCGGATACAAGTTTCTTAGGGACCCAGAACCGAGTGATGATGTGGTTAAAAAAGAAATGGGCTGTAGTATCATCTTTGCAGTTAAAAGTAGGCATGGCCTCTGCCCATTTGGTGAAATAGTCGAAAACCACAATGATGTATTTATGCTCGTTCACCGAGGGGGAGTTACACTCCATAAAATCAATGGCCAATTTATAGAAAAGGCCAATGGTGATAACTAGATGGAGGGGGGCGGGAGGGGTCCTCACCTTGGGAGAAAAGAGATGGAAATTTAGGGAATTTTTTACTATTGTAATGCAATCAATAAAGAGGGTGGGCCAAAAATACCCAACGCGGATAACCTTTTGAGTAGTGGCCATCCCGAAGAAATGACCGCCGCAAGCTCCACTATGAAAATCGTTGAGAACTTGTTCAACCTCGTCTCGAGTGAGGCATCGACGTAAAATTGTGTCGACACTGCACCGATACAGGACATCGCCAAGGAGGAGATAACGCGAGTCATGATGACATATGCGATGGCGATCATTGTGACCGATATCAGATCAAAATTTCTGTGTGCATAGGTACACTAGGATATCGTCGTACCAGGAGTCATCCGACGAAATGATAAACACGTGGTCGTTAGGTAAGCTGGTATTGATTGGTGGTGATGTAGATGAGGATGGTAAATCCGTCATGAGTTGTTCCAATGCAAAGGATTTGGTGCTCTTGGGTGTAGTGAACATGAGGTTGTATTCTTGAAGTATGATGACACATTTAGCCATGCGGCCTTGAAGAAGATGGAGACTCAAGAGATAGTGACCACAAACATTTTAGACTGAGAAGACAATGGCAAGGGCCAACTTCTCCTAATGGGGGGAATGTAGTTTTGGGATGGATAAGATCTAGCTCACATAATAAATAACATGTTCTTGTCGTGCACTGTCTTCTTGAACAAGCACTCCTGAAACGACAGTCGGATGTCGAAACGTAAAGGATAAAATCCTTTGAGAAGTCAGGCGGTGAAATCAACGGGGCGTTCGTCAAGGATTTTTTGAGGGCTTCAAAAGCCACTTGTGCTTGTTCATCCCAAACAAAAGGAACGTGGGTGCAAAGCAAGCGAAGGAAACCATGAACTATCATAGCATAGTCTGGAACGAAGTGACAAAGAAAGTTGGATTTCCCTTGAAGGATCTGTAATTGGCGTAATGTATGCGGGGTTGGGAGGTCAAGGATGGATTGAACCTTCAAAGAATCAACGACAATTCCTTTTTGGGAAATGATAAAACCCAACAACTGGCCTGTAGGAACGCAAAATACACACTTGAGGGGGTTCAAGCGAACTATATACTTATGACAACGCAAAAAAACTTGCCAGAGGCCGTTTACATGGTTGGACCATTTCTTAGATCGAGCCATGAGGTCGTCTAGGTAGACTAGAATCATATGAGACAAATCATGAAAGCAATATGTCATGGCCCGAAGGAATGTGGCACCAAAATTTTTAAGACTGAAAGGCATGACGCGATAGGAAAAGGTGCCCCATGCGGTAGTGAAAGCAGTCTTATATTGATCTTCCCTGTGAATGTGAATTTGATTATATACAGAGAAACCATCCATGAAGGATAGAATATTATGTCCCGCACATGCATCAATAAGTTGCTCAATGAAAGGAGTGGGGAAGTTGTCTTTAGGACAAGCTCGATTTAAATCACGAAAATCGGTACAGACGCAAATGGTGCCCTATTTTTTGTTAACTGACACATGATTGGAAACCCAGGTGGTGTAAGAGATGGGATAAATGAAACCGGCCTTACGTAGTTTCTCAATCTCAACTTTGACAGTGGGGATCTTGGATGGGTGGATGGGACGTTTCTTTTGGCGAATGGGTGGGACATCCGGCCAAGTATCAATATGGTGTTCAACAATGGCGGGGTTGAGATTAGGCATCTTGGTATAGGACCAAGCAAAGACATCATGAAATCTTGGAAGAGCTTCTTATAGGCATGGATCTAGTCTTTGGTACAAGAAGCGCCTAACCTAATGATCCTAGATGGACCAGGTGGATGAAAAATATCAATGTGATAGGTTGGTGAAATGTTGGCCATATTACCTTCCTCGAAGGCATCGAGAGATGGGATTTGGTTCTTAAAATAGTCCACCTTATCAGGGAGGAAGTCCTTTGATTCGATCGAAAGTTGGTTGGCCACAGTAGTGGTAGAATCCTTAGGAATGAGATAGGATCGGTGGTGCATATCATCCCAAGGGTAGTCGGGTGTGGTTAGTACTTTGAGGATTTCTTTGCCACTACGAAAGAACTATGTTGACAAATTGGTAGAGGGGAGGCTAGAAGCTAGAGGCGAAATGGGTTCACCCTCCGTGGAAATCATGTAAATAGTGTTAATTTCTCCCAAGGAGGAGGATTTAGGGGGATGAATCTCCTAAATAGTGGTGATGGATGACTCTAAAGAAGAGTGATTCAGCTCATGGAGAACCAATCTATATTTGGGTAGATCTGGGAAATGATGTGAATAATGACCGTAGACTCCGCATATGGCGCAAGAGTGGTTGGTGAGCATTGACGTGTTGCATTGTTTAGGGGTGGTATCCAATTCAATGACCAGAATATTGGGATCATCATCCAATGTTTTCATGTGCACTTGAAGGTTTGGCAATTATGGACAGTTATGGGTATCATGGCCCAAGTCATCACATAAAGAGCACTTAGGAGGTGCACGGAATGGAGGGGGAGGTTTCACGGGTTTCTTTGTCTGTGGGGCATTGTAATTTTGCGGTCCTTTGGCCCCCAACGCTTTTGGGTGGTGGAGGGGCAAGGTTGGATTTAGATGTGGTCGCCACACCAGGAGGTGGGTGGTTAGCAGTGTTAATCGATTGGACTGGTTGGAGAACGACGTGTGGTGTCGGGGGAGGAGTAGGAGCAAGTAGGTACCATATGGTAAGACCTAATGTTAATCCTGGGAGATTTAGTGTGGCCATGACGGGTGCACTTACTAATCATGAAGGTGGGAACAAGAATGGGATAGTGTGGATAGGTGTTTCTCCAACATGACTAGGTATCGATGGTGGTTGCAGCAGCAAAGGTGGTTGCGAGTTAGGAACCATTTGTTTGGATGAAATGGTGCATAGATTAGATATCTCCACTTTCGTCGGAGGGGGTGCAACAGACCGAAAAGTAGAGGTCATGGGAGTCTCCGAGTAAATTCCAGGTCCAACAGTGGAAACCAAAGAGGTGGGTGCACCAAGAACAGGTTGTTCAACCATGGGGAGAATGTTTTCTGGTGTAGTGGGGGCATTTAGGTTGTAATATGTAAGTTGATCAATCTTAACAACCCATCCCTCATGGGGGAACATCATAATGCAGAAGGATGATGAAGAAACAACCTTCATGGTGTACATGTAACTGCGTCCAAGTAGGAGGTTATAATCAAGTTGTGCGTTGATGACCTCAATGTCGATAAGGATAGTTTTCCCATCCAATTGGACTAGAATGTTGGCCAGGAGGCCTTGGGGTTGAGCCTAGTGGCCATCGTAAGCTGGTAAGGTGGTCGTGGATGGCTGTAGTGTAGGGGATCTGAGATTCTGACACATGAATGTAGACATAATGCATATAGAGGCACCCTCATCGATGATGCATAGATGGATAACAAGATTCTAGATTGACACAGAAACTTGGAATGCTAATGTGGAATGCATACGTGGTTCAAATTGGTCTAAATCGAATGCTATCATCCATGAGTTGGAAGGGTCTATCACACCAATAGTGGATAAGAATGTTTTGCGATGTGCGGGACAATTTTTCAAAACCTCGAGGGTTGATATAGCAGCAGGGGATTGGGATAAGTCATCCACGATATTATAATTGGGGGCAGCATGAGCGTTGGGGTTGTTGTTAATGCGACGTAATGGGAAGCAGGGAGCTTTAGGGGCCCCATCCTACGGTGTTACGGGTATGCGTAATGACTGATGAATGGGAAGAGAATTAGCAGCCTTGTCGGCGGGAATGGTTTCGGTGGTAGAACCATACTAATTTCTGCGTGTTTGGAGGTTGACATCAGCCGATGACATCATTAGAAGGTGATGGGTACTCGAGTCCTTGGGTTGACTAGCAGGTGCAACATAGCTGATTTGTTGTTGTGGTGTCGCAGCCCCTTGAGGGGGAGCCAACATTTGGGTGTTCACTATTCCTTGCGTGGGTAGGGGATTCTGCAACACCATAGGCTATGCATTAGGTTGCGGGGGGTTAGGTGGTGCTGGTGGGGCAACATGTTCTTGGCATTGGGCGTCATCAGTCCAAATTTGGCGAGCTCACTCCAAATGGGGACAATTGTGTGTATAATGTCTATATACCCCATAGATCGAACACAAGTGGTTTGTACGTAAATTAGGGTTCTTTCCTTGAGGAGGTGGTCGATCAGGGTTTTGATTAGCTAGGGTGGCATCGTTCTTGTTTGGGGGATTGGGTGGTTGGACGCCACAATCTAGGGGTTGATTGTTTCCCTGGTTACGTCCTTTTGACTGATTTTGTTGGCCTTGCTGGTTTCTTTAGGCAGGCTGGTTTTGTTGTTGATGTTGTTGGGCATAAAATTTCCCTTGGGGGGTAGGAGGATTCCGTGGTTGAGCAGGTGCTGGTGCTTCCAGCAGTGGATAGTAAGTTGGGGGGGCTTGAGGTTGTGAGGGTGCTTTCGGCGGGGGATAATAAGCAGGAGGGGCTTGCAATTGTGTCGGTGCAGGTTGTTGGTGGTAATAAGCAAGAGGTGCCGCAAGAGGAGTGTATGTTGGTTGTGCATGACCGTAACAATGCATTGGACACGAAGGTACGTGGACATGAGGGAATTTGGCCATGGGAGCATACAGAGGTGTTTCTCCAAAATGTTCTGTGGAACTCGAAAGGTTGGGGCCACTCATGACGAAATTAGGTGTGGGGTTATAAGCCAGGGAGCTAGCAGGGGGCATAACAGTATAAGGTTGACTATGAGACACAATGTGTCCAATAGTGCCCTCGGTAGCATGGGATGCCCCTGACACATCTTTCTGGGAGGAATCGTTGTGGGGAGAATAAGGTAAAATGGAATATAAGTAGCTTGACAGAGCATAGATGAGTTCAAATTGCTGGGCCTTTAGAATGGCTTCTTCTTCGGTTTGAGGCCGTTCAAATGCCACATCCTTGGCAATAACCGAGATAAGAGATTTTAAGAACCAATCTAGGAAGATGTGGTTATCTAACTTGATCTTACATAAACTTTGATGTTTATGCCACTCATGAATATGGTCAGTGATGTGGGTAGCCGTGTTCTGTCTGCAAGACAATAGGATCTCTACACCAGCGTCATAAAGGATTGGTAACTGAAAGAACTACAGGAAATTCAAAGGAATGGATGTAAAGGTGGAATGTGTCCCATGAGGTTGTTCGATGTACCACTTAGCTGCAGAGCTAGTAAGGGTCCATTGTAAAAGGCGAAGGCGAATGGAGTCATCCACTATGGAGTTGGAGGAACACCATAAGTGGAAGGACATGATGTGGTTCTAGGGGTCCTCACCTGACTTTCCTTCAAACTTAGGGATGTTCGAAGGGAGTTTGGTAGGCATGTGAGGCCAAGTGGGGTCATGTCGAATTGGGTCATTGGTCAATATGGCTAGATCAGGGAGGTTGAGGCTAGCCATGAATGGAAAAATGGCAGAAGGATGTGACATGGTTACAAGGGCGTGTGTTCTAGTTGTAGCGGAAATAGTGGGGCCACTGCCCCCAATGGGTGGAGAAATGGTGTGGGTCATGATGGGGATTGAGGGACCCCTAGTAAAAGGTGGGGGAATCGTGTAGGAAGGGTCAGTGCCCCCAAGTGTGCTACTAGTCACCAATGAGACAGTAGTTGTAATAAATCCACTAACCACAGGGATGGATGTATTTACAGGAATACTAGGTGTGGGGCCTACATATGGTATAACGGGGATGGATTTTGAAGTGGTAGCTAGGCTAGTAGTGGACTCACCACCAATGAACCCGATGTAAAAGGAGTTGGAAGTCACGCCAATAATGGGGCTAGATGGAGTTGTAAATATGCGTATCTCTGATTCAGAATCATATGTAAAATAAGGGGTGTCAAGATCTGGTGACGACGCTCTACGCCTTTGACAAGTGGTGTCAAGTGAACCGTGTTGCGGGGACTAGCCCCGTAGGCGACGGGAATGTCTTGGTGAATCAATAGTGACAGGTGTAAAAGTAATAAGAGGTTGTGGTGAGTGAAATGCTAAAAAATACTAGTGCAACCGTGTGTGCAAAAGGAGAGATAAAAAAATATGGCACTCAGGCCAACAAAAATTCTCAAAATGTGTGCTGCAACAATGTGCTACTATAAGCAGAGCGACAAAAAAAATGGTCAGAATGCCAACATGCAGTACTCCTAAAAAATGAAAAAGGTAGACTCACTTAATCCAATGGGGTTATAGGAGCAATCCAACACCTATCTAAGAGATATGAAAGCTCACACAAATCGTATTCCCTGCAAGGTGATGAAATCCACAGTCAAGCAATATGAAATAGAGAACAAAATGGCTAAGGATATCCCTCTACCGAGAGGGACTCCAGGTAAAAGAGCCCTAGAATAATGGAAACTAAGCTACCCCATTCATGGTACGTCTGGAAAGGTGTCCCGCGGCTTTAGTTCTTTGGTCGTCACACACCCAATATGGAATGTATGACGAGAACAACGAGTAGGTGTCCTTCAGTACAGAGTGGAGAGCAGAATTCCACTTAGACCTATGGAACCAATCTTGCTTCTTTTCGTCGTAAGGGATAGGCCCTCCGACAAATCGGTGTTAACCGTACCAACAAGTAATAGGGGATTTTGGATCCCTAGATGACAACAACTATGTCTCAAGTGTAAGTGATAAAGAGGTGTTATTTGGATTCCTATCCCCAGTGTCCTACCTAACTACAAAGTTCTTTTGTGTTCCCCAAGTTGGGTTAAAATTTGGTTGAGTTAAGCAGATTTTAAGGCTCACTTGAATTATGGTGACAGAGTGTGTGCACAAGTGGTGTGTACCCAAGATTGCCCAGCCATGGCAATTAAATAACTAAAACTTGAAATGAAATTATTAACTGCTATGTAAAATAAGTGAACTTGTTGAAATGCTAAAGTCAAATATTTTAAATGGTATAGCAAGAAAATAGCAGAAAAGTACAGCTAGCAAAATGGATGCAAGCAAAAAGATGGTTGTTAGGGCAGAAAAAAACTGGAAAAAATGGTTGCAGGGTGCAGGAAACTGCAGAAAAATGGTGCTGAAAATGGATGACAATAACAGGAAATAGGGTGCAACTTCTGGAATGGAAAGCACGCTGCAAGCCGTGGCTTTCAGGCTGGGACTCACGCTTTCAGGTTGCAGATTTGGGGATGAAAGCTGTGCTTTCAAGGCGCGGCTCTGTGGTTGAAAGCTGTTCTTTCATGGCGTGGATCTGTGGATGAAAGTTTTGCTTTCAGGACACGACTCTAGGGTTTAAAGCTGTGCTTTTAGGGCACGACTATGTGGCTGAAATATGCATTTTCAGGGCACGAATCTGTGGTTGAAATCTGTGCTTTCAGGGCACATTTCTGTGGCCGAAACCCATGCTTTTAGGGCATGGTTTTGGGATGAAAAAGTGCGCTACGAAGGCACGACTTTCGCAGAGACAGTCGCGATCCACGACGCGAAAAACGACCATGAAAAGTGTTGGTTGAACTGAAAAAAAATAAAATTTGAGGCTCAGAGTGAAGTCAACGGCCAGATCTGCAAATATGGGGGTATGGGGGCGAACCGGAGCTGTAAAAGCAAGTGAAAAGAAAAAAACAAACTAAAAATAACCAAATATTCTAAGGGAATCGAACTAGTGGAGTGGCCAAAACTGTAGCTAGTGTTTTCACACCAACTCGTGCTAAAGAGCACCTACTAAGGATGCACCTACATGTGCATGTGATAACATAAAAATAAATCTAAACTACAACAGTAAAAAGTAAACAACCATGAGGAACTCAGTAAATGGAATTTGAAACTTTTTATATTAATGAGAAAACAAGGGTTTGCAATGGTGTTACCTCAAATGGTGAGGTTGTTGGAGTCTTTGCAGCAGTACAAGAGTAGTGCACCAGTTCTCCAGAGTTCTTATCCCTTCTCCAAATGTTCAATGGTAGAAAAAACTCAACTAAAATGGTGAAGTGAAGCTCAAGGTGATAGGCTAGGGTTCAATAGGAATTTTGGCAGCATAAGGGTGTGAAGAGTGATTGATGGATGTTGAAATGGGAGACCTCCATCACCTTTTTATAGAGGTTTTTGGATGATGGATTATTGACCCATGGTTTTAGGCAACCAATAGTATTGGTAAATGGTTTTAGGGTTTTCCCCTCTTTTTGAAATTATTTTGACTTTTTTCCCTTTTTATTTTATTTTTGGGAATTTTGGACCTTTTTTTGAGGGTTTTTTACCTTTTTGAAGGAATTTCATTATTGAGGAGGGAAATAGTGTTTTTTTGCCTTTTTGGTAACCATTTGAGTGTTTTTTTAGGGTTTTGGAGGCCAAAATGGTAGGAAAAGTGGACAAATGGGTTATGTGACTAGGGAGATGAGCTAGTGAACAATTTTTGGGTGTTAACAAATCCCAAACAGTGGGATCCTGGCATTCAGTTGTTGCAGTTGGGGGTTGGACAACTGCATAGGATACAATGTTACTTTTTGAGAAGAGGGTAATAATCATAGTGGTGCACCAGAAACATGGTGGACATTTGGTATTCATCTTGGAATTGAGGATTCCAATTATAGATAGCCAGCAACATATTTTGAGGAGTGAAGTCACTGGTTGGATTCATAGATGGTTGGAATTGGTTTCTTTCTTGAGGACAAACAATTTTGGGAGGGGAGGATTGTCATGTTCCCATTTTTTTAGCACTGGGAAGCATCCAATGACACATCAAACCTCCATGGATCCTAGTGAAAATAAATCAATTAATTAATAAGGGGATAACATTGGCCAATTACTCTAGGCAATTAAATTATTCGCTAGAGAGATTTTGGACTATAGTTGTTTTAGAATAAATTAAATTGGAGATGATGTAATTATTATTTTGATATTTAATTATTATTAAATGTGATGATGAGTTGGATGAGGGCACATAAGGAGATAAGGATAGCTCAATGAGTTGTAAACCAAAGAGGAAAGTGAAATAAAAGTAGAGCAAAGAAAAAAAGAATGAAACTTGCAAAAGCAATGAAAAGTAAGCAAGTGCATAAAGCAGGAAAGTGTACAAAGCAAGCAAGTACAAAAAAGAAGCCAGCCTTGAAAAGCAGGAAACATCGGGAAAGAAAGGAGTGCACAGTTTCCAAAAGGAATAAAATCCAGATAGTGTGGAAAGCATGAAACATCAAGAATATCTAGGAGGGGGCAGTTTCCAAAAGGAATAAATCTAGTCAGTATGGAAAAGCAGGAAAGTTTCAACTCAGTCAAGGAAGGTGCATTGTATGAGGCCAAGAGGGTTCATTAGAAACTTAAATTGCTCAACAAGTCATATAATCTATAAAACAAGGAGGGAAAACCACTTTGATATCTTTTGACAGTTTATCATTTGTGAATGAGTAAGCTCTAAGCTTCTCTAGGATTTGGAGATGCTCCCTTAGCCACTTGTGGTAGATGTTCCCCATAGTTATTGTTCAAATATTCTACATATGATCTAGTAAAACCATTGTTGACTGATTGCAGGTATGATCCAACTCATTTCAGGAGGATATTGATCATACATAGTTAATGCAGAGATCCTAGTAGATTTGATGTGGTATTGATGAGATTCACTTAGAGAGAGAGAGCGGTTGGAGAGATTGTGCTCCTATAAGAAGATTCAGAATTTTAGTGTGCATCCAATGAGTAGAGATAATCTCATTGACCTCCTATAGATCATATTCAGTGATTAAACCTCTCCTTATTAATCTTGTTGAAGTACTCTTCTCCAATCATTGTAAAAATTCAAGAATTGATGGCTCTCTATAATGTATGAGCTATGACACTTCTATGCATTGCTTAATAAGCCCAGTTAATTTTTTCTGAATCATATTTATTAATTTCTGAGTTCATATTAACCCTCTTTGAAATAACACGAGAGCCCCGAGGGCCGTTTGTGTTTACTTTTCTCAAGACTAGCTCTTTAGGCATCTAATTTTGACTAGTTTTGCAGTATTTTTAAATAAAAGATCTATGGATTCCTATTTTATGTTCTGCCATTCATAATAGGTTATTAATATAGTGATGAATCCAATCCAATTCCCATACTAAGCATTCATGAGCCTCTTTTTATGTTTGGGAGAGCTTGAAGTGAAACTAGTTGAGCAGTCCTCCATAAAGCTCTTTCTCTTTGCACCTCCAAACATAGTCAAATACCCCCAACAACTCTATAACTCTTGTCCAACAATATATTTGGGTTTTATTACCTGATATAAACCCTTTTTTTTCTTTCAAGTGTAAGTGTATGAGTCCAGTATGAATATGATGGTGTACCCAGGAAACCTTGGTGTAAACTTCAGCGATAGTTCTTGTTGAACCATAAATGATCCCAGTTCCTTGTGCATAGGACTCTAAAGCTGGACTTGATTTTTTTGTTTATGATTTTTCACACTCATTATCAGATTTTGAAGATCCGAAAGAGTCCAATTCTCAAGCTATGGGTGGGTTAATCCGTGACCAAGCCTAGTTCTTCATGACTAGTTTTGAGGGCTAGTTTCAGTTTTTTCAAATTCATGTTTTAAAGTTTGAATTAGAGATAATACCCTCTGGAATCTGATCTAAGGATATTACAAATCCTTACACATTAATTTTGAAGAGAATAAAGACAATGATTTTATTATCAGAGTGGTGAATTAATGAAAATAGGTTACAATATATTGGAGACCAATTCAAATTAGGTTAAGGATCAATTCAAATTGTCCATGCTATGTATCTAGGATTCATGCTATTAAGAGAGGGATATTCAGGCTTAACTGAGATCAAATGACCCCAATAAGTCATGCATACACTCCTAGATTGAGTTAATTGAAAAAGGGACTCACTGATTACTCAATTAACTGAATGACAATGTGCATGTCCCTAAAATCTCTCAAGAAGAGCGTTATTGACTTAAATTGGGTGCTAATGAGTGTTAAGGGCTAGTTAGAGTTAAGTTTAGGATAAATCAGTGGAGAAGATTTAGCTCTAACTCATGTTCTTCCTTAAATCATGTAAAAGCTCCCTTAAATCAAGGAATGCGTTCTCAAACCAAGGAACGCACCCCAAAATCTAGGGATTGGTCTCATGGGTGATTCAGGAAGTGTTTTTGAGTGTGGTTTGGCCCATTAGACTCATCAATACATGCTATACGAGGGTTATTTACTCTAACAATATATATAGTTTGTCTATAGATAGATATTAATCCATATAATGTCTTACTCTTTGAGTGACCAGGGGTGTGATGGGTCAATTTTGCTCGATGACACCTCTTAATTTAAAAGCGAGAAGAGTGCCCCCCTAAAATCAACTCTACGTGAAGTTTTGAGTTCGTAGACGCCATCAAATTGACAGTGGAGAAAGAATTCCCTAGTGTTGTATCGTGCACATATATTCTAACCATTATTGCTTGAGATTCAGTGCACTTAGTCTAATATTCTACAACATGATCAATAATATTATAAAATCTTAATTTTGTATAGATCTATATTGAGATAGATGATTTTGCAATGAAATCTTATGCATATTGTATTTTCATTGGCGTAGAGAAAATGCCTTTTTTGGGAGGTGCTACTTGGAAGGAGAGACTCAACAAGCACTAGTGTAGATGATGAAATAATGATATACCTTCTCCAACATTCAATGTGAACCGACTTGTTTTGAATTTTAAAGATCAAGGGATTCTCCTCTAGACATGTTTGCACTTTCAGGTAAATACACACATCACAGTATATCAATACAGGATCTTCACACATTGCATATGTTAATGAGTTGCGTGACAACTAGTATGTATATTGTATATTGTGAAAGTGCTCACACCAAAGGACATGCACGTTGATTTTTTTTTAGATACAAAATTTGCAACAAAAATACAACCATAGATAGTTTTCAAAAAATGATTTGTCATTTGCCTTTTTTTTTCAGCGGAAAAAAAACCATACTATTGGTATTCATTTAGGAATCAAATAGTACAAAATCCTAAGCCATTTTGAGAACATGACTTATACAAAAAAGAAGGCCCTATGGAGCCCTGAATCAACATCCATATTACAGAAAATAACATAGAATTCATCTTGTGTAGAGTGTGATCAATCTAGGGACTGATCATAGATCAATACATCAAAAGTTCAAAAAAAATGCATTGCCACTACAAGTATGATATGAAAACCTGACCCAAGTTGAGCAGAAGACTCTCTTGATATTCTTCCCACTTAATAAAACCTTCAGCGCCTTCATGAACAATTTTGGATAAGGTATCAACAAGTGAATTATGTTGTCTAGATATATGTTCAAAAAATATAATCTTGAAGAAAAGAATAGCTTCCTTAATTCTGCGACACTAGTGATGTAGAGAGATCACATTGATATTAAAATCTCCTTGAGCCCATTTGATTGTTACCCTGGAGTCACCATAAACAGAGATTTCATGAAAACCAAAATATTTGGAAACTGTAAGAACACACCACAAACCAACCATCTCAGCCTTGGTATTAGTGTCCCTGCCAGAATTGAGTTTCAGAGTATAGTAATGATCCTTATTGATATAGATAACCCCACCAATAGCACAACGCCCATCAATAGTTGATCCATCGAAGAAAGCCACCGGTCTGTGAAAAGTGCATTGAAAGAGAGTTAAGTATAAGCTTTATTACATTTACAAAAATATAAATTACATATTAGATATTTTGTATATGTATATATATGAATTCAAGAGAGTTGTTGAAGAGAGTTATATTTATTTATATAGAGAGATATATAAGAATTCAAGAGAGTTATTGTAAAAGAAGCAACGTATAATAATTTAATTGAAGTGATAAAAAAATGTATTGGAAACTCTATATTGATGTTATCATATGATTACCCGTAAAAGAGAAAATAAAGGTCACCTTCGCCCCTTCAAAAGAAACATGTCGCCCTTTCCAAGCCAGATTAAAGGAACAATCTCATGTCGTTTCCAAGCCAAAATAAAGGAACACTCTCTAGATATGGCTCACAAGTCCCAACCATATATAAATATCACTTGATTAACACAATGCATCACAAAAGTATCATTCATTGGATTTCCCAAGTATGTCTTCACACTAACATATATTATTAGAAAAGTTCTATCTTAATTCAATATTTTAAGTCAGTTTTAATGTGATCATGATCAGGTTCCTGCAGAGATTTTAGAGATAAATTTAGTGACATGGAACAAGGGAAAAATACTATGCAAAGGATCTCGGGCTGTTGGAGAAGTTTATTTTCATCAATATCAAAAGGATTTCAATGTGTTTTTGAGAGCCTGGGTAGACGAGATGGTTGGTGGAGGCCGCATGGTTTTACTATTACTTGGTCGAAAATATCGCGATCCAAGCGATCAAGGTTTCATGCCTTCTCAATAATTTTCATGTAGAGGTGACTAATTTAAGATGATTCACAAAATACAATATATACTTTTATAGGAGTTTCCATTTTTCTTCCAAATTTTCATTTCTTTTTTTTAAACAAGAAACTTGTTGCTCACAATCCTTATTAATATAATGTATTACATCCTATTTGTAATTAACTTAATTACATTTCATTATTATAAAATTTGGTCATATTTGTTCAAATCATTGTCCCCATTGGCATAAGATGTGTCCAATCCATTGTATGGATATGTTAGTTTCTTTCATTGCATATAACCTTTGTATTAATCATTTTTTATTAAATATTAATTTTATGTCCTTGGACAATTTATGAGTTTTATGTCAAACTAGAACTTTGGAACAGAAGAAGAACAAAGGGAGAATAAAATAACGCATTCAACAAAAATGTTTAGAATTTTTTTTGCTTTCAAGATCATTATTATAGACAAAATTGAAATTAGAGGTAAATTATTATAGCAACATGAAGAAGAAACATAAAATAAAATAATGTATTTAACAAAAAGTTTAGAATAAATTTTACTTTTAAGACCATTATTGTAGAAAAACTCGAAATGACTTAAATTTTAGGTAATTTTTTACAGCAACATTGCATAACTACAACCCTTGGTAAGGATTTTGTGAGTTGTTTTAGGTAGAATTAACTATGAGTGTCTTGGTTAGTGTTAGGGACATGCCATAATCTCTCTACTTTAGGTACTTAGTGTTGGGTATGTGTTATATTCTTTGCATGTGGGGAACATCACCCTACGATCCTTTTGGTTTGAGTTTTATGAGTTCATTGAATCATATGCATCAGGCACAAAACTTGGGGAAGGGTGTTCATAGGGCGCCTAGCCCCCTTGCTCTACGGAGCAAATTTTGATGCAATTTGTTAGCCCCGAGGTGTTAGGGTTTGGGGAAATGCCCCAAATTGTGGGGGAATATTTTTTTGGAAAATGTGTAGTTTTCATAATGTCTAATTTAATCTTGATTAAGGCATTGAGGTATATTTTTATCCAAGTTAATGGATTAGGGGTTTGAATGTTGCATAATACCTTAGTATTGTATTGTGAATGGTTAAGAAGATACAATGAGAAAGTGAGAGGTGCAACTCTAAGTTTTATTAGTTTTACCAACTTGGGGTTTCCAAGGTAAATCTCTATGTATTGTGTGTGTTCCATTGTTTAATATTTGTTTTGCTTAAGAATCTATATGCATTATTTCACTTCATGGGTTTAAAATTTACACCTAGGGGTTAGTTAATTAATGTAAAAAGACATGTTCTTGACATAAGGCACATTAGGTAGTTACCCAATGTAAAAGACTCATGTTTATTACACAATTCCCACTAAGTGTTTGGTACTCATTAGTTCAGTGGAGCCACAAGTAGTTAGGGTTTTGCTAGAGAAAAAAACTATTTATAAGCTAGTAGACTATGTAATGTTTTGTCAAGTATTGTTATTATATTGGAGCTCTATGCAATACGAGGTTGTCCCTTAAAGAGGCCCATGAATAGTGCTCTTTCTATATTGGATTAACAATATAAGGGTTATATTATGTAGCTTGTATATCATTGTCCCTCTTATTTACTTCTTTGCAATTTATATTTCTTATAGAATTGCTCAAAAAATCTTGTTTATATTGGTTAAGTACATTACAAGTGGTCTTAGATATTTTTCCTATATTAGAATGCATATATATTTGATTAGGATACATATGTGATCTAGCGTCTTTAAACATAAATATCTATCGTTCAATAGGTGAAATTGTGTTTGTGAAGAATACATGCAGTGAAAACAAGTGGTGTCACCTTGTTGGACACCCTTGTACACCTTTGTTGGTACCCAACACATAGTATCATATAATACATAATCTATCCATAGATTTAATCTTCCACATACCTTTAAGCATATTGAAATCATTGAGGTGCACTTGAAACTAGCCTTACATAATACTTCCAATCACCTTGTTGCTATAGTACATTGAGAACAACACTCGAGGAGATAATTTTTAGGTACAAAATAATTGGGTAGTATGCATAAATGTGTGGTCTATTCTCCTTATTTATCGTCATGAAAGATTCAATCGATTACTATTTTTCGAAATCCTCAGGCATATTAGAGAGTTATAACAATTGAAACTCCTTTGTCTTTAGAACTATGAAAACCCTACCCTTTTGTAGAACATGTAGCTTAAAAAAACAATTCATGTTAGTACTTGGACATGAGAAATACAACTACCAAAGTAAAAAAATAAAAAATAAAAGCTAGGGCCTACTTATAACATTGTGGAAGACCTATCTAAAAGGACTCCTTGTCCAATGTTGATCACATTAGTAAATCTCTCAAGTAACCTTTTATTTTTGTGGACCCAACCATGCTCTTATGGGTAGCCTAATCAAACAACCTCCTTGCATGGAATTTATCGCATTGGTAATCATTCTCATATAACTCTTTTAGTGCACACAAGGCCCATGATGTCCACAAAGAACTCCACCATAGATAGCAAGATTATCTAGATGGAAAAAATAGTTGCTCAGTTGAACACAAATGTTCGCTAGTATAAAAATGGGTGATAAATGATTGAGCGACCAAAAGAGTTGGTCACCATGCGAAATAAATGACTAAACCACCAAAACCATTGGTCATTGTTGGAGGAGTCTAGTTGACTTGTTGACTAGGTCCTCCCGACCAACCGTAGTCGGGTCGGTCCAATCAGTTGGACAGTTAGATGACCGAGCAGTCAATTATAATTGATTAAATACCATGTAACTTGTATGAATAGGCTGGTGAACGAAGATAAAGAGCACTACTTTGTACATGTTTGGCTTGTTGAGATAATAAATACTCTAGTTCCTCTGGTCACTACTACTTTATTTCTCCCGCCTTCATTATGTGTGTATTATCTTATATGCCATGTATCTTTATATATTATGTGCACAATGTACTACTAGTAACCTCCTATAATCCCATAGATTACAACATTGGTTCCATTGCTGGTAGTACTGAACCGAGATATGAAATGGTCATATATACGTAAATGGTGAGTGAGGGATAAATTAGAGAGTGGCGGAATAAAAAAATTGCAAATTATGCACAAAACTATGACAGAAGGAATAAGTTAACTCTTGCACTGGACAGAGAAAAATTCTTCACTGAGTCCATGATCGATTTATAGAAGTTGTTCCCCATGAGATAAAGAAATTACTCGATGCCTTTCATGAGAAAGTTAGATGCCCATACTGAAAGACTGTTAATGCACAATATCAATAACAGAGGAAGAACGAATCTATATGAATGAATCGAGAAGATATGTGAATATTTGTGTGAAGAAAAAGATGTGAAACATAGAACTTCAATTGACGCAGTCCGAAGCAGATTCTATAGCGACCTTCACGGAGGATTTTTCTGTACAATACCAACTTTTCTATATAATTTCCTAATAGAAAAAAGGAGTTGGTTGTATAATCGAGTGACAACCACCGCTATACCACCTTGCTACAACAAATTGGGAGAAAAAAAGAAAGACTAGGAGCACTTCCTAAACGAACGGGAGTGGGAATACTTTCTTAGCAAATGAAATACATTCCCGAGTGTTATAGAATGATTTTCCACACCTTATTCAACATGCCTTGATGTCCTACCATGTTCCTCTACAGACTCATATTATCCCTCTTTCTCAGTAAAACCCCTAAAAATCACATTTTTGTTGATGTAAGCAGGTGAACAGCATGACATCATGCATATACATAGGATGATCCATTACATTCCTACATACATCGGGTTTCATGCTCAAAATTAAAAATATTTCGAGTTTTCCTTCCCAAGTAATGATCATTTTGATCAGTGGCCTTCCATATGCTGGAAAACGATCCGATTCGACCCTCCACCTCCTTTGAGGGTTATATATTGAGCCATTGTGGAGCATTTAAGAGAGGAGAAATTAGAGAGAAAGAAAAATATGGAGAAAATTTTCCCCATTGCCATTGACTTGAGTCTGAGTCTCTTTGTCCTTGTTTTTTGAACTCTTTTATGTTCATCTCCCAAGCTTGTCCATATCTTGTGAAGGAGGAACCCAATTACTCCTTGAACTTGTGAGATTGCCATTACACATAGGATTGAAGTGGTGGAGGCCTAGGTGAAGGAACTTAGTTTCTTGGTTTTGATGAGTTTCCTTCAGAAGGTTGACACTGTGTACTTATGTTCATTACATTAATAGAAATACTCTTTTATCGTCCAATACATGTTACAAATGTTTATGTTATTCTCATTGGGTATATTTGTTCAATATGCTAATGGATTATGCTAGTTTATATGCTAACAATTTATATATATTCTATATGCTCGTATATATTTGTTGTTGAGGACAAGTTGTAGGTAAGGAGCATTGGATTGCAAGATAAACGCTGGCCTTCTTCCAACATCCAAATGATGTAAGAGGTTTCTCTTTGTTGTTTTCATTTTACATTTATATAGCATACTTGAGAATTGAGTTGATTTCTGGTGTCACTCTGTCTATTGTGGTCTACCCAAAGCCATAGGAATTTTTTATTTGTAACATAGTTAGTGAATCCACTGGGGACAATCCTTTTTGGGGTCTTTTTGGGAAATTTTTCCTTCTTATTGCTCTCTATTTTTTTGAGTTTCTATGTCACTGGTAGTTTGACAGTCAATACACTGCTTTTATCATGATTTATTTGGATTCATTCTTAATTTTTTGACTATTTTTTCTCCACCCATGCAGGATGGCTGAGCCCCACCTATGTACCCACACAGATTGATTGTGTCTTACTCGCGTACGTACTCTGTTGTTTGCCAAAAAACTGCGTACATCTGAATTTTAAGCCTATATCTTGAGTTGGATGTTTGCTGGGTGAATTCTGAGTGTTGTTGAGTCTTCTTGGGTCTCTATGCTATCTGTTGGTTTCCTTTGTAGTGACTGGAATCTCGCCTTTTATTTAGTTTTTAATTAAATTGGTTTTTTTCATTTTTCTTCATTGGTAGTCATTTATTTGCTTGAGCCATGCTTCTTGGTGTCTTGCTGGGTTGGTTTTCTTATACTAGTTGCATAACCTGAGAAGTTTATGGTTCGGTTTTTCTTTTTCATGGTGTATATTTTGAAAATACAAAAATACTTGAATTTTTCATTTTACTTGGGCACTTTCATTTTTGCTTGGAGTTGCATTAGTCTAATCATTATTTTGAAAGATTGCATTTGCATTTGAAATTGAAAGAGACTATAATTGTGCATTTTTCATTTAGTGGCATACAAATTTCATTTGAAAGACAATATTAGTACTTAGCAAGTTTATAGTGAAGACTAATCATAACAATTTGAAGCATTTTCTAACCCAAAAAGAGTTGAACGATAGACACCAAAAATGGGTGATTAAGATTCAGTCCTATGACTTCGACATAGAGTACAAAAAGGGTAAGATGAATGTAGTATTTGATTCCCTCTCTATGAAGCCCATTTTTTCCTTACTGCAATTCTCAACTGATTGGAAAGTTCAGCTAGCCATTGAGTATTCTAAGAACCCATTTTCTTGCGAAGTGTTCGATGGGATGATTTATGATGATTCCTACAAAGTCCTTAATAATTCCATATATTATAAGGAGATAATTTTTTAGTGCCTGTATTGAATTTAAAAGAAAATATTTTGGAGGCATCCTACAATGCACCAGTAGTGAGTCATCCTGGGTTCTTGAAAACTTACTGGAAGGTGAGAGAGAGGTTCACATGGAGGATCCTCAAGAATGATGTGTTAAGGAATGTAAGGGAGTTTGTGGAATTCCAACAGAATAAAGTAGAGAGCACTCATTTGGATGGCCTCCTTTAACCCCTGCCAATCCCAGAACAAAAGTGGGAAAGTGTTTCAATGGATTTCATCATGGGGCTTCCCATAGTTAGTATTTTTGTAGTGGTTGATATATTGACCAAGTTTTCTCACTTATTTGTTGTCACATCAACCATTACAGCCAGTTAACTTGCTGCACTATTATTTAAGGAAGTTTTCATATTGCATGGCCTACCCAAGAATATAATAAGTGACCATGACAACAAATTCACTAGTGCCTTCTAGAAAACTTCGTTTGAGCTGGTTGGAACTAGTTTGCACCTAAACACAAGATACCACCCTCAAACTGATGACCAAACTGAGAGGATGAACCAATGGCTTGAAATTTGTAATACCCCATTTTGACCCTTAGGATATGTTAGCATTTAATGTAAATAATGTGTACATGTGATGTATGTTTTCCTAGCGTGGAGCTCAAGGCCAAGGCCCCGCTAGTGAAAGCCTGAATTTTGATTTAAAAGGCAAACATTGATATTTTGATGCCCATGTGCTCTTAAGCCATGGAAATTGTAAAAAGGATGTAAATAAACATCATGCAATAAAATACCAAAACTGGCTACGGAGGCAACGAATGAGAAGGGGCCACGTGTATCCACTAGGGAGTGGTGAGGGGGCTATGGGATTGAACCATAGGCTTCCATATGTCACCTTGAGAACCCATTTGACTTACCTTGCTGACATTTATTATGTTGTAAGGAAGTGGTTGAGGAAGTCAGTCCATGGCTTCAATGGAGCATGGGCAGCCCAGAAATTCGTATGGTAGAGTATGGGCTCTGTTTTCTTGTACCACAAGCCACTCTACCTCATGGATGTTGCTTCTTCCTCATCCCCATTCCATTGGGAAACTTACCAGCACCATTTTCCATCCAAAAACGAATTGCCAGCAGGGAGAAAAACCAGAAATCGCGACTGTGAGAGAACCCACGTTTTGAAGAGCCATAAACGCCCAGATTTGGTATTTGACAGTGAAATCCAATGGGGGATCCATAGATATGAACCTTGGGGCGAATTTAGGAGCATTAGCTATTCCGAAATCCATTGGAAAACCCAGTTTTTACAGCCCAGAAATGAAGTGACGGGATTGAGTTATTGGATAACAGAACTGTGAGAAATCCATGTGTGAATGACTGAGCAGAGGTTTGGTTTGCTTGATAAACCCAGTGAAGGCTAGAATCTCAAGGAATTAGCAGCTGGACCTTTCTATGCCCACCCTGAAGAGCACTGGAGGGAAGGGACGCCTGAGGGACTGTGCAGCAGAGAAGGGGACCTTCCTTGTGTTGGGTGCGGTAGGTATTGTGGGTGCCATGACTGCTGAGTTCATTTGAGATGCCTGTAGCTTTCTGGTTGAGCTCACTGGCTTAGCATCCTCCTCATTTGTCATTTGTATGCTTGATAAACCCAACGATGTGTTGGCTTAACATAGCTGATGACCGAAACCATGGCTGTCTGAGTGAAACCCTGACCGTGAGTGAGCCAGCTAGTTCTTCCTTAGTGGATACATAGCCCAGCTCGGGGGTGATCTCTCAGCTGAAAGAATATAGGATGGACAGAGATCTATGGTTGGGTGGAACATTGCTCTCACGTAGCCAGTCGTTGGACATTTGTGTTAAAAGATAAGTATTCTTGTGAATTAATTTATATACATTCTGAGTTCTGTAAAGTGCTAAATCTAAATGTTATTTATTCATGAGGTTGAAATTGAAATGAAGTCTGTGCATAGCATAAGAATGGGACTGAATCCCTGCATATGGAATCATCTTCTGTTTGTGCTAGATGTGTTGAAGCATTGCTGTTGGTGTGCGTGCAAATGTGTTTTAATTCCGCTGTGCTTATATTGAAGCTCGAATCTGCACACAGAAGTTTTAAATTGATGTAAATATTTAATATTGAAATATTGGGGCTAAGTCTGCCAAAAGCCCGGTGTGTTGTTAATGTTTTCCTTCCCTGCATTTGTTGATGGAAGGGGACGTTACAGAGTGGTATCAGAGCTCTAGGTTCAACACTACGGCTGTTGGGCCCTTCACAGAGATATAAATCATTGTGTGTACATGCATTTTGTATTTGGAACTAAAATGCATTAAAGAAACCTCAAGATTGCATGGCTTCTATTTGTTGGAATGGGAAATCATTTCCATGACTGTTTGGGGATTTTTGCAAAGCTGCTTGCATTGATTGCATTCTATGAAATAGAGGAAGGAGGGATAAAATTCATTTTTAGGTTGAATGCTTGCTCTAATTTGTCCCCAATGCTGTAGCATTCAGTTTGTATTTGTTTGTTTGCCTCCATGGAGGAGAGAAAGGAGGGGCAACCTCTGCCATCTTATATTGTTTTGTTGTTGTTGTTGTTGTTAATTGTTGTGCATAGGAGATGATTCATCATGTGCTTGAGACCTTGACTAATGATGAATCCATGTTCCTTGAATGTCCATGATGCTTTGAATGCATGAACTTGAATGTTGAGCATGGCTGGAAATGAGTTTTGTTTGTTAATTTCCTGAGTAAAAGCATGAATAATCAGTTGTTACAGCCCCATGTTTTAATGATGATTTTTACTTACAATGAATCCACATTGTGTGGCCAATTGATGGTTTTCAGAAATGAGGAAAGCCTGCAAATTATGCCCTTATGCTCATGAGTCTCCTTACCCATGCTTGTTGGCTGCTTGGAGATTAATTGTGAATCCATTGGTTGGATTGTTGAATGTGAAATGAAAAGAAAATCCCTTATTAGAGATGCAAGTTCTTGTCATTCTCTTACTGTTTTTATGCAAGTTTTATGCAAGTCTGATCTGTAGTAGTTCACCTCTGTAAGGGAATGAAAGGGCACATTCCAGAAAATTTTCTAACTGTTGTGAAAAGTTGCAGTTGCAGGCAAGAGACAGAATGGTTTTGATGTAAAATTGGGAAGTTGGGGGCGGCATTTTGATTGGGAAAAATGACAGGGTCAAACTTCTCAGATGAAGAATAAGATCACATAGGTGCATAGACCTCTTCCAGAGCTTTCCAACGGTACCAAATTTGTCCAATTTGGTTAAGGGACGAAGGAGAAATGGACCCCGGAAGTTACAGGAAACGCAAGGTGCGCGGCGGCAGTTTTAAATCTGCGCGGTGCGCGGAATGTGTGCAGATTGTGCGCGGATTGTGCGCAGATTGCGCGCGGGGCGCACACAGATCGCGCGCGGATTGCACGCAAGTCGCACACAGATTGTGCGCGGATTGTGCGCAGATTGCGCGCGGGGCGCGCACGGATCGCGCACGGATTGCGCGTAGGTCGCGCACAGATTGCGCGCGGATTGCGCGCACAGATCGCGCGCGGATTTCGCGCAGGTCGCGCACAGATTGCGCATAGGTTGTGCTCAGATGGCGTGCAGGTTGCGTGCGGATAGTGCGCGGATTGCGCGCAGGTTGTGCGCAGGTGGCGCACAGGTGGAGCACAGGATGCAAAGGGAGTTTAAAATGTGAAAAGTAAGAAGTAGTTAAACCCAGAATTTTATAAAAGATGAATGGTGCATCGAAATTGAGATCTGCGAAGTGCCGAGTGTTCCTTGTTATATGGACTAACTTTTCCTGATATAAAAGTTTTTGCGATTCTTCATATATTTTCTTCCACAGGTGGCTGAAGTTGGCATTCTGGACCAAAATACAACTTTGTAAAATGTGCAGAATTGGAGTAAAAGTTGTCATTTTTGAAGAGATGCAGTTCCCACACCTGATGTCGGAATGGAGCATGAAGACAGGCATTGGAAAGCTTGTCCAGCAGGGAACAATGATGCATGACCAGAGTTTGAATGAGGTCTACATATATCACAGATATTTAGTGCAGAAGAGTGCCAGCGGCTGTTTTAACAAACAAATTTTGTTGTCAATGTGGACAATTTCTACAATTGCATGATATGGAAGAGGAATTCCATGTTATAGTGAGGGATCGAAAATGGAAGAATTCTTTAAACCCCTGTTTGTTATCATACTTATAATTATGAAATTGTCATATGGCATAAAAATGTTAAAAATGTAAGGGATTACATAGATGTATATGCACTAGATGACACCTTAACAAACATTGCATAGTGCATATGGAAATGCTTGTGCATATATGGGATATTGCATATTGGTAGAATAATGAAGTCTGCATATGCAATGAACCACTAATGGAGAATATTGTGGTTGATAATCACTATTGATGTGGTATTGGTTGTAGGACCAAAGATAACAAAGAGCATGGCTAAATGTGCTGAGGATGTTGTTGCATGAAGCCAACAACCTTATGCAGAAAGGATGGTGCAACAAATCAATGATCATAAAGTTGGAAAAAGGACTGAGCAGCCTTGGTGAGAGGCCAACTGATCAGGTAACATCAGGCGATGTTTATGGTAACCATGCAGGTAATGATTATTGGTGCCAAATTGCATGAATGTTGAAAGAGGATTTGGTAAGATCCCTCCAACTATGTTTGAGTTATGTTGAGTTAGTTTGCATGTGATATTGAATACCGATTGGGACTGTTAACCTACCAAGCTTGGTGAGGTGTGGGTAAGTGAAGGAAATGATCCTTACACCCTATGACTGTTTAGAAATCTCAATGCATTCATATGAATTTATATCATGCCATGTGTATGTTGGTTATGTGCTTAATAACCAAAGCAAGTGAGGACTGGTGGTCCTGATTATGGTAACACAAGTTATATGAGATAGTCATGTTTCGATCATAATATGCTTGAATGCATAGTACTCATGAAACAATGCAAGGTGGCATTGAGTGGATGTGCATTAAGAGATTTTATAAATCTTGTAGTTAAGCATTGAGTAAATGCATATGAAAAACTTGAGTAAATGTTGTGAATATGCATGCATGTGGGTACCTACACCTGAGGAGATGTATTGTGTGCATGCATGATTGCGATATATGTATATGTCTGATTATAATTGAGCAATAGATTAGATGATGAACTAATGATAATTTTGAGATCATTTCATGAGCTGCTATGAATGCAGGGGAAGAATTGCATGAAGGTAGTTATGATTGACATACTTTCAGAGTGCTCTGTTGGAATGATAGAGTTGTATAAATGATATGGCTATGAATTAATGAGAATTTAAAAGCTTTAAGTTAATTGCATAAATGATGTGACTGTACCTTGCAATTTTAGTATGATAATGATTTACGTGAAGTAAATGAGTTTGGTGATATGGATATGTTAACAGCTAGAAGTGTTTGAATTATGGAATGTTATAATTTTGGAAATGCTTCAGTGACTGTTGCAGCAATGAAATATTATATGCATGGGGACTCACAACATGTTTGACTGATTGAAAGTTTCAGACTCCAGGTAGAAATGTCTTGCGTGTGGCAATGGGGATAAGACCATAGTAAAGACTGAACTCTACCATGTGCAAAGGCCAAAGGTTATGAGAAGGTTCTCATGGTTGTGGAATTAAATTTATGCATGAAACAGATCTGAAAATGTTCTGATTTAAGTTTATGAGAATAATATCATGGATGCAAGTCTAATTCTGTAGGGAGCAGATTTGTGAATTTGATCTAGAACTTATGAGAAGGAATCTCATGGTTGAGAGCTCTAAGTTCTGTTAGTAAGAACAGTTGTAAATATCAGATTTGTAAGTGTTTCAGATTTGAAATTTTGCTAATAATTGCTAATGACTGTTTGGCTTACATGAAAATGTGTCAGGAGGACATGCTGTAAGTGGATGCTCATGTATGGCAGCGGGCATAAGTCCATAGCGGGCAGAGTGGTGTCACTTACAGGAGCCAAACAATATGAGGATAGCCTCATGGATAAGAAAACTAATTTCTGTAGTAGACAGAGTTGCAAATTCATACTGAATTTAATTATTAGTGCCATGGATTGGTTATGAAACAATCAGATTTGAATGGTATTGTTAAATGTTGCTGACTGTTTGGCTGTTTAATAAGTGTGCCAGGGAGACACATTGCAGTAAGACCAAGAGAGAGAGGTCCTGCAGAAGCCAAACTTCATGGGAAGGGACTCCATGATTTGAAAGTGGGTTTCAGGTGAAACGCCATAAGACATTATTAATGTCTCATCTGCACTACATGATTGGTAAACAATATGAGTGAGATGGTGAAGATTATGTCAGTAAGACATGTGAGAGGCATGTAACATCAAAAGGAATTGGGATGGCAAACCGAGGGACTGTCAACTCAGAGAAGGAGCCCCCATTCCTCATTAAAGAAGAGAAATAACATCTGCAAATGGATAAGTGTTCCATAAACCCTGATTGATATATATATATATACATACATGCATGTCAAATTATTATAGTTAATATGCAAAGCATGTTTTGATTTTATTTCCATTATGGCAGACTGCTTGAAGTATGATTAGGACCTTCATAGTTCACATCAGTAAGGAGTGCACGCCTTTCTAATGCTGAGTTATGTTAGGGATACCAATATTGACTACGCCTTAAGGGAATGGACGCATTCCTGGTGTTTCAAGATTGGATAGTGAATGCTATGAAATATGTTTACAGTTTAGAGCAGCAATACTAATGAGCTTGCTATCCATTTGGTGTTGACAGATTATACATATGAAATTCAGTGCTGCACATTAAAGGGAAAAGTAAAGAAAAGAATACTCAAGAGGACTGTATGAGCAGTGGTAACCCTTGTGTAGGGTGAGTGGGTATCATGGGGCCATGATAGCCTGCAGTTAAGAAAGTCACCTAAAGAATTCCTTAATGGAACCGCCGGCTTACACAAGAGAAGAAGTGCCACCCTTGTGTGGGTGAAGAATTGTTATGCGCATTGAGGGATTGTGATACATGTGAAAGGCTGATGCAAGCCTAAGGCAAAGGGTAGTGGAGCCTTGACCTGTAATGGTCGGTGGCGCAGTTACCTTCCATTGGCCGATGACCCAGACGTATGTGCTGGCTCGGCAATGGAGAGGGCCAACCAGGTATGGGACTGGTTGGGCACCACCAAATGCTTGGTAAACCCAGTCGGCGTGAAGGTGTACTGGTAGGGCATTAATTATTTGATGATTTGGAGCAGCCTGCGCGCTGGCCAAACATCCTAGTCTGCAGGAGGATCCCAAGGCTTATAAAGTAAAAGTAGGACCCTGTGGACCAGAGAAGAAATGCACAATACAGATAAGTATTCAATTTCATTTATTTCTTGTTTGGAATAATGAAGATTACAAGTATAAGTCTTGTAACAGTGAGCTGATGCATTATTGTTTCTTTGTTGGAAACCTTGGTCAATGCAGGAAGCAAGGACCCTGAAAGAACTATAAATTGCTTGGTAAATCCAGAGAGTGGCTGGTTGGGCAAGATTATTGATGATTTGGAGCAGCCTATGTGCTGGCCAAACATGCAAGATTATTGGAGATTTGGAGCAGCCTACGTGTTGGCCAAACATACAAGACTATTTGATGTTGAGGGGCAGCCTGCGCGCTGGCCAAACACCCAAATCCATAGGCGATTCCAAGGCTTGTAAAGCAAGGAAGGACCCTATGGAATAAAGTGAAGACATCTAGTGCAGATAAGTATTTGGTTATCTTGTAATTTCTTGCTTATGAATATACATGTGTATTTGATTTGGCTATGATTTCCTATGAAAATAAACTAAACATGTGAATTAATTCAATGTTTGAGTGTAGGTATTGCTGGAAGCAATGACTATGAAAGCATCTTAAGGATGCATGTGGACATGTAACCGTCCTAAAGAGCTCAGCATGAGCAGTAATGGAAAGATGGAGCTAGTGGGACTGTGTGAGTCCTAGCAGCCAAGAGTTGTAGATAAACCATGTGGAGGGACTCCATGGTTGAGAGGTCTGAAATAGACCATAGACATTAAGTGTCATAGCCAAGAAGGGCAGGTCAAGCATTCACGTTGAGGTGAAAGAGACTAGGAGCATGAAAACCACCGTGGTAGTGTGGGTTCCAGAATGGAACAAGACTAAGAGAAGAAACTCTTACTGCTCTCTCTTTCCTTTTTATTGATGCATTTATAAACACAGAAAATTGTTGAATGCATGTATGGCTAAAAGTAGAGTGTGTTTATTTGATTGAAATAAATTGTGAATGCTGAAGTAGTTAATTTAATGTGAATGGATGAACATGAAAGAATTCATGTGTATGCTGGAAAAGCATGGAAAGTGTGAAAGTCTCATGAATAGAGCATGGGACCTCCATGTCAATTGGGGAAAAACCATTGACTGGTTTTTTTTTTATGTTTGGGTTATGCTTGGCCTAATGATAATTGTAATGATGAATTTCACAGGTGGAAATTAAATCATTTGGTTGCAGTTGTTATGAGCAAGTGTTGCTTGTGAGCCAAGTGAGAACCAGCTATGCACAATGACCATGGCAGCAGACCATAAACTATTAGAATTGGCTGGAAGTCTTCTTCAAACAATTGCCAAGACCCAAGAAAATATTGGAGAGATGCTCAAGATGCAAAAGCAGCAGAACGAGATGAACCTCAAGAGGGTAGCAACCATAAAGTTTTCAGACTTATGGATGAGCTGGAAGATCCGAATCAGCAGGAGCAGCTTGTGAAAATCAAAGGACTTGGTCCTGAAAGTTCAAAGTAAAGAACAGAATGCAGGGCAGATTTGTAAAGTTTTTGAAGTTTTGAACATGTGTAAATTGTATACGTATGCCTAAGTCTTGGAACACCGAGGACGGTGTTATTCTAAGGGGGAGGGGATTGTAATACCCCATTTTGACCCTTAGGATATGTTAGCATTTAATGTAAATAATGTGTACATGTGATGTATGTTTTCCTAGCGTGGAGCTCAAGGCCAAGGCCCCGCTAGTGAAAGCCTGAATTTTGATTTAAAAGGCAAACATTGATATTTTGATGCCCATGTGCTCTTAAGCCATGGAAATTGTAAAAAGGATGTAAATAAACATCATGCAATAAAATACCAAAACTGGCTACGGAGGCAACGAATGAGAAGGGGCCACGTGTATCCACTAGGGAGTGGTGAGGGGGCTATGGGATTGAACCATAGGATTCCATATGTCACCTTGAGAACCCATTTGACTTACCTTGCTGACATTTATTATGTTGTAAGGAAGTGGTTGAGGAAGTCAGTCCATGGCTTCAATAGAGCATGGGCAGCCCAGAAATTCGTATGGTAGAGTATGGGCTCTGTTTTCTTGTACCACAAGCCACTCTACCTCATGGATGTTGCTTCTTCCTCATCCCCATTCCATTGGGAAACTTACCAGCACCATTTTCCATCCAAAAACGAATTGCCAGCAGGGAGAAAAACCAGAAATCGCGACTGTGAGAGAACCCACGTTTTGAAGAGCCATAAACGCCCAGATTTGGTATTTGACAGTGAAATCCAATGGGGGATCCATAGATATGAACCTTGGGGCGAATTTAGGAGCATTAGCTATCCCGAAATCCATTGGAAAACCCAGTTTTTACAGCCCAGAAATGAAGTGACGGGATTGAGTTATTGGATAACAGAACTGTGAGAAATCCATGTGTGAATGACTGAGCAGAGGTTTGGTTTGCTTGATAAACCCAGTGAAGGCTAGAATCTCAAGGAATTAGCAGCTGGACCTTTCTATGCCCACCCTGAAGAGCACTGGAGGGAAGGGACGCCTGAGGGACTGTGCAGCAGAGAAGGGGACCTTCCTTGTGTTGGGTGCGGTAGGTATTGTGGGTGCCATGACTGCTGAGTTCATTTGAGATGCCTGTAGCTTTCTGGTTGAGCTCACTGGCTTAGCATCCTCCTCATTTGTCATTTGTATGCTTGATAAACCCAACGGTGTGTTGGCTTAGCATAGCTGATGACCGAAACCATGGTTGTCTGAGTGAAACCCTGACCGTGAGTGAGCCAGCTAGTTCTTCCTTAGTGGATACATAGCCCAGCTCGGGGGTGATCTCTCAGCTGAAAGAATATAGGATGGACAGAGATCTATGGTTGGGTGGAACGTTGCTCTCACGTAGCCAGTCGTTGGACATTTGTGTTAAAAGATAAGTATTCTTGTGAATTAATTTATATACATTCTGAGTTCTGTAAAGTGCTAAATCTAAATGTTATTTATTCATGAGGTTGAAATTGAAATGAAGTCTGTGCATAGCATAAGAATGGGACTGAATCCCTGCATATGGAATCATCTTCTGTTTGTGCTAGATGTGTTGAAGCATTGCTGTTGGTGTGCGTGCAAATGTGTTTTAATTCCGCTGTGCTTATATTGAAGCTCGAATCCGCAAACAGAAGTTTTAAATTGATGTAAATATTTAATATTGAAATATTGGGGCTAAGTCTGCCAAAAGCCCTGTGTGTTGTTAATGTTTTCCTTCCCTGCATTTGTTGATGGAAGGGGACGTTACAAAATTTATCTTAGAAATTATGTTACCAAGCAACATAAATCATGGATCACTTGGCTACACTTGGGGGGATTTTTCTATAACACTACATTTCATCTCTCCATTGGGATGAAACCATTTAAATCCTTGTATGGGTATGAAGCTCCAATTTTTGCAGATCTTATATTTGGGTATTGTAGAGCATAAAAAGTAAAATATTGTTTCTAGGAAAGTCAAGACATACTCAAAACACTCAAGGAAAACTTGCAAGCTGCACAGAATCAACAAAAGGTAAATGCAAATAAGCACAGAACATAGCGAAACTTCCAAGAAGGTGATTTAGTATATTTGAGGTTGCAGCCATATAGGCAATATTCTTTGAAGTCAAAAGGGGCTGAAAATTTGTAGCCAAGATTCTATGAACCATACAAGATCATAAGGAAATATGGTGAAGTTCCATATGAACTGGAACTGTCTCCAGAAGGTAAAATACACAATTTATTTCATGTGTCATGTTTGAAGAAAGCAGTAGGTCAACAAATAACAATTTCAAGAGAATTTCCTCCTCTTGATGATGAAGGAAATTTGGTCCTAGAACCAAAAAATATTTTTCAGGTTAGAGAAAGGAAGTTGAGAAACATGATTATTAAGGAGTATCTAGTGTAGGGGGAAGGGTTGCCTAGTGAATAGGTAACTTGGGAAAATGAACAGATTCTGCAACATCTTGGATTGCACCTACTTGAGGACAAGTAGTCTTGGGAGGGGAGGACTGTCATGTCCCTTCCTTAGGAGACACATGGTAAAGTCTTGGTGTAATATCCATGATTTGATTACATAGGATATTATATCAAATTCAAAATTTAAAACATAAAAGAAAACATACTGAAACTAGTTAAGAAAAAAACTAGTATTGGTCACTGTTAAGCCCGCCCAGAACTTGAGATTTGAAATCTAATGGATCTGAAAAATGTGTTGCGGAAATGTGTAGCATCAAAAATATCATATTCAGGGCCAAATTCAGATTCCTATGCACAAGGTACTGGGGCCATTTACGTTTCAACATACAATTGCCGCTGAGGTCTACTCTGAGGCTTCTTGGGCACACCAGCATATGCATACTAAACTCATTCGCTTACACCTGAAATTAAGCAAAGGGTGGATATCAGAAATTAACCCCCTAATTTGATGATGGAAAAGATTTTATGATATTTTGGAAGGGTTTGGCAAAGTTTGGAGGCAAAATAAGGAAGGGCGCTAGATTGGACTACTCAGCTAGTTGTTTCCAGGCTCTCCCAAACAAGCTGAGAGGGATACAAATTCTTAGGGAGAGGATTGGAGGGTCTTCATCATGGTCTTACGAATATACTATGACTGATAAAACCGATAATGAACATTCAGAGAAGAATTAATTACATATACTGCAAAACTGGTCAAATAAAATGGTCTAAAGAACTAATCTTGAAGAAATTGAGCACAAACAACCTCTAAGGATTTTGAATTCCTCTTCTTATGAACATTATGGATTAGGAATTATTATAATAACATAAACAAACCAAAATTAAGAATACTAAGTAGCAATTGAAGGTACTTTATGTTAGAGCATTAAAACCCACATAATACTTAGGATATAATTTATTTCATTTTTTATTACTTTCCTAGGTAGTTTTACAATGTTTTTGGCCACTAGTTGACTTCTTTGGTCCACCAATTGAAATGATTATCCACATGAGCACATTCATGAGAATATTATATTGTTTGCGAGATGTTATAAGTGTCAAAGGCGCTTTTCCTGTTTTGCACTGTTCTTTTGCTTTTCAGTAGATAAGGTAAAAGCTAGGCACTCTAGAGGTTTTGGCAACTGCTTGTTTTTGTGGCCAAAACACCTTTCCTCTTTTTCACTCCAAAAGCTACCATATTTTTCTAATTTCATCCTACATCACCTTCCAAAAGCAGTTTGGACAATTCGTGAGCTTTATGGCTGAGTTGGAGTAAGATGTTTCTACCTTGGGGTGTTTTAGCTAGTTTAGTAAGCCTACTTTTTGTGACCAATTCGACTGCCTCCATATCAATTAGAATTTCTGATGTATATATATATATTTTCATGTAATTTATGGTACATGGCTGGCTGATGTACATTTATACTAATACAATTTATTATTGTGCATAATTCGGAGTCTGATTTTGAGTGTTCTTGTCAATTCTAGACTAGCAATTTGTGTGAGAAGTGTTATTCAATATTTTGATCAGCATGTGATATGATTTCACATGGTATAATATTTGTGTAGGAGAGCATAGATGCATCAAGTAGTGCACCAAAAATAGTGGGGTTTCCACAGATGTACCGTGGACAATTACCTTTTACTCTTGAGTTTAGCTCAAGAGGTCTACCCTGGTGTGACAGACTCCCAAATGTGCCTATTATCATATTTCAGATATCTATAGTTTGAATCATTCTCCAAATATTTTTTTGGTTGTGACTTTGCAGGTACAAATCAGCCTACAGTGTGCACCTCATTCTACTCCTGGATCCATCTCAGAGTGTGATCTTGAATCCATTCAATTACTTTCAGTGGAAGGCGTAGATGGAGATATTGTTTAGGTCGAAAGGCCTATATAGAATAACAGTGGGAACTGAATCAAAGCCTACTTTAGCTATAGGGAATTAATAGTGGGACAATCGTAGAGATGAGTCTTATGGACTTCTTTGGCTCAACAAATAGACATATCTTCTTTTCCATTTGGATGGTCTAACTTCACTGAATGAAGTTTGGGAGAAATTAATAGCTTTGTTTGAAAAAACTGATGATCTTAGAGGACATCAACTAGAGAATGAGCTGATTTCTCTAAGTTCGAGCAGTTTCAAGAATCTACAAGATTATTTCTCCAAATTCAAGTTACTTATATTGGATTTGAAGAAGTACGGTATTGAGAAAAAGGATGAGCAGTTAGTTTTGGCCATACTCTTGAAATTGGGGAAATACTATTTAGTCTTTGTATCCACTTTCCATGCTACAAAACTGGTTGTGAAGAATTGGAAGATGCCCAGTCTGTCCAAATTCTTGGAGTCTTTGACTCAGGAGTAGAATAAGCTTATGTTGATGGGCGCACTGAAGCCTTCAAAATATCAAGCTCTAGCTGCTGGTGACTCAAGGAATTCGAAGGGTAAGAAGAAGGCAAACTCAAAAAATCCTTGTGAGAACAATAAGGAGAGATCTAAGCCATAGGAGGAGCCCTCCACCTCCAGAAAGGGTCAACATAAGAAGAAGGAGTGAAGCAAGTGCTCATAATTCCAAAGGGGCTTTCATCCTGAAATCTCCTGTATGAGAAAGACCATAGATCAGATGGAACAACTCCTTGAGAAGAACCATATTCCCATTTCTGAAGGCGCAAAGAAGAAGGAAGGTGGTTCTAACTCAGATGTTAATGAGTGAGTGCATGCTCTAATGGCCAAAAAATCTTCATCCACTTCTTACATCATTGATTATAAAGCTTCAAGGAACATGGTTGAAACCAGAGAATCATTTTCTACTCTCAGTTCCTCCGATGGCCCAGATCCTATCATTATTCTTGGAGATGACTCAGAAACGACTTCAAAGGGTAAAGTTAGAGTAGATCTTGACAATGGCTAATTTTTAATTGCAATACCCATAATTTTGACTTGGAATGTATTTATCCAAAATGATGTAAATGATGTAAATATGCTAGTGGTAATTGCTAGTGCGGATCTCAAGGCCAATACTCGACTAGTGAATGTCTAGGCATGTATGATGTTTATATTTTATTTGGATTGTTTGGTTGGATTTTATGTTGATTTAGAATATTATGTAAATATTATGTGCATAAATAATAAAATGGTCCAATACCAGTTGTGTAAAGAGCACCATAGGGGCTATGATTCCACCAAAGGGGAAGAGTAAAGGGGGCCCATGGGTCACCAAATCCTTGTTGCCGATTTTCAACCTTAGAACTCACACCTAAATTCTGTCATGTGCCTTGAATAAGCCAATTATCTCCTTTTTTGACCATTTTCCAATCATTAATGCATGTGTGTGGTTGGTGGGAAAAGTCACCTCATGTAGTTATTGAAGCATGGGACTGACTGCACTTTTGTGACAGTTCTGTCATGATAGAATTCAGTCTGCAGCTACTAGGAGCCCTTTTTTATACTGTTAGAATTTATGTGAGTTTGTATTTTCACCATTTTCCCATATCCTTTGGAGTCAACCCTCATTTTCTCTCATATTCTTCACGTGGATTTAGAGATATAGAGCTCTCCATTGTTTTCCATGAACTTACCATGTTGTTTGGAACACAGAAATTCAATTTGGAGACCATGCTACAGATTTGGAAGTGGAAATTGTTGGTTGTAGGTGAGAAGAGAGGTTGGGCAAGCTAGGAACCCTTACCCATGGATTTCTGATGCTCATAGGTTCTTGAGAAGCCACAAAATGAGGCTACAGGTGGTTCTATAGTAGCCATACCAGGTTGGAATTCTTCTATTCACATGCTGAATCCAAGATGGATCTCCCAAGAGAACCGTGAATCGGTGAAGGGGATGCCTGATCTAGAAGGGTGTTGTGTGGGGAAGGTATTGTGGAATCCAAGGATGTGAGGGATGAGTGAGACCATTGTAGAGCTCTGTATGAGCATTTGGATAAGCACAGAGAATAGAATGGGTTGTGGGATGAGAGATAGAATCCTGTAGGTGTTTCCTTCTCCCTGGTGGCCTCATATCCTAGCTTGGGGGTGGCCTCCCCTCCCAGCAGAAAGAGTATATGTTGGACGGAGGGAATATGGTTGGGTTGAAAAGTGCTCTTACACAGCCAGTTGCTTGGATCTGCGTTGGATAAAGATAAGTATTCTTATGCATTTGATTCTGAAGTGTTTTTATTTCATGTCTGTAATGTCATGCTTGTGTATTTGCATGCTAGATGTGTGTGGATAGATTTTAAATTCCGTTGTACATGTTTATTTACATTTCTGCACTCATTGTATATGTTGAAAATTGTATTATTGGTTTGGGGTGAAATTTGATACCCTGATTTTGGCTAGCGTCCCCTCCCGATTGTCGAATTGAGTGAGAGGGATGTTACATTAATGTGATTTATGTCCATGGTCTAGCTGCAAAATTACTGGATCTTTCCTCTAGAGTCTACATTTTTTCACATTTTTTTCCTATCTATTCATAAGTAGCGCTCCTCTCTTCTGCTAATGAAGCAAGCAAGATTTGACATGAGATATTTGGCCATCTAAATTACCAATATCTTCATGAAATTCATGAAAAAAAACATGGTTGTAGGGTTGCCAAAAATCACTTTCACAAAAGGATTTTTCCAGGGTTGCATCCTAGGAAAACACCCTGAGAAAATTTTTGAGAGATCAAGGCATGAGAGAACCTCTGAAGCTTTGGATCTCATCCATAGTGATATTTCCGTTCCTTTCCCTCATATGTCATTGAACAAAGATAGATACCTATTAAATTTCATTGATGATCATACTAGGTATTGTTGGGTCTATTTTCTGCAGTTAAGTCTAACGTTTTTGGCCATTTCAAGTTTTTTAAAGGCATGGTTGAGAACCAGTCTGGAAGGAAGATAAATCCAATCATATATGATAATGGGGGAGAGTACATGTTGAGAGTAGGGAATTCAACACATCATTCAAGAATACTATAATGTACACACATCAACCATCAAGAAAGAACACATATTGGGCCAAGTGCTTAACCGTTGTATTCATTCAATAGATGGTAT
This sequence comes from Larix kaempferi, assembly GCA_027924585.1. Taxonomy (NCBI): domain Eukaryota; kingdom Viridiplantae; phylum Streptophyta; class Pinopsida; order Pinales; family Pinaceae; genus Larix; species Larix kaempferi. Next base: position 30,879,901 of record BSBM01000370.1, on the reverse strand, counting down.
ACTTATACATGAAGAGAGAGGTTGGAGCGGTTGTACCCGCTCCAACTGATATCCTTAACACACTAATTAAATTATATTAATTATGATGAAATTCATGAGGAACAAAGGGTCCCTCCAACATCTCCCCCACAAACAAAATGCTTTTTTGTCCCGAAGAGAGAAAGCATGCAAAAAGAAGCCATAATTGGTGACTCATCAGCATCCGTCTTCAATATGGGTTTCTACTCTTGCGGAAGAGGATAGTCAACTGCTACTATGAGAGGGTGAGAATTCAATGGACTACTACCAGATTGAAGATGGAGGTTGAAAACCAACCAGCTACAGTATAGACTTGTACACATGTGTTTCCTATCAAGATGGTTGTTGTTGCAGCTAAGTTACCTATGCAGACCGGTATGCATGGTTGATGCACATTGACTACTACTTCCGCAGGGGCAGAAACCCAGGATGTTGATACATATTTCTTTGTTTTTTTCAGGACAAAGAAATATTTTGTGGTGGGGGAGATGTTGGAGGAGCCTAAGTCGAGCTGTTAACTAGGTCCTCTGCTCGACTACAACAGTACATCAAACATGATTTTCAACAGATCTATACAGTGGCTAGCATCCACATGTAGCACACTATGCCATACACTCCTCAACATAATGGAGTTGTTGAGAGAAAGAACCGATCTCTAAAGGAGATGGCCACTTGTATGCTGGAAGAAAGGTATTTTCCACCAAATTTGTGGGCTGAAGCAATCAAATATGCATCCTACATATAGAACAAATTCCCACATAAAGAACTAAAAGAATTTACCCTTCATGAAGCTTGGTGTGGAAAGAAACCTGATATTTCACATTTCAGGATATTTGGTGTCAAGGCTTGGGCTGGAGTGCCATATGAGAAGAGAAGGGATTTAGAGCCATAGAGTAGGCCATGTTTATTTTTTTGATACTTAGAAGATTCAAAGGGGTACAAAATTCTTGGTCTGATCACCAACAAAGAATTTATAGAAAGAAGTGTTCATTTTGAGGAAGAGACCCTACAAGGAGTTGATATTGGAGAGTCTTCTCAACCACCACCGGAAGAAGGAAATGAAGAGTTGAATGAGGATTCTTATGATTAATATTATTTTTTTGAGTCAAATGATGATGCTAATTATATGATTGCAGACCCAAGCTCACCATCAAGGCCAAAGTGGGTAGCAAAAACCATAGAATTTGTTGGTGAACTTGTTGGGAATCCTCAAGATCCTACAAAGACAAGGTCACAATATGAGAATGCAATTTCAGTAAGGGATCCAAATATTGCTAAGAATATTTTTTTCATAATTGAATAATATCCTCAAACATATGAATAAGCCTCATAATATCCAATATGGAGGTCTTCTATGGATGAGGAGTTCCACTCCTTGCAGAAGAATGGAACTTGGGAGCTAGTCAAGCTTCCACCAGGAAAAAAGCTAGTAAAATACAAATGGATCTGCAATACTAAGATGGTTGATGATTCTGACGAGTCAAACATAAAGAAAGGTTGGTTTCCAAGGTATTTTCATAAGTCCAAGGTTTTCACTATAATGAGACCTTTTACCCAGTGGAAAAAATGGATTCTATTCGACTAGTTTTGTTAGTTGCAGCAACAAAGTGTTGGGTAGTTCACCACATGGATGTGAAGTCTTCTTTTCTTCATGGTGATCTCGAAGAGGAGATCTATATGCAGAAACCTGAAGTCTATGTTTCAGATCCATCACGTGTGTGCAGGTTAATGAAATGATTATATGGACTCAAGCAAGCTCCCCGAGCTTGGTATGCAAAAATGGATCATTTCCTCTTGACACAAGATTTCCACCGGTGCAAATCTGATCCAAATGTGTATCTAAAGCACATCAATGGTAAGATTGTGATTATAGTATTTTATGTTGATTATTTACTAATCACAAGAAATTCCACTGATGAAATTTCATCACTAAGGACATATTTGAATCAAGCTTTCTCCATGACAAATTTGGGGATTCTCAAGCAATTTTTGGGGCTTGAGATCACTCAATCACCCAATGGAATCACTGTACATTAGTAAAAATATGATTCCGATCTGCTAAAAAGGTTCAAGATGGCAGAATTTGAGGCTGCAAATACTCCTTTCCTTTCAGGAGTCGGGCTAGAAGAAGGGGATTCTACACCCTTGGTGAACAACACCCTCTACAAGCAACTAGTTGGAAGCCTGTTGTACTTGACTCACTCCCGACCAGATTTGGGATATGCAGTAAGTCATGTTGAAATATATATGGAGCATCCACATAATCTCCATTGGAGGGATACAAAAAGGATCTTGCACTTTGTGCAAGGAACCAAGACACATGGGATCCACTATGCTGCCAATTCCTCGCTTGATCTAGTTGCATTTTCTGACTCAGATTGGGTTGGGGATAGCACAAACCGGAAGTCCACTTCTTGGTTTGTATTCATGCTTGGAGGATGTCCTATATGTTTGTCTAGTAAAAATAAAGGTGCAATTGCACTCTCTTCAACAAAGTCAGAGTACCAGGGAGTAGTGAATGCATCTACTCAGTACATCTGGTTGCAAGGAATTCTTGGTGAGTTCTGGATTGACTTTAGCACTCCCACTGTTCTTTGGTTTGATAATTAGAGTGCTATAAGGATATCCTCAGATCCAATACTTACACAAAGAACCAAGCACATTGAGTATACATGCACTACATCTGGAGTCTAGTGCATGATAGATTGATTGTGTTGGAGTATTTCCCCACTGCTAAGAAAATTGTTGCCATCTTAAGTTGTTGCTTGGAGTGGCTGAACACGAGGTGAAGGATGATAGATGACCAGGTTCAATTTTTTTTGTTCTTGTCCATTTTTAGGGAGGGTTTTGTCCCATGAGGTTTTCCCCGTTTCCTTGTTTTTTGGACAATGATATGTAAAGGGTGACCAAGCCTTTATTGCTAGGCCCTGGTATTTCTGATATTTTTGTCACATATAGTTAGACTTAAGGGAGGGTGTTAGAGCATTAAAACCCACATAATACTTAGGATACACTTTATTTCATTTTTTCTTAATTTCCTAGGTAGTTTTGTTGGAACATAATTCCCATCTAGACCTTGGTTAATAATCCTTGCATAAGGTTCCAAGTGCTTAATGTAATATGTTCCATGGTTTGGATTCAATAGTGCCTAGTTTAGGGGGTTTGTCCACATATTAGACTAGTGGTTAGTCATTATAGCCAATTTTGTCCACAAGTGTTCCCATTTCCTTATTTTGGGGAGTCAAACGCTCCCTATTTAATGCATTTAATGAGTTAGGTGCACCACTTCCCTGTTTTATGGGATAATGTTGGACCAAGGGCGCTAATTCACTAGAAATGGTCAAATTGCTCATTAATGGCCACTACCAAATCCCTAAGCCACCTATTTCTCCCTCATAATGATTCCATCCACATTTATTGACTTTCCTAACTTCCTCATGGTCCACATAGGTTCATTGGACCTCATTATGGCCCAATACAAGAGTTAAACTTGGCACAATGTCATAGATTGGGGGAATTACTCCACTAAGCCTAGCATTAATGTGAGCTACTCAAATGCCTCCTAAGGGTCACAAATTTCTCTCTTGAGAAGCTTTATATATTGTACACATATTATTGAATAATAGAGAAGTGGAGTTTACATCAATTGTGTTCTATCTCATGTATTTCTATTTGAATATTTCTTCTATTTTTTGTTAAACTCTATGTAAATTATTTGTGAGGACTAGTTTGTTTCTAGATCTTGGCTTATAATATTATTGCATGGAATCAAGACCATAGAAATTTCACATGGTATCAGAGCCTAGGTGAGATGAGCATAGTTGCTTCCATTAGTGCACCCGAAGCAGTGGAGCAACCACATAAATCCTTGGGGAAATTGCCTTGAAGCCATTGGAGAAATCCTTTGAAGTCTACCAAGGTGTGATGCACTCCCGAATGTGCCTATTGTTGAAGTAAGGAGATACTATTGATCCAAATAGTCTTCCAGTATAATTTTTTAGAGTTTATTTTGCAGGTACAATAACTTCTACATGGATTCGAAAGTTCCTCTTCTTACTCCATTCAATTATGCTGACAGGAAGCCTAAAATGTGTGCATATCTCAGGAGACAATGTCTCTATGATGTGTCCATTGGTGTTGAGAGTGAACCAGATTATTATGAAGAGAAACATGATTGGATAAATGACTGTGATAGAGCATTTGGAGCTATGTGTTTAGCCATGTCTCCAAGTATGCACTACTTGATTGATTATGCAGACTATCCATTTGAGTTATGGTCCAACTTGGACAAGGCTCTTGATAAGCAGAAGAATGGTGCATGGGGAAATCCTATGGAAACCTAAACATGTGCTCTCCCTCCTAATGTATCATCCTCTACTCTCTTTGATGAAATTGTTCATGAAGATCAAATGGCAGAATCTTCAACACAAGTTTCTATTGGTACATATCTCTTTGATTCGAATGCTTCCTCTACATGTTATGAAGTAGAATGTGAAGATATGTCATCTATTGCACATGATGGTGTTGCTAATGATTAAGATACAACAAATGGATCTTCCATTGATGAAGAAGAAATATCTCTCCACTCATTGTTCTCCTATCATACTTCTTCTAACAAGGATTCTCTATCAATTATTGCTCTACAAGATAAGCATTCTTCCTATGAGTTTGTTGATGTGCAAGATTGTGGTTCCTTGTATTTTTTGGAGTCTATATCAGATTATAGATTTTATGCATTCACACTCCTTGGTCCCATGCCTCCTCTCACTTATTACATGGTCACATGCACACTTCCTAAAGGTATTGTTGAAGTTGGAGACAACATGCATTCGCTTGGTTTTAAGACTCAAGCACATCAATCTTCATTTGGTTCGAAGTTCAAGCATTTGGACCATCTATAGGCATTTGGATTTGATATCCAAACCTTTTTGTTCTCTCATGAGTCTTTATCATTCAAATTATGAGGATCATCAGTCAGCTGTTGCATCTCATTCACACTTAGAGCCTCTCATTGGTTCACAATTTGGTGTGACATTGGATGCTATGGAGGATGAATTTCAGTATGGATTTGTTGCATTCGCTCTCACTGTCATGCTTCATATCCACTGCATGATTATGATTGGCACTTATTCTCAGAGTTGCACAGAAGAGGGAGGACACTATCATTCGCTTGGGATTGATTCTCAAGCTCATCATGTCTCATTTGGATTTTTTCTGTCGACATTTGGTATAATGATCAAGTATGAAGAGCACCTGTTTGCGCTTGCTTACACAGTTGTATATATCAAGCATCTGATCCAAGCATGGGAGCAACATCCACTTCTTCCAAAGAATAAGGTTCCTCCATACATATGAACAAGTTCACACCTACTTGTGTTTTGGAGTAGTTAAATTTATTTTGGTGTATTTCATGTCCATTCTAGAGGTAGGATTTTCCCCATGTGGTTTTTCCTCTTTTCTCACTTACATGGATTAATAATGTAAAGGGTGACCATAATCCTTTGTTGCTTGGGCCCTCATAACTCCCATCTAGACCTTGGTTAATAATCCTTGCATAAGGTTCCAAGTGCTTAATGTAATTTTTTCCATGGTTTGGCTTCAATAGTGCCTAGTATAGGGGGTTTGTCCACATATTAGACTAGTGGTTTGTCATTATAGCCATTTTTTTCCACAAGTGTGCCCATTTCCTTATTCCGGGGAGTCAAAGGCGTCCTATTTAATTCAATTAATGAGATAGGTGCACCACTTCCCTGCTTTATGGGATATGGTTGGACCAAGGGCGCGAATGCACTATAAATGGTCAAATTTCTCATTAATGGCCACTACCAAATCCCTAAGACACCTAATTCACCGTCATAATGATTCCATCCACATTTATTGACTTTCCTAACTTCTAAATGGTCGACATAGGTTCATTGGACCTCATTATGGCCCAATACAGGAGTTACACTTGGCACAATGTCATAGATTGGGGGAATTACTCCACTAAGCCTAGCATTAATGTGAGTTACTCAAATGACTCCTAACGCTCATGAATTTCTCTCTTGAGAAGCTTTATATATTGTACACATCTTACTGAATAATAGAGAAGTGGATTTTACATCAATTGTGTTCTATCTCATGTATTTATGTTTGAATATTTCTTCTATTTTTTGCTAAAATTTGTGTAAATTCTTTGTGAGGACTAGTTTGTTTCTAGATCTTAGCTTGTAAAATGATTGCATGGCATCGAGGCCATAGAAATTTCACAAGTTTTTCCATGTTTTTTGCCACTAGTTGAATTCTTTGGTCCACCACTTTCCATCCTTATCTACATGGTCACATTCATGAGCATCCTGGATTCTTTTCTGGTTGTTCTAAGTTTCAAAGGCGCCTTTCCTACTTTTGCACTGCTTTTTCTGCTTTTCAGTAGATAAGGTAAAATCTAGGCACTCTAGAGGTTTTGGAAATATCTTGTTTTGTGGCCAACACACCTTTCCTCTTTTTCACTCCAAAAGCTACCATATTTTTCTAATTTCATCCTACATCACCTTTCGAAATCCGTTTGGACAATTCGTGAGCTTTATGGTTGAGTTGAAGTAAGATGTTTCTACCTTGGGGGGTTTTAGTTTGTTTAGTAATCTTGATTTTTTTGACCAATTCGAATGCCTCCATATCAATTCAAATTTCTAATGTAACTCTATATATTTGTAGACACTTTATGATACATGGTTGGCTATTGTACATTTATGCTAATACATTTTATTATTGTGCATAATTCAGAGTCTGATTTTGAGTGTTCTTGTCAATTCTAGACTAGAAATTTGTGTGAGAAGTGTTATTCAATATTATGATCAGCCTGTGATCTGATTTCACACTTTACTCTTGTAATTCTCAGAGAGTCTCTAATACATAAAATTCTTACAATATGGAGTGTAGAAGACTTCTAAGAGAGAAGAATAAAAAGTGTCTTCGTTGGATCTGCTATAGAGGTGAAAACAAAGAATTTAGATGCTCATGGAAGGCTCAATAAAAACTGATAAAACTCATAGGGATCTTACATAGCTCGAAAATCCATAAATTTGGACACGTGCGCTCCTCAATAGTGAAACTTTGGCTCTGGTTAAAATGGTTGTATCTTGGTCATCCAGACACCTTTTGCAACAAGAAAAAAGACGTTTCTTGCTGAAAATGACCCTCCGGATGCAATGACAAAAGTATGAAAACTCAGAAATGATTAGAAATGATGAAAACAGAACCTCCATTTAGGCCCTTCAACACTGTTCCCACTGAATGAAGGGAATGAACCACACAACAGGAACATCAACCACTGGATCATAATTATATAGCTGCATATGACCAGAAAATAATACTTGAACACACTTTCCTTGGGGCACATCACCCAAGCACTAATTGAGGCGCATCACTCAATCCTTGAGAAGCACAACTCTCAAATCATTAAACAAAATGGCCAAAATATGTGAATGGTACATAATGGAATTATTTTATATGATTAGATGACTTCATGAGAAAGTAACTGGCATGTGTGAGAGATGAGTGCATCTTCCTTAGAGAGAATTAGCAATATCGCTGCTTTGTGTAACTTTCCTACTTTTCCATCTTTCATTTCTTTGTGATTTCCTTCTACTTTTAGAAACTGTGCCCTCCTTGCTTTCTGGATATTTCCTGCTTTTCCAAACTGACTTATTTTCTACACTTTCTTACTTTGTTCATTTTCGTGCTTTTTTCAGTCTCCTTCTTTTTCTGTCGTCGCATTTCTTTTAGTTACTTTCTTCTTGTTTCTATTTTCCTTAAGTGAGTGGATGAGGCCAACCTTATCCTCTTGTGTCCCCATAGCCACATGAGCACCACCACTTGTACAAAAATTAATTATTCATGATAATAAAATTAAATACAAAGTACTCACATATTAAAATTATTAATAATTAACTACTACTATATGCCTTGTTCCAAAATTAATTATTAAATGACCCATGGAACATATGGGTTATGAGGGTGATCAAAGATCACTAGAGAGGATACATGAAACTCCATGGTGATTTCAAAATGGGGACATGACAGTCCTCCCCTCTCAGTTTTGCTTGTCCTCAAGAAACAACAATCCATGGTGATTCTTAACCTGTTATTCTCCCAATTGTTGCTTCAAGGTTGTTTTTGGAATGAATAGCATTGAGACCCAAACTCCAAGCTAGACTGAAGGTTATCCACCATGATTTCGTTGCACTACTCTGATTATTACCATCTCCTAATGCCTATCTCCTCTATCTCTGCAACTGAAAATGTAAGTTCCTCCCAATAAAATTAAAACAAATGAGGAGAATGCCAAGGTCCCAAGTAAATCTGTTGAATACAATGTGACTATGACAACCACCACTGCTCTCCAATAACATCCATGACACCCTAGGCATTCCACCATTCCAAGGAATGCATGGATCCCAGGGTCCCTGATGCATACCATCCATCATCACTGCTTCTTGTGACAACCTGTCACCCCATGGTATGCGAGGATCCATCCACCATGTTGGAAGTGTGCCAGTTCCAATGCAATTCATCAACTCATTGAGCCTTCCCAAAAAAATGTGAAACTCCTCATGTGCAAACAACACTCCAATCCCATGGCTCATATTGCAATTACATATTCCATCCCAAGGGCTCAAGTGGAACTCTCTTGCACTATTTTGCATGAGACAAGTACCAAGTGGCGCAATTAGATGCTAGTATTAGCTACCATTGAATAATCCAAATCATCAAGAAGAGATTTGGAGTGTCAGTTCAATTAGAGAGAGATTATGGAGGAGATCCACTCAGAGGAGAAGTTTCAGTTGGTTAATGAGCCCTCTATGAGAATTAATTGAGATATGGTGTTCCTTTCATGAGCATACATATGCTCTATAGTCATATTATTGCATATCAATTGCATATATGTACTCTTCTATCCTTCTTAAGGTCTTCCACAGTTCATATTGTAAGAAATTTATGTAATAGAAACTCCCTGAGAAGCATTAAGAGTAAAATACATTCAATTGCTGCTCATAATTGTTTATTTCAGTTTGTTTCTGTTCATATGTTCAGTTCTGAGCCATACTGCATTTCATAAGAAGAATTAGAAATCCTTATAGGTTGTTTGAATGCAAATTTGTCAACATTATTTCTTTAGACATTGTTTTCCGACTAGTTTTGCAGTAATAGATATAAAACAAATTGAGTGATAATTTTTCTGTTCTATTAGTCATGTTAGATTATTAATACCATTATTATGACCCTCCAATCCTTTCCTCAAGAATTCATATCCCTATCAGACTGTTTGGGAGAGCCTAGAAAACTATTAGCTGAGCAATCCAATCTAGCACCCTTCCTTCTTTTTCCTCCAAACTCATATAAAACCTCCCAAACTCCCAGGAACTCTTGTCCATCATCTAATCATGGGTTTAATGAATAATGTTCACTATTGGTTACCTTGAGGTGTAAGTGAATAAGTCTAGCATTCATATGCTGGTGTTCCCAGGTAGCCTTGGAGTAGGAGTCAGTGCCTACCGAATCCAAAATCATAAATGGATACAGTACCTTGTGCATAGGAATTTGAATTTGGACCTGATACTGATACTTTTTTTGTTGCACACTTCCCCACCTATATGGAAGATCCAACATAGTGCAAATCTCATGTTCCGAGTGGGCTTTACAATGAACAATTCTAGTTTGATTTTGACTAGTTTTGATAACTAGTACTAACCTGTGCTAGTTTATGTTTTAAAATTTTGATTTTAATATAGTGTTCCTTGAGACCATATCGGGGATATTATACTATCCATTTTCTATTGAATGCTAGACTTCAGCACCAAGGGACTCATATATACCTCCATTCTTATCCCCTAGAAAGTGTAGTTTGAGCCATCAAATCTCGATCTCTGTTGGTGGAGAGTCCTTCCTTCCTGTCCATATCTACGCAAAGATATATCTTCCAGTGGTTAAAATGTTATTGTAGACACTCGATATGATACCAATTGTTGGAAATTGTATTAATTTTGAGAGGGGGGGGTGAATCCGTATTATGCGTGGTTATGAACAATTTTCACTTTAACCAAATTATAAATTGTATTATATTAAGCATTCACCATAAACAATGTCATTATTCAACATACGCAGAAAAACATAGAACATAAATATTTTGAATTGGAACCCAAATGGGAGAAAACCACAGAAATATTTCTTATATGATAAAGATTACATTCATGGGAAGCACCAACTTCCAAGATTCTCGAGCACCAAATCGAAGGAGGCTCCAACCCCCTTATTTACAATATACAACCTGAAGGAAGCACCAACAACCTGATTTATCAACACTGACTTGAAGGAGGCACCAACCTTCTGATTTACAGGCTCCAACCTGAAGGAAGCATCAAATTCCTGTTGCATGCCCCGTCCTGTCGCCCTAATGGTTGTAGAAGATTCTTCTTTTCTTTCTACTTATCTGCACTCTCTTCAGATTTATTGAAATAAATTACTTTGTGCACACATACTATATACAGTGTTCTTCACAACTGTTGTACTGTATCATCAGTTCATCGCACACATCACGTTATTGCAATAGTGCTACTCATTGGTTCTGCAATCTGCATGTTGTTTCAACATACTATTATATTTTTGCATATATGCAAACTCATCTGATACTGCACATCATCTTCTATGATGTTGTTCAGTATTTGCGCAATTATGAACTCCTTTGCATCATTTGCAACATTTCCTTGCTCACTTGTCACATAGACTAAATCATCCTGCGCATCATTTACTGTGCTTTTCTTCTGTCTTTGTGCATATGTATTAGAAAATCACATCAATTTATGCATCATATACTATGTAACAATGAGAGGCCCTTCCCGAAACATCTACACCTCTTCACATTGAGAGGCCCTTCTCCAAATCATAGTATTACTACTTTCGCATCTTCAAGCTTATATTTTCTCACCAACTTGGATTCTTATTTATACTCAAATTGGTTAGATGATGTGTCCACAAGTTGGTCGCAGCATCCCATTTTCCTTTCTTCACGGTCACGCTTGCTTACACATTCGTCACTTGTCATGATCTGCGCTATTGCTGTACCGTGCCTTGAGGATCTTGCACACACTTGGTCCTTAGCATAGTGGTGCTTGTGCACTTTCGACCAACTAAATTTTCGGTCTTGTGTCGTTGAAGTACCATCTCTTGTGGGTCTTGTGCACTTGACTTGTCCAACCACCTCTTTCTTCTAAGACTCTTGCGCACTCCTGAGACTTGTATACTTTTGTTGCTTGGTAGGTCAACCACTTCTTGCTCCCGAGCCACTTGCGCACTCTCGAGACTTGTCCAACCACCTCTTTGAAATTACCTTTGAAGTATCATGAATAGATGGATTAGACTTGCGCAGACACCTTATGTACCACTTCAAACTTGTTGTTATGTACTTCTTCAAAATCGACTTGATATAATTCTTCAAGCTGGCACATGGATACTAAGTCCTCTTTGAAATCATGGGTATTTAGTGCTATTTGACATCAATGAAAACCAAAGGTCAACAAATGATCCTTCAACGATTCACAATTTTTTTAAAGTATCCAGTATTTTGATCACCCACCACTAACAATAATGCTTTAGTCTTTAGCTACCACTCTATTTCACAATCATTAAGAAGTATATTCCCCTATTGCTCTAGGTCCATGGATGTTGCTTGTGATTTCACACTAGCACGTGCAAAGGTGCACCTAATAAGGGTTGTGATAAAATTAGTAGAGTCTCAATGGAAAATAAAATAAACAAAACATACATGAAACAACTAATCTAATCAAACATGCAAACTGCATTAAAATAAATCTAAACTAATTTTTTTTTTACATTTTTTTGCATTCTTCATTAAGAAGACAAAAAGAACATGTTTTAAAGAATAAATAATGCTCTTTCATCATGTAAAAAATGGAACTTACAAGGATTTAATATCACCTCTGATTTACAATAGGAGAGGCCCCTATAGCTATCGGAGGGAGGGTTCACTTAGTCTCCTTGCAATCCACAGTTCTCCAGCCATGCGTCACGTACACAATCTCTGATAGGTTGAGAATGGAATACAAAGGGATTTATGGTCTCGGGGATATTTTTGAAGAGTAACATCTTGAGTAATGTATGGAGAATTGGTATTGAGTGATGGACCTTGATGGTTCATTTATAGGAACGATGGATAGCTCTAGGATAAGGATAAGGATTTGATTTTTTATTTTTGGCTTTTGCCTTTGATTTTGTGTCTTTCACTTTTTTTATCCTTTTTCCAAATTGGTCTATCATAGGTGTCATGCCAGGTTTCTTCTTTTTGTTGAGTGATAAAAAAGAGAAACGTCCAAAAAACAATTTCAGCCATAAGTTGCTCATTTTTTAGATAATTGAGCAAATTAATTTTGTAAAATAGCCATTTTTATGTGCGACTTTGAATTTTTGGTTTTACCAAGGTCAAAATAGTGGAAATGGAATTTGGTAATTGTGTATAGGTGTGTAATGTCCCCGACCCTTAAAAAATGTTAAGGGTGATAACATTAAGTTAAGTTAAGCACAACCTATTGAGACTAAATAATAGTATTCAACATTTCAAATAATCCAACTAGACATTCTAAAGTCAAATTACTTGTTTAAAGTTGTGATATTTAATTAATTACTTAATTAAGATAATCACGACACTTAATTAAGTTAATTGCGATACTTAAATAAATAAATTACCTAAGTTCATAATCTCAACAAAACATGATTAAGGCATAATATTCATCATCCTTAGTGAGAATAAGGTCCTAAAACCCATTCATGCATTATAATTACCGAAACCATAATTGTTAAGTAGTTGAGTATTGTTGTTAACAATTTTCCACAAACTAAGTTAATTTCTGGTGTTGTTATGTGTGTGTTATTAGTGAGGCTGAAAAGTAATAAAATAACACATCAAGACACATACATGTGCCATATCCTATAGCCACACCACAATCAAGCAAAACAAAAGGCATCAACTGCAATCACAGCCCACAAAATTAGCTTTTGATGGTTGTCCCCTACAACCATTCTTCACTAATAAATTTAAGACTGTATGGGTGCCTCCCTCTAGCCATAAATCAATATTACATTCATATTACATTTTTCAAAATCATATCTTCAAATAGGAGCAGATCCATGCACAGAACATTTCCAATCTAACAATTAGTGCACTCATCCTGGCATCGACAAAACTATTGGACCGAAACTGATATATCTTGGTCATCCAAAAAGATTTTTCGACAAAACGAAAGGAGATCCTTACTAGAAATGCTGCTTCGGACGCAATGGAATAGGTCTCATGACTCAGAAATGAGAATAAATGGTCAAACCAAAACCTATGGTTTCTCCCCTCTCAATATCATCAAGCCAAAACTACAAATTTCATATTAAGAGAAAGAAGAATAGAAGGAAGGCAAGGAGCGTAGTAACATATTATATGAAATTCATCCTTCCTACATATAGAACCTAGAATTCAATACATGAAATTGCATACAACCAATTCATCCACCATTGCACATATACCAAATAAAGTAATGTAATAGAAACGAAACATAAGAGATTTACTTATCTCAAAATAAGGGAAACTAGCTGCAACAAGACAACTTTCCTCCCAGCCATAGAAACAATCAATCCTTCCTAGCTTGAACAGGTCACCCTCGAGCTGAGACCATGGATCCATGGGTAGAGGCACACTTATTCTAGAAACACTTGTAACTACCTTTTCCGAGAACCCCAATGCTTCCCACTACTACTTTCCTGTCTGTCTCCATTGCCTATGGGAAGTGACTCCTCTCACCACTCATTGCCTGGATTCCTGTGTGAGAACCTAGACTAGTAGAGTGATATAATGGAAGAAAAGGAAAATGACTAGACTACTTCTAAGTCTCAACACACTCTCAATTCTAACAATATTCCCAACATGGTGAGAAAACACAAGACAAGTGATCCAAGGCTCAAGATTAGCTTTAACAAGGAGAGAGTACATATATAAATAACTTAAGGAGGGAAATTCGAACACAAGGTGGAAAACTAGAATGGGTTTGAGTGTGGTTTGGATTCATCATGGAAACATGACTCAAATTAGTGGAGTGGTGGCCCAATTAGAAGATTCCCTTTCTCATATTAGCACCATGAGGAGGAGTTACCAAAAACCAATGAGTGGAGCCATGAAGAACAAAAGGAGGCACACTAACGCATATGGGGTTACAAAACATGAAGTAGGGAGAATTTGATGAGAGAGGGGATCCAATAGGGTCATAAATATCATGTAAGCACAAAAAGAGGGATGAATGGAGGAGTGGGGTGCACTTATGGAGGTGGAAGCACAAATCAAGGAGGTGGAAGCTAAATTCTAGCTTACAACTCCTAGAATCTAGGGAGAGGGATCATAAATGAAAAAAACACATAAATAGGAGGGAATTTCTCTCAGAGGGCGCACTAGGAAAGAGGGGCCCACTAAAGTATGTATAAGGTGAAATAATAACTCTAGAGTTCATAAAAATTGAAAATGGATTCTGTTGTACAATTTTTGGGTGACCAACACTATTAAAGTCACCAAGGCACAAAATGAAATATGATGGAAAACTACCATCCAACAAAAAGATATAAGGTGATAGGGATGTCCCCCATTCCCCCTCATTCTGTGAGATCCATGGTCTCCCATACTCTTTTAGTTTACTTTGCTCAGCTAGTTGTTTATTTAATTAAATAGCAACAATCATTCAAAGAGAACAATAATGAAAATAATAAAAACAACAACATTAACAATTAATAATAATTCCAAAGTCCATAATCACATCATCAAACAAATGAGCATAAGTCCATAGTCATATTAAAAAATAGAACATAAGTCTAGGGCTTAACAACCAAGGTATTACATCCCCCTCCCCTTAAACAATGCATCGTCCTCGATGCATATTTATTACATACATGTCGTAAAAACCAATATTTCAAAATAGATGAGGGTATGCTTCCCTCATAGCATCTTCGAGCTCCCAAGTCACATCCTTAGTGCTGTAATGGGTCTATTGTAAATTTACCTGTCCGATCTCTTGATTCTGAAGCAGCTTGACCTTGCTTCCTAAAATGGAAATAGGTTGTACCAGAAAATCCCCTTTCGGTTCCACCTAGATCATAATCCAGTCGATCACATGATTAGTACCATGTACATACATGTATATATATTAATATATAAAATAAAAGCACTCTTAATTACCTGGATCACATTCTAATCAATTACATGGTTAGCATCAGGTATATATTTTTTCAATAAAGAGACATGAAATACATTATGTACTCTAATGCAAGCGGGTAGATCCAAATCTTAAGAAATAGGTCCTGTTTTAGCTAAGACCTCAAAAGGTCCACAATATCTGGTAGCTATCTTGGAGAAATTCCTCAAGTTTAAGGAACTATTCTTGGGTCTAACTTTCAAGGACATGTGATCTCCAACTTGAAACTGTCTGGTAGTCCTATTTTGATCTGAATAGATTTTCTTTCTATCTTGAACTTCCTTTATATTTTGATTTATCTTAACCATCTGATCCTCCATATCCTTTAATAATTCTGGTCCAACAATGACTCTATTTGTTGGGTTATCCCAACTAATGGGAGTATTGCACTTCCTTCCATACATGGCCTCGTAAGGACTTATCTTCAAAGAGGAATGATATCCATTGTTATAAGAAAAGTACACCAAGTGTAAATAATGTTCCCACTTAGATGGTTGATCCATCACATACATCCTCAACATTTCTTCAATCACTTGGTTAACTCTTTCTATCTGTCCATCTGTCTGAGGGTGGTATATTGTCACCTACCCAAATTCTGAAGACTAATTATCTTATTTGCAAAATAAATTATGTTAAATTTTAATTACAAAGTTTTGTAATTATGACCAAATCTGGTCAAAGATGATTGTAATGACTTATTATTATTATTTAATAAATTAAACAGGAGACAAACACCCAAGGGAACTATTAAATGAGTGTTCACTGACCCACTAGGAGGAATGAAAGCTGTTAGAAGGCATGGGACAGATGGTAACATTTGCACTCCACCACTAGCTGTTGGTTATGGGACAACTACCCTAAATTTGTGGCATTATCCCCCAGGTGGGTGGAAGAGAGCTATTAGCTCATTAATGACCAGGTTAACCACTAAAAGGCCTAGGCAGCCTAGATAAGGCAATTCGAATTGAGCAGGCAGCTCCATAATATTTTTCTGCAAAAATATTTCCTCTGGTGTATCAAGTGATCACTGAGAGATTCGAATAGGGAGGCTAAGTGAGAGTGCATTGTGAGTCTGCTAGTTATTCTGAGAAGGAAACCAGAGGTGCTGGTGCAGGTCTCTTGACTGCTGAGTCTTTATGACTGGATGATCTATATTTTTTTTTACTGCAAGTTGATGAACTAAGGCTTCTACAGACTCTTCTTCTTCCTAGTAGTTCAGTGAACAGGCTCGGGGGTCCTAAGGCAAGTAATTTGGCTGTCTTTAGGAATAGGTTGGGTGGAACAGTTTCCTTGGGCTATTTTTTTCTCCTATAGTCAATCAGGTTCTTCTGTTCTGACTTATTGTTTACAATTAAATGATTTTCTGCATGGTAGAAGGATTATTTATAGTTATACAGAAGAAATTATTTTATTTTATGACTTAAAGATGATGTGATTTAAGGATGGTTAAGTAAATTAGATGAATGATTAAATTCTTTTATGTATTTTTCCCATATTGTTATCTGTATAGTACTCTAGTACAAAAAAGTAAAATTAATAGAGATGAGTGATAGGCAGAATGCCATTTGAATGAATTGGTAAACACTGTAGTATTTCCTTAAAATTCTGCCATTTCAATTATATGTCTAAAACTCAGGAAATAGTACATCATATTATAAACAGATGTATAGCATTTCCTCTACTTCATAATAAAAGAAAAACACTTTATTTCTGCACAGATCTAGATTTTCCAATTCAAATCCATCTATTTCGGATGGTAATAATATGCATTGCAATATTATAAATCCAATGGGTTCAGTCACTTTATATTCTAGAAATATAGCAGCTGCAATTATTCTCTATACAGAGTGTTACTTACAAATGATAAGTAAACACTTATTATTTTCAGCACTAATTATCACATTTTGATTTAGTATAGATTTCAATCATTAAATATAAATACTTTCACTATTAAAACAAAACCCTAAGATTTTGCTAACCCTAGATTCTAAACATTCATTTAGTATAGTGTTCAATAATTTTCATATCAAGCCATTCATGGCAACAACAGATAATATTTTGAAATTTATAGTAGACATGGGTTCCAAACCCTAAACAACATTTTATTTAACCTTACTATCTATTAATCGTGTTGAGAATACTAACAAGGCACTTAACATCACTTAACAGAAGACATGAATTTAGTATCGTTATCTATCAAACCCTAACAAGAAACATAAACAGTGTTGAAACCTTTAGATGCACAAGTTAAGGCCCGGTTCTCGGGTTTGAATTCTCAGTACAATCAGAGTTACCAATGAAACCTACGGGGTAGGGTTTCGTTTGTTGAAACAAGATCGAACCCTGTGGCATATATGCATTTTAAAATATATGACAGATCAAGTTATACAACGTCATTCTTTCAAACTTAAATTTAAAAAACGATACAAAGTATAGGGTCTATCTACCAACATACATGCAACCTACTACTCTTGACTAGAGACAACTTTCGTTGTTCTAAATCAAATCAACAGTTTATACAAACAAATTCTCCAATCATTATTTTAAAAAAATTATAACATTTCAATACAAGACGTTCCATTGTCTTACAGAAGCAAGTGAACCCTTGGCTCTAGAATTTCATGTTCAGTAGTATAGATAAAATTTGACAGAGTTTACATTGAAGACCTTTCAAAGTTCCAAAAACACATAGGGTCATTCCCTTAATAACCAATAGCGTAGAAACAAGTTCAAAGTCATTTTTTTAAACGTCGCAGCAACTTAAAAATTGAGGGTTTATCCTCTTACAATATTGTTCAAAATAAAACTTAAACTCGGCCATTATTCCGAACAAGGTCATGTGTCCAACTCTCGTCATACTGTATTCACCGGCTAAACCATGCCAAAGGTACCTATAAGGTTTTAAGAACCACTGAGGCTTACCAGGAGGTTGTTGCAGCATCCTCATTCTGAGTTTTGCTCATATAAATCCTCCAACGAAGTATCACCTACCAGCTACAGTTTGAAAGGGTTAAAACAAAGAAAAACGTAGGTATAACTTAAACATTATAGTATTACTGCCACTGTCATTGAAAAACTTACTTTAGCGTCGAAGCTTCTGGGTTTAGACACCTCACACCAACAAAACGACGAAGTCTTATAGCAATTGTAGCAAATACGAGTTCAAATTCAGAGAACAATTTTATGAATAGGAGAATCGAACTCTAGTTCGAATTGCACTCAAATAAACTGATAGAGAAACCTCCCCACAAATTCAATGGTTGTGTCGTGGCTCTATTTCACAAGGATCATAAGCCTGTAACATATAACTTTCCCTCATAGGTCTAAAGTTCGAAACCGAGGAAGGAGTCCTCCTAACAATAAAACTCCAAACCCTACATTGCAGCAGCACTGTCGGCCCCTCTACCTTACCACTAAACGCAAAATGAAGACCAGTAAAACAATTCAATATTACTTACCAACGAAAGAATAGGGTTTCTTTCCAAGCCCTAGATCTTGTAAATATCAATGGTGGGAGAGTTTCCGGTCAGGCACGTTGAGATTCGGGAGATCATTGCAATCAATACCACTTTGATTATTGCATCTACCAAGTCGCCAAATCAGCAGACCAAGGGCTAGTGTATGGCATAGCTCATCATCGTATGGTGCATTATTGTAAGCTCTTCCACGTGAAGACCATCCAACTAAGCTTCCATTTCACTTAGCAGGTAGGCAATGTAAATGCTAAGACCAGATATCGACAGATTGAAAGCATGCCAAGTACCGAAACTTTAATACTGTGTCACGATCATAATCATTGCAATGTTTAGATTCATAGTTCACATTTCATAATAGTCCCTAAAGATTATTTTAGGCATCGTGATAATAGTAATATATTCCAATGTATGGTGCGTGAATGCATAGTTACTATAGATTGTATATCTTCTTCTCTATAGTATATGTATAGTCATATAGGGTAAAGTTTATATATTTTCATGCATTAGCCATGTATTGCTAAATCAATTGATAAATGTGAGACTTTAGGTATAGTCTAAGTTCTGTTGGTGCACAATATAATGCTAGTTCATTTGAATTAGCAAAAGCACTATATTTACAAGATTTCAAATAAAGTTACAAATTGACAATGGTATCACCGCTTTGATGTTAATGATAATAGTCATAATAGGATGATCTTTCATAGATGATAAATATAGCAATGTAAAAGCAAAATGACAACGTGATTTTAATAACACTAAAAATTTTGTAAGCTAGCACGTAAATGAGAATTGAAACCAAAATATCCATACCTCCAATAGCTGGTTTGCAAGGAAGTACTTAGAATTTATCATATTACAGTGACTATGAATTGAAAGACACATGTACTCTTAAGTCATGTTTTTCATAAAAATTCTCACCTGCATTCTGCACATGGAAACAGGTTCAAATGCCTTAGCTAAACGTAGCTAAATAAACCTCTGGGTACCTTGTAGGACCCCTTCGTCATCATTCAAAACAAACTGTCAGTACATTACCAAGAAAGTTATAATAATACAAACCTATGTACAACATGTAGTTACATTTAAAACTTAAGCAAATTTGAAGATGTATTCTTGTGTTATGATCTTAAAATTTCTTTTGTTAAAGATATTAGCATCCATTTAGTCTGCATTAGCAATTACAACTAGCATCATATTTTGTTTTGAGAAATTCGATGTGTTGTCATTATTAATTATTCCAATTAAGAGATTTAACTATTATTATATGTTCCACATTAGCAAATTCAGTAATTATTGCTATTTTAAAAAATTTTAAATTTTTGGTAATTTATGGGATGTTACATATGTTGTACTCATGTTTAGACTTGTGCCAAACCCCTCAAAAAATCCTTTCCAAAAGTTAGAAGCAAATTTAGAATCTATGTCTGATACTATAGCCTTGGGAATTCCATGCAATCTGGCTACTTCTCTCATGTAAATATATGCAATGTTAGTTGCTTTATGAGTTGTATTTACTGGAATGAATCGTGCTGCCTTAGTCAACTTATCTACCACAACCATGATGGCATCATTTTTCAATCTTGTCTCGGGAAACTTGGTGATGAAACCCATCGTCACTATAACCCATTTCCATTCGAGTATTGGCAAGGGATGCAACAATCCCGCTAGATGTTGATGCTCAATTTTAACTTTCTGACATTCCATGCACCTACCTATATATTCTGCAACATCATTCTTCATCCCTGGCCAATAGTATTGTTTCCTTACTGTTGCTAATGTCTTCTGATAACCCAAATGTCCGGCATAAGGAACATCATGCATTTCCTTCAGAACTATCTTCCTTATATCTCTAGCATTGGGAACATAAATCCTATCTCTATTCATGAGGATCTCATTTTCTTTCAACTTATACTTATCAAATTTCTATGGAATTTTTTGTTGTTGCAATCCTTCTTTTACATGTTGATAAAGCTCATCTGTAACACTAGCTTTGTTGATTTTATCCTTTAAATATGATGTACTAGTGCTGATAGCTGCTACATGCATCACATGTATCTTCCAACTAAGTGCATCAACTACCTTATTTTCCTTACCTTTGATATGCTTGATGTCAAATTCATATTCACATAATAGCTCCATATAACTCCTTTGTATTAAATTCAAATTAGGTTGCACAAACAAGTACTTTAACCCATTATGATCAGTTCTTAACTCAAACTTCTTACCCATTAGATAATGTATCCACATCTTCAAAGCATAGATGATAGATGCAAGCTATAATTCATGGGTGCCATATTTCTTCTCATGTTCCTTTAACTTTCTAGATTCATAACAGATCACATGTCCATCCTGCATCAATACTCTACCAATGCCTTTCTTACATGCATCTGTGCACACAACAAAGTTTCCTTCAAGATCTGCAATATTTAGAATAGGTGCACTAGTAAGAATTTCCTTAAGTATTTGAAAACTATCTTCACACTTAGGAGTCCAATCGAACTTCACACCCTTCTTCTGTAAAGATGTGATAGAATGAGCTAAGTTCGATAATTCTTCAATGAACCTTCTTGAGTACCCAACAAATCCCATGAAAGATCTTACTTCTGATACATTCTTATGTGTTGTCCATTCCATAATGGCTCTTATCTTTTCAGGATCTACCGAAACACCTTCTTCTGATATGATATGTCTTAAGTAATGAATTCGAACCTGATAAAAAGAACACTTGATTAGCCTGACATACAACTGATGTTCTCTAAGCACTTGCATTACTAGCCCTTATATGCTCTTCATTCTCTTCTTTTGTCTTGGAATAGATAAGGATGTCATCTAAGAATACAATCCCAAACTTATCTAAGTATTTTCTAAAAACCCCATTCATCAAGCTCATGAATACTGCAGGTGCATTTGTTAACCCAAAAGGTACCACCGTGAACTCATAATGTCCATACCTTTTTCTGAATGTTGTATTACTGATATCTTCATCCTTAATCCTAATTTGGTGGTATCCCGATCTCAACTCTATCTTCGAAAACACTTTGTCTCCTCTCAACTTATCAAACAAGTCATCAATCCTTGGAAAGGGGTACTTGTTTTTAATTGTTCTTATGTTCAATTGTTTATAGTCTATGCAAAGTCTTAGAGTTAAATCCTTCTTCTTCACAAATAACACAAGATCTCCCCAAGGTGAAACACTGGGTCTTATGTAACCTTTCTTTAGTAGCTCCTTTAGCTGCATATGTAATTCCTTTAAATATGGAGTACTCATTCTATAAGTTTAGTTAGATGAAGGTATTTTCCCTGACACCAATTTGATACAAAAATCAATGTCCCTCTTAGGAGGCATTCCTGGTGGTTCTTGAAATATGTCTGCAAATCCTTGTAGTACTAGATAATCCTGTAGTTCTGGATCTTTTCCTTCTTTTGTCTCTTCCACATGAATTGCATATACTTGGCATCCCTTTCTAAGACATTTCTTCAATTGTAGAGCTGTGACCTACCTTAGGGATATGGGTCTAGGTATACTTTTGGTTGTCACTTGGTTTCTTTCTTCATTCAAACAAGTATAAGTTTTATTTTGACAATCCAATATGGCATGGTATGCATCCAACCAATACATGCCAATTAATACATCATATGACCTTAAGGGTATGATGTTTAAGTCTGCAAAGGTTTTCAATCCATTCATTTCTAAGGGACACATTTTTACAAACTGTGTGATTTTCCTCTCGTCTCCTGTGGCTAAATGTACTAGACTTGCTGTTTCAAGTTTACTTTTCTTCAAATGACATTTCTCAACTAGATTAGGTTCAATGTAACTATTGCTAGCTCAAGAATCAATCAAAATAGTTATGGTTTTATTAGCAATATTACCGGCTACCTCAATCATTCGAGACTAGTGGTCAGCTTGCCTCCCATCCAGAGCTGCATAGATCCTCTGCACACTTCCACCTAAATATCCAACAGTTGAAGCCTCTTGAATGTTGTGAAGGTTATTTTTCTTATGTGGGCACTGAATGGAAAACTGATTTTCCTTGCATATCCAACATTCCACTGGTGGTCTTTTCCCTGAAGGCTCTTCCCTTGGCTGTCCTTATTGATAAGAATTACCATTTCTGAATTTTGAAGGCTGGAAACCTTTCTTTCTACTCCTGTTTGCTCTTCTTCATGTCCTTCCAATTCTTTTGATACAGGGCCTTGATCTTATTCTATTCATCTAAGTGTTTTTCCTTCCAGATGGAATCCTTAATGTTCTTTGGTCTATCATACTGGATTTTGTCTCTATAAGATTCAAGAAGACCACTTCTGGACCTTTGAATATTTACCTTCTCATCTTTGATGAAGTCTGCATACTTCAAAAGTTCCAGAAAATTCTTCTCATAGCATCCATAGTCATGCTCCCCAATTTGAGCTCAAATAACTCTTCCATATTTTTTTCATAATAATGTTGAGAGAGGTATTCCTTTTGGAAGTACCTTTTAAATTTCTTCGAAGAGATTCTATCCTCATTGATGTCTTTTAGCTTAACTAGTTGATCCCACCAAACAGATGCCTTACCTTGTAGATGGTATATGGCTACTCTTGCTTCCATATTAGGTGTATATTGATGCAACTGGAAAAAATCCTTAGTCCTAACAACCATGATTCCGCATATTCTCCATGCTTTTCTTGTCCATCAAAAGTTGGGGGCTTGATTCTTCTCAACTCTCCTACTAGTTAATCCTGGGTAGACCTCCTCTTATTATATCTCACAGGATATCTTCTAGGACTACTCTCTGTACTATTTGATGCATACCCCTTCCTCCTCTCTAAGTGATGAGGTCTCCTTGAAGATTATATAGATATCACATAACCTCTTTTATGACTCTTTTCAACACATCTTTGGACGACCTTCAATGATTTTAGATCATTCATAATATGCTCATGGATATGAATTATCCTTTCGTTATCCTCCCTACACTTACTTATGGAATCCTCCAAGATTAATGGTTCACTACTCCTCTTATATCTATTTGACCTTCTTCCCTCAAAAAACTCCTCTTTAGGACTATATGGCCTCTGACCTTCCTCAAAATCCATCTCCAAACCCTAACTTCCTACAACTGAAATTGTACTTGTTGAATCTTTAGTCTTCACAAGTTTGAGTAAGATCTCAATTTAGTGGCCAGATTGCTTGCTCAATAATTCATTGGAAACTGCAATGTGTTCATTACCAACCATTTATTAGAAAACTACATATTGGCATAAGTTCATTATTATTCAAGCTACTTCTTCTTATAAAGTAACAAGCTAAATTTTTTAGGTTACAATATGCCCAATGGGAGCTATAAATCCTTCAAGGATTTTCTCTTTACAGATTGGACATTGAGTCCATAGCCATACCAAGCTAATATTTTAATTAACTAACTCATATGTGAAACTATATTAAGGTGCATGCATCCAAGTTGTCTAATGCAAACTCATGTTTATAGAGTGACTTGTAACTTGCAGAAGGCCCAACAGCCGCAGTGTTGAAACATTCGCTCTGATACCACTTAATGTCCCTGACCCTTAAACAATGTTAAGGGTGCTAACATTAAGTTAAGTTAAGCACAACCTATTGAAACTAAATAATGGTATTCAACATTTCAAATAATCCAACTAGACATTCTAAAGTCAAATTACTTGTTTAAAGTTGCGATATTTAATTAATTACTTAATTAAGATAATCACGACACTTCATTAAGTTAATTGCGACACTTAAATAAATTAATTACCTAAGGTCATAATCTCAAAAAAACATGATTAAGGCATAATATTCATCATCCTCAGTGATAATAAGGTCCTAACACCATTCATGCATTATAATTACCGAAACCATAATGGTTAAGTAGTTGAGTATTGTTGTTACCAATTTTCCACAAACTAAGTTAATTTCTGGTGTTGTTATGTGTGTGTTATTAGTGAGGATGAAAAGTAATAAAATAACACATCAAGACACATATGTATTCCATATCCTATAGCCACACCACAATCAGGAAAAACAAAAGGCACCGACTACAATCGCAACCCACAAAATTAGCTCCCGATGGTTGTCCCCGACAACCATTCTTCACTAATAAATTTCATATTGTATGGCTTCGTCCCTCCAACCATAAATCAATATTACATTCATATTACATTGTTCAAACTCATATTTGAAAATAGGAGCAGGTCCATGCACAGAACATTTCCAATCTAACAATTAGTGCGCTCATCCTCGCACCAACAAAACTATTGGACCGAAACAGACATATCTTGGTCATCCGGAAAGCTTTTTCGACAAAACGAAAGGAAATACTTACTAGAAACGTTTCTCTAGATGCAATGGAACAGGTCTCATGACTAAAAAATGAGTATAAATTGGAAAACCAGAACCTATGGTTGCGCCCCTCTTAATATAATCAACACAAAGTCACAAACTGATCTTCGTATTATGATGCTTTCCAAAAAGGGAAGATTGAAAACCAAGAATAGATAAGGCCAATGTCCATGTCTTGACACGTTTTTCTTCAATCCCATCCTTTTGATTCAAAATCCTGCATTGACTTTTGTATTTATGATCTCATGTTGTACTAACCTTTATGAGATATTCCCTTTGACACCAGTCATTTTGATCAAATTATACTTGCTACTTGGGATGAATTCAAAAAATCCTATACTGCATATAAATTAGACTATAAACTAGTGGAACCACAAACCCTCGAGGAAAAATATATGGTTAAAGTTGAAATGCATACACACCATCTCTATGATTTAGAGGAATGGGAAATCCTATCTCAATTACACCCTAGCAACAACATCCAATTAAGTGATCTTGACATGGTTGGTCATCGTGAATTTGAAAACAAACTTAATCAGAATGCTACATCTATCTCCTTACACTTGTAGGAGAAAACCATAGAATTCATAGACCACACCAACCCATACCATAAAAATTCTAGAATAATGTTAGTCCAACCTCCCCTCAACTTGTTCATTGTTCCCTACCCGAATTAAAGCACTCAACATTGTCATGCATCACTCTGCAAAAAGAGAAGAATCCCATCCATTGGGAATGATCATCCAAGGTGCTATAGGTATATGAAAGTCTTACTTAACTAGTTTCATTTCATAAATTCTTTGTCCACGTGCACAACACATGTCCTCTCCATTGCTACTTCTTGATCCGACTAGCATTACAACCTTCAACATACATGCATCTATTATACATGCAACACCTCAAATTCCTATAAAGGATTTCACGCCATTAGAAGGACAATTGCTATGTTCCCTATAGATGTGACATATCCATTGCATTCTCATTTATGAAATGAGCTTCATCAATCCAATCATTTTTGTCACATCGATAAATGCCTCTAAGAGGCCTTCCCTCATAATAAATTCCTCCTTTTTGGAGGTTTCTCTATTATGCTTGTCAACAACCTTTCCCAATTGTGTCTCATACATGAAATCCCCATGTATGTAGTCACCTCTCATGGAAACACACTATGAAAAATATTTATCATAGTTTTCACACTTGAAACCATCTTTATTCAACAAGGTGTAGACCCATCTCATGTCACTTTTGGGAACATGCTACAAAATATCGAAATGTAGATATTGTATTGAAGGACTAGAACCTTCTCATGCACATGAAAAACTCCTTTCCTTCTCAAGAAAAAAAATCACATTCCAAAATTCAATGCATTTATTCTCAACCAACAATTTAATCACATTTTGAAATAAACAAATGTTGAAATCCTTAAACATTCCTCTAACCCATTGCAATACATATTGTACCACAATTCAAGGTTCAAGCTCATCTCAATAAGAGAAACTAGAGATAAAAGTATTGCTTTTCATCAGCCAAAAATTTATGCTAACATCCAACTTATGTATTGTATACGACCTTGTAAATGGTTCTCCTAGACAGGTTATTTTCATTTTCTACAAACCAAACTTTCATCCCCCACAAGTTACAAACTTTGTGATTGTGAGCTTTGATAGATAGATTGACCCTCCATGGGATTCCAACAATCCAATTGATGTGCCAATTGCACTTATCAAAAGGGAGGATCATACACAACTTCCACTTAAAATTTCATGATCACTAACAATACATAAATCACAATGGATGACATTGCCAAAGGCCATAATTAGCACTGGTAATGTTGAGTGGCAAGGGTTCATTTTCACTGCAATTTCAAGAGTCCCGTCCTTAAATGACCTTTTCCTATCCCCAACATTTTCCTTCGAACAATACAATGGAATGAAGGATAATGTGCATGTTAGAGGAAGAAAGTAAGAGGGAGACATCCTTCAAGCTAGACCTATTCTAGTAGATCTCATATGACATTTTCATATGGATTGTAAATCCTAATTACATTTCTTATCATAGTTTCCTTGAATTTATATATGAATTGATTTAATTCCCTTCAAGCATGGATTTCAATGTGGTTTGCAAGATTATTGTATCTCGTTCCATTAATAATTGTATATTAACTCACTCTACTCATTGATTGTAACATGAAGCTACCTATATAGCTATGGATCTTGGAGGTAGCTCCAAAGGAAGTGGAAGATCCTTCTGTTATGTTTTTTTGGTATTGATATAATTATATTATTTATATTACATTTATGTAATCACAAAGTTGAATCTATTCCACTTCCCTTATATCTAGTTCCAATTTCTTCATCCAACACTTTCCATCCTTGTATCAATGCCAAGAAGTATAATGAGGTAATTTTTGTCTACATTAGCGTTCATGTTCTCCACTGGTTTTTCTCATATAGCATCTACTCCACGTTTTTAGCATATTTGACAAAAATGTCTATTTTTTGGTTTTTTATAGTCTTCTACATCGACACATACCATATCACTTGTTACTTATAGGTTTCATCACATCATTGGAGAACCATTTAAGGACACCTCAGAACCCTCTATAGACAATTTGATGTAGTTTATACATATTCAACCACTAATATTTGCACCTTTTTTGGAAACTTAGTTGACTTTTTCTATATACAAAATCTAGCAATTTAAATCTCTCATTTTATACTATATCCACATAATTTTACTCTATGCATATGCCAAACAAATCTAATCCAAAACATTTTGTTTCTTACTGGACATAGAAATTTCTAAACTATTTTCAAAATACAGATTTTCTACCTAAATTTCCATATGAGATCCTACTTTTACTTCTAGATACTTTGTTTTTGCTACTATTAGTTCACTTTTGTATTAACACTTTCCTTTAAATATAACCTATATACACTTTACACCTTAGCAATGCTTTTACATAAGCTATATTTTTCTTTTCTTTTTTTCTAGTAGAAACTTTATTTTTTATACCCATAAGTAGTTCTTCTTCTTATATTTTTTTATTTACCATATATTATACCTACGATGTATTGATGTGGATGCTTGCATTTCTAGATATAGATTACTATTTAAGATTAAAAAAAGATGATATAAATTTAATTCTGTGCAGGATGGTTCAATGCAGTTTACATTTAATTTGTAACAAATACATGTATACTTAATTTGATTTTTGTATTCTAATGACATAAGTTTATAATCTTAATTGGCTTACATCTTGTTGAATCTAATTGAACAAAGCTATCCTACAATATGGGAACTCTACAAATATTTGAACTTTAATGGGAACTAATTACCTAATTAACATACATATCTAGCATGACAACATACATATCTTGCCGGCCCATGTTTTGCATTATTTGGTTTTCAATATTTTTATTTTGTATGCAAGTGTCAAATAGGGGTGTTGGAAAAAATATTTAACGATACTTAAAAACAACCCAATTTAAGAATTGGGCCCTTCCCAACAAAAGGTATTTATTTGGGGAGAGATTTATGACTCCTCGTTGCTAATGTATTTAGTTAGGGGGAGATTTATGAATCCTCATTGTCATATTGGAAAATATTCATCCCGAAAGATCGAGGCCTTCCTCAAGGTATTATATGCAGACAAGTCTTGGTTTATTGATTAGTCCCAATAATTTAATCGGTCTTCCTTTGAATGATTTTTCCCATTTCAAATGTATTGACCGTGGCTGAAATTACTAATGTCGATTCATCGATCACCCCTTCCTTTTACAAATTGGCCCCAAGAATCATTTTTTTTAATGATGATTATGGTTATTTGTACTTTGGAGCCTTGATTTCTATTGAGTATACACCCTTTGGATGAGTAATTGAAGGAATTATTCTAACAATCAAGAATCTTTATATTAAGTTTTGGTAGACCACTTATTTGATTAGTTGATTGATCTTGATTCGACATTTTTTTTTATCGTGAAAATCCTCAGTCATCGACGATTGCTTACCAAAAGGATCACCTAGGTGACTGTTGTATCTGAGGACCACGGCAAAAACCATGGGTTGGGTTGGGCCTAACCTTAGTATTGGCATAGAAGAGCATCACCCTGATTCGACATTGCATCATCTATCCTTGCTCAAAGTGTTTCTTGATTTTCCAATCAATAAAATATTGACAGTTGGGTTGTCCTTTTCATTTGTGATTTGTTTCATTCAATCGAAATTTTGCATTGATTTTTCACTCTCAAATTGTTAATTGACCTAACTCTCAAATCTAGCTCCCTCTCCTCTCATGCAGTTTAAACTTCCTCCTTGATTTTGTGATTAGTCTTGACCTGTAAATTGGGGGGTCTCCTCATTGTCATATTGGAAAACATTCATCTTGATTCGATGATCATCCAACATGTTGATCAAGGGCCTCCTCAAGGGTATTATATGCAAACATATCCCAATTTCTAGATTGATCTTGATCATTAAATATGTCCCTCTTTTGAAATATCGTTGAATTCTCTAATAAAAGAAACGAAATATATTGGCGAGATCAAATCTTGAAGAAAACATAAGTGGCCGATAAATTTTTGAATGAACCAAATATGTACCATGTTTAAATTTTTAAATGGACCAAATATTTTTCATGTTTAAATTTTTTAATGAACTAGATATCTATGATGCATAGTAAAATGATGTGAAAATTGACTAAAAATGTCATTGAACTGTCAAATATTCCACCACATAACTCTATAAGTTTCCTCAGGATATGTCTTCTATGTAAAAAAACAAAAAAATTGTTTGTTGCATTGCTTATATGCAATACAATATAGGAAGACAGTTCATTAACATGATATAAAAATCTTCACAAATTGCATGGGAGAGATCAATATATCTAGGAAGCAACCCTGAACCTATATCGAGAAATCAGGTGCTATCAATATGCTTTAAACTTTATGAAAATATGCCAAATTTTGCAATCAAGCCACTTTAACCTAGGCCATTTGTGAAGGATAAGGAGCCGCCAGAAGCAGAATTTTTGGTCCAAATTAGTTAGAAAGGGTCGTTTGGACCATTTTGTAATGACCATAAGTGTCTATAAATAGAAACACAATTGTAAGCATAGGATATCATCATAGGAGATTAGTCAATCAAGTCTAAATGTATTATGTCTTCCTTCGGCAAGTTTTTCTCTGAGTATATGGATTCACGTTAAGTCGTTTGGAACTATTTTATGCGAAGTTTATCCCACTATCTTTGAGATGAGTTAATGAATGAAGATGTTTGGCTATGTTTCTACTTTGTGCTTTCTATTTTATCGTTGTGTTGTGAATTATGAATGATATCTTGTAAGAATGATGATGATGCGATATTGTTGCTTTTTCGATTGATCAGTAATGTTGGTTGCTATGAGTAAGGGTTATGTCTATTGCATATTTGAATTACTAGTGTAATGCGAATATAAATATCTGGTTTGTGCCGATTGAGAGTAGAGTAGCGCATAGGCTTGGTTCCTGCATCCCCACTTAGACATCTTGGGTGAGACCTCACTCGCTCTGCAGGTGTTAATGGAAAGGGTAAAACCTTTCTGGGCCGGTGCTTAAGGGTGTCTGGTCGAGGTTTTTTGATAGCAGTGCGAAGTGAACCCTTGTCAATAGAACTGTGTCATCAAATGGTTCCGTTGTCGGGATCATAGTGAGAAAGAAGAGAGGACATGCTGTGGCATCCGACAAAACCGTAGATCGAGGAATGGTTCAATAAGAAGGCACAAGAATTTTCTGAGGAGGAAAATCGGAACCCTGGATGGTCAATGACTGGCTGGATACAGAAGTATATCTACTCCAACATTCATGAGATATTCTTCTGTCAATTCCCAATACTGCTACATGAGTGGTTGGCACACATTCCAAAAGAAGAAATTTCAAGGTGGTGAGCCTGAACAGTGGACGCTAGAATTGATCCAGCAATTGAAGTGAGTAAATAACAGAGCCTCTCGAGCT
Organism: Larix kaempferi; assembly: GCA_027924585.1. NCBI lineage: Eukaryota > Viridiplantae > Streptophyta > Pinopsida > Pinales > Pinaceae > Larix > Larix kaempferi. The sequence continues at coordinate 30,848,802 of BSBM01000370.1, read as the reverse complement.
ATTGAGGTCTGGGTAGATAGTATCCTGGAGGGATACATCACTGAATTTGCGGTCGACACAATTAAGTCATACAACGACGCGGAAAGGAAGTTTTTCAAGGGACCTAGAAGAAGGTTTCTACTGTCGCTGAAACTGTGGATTAAAATGCTTATTTACGAAAAAAGGTATACTAAAGATGAATTCTGACGAGTAAAGCTCAGTGTGCAAAGGATGTGGGTACCGTGTGAATGCGGGTAAGATAGAATGATACGGGGTAGATGGACATGAGTGACGACGAAATTCTAAGGGAGGTTGAGGAAGATTGTGGTACCCTGTGAAGTGGGGTGAGGTTCTGGAAGCCAAAGAAGAAGAGGAGGACTGAGAGAGGGTCTCCTAAGGCGATCGGAATGGAGAACTGTGAAACAAGACCACAAGGGACTAAGCGACCTTACTGTGAAAAAGAAACCAACCAGACTGTTGGTTGTGGAGCCAGATCTTCTAGTCTCATAGATGATATTGTATTAGCCATGTTTGTACCCCAGTTCTATATGATGTGTAGGTGGACTGTACACTCACCCCAGCGGGGGGGTGTGGGGGGGCATCGCCAGCTGTTTTGCGGGCCCATGGTTTTGGGTATCCTGTGGTATTTTCCCATTGTATTTCCCTTATAAAAGAAAGACATTGTAATACGGCTAGGGTGGTTAATGTATTAGGTTTTATGCATTGTAAAGATCTTTGAGATCTGGAGAGAGACTGTAAAACAGAGAAGAGGAAGTGCAGCGGTTGTGCTGCAGGTTATATCCCTTCAACTTGCTGGACGGTAATAATAATAAGGAATGGCAAATTCAGTGTGGACGTAGCCCAAGTTGGGTGAACCATGATATATCTGTGTCTCTCTTGTAATGTGTATGTGTGATTATATTTGCATTTCTGTTTATTGTTATTGCTCTGCGGTCCTGTTTTTCTAACACAGACTACCCCTTAATCCGAAGAGGGACAGACCCAAAGCTACAACGTACCCACAACTCCGTGCACTGCGCCAAGTTTTAGAGGAAGAGACATAAGGCCTTCACAGGGCTGTCCAGTGTGTCAGAACAACGGTAGGAGTACTGGGTCTGTAAACAACAGTAGGAGACCAAGGATGGCAGGCGACAATGTGAAGATGCCGATCTTTCAGGGTAACGAGACTGAGGATCCCGAGCAGTACTGGTTTCTATGCGAAGCAGTATGGACAGTGAAGTAGGTCCAAGATGATGATATCAAAAAGGGACAACTAGCGATGACCTTCAGGTGCTGTGCGCTAGATTGGTTTATGAAATTCATACAAGTACCTATAGGGATTCCCGAGAAAACACTGTCGCAGATCAGGGTAGGACTGATTGATGAGTTTAGGAAACCAAAATCCAAGTTGCAATATATCATAGAGCTGAAAGAGATCAAGCAATTTCCAAATGAATCAGTGTGGGAGTTCGACCAAAGATATAAAACCCTGATGGCGAAAGTAAGTTTTGGAATGAGCGACATGCAACACAAGGAATGGTTCATCGCGGGATTAGTACCACACTTTCGTGGGCCACTAATGCAACAAAAGATAGCATCCCAGGGAGAAGCACTGGAAATCACAATGAAGCTGGAGGCTTCACCAGTTGGTGAGACAGGGTTAGGTATGAATCACATCCAAGCATAGTTAACAAACTTGGCGATCCAGCTACAAGACATCAAGAAAGGAAAAGAAGTTCAAGAGGAAATATGGTGCAGTCAATGTAAATCATAAGGACATAATAAGGATCAGTGCACATAATTCCATGAATATTTACAGGATGGCGCACACAATCCACTTAGTCAGGGAGGAATGCCATGGTGTCAAATTTGTCAGACGGGGGGACATCGACAAGAAGAATGTGTATATTTACAGAAAATGGTGTCGAAGCCAGCCAACCTTTTCTGTAAATTATGTCGATTGGTTGGACATGAAGAAAAGGATTGTAGATTGTATGAATTACTCCAAGAAAGGACCGCAGATACATTTTTTATGGAGGGGGAGGAGCAACTCTCGACACAACAACAACAACAATACAATCAGCAGCAACCCCACTACAATCAACCACTACCACAATATAACCAGCCACAGCTCCACTATAGTCAACCACAGTCGTTGTACAACCAACCATCATAGTACGACCAACCACAATATCATCCTACACAATATAACCAATAACCTTATGTCCAACTGCGAGGAGGTTTCAGAGGAGGATTTTGCGGAGTTCAAGGTGGAGGCATTGGTCCTGGAGGTGATTTTGGACGGGTTCGAGGGCCAGTTATATGCTATTATTGTGGTCAAGCCGGACATTACCAAAGGGATTGTCCAAACCCAATTCCGCAGTGTAGTTATTGCAGCGCAGCAGACCAAAGTGTTGAGGAATGCCCCCAGTTGATTGTGAAGTGGAAAACTAAAAATCCACCCTGTCAAGTCCCCTCCCATCAGACCGAGCCAGGGAGAGAACATGGCACTAAATACGGGCATCTAGCCCCATATCCATTAAGTAAAACTCATTGATAATAAACGAAATATACATGTGGATATTGTAACTAAACATAACAGAATTAAAAGCATCTACATATCTAACATACATTCAAACATTTTCATGACAGACATTAAATAAAGACATTGCAAAATTTATACAAGAGAGCACTTATCTTAAAACAAAGTAGTCCCGAGCAACTAGCTATGAAACTACAACGTTCCACTTAACCATAGGCCAATTGTGCTCATCACTAGCTCAGCACAACTGCCGCCCTCGAGCTGGGCATGATTTCTACCAGGAAAAGGGAACAACAAACTCACACATAGCCAAAATACACCAAAATTAGCCAAGCCAATCTACAGTTGGGTTTATCAGGCTACTAAGGCAAAGGGGGGAATGAATTGCTAATCTAGTGAGCTCAAGCACAGAGCAATGGATACCTCTACAAGATCTATCTAGCTTGACATCCACAATGCTTACACACCCCACGCAAGGAAGTATTCCCTGCACCAATACACAGTCCCTCAGGCCATACCTTCCATTCTAGTGTTGTCCAAGGTGTGCATAGAAGAGTAGCCATCCCTTTTGATATTTCTGAGAGGTTACTCCCCACACTAGGTTTATCAAGCCAATTATGTCCACTTCCACTCCAAATTTCTTGCTCACAGGTTCAAACCAAAACAGGGATGCACATAATAGCAAAATCACAAGTGCTGGGCATGTAGAAAAGCGTTTTTACAGTGGGATGCCCAAAATGGGGTTTTCATTAGCTTCAGAAAAACGTGGGAAACCCAAAAATGAAAATGGAAGATGGGGAAACAACCCTGGGAGAGAAAAATCGTTTTCAGAAAACGTATATGGCCATTCAATGGACAAAAACGACCTCCATAAACCCAAAATTCGTGACTCCCTTCCTCCCAGCCACTGTGAAATACAAAAAGGAGTTCCCAGCCATGAAAAATGAAGGAAAAAGATGAAAAAATGAGGGAGAAAGCCCCAACTAGCTTAGAATGCGTGAGAGAGCAATGTCCATAGGTGAAAGATGGCTTTGGGCACCATTTCGTGGGTGTTTTCTTGCCCAAGAAGCAAAAATACGAATTCCCAGGTTGATGGCTTGCCCATGCACGAAATTGGTTGCCATACCTCTTCATTCCCAAGGCATTAACTACCTCAACCAACTCTTGGAAGAATTAAATGATTGGATGCATAAGTCAAAATGGGTAGTTGGGATTTATGGGTTTTCTCAATGAAATTTGGCATAACACTATTGGCTCAAGGGTTTGAATAATTTCCCTCCCTATTCCTTGTAGAATCATGCCCCCATCTCTTTGTTGCATTGCATAGCTAGTTGTGGGTATTTCATTAAAATTCGTATTTACATGATGTCTTAATTTACATTGTGCATGTTCAGCACAAGAACCATAGGCATTTTTTTTAATTTCCGATACATAAAACGCTAAATCGATGGCGGGGCCTTGGCCTTGAGCTCCTCACCATGATTTAATAACAATATTTACATCATTTACAATTTTAATGCAATGGGGTCAAAATCAGGATATTACACACCCCAACCTCAACCAAATCCGAATCAGAATCCACCTCCGAATGTACAGAAGATCTCAATGGAGAGAAGACATCGATCAATGAATGTCGCAGTAGTGACGAGAGGACGGGTTGCGATAGGAGAAGATAGGCCACAACCTAGAATTTGACCTACAACAAGGAAACAAGTCCGATTTGATGTGGAAGCAGAAAGGGAGACCTTTTTAGAAGCACAAGAGATAATGAGAAGGATTAAGCTACCACCTATTGGCAAGAAAGAACCCGTCTACAAGATGCCGCATATATTTGATACAACGAATTCACAGACTCCACTAGGCCCGGGATCAACACTTAGAAGTATTTCCTTGAAAGTTGTTTGGCACTGGAAAAAGATCAGGATGAGTTGATAGAGATAGCCATCCTATTACATCGAAAGGAGGATGGATGACATGATCGAACAGTAAATCGATTGCATAGAAAGAAGACAGGGAGGGAAATGAGGATGAATCCATAGATTGGTGCATTTGACGTCGATTCTATCATTCTATACTTGGGATCAGATGTAAATATCTTGACGAAATAGACATGGGAGACAATGGGGAAACCACAACTGGCATGGTCCCCTGTACAAATTCGACTAGAAAATCAAATCAAGGTCACCCCCATTGGTCAATTATGCCATCTCCCAGTCGAAATAGAAGGATTAAAGACGTATGCAGACTTCGACGTTATAGAGATTGTTGATAACACAAGCCCCTATCCGGTGTTGTTAGGGATAGACTGGGCAATGGAGAATCAAAATGTGATCAACTTTAAGAAAAGAACAATGTCATTTTAGAATCGTGACATGAGGTTAGTCGCCCCCCTTGATCCATCATAAGGGGCAGAGGTATGTCAAACCAATGCAGGATGAATTCAAAGAAGGATGGGACAACGTCTACAACATCTCGGAGGACTACATAAATCCCACCACCGATGGGGAATTAGGGTGGCGAAGCATTAGCTCAACATCATCAGACTTTGATGAAGTGCTTGAGAATGGGAAGAATCGATTACACGAAGTATCATTCAGGAGATGCGCACGAATCACCCAATCGTTGAGATGGGTAGCAATGGAAGTATGCAAACTCCCAACATACAAGGGCTTGCCTTATCTAACCATATTTATTGTTGAATTTGAAGAAAGAGTAGCAAAATTGCAGAGATTGTTGGCATTGGAGGAAGCACTGAAGGCTACACCAGCACAGTGGTGGGTAACGCACAAGTCAACGATAACAAACTGGCCACTATGTCGATAACTAATGGAATTCAGGTTTGGCGAACCTGAAGGGTACTGCAGAAGAAAATATAATGGAAGGAGCGACCCAAGGGACCACGTGGATAAGTTCCAAAGCGCATGGGGAGAGAGACCAAAGTAGGAATGGGTCCATGCATTCATCCATACATTGGATGAGGTACCGTGAAGCTGGTATATCGCAACATAACTGCGATGCGAAACACTTACATGGGAAGAGCTAACTATTAGCTTTAGCCAAACCTTCAGCTTCTCAGATGAAAACCCCTTCATCCATTGCGCACTACAGGAGATTCGGTAGAAAGTACTTGAGGAAGTCTCGATGGAAAAACCAATGGAATTACAATGGACAACGACGCCAGAAATGTTGTTGGAGTGCTACAACGTGACGGGAGGACCTGGCGAAGAGGATCATCCACGAGCTGTCTATGTACCAGAGTTATAAATAAGTCGAGATGTCAAAGAACCAGATATTCCCTTCAAAAAATTCCAACAGACACTGCGAATCAACAAGGTTAACATTGGTTTGGAGGAAAAACCCAAGTTCGCAAGCATTGGAGACTACTGGGATGAGTAGACAAGGAAAAAGTCACCGATTTACTACATGAGTTTCAAGATTTATTCCCAACCAAATTTTCAGAAATGAAAGGTATTTCTGGAGACCTGGGAGAAATGAAGATTCCACTGAATCCTGATGCGAAGCTGGTAAATCAACAACCCTACAGATTGAATCTTAGGTACAAGGAGCGAGTAAAAGCTGAAATAGAGCGAATGTTGGATGCAAGAATCATACAGCTTGTGGAGGAATCCGAATGGATCATGCCGATGGTTTTCCAAGATAAGAAGACCAGCGAGATCAGGATTTGCATCGACCTAAGGAAACTAAATGACGCATTTCTTCATGATCCATTCCCTACACCATTCACTGATGAAGTATTAGAAGGTGTCGGAGGTCAGGAGATCTACTCATTTACGGATAGCCTTCTCAGGATACCACCAAATAAAGATCACGAAGGAGGATGGACATAAGACAACGTTTGTAATAGAATGGGGTTATTTTCAATATACTGTAATGTCGTTTGGTCTTAAAAACGCCCCGACAATGTTTTCAAGATTAGTTGTCGCTGCATTCAAGGATTTCATTCATAAATTCCTCGCAATATACATGGACGATTGGAAAGTATATGTCCTGGTTAAGGACCATGTTGCGAATCTAAGGCTGATGCTGGAGAGATGTTGACAACACCAAATTTCGCTAAACTTGAAGAAGTGCATATTCTGTGCTCTATTTGGGATTCTGTTAGGACATATTGTATGCAAGGAAGGGATGTTGGTTGACCCAACGAATATTGCGATCATTGTCGACTTGCCACCACCGACGAAAGTGAAGTTATTAAGGGCAACATTAGGAAATACTGGGTATTACAAAATTTTTATCAAGGGATATGCAGCGATCACAACGCCAATGGAAAAACTATTAAAAAAGGATGCTAAGTTCGAGTGGAATGATTAGTGCCAGAAGAGACTCGATATACTGAAAAAAAGAGATGGTAGCAGCACCAATATTAGTCTTTCCCGATTGGACAAAATAATTCCATGTTCATGTGGACGCATCATCAGTCGCACTAGGAGTGATATTGGCCCAACCAGGAGAAGGAGCGATCGATCATCCCATCGCATTCGCAAGTAGGAAGTTGTCCACTGCGGAGAAAAACTATAGGACGACAGAAAGAGAAGGGCTAGCAATGGTCTATGCGCTACAAAAATTCTGACACTACCTACTTGGAGGACATTTCAAGATGTTCACTGATCAATCAGCATTGAAATACCTGGTCAATAAGCCTGTGTTGGGGGGGGGGGAATCTGTCGTTGGTTGTTGTTATTCCAAGAATTTGACTTTGAGATCATTGTGAAACCAGCATGATTGAATGCAGGACCCGACCACCTATCTAGGATTGAGTCAGGTGAAGAACCAAGAAGCATTGACAAGGGATTACCAGATGCGCAACTATTCTGAATTGGAATGGTCGATGACCAATACAAGCAAATCATTCAGTTCTTGACTACAGGACAGGAACTGGAAGGATTGAATACCAGTTAGAAAAAGTAGCTAGTTGTGAGGGCTGCCGACTTTCAGCTGATTGCAGGCCAACTCTACAAAATGGGGCCAGATGAAATCCTTCATAGATACGTCCTTCCGCATGAACATGAAAGAATATTAGCAAAATCTCACGATGGAATCACAAGAGGACACTACGTAGGGCGTGCCACTACTAGAAAGATACTTCGAGCGGGACTATGGTTGTCGACGGTGCATGGAGATGCTGCACACTTCACAAAAATCTGCGATGTATGTCAAAGAACAGGAAAACTATCGTGAAGGGATGAAATGCCGCTAGTACCTCAACTTACACTATAAGATTTCGACAAATGGGAGGTCGAATTCATAGGACCCATCAACCCACTAGGAAAAAGAACAGGGTCATGATATATCATTACTGCGGCTGATTATTTGACACGATGGGCTAAAGCTGCACTAGTAAAGGATTGCACAGCTGCAATAGCAGCAAGATTTCTCTTTGATAATGTGGTCACCACGTTTGGGTTCCCAAATATACTAATGAGCAACCAAAGAACTCACTTTGTCAACCAAACTATCAAGGAAATGACGAAATAATTCCAAATTCAGCATCGAAGAAGTACCCCATATCACCCGTAGGCGAACGGTGTGGTGGAGGAACTGAACAAGGTATTGGAACATGCACTCACAAAGGTGTGTAACACAAACCACGATGACTGGGATTTGAATATTATAGTGATACTGTGGGCATATAAAACAACTTGTAAACAATTAACAGTCCAAACTCCATTCAAATTAGTTTACAGACAAGAAGCAGTGATGCCAATGGAGTACATTGTCTCGAGTCTGCATATTGCAGCAGCCACAGGAATGAGTGATGATGGATCAATTGAAGAACAGCTGGCATTGTTGGTACAGTTGGATGAGGACGGGTTCATTGCAGGATTCCATCAGCAGGTAGAAAATGATCAAAAAAAGGCTTGGCATAATCGCCATGTTAAGGCAAAGCACTTCCAGTGAGGAGATATGGTGCTACTATATGACAGTAAGTTTGCGAAGCACCCAGGTAAGCTACAGATGCATTGGTTGGGTCCCTATATTATCAATTTTATTACTAACGGAGGTGTAGTGTAGTTACAAAATATAGATGGGACACTGTTGGCAAATCTAGTGAATGGGAGTTGGCTAAAGCCCTATCGCCATAGCCAGGCACATAGCGACTGAGACAAGTTTTAAAAAAAAATCAATGATAAAAACAATGATGATTAAAAGTCGGAGATATGTCGACCACAGTGGGTCTGTCGACGAAACAATAGCAGAATAAAGAGTAAGCGATAAGGCTAGATGCTTGTCAATGTTTATCATGTAGGAGTCAAATCATATCATAAATTAAGAATCGACGGATGGTGACGAAGATCGATGATGACACAATCAATGACAGAATTTGGTAAATCAGTGAAAGATTCGATGATTGACTCGGTAATCATTGATCAAGGACAACAAGATGGACGGGGAACGCGTGAGTTAATTTATAAATACCCAAAGAGGATGGATAGATCGAAGCATTAAGTCTTATGCACATTACGGGTGAGATTCATTGAGCCAAATGTGCAATTCTAAGAAAGTTGCAGAAGAAACAAGTAAGATTCGAGGGTTGCGATGGTGAATTTTGTTTCCAGCGGAAGCACCCAAGGTGCGCTAAGGGCGAGGATGAAAAGTGTTCATGAGAAACTGGTAGATGCGGATGCATAAACAACCAGGAAGAAAAGAGGTGAAGTCTCCCCCGAGATGTCTAAGCAAATTGCAGTTGTTGGAAGAAAAGTGGGACTTCTTAACACAGAAGCACCAAGAGCAAGGGCACTCCAAGCCCGGCGAAGGATGATCAAATTCGTGAAACGGATGTGCTAGAAGCAGATTCATCAGCACAATGCCCAACGAAGGATGATCAAATTCATGAAACGAATGTGTCGAAAGCAGAGTCGTTAGCATAATGCCCAGTGAAGGATGATCAAATTGGTAAAACAGAGCCGTAAGAGAGGTGTCCAGCTGAGGTGGCCCAAGGGAGAGCCACAAGTTTGTGTTGGGGGCCTATTGGCACGGGGTTAAAGCACGAGAGATGCAGAGTTGACAACGACGAAGGGGTCATCAATGAAGGAAAAGGACCATTTGCGAAGGATAAGGATTCGACGGAAGCAGAAGTTTTGGTCCAAATTAGTTAGAAAGGGTCGTTTGGACCATTTTGTAACGACCATAAGTGTCCATAAATAGAAACACAATTGTAAGCATAGGAGATCATCATAGGAGATTATTTGATCAGGTCTAAATGTATTTTGTCTTCCTTCGGCAAGTTTTTCTCTGGGTATATGGATTTGCGTTAAGTCGCTTGGAACTGTTTTCTGCGAAGTTTATCCCGCAGTCTTTGAGACGAGTTAATGAATGAAGATGTTTGGATATGTTTCTACTCTGTGCTTTCTATTTTATCGTTGTGTTGTGAATTATGAATGGTATATTGTAAGAATGATGATGATGCGATATTGTTGCTTTGTCGATTGATCAGTAATGTTAGTTGATATGAGTAAGGGTTATGTCTATTGCATATTTGAGTTACTAGCATAATGCAAATCTAAATCTCTGGTTTGTGTCGATTGAGAGTAGAGTGGCGCATGTCTTATCCTAACTGCGGAAACTTGGTTCCTGTAGCCCCCCTTAGACATCTCGAGTGAGACCTCACTCGCTCTACGGGTGTTGCTGGAAAGGGTAAAACCTTTCTGGGCCGATGCTTAAGAGTGTCTGGTTGAGGTTTGTTGACAGAAGTCCGAAGTGAACCCCTGTCGACAAAACTGTGTCAACACTATTCATTTCATTTGCAACCAGGCTATCAATGAATAATTATTGAAATATTCATTCAAGAAGGTCCCTATTAATGTATCGGGCTCGACATTCAAATTGGGGGCTCATTTACAACCCTTTACCTTGGGAAGAGATAAGTTTAAGGATCAGACCCTTGCCAAAAATTATTAAAAATTTATTTATTTAAGGGGAGGGGCTATTTATTTTGATTAAGCCATTTTGAAAATGTTCTAATGGAGAATGGGTCTAGTTTCTAAGTCGAGCTTGATCAAGCAATCAAGGATCTCTACTTTTGAAAGGCCCATTCAATGGATCATAGATGACATCCAAATTGGGGGCTTTTTTACCTACTTATTGCCTTGAGAAGGGCTCGATTCGACCCCTTCTCAAAAAATCATCAAAAGTGTTTCTTTAGGGGGTGATTTATTTCAGTTTAGTCATTATAAAAATGTTTGAATGATGAATGTGCCTAATTTCTAGATCCAACATGATCATACAATCATAGCACTTTACTTTTAAAGGGCTTGATTTAAGGGTTAGCCTCTATCCCAGAATTGGGCCTTTCCCCCAAAATATTTGAAATATATTTCTTTAGAGGCATGGGGGTCATCATAAAAATGTTTGAATGAAAAATGGGTACGAGTTGTAAATTAAGCTTGATAAAAAATCATAGCACTTTACCTTGGGAAGGGATTGATTTAAAGAATTAGGCCCTTCCCAAGGTAAAGTGCTTTTTTCTCGATCATGCTTAATTTACAAATCGAGTCCATTCTTATAATCCCAAAATCAAGCCCTTCCCAAAAATTAATCAAAATGTATTTCTTTTAGGTAAAACAATTCATTTCAATTGAATCATTATAAAAATGTGTAAATGGAGAATGGGTTTCATTTCTAAATTAAACCGAATCAAATAATCAAAACAATTAACTTTGTGAGCCACATAATGAGCTTAAAGAGTTCAATTTTGACATAATATTCATATTAATTTGGATTGTGCAAAAAAGTGAGTTGGAAGTGCTTGATAGGTTTGAAATCACCTTAAATATATATATATATATATATATATATATATATATATATATATATATATATTTTATCACGTCTTTTTATAACACTCCTTTACACCACCTAATATAATTATTAATTATTGATTTTATATAATAATATTATATTAAAACTTTTTCAATATTAAATCAATTATAAAATATAAAATAAAGTGAACTATTTCTCAATTTTATACTAAGTGGAATCCCCTAACCTATTAAATTTAACCTTAATAATCTTTTCAATCCAACTCAACTAGTTCTCAATTTAAGAGCGATCCCGATAACCTTTTTAAGTTGAACCTTTCTTTGATATTATATTAATTTATTTTCCAATTCTCCCATTAAAATATTCTAAACCTATGTGCCTAACTTTCACTATAACTATAATGATTTTAGTTTTATAACAAAGTGTGATATTCCTTATGTTTATAAGATTTGGAATATGATATACTAAACCGATGTGCCTAACTTTGATTCTAATTATAATATTTTTAGTTTATATAACTAAGTGTAATATTCTTTATGTTTATTGGATTTGTTACTTTTTCTTTATTAAAAGAATCATACTTCCATTGGAGGTATGCTCTTTTTTTCCCACTTTCAAGGTGGTCTAAAGATTCAAGGTTGACCAATAAAGTTTAGTTAGGTCTATGTGGATCAAACTTTATGTTCAACAAATAACGATTAATAATTCACATTTATTGGATGTAATATATTAGATAATATAACCTATCTTTTGGTTTCCTTTCTATAAAACATATGTCTTACCTGTGTCATATGGCTGATTGTATATTTCCTGTGTCTCATTTGTCTTTTTGTGTTTTTTTTAATGTCTATTTTATATGAATAATTTTATATCAAAACAAAAGGCAAAAAATTATAATAAATGATATACAAATAGGACACCTAAAGGATGTAATTGGATGTAAAAAAGATATACAAATGAAAGAAAAAAAAGGCTTCTAATTATTTTATTATTTATTTTGTTTTTTAATATCTATAATAATGATGTAATTAATTTTAATATTTATGATCTAGTTTATAAATTTAATTAATAATTAATTTTTATTAACTTAATTTTTAATATTAAATGTTAAAAGTGGGATCGATATTTATGACACTAGTATAAAATGGGTGATAAGTGACTAAAAAATGGTTAAAAATGAGTGATAATTTACTAAATTTGGTCATGTAACTGTTGGTCATAAATTAGCAGTCACTTATCACCCAACCAAATTGGTCATTTATCACTTGGTCGTAAATTGCTTGAATTAGGAAATCTATACCTTTTTTATCTGTGTTAGGGTTTGAGAGATTAGACGGGTTCATGGAGCTGCTGGGGGGAGATCCCCCCACATATTTCACAAGAGATCGCGACCTTTGGAAACCTGGTTGAATCTCATGGGAAGAAGCCCTGCAGTCGCAGTTTATAAAGAAACTGGACCAAATTCTGGAGGTTCCATTAGCAGGAGGAAGTTCAAGGAAATTTTCCATCTCTCTAGTGGAGAAGGTCCTGATCAGGAAATTTTCAGGACTCTGGCCCTCGCTAAGAACGGTTGATACCTGGGTGTAGAAAAACCAGAAGCCTATAGTTCAAGGAGATTTGGGAATTTTCTTTGTAGGGAAAGGCTTCTTCATATTCCATTTTGTTGAAAAAACAAATCAGGATTTGATCTTTAGGAATGACCCATATTTCATGGGCCTTATGGGGATTTATATGAATAGATGGACCTTAGACTTTGATCTGACTCAGGATGTCCCTTCTACAGTTCCTGTTTGGGTTTGATTGCCTCATCTGCTGACCCATGCTGGAATACAGAAGCACTAAGAGCTATTGGAAATACTTTGGAAAAATTCATAGATCGGGATAAAACAAAAGACTAATTTTCCCGTGCAAGGATATGTGTGGAAGTGGATTTGGATATTAGACTGTTAGAAGCTATCAATATAAAATCTAGACTCCTGGGAGCATATTTAGGATCTTTATTATGATACACTCCCATTTAAATGCAGGATCTTCCATGAATATGGCCATTTTGCAAAAGATTGCAAGAAAAACTCTCCTCCCCAAGTTTTTCCTGAACCATAGGAACAGTTGACAATGGTGAATCAAGGAAATGGTTCTCGAAAAGGGTTAAAAGGAAAAACATCAGGACCACAAGGGAAAACTAAGTCATCTGGAAACCCCTAGAATGATAAAGAAACAATGGGGACAAATAGGTTTGAAAGTATGATAACGGATGAAGAAGATCTGCACTCAGATCCAGTAGCAAATCAGGAGCCAATGGAAGAGGGACAGAACAATCAACCCCAATTACTACATAAATATCTTATCCAGGACAAATCCACTCTAAAAGAGGGAGAAATCCCTCTTGAAATCAATAATGGAAATCCTTTGCAAGAAACCAGGAGTCAAGACTTTAGATCTAGTCCCAAGGATGGATTTGGTGGGAAAGCTTTGCCTTTTGTTTCTTCTGAGTTAGATTCCACAGATTCAGAACTAGAAGTCCAACGCAGGAAAGGTTGCAATAAGGATAAATAGAAGTCATAGGAAGAGGCAAAGTGAGAGAAGAGCTGAAGAACTCATCCCACCATTGATAATATGATAGCAAAGAATGCTCAAGGAGGATGCACTTCAAGAATATCTAGACCAACTGACCCCAAAGGGGTGTCCCTTCAGTTCAAAGGTAAGTAATGAAAGTGATCTCCTGGAATTGTAGAGGTCTAGGTTTAATAAAGAAGGAAGAAGTTGTAAGAGACCTAATCAGTAATGGCCGCCCAAAAATCCTCCTTCTCCAAGAGACCAAACAAGAGGAGAAGCAACTCCTTCAGAAAATGAATTCATTATGGAAGCAAGGTATAGGAATTATAGCCACTACAACAAAACCCTGTGATTACCGCCCCTTATTGTTTCTTTTTTTTGTGTATAAACCCCCTTTTAATGTATTTTTCTTCATTTTCTTGGCCAAGTCAATGCAATTTCACAGGTCAGTGCAATTTTAGGATTTTTTGCATCCTTTGGATAAAGTCGACGCTAAACCCGATGCAATTTGTGCTAGTTTTAGCACCAGATTTAGCGTCATATTTAGCATCGAGTTTTGCGCCTAGTTTTGTGCCTATTATTTTGTGTCTACTCTTGTTACTCCCTCTTTTGCGTCCATGTTTGCCTCCATTTTTGCACCCACATTTTTGTCCACTTTTGCATCCTCTTTTGCATCCACTTATGCTTATTTTTTTGCATCCCTTTTTGCATCCGGGTTTATGCCCTATTTTTCAACCACATGTATGCCCTATTTTGCGTCTAGCTTTGCATCTACTTTTGTTGAATCCACTTTTGCACCCATGTTTTCATCATTTTTTGCATATTGTTTTGCATCCATGTTTACATCTACTGTTGCGTCCATTTTTGCATCCACTTTTGTTGTGCCCCAATTTGCATCCATTTTTGTGCCTACTTTTGCACCCATTTTTGCTTCCACCTTTGCATCCTTTTTTGCGTCTAGGTTTACATTGACTATTGAATCCATTTTTGCATCCACTTTTACACCAAGCTTTGTGTCGGGTATTGCGTCTAGTTTTTCGTCTAGCTTTGCATCCACTTTTACATCCAATTTTGTGCCCACTTTTTCACCCACAGTTGTGTCCCCCTTTATGTCCCTTTTTGCACCCTATTTTGCATCCATAGTTGAGTCGTTTTTTGCATCCACTTTTGTTGTGCCCCATTTTGCACACACTTTTGCTTCCACTTTTCCATCCATGTTTGCATCCTCTTTTACGTCCAGTTTTTCATCCACTTTTGCATCCAGTTTTACGTCCACTTTTTCGTTTAGTTTTGTGAAGATGATAATGATGATGATATTCACAATGACTATGATGATGATGATGATGATTATGATGATGAGGACAATGATGAAAATGATGATAATGACAACGATTATGATGATGATGATATTGGCAATGACAATGGCGACAATGATGATGATGGTGATGATCACAATGAGAATGATGATGATAATGCCGACGATGACAATGAGGATGATGATGATGAAAATGACAATGATGATGATGTTTGTCTTCCAAAATGGTGTTGTTATTTCTCATGCATAGAATGTATGTGTCCTCTATGACCCTTTTCCACTAATCACATCTTTTGGGTTGATGATAGTTCTTATGCCAATGATGAAAATGGAGGTGAAGACGATCATGACAATGAAGATGATAACAATGTCAATGAAGAAAAAGATAATGGAAATGATGTGGTTATATGGTGATGGAGATGACAATTATGACAACGATGATGATAATGATTATGGAAATGACAATGAGAGTGAGAATGAAAATGAAAATGACATGAACGGTGATGTTGATGATGATGACGACAATGACGATGACGATGACGATGATGATGATGTTGAAAATGATGATGATGCTGATGACATTGATGATGATGTGACATATATGATGATGATGATGATGATGACAATGACAATGAAAATGATGTTGATGATGATGACGATGACAATGATGATAGTGATGACAATGATGATGACACTAATAATGAGGGCATGATGTAGTGAAAAAATCCAATGTCTTAGGCCAATTTATCTACTTGTGGGGCTCACAGACCATGTTTGGGGCCCAAGGCTGCCAAACATGTCCTGTGTAGAGAATATTTGGCATGTGAGGAAGATGTGGTGTCCAGTTAGAATTTTGTCACACTAGGGTTGGTTCTCATGCCCCAATCGATGTTTTAGAGTAAAACATAGATCCTTACACCGTAATTTTTTTCTTTAGGGATCATGGGACATGCACAAGGACCCATGCTATCATTACCTTTTCTTTATATTATGTCCAATGTTTTCTTTCTCTTTACCAACAACTAAAATATATTTTTTAAATGCTATATGTTCCTTCTACACCTCCTTTTCAATATTTCTATTTGTTATATCAACATCAATATAAAAAGTAGCTTTATGAATCTCATCACATGTTATCAATGCATAGTCTAAATACTTCTTTGGAATAAGGAATACAATATCCTATCCAAGACTAAACCTAAAGGGCCAATTCCTTGCACAGTTCCCTTAGAGTATTGCAAATAGCATTTTATAGAACTAACTATATCCCAATGTATCATGACAAGTCTTTTCCTCGTCCTCATTAAAGTAAAATAAATCAAACCAAATGGGAAGTTGAAAAATGAAGTGGAATTATTGCACACTAAAGTTTCATTTTCAAAACATCAAAAAAACGATGTCTATCTTGGACCCATAAAAAGCACCTTCACCTTTATTAGTATGAAAAAATATCTATAAACACCAAAAAACAAATTGCAAATAAGATCCTCTGTTTGTTTCCTTGTTTACTAGATTGTTAATATCCCAAGGAATTCAAATAGTAAGGGTGAAGCATGGTATCTATGTATAGTACTAGTAGCAACAAGTGCAATAGATTCTACCAAAAAAATATGTCCCCATCTAGTTCTATTGATGACTAATTTATAGAAATTGCCAATACATGATAAGACAAGAAAACTAGAAGGGATCCAATCGTACATACTGCCAAATTTGCACACAAATAAGGATAAAGGGTGCTTGAATTGAGGAAAATAAGGATTGGTTGTGTCACTCTCCCACACCTCCCTGGTGGCCTTCAGAGGCCATGGGAGACCCTCTGTTTTTTTTTTTTCTTCCAAATTCTCCCAATTCCACACACATCC
Source organism: Larix kaempferi (assembly GCA_027924585.1). Lineage (NCBI taxonomy): Eukaryota > Viridiplantae > Streptophyta > Pinopsida > Pinales > Pinaceae > Larix > Larix kaempferi. Next base: position 30,831,767 of record BSBM01000370.1, on the reverse strand, counting down.
ACAATGGGTTCGGATCCGCAATCCACCATTGTGATCCGCAATCCTCCCTTCTGCATTCTGAATTCCACATGCGGGACTCGGAAGTCTGAAGGCCAAAACCGACTCTATATCGAAATCGCGCTTCCAACTTCCGCAATCCGCAATGCGGAAGTCAGAAGTCGAAAGCCATTTTCGGCTTCAAAAATATGTTTGTCTTACTTCTGTAGTTCTGCAATCCAGACGTGGAACTCGAAAGTCAGATTCCTCCAATTCCGACAATAGTTTCCTCCCGCAATTCGCATTTTGCATTCCTCATTATGGGTGCGGAAATGCGGAACTCCATATTTCAAGTCTGGGAAATTTTACCTCCCGCAATCCTCATTGCGGGTGCAGAACTGCGGATTTCGATACACCCAATTGTTGGTTACCGACCTACGCAATCCACATTCAGCATTGCGGATGCGGAAGGGTCCTTCCGGATGCGGAAGAGTTAGGGCCACAGACCCCTGCTCCAGCAAGCTTCCAAGGAAAACTTCTGAGGGGCATAACTCCCCCATCCTTGGTCCAAATGGGACAATGTTGGTACCATTGGAAAGCTATTGGAGATCTCTATCCAATGGTACAATCCCCACCCCATCTTATCACTCCAACCATGCCAATTTACCAACTGAATTTTTGTTCATAACCCAACCTAAGTGACCTTATCTCTCTGCAAGGGACTCTACCTCCTTTATGCCATGACTTCTCCCTTCACCTGACCCATAGAGGGGATCTGAAACACATCAGGGTTTATCCCCTTCCTTCCACAATACCAAGTGAAGTCAAGTCATCCCTTTGAAGGGTGAATACAATGCATAATAAACACATATGATGAACTAAGCTAGTTGACATATCAACCACCTGCAAGGTTGATCCATGCAGATCATTCATGTAAATAATGTAGTATTCCAACATGCATTCAATCTTATGTTCAAGCTTATAAATGGATTCCAAATGAGCAAGTTCAGGGAGTCATCCATTCATTAGTCTAGAGCATGACAATCATAACTTAACAAACAATTATAACACGTGAATTAACATCATTTAACACATAGAAACACTTATCTTTTGGAACTGAAGCTTCCCCAAGCAACTAGCTAAGTGAGGAAAACTTTCCACCCAACCTTAAGTATTTTTCCACCTTGTACTCTTTCAACTAAGAGACCTCCCCCGAGCTGGGCTGTGTATCCACTAAGGAGGGCTAATGGACTCTCTCATAGTCAAGGTCTCATCCCAATGCTAAGCCAACCTACAGTTGTGTTTATCAAGCAATCCAAGGAACAAATGGGATACTAATAAGCTAGTGAGATCAACCAGAGAGCTACAGGAATCCCAGATCACTCAGCAAGCATGGAACCCACATTACCTACCTCACACAACACAAGGAAGGCCCTCTTCTCTATTGCACAGTCCCTCAAGGCCCCTTCCCTCCAGTGCTATTCAGGGTGGGAAAAGAAAGTTCTAACTCTTTTTCTTCATGAGATTTCATACTTCTCTAGGTTTATCAAGAAGATCTAACCCTAATTTGACCTTCTTCACTGTTATACAAGCTAATTATTCATAAGGCTGCAACCTAAGCTCTTCCCGGTGACTCTATCCTCTGCAAAACAGATCTCAGGGTTCTCATGGGTTCTCTCAGTCGTTCAAGCTCTGCAAATCATCCCACGAATAGATATATGGATATCCCAACCCGTTTCTATTCTTACACAGGGCTCTCTTTATACGTTCCTCTCTGTACATTTGACTAACCTTGAAATCGCGATTTTTCTCTTGTTTCTTCACGGTTGGGCTCTGCAGGTGCATGTATGACTTTGGTTTTTTGCCAACCATGGGTTAGCAACCAGATGGGAGAATTCCCAAGCGTGGAGTGGCTTAAGGGACAAGCAAGACACATGGCCATACCCTTCATACGGATTCACAGGTTGCCCCATACTCCATCAAATTCATGGATTTGGTTTTCTCAACCACCCTGTTACAGTTGCATTAATGTCAACATGGGGAGTCAAATGGGTTCACAATTGGACATGTGGAAGCATGGGCACCAATCCCATAACCCCTTCACGTCTCCCTAATGGAGATGCATGGCCCCTTCTCATTGGTTTCCTCCTTTTCCATCTTCTTGTGTATTTTATTGCATTAATTAATAATTACATCATTTACAAATCTTCATGGCTTAACAACTCATGGATAATCAAACTTTCAAATACTTGCCTATGCAATTAAAGCCCGAACATCCACTAGTGGGGCCTTGGCCTTGAGCTCCACACTAGGGAAAACACACACATAACATGTATACAATATTTACATTGAGGCCAATAAACCATAAGGGTCAAAATGGGGTATTACAACTCCCTCTCCCTTAAAATAACACCGTCCTCGGTGTTCTCAAAACTGAACAAAAATGGGAATGCCTCTTTCATGGCATCCTCCAGCTCCCATGTGGCCTCTTCGGGACTAAGGTGATTCCATTGCACATTTACCTACCCTATGGCCCTATTCCGTAGCAAGGTGAGCTTCTTGTCGAGGATGCATATAGGCTCCACTTGGAACTCTCCCTCTGGTTCCATCTGTATCACATTCCAATCAATTATGTGATTAGGATCATGTACATATTTCTTAATCAAAGAGACATGGAAAACATTATGATCTTTCATGTTAGCAGGAAATGAAATCCTATATGCAACTGGTCCTATCCTATCAAGGACTTCAAGTGTCCCATAATATCTTGGTGCCAACTTGGCACAACTTCCCAACTTCATGGAACTCTTCCTTAGCTTCACTCTCAAGTAGACATGATCCCCAATATGAAATTCCTTGTGCACTCTTTCCATATCTGCATAACTCTTCTGTATGTCCCATGTTGCCTTCAAATTTTGCTTGATCTTAACAATCTCTTGCTCCATCTCCTTGATCATTTCTAGTCCAAGCACTACCCTGTTCATTGGGCTATCCCAATTCACTGGAGTTTTGCATCCTTTTCCATACAACACTTCAAAAGGACTCATCTTCAATGATGCTTGATGTCCATTGTTGTATGCAAAATCTACCAAATGTAGATAGTCTTCCCACTTGGATGGATTGTCCATCACATACATCCTCAACATGGCTTCAAGAATCTAATTTACTCTCTTAGTCTAACCATCAGTTTGACGATGATAGGTTGTTCTAAACTTCAACCGAGTTTCCTAATTCCTAGAACAATCCTTTTCAAAAATTGGATGTGAACTTTGTGCCACGATCTGAAATTATTGCCTTGGGAAACCCATGCAATATGAATATCTCTCTCATGAATATATTGGTAATATCATTGGCCTTGTGATTATACTTGACTGGAATGAAATGATCTACCTTTGATAGCTTTTCCACCACTACCATGATTGAATCATGCTTCTTCACTGTCATTGGAAAACCTATTATAAAATCCATAGAGATCACTTCCCACTTCCATTCTGGAATGGGAAATGGCTGCAACAATCCTGCTGGATGTTGATGCTCTGCCTTGACTTTTTGGAAATTTTGACACCTAGCAATGTACCCAGCTATGTATTTCTTTATACCATGCCAAAAGTACTATTTTCTTGCTGGTGTTATAGTTTTCTGATATACTGAGTGTCCAAAATATGGACTTTGATGTATCTCATCCATCACAAGCTTCTTCAAATATGCACTATCTGGAATGTACATTATGGTACCCTGATAGATGAGAACATCATCATCACCCAACTGATATCTTGCACATGCTTCATCCACATTACCCTGCTGCAATTTCTCCTTGACTTGAAGGTAAACTTCATCACTGTCTTGAGCTTCTAGAATCCTTTCCAAATCTGATTTACACACACTTACTACTGCAATATGGAATTTTCTACTGAGTGCATCAACAACCTTGTTTTCCTTACCTTTGACATGCTTAATATCTAAATCAAACTCACAAAGAAACTCCATCCATCTAGTTTGTCTAACATTCAGATTTGGTTGGTCAAACAAATATTTTAGACTCATGTGATCAGTCCTGAGTTCAAATCTTCTTCCCAAGAGATAATGTCTCCATCTCTTGAGGGCATGAACTATGGTTTCCAGCTCTAAGTCATGTGTGGCATAATTCCTTTCATTCTCTTTTAACTTTCTAGTTTCGTAGAAAATTAAAAACCCTTCTTGCATGAGCACTCCACCGAGCCCTTCAATGCAAGCATCTGTGCATACCAAAAAGTCTTTCTTTGGATATGCAATCTTTAGAACAGGAGAACTAGTGAGCTATTCCTTCAACTATTGAAAACTCTTCTCACATTTTCAAGACCATACAAATTTGATATTTTTCCTTTGCAATGAAGTGATTGGGTGAGATATCTTGGATAATCCTCCAATGAATATTTTGTAGTAGCCCGCAAGACCCATAAAATATATGACACTTGTTGCATTCCTTGGAGTAGGAAAATCCATTATGGCTTCAATATTCTCTGGATCTACTGCAATGCCTTCTATTGATATAATATGACCCAAATACTGTACTTTCTGCTGGTAGAAGTCACACTTACTCAACTTTGCATACAACTGGTCCTCTCTAAGGACTTGTAACACCATTCTTAAATGCTCATTATGTTCTTCTTCATTTCTTGAATACAAAAGAATGTCATCCACGAACACAACCACAAACTTATCCAAATATTTTCCGAAAACACTATTCATGGGACACATGAATGTAGAAGTTGCATTGGTAAGACCAAATGGCACCACTTTGAATTCATAATGGCCATACCTTGTCCTAAAGGTTGTCTTATGAATGTCTTCTTCCTTAATCCTCACTTGATGGTACCCAAACCTCAAGTCAATCTTTGAAAACACTCTAGCTTCCTTCATTTGGTAAAACAAGTCATCAATCCTAAGAAATGGATACTTGTTCTTAACTGTCACCTTATTGAGCTTCCTGTAATCAATACATAGTCTCAATGTCCCATCCTTCTTCTTGACAAATAACACAGGTGCACCCCAAGGAGATACATCGATCTGATATATTCTTTGTCCATTAATTCTTGCAGCTGCATCTTCAATTCTACCAATTTTGTTGTGCTCATTCTATAGGGAGTCTTGGAAATTGGTGCTGCCCCTAGAACAAGGTTAGTTGAAAAGTCAATGTCTCTCTTGGGTGGAATCCATGGAACTCTTGTAACAACTGAAATTCTTCTAACCTGGGCCCTTTATCTTTTACTGAATCTGATATATGCACATCATATAATTGGCATCCCTTTTTATAGAAATTTCTCAGCTGTAAGGCTGAGATGATCTGCCTTACTGAAACATGCTTAGGAATTCCTTTCACCAACCTTGGCCTTCCTTCATCATCAATGCATTCAAGTAATTTCTCATAACAGTCCAACTTGGATCTATGTCTTTCCAACTAGTCCATGCCAATTAGGGCATCATATGATCCTAGTGGTAAGACATTTAATTCTCCATGTGTGAGTAATCCATTCAATTCTATGGGAAATTCCTTCACTACCTCACTTACCTTCCTCTTGGTACCTGTGGCTAATTGAACTAGCCAAGCCTTACCATGATTTAATTCACTAAGAGAACAAATTTCAACTACCTTAGGAGACACATAACTATGAGTAGACCTCAGATCAATCAAAATAGAAATAGATTGCTTAGCAATCTTACCTTCAATCTCCACCACTGCTGATTGATGGTCTGCTTGGTGATCATCCAGTGCTACATAAATCCTAGGTGTTTCCCTTTCCATATCTCCCACTGTATTTTCTCCTTATATGTTATGCAAGCCCCTTGTATTTTCCTTCCGATGTGGGAAATATTTAAGCATATGGTTTCCTTTGAAACCCCAACATTGGAATGGACATTTTGGTTTCTTTTCTACTACTACAGCTGGCTTGAATTCTCTTCTTGCTTGATGGTCCTGTGGAAATATTATGGGATGATTTCTGAATGGTGGGTTGAATTTACTTTTATTTTTTTCAAACCTTCCTCTCGGCTTACCTTTCCATGCTGGTTGCATCTCTGATTTGCCTTTACTCTTCTCATAGAAATGCTCTGCCATTCTAATATATTCATCCAAGCTTGGTGGGTTTACAAAATCTATCCTATCTCTGTAGTTCTGTGGTAGACTACCAAGGAAACATTGTATTTTCACTCTTTCATCCTTGATGTGGTCTACATACCTCAATAGTTCCAAGAACTTGTGGACATGCTCATCCATGGTATTATTCCCTAATCTGAGTTCATTGAACTCTTTTCTTTTTTTGTCATAATACCTAGCTAATAGGTATTTCTCCTGTAAGTATCTTTTAAACATTTCCTAGTTGATTCTTCTTTCATTAATTCATTTTACTTGCATTAGGTGTTCCCACCAAATTGAAGCTTTTCCACTAAGGTTATAGATGGAAACCCTAGCCTTTTCATTCTCTGAATACTCATGCATTCTGAAGTACTTTTTAATTCCAAGAAGCCATGCCTCTACTTCTTGACCTTCTTTGCTTTCTCCATCAAAAGTGGGAGGCCTTGCCTTCCTAAAATCACCCCGTGGGATACCTCTGCGTCTCTTTCTGCTCTTACTTCTGCTGGAAGTATGTCTTCGGATTCCTTGAGAACCCTGGGAGTCATCTGACCTACTGGAGGAAAACCTAGGAGAGGGAGTTCTATGTTTTATGTTCACAGAATCCCTTCTAGGTATTGCTATTTGTCATGTCCCAAAATTTTGCATTGGGTCATAATGGCCTAAGCCCCTTGGCCATACTCATGATAGTTTGTCAAATTGATGCTAAGGGTCAAATAATTGCTAAGAATGATGTCCAAATTAGCAATAATGTGAAATTAGATCCAAATGGACAAGGTGGGTCACATTAAGAGAAATTCCCAATTCAAGTTTGTAATATACCCGTCCAAATGAACTGTCATGGAGGAGGAAAATTACTAGTTCCCTAGGTTAGGGGTGGAAGCTTTGGGATTTGAAATAAGGGGTCTAATAAATTATTTTTGGACATTAGAATGGAATAAATATTTAATAAATGATCTAAATAAATAAATACAAGGGAAAATCAAAGTGGCAATTGATCCTGAATACACATGGAGGATGTGGGACCTGTTGTTAGGACAACACCTCCCCTTAGATTTTAAAAAATATTGGGGACCCTCTTTCTTTTTATGATTGCCTTTAAATGTTTTCCTGCACCTTTTGGGCATCCTGTTACTTAGCTTCAGTCTTAACTTTGCCTTAGAATTTTTTCCTTTTTAACCAAGCAAAACTTATCCTTTTGACCCACAATGGCGGAAGCTTTCAGCTAACTTTCCTGAAATGGCGGAAGAGTTGGCTTAAGTCGTCCGGAACCGCAAAAGAAGAAACAAAGTTAAACCACAATGGAAAAGATAACTTAAAGTCTTTGAAGGGACGGAACATTTAATCAAATAGGACCGCAGCGGAACAAGCTCGTACCTTCCGCTACAGCGGAAGCTATGGCATAACTCTTCCGCGAACGCTGGAAACCCTTCGACCTTTCCTTTTCGAAAAACTTGCCTTTTCCCCATACCAACAAGCCTTGGCGTTTTTTTAGAAAGTTTTGGATAACTTTCCCATGAAAGCGAAAGCTTTCATTTAAGTGTCCCGCGGAAAATAGCTTTCTCACGGAAACACTCACACAACTCTTCCGCAATGGCGGAACGTTTTTAGCTTTTCTTTCCGCGTGTGTCGGAAGCTTTAACATGAGCCTCTCGCGTTTGATGGTCGCACTTATTGAAAAGTTTTCAACGTGACCCGGCTGTACGCAGGCTTAATACCCGTTTTAATGGCGTTCAACTACCAAATTAATGGTCCACACGTGCCAAATCGCATAAATAGGAGTGAGACCCCGTCACCATTTCAACTCATTTTTTTTATTATTATCGCTCCAAGGTCTTACCCGTTCCGTTTGAACAACCGAGTGCATTCACCGTTGTATCAAGGATTAGATTTGCAGGCTGCTAGAGTATCGTCAGCGTCACCCCTTCCGTTTCCAAGTAAGTACATTCGCCTGTGTTATAGAACGTATGTTCTTGATTGTATTATTGTTTCTTTTGCTTCATTGGGTTGTTCTTTACTACGACGTTTTATTGGAACATTGTCAACCTTCGTGCAGCTACCGCAGAGTATCACGCTGCCCGGTATCACAACCTCAATCATGGTCCTGTTATGTGTTAGCCCTTCCCGGCCCCGATTAATAGTTTGACCTTAAGAGGACGTGGATTAAGCAACCCTAAACTTAGGCGTAAGAGGTCTCGAGACTCTCGCTTTTGAAAGCTGCGTCTTTTCATGACTTGCTAAACCTGTTCGCCTTTTCGCACCTAATCAATAGAAGTCTTGGCTATAGTATGTTGACATTTCCCACCCTCGTGCATTGGACAGTATCCGAAGGACTTGAGTACCCAAACCAACCTTGATCTTGTAACCGTTAGTCCTCCTAACCAGCACAACCACGAGGATAACCTGATTAATGTTTTCACGTTTTCTTCCTCTTTATGAGAAAGGAACATATTCCTTTTAAGACCATCTACAGGTAACAGTTTAGATTTGTAAAACACTGTGTCATGCATGCTTATTCACGTAAATTACTGTACAGGATTCTCATTATGGCCAAAGGTGGCAAGAGGAGGACGAAAGCGATCGAAGAAAGCTCCAGACAGGAGACGACATTTCAGGACACCAAATGCACTACAAACGTTCCTCCGAAAGTGAACTAGGGTGATGTCTACCGTATGATAAGGGATCAAGTCTTCCCAGAAGCCCTCCTTGAAGAAGAATGTTTGTATCAAAACATCCAGACCTCTTGTATAGCCAAAGCAGCCACGCGTCCAGAACTATTCCCATGCTCAGAGGTGATCGGATGGGTGCTGCAACATGCCAACCCTGAAACCAAAGTCATAGCAGACAGCACGGGTAATGCCTTCGCCTCATTTCACCCGTCCTACATTGCAACAACTTACAAACTACCCAAAGCACAACAACGACTAGATGAAGCATGGTTGCAGGAGATCAATATGGATAATTTAGACATGACAAGGAGGATGTTAATTTCAGGCAAGCAATTCAGAAGAAAAGAAAGTGAGGAATACGAAATCCAGAATTTAAGGCCTCCCTTTAGACTAATTGCTCTCATGCTAAGCAGGATCTTCGGGAGACCTGACGGGACGATGTTCATGCTGCAGTGGGTCCCTATCATACATTTTGTCACTTTCAAATGCACAATATTCAATTGGGCCGACATTCTCTTAGACAGCCTGACATCAGTAGTAACAATGGCTAAAGAAGGGCTAGAGGAAAGAAAGGGCGAATTCTATATGGCTTCGTATCTCATAGATTGTATTGTGGCAACGTGTCCTTTTCCTAAGTTGGGATGCATGTGGAGTCCGACAGAAGGTCTAGTATTCCTTGCCTATAGAATCTTTTGGGCACAGAATTACAAGAGGGACTACAAGCTCATCTGCAAGGATTTCATCATGCCTCTGTTTGAAATGATATTCCATGAAGAACGAAATTGTCTATCGAAAAATGCCATGGAAGTCTTAGAAAAGTGTGGTGATTTCTACTTCTCTCTAGAAGGTACTTACATAAGAATGTATGGAGGTTCTAAAGCACCATATATTCTTCCGAAGTATGCTACATATTACATAGTTCATAAGGAAATGGTCAGGAAGGTCTTCATTGATGGAATGGGTAACACCTTGTACAAGGCCAAAAAAGCCACCTTCCCCCCACCCTACCCTTTTATGTTGGCTCCTACAAGTTCGCAGGAATCACGACTGTAAAGGAGTTTGTTGCAGAATTGAAGAACTTCCACTTTGGAGAAAGGATTTTCCACAGGAATGATCGACAAGGAAAAGTTGTGCAGCATTGCGAAGAGCACTCTACTCCCTGTGAATATGCCAATTTTTATGATCCTCAGGAAGAACCATATAGAGGAATCGGCAATATGGCCGAGCTACAAATTTGTCAGGTAAGCAAAGGAGGAACCAGCTCAAGCTCCCAATCTCTCTTTGAAGAAGAACTGAAGCTCTTGGAACACGCAAATAAGATCCAAGAAGATAAATCAAGAGAAGAAGAAAATTTGAAGATCCAAGCAGTCGAAGCTGAAGCAAAAGCAAAGAGGAAAGAAGAGGAAGAAAGAATTAGGCTGGAAACTAATGCTAAGCTGGAAGAAGAGGACAAAACAAAGAAGGAGCAAGAAGCAGAGGCAATGAGGAAAGGAGAGGAAGAAAAGAAATCCCAAGAAGAGATTGACCCCAAAATCCCAGACCTGCAGAACTTGGATATGGGCTCTCCCATAAGGGATCTACCCATTGTCCCTTTCACACCTTATAAAGGAAGCACGGTTTCCAATTGGGTAAATTTTACTTACAACAAGAAGAGGAAAACCATTGTCAAGGAGACAGGATCCAAATTGAAAAGACCTTTTTGGCCAGACATCATCACCACGCATGAGACCACGGTCATGAGGAACACTGAAGAAGCAGCTAGACACCTAACATCCATCTCTGTAGCCATGGTCACAACAACCACAGACAATTTTTTTATATTGGGAGACAAGTTACATGAAGAAAAGGAGAAAGCACAACAGCTTCAGGAAGCCTTGGTCAAAGAGTAGAACTATGCAAACCTAATGATTGAGAAGAATAATGCTCTCACGTCTCAAAAGGAAGACTTTCAAAGAGCACTCCAATGATTAGAGGCGGATAGGAGAGCTCTGTCAATGCAAGTAAGGACCTTAGAAGATGAAAATGCAGAGCTTAAAGGGAAGAATTTGAAGCTTGAATCAGATAAATTCGACAACCTTCAGGAGTTAGAAGACCTGAAAGAGAGCATTGAAAAATTACAAGGAGAGCATGAATCACTGGAGCAACAATTGGAGTTAGAAAACAACAAAATGGGAGATATCAGACCCTTCCATGAGCAGGCCAGTAGAGTCCTAAAAGAGACCTATGGAGTCAGAGAACTCATAGAAGAAGAAATATATAGACTAAAATTAGTCATGGCCAAGGTCAAGCAAGTAAATGTTGAAGCCACCAGGATCAGAAGGAAGCACTCACGCATCAGTGAGGAGATTAGAAGGCATATCGAATGGAGAGAAGGAAAGTCAGGGTTCCCAGCAACCCTTTCCCTTAAAATTGTTGCTGAATACAAGGAAAATATACGCACCGTGGAGTATTCCAGAGACTGCAGAGTGAAATTGGCCTCCGTGACTTCAGAAGCTTATGACCAGTGCAAGACTGTATACTCCCGGATCTGGACCACACAAGAAAACTGCAGAATAGCCATGCCTCAAATGATAGAAGACTTCCCAGATAAGGCTCAGTATTTAGCTAATCTGAGTATAGAGCTCCAGGCAGAAAGTGAATATGTGCAAAAGCTGGACACATTGATAGCAGAAGATCTACGCTAATTTATCAGCCAAGCTGCTGTTCATCAGCATAGCCTGAAAGAAAGCCTCCGGACTACTGCGGTTGAAATAACCACCTTAGAAGAAGAGCTGGTCAAGCAAAAGATATCTCTCAGATTCATGAGCCCCTTGATTGGAGAAAATATTGTGAAAGACACTAATCACTGGGGAATTCACATAGCAGAGGTGGAGAAGGCACTAGCAACTAGTTAAGCTACTACATCAGATATTGGCCCAACCATTACAGTAATGCAAGAGGAGACCCCAACAATCCTAGAGGCGCTTGAGCTGCTAAAGGAGCCAAGTCAGAGATAGCTCGTGCTCTTCAGCATGACACATGGATGTGCATCTTTGTACATACATTTGGGACGATAAAACATTTGTAATTTTTTAATTCCCATTTTGTAAAGCATTTAGAATAATTCTCTTATGTAATATCAAGCACTACAAGACAAAATAGAGGAATCTAAATGGTTAGGGTATAGGTGTCAATTCTGGGCACATTTTGTAAAGTTATATATAGCTAATAAGAGGAGAAGCAAAGGACTTTTGGCAGGTGAAACTCTTTTGCTATTTTGTAAAGGAAATATTTATGCTAAATGAATGGAAATCGTTTTGGCCCGTGAAAGCCAGCACGTTATTTTACATGGAGTCTTGTTGATTAAGCTGCTGAACTATTTCTGCAAATTTCTCATACATTTCCTGTGAGATCTTTCCTGGCTTTTATGAATCAATTCTTTGCTGTGGATGGTTTCATATTCTTATGTAAAATTTCTGTGTTAAATGTGTAATGGAATGTTTATATTTATCTGAGTTACCTTAGATAATATTTCTTTTCTACTATAAATGCCCCTTTCAATTTAACAGCTAACTGTGGATTGTTTTGGTGTATTTTCTAGTTATTTACCCATTCTTTAACTCTGCTCCTTATAAGGATAGGTAGATTAGACTAGTTTAGATTAATACAGATTTGTTTACCGCATGCATTTAGTCTAGGGCACATGCACATCATTTTAAATACAAAATACATAACCGGTGGATCGGGGCACAACCGGTAAAGCCAACAAATCTTTAAAAACTTACGGTAGACGGAACCGTTAACTGGACGGATTCCCCACACCAAACGCTGAGCGATCTAATTGGGATTGCTTACTGGGGAGAATCCCTTTCTGCTTGATGCTACGATATTCGGTGCATCAACAGTTTTTGGCGCTAGAAGGAGGGCCATCAGTGCATTGCTAGTGGAAAATATTCTTTTGTTAGCAAATTTCCACTGAAAACCCATCCACAACAGTCTTTCCAGAATTTCCAGATCTGGAATCCAGAAATCAAGAAGATCCCAACCCTAGAACCGAGCAGTCAGAAGTAGTGTATGATGTACCTTTCGAAGAAGTAAATCAATTCAGGAGACATACCCACTCGTACGTGAGAAGTCTTGGAGGATTAACCACTGTTCCGCTATTACCCAGAACCAGAGCCCCTCGAAAAAATCATCAGTGCACAAGAGATTCTGTCCTTGTTCAAAGCCTAGAAGAATTGTTAGATTTATCTCTAGAAGAGATCACCGAACCTTTTGACGAAGTTAGTCCATAAACCCCTACAGGCCTAGAAGATCAACCTCTAAGATACACTCCTCTTAACTCACCACTACACTCACCACCACGCTCTCCCCCGAGAGTCATGGCTGTACCCGCATGGAGAGCCAGAGGGGCATTAAACATAGTTGGACCATTCCATGATTTGCCCAAAAACCCAGAAAAGGTTTTGCCTAAATATGACCCTAGTAAAGGAGTCTCTGCTGAAGATCACCTTAAAAGTTTCTATTTAGCTATAAATGTTTTGAACGTGGAACATGAAGATGTGGTTTGTCGTCTCTTTTCGTATACTTTCGAACCCAAAGCATCTTCCTGGTACTTTAGTTTGCAGGCTGGTTCAATAACAAGTTGGGAAGACTTTGAGAAATGATTTCTTAAAAAATATGGTAATTAGAAAACCGTAGCTACTCTCATGAAAGAATTACTGTCCATGAGAATGGAGAAGAATGAGAAAGTTCAAGAGTTTAATCAGAGATTCACAACGTTGTTAAATAATTTCAGTGACGCAACCAAACTAGCGGAGGAATGCCTAGTAGAGTATTACACAACAGCCCTTAAATCTCCACTCGCAATGTTCGTCAAAAGAATGAAAAAACCCACCTTGACAGAAAATTTTGAGGAAGCCAAGAAGGTAGAAGAAGAACATGACAGTATTGCTAAACATACTTTGGATTTAGAAGGCAAACCAACAACTGTTAAGAAACCTTTTTTGTTGACTAGGGATAAAGAGGAACCCACAACAGATTTAGAAGGTGTCATAAAAATGATGCATAAACTCTCCAATAAAATCATGGATTTAGAAAAGGATAAAGCAACAAGTTCTTCCAGACCCCCATTCAAACCGTTCTACAAAGGGAAAGAAGACAATGGGCAGCCAACCCCACCAGTGAATAATTCTGCTGTATTAAATCTTAATGAAATAGGGATGGATCACTTTTGTACTTTTCACCAAGAACAACATTCGGAGAAAAGTTGTCCACAGTGGATCAACTCGATGAGCTTAGTAATGAACCAAATGTTAGATGCACAAACAACCGAGAAAACAAGTCCCCAATAAGAGAAAATTCTTGACAATGAGGAACCAACCCTCGACACTACGATGATCCTTTGGGATTGGACCCCTGCCCAAGAACTGTCTTGTGAAGAGCTCACAGATGAAGTGCAAACAACATCTGTTAACATTGCTACTAGGAGTAAAGGCCCGGTAATCGAACCAGCAATAGAACTACCTAAGACAAGGTCTAACCAAATACCGAGGGGGCACATAACTGTAATACCTCCCCAAACCAAAACGAGCACAGTGGCTGCTCCTACAGTGATGAAAGTACCTAACTCTGAAATGAATAAACAGACATAAGCTCCTTTGAACAAAACAGAAAACCAATTAGAGGTGTCAAAGGGTTGTGACATGAGCTATGATATAATCGAGGATATTAAAAAAATGAAAGCAAACGTCTCCATTTTTTATATGTGTAGTTTACCACAACAGAGGAGGAAACTGATGGAAGCACTAGATCCGCAAATAGCTATCCCAACAGAAAACACTGAGGAAAACCCAGAGATCAATGAAGCAAGTATTGGCGAAAAATCAAAATCTCGGACTCTTCCTTTTCTATTAACCTTTGAAATATTTAATCATAATGTCCACAACTATCTGGTAGACTCGGGAACCAACTTAAATGTCATGCCTTTGTCTATTTGCAAGGAAATTAACGGACAGCCTCTCCCATCCCCGTCTCAAATCATATAATTAGATAGGATTGTTGTTAAGGTTATCGGGGAGATGAAAGATGTACTCATTAGATTGTCATCTAATCCAAGAGTATGCCAATTCATTGATATAATGGTAGTTGATATTCCCGAGGCCTACAGTCTAATCTTGAGTAGGGACTGGTCTGCAAAACTTAATGGCTATTTTGCAACAGATTGGTCCCATCTATGGTTTCCATATCAAAATCGTCAAAATCAGATTAAGATATTGAGGGAACTACATATGAAACAAAATGTTACTCAGCTGGATGGAAAGAATGAAGCAGTGGCCTTTTCGTATTCAGTTTTAGGAAATTACTTTTTGGAAATTGAACCTGGAAACTACAAGTCAGAAGAAGCTAGCCATATTTCAGATAGACAGCTTGATCTCCTTCAGTTTTCGCAGGCTGATGACATTGACTGTAACATAGTAGACTCAACCATTAGCTTAGACAATAATCAAACTAACTTAGTTAGAAAATAAAATGTCTTTTGGACGCTTTACTTTGATGGCTCCAAGACACAGGAAGGATCCAGAGCTGGTTGCATTTTAATCGATCCTAATAAAAATAAATATTTTTTGTCATGTAGGTTAGAGTTTGAATGTACTAATAATACCGCAGAATACGAAGCTCTCATTCAAGGTTTGAAAAAGGCCATTGATCTAAAGGTTAAATTTTTGACAGTCATATGTGATTCTGAAATTGTGGTTAGGCAAGTAAGAAATACGATTCATTGTCTTTCACCTCATTTAAAAGGTTATCAAGCAGAAGTCTGGAATTTAATATCTTGCTTTGACGCTTTTAATATTAATGTTGTCCCAAGATTACAAAATGTTGCAGCTGATCTGTTAGCTACTTCTGCTTCCAGATTAGTACCCACTAATAACAAATGTTCTATTGAATTGATTTTCAAGCCTTCGGTGCCAGACAATATCACAAATTTCAGAGTATTTGACGATGACGAACAGATCATCAGTTTCTTAACCAATGAAGATGCGTTTCAAGAAGCCGTTACAACGGAAGAGAAGCACAACTCAGATCTACGAAATAAAGACGCAGTGCAAGGAAACTTTATGCAAAAAGGTGTGAGGACGCTAGAGGCCCTCTTCGACTTGCAAAACAAATTTAGGAAACTAGCGAATGCCAAGACCCACAGTTCGACCCTGCAATATGAGTTGATCAACTTAGGCACAAAAGCTGAACCAAAGTATGTCAATTTGGGAAAATGTTGTACGCCGGCAGAAAAAAGTAGGTTCATTAAACTTTTCCAACAATATAAAGATGTCTTCACTTGGACCTATGATGATCTGAAAACATATGACACCCGTATCATTCAACACGTAATACTTATGAAAGAAGGAGTCAAACCTTTCTAGCAATAGTTAAGGAGAATGCATCCAACGCTTGAGCCTCTAATCCAGAAAGAATTAAAAAAGTTGCTGGACACCAAAATCATTTTCAAAATTTGGCATTCTGAATGGGTGGCTAATCTGGTCCCTGTGCGGAAGAAATCAGGAGAAATCAGGCTGTGCGTAGATTTCCGGAACTTGAATAGGGCTTCCAATAAAGACAATTACCCGGTTCCCCTGATGGATCAGATATTGCAGTTGGTATCAGGATCCGAACTGTTCTCCTTACTGGATGGTTTCTCTGGCTACAATCAAGTGCTAGTATCAGAAGAAGACCGACTGGATGGTTTCTCTGGTTTCTCCTTAATGTCTTTTGGTTTAATTAACGCAGGAGCCACCTTTCAGCGAGCCCTGGACATTGCCTTCCGAGGATTGAGCGGTCGATGTGTAGTAGTATACTTGGATGATGTCACGGTCTTTTCCAAAAGAAGAGAAGATCACGTTTCTCACCTAAAGCAAATCTTCGACCGTTGCAAGAAGTATGGCATCTCCCTGAACCCTAAGAAAAGCATTTTTGCGGTTCTTGAAGGAAAAATTCTCGATCATATCATCTCTAAGGAAGGAATCTCAATAGATCAAGAGAGGGTCCATGTTATTAATAAGATCCCCATGCCTCACAGCAAGAAATCTATGCAATCATTCATGGGCACCATAAATTTTGTCCGAAGATTCATCCTGGATTTCGCCCAGATAATTAAACCATTGCAGCAAATGGTTAAGCAGGATGTACAATTTAAATGGACAGACTTGCAAAAGGTTGCATTCAAAGAGATCAAAGCAGCAATAGCCAAGGCACCTTCTTTAAGAAGCCCGGGCTTTGACAAAGATTTTATAATGTATACGTTTTCCTCTAATGATTCTCTTGCAGCTATCCTAACTCAGAAGACAGAAACGGGAGATGAATATCCAATCTCTTTTATGAGCACTGGTCTGCAAGGAGCCGAGCTAAACTATCCCATGGTAGACAAACAAGCATATGCAGTCTTCAACGCAGTAAAACAGTTCAGGCCATATATTCTAAAAAATAGGACGAGAGTCATAGTTCCTCATCCCGCTGTCAGAACCCTTTTCGTTCAAAAGGAATTGGGAGAAAGAAGAGGGAATTGGGTTACTGCCCTCCAGGATTATGACTTGGAATTCAAGCCAGCTAGTATTGTTGAAGGTCAAGGCCTGTGTAAGTTACTCACTCAAAGCCAAACTGACGAAGAGCTAGATTGGAGGAATGAAGCCGAGCTGAATATGGTAGATGTATGTTCAATCTTCACAGCTCCAGAATCTTGGTACAGAGATCTGGTACATTACTTACAGTCAGGGTACTTACTAGAACACTGGAACCCGAAACAAACAAGAGCCCTCCGTCTTAAATCAGCAGCCTACCAGATCATTGAAGGAGTACTCTTCAGAAAAAATTATGATGGCATTTATCTCAAATGTTTAGAAAAGGAAGATGTTATTAGCGTGGTCAAAGAACTACATGACGGACTTGCTGGAGGACATTATTCAGGGGATACTACAGCACACAAAATCCTCATAGCAGGATATTATTGGCCTACTCTCTTAAAAGACGCCCATGCCTATGCAAGAAATTGTGATGTATGCCAAAGGAGCATTGGAAAGCTACCCAAAGCAGCAGGGCCTCTGCATCCAGTCATCATTACTGAACCATTTGAGCAGTGGGGCATAGACATAATTGGAGAAATAAATCCCAAATCTTAACTGCAGCATCGATACATTCTGACCGCTACAGATTATTTTACAAGATGGGTGGAAGTTGTTCCCCTAAAGAAAGCTAATGAAGACATGGTCATTAACTTCTTAGAAGAGAATATGATAACCAGGTTTGGGGTTCCAATTTCCCTGGTTTTTGATAATGCACCTTATTTTTCATCAATAAAAATTAATGAATTCGCTTTTGAAATGGGATTCAAATTACATTATTTAGCCAATTACTACCCTTAGGGAAATGGTTTAGCTGAATCAACCAATAAAAACCTCATCCGTATCTTGAAAAAGACCGTGATTGAAAATCAAAGGAGCTGGCATGCAACCCTCCCTAATGCTCTATGGGCTGATAGGGTAACACCTAAAGATGCCTTAGGAGCCTCTCCCTTCAACTTGGTCTATGGAAATGAAGCCATTCTCCCACCAAATGTATTACTCCCCTCCTTGAAGTTATCCCAATCCTCTCGAGGGACCAGCAGTCAAGCGTTACAGTCTAGAATTGATACGCTGATAAAACTGAAAGAGTGAAGGGAAAGGGCCAAAGAATGTTTTCATCATCACCAAGACATTGTCAAGCGATGGTCTGATAAAAGAAAATCCGGGAAGAGAACTTTCGATGTAGGGGACTTAGTCCTCAAGTGGGATCACCAACACGATGGTAAGGGAATGCACACAAAATTTCAACACTTATGGCTCGACCCTTATCAAATTTCTGAGAAGCTGGGCCCATCAACCTATAAAATGAAAGACCTACAAGGAGAGGAACTAAACCTTCCTCTCAACGGCCTTTCTTTAAAGCAGTACTTTGCATAAACCTCTCGAGGTTTTGTACATAAATAAAACACGCTTTCTTTCTTTTGGTTTTTCTTCGTTGCTTTTGCTTTGTTTTAGTTTTCTTTAAGTTGCCTTCAACCACTAGTCATTTTATTCTTTGCTCATTTTGCTTTCAATAAAGCCAAAACTTCATCATGGTGTAGCTAGATGAATGAGACTCCAGAAAACTCAGACATCATCAGAAGCTCACAAATAAGTGGAATGCATATTCGTAACCTCACCTTCATTGGTCAGTATCCTGGAATGCATTAGTTCTCCTTTCTGATTGGTCAAAGTAACCCTTGTCAAATAACTAAGATCCAATGTTTCCTTTTTAACTATCTCAGGGCTTACTCACCCTAATAATAATGATTGTCTCAAGAAGTTGACTATGGTTGGAACCATGGAGAGGAAGTATGTCTCACATATACATGGTATTTAAAATGATCCCATGCTCCAAGTAAATCCCAAAGGCACATATCAAAGAGTTTGGTTTCCATAAATTCTCGCCTCAATTGAAGCATGGCCAAGAAAATAACAGTAAGCTCGAGTAAACCAAAGAAAGTTGTCTAACAAACCAGCCCAACAAAGTTATTCTCCGTCCGTGAATCATGAAATTAAAGCTGCTATTCACACAAAAGGACATTATGGATTGAAGAACTTATATCTAAACCTCGAAAGTAGAAGAAATATATTTCTGGAAGACTCGAAATGGCTAAAGCCATGAATTAAAGAGACATCTAAATGATGTGAGAGCATGGGAATGAGGAACAAACGAATGTCCCTGTGAGATCTTGCCACAATTCGGTGGAGTCCTATACTTTGAAGCTTCTGAAAGACAACCTTTTCTAAAAAACCCCAGTTCGGCCCTAAGAGAGTTTTAAAGGAAGTTGAGTCAAAGTTACCCTTCCCCTTTATCACCATCATGAAAAAGAGATATCAATGCATCCTTCGGAACTGAACTATGAAGACCTTCAGCTTCTCATGCAATCAACACTTTTAGAGTTTTCAAATTTTAGGTGAGTTTGTTTCAGAGATCTATGTTCACCAGTGAATCGCCATTTGTTGTTAGGACAACACCTCCCCTTAGATTTTAAAAAATATTGGGGACCCTCCTTCTTTTTATGATTGCCTTTAAATGTTTTCTTGCACCTTTTGGGCATCCTATTACTTAGCTTCAGTCTTAAGTTTGCCTTAGAAGTTTTTCCTTTTTAACCAAGCAAAAATTAGCCTTTTGACCCGCAACGGTGGAAGCTTTCAGCTAACTTTCCCGAAATGGCGGAAGAGTTGGCTTAAGTCGTCCGGAACCGCGGAAGAAGAAACAAAGTTAAACCACGACAGAAAAGATAACTTAAAGTCTTCGAAGGGAAGGAACGTTTAATCAAATAGGACTGTAGCGGAACAAGCTCTTCAAAACATTCCGCTACAATGGAAGCTTTCGCCTAACTCTTCCGCGAGCGTCGGAAACCCTTCGACTCTTCCTTTTCTAAAAACTTGCCTTTTCCCTGTACCAAAAAGCCTTGGCATTTTTTTGGAAAGGTTTGGATAAATTTCCCGCAGAAGCGAAAGTTTTCATTTAAGTCTCCCGCGGCACATAGCTCTCTCGCAGAAACACTCGCACAACTTTTCCGCAACGGTGGAACATTTTTAGCTTTTCTTTCCACGTGTGTCGGAAGCTTTAACATGAGCCTCCCACGTTTGACGGTCGCATTTATTGAAAAGTTTTCGACGTGACCCGATCGTACGCAGGCTTAATGCCCGTTTAATGGCGTTCAACTACCAAATTAATGGTCCACACGTCCAAATCGCATAAATAGGGGTGATACCCCATTACCATTTCAACTCATTTTTTTTATTATTATCGCTCCAAGGTCTTGCCCGTTCCGTTTAAACAACCGAGTGCATTCACCGTTGTATCAAGGATTAGATTTGCAGGCTGCTAGAGTATCGTCAGCGTCACGCCTTCTGTTTCCAAGTAAGTACATTCACCTGTGTTATAGAATGTATGTTCATGCTTGTATTATTGTTTCTTTTGCTTCATTGGGTTGTTCTTTACTACGAAGTTTTCCCGAAACATTGTCAACCTTCGTGCAGCTACTGCAGAGTATCATGCTGCCCGGTATCACCACCTCAATCACGGTCCCATTATGTGTTAGCCCTTCCCGGCCCCCGTTAATAGTTTGACCTTAAGAGGATGTGCGTTAAGAAACCCTAAACTTAGGCGTAAGAGGCCCCGAGACTCTCGCTTTTGAAAGCTGCGTCTTTTCATGACCTGCTGAACCTGTCCACCTTTTCGCACCTAATCAATAGATGTCTCGGCTATAGTATGTTGACATTTCCCACCCCCGTGCATTTGACAGTATCCGAAGGAATTGAGTACCCAGACCAATCTTGATCTTGTAATTGTTAGTCCTCCTAACCAGCACAACCACGAGGATAACCTGATTAATGTTTTCACATTTTCTTCCTTTTTATGAGAAAGGAACATATTCCTTTTAAAACCATCTACAGGTAACAGTTTAAATTTGTAAAACACTGTGTCATGCATGCTTATTCACGTCAATTGCTGTACAGGATTCTCATTACGGTTAAAGGTTGCAAGAGGAGGATGAAAGCAACCGAAGAAAGCTCCAGACTGGAGACGACATTTTAGGACACCAAATGCACTACAAACGTTCCTCCGAAAGTGAACTAGGGTGATGTCTACCGTATGATAAGGGATCAAGTCTTTCCGGAAGCCCTCCTTGAAGAAGAATGCTTGTATCAAAACATCCGGACCTCTTGTATATCCAAAGCAGCCACACGTCCAGAACTATTTCCATGCTCAGAGGTGATCGGATGGGTGCTGCATCATGCCAACCCTGAAACCAGAGTCATAGCAGACAGCACGGGTAATGCCTTCGCCTCATTTCACCCATCCTACATTGAAACAACTTACAAACTACCCAAAGCACAAAAGCGACTAGATGATGCATGGTTGCAGGAGATCAATATGGATAATTTAGACATGGCAAGGAGGATGTTAATTTTAGGCAAGCAATTCAGAAGAAAAGACAGTGAGGAATACGAAATCCATAATTGAAGGCCTCCCTTCAGAATAATTGCTCTCATGCTAAGCAGGATCTTCGGGAGACCTGATGGGACAATGTTCATGCTGCAGTGGGTCCCTATCATACATTTTGTCACTTTCAAATGCACAATCTTCAATTGGGACGACATTCTCTCAGACAGCCTGACATCAGCAGTAACAATGGCTAAAGAAGGGCTAAAGGAAAGAAAGGCCGAATTCTATATGGCTTCGTATCTCATAGATTGTATTGTGGCAAAGTGTTGTTTTCCTAAGTTGGGATGCATGTGGAGTCCGACAGAAGGTCCAGTATTCCTTGCCTATAGAATCTTTTCGGCGTAGAATTACAAGAGGGACTACAAGCTCATCTGCGAGGAGTTCATCATGCCTCTGTTTGAAATGATATTCCATGAAGAACCAAATTGTCTATCGAAAAACGCCATGGAAGTCTTAGAAAAGTGTGGCGATTTCTACTTCTCTCCGGAAGGTACTTACATAAGAATGTATGGAGGTTCTAAAGCACCATATATTCTTCCGAAGTATGCTATAGATTACATAGTTCATAAGGAAATGGTCAGGCAGGTATTCATTGATGGAATGGGTAACACCTTGTACAAGTCCAAAAAAGCCACCTTCCCCCCCCTACCCTTTTATGTTGGCTCCTACAAGTTCACAGGAATCACGATTGTAAAGGATTTTGTTGCAGAATTGAAGAACTTCCACTTTGGAGAAAGGATTTTCCACAGGAACGATTGACAAGGCAAAGTTGCGCAGCATTGCAAAGAGCACTCTACTCCCTGTGAATATGCCAATTTTTATGATCCTCAGGAAGAACCATATGGAGGAATCAACAATATGGCCGAACTACAAATTTGTCAAGTAAGCAAAGGAGGTGCCAACTCAAGCTCCCAGTCTCTCTCTGAAGAAGAACTTAAGCTCTTGGAACACGCAAAGAAGATCCAAGAAGATAAATCAAGAGAAGAAGAAAATTTGAAGATCCAAGCAACCGAAGCTGAAGCAGAAGCAAAGAGGAAAGAAGAGAAAGAAAGAATTAGGCTGGAAACTAATGCTAAGCTGGAAGAAGAGGATAGAACAAAGAAGGAGCAAGAAGCAGAGGGAAAGAGAAAAGAAAAGGAAGAAAAGAAATCCCAAGAAGAGATTGACCCCAAAATCCCAGACCTAAAGAACTTGGATATGGGCTCTCCCGTAAGGGATCTACCCATTGTCCCTTTCACACCTTATAAAGGTAGCACAGTTTCCAGTTGGGTAAATTTTACTTACAACAAGAAGAGGAAAACCATTGTCAAGGAGGCAGGCTCCAAATTGAAAAGACCTTTTCGGCCAGACATCATCACCACGCATGAGACCACGGTCATGAGGAACACTGAAGAAGCAGCTAGACACCTAACATCCATCTCTGTAGCCACGGTCACAGCAACCGCAGACAATGTTTTTATATTGGGATACAATTTACATGAAGAAAAGGAGAAAGCACAACAGCTTCAGGAAGCCTTGGTCAAAGAGCAGAACTATGCAAACCTAATGATTGAGAAGAATAATGCTCTCACATCTCAAAAGGAAGACTTGCAAAGAGCACTCCAATGATTAGAGGCAGATAAGAGAGCTCTGTCAATGCAAGTAAGGACCTTAGAAGATGAAAATGCAGAGCTTAAAGGGAAAAATTTGAAGCTCGAATCAAATAAATTCGACAACCTTCAGGAGTTAGAAGACCTGAAAGAGAGCATTGAAAAATTACAAGGAGAGCATGAATCACTGGAGCAGCAATTGGAGTTAGCAAACAAAAAAATGGGAGATATCAGACCCTTCCATGAGCAGGCTAGTAGAGTCCTAAAAGAGACCTATGGAGTCATGGCCAAGGTCAAGCAAGTAAATGTTGAAGCCACCAGGATCAGAAGGAAGCACTCACGCATCAGTGAGGAGATTGGAAGGCATATCGAATGGAGAGAAGGAAATTCAGGGTTCCCAGCAACCCTTCCCCTTAAAACTGTTGCTGAATACAAGGCAGATATATGCACCCTCGAGTATTCCAGAGACTGCGGTGTGAAATTGGCCTCCGTGACTTCAGAAGCTTATGACCAGTGCAAGACCGTATACTCCCGCATCCAGACCACACAAGAAAACTGCAGAATAGCCATACCTAAAATGATAGAAGACTTCCCGGATAAGGCTCAGTATTTAGCTAATCTGAGTATAGAGCTCCAAGCAGAAAGTGAATATGTGCAGAAGCCAGACACATTGACAGCAGGAGATCTACACCAATTTATCATCCAAGCCGCTGTTCATCAGCATAGCCTAGAAGAAAGCTTCCGGACTACTGCGGCTGAAATAACCACCTTAGAAGAAGAGCTGGTCAAGCAAAAGATATCTCTCAGATTCATGAGCCCCTTGATTGGAGCAAATATTGTGAAAGACACTAATCACTGGGGAATTCACATAGCATAGGTGGAGAAGGCACTGGCAGCTATTCAAGCTACTACATCATAGATTGGCCCAACCATTGCAGTAATGCAAGAGGAGACCCCAACAATCCCAGAGGCGCCTGAGCTGCCAAAGGAGCCAAGTCAGAGATAGCTCGTGCTCTTCAACATGACAAATGGATTTCCATCTTTGTACATACATTTGGGATGATAAAACATTTGTAATTTTGTAATTCCCATTTTTTAAAGCATTTAGAATATTTCTCTTATGTAATATCAAGCACTACAAGACAAAATAGAGGAATCTAAACGGTTAGGGTATAGGTGTCAATTCTAGGCACATTTTCTAAAGCTATATATAGCTAATAAGAGGAGAAGTAAAGGACTTTTGGCAGGTGAAACTCTTTTGCTATTTTTTAAAGGAACTATTTCTGCTACATGAATGGAAATCGTTTTGGCCTGTGAAAGCCAGCACGTTATTTTACATGGAGTCTTGTTGATTAAGCTGCTGAACTATTTCTGCAAATTTCTCATACATTTCTTGTGAGATATTTCCTAGTTTTTATGAATTAATTCTTTGTTGTGGATGGTTTCATATTCTTACGTAAAATTTTTGTGTTAAATGTGTAATGGAATGTTTATATTTATCTGAGTTACCTTAGATAATCTTTCTTTTCTGCTGTAAATGCCCCTTTCAATTTAACAACTAACTGTGGATTGTTTTGGTGTATTTTCTAGTTGTTTACCCATTCTTTAACTCTGCTCCTTATAAGGATAGGTAGATTAGAATAGTTTAGATTAATACAGATTTGTTTACCGCATGCATTTAGTCTAGGGCCCATGCACATCATTTTAAATACAAAATACATAACCGGTGGATCAGGCCACAACCGGTAAAACCAACAAATCTTTAAAAACTTATGGTAGCCAGAACCGTTAACCGGACGGATTCCCCACACCAAAGAGTGAGCGATCTAATTGGGATTGCTTACTAGGGAGAATCCCTTTCTGCTTGATGCTGCGATATTCGGGGCATCAACAGGACCCACACAAGCTAGATTTTCTATGCCACATGGCACTGTCCTCTTGTCATTTTGAATCCATAAGAAGCCCAATGCTCCTGGGATGAGTTGGAAAGTCAATATACTTGGCATGACTTAATTAAGTTTGAATTGGAGTGGAAGAGTATCTCCCATGGAAGAGGAAGAGGCATTTTGGAACTAAGGGGACACTTGGACTAGATTCCCTAGCTCTATGACAACAATGATGAAGATGGTATGACACCTATGACACAAATCAGACCTGAATGCTGGCATATGACGTACATGACATGTCAGGGCTAAAAATATCCTCCAAGAGGGAGCTCAAGGGAGTTAGGCCAACCAAAGAGACACCAATTCGAATTTGGAGAAGGAGGGGGCTAGAATTGGAAGGAAAAGTGGCATACTTGGGAATATCTTTCCAACTTGAGTTGGCATGAAGCTCTTGGAAGGAATTCGATCCATGGAGGACATTATAATTTTATAAAAGACAATAAAAAAGAAGTATGGTGGATTTTGATCATTTTCAGAATTTGCATTTGCATTTGAGAGGAGAGCTAGTGGAGTGCTACTCTACTTGTCTTAGCACCAATTTCGAGGGTGAAAGATTCCCATCCTAGTTGGTAATTGGAAAGGCCATTCAGGTCTTTCCTTTGGAGATTTAATGGATTCTTTTGTTACAGGTTTAAGATATAGGGAAGCTCATGGTCACATCTCTTTCAGCTTGCTTCTACAACCATTCTTCTATTTCTTGGCATATTCTTGTTCCTTGAGGAGAGGCGCACTTGCTAAGGTGATGAACTCTTTGGGATAGATCTTGAGGCCCCTTATATTTTTAATCTGATATATATACTATGTTTTTACTTCTCAGAATACTTTTAGGTCAAAACTCCAAGATATTTGAGGTAAAAATGCTAAACTATGAACAAATGGTGTCATTTCCCCAATACCTTGTTATTTGCACTTGAAGTGGTATCAAATTCGAATGGTTCAGTCAATGTATGATGTATTAATGTTATATGGATTTCCACTAATATGATGAAGAATTTTCATATTCATTATACAAGCATTTGGATCAATATTCTTAAGTTTCATAACCATTTGTGAAGATTTACTATCATTTCTCCCAAGGTCGAAACTAGTCTTTTTGTATCTAATTTAAGAGGGTTGTAGTAGAATTACTAAATTGAATGGTGATTCATATGATACTATATTTATGTACCTTAGATATCCCTTACCTATGTTCATAAATTCGAGAGGTTCCAATAGCATTTGGAGAGCCATTTCCAGCATCTACCCCATGGGGAATTGAACCCCTGATTGCTAGTCAAATTCCCTACATTGGCCAGAAGTCAAAGGAGAGTTGCAGAAGCCTTTTGAAGACTCTAAATCATCCATGAACCTCATAATAATTTCCTAATACCATCCATACACATTCTGTAACAATTTGGGATCATTTGGAGTCATTTGGAGACCAAGAGACCAATACTAGTCAAAGGTCGAACTAGTGGAAAAAGTTGAAAATTTCACCATTTTAATAAATTTAAAAAAAGGGACATTACAGTGGTATCAGAGCATGATCTTGGCACATGATGTGGTCTAATATTCATGAGGACAATAATTCAGGGACCACCATTAGATATTGAAACCAAAAGTGCTTTTGTTGAAGAGGAAAAAGTAGGAAAAGAAGAGCAAATGTTTTGAGGAAACTATGACTAGGGATGAAAAGGGAACCTCGGATGATGGTGAGTAGATTAGGAAACTCATGAAACCAATATTTGAAGACATGACCAAGCATATGATGAAAGAATTCAAATTGTTGGCTATCCAACTTGGGAGCAAAGGAGTAATAGGAGGCAGCGATAGTCCTCATTATGAGGAAAAGAAGCCAATGGGTGAGCATATTTTCTCAAGCACAAGACCCCATAATAGAGAAAATGAATTTCAGAGAACACGAAGGCCTACTACACCTAAATTTCTTGATTTCAAAGAAAATATTAATACTCCAAAATATGTGGAGTTAGTGAAGAAAGTTTTATGCTATTCTTGTAAAAGACCTTGGAGAGAAAATCATATATGTGTGGGTGAAAAGAGTAGTGAAATATATGAACCTTCAGGGAATGCATATATTTCCCACTTGATGAGATTTTTTGGGTTTTCTTCAAAAATATATTCCAAATGTATTGATATTAAGGAAACCAAAGGGCAAAGTGTATCAGACTGATTGAAGGATAAATATGAAGATACATCCCATGAACTTGAAGAATATTCTATTGAAAATATTGAAGATCATTTTGAGACACATTCTACCTTGGACATGCATCAAGGAGCATCTACTGATGGATGCTTGAACTATGAAATAGTACCTACTGATGGGTGCTCACATCTCTATGTTGGTGACTACTGAATCCCCATATGTGTAGGTTGTTGGAATGGGTTCCAAGGCTAACAATAGAGGGTGAAAACCCAGACTGAAAGGCTTCAAAAGGTTACGTGCAAGAACAGTTCTATCCCCAGCCTGTTTGGTGTAGTTAACTCCCACGGATACAAAGGCCTACACTGGAAATTATGGGGTTTGATCCTGAAAGGATCAGTCTTCCTGTGAGGGAATATTAAAGTTTCTTAACTTCTAAATGGATCTAAACCTAGGACAAATCTACCTTAAAGGAAATCTAAACTAAGTCAGATATGATCTAAATGAGTGTTTTGTTTGTGTGCAGGATAACTTGGTTTGAGTTTTAATAAGTCATTTCACCAACTTAACAGAAATGTGAAATTGGATCTTTTCTTATTACTTCAAAATACAATCAGGCAATGAAAATTAACTGATAATAGTTTAAAGATTGAGTGCATGCAAGATTATCCTATAGTTCTTATGCTAATTGAAAAATTAAAATGAATTATCAATTTATGTGAATCATTTGCAGAAATAGATAAATATTTTAATTAAATAAATTCAATTAAAACATAAAGATACAAAGACCACGGATTAAGACAAATCCAAATCACAGATCAATGCATTAATGATTAATTGCAAAAGATAAACAATATTCATTCAATAATTAAGGTGAAGAAATCAGATATCATCAAAGAAATTTGACAACATAAGCAAAGAAGATATCAAAAGAAACTAACTTTCATTCATAAGGTTTGCAAAAAATTACAAGATATCAAGTGAAGCAGCGTTTCTCCAGTCCTTCTTTGGTGATTCCCCCCCCCCCTTTACCCCATGAGACCTCTACCCTTTAAATAATAACTACAAAATAGTTACAAAGGATAGAATTCCCATAAAATAGGGGTTACAAAATCAACTAATTTAAGAAAAACCAAGGGCAGCTTGCTACTTGGTTGATACTTCCAACAATTGATCAATATATGGAAAATTTGTTGATTCGAGCCCCAACTGAGCATCATAAGTGAAGGACTCGATCTCATTCTTGTCCAGCTTATGCCAGGTGCACAAGAATATGTAGATATTCCCTTCTAGGCTAATAGGTTGCTTGATGAACTGGTCCACATCAGCAATCTGGATGTGCTCGAGCTGTTGGATCTTTTCCTTGACCTCCACACATCTGCATTCAACCTACTCAATCATTAAATTAGGTGAGCATGCCTTCTCAATAAGGTCCATAGTAGGAAACTTCAACATCTCCATGATACTATCCACAACATACCACCTTCTCCCACAGGTAAATTTCTAAAAATAAAAATGATAAAAGAAAATAGAAAAAACAACTTATTTATCAATTTCACGAGGTAAAATCTAGGCCGTAGGATGAAAACAGATCGACGGTTGAGATCTAATTATGCGAGATGCAGAAAGAGAGTTACGGGTGTTTATTTAGCAAATATATACAATCTTTCCGCAATCAACAATCCGGAATTGCAGGTTGCGGGTTGCGGAATCGCAACTCACACTAATGAATATAATGACTCTTCCGTAGTCTGCAATCCGCAATTGCGGGTTGCAAAACATCAAGACGCAAACTTATTACTCAAACAATTTCCGTAGTCCGCAATCTACAATTGCAGGTTGCAGAAATGCAAAACAAAAAACTATTTACAAAGTGTTCCCGCAATCTGCATTGCAGGTTGTGGGTTGCGGGTGCGAACAACCACAATTATTTGAAAAACAATTATGCATCCACCATCCGCATTGTGGATTGCGGGTTGCGGAACAAAAACTTTCAAAAACTGAAAACCAAGCTTCCGCAATCTACCTTGCGGATTGCGGAAATAGTCAACTTTTGGAAAATCAAAGCTTTCTGCAACTCACAAAAAAAATGCAAAAAAAAAGGCATTTTGAAAGGGAAAATTGCTAACTTAATCAAATCATGGCAAAGCAATAAAAGCATGATGAAAAACCCCAAAATGACCATGTAATTGAATCATTACATTTGCATATAAAAATCTGGGGCTCCCATGTTTTAATCAAAACATGGGATATGTTGTACCTACAACAAATGGCGACTGGCTGGGACAAACTAGTTATCTCTGTAAATAAAATCTGTAGTTACAAGGAAGACGTGTCAACAAACTTATATTTCAACCTATAATTCATAAAATGTTCTCATAAAACACAATCAAAATAGTTGAGTTAGTCTTATGATTGATATATCCCCATCCAAAACCATTTAATGATGATGTTTATGTGACAAGGCAGTCTTAGAAGTAAACAAGAATCCTTTACCTTTGCGCAGTCACAGGAAGACAGTTTAGGATGAGCCTTAGAGGAGACTTAGAGCCATTCTGGGTTACCAAATCTTGAATCACCTTGAATTTATTAATTATTTATTTATGTACAAACACATTACTCACAATATATGCATTTTCTTTTCCCTTTTTTTTATTCTTTTTTCTGTTGTTTTCAAAACAGAATGAAAATATGCAAACAAGACCTCTGTTGATACAAGGCCATTAACCTGACTTGGTGATCAGATATTGGAAATGCCATTCACAAACCTGATCTGGAAACTGAACAAGCCAACTCGGTAAGGAGACTCCCTGTCTTTTAGCTTTTGACACTAAAAGAAATTACCATGGCTTGGTAACCATATGTGGTAATTTCAGTCCAAAATCAGACCCATGATCATGGTAGGGATGGCTTGTAATAAGACCTCCCTTATCCTCATATACAACAAACTGTAATACAAAGGAAAACAAAATTTATTGGTGCATAAATTACAAGACACTACCATGTCTTGGTAACCATATGACAGTAGTGTTACTCACCGATGTTTTGCATATCATGAATGGACCGACCTGTGATAGGATCTTCCACCTTCAGCAACAGCTGAAATTCATCTCCCAAGTTTGGTGGCTTGATGTGGATATGTCATACATCTATGAACATAATGGGTTGGCTTGTAATAAGACCCCCCATATTGCAATCTACAATTATTAAGGTGAATTATTTTTAAGGTGATCAGAATGGGATCCAGAATAGGTAAGGCTGACAAGGCTATAAATATATGATGCCATTCACTAGTGAAACATAAGGCAAAAAAACCAATTGATTCCTCAACTTCAATTAACCAGATAAAACATCCATACAGATATTGATTAAGGTGGGAAGGTATCAATCAAAGATTTGCCAATATTGACTATTAATTTCATGAAAAACATTTTCTGATGTAGGCTGAGTGAAATTAAACTGACATTACAACCTGGAAACTTCAGACTAGATTAACTTTGAAACAGACCAATCAACACCCTTTTCCACATGTGTGGACATTATTCAAAGCAAACCAATGTACAAAAAGAAAAATCAAATGATAACAAAGAAGGAAAGCAAACAAACCACACTTTATGTACGGTAAGTGAATCTGCTCAATTAAACAAAATACTTTTTTAGCAATTGCACATTCACTGGGTAGGTGTCTGTGATACCTTCCAGTGTCTGCAACCAGATAGTACTAGGACCAATCTTTTCTGTAACAATGAACGGTCCTAGCCATATGCATTGGAACTTGGTGTACTCGTTCTTGTCTTTGTGTTTCTTATTCCACTTTAACACCAAGTCCCCCACAGTAAACTCTCTATTAGATGAGGACTTTCATCAAACCACCTCTTTACCAGCTGCTGGTGTTGATACAACTTGTTTTGGACTTCTCCCTTTGTTCTTCCAGCTTGAGTAACATATCAATTATGTGTTGGAGTGGGGAAGAATCATCCTCTTGTATGGATTGTGCCAACTGTAGTGAAGGAATAATGAGGTTGGATGACAAGATGGCCTCCTTACCATAAACTAAACAGTAAGGAGAGTTTCCTATGGCTGCCTTTGGAGTGACCCGGTCTTCCCAAAGAGCATTGTATAGCTGGGTGTGTCAATATTTATGGTGAGTAGCAACTGTATTATTTAAGATGTTAATCAAGTTTTTTTTGGAAGACTTTGCTAGTCTATTCCCTAGTGGATAATAATTGGCAGAAAACTTCAGCTTTATCCCTTTTTAAAGGGCATACTGTGTAAGATCAATGGAAGAAAAATAAGATGCATTGTCAAACACTAGAATTTCAGGGGCACCAAACCTAGTGACTATTTGGCTTTCAAGGAAGGATATCACTTGGTTTGTATTGCATTGTCTGAGGGGGACTGCCTCTACCCATTTGGTAGAGTAGTATGTGGCTGTTAAGATGTACTTGTGCTGCAGGGAGGAAGCAGGGTTGATGGGTCCAACAAAATCCAGTCCCCATTGTTGAAATGGAAATTGAACTGTTACTGGCTGCAAAGGAAACACAGGTTTTTTCATTTTCCCATCACACTTCTGGCATGCTTCACATCTTATGACATATGAGTATGCATCTTTGAACAATGTAGGCTAGTAGTATCCTGCTCTCAGGATCTTATGTGCAGTGGTTTATCCTAAGAAGTGGCCTCCCGCAGGTCCTGCATGAAATTGAAAAAGAATATTATCAGTTTCTTCCTTCTCTAAACATCTGAGAAAAATACCATCATAAATATTCCTAAAGAAAACCCCATCTATGAATTGATACGGTGTAGCTTTTAACATTAAATCTCTGCATTTTTTAAAATCAAGGGTTTCAGGAGAAAACCCATGGGTAAGGAAGAACTTAATGTCATCATCCATTCGGATGTTTGAGTTGTGATAACATTAACAGAATCTGTTGCTGTACTCTCTTCTTGCTCCCACTCAATCTGTTGTTGTACAGGATCATTAGATTGAGCGGTTAGCAGACACAAGCCTTGACATTTCACGATCTTTGCTGGTCTGATCTCTAGATCATATTCTTGCAAAGTTTTCATCCAGTGAGCTCTCTTTTCACCCAGTTCTTTCCGAACCAGAACATTTCTGATAGTTGCGTAAGGAACAATGACCTTAGTCCAAGATTTCAATAAATATGATCTAAAATGTTTTACCGATTTATAGTCCGTGCAAGCTTGTTTACCGATCTGGGAGTGGTTGAGTTCTGCTCCTTTGAATGTGTATCTCATGAATGAAATAGGGATTTCAGCATCATTATCATGTTTCTGTGTAAGGACAGCTGCATAGGAGAATTTAGTAGCAAACGTGTACAAAATAAAATATTTGATGAAGTCTCTGGAGACATCAAAGTGGGAGCTTTCGCAATGGCTCTCTGTATTTCAATAAAGGCATTTCTTTGTACCTCAGACCATTTAAACTAGGAATCCTTTTTAACCAATTGTTGCAATGGCTTAACAATTTGAGCAAAATTAGGAACAAATATACGAACAAAATTAATCTTACCAAGAAAATATTGCATGGCTTTACGTGACCCGAGTAGGCCGATCTTCGCAATGCATTTTGTACGTTCTGGATCAATGATCATGCCTTCTTTCGAAATAATAAAACCCAACAACTTACCTTCAGTGACTGCAAATATATATTTTTTCGGTTTCAATGATATTCCATATCTTCTGCAGTGCTCAAACACCTGTTTCAGTGTAGACAAATGTTCATGTCATTTTTTAGAATAAATGGTAATACCATCTAAATCTACAATGACAGAATTGTGCATCAATTCCCTAAAAGCTATGTCCATAGCTCTCTGAAAGGTAGCACCGGCATTTATCAGCCAAAAAGGCATTCGCCTGTAGGAAAAGGTTCCCCAAGGGGTCCTAAAAGCTATTTTTAGTTGATCATCAGGGGCAACTAGGACTTGGTTATATCCTAAGAACCATCAAGGAGAGAAAACATCTCAAACTCTGCTACTTTCTTTAGAATCTTCTCCATAGGAGGAACATGGTAGTTGTCCTTTTCGAACGCTCTGTTTAAGTTCTTGAAATCAACACAGAGTCTGATTTCCCCATTCTTCTTCCGAACAGGTACCATGTTAGCAATCAACTATGTATGTCTAAAAGGGAATACAATTCTTGCTGCCAGTAGCTTCTCAAGCTCCTTCTTGACAGAGGGTTCTAGATTGGGATGCATCTTCCTCAACGTTTGCTGATAAGGTTTTACTTCAGGTTTCATTGGAATAATATGGTGCATGATACCGGTGTCAAAAGTTTTGATTTCATCATATGTCCATGCAAAGACATCTTTGAACTCCTTGCATAATTTGATAAAAGCTCTTTTTTCCTCAGCAGAGCAATCAACCCCTAGATTGATGAAATGAGGATTATGTTCAGTTCCTAAGTTGACAGGCTCATAGTTGAGGGATGAACTCTGGGTTTTATAGTTGGTCTTTTGCTTGAACTTATCTTGTAGATCATAAAATTTATCAAGGTTGATGACTGATTTAGGGATAAGATTGGAAAGATGATTGGAATCAGTCAAAGAAATCTCATGCTCAACTTCATTTATTGCCACATCTTGAAACGTGTCCTGGTCTATAAGAAAGTATACTATTTGTTGGTCATCATCAAACACTTTCCAATTAGTCACATTATGAGGAATGGAAGGCTTGTACATAAGTTCAATTGAGAAAGTGGTAGGGGACAAACCTTCTGGTGGAATCAACCTGGATGCAGTATTAGCCAGTAAATCTGCATCAAAATTATGTGATCTGGGGACTGACTTAATGTTAAATACAGAAAAAGAATTAGTTAAGTCCCTTACCAATTTCTGATATTTAATCAAACGAGGAGACAAACAATGGATCTTGTTTCTCAGTTGTTTTACTATGATCTCAGAATCTCCATAACATTCAATTACCTGGGCACCCATGTCAATTGCCTTCCTGAGTCCTTGGACAAAGGCCTCATACTCAACTATGTTGTTGGTGCATTCAAACTCAAGTCTGCAGGAAATCATAGTTTTGGTTCCTTTTGGATCAATCAAGACACAACCTGCACCAGCTCCATCTTTAGATCTAGAACCATAAAAAAATAGAGTCCATGCATTCAAGTCTATTCTAAAATTAGTATTTACATTGTATACATTATGTACAACCGTACATGAGAATGGAACAGAGGTAAGATTGACAATTTGAGACTGATTCTGTAAGTTCTCAGCCGGTGACAAATCCGCATGTAGATCCCCAAAAAATGTATCGAAAGTGTAGTGTTCCACATGGGAGCCTAACATGAATGATCCTAGTGACAAATTGTTTCATGTTAGGTTCCCTGCTAATCTTAATTATGTTTGGCCTTCCATTGTAGGGAATCCATAAGTGAGACCAGTCAATAGCAAAGTAGCCTGTGAGCTTCTCTGACCAATCTCTGCTCAACCAAATTCCATACATTTCAGGGATGTCAACCACAATAATATCCACAGTCTGGTGGATTCTGGGGTCAGCAGACAGTGTTAACAAGACATTCTTCAGTTCTCCCACTACCCTAACTTTGGATCTATCAAGTTGAACAATTTGAGTAGGGTAGGGATCCCAAGAGGCATTTAACTTTTTGCAGACAGATAAAGGCATCACATTTGATGAAGCCCCTGAATCTATCATACAATTATGGACATTTGTATTGAAAACTTCAAAAGTGAGCAAGAAAGGAGGTGTTTTCTTGCTACCTGGTTTCTTATTTCCAAGTTTAGAGTATGTCTCAAGATTGTTGTTCTGATTTTCCCCGGGCTTGTTGAAAGTCATGCTTTTGGGAAGACTGTCTCTCATTGCAGGGATTTTTAGAAGTTCAAAAAGATAAATATTGGCTTTTACTCTTTTTAAGTCCTCAATCAGGTTGTATTCTATTTCAGGAATTAAAGTGTCCTTAACTGCTGGTGCTTTACCTTTGTTTGGTGTGGGTGTTGAAGTGGAATCTTCTTGTGTGGGATGTTCTTTACTCCTTGTATTATAGGGATGTTGGACATTAAAGACAGCCTCAGGCTCATCTTCCTCCTCAACCATGGGAAGTTCTGAAAATAAGCTAATTGTGTTTATCTGCTGATCTTCTACTTCATTTGGTGGTTCAGGATCTTGATTCTCTTGTGGATTTTCATCTTGCCAATCAGGAGAATTATGTGATTCTGAAACCAAATCCTTAAATATAGAAATAATTTCTTCAGAGTTCAATCCTTCATCAGGATTAGGTGGGACTTGGTTTTGTGGGGGTTGGTAAGGTCTTCTGTAAGGTTGTCTATTGAACCCCTTGTTATTGTTCAGGTTTTCTGTGTTTCCCTTATTTAGGTCTACCATTTCATTTGAGATCTTTTAGAGGAACTTATTCATGTCATTAATCTCAAATAGGTCCTTGTTTTGCACTGTGGGTTTTGGAGAATTTTCTTGCTTTCTTTTGGAGGTAGAAGGTTGTTCAGCTGGGGCATTAGGGTTATCTTTTAAACAAAATATGTCTTTTTCAACCTGGACAGCCTCAGCAAAGGCCTCCTTCAAGCTAGCTTTACGTGCTATTTTTACCCGCATAGAAATAGGAACAGGTAAACGTTTAACATAATAAGCAACCAGCAGTTATTCCGCAGGAAGAACAGTGACAGGGATTCTATTTTTCAAGTATGAAAACCTCTTATTGCAATCTTTAACTCTTTCCTTGCCTCTAATTTTCATTGAGGACAAGTCTATAACCAAGTCTTATGGAGTCTTATCATGTCCAAACTTCTAGATGAACATCTTTTCAAAGTCATCCCATGAAGAGATGGATCTAGCTTCCAAGGAAAAGTACCAAGTGGATGCTTTTCCTTGGAAGGTGTAAGGAAACAATCTACAGACTACATCTTCATGAGTGACATTCCTAAGTTTGATGGCCTACATAAAAGTTTTAATATGATTAAGGGCAGGTGATTTTTCATCAGGATCAAACTTAGGGAGCCACTTTTCAGGGTTCTTTGGGAATCTGTGTTGTTCTCCAACTATAAACATAGCATCCTGGTCCAACCAGGGTCTGTTTCCACCTTTTTCCATGGGTATATCTTCTGAAGATGAACTGGAGTCTAACTCACTATGTGATGATGAGTTAGATGAGGATTAAAAGGATGAAGGAGGAGTTGGTGGTGGTCCAACTGTAGCAACGTTTGGTTGGTCTTATTCTGTTTCCCCGAATAATGTATCAAGGTTGAAATTGGGAAGTAGATTGTGGCGAGGTGAATTATGATGTTCAAGATTCTGGTCACCTGAATTTTGATTATCTGAATTATTAACTTACGGATCGGTGTTCTGGTGATGTTGAATTGCTGCTAATCCAAGATTATGCTCTTCAACGATTCTTTGTTGTAACCTAGAAGAACTATCAAAAGAACCTTTGATTAATTGTTCGAGAGTGAGGGGTCCCCTAGTGGGTGATATAAAAATGATATCGGCCCTCCTAGTTTCCAACTCTATTATAGGGGTAGCAGGAATGACATTTGGATCTTGCACTAGTTGTTCTGCAGAGGTTGATTCCTGTGTGTGACTACGGGTGACAATCGGTATTCCTGCTGGAGGGGGTCTGCTAGTGTTTCATTTAGGCATAATTTGCTTCTGGACCTCCTTCTAGCATCATTTGTTGAATCCCCGGATGTGTAGGTTGATGGAATGGGTTCCAAGGCTAACAACAGAGGGTGAAAACTCATACTGAAAGGCTTCAAAAGGTTCTGCGCAAGAACAGTTCTATCCCCAACCTGTTTGGTGTAGTTAACTCCCACGTATACAAAGGCCTCCGCTGGCACTTATGGGGTTTGATCCTGAAAGGATCAGTAATCCTATGATGGAATATTAAAGTGTCTTAACTTCTAAATGGATCTAAACCTAGGACAAATCTACCTTAAAGGAAATCTAAACTAAGTCAGATATGATCTAAAGGAGTGTTTTTTTTGTGTGTAGGATAACTTGGTTTGAGTTTTAATAAGCCATTTCACCAACTTAACAGAAATGTGAAATTGGATATTTTCTTATTACTTCAAAATACAATCAGGCTATGAAAATTAACTGATAATAGTTTAAATATTGAGTGCATGCAAGATTATCCTGTAGTTCTTATGCTAATTGAAAAATTAACATGAATTATTAATTTATGTGAATCATTTGCAAAAATAGATAAATATTTTAATTAAATAAATTCAATTAAAACATAAAGATACACAGAAATTGCAAAAGATAAACAGTATTCATTCAATAATTAAGGTGAAGAAATCAAATATCATCAAAGAAATTTGACAACATAAGCAAAGAAGATGTCAAAAGAAACTACCTTTCATTCATAAGGTCTGCAAAAAATTACAAGATCTCAAGTGAAGCAGCGTTTCTCCAGTCCTTCTCTGGTGATTCCCCCCGCCCCCTTTACCCCATGAGACCTCTACCCTTTAAATAATAATTACAAAATAGTTACAAAGGATATACTTCCCATAAAATAGGGATTACAAAATCAACTAATCTAAGAATAACCAAGGGCAGCTTGCCACTTGGTTGATACTTCCAACAACTGATCAATATCTGTAAAATTTGTTGATTCGAGCCCCAAATAAGCATCACAAGTGAAGGACTCGATCTCATTCTTGGCCACCTTATGCCAAGTGCGCAGGAATATGTGGATCTTACCTTCTAGGCTGATAGGTTTCTTGATGAACTGGTCCACATCAACAATCTGGATGTGCTTGAGTTGCTGGATCTTTTCCTTGACCTCCCCACATATGCATTCAACCTTCTCAATCATTAACTTAGGTGGGAAGGCCTTCTCAATAAGGTCCATAGTAGGAAACTTCAACATCTCTATGATACTATCCACAACATAACACCTTCTCCCACAGGTAAATTTTCGAAAATAAAATTGATAAAATAAAATAGAAAAAACAACATATTTATCAATTTCACCAGGTAAAATCTAGGCCATAGGATGAAAACTGATCGACGATTGAGATCTAATTAAGCGGGATGCGGAAAGAGAGTTGCGGGCATTTATTTAGCAAATATATACAATCTTTCCGCAATATGCAATTGCGGGTTGCGGGTTGCGGAATCGCAACTCACACTAATGAATATAATGAATCTTCCGCAGTCCGTAATCCACAATTGCGGGTTGTGGGTTGCGGAAAAGCAAGACACGAACTTATTACTAAAACAATTTCCGTAGTCCGCAATCCACAATTGCGGGTTGTGAAAATGCAAAACACAAAACTATTTACAAAGTGTTCCCGCAATCTGCATTGCGGGTTGCGGGTTGTGGGTGTGAACAACCACAATTATTTGAAAAACAATTCCACATTTGCAATTCGCATTGCGGATTGCGGGTTGCGGAACGGAAACTTTAAAAAATGAAAAGACA
This sequence comes from Larix kaempferi, assembly GCA_027924585.1. Lineage (NCBI taxonomy): Eukaryota > Viridiplantae > Streptophyta > Pinopsida > Pinales > Pinaceae > Larix > Larix kaempferi. Next base: position 30,792,879 of record BSBM01000370.1, on the reverse strand, counting down.
AGCTTCCACAATCCACAATTGTGGATTGCAGACTGTGAGTTGCGGAAAGAGTCAACTTTTGGAAAATTAAAGCTTTCCGCAACTCACAAAAAAAATGCAAAAACAAAGGCATTTTGAAAGGAAAAATTGCTAACTTAATCAAATCATGACAAAGCAATAAAAGCATGATGAAAAACCCCAAAATGACCATGTAATTTAATCATTATCTTTGCATATAAAAATTTGGGGCTCCCATGTTTTAATCAAAACATGGGATCTGTTGTACCTACAATAGTGACATAGAGATAACTTTTGAAAATGTTGTTGCAATCCAAAGTTCCATTAAGCATGAGAATGAAGACCTTGTAGTAGTTGAAGAAGAAACAAGATCAACTTACCCATCACCACTTGAGCTTCATGAAGTTGGTCCAAGTAAGAAGGAAGAAGAAGAGGAGGTCCCTCTACAAGAGCATCTTTTTCTTGAAGGGTCATTAAAGATGAATGAAAAGAAGATCCAAAAGACCATTAGCATGCTCCATGAAACTCAAGCATTAGTGTCAAATTCTTGTTGGAAGGTTTCTTCATTGAAGGATCCATCCTTCCTTGAAGACATGGAGAAGAGTCAAAGAGCAATGTGCAACATCAAAGGTAATTCCATGTCTTTTATTTTTGATAAAAACAATTTGGTTGAGTTTATTGAATTGTTACATGATGCATACTTGAAGAATTATGAGGATATTCATAAACCCAAAATTCAAAATGAGCAACTTCTTGAAAGGTTGCAATATACTTGTTCTTCCTCCTATTTTTCAAATTTTCAGATGGTAGATTGCATGGAGCATTCTCATGACATGGTAGATCATGAGAAACATGGAAAATTGCATGTGCTTGATGTGTTTGAAGATGATATTTATGAGATTCAAGCACTTGATGTAGTGGAAGAGGAACTTGAGTTTCATCTTGAAAATGGTGACACAATTTTTGAATAAGTGTATGACTCCACTACCTTGGAACCAACCTATGAGGAAATTTTTGCACTTTTGAGGGAGGTGCATGATCCTACTATTATGGAGCATTCACATGAGGACACTTCTGCACTTTTTGATCATTTGGGTGAGTTGGTTCATTCTCCTACATCCTACACTTCCATATTTTACAACATTCATCCTAATGAAGTATGGGTGAAAGGTTTATTTTTGATGGTGCCACATGAGGAGCATGAAACTCCTATCTCTCCTTTATATGATGACATTATTAGATCCATTTCTTATTTACACTTGCAGGAGCATACATTGTTACCTTATTATTATACACATCTACATGGATGCACTTATGATGTTCACTTGAGTCAGTTGAAGACTCATGATTTTCCTTGCTCCTTGCTTAGTTCAATTGATATTGGAGGAACTTCATCCACTACTTGGGTGAACAGATATATGATTGGAGAAAATTCTTATTGGCAGAAACATCCTTTTTTATTTCTTGATGATACACATGTTCATGGATGCACAAATTCTACTTATGTGAGGCGCTTGAAGGCTTATTGTTTTCCTTGCTCCCTACTTGGTTCAGATTTTAGTGGAGGTTCTTCATTCAATACTTGGATGAAAGAACACATGGCTGATTATTTTGATGCATATTACATCATTTTGGAGCATCATTATAGGACATGGGATCCTCACCTATGTCATGGGAGCATATTTGATTGGTCACTCAAAGCTTGTATGCACTCGGCAAATGGTCTACTCACTTGGAGGTATAAGCACTTTCATGATTCTTTGATGAGGCACCTCCTCAATGTACATTTTTATTATGTTGTTATGTACTTTGATAATATATGTTTTGTACTCATAAAGTTTGGAAGTATGCATACAAGAAAATGGGATCCAGGTTCTCTCTTTCCTGATGGTATGGGTTGGAGAGCACTCTTAATTGTTGGAGTGCAATATAAGCAATGGGAACCTAGGATAATTTTTAGTCCCATTGATTTCAAAGTAGTATGGGAGTTTGAGTCCCCACTTAATAAAGTGATTTTAATCAGAGTAGTGCAGCAGCAAGCATGGTGGTTCCTCTCTAAAATCTTCATGGAATCTCGAAGACTGAAAGTTGGGCAACACAGTGGCAACTTCAAGAATTATGCAGTGGTATCAAAAGGGGGTTTCTAAAATATAAAAGAGGTAAAGAGTAATTGTGCAAACATGGTTTTGATGGATTTAATTAACATTTTTGTGTTTAGTGGTGATGTTACAGGGGATATCAAAATGAAAAAGAAAACCCACATCTCCTTGCTTTTGGAAACACACAATTGTAGTGCATGGGTGGCTCTACGCAAGGTTTTAGAAGAGAAGTTTTGGGAAGAAAATTTTTGGAAAGAAAGCAAGTTCTTCCACATACATGTGTTAGAATTGCTTGAGGACAAGCAATATTTGGAAGGGAGGATTTATCATGTCTCAAAATTTTGCATTGGGTCACAATGGCCTAAGCCCCTTGGCCATACTCATGATAGTTTGTCAAATTGATGCTAAGGGTCAAATAATTGCTAAGAATGATGTCCACGTTAGTAATAATGTGAAATTAGATCCAAATGGACAAGGTGGGTCACATTAAGAGAAATTCCCAATTCAAGTTTGTAATATACCCATCCAAATGAACTGTCATGGAGGAAAATTACTAGTTCCCTAGGTTAGGGGTGGAAACTTTGGGATTTGAAATAAGGGGGCTAATAAATGATGTTTGGACATTAGAATGGCATAAATATTTAATAAAGGAGATAAATAAATAAATAAAAGGGAAAATCAAAGTGGCAATTGATCATGAAGACACAAGGAGGATGTGCGACCCACACAAGCTAGATTTTCTATGCCACATGGCATCCTCCTCTTGTCATTTTGTGAGGAACCTGCAACAATTAATTGATAAAATGCACAATATATGAGATCACAGAATATTTTATTGATCGCAGGCCACTTCGAGGGGGAAATCTCCTTTGAGTAAGCTCAATACAAATAACTTCACGGTGCCTTCATTGGCCTCAACACAAACTTATATACTAATTCTAGGTTCCAATACTATGGGTCAAAACCATGGTCCAGTACAAACTATGGATCAACAAATACCACGAGACGACTTACAAAGCATATGCGTCCAACAACAATAATAAAAAAATATGGATCAAAAAATACTACAGGACGACTTACAAAGCATATGTGTCCAACAACAATATACTAAAAAAGTAAATAGAAGGGTTGACATGGGTTCCTAACATACCCTCCCCCTTAGAAAAAGCTTTGTCCTCAAAGATTTAGATGTGAAAATTGTTGTTGAATCTGAAGGAGTGATTCCCATGTAGCATTCTCTGGTTGCATTTCGTGCCACTGAATTAAGACCTATGTGATAGAGCAAGAGAGAAGTTGACGAGTGTGCTTATTGAGGATAGCCTCCAGCTCCAAAAGTATGGATCCTTCATTATCCAGTTCTAGTAAAATAGTTTGTCCTCTAATGTTGGTGCCAAGAACTTCCTTCAGACAAGAGACATGAAATACTGGATGAATGCGGGAAGAAGGAGGAAGTTCCAATTTATAAGCAACGGACCCAATCTTCTGAAGAATCTTATATGGCACATAGAATTTTGGAGCGATCTTATGATGCCCTTTGAGTTTTAGGGAGGATTGCTTGTAAGGATGGAGACAAAGAAAAACCATATCACTTGCTTGAAAAGTGCGCTCAGAACGGTGTTGATCGGCGTGTTGCTTCATGTGATTTCTTGCCATGTGAAGATTGTCCCGCAAAATGCGAATAATATGATCGCGGTTCCGAAGGACCATGTCAACTTCCTGAACCGGTGAACTGCTGGGGGTGTGTGGAAGAAGAACTGGTGGTGCCTTACCATAGATTGCTTCATATGGATTCATTTTAGAGGTAGTGTGGTAAGAGGTATTGTACCACCATTCAGCGAGAGGAAGCCACTTTTCCCACTGATGTTGTTGTTCAGAGGTGAAGCAACGAAGATAAGTTTCCAAGCATTTATTGATAATTTTAGTATAACCATCTGTTTGTGGGTGGTACCCTGAACTCATCTTCAGTTTGGTGCCAGTGTGGCGATATAATTCTTTCCAAAAATGACTGGTTAAAGTCGCATCATGATCCGGGACAATGGAAGAAGGGATTTCATGAAGGCGAAAGATATGGTCCAGGAAAATTTGAGAGACTAAGGAGGCTATATAGGGATGGATGAGAGCACAAAAATGATTATATTTGGAGAGGAGATCAACCACAACCAAAATCATTGTCTTCCCACCAGATTTAGGGATCCCTTCAATGAAATCCATATAAATATCTGTCCAAATCTGTGTAGGTATGGGCAAGGGTTCGAGCAATCCTAGAAGGAGAGTTGTTTCACCCTTATTGCACTGGCAGGTATCACATTCAGCCACCAACTGTTGAATTGTCCTTTTCATTCCCTGCCAAAAGAAGTTACGCCGTGCCCGCTCATCTGTTTTGAGGAACCCAGAGTGCCTTGCCAATGGAGAAGCATGGAGTTCATAGAATACATCCTGTTGAAGATCTGTGCTCTGGGAAAGCACCAGACGACCCTTCTATCTCAGGGAAGCACCATCCCAAGAGTAATGTGGTACAACAGAAGGGTTGTTGGCCAAGCATTGGATGATTTGAGAGAATGAAGAGTCATTGACATAGCCCTGTTGAACATATTGCAATTGTTGGAATATATAACTGAGGTAGAGGTTTCCAATGTAGACCCAGGTGCTTCGCAGTTAAAGGAACCAACAAAACCCCTATTCACCGGCCCTTTCGGCTATAGACTAACCTAAGGTCTCACCCGAGGCGAAGCTGAGGGGGTGGTTGCAGAATCACATTTCCACAACCTGGTGATGCGAGTGTAAAAGAGACTGACGAGCAGGGCGGTAAGGGACTATTGTTGTGGACAACAACTGTGCGAAGTCTCTTCTTTGCGTCGGATACTTCAGCGAGCTAAGATGCTTGCGCAATCAGTACATCCAAAGACTGCGCGATATTGGATACTACCAGCGTCACGACGATAAGCTATCAATAGCTTACCTCGCAGTGCTCATTATGGGTCAGTGCATCGACTAGACCGCGCATCTACTTCAAGACTTTATCAACTCTATTAAATCTTACTTAACTATATTTATCCATTCATCAACACTTAGGTTATTCTCTTTATGGCGTATGTAAATGAATGAAACATACAATACTGCGCGCTCCAACGTTACACTCAAATCTAGTGTTCAACTATGCAATTATCCAACAGATTCATGCATTCAAAGACTTAGAAGTTCTGAATACTTAACATTCATCCACACATGTATTACTTAACATATTGTTCCTATCATTCCTGCGGCGAATACACATAAAAGCAATCACATAACAGATAATCTGCAGTATTAAACATCCATACTAAACAAATGAACATTTGCAAACACAAAACAATCACACTACAGAGAATTTAACGTGGTTCACCCCCCGGATGGAGGCTACGTCCACAAGAACTGTTGTTAAATTAGTCTGTTGGGAAGGGTACAACAGTTCTTAGTCTGCGCAATCAGCTGCAGACTCTCTTCTCTCAGATAGGTCTCTGCGCACACAGCTGCAGAGACTTTACAATAGTACTAAGCTTTAAAACATGCAACAATATTCAAGCTTAACCAAAAATAAAGAGTCAACCCTTTCCCATACCAAAATGCCTTATTTATAGATCATGTCCGTAGGTCATGTCTTTACAATCTGCAGGCAAAAACCCTTAGGTTTACAAAACTGTCACGGTTTCCCCAAAACCAAACTGCTGGATCTTGGTAGTGAATATTCCATCGTGGTGGTCTTCCATGCATGCTTCATGTCACTATCGGGCTTCCTATTGTTCACATGCCAATAGGTCACTTTCACCAAGCCATTCTTCCTCTAACGGTCTTGTGCGACTGGTTTAGGTAGTGGTACCTTTCGTGTGTGTGACCAGTCGCTTTCTTCCCGATTTGTTCCTGCTCGTCGCTTGGCACTCATGGAGCATATTTGCCAAAAATAGACCGTCGACGGTCTAACCGGAACATGTGCCATCTTCTGTTGAACACTCTACCTTGCTGGATCTCCGTATACTAGACAATTCACAGCACTGCCTCCTCACAGCACTGTACTTCGTAGCTCTTCCAACGCTACGATGTGCGCAACTTCGCAACATCCCAAAAACTTATACAAATTTTTTTTAGCTAAACTATTCTCAACTTCGCAGTTCCAAAACTCCTTCTTACTCAAAATTGACCCACTTGGGCCAGGCCCAACAGGCCCCTAACACTCACATGTGGCTCGTACCCCAGCCACCTGCAACTTCGGCTACCCCAAGCTGTTTTGTCTCTTGCGGAGCTAGCTTTGCAGCAAACTCATTATATGTTGCAATCAACTTCTGGATTGCTTGCTTCGTGTCTTGCTAGATTTGGTTGACTGTTTCCCGTATCTCAGGTGTGATCTCATCACCTATCTGTCCTGCAAGCTGTTTGTGGTTCTCGCGTAGCTCTATTAAATTCTCCTCTATCTCCTGCGAGATCGTGCTGGCATCTTCCAGCAAGGGTTGCGACCTGTCTCCCAATTCGGTCTCTTTTTCCCGTAATGCCTGCACTTCCTTCTTAACAACATTGATTTCTCTGTACTTCGCAAGCCTGTCTCTCGGCAGTAGGGCCTTCACTTCCATATACAACTGCTCTAGTGTTGCTTGCTTATCTTTGACAGCCTTTTTCACTTGCAGCAATTCTGGGTCTTCCTCGAGGGCTGTAAATTCCCTCGCCGCGTCATCTAACAGGCTCTGACACTTAGCCACTTCGACAGCAATAGTCTATGCTACTGCGTTCACTGCTTCCGTCATTAGCTGCTGCTCATTTGGTGGAGTCTGAGGGTTTATCTTCTCTTTCAAAGCAGCAATGTCAGCCTCATGTTCAATCTCCATATCGTGTAATTATGTCTTAAGATTGGTAACCAACTCGCTAATATTAAGAACGGTATCCGCAGGGTCTACCTGGACTTCCAATTCATCTAAGCCGTCTTCGACCGCAGTGATCATAGATTCCAGCCTCTCGAGACGATGGAACTCATCCTGCAGTTCCATAGCTCTCCACGAGCTAGCTTCCTCCAACTGCCAATTAGCTGCTTGTTGCTCAGCTTGCCCCTTCAGCACATCAGTGGTTTTCTCATGCATTTCTTCTACACACTTCATATGTAAATAGTGTAGTCCCAGTAGTGGTATTTTTTCTAAGTCAAGCTCCACACGCTCGACATCTTTTGTAACCAACATGAGTTTCTCTGGCATTGGGAAGCTGACTGTTATCGAATCCAAATGGACGATATGGGACTTCGCAGGGACAGTCATGGTTAACTGTGGTGTCTTTTGCTGCGAAGTTCCTCCTAACTTGTCTTCGGACTCTGAGTCCCACGGTAGGGATAATATTTTATGGACGTCTTTGATTTTCTCGGTAATCCCCTACAGCGTGGTCAGGTTCTTCTACAAGCCATCCTGAATGACTTTATCCTTTTTCTCCTTCTCAGTGCGCAGATATTCCATCAACTCAATGACCTTCGCCGCGATTGTTTCATAATCGTCCTCATGGAGGACTATGTCTGACTGGCTCTTATCAGCCTTCTGCTTCTTTCTTGCTCCCTTTTTCTGCTCTGGGCTCTCAGGCTCCTTTCTTTTTCCTGCTTCCTTTTCTTCAACGATAGGACATGAAATGGGTTCATCCTCAGCGGAGTTGATTTCAACATCTACAATTTCCACACGAAACTCAGCAGGCCATTCCATCATCATGGTGTCAATATCGTCTTCGTACATATGGTAGTTTCCGGTGAACCATTCCACCTTCTTCTTCTACGCTTTAGCTGGAATATGAATACTATGCATGTCAACATAAAAATTGATAATGCGGATGTACTTACTGGTTACTTTCTTTGTTATCCGTGGTGTGACTACGATTGTGTCGCACAACTGGATATAATATTGGTAGATGTCGCGTGTTACCTTTCAGAGTTCAAATTTTCCCAGAGGTTTGCATACCGGGATCCTCTGCAATCGTTTTTATCAGTGATTACACCAACGTAATCCTGCATCTCCTTCCAGCTAGCAAAGGCGATCGACACTATGAGCCAATTGTAATGGAAGTTTCCTCCATTGATCTGCGTGTCATTGAGTTCTTCCATGAAATCATTCAGTAAATACTGAGACCAGTTAAATTGTTCTCCTTCTACAGCCGCGGTGCCAAGCAGTACTGCGCCCGCACTGACATCCATAGGTTTGCATTTTCTTAATATCTTGCCTGCTAGCAACTGTGTGACAAAATTTGTTGCTTTATCATCAATGTCGTCCGTCTGAAAGCCTAGCTTTCCTTTGATGATGGCATGAGTTTTCTTCATCTTTTCCACAGCTTCTTTATCCTTTCTCTTCCCTTGGAAGAACTGCTTTGGGTCCTTACCCCTTTTACTCCGTCCAGTGATACAGTGGATGATTTCAATAGTGAGGTTGATGTTGCAGTCGAGCCATAAATAACCCTGGTGCATGTGTGCCATCAGTCTTCGTACCACCAAATTCAGCTCTGGTGTCCTATCAAAATGTGGAAGTCTGAGCATATTGAGCAGCCCAGACTGGACTACTTCAGATAGCGAACTTTGGGTGACCAGGTTGATCTCTCCCTTTGCATCCTTCTTCCAGAACATGTACTGGTCAGGATGGAACTATGGGAACTTCAGGGCAGTGGGCTCATCCTTCTGCATTGCAAGCAGATCATAATCCTGCCATTTGCATTCTGGGATTTTACCTAGTAAGTTTTTATCAACCTCGACGTGTTTTGAGATTGGTGATAGCAGCATGTTGTATCTGGCATTCTTCATCAACTTGAAAACCGGTGCATCCAGTGCACGCAGTGAAATATAGTCTGGGGTCAATGTTAAAGGTATCTCCTTCTCTACTACCGGTGGCTTCTGCACTGTCGAAGCCATCTTGGGTATCTTCGTTCTTGGTGCTACTGGAGTTTTACCTCTATCTTGCATCGTTGGATTATGTCTTGGTGATCGTCTGGATGCCTGACCTGGTTCTAAGATGCCCTTCTTGGATGGGATTCTCATTAACCCTTCAATCCCTCCGTGGTGAAATACCTTCACAGCTTCTTGGATAGTGAACTCTTCTTCTATGGAAGTCCACTCAGACATTCACTGGCTAAATTTCACAAGGTTTCAGATAGCTTGCTAGAAATACTCACACAGTATGGCTTGCTAGGAAATTCTAAGTGTTCGGTAACTCCCGCGAGTTTGAAGGCGGCATTACTTATAGATGCAGTTGACCCTTCTCCACACCCTCAATAGATGGATAAGCATTAATTGTAGTACCCATTGGCCAAATCTGACGGATCCTTCGGTCCTTTCCTTCATCACCTCGTTCAGAACGGATATCTGTGCGTTAAATTCCCAAGCAGTTGCTGGTAACAGCTATATTCTCCGACCGACATTGTAACGGCTATTTTTATGAGTGTTGTGTCGAACTGCGCGACAGGTCCTGATTGCTCCTACGCAGTCTCTTCACGGTGCCTGATTTCTTACTTCTGAACTGAATGCCTTTCCTTGTTCACTTGCTCTTCACAATTTCCTTTTGAACTTCGCAACTGTGCATTTCCTCTTTTCTTTTGCTTTTCTTGTTTTTCTCTCTCTCTTTTTTTTTTTTGCAGCACATTCTAATAGTGTGCGTGGTATATACATCTTCCTCATTATACATCGCGTACAGATTCCTTCAGCTTTTTAGTGCCCAATTTCAACTGTACTTGGCACTTAGAAATTTATTCTTTCTGATCATCACAGGTTCTGCGAAGCAGGACTATCGCAGTAAAGCTTTAGTCTGCTTCCATTTATCAAACTAGGAAAGGTATCTCCGGCTAGGGTAGCTAACTAGATTGCTCCACCGTTAGAAACATGCATTACAGTATATGGGCCAAGCCAATGCATCTTAAATTTTCCAGGAAATTTCATGAATTTGCTATCATACAGGAGGACTAGATCACCTACCTAAAAAGAATTGTTCTTGATGTGGCGATCATGCCATGCTTTTTCCCTTTCCTTCTGCAATTGTTGGTGGAATCCTGGGATGAAGCGATCCTCCTCCAGACCAACCAAGTGTAAGAGTCTTTCTTCCATTGCATTGCGACCTTCCATGCCTGTGAACGCAGCTATTCTTAAGCTGGGAATAATATACTCCGTTGGCATTATTGCTTCTTGCCCGTAAGCCAATCTTAAAGGTGTATGGCCTGTCAATTTCTTGCATGTGGTCCTGTATGCCCATAATACAGATGGAATGCGCAGGTCCCAATCGTCCTGATTGACGTTTCATATATTGGTTAGCGCATTCTTCATCACTTTGTTGAATGCTTCAACAGTTCCATTCTCCTATGGATGATAAGGCGTGCGGAACTGATGATGAATGTGGAACTCTTCGGTTAAAGCTTCGATGGTTCTATTCAAAAAATGAGTGCCTTGATCACTCATCAAAATTTTTGGGCATCCGAACCTTGTAAGAATATTTTAAAAAATGAACTCCATGGCTGTAGCTGTGCTACAGTCTTTCACTGGCTTCGCTTCTACCCATCTGGTGAGGTAGTCATTTGCTGTAATAATGTACCTCGCACCATTTCTTTTCCCTGGTGGGTTAATAGGACTCACAAAATCAATGGCCCATTTCTCAAAGGCCTGTAATGTCAACTGTGGATTTAAGTGCATTTCATCTCTGCGTGATGCCTTTCCTGTCATTTGGAAAACATCGCAACTTTGGAAATGTTCCTTCGAATCTTTATGAATTGTAGAGCACCATAGCCCTGCGCGTAATATCTTCTACGCAGCATCTCTCCCTACGTAGTGACCTCCTATGACTCTTGAATGTGCATCAACCAATATGAATGGTTTCTCATGCTCTAATACACATCTGAATAGTACTTCATCTAGTCCCATTTTATATAACTGACCTGCGATAATGGTGAAGTTTGTTGCTCGCACTACCAGCTGCTTCTTTTGTTGTGTAGTGAACTCTGTGGGTGCGAATCCAGTAGTAAAAAATTCTATGATTGTTAGAGGTCAAATCTGCACTTCTTCTTTCGTGATCACCTTGAGCTGTCGATCACACAAAAGGACAACTTCGATTGAAGAGAACGATGACCTTAGATGACACCTTGGCCTGATTCACCTCCTTGCAAGCTGGAAAAACCCTAAAAAATAGCATATTTTAGCATGGGCACTACTCCTCTCAAGCAAACTAGCGCATATGCTCTACTCCAGTGTATAATAGTAGCACACACCTCCTCATGGGCACTACTCCTCTTCAGTAGACTAGCGCACAACATCTAAAAAGTGGTGAATGCTTGTTGTAAAACACTATAGTTGCGCCCTGGGCGCTACTCCACTGTGAAATAGTAGCGCACACCTTAAAATATGATAAAAAAATATTAATTTGACGAATGGGGATTAGTTGCAGTTGGTTTCCCAACTTCCCTTGCAACCACCTCTCGCCCTGAACTGTCTGCCTTGTCCTATAAATACAAGGTGGATTGAAGAGAGGGGTTAGACATGAAAGCCATAAAGAGACTCTTCTATATAAGAAGCTTGCATTGAAGGAGGTTATGCTGGAGGAATTCTGAAGTCAGAGAGGAGCAGGAGCCTAGGATCAGGTTGCATGAGCATGCTGCAAAGTCAGGTATACTTTGTATCATTCATCTACTTTTTACAATAAAAGGTTGAAACATATTTCTCGTCCCAAATCAAGTTCTTATTGGATTATGTATTTGTTTGGATCAATGTTGGTTAATGCTTGATGTTTGAATTACTTGTCAGTTCCATCATTATTATATTGGCCAAGATACGCTAAGAAAGGTCTTTGTGTTGCAGGTTTATCGAACAGGAGATTGGCTTGAGGATCGAGCGCAAGGTTGGACAAGAGCTAGGATCAAACTTTGTTCATAAGGTATGCCCTCAAGGTATCTAATCTATTTCCATTTATAAATTCTTATGTAATGCAATCAGTATGTTTACCTATCATCCCCTTAAGTTGATAGTGTCCATTTCCTCACTATAGGGTAGTATTTCCCGTCAACAGACTAGCGACTCCACTAGGGAGGTTGTCTTTTCTGCTCTAGGAAACCCTTCTTGATTGTTTATCTAGTACTTCTTACCCTTTCAATCTTCTGAGAAGCCTTGTAGGTAGTCCCTGCTTGCTTCCCTTTGATTGACTCAGTACTGTTACACCTCTGCAAAGTTATTTTTTAACTCTTTAAGACCTGTGCGCTACCCTACTATACATAAAGTAGCGCCCATGCACTAGTCTATCTCTATACAGTAGCGCCCACCCCTCCAGATGCGCTAGTTTCCCTACTGCATAGTAGGGAACATTCCTGTAGCCTTCTGTTGGTTGTTGGGTTGAATTTTCTGCCTTTTTGGGTAGGTTTCTAACTTTGTTTTGGGCCTTCTTGACTGGTCTTTAAGGTCTGTAACTCTGACTAGTCTTTAAGGTCTGTAACTCTGACTGGTCTTTAAGGTCTGTAACTCTTCTTTGAGTCTCAATACCCTTCTTTAAGTCCTTTTGGTCATCTTTAGGTCACTTGTTTACTTTTGAAGTGTTTGGTTCATTTTTTACTCTTCTTGAAGACTATGCCTTGTTCCTTAGTGAACACAGTCGCTTACCTATACCCTGAGAGTGTGTTATTGACCTACAAACCTGTATGCTTTGCATTTGCTATTTGTTCCAACACTTGGTTTCTCTTTAGGTATCTCATCCTTTGTTTTAGGGTTTGATCCATTTTTGGAGCCTTTTAGGGTGTCTTCCAAACTTTTGAGTTCCAACATTTCCTGACTTCATTGTCTTTTCCAGTATCAAGTGAGTCTTGGAGTACTTTTAGTTTGTTTCATCTTTCAGTCTTTGTGTCAGTACGGTGGTTGTTAGTTCGCTTGCCTAACGATTGCTTGGTTTAATGGTCTTGTTAGGGTTTGGTGCTTTGGGACATTTCTCTTGAGTTTGATTTCCAGTTTAGAGCATCTCTCCTCTTTGTTTTCTGTCCGCTTTGTTTCCAAGTGTGAGGGCTTTTTCTTTTGAAAAAACTTGTAGGACAAGTCTTTGTCGAACCATTGTTTTGACAGCTGTGAACTTAGGAGCCTTTTTGCCATACTTACACATCTTTTATAAGTCTTATTTGCTTGCTACTTTAGAGTTCTTTTTCGTTCATAATAACAAAAAGAAAAATGTTGGTAGCTTAAGAATAGTGAGGCTTATATTTTCTGCAAAATAACATAGTTTATTTTGTTCGATTTTTGAAAAGAAAACAAAAAGAAAAATTTGCTTAGGTTGCTTAGTTTTCAATTTGGAAAGAATATTGAATGAAAAAATAAAAAGTTTTGTTGTTGAAAGTTATATTTAATGCACCTTGCTTTCTGTTGCAACCACATCACACAACGCACTACCCGTTGAGTAAAAAAGTAACCCTAAAAATCTTTAATAAAATTAAATAGCAACAATTTTCTTTTTTAGGGATACACAACACCAACTAGCTTAGGCTAGAGCTCTGAGCTTAAATCACCTTAAACTACTCAGAACTTGTTTCATTACCCAACAATCGTAGTAAGATTTTCATTTAGGTAAACCCATATAGGTCAAATATTCCTGGGAAACTCTATTGAAACTAGAGCTAAGCACGAGGCCGTGGAAGATCGGAATCATTGAGGATACCTCCCTCACGTTACTTTTGACCATAAACCATGGTCGATTTGCGTACGGGGATCCATCTGGATTTCGGGCTTAGTTACCCTGCCCACGCATTTTGATCAGGTTGACGACTGCCCCCTCAGGATATTTCGCATGTATGGTAGCCTTAGTATCTGACCATAGGATCATACACAGGTGACAACGGAGGGTATATTTGTGGTACCTAGGACAGACGTGGGAGGAAATCCCTTGCAGGTCTTTGGGAGGGAGGTTGGGTGATTCCAGCGCTTGCACCCTTAGTCATTGTATTGCGGACCCCGGGTAACTGTTCTTCATCCTTTGTTGATCTGTTCTAGGCCCTCATCATCCCAGACTCTTCTCCGGAAGGCATCTTGTTTGATTGGTTTGAATACATAGGATTTTTTAGTGGTGTGTTGTTTGCCCCCTAGTCTTAGTGGCCACTAGGCTTTTTGCTTAGTTTTATTTTATATATATAATCGTGGAAGACCAAGAACTTCGTAGGTCGAGAAGGTTGCAAAACCTTCCCTCACTTAGAACAGAACCACTACCTCTAGCTAGACGGCAGAGGGTAGACTCCAGTGTTCCTTTAGAAACCACTGGTGAAATAGAACTTCCTGAGGAACTACAACTTACAATAGAAAGTCCTGAAATAGAAATTCCTGAGGAACTGCAACCTGCAATAGAAAGACCTGAAATAGAGGTTCCTGAGGAACCACAACCGGGGACTCCAGATCAACAAACTTTTAATACTATTGAGATTGAGGATCTTACTTCTGGTGAGTTCAGTACTCCATTTAACCCTCCTCTGACTAATCTTAACATTATGCTTATGTTACCCGTTGGTTTCCAGCAGCCTGATTATGTGCATACTTGTTCACACCTGGGCACTTTATGACTAATACAGGAGGCGAAAAGGGAGTTCCACAAACTCCCACAATAGGTATGAACACGAATACTGTAAATCCTTTTTCCACTGCTACACTGATTTCGGCACATACAACCTCTGTGTCCACTCCGTTCTTTAGCTTTAATGCTGGCATGTTAGGCATGCCGAGTTCAACAACTATGGCATCTGCCTCTACACCCACTTTTGGACCTAGCAGTACAACGAATCTAGTTCCACCTCCTGTGACTCAACCGTTGTATCATATACCCAGTACTTGGATTCCCACACCTGCTGTAGGGCCAAATGCTTCTGCAATTGTGCCTGTCATGAGTACCATGACTGCACCGTCTACATCAGCTACCACTGGTTTCAACAACTTTGCAGGCTATAACATGAATCAAGGTAATATACCTACAGGAAACATCCCTTTTTCTTTATTTTCAGGAGGAGGGGGTAACATTTTTAAGCAGCAATATGACGGGGCTAACACCCATCGATAGTGGACAAACCCACAGAGCACTAACCCACTTTCATATGGGTGGGGGAATTTCAATAATACTTTCACGCAACAACCGATGGCAGGGGGAAACCCCTACCAGCAGATGGCTGGGGGAAACCCCTACCAGCAAATGGCCAGGGGCAACTCCTACCAGCAGATGACTGGAGGCAACCCCTAATAGCAAACGGTCGGGGGAAACCCCTACCAGCAGTTCACGGGTCAAAATATGGGTGGTTCCCCCTTTGTGACCCTAGCTTATCAAATACCGTCTTGCAAGCCTCGTTTACCATTTCTGGCAACTTTAAATTTTCCAAATCTTTTCAAGTTGACAAACAATCCAGTGTATCACAAGGCCACATGGCCACCAGTCCCTACCAAGTTACCTTCGGACATTCCAAAATTCGAAGGCAAAACGAGCGAGGACCCTGGTGACCATGTCACTACTTTCCATTTATGGTGTTCCTCGAATTCATTAAATGAAGATTCCATCAGGTTGAGACTGTTCCAAAGGACCTTAACTGGTGCTGCAGCCAAATGGTACATTGAGTTACCTGCAGCTACATTTTTTAATTTTCGGGATCTCGCAATTGTTTTTCTGAACCACTTCCAGCTTCCTGTTCGGTATGACGCCGGAACAGACCTTTTGTCTACATTTAGACAAAATAAAGCCACTCACTTATCTGATCACATTCAGGAGTGGCGAAGACGAAAGAGGCTCATTAAAGCCAATATACCTCCAGAATTCCTTCTTGAGTGGTACTTGAAATCACTCCTTATATTTCTAAGGAAGTAGCTACTTCTGTACTGTCTATAGAGGAAGAAGCCATCCTGTGGACCCAGCAGTTAGACCCCATTTATGCACAATCTGGGTTACTTTATGAGATTATACCAGATGCACCGCGATCAAATACTGATCTTGGCCGACCTAAGCCTGGACCACATGCTGACGGCATAGTGGGTTCAGTAGATTCTGCAGCTTTCGAAGCATTGACCAAGTAGGTTCATGCCTTATCCGTCAAACAATCGACTGCAGAAAAAACTTCAGTTACAACCTCTCCTTCTACTTCTGAATCTATGAACTAGGTTCAGAACAATCAAAAGGGCTCTCGGCAACCCAATAACAAAAAGAAGGGCAAGAAAGGAGAGGGGAACCAACAAAATCCCAAGAACAAAGAGAATGTCGAGGAGGGTAACATAGAGAATAAGAAGGTTAATTTCCCTTGTAAGCTTTGCAAGCAGGATCACCTCACTCACCAATGCCCTCTGCTCGAAGAAGCCCATAAGCTGCTTCAAGAAAAGAAACCTGTCGTACTTAAAGATCCATTTCCTAAGAGGCAGGGTTCAGCTTCTGGCACCTCCAAAGATGGGGGCACCACTCAGGCTTCAGTTGATCAAGCTTTCATTAATATGGTTAGCGCGGATGCACTTTTGCAAATGCGAGCAAGAAATTATACCCCGGATGTGTAGAAAAAGGATAAAGAGATTCCTGAATCTTCCATTCCTCTCCACATTTTAGTGGATCCGCTTCCCATGATCCTGAAAGGTGTCTTGAAACAGGCCTTGCACAATCCCAATGCTCGGGCTGCTTCCAACTACAATGTGGTTGAAGATCTAGCCCAGACCCCATGTGCTATGTCCACCTTAGAAGTTTTGCAAAGTTGTCCGTTACAATGAAACACACTTCTGGCAGCGATTGGAAGTATGGAATCATCTAACATGACTGCACGCTTTGATATGTCTGATATCAAATATCAGTTGCCGTACCACGTCGCCCTACAGATTGAAGTGGTCCATGGTCCTATGACCATTAGATGGGTTGTCGTAGATGAGGGCGCTTCAACGTGCATAATGTCCATTTCTTGCTGGAAAGCTTTAGGCTCTCCCGAGCTATCCCCCTCTAACACACTGCTTACTGCCTTTGATGGAAGGACTTTCCATCCACATGGAGTTCTACCGTCATTTGAAATAGCACTTGTCGGTAAGACAGTTGTTGTAGAGATCGAAGTTTTGGACGATCCGCTTGATTACAACATGTTATTAGGCCAGAGTTGAACGTATGCCATGCGAGCCATTACATCGGCAGTTTTCCGAGTTTTTATGTTCCCCCACGAAGGCAAGATCATCATGGTCGATCAACTTTCATTCTCTCGGAAAAACAACAAAACTTCATTGGATACTACTATTCCTTTAGTTGATCAATCTTCCCCAGTAAATGAGAGTTTAGGAGCAAGGCTTTATGGGTCGTTAATGGGCACTTTCGACCTACCCTCCCCTGTTCTTTTTATGCGTTCTGATGTAGGTACTTCTACTGAAACTTTCACGGTTGGTCTTAGGACTAATCCGGGGATCCTTCCTATTGCATCAGAACCTTCAGTGCCTTTATCCGTTGCAGAAGTAGCCTACATGGAAGCACAACATGCTGCAATGGAACATATCGTGACTTTGCCAGTCTCTGCTGAGTCATATATGGACTATGCTCTTGCATGGTCAGTGAATTCTACCCACTCTTTCGACTATTTAGATACGGTCTTACCGTCTGATGAAGCCATTTTGGAAGCCATGATGGGCCTGGACCAGCCATGGGAACATATGCATCACAGGTATTACCTGCTTCCAAACCTAGACAGGATAGAGAGAGGAGAATTCTCTTTAAGACCCAGTGGATTTGTTGATTTGTCATCTTTTCCTTCTACTTCAAGAGTTGTTTACTTTGAAGGGAATATGGCTAACATATCGAGGACAATCCCGATCAACATTTCCACCAAACCCGAGGTCGTGGAAATTTTTTTTATTGGTGCAGACTGTTCTCCAGTAGAGATTGCTCTGTATACCAATCTCTTTAAATAATTCCGTGACATTTTTGCCTAGTCATATGAGGAGATGCCAGGTATTGATCCAGCCATCGTGGAGCATGTCATCACTACATACCCTAATGAAAAACCTATGAGACAAAAGCTCTGTCCTGTGAATCCTCGAAAAGCGGCTACCATTAAGGAAAAGGTTGAAAAGTTGCTTAAGGTCGGTTTCATCTATCCGATTGACATGATGGAATGGGTTTCAAATCCCATTCCGGTTGATAAGAAGCAAGGTACCATCCGAGTCTGTACCGACTTCCGGGACTTGAACAAAGCTTGTCCGAAAGATAACTATCCCACACTGTTTATAGACCAGATCATAGATGCTTGTGTGGGACATGAGATGTTCTTCTTCATGGACGGATTTTCGAGATACAATCAAATACAAATCAAACCCTAAGATCAACACAAAACAACTTTCATTTTCCCGTGGGGAACCTTTGCGTACCGGAAGATGTCATTCGGCTTAAATAATGTTGGAGCTACTTTCCAGCGAGCAATGAATTTTGCTTTTCACGATATCAAACACATACTTGAACCGTACTTGGATGACCTCCCGACGCGATCTCGAAAGAGACGGGATCATCCAGCCCATCTAAGACTTGTGTTTGAAAGATGCAGACAATATAAGATTCGCTTGAATCCTAATAAGTGTGTATTCTGCGTCGAGTCGGGAAGTTTATTGGGTTTCATTGTATCCAGTCATGGCATAAGGGTCGACCCATTGAAAGTTGACACAATTGTAAATCTGCCTCCTCCTCGCACCTTGCGACAGCTTCAAAGTTTGCAAGGCATGTCTAATTTCTTACGGTGCTTTATTATAAACTATGCTAAGATCACAAAAGGTTTTATGAGGCTACTTAAACAAGATACCTACTTCGTGTGGGATGAGGCTGCTCAAGCATCATTTGAGGCCTTGAAGAAGGCACTACTTTCAGCCCCCTTGTTAAGCCTGCCAGACTATGCAAAAGATTTTCTCTTATATCTGGCAGCGTCTCTTAATACAATTGGCATAGTATTAGTTCAGGAGGACGATACGCTCCAAGAGCATGTTGTTTACTATCTTTCTCGTGCATTGATAGCTCCTGAGGTTAAATACTCGCACGTTGAGAAATTAGCACCTGCTGCAGTCTATGCAGTACAGAGGCTTCGTCATTACATACTTTTACGAACAACTGCGGTGATATCAGAATTCAATCCCTTTCAGTATGTTCTCACTCGATGAATCATCGTTGGGAATTACAATAAATGGATTGTAATCTTACAGGAGTTCGATTTGGTCTTTCAATCGGCCAAGTCGAAGAAATCACTAGTGCTCGCTGAGTTAATCTCAGAGTTTCCGAGTGACTTGGAGCATATCGAGGAAGAATCATCATTCCTGGATGAACATATCTTCCTCTTTGCCTCCTCTGACCCATGGTACGGGGATATCTTAGTATATCTCCAAACTTTGAGGTGTCCTACCACTTTTTCTAGAGAAGAACGACGCAAGCTGAAAATCCATGTGAAAAACTATCTCATCATCTCAGATACTTTGTATCGACGTAGGGTAGATTCCATCTTACAACGTTGTTTAACTTTAGAAGAAGCTGAAGCAGTATTAAATGATTTCCACAGTGGAGCTTGTGGGGGACATCTTTCTGGGTTGGCAACAGCTCAGAAGATACTGCGTGCCGATATTTTTGGCCCACAATCTTTAAAGATTGTGTGGAAGCCATGAAACGCTGTCGTCCGTGTCAGTTTTTCACCAGGAAAATGAGGGCACATCTAGCTCCTCTTCATCCTGTGATTATAGCAGGCCCTTTCACAAAATGGGGGGTTGATTACATGACTTGCAATCCAGTTTCGGCTGGAGGACATCATTATATCATCGTTGTCGTCGACTACTTCACCAAGTGGGCGGTGGCAATGCCTAATATCAAGGCAGATGGAGAAACTGCCGCTTATTTTGTATTTAATCAGATTATTGCAAGGTTTGGCATACCTAAAGATATTGTGACTGATCATGGCAGTCATTTCCAGAATAGCATGATGACCGAGTTATATACAATGCTAGGTTTTTGGCAAGAACATTCGTCTTCATACTATCCACAGGCAAATGGACAAGTCGAAGCAGTTAACAAAAATTTAAAGGTAATACTGCAAAGAACTGTCAATGCCAGTCGAAACAACTGGCACATCATGCTATACCCTGCTCTTTGGGCCTACCGATCAAATGTAAAGACTGCTACCGGGTTCTCTCCCTTTCAGCTTGTGCATGGGATAGAAGCAGTCGTTCCGATTGAATGCGAGATTCCTTCGTTAAAACTGGTTGTTCAATTACTACCGGATACTTTAGTACTGGAAGAACATTTGTTGCATTTAGAGAATCTAGATGAGCAGCGCCGTGACGCGCTCACAGCAAACGAAGTTCACAAGAAACAAGTCAAAGGACAGTATGATAAGTCCGTCAAGCCTAGGGTGTTCCTTGAAGGAGATCTTGTTCTACTATGGGATCAAGACAAGGAACTGCTAGGACCTGGCAAGTTCAAGTCTATGTGGCTCGGACCCTACATAATTTCCAAAGTACTGAAGAAAGGTGCTTACGAGCTAGTAGACTATGAGGGTAATAAGCTTCCTGAGCCTAGAAATGGGCTCTACTTGAAGAAGTACTACGCCTAGGAAGTTGTGTTTTTTCTTGTAACATAGTTGTATATTTTTTAGAGCTAGTTTTTGCTTGTGTTTTCTTAGTTAACCTTATGTGTGTCTTTATTTCGTGTATTAGATGTCGACTGGATATTTCTTAGGATTTGCTGATGGCGCCAATCACCACACCCGACAGTTGGCTTCGATAGCTTGGGTTATTTACTCATCAGCTGGCCAACTGGTCTTGTCGGGGGGGGGGGGGGGGGGGTTGTTTAGGCCCCACTACGAACAATGTAGCTGAGTACAGTGTGGTTATAGAACTTCTCCGAGATTCCCTTGTTCACAGCATTTCACATTTGGAGGTAAGACTTGATTCGCAACTAGTTGTATTTCAGTTAATAGGTGTTTACTAGATTAGAGATCTTGTTTTGTACGATAGTTTTTGCGAGTTAGATTATTGGAAAGACAAATTGATTCTATTATATATCAACACATTACAAGAAATTTAAATGCATTAGCTGACTCATTTGCAAATTATGTCTTAGATTGGCATTTGTATCATACATTTCCATAAACAACATTTCACACATAAAGTTCAAACACGCACACATGTAAATAACCGATACTGTATATATATCCGATACTATATCAAAAAAAATATGAGTTTTGGATCGCAAGTCTATCAAGTCATGTCATAAAGCACAAAACTGGGCACAGTGGCCTCAAAAATATACATAGAATGTAGCCGTCTCCTATGGAGAAGGAGGGCCCTCATCATCATCTACTACATCCCAATAACATACGACTAGCCTAGCTATCTTCCGCGGCACCCTAAGCCATGCTGGGGGCACCCCAACTACATCTTCCTGCATATCAATAGGTATCTGATCCATACGACATGCAGGAACATCGTGAGTCAACTGACTCACTTTCCTCTCTATGGTCCCTAAGATAGCATCTTCGAAAACAACATCAACTGGCCTCACAAAGATGGTAGGATGTCCCTCGGGATGGACAAGCCCAATATCTGCATATGACACTTGTTTAGTACTTCAAAATTCATTCATAAAAATCAAATACTTGAAAAGTTTGAAAAAATTAAATAATTTTCAAAATAAAAACATACCAATAGCTCCTCATGCTCCACCTGGAGGAAGCACCAGCTCTGGATCATGGCGGAAGTCCAATCTAGCATATGGAAACTGCTCGAAGGTGTGCACCTGCCTCTCCCACCACCTCCATCAATCATCAGTATGATAACAAAAGTGACTTTCCCCACCACCCTGACGGAGGAATATGTCACAATGGCCCAATCTTGGCTCATGGGGGCTAGCTGGAGGTAGAGGCATCCCCAAGCTAAGAGTAGGTACCCTCTCGAAGAAGAAGATACATAAAATGCTACCATACCCAAAGTTATTCATTCTCCTAGATTTACAACCCATGAGTTGAAGCTTCATGTTTGCCAGTAAACTAGTGCACCAGTCGTACACATGACCTTGCAAGCACCTTAAACCAATATGCATGGAATTCCTGGAAGCTAGGTGTTGTGTGGCACTACCTGCCATCCGGTTGATCATACTCACAATCACCTTTAGAGGGAGGCCTTCAATGGTAGAAATCAAGATTTGGCTTCCTGATTTCTCAGCTCCAGCCACACAATATGTATTCAAGTACTCTTGCACCGCTGATACACCTACATTGCTAGAAGACCCCTTCAAATTTATTGCATCTCCCCTCCTAGAGAGTCTAATAATGAAGTAAATGTCCTCGAGTGTAAGCTCCAAGGTTTTCCCTCGGATGACAAATGTATTGGTATCCACATCCCAGTACTAAACAAGTCTTCGAAACAATCTATTGAGTGCCTTCATGTTCACGGTTCGGTAAAACTTCAACAAACTGCATCTTCTGAAAGCATAAATAGTGACTAGGTCTTGCATTTCCAGCCTATCCATGTCTTCATGTTCCCTCTCCCTCCAAAGAAGAACCATCCTGCACAAGAAATGTAAAATTTTTAGATCTCGACACTTTTTTCTTCACTTTCAGGCATGGGCGCTACTGTACATACCATACAGTCATGCATGGGCGCTATTCTGTGTGAGCATAGTAGCGCACACCTCCTTGTATGCTCTACTATGCTCACTGCAGAGTAGCGCCCACGCAAACAATGTTATGAACATTGCCTTACAAGTGGATTTTTGCTCAAAAATTGACAAATAAACCATTGAAATGCAAGTTGGGAAGATTTACATTTACTTGGTGGAGGAAGAATGCTGATTGGTTGCTCGAATCGATCGCCATGGAGGATTGAAAAATCAAGGTTTGCTCCCAAATTCTTGCCCTACAAAATAAAAATGAAATTTGAGTTTAATTTTGAAATTACATATATTGAATTTGATTTTAATTTTTACCCACTCTTGTTAAAATGTCTATAGTTTCAAATTGTACCACATTGTTCTAATTAATCGATTAATAGCTACATATGGTGTTATGGTAATTTCACCTAATGGTTCTCATTTTTTCAACTAAATTTTGGTAGGTTCAATCCTTTAAGACTAAAATTATCGATGGTAGACCTTTTTAACTAGTCTATAGTTTAAATTTATGTATCATTTGAGATTTTTTGTCGCAATTACTAATATTTTTGTTGAAGACCTAGTTTTGGCAGATTATGAAGTCATGATCCCAGAAGTTGACCTTTAAGTCATTTTAAGCTCTTGTTTGGACTATTTAAACCTGAACAAGATTGCCGATCAAACTTGTCCTCTTCAAGCTCGTTAAAATAATTGAAGGCTCATCCACTTAGGTATAGAATTACCCCTTTTCCGGGCCTAGGTGGATAAATTACGGAAAAGGTGTACTCTAGGTATACTTCCGTATGCGCTAGAAGAGTTCTTCTTCCTTTGTTGTATACTTTTTCGGGGGAGGAGATCAACTGTATGAAAAAGGAACTTTGGGAGCCTTTCTTTAGGGTTTTCAAGCTCTCTAAATATGAAAACACCAAGCGATCATTCACCTACTCGGGCTCGATGTGAAATCCACGAGATGGTTAATAGAGGACTGTTTAAGTTTTTCAACTCTATAAGCAAGAAAACACCGCTGAGCACAGACCAATTTGGGATCGATATAAAATCCACGGATAGGTGTAAAGAGGATTGTTTAAGTTTTTCAGACTCTATAAACAGGAAAACACCGGCAAGCACTAACCTGCTTGGGCTCGATACTAAAATCCACGAGCAGGTATATGGAGTTATTGTTTAAGTTTTTCAGACTCCTTAAAATTGAAAACACCGACGATCAGGAACAGATATCGGCTCTATATTAAAATCCAGAGATCAGTAATATAGAGTGATCTTCTATCTCTTCTTCGAACTCTATAAACAATGAAGAAGGTCCTGAGTCTTCCTCCCATGGGCTTGTTAAACTTTTTACATGGTTGGATCTATTGAGTTTTCATTCTTTCTTGGACTCATTAAAACAATAAGAAAGGTATTCTTTTATCTAAAAAGAATAAGGGATGAGAAAGATGTATCGTATCTTCAATGTCAAAGGCAGTTCAGTCAGTTCTATCCTTGAACACAGCACCTACTTGAGTCTATCATGTCAATTGGGTTTAGTTTTCAACCTTAGGGTGAACCTGATCTCCGAAGTTGTTTACTCCCCCGATTGGTTATTCTTCCAATCATATGGAGGGTCTGCTAATGTCTCCTACATTACAAGATTATATCATTTTCCCCATTATGTTGAAAAATGCCTAAGTCACTTTGTGTCGTGCTCACTGTTCAAGGATTTACCCTGCATCAGCCATTCTACAGTTTACCTTGACCTCATGTGTCGACCATTCTAGTGTCAGTATTGTTACATATTACTCCATATCAGGTCATACCAGTTGAGTGTTCCTCGTGTTGGATGATGGAGGATGCCTTAAGGCCTCCCTTCCAACAGAATTCTTCCCATCAACATCAACTCATTTTGCTCTGGGAATGAAGTTTAGAGTTTCGGTTAGTACCTTGGAGATTGCAATCACTAGTGGAAATTTTCCTCGCTGTTGAAAGATGAGAATACATCAATGTCTCTTCTTCGATAGGATCCTCAAGTGTTCGACTCCAAGTCCACTTATTCACACTTGTTGGATTGTACTAGGTACCTTGGGCCCCATCATCATTATCAGTGGAATCCCTCGCATTTGTTAACGGTATACATCAATGACCGGTAATCAAACGTTACCCCCCATGTTCGACCATCAGCTCATTTATTCACATGGTTAGGGTTTGTACCTTGGGTTGTTTTGGATGAAGACCTTGGGATGTTGATGACATCACCTCATTATGTTATCACCCAAGTTGCACCAGACTGAGCCTCACTTATATTTGGCTCTCCATGAGACATAGATCCAGTTTGTTGTTATGGCTATGATCTCTCAGTTTGACATGGATCCACGCTTGTATTCCAAGTGGCCATGCTATATATACATCTCCTTGTTATGTATCGGAGATCATATTGTATCACACTGCACATCTATATGATGTCAAGATTGTAATTGCTCGCTGACCTTGATTTTTGTTTCAGGTGTTCTTGTGACTTGCTTCCGCAGTTCCTTACTCCTCCTCTGGTTTTGGATTGTAATGTATTTCAGCCATCGCTTCCCTCTAACCTCACACATTAGGGGGCATCTGTTATAGGTCAAATATGCACTTCTCCATCCGTGATCACCTTGAGCTGTCGATCACACAAAAGGACAACTTGGATTGAAGAGCATGATGACCTTAGATGACACCTTGGCCTGATTCACCTCCTTGCAAGCTGGAAAAACCCTAAAAAACATTATATTTTAGCATGGGCACTACTCCTCTCAAGCAAACTAGCGCATATGCTCTACTCCAGTGTACAATAGTAGCGCACGCCTCCTCATGGGCGCTACTCCTCTTCAGTAGACTAGCGCACAACATCTAAAAAGTGGTGAACACTTGTTGTAAAACACTATAGTTGCGCCCTAGGTGCTACTCCACTATGAAATAGTAGTGCACACCTTAAAATATGATCAAAAAATATTAATTTGACGAATGGGGATTAGTTGCAGTTGGTTTCCCAACTTCCCCTGCAACCACCTCTCGCCCTGAACTGCCTACCTTGTCCTATAAATACAAGGAGGATTGAAGAGAGGGATTAGACATGAAAGCCATAGAGAGACTCTTCTATATGAGAAGCTTGCATTGAAGGAGGTTATGCTGGAGGAATTCTGAAGTCAGAGAGGAGCAGGAGCCTAGGATCAGGTTGCATGAGCATGCTGCAAAGTCAGGTATACTTTGTATCATTAATCTACTTTTGACAATAAAAGGTTGAAACATATTTCTCGTCCCAAATCAAGTGCTTATTGGATTATGTATTTGTTTGGATCAATGTTGGTTAATGCTTGATGTTTGAATTACTTGTCAGTTCCATCATTATTATATTGGCCAAGATACGCTGAGAAAGGTCTTTGTGTTGCAGTTTTATCGAATAGGAGATTGGCTTGAGGATCGAGCGCAAGGTTGGACAAGAGCTAGGATCAAAATTCGTTCATAAGGTATGCCCTCAAGGTCTCTAATCTATTTCAATTTATAAATGCTTCTGTAATGCAATCAATATGCTTACCTGTCATCCCCTTAAGTTGATAGTGTCCATTTCCTCACTATAGGGTATTATTTCCCGTCAACAATGATGTCCTTATAATAATCATCAGCAACCTGTATAGCAAACAACTGCGCATCCGGCAGATTGTCCTCCAAATTCGTAGGTTCCTCTCCTGACTCAATCCTTGACAGATTATCAGGTCCTAAATTCAACCTACCTGGCTTAACCACAATTTCAAAGTCATACTCCTGAAAGAGTAGTAACCATCTGCATATGCGCCCCCTAACACTAGCTTATTGACCAGGTATTTCAAAGCAGAATGGTCAGTGGATATAGAGAAGTGCGCACCAAGCAAGTAGTGCCTGAACGTCTGTAGCGCGCAGACCATAGCAAGTCCTTCTCACTCAGTAGTGGTATAATTCTTCTCAACAGATGAAAATTTTCTGCAGGAAAATGCAATGGGATGATCAATGCCTCCCTCTCCTGGTCAAGCAAGAAAAATGCCCAATGCTATACATGAAGCATCAACATGGACATGAAGTGGCTTCTCCGAATCTGGAAAAACTAGGATCGGCGCAGTGACCATCTTTTCTTTAAGTGTGTCAAATCCTTGTTCACATTCTGCATTCCAGATGAACGACGCATCTTTCTTTAAGAGCTTCTCCATTGCTGCGGTTATCTGCGCATACCCCTTTATGAATTTCCTGTAATAACCAGTATGCCCTAATGTAGTTCCCAACTGCTTTATTGATTTTGGTGTGGGCAAGTTTACAATGACTGCGATCTTCGTAGGATCAACCATCAAGCCCTGTTTGCACACAATGTGTCCCAACAAAATCCCATAGGGAACACATAAAACACATTTCTTCAGATTCAATGAAATTTGATGTTGTCTGCATTTTTCCAGCATCATGCTGAGGTTCACGGCATGTTTCTTAAGTAAACCGAAAATAGTCCAATCATCAAAATAAACCTCTAAAAACTTATGTATGAAGTCTTTAAATGCCGCAACTACCACTCTAGAAAATATGGTAGGTGCGTTCTTCAAACCAAAAGGCATCACTGTGTATTGGAACGATCCCCATTATGTAGAAAAAGTAGTATTGTGCCTATCTGCGCAATCAATCCTGATCTGATGGTATCCAGAGAATCCATCAATAAAAAATACGCCTCATTCCCTCCAACATTATCAAGCACTTCATATGTGAAAGGGGTAGGAAATGGGTCATGCATCGAAGCATCATTCAGCTTGCTGAGATCCACAAATCCTAATCTCACCCTTCGTTCTCTTATCCTGGATAACCATCGGGCTTATTCACTCAGATTCTTCAACCAGCTCAATGATCCCTACATCAAGCATCTTATCAGGTTATTCCTTAACTCGTTCTTTGTAGCGCGTTCAGTCTATACAGTATTTGCTTCATAGGTTTTGCGCCAGGATTAAGAGGAATTTTCATCACTCCTAAGTCCCCCAGAATACCTTTCATCTTTGTGAACTTGGTCGGAATAATTCTTGATATTCCTGCAATATGCCCGCGACCTCCTTGACTGTGTCTTCATCCCAATAGTCTTCGATAGCTGCAAACTTTGGCTCTTCACTGGTGCCAATGTTCACTTTTCTTGTTTTCACAAGTCCACTCATATCTGGAATTTCTAGTGGAGGTCCTTCTACCTCGCGCGATCCCTCTAATTTAGGTATCTGTATATTACACGGGTCCTCCTAATCACTGTCTATGTTATCCTCGTGTTCCTTAGTGATGTGATAACAATCAAGGGCGTGCTCTAGATGCTCCTCCCATTCTGGTTGTAGGCACGCAGGTACACTGTTTTCTCCAAAGAATTCTTTGAGTGTCATGTTTCCCTGAGTACAGTCTGGTCTGAATATTCTTTCCTTAAGAACCTGCAATGCGTCATTGATACTCGGATGTTCGTCCTCGAAACGGAAATCTGTCTAGGAACTCACGGTTAGGGTATACCAATATGTTGTGCCCCTGCGGAACTCTGTGTCTAGGTACCACTTATTTGGAATCGGTTCTTCCAGCGTATGCAAAAACAGATGCACCCATTCTGTCTGTGGCCTTTCCACCCAAGCTTACGAACAAGCTTCAATATGATCCCTTGGATCCATCTGTCCATTATATTTTTCAAAAGATAGTGTAACCTTCTGAGCAAACCTGATTTGCCTCTTAATTCTGCACTGATCCCATGTTGTCAGTGTCTGCTTATGCGCAGCCCACCATCTGGCGGTTGTCTCGCATAGTACCATGTCTAATGCTGATACGCGGTATTCATCCGCAACTACTGGAGTATATTCCTTGATAAAGCAGTAAACATTAGATAAACCATCATAGGTAGGGATTGGATTTACCTCTTTTCCAATCCAACGGAGTGACTTCGTGATCTGCGCGCATCTCCTAGAAGATACTTCATGCAATCTGCTTTGCCAATTTTCCAATCCTGCATCAAAGTCTGAGACGCATGAGCTATCACAGTGCCAGTTGAGCATTCCATCGATAGTTGGATTAATATAGTCAGCAGCATTGGTCGTCATCTTGTAAATACGGTCCAAGTCTTGGGATCTGGATTCCTCCTTAATTAGTTCAACATATCGTTCACCCTGCGAAGGGTCCAATGGTGTGATGACCCTTATAATATTGCCTTCAAATATCATCTTCATAGTCTTCAAATCAATAATGGCAGAGTTAGTCATTGCCCAATCAATACCTAGGAGTGTTGGATAAGGATGGTTGTCATCCACGATTTCAATCACTTCAAAATATTCATAGCTGCGCACTCCATCAATGTCAACAATGGTGTTGGGTAACCTCCCCAAAGGTATAACTATCCCTTGATTAGCCATTCTTAACTGTAGAGGTGACCACTGTAACTTTGGTTTTCCCATTTGATGCCATGTCTGCTTGGTCAAGCCATTTACTTCGGATCCAAGATCAAGAATGATCTCATCCGTCTCATAGTCCCCAATCTGTGCAGTGAGCCTCTTTTCCCTTCCTGTTCTTTTAGGACTCCTAATATTATGGATTGCACCATTGGCAGCCCCCTTCTCACTGTGTGGCTCATACTTCCTGAGTAGTTTTTCAAATTCCACGAAAGCATCTGTGCTCTTCAATAACTTCATGCAGCTCCGTAGGAACTGCGCAATAGAGGTACCTGTATCTGTTGTAGCGCTCGTCTGATCATGTGCCGTTGGTGTATCCTCTCTTTGCAGTACTTCAATGTACAACTGGGTTCTTGGTGAGGTAGGTGGCGGTGTTTTAAACATGTCCCGCGCTTCTTCGAATGCTCCCTTATATTTCTGTAAGTCCAAGCCAGGTGTTTTCCCAGGAGCTTTTCTAATCCATACTGGTTGACTAGGAGTCTACTGAGTATCGCGCGTTCCCTAAGTCAACGCTTCTGCACCTCCATCTCTCCTTGTATCAGTTCCACTGCGCGTTACCCCGTTTATACTCGGATCCGCAGTTTTTCTCTCTGCTGCGATCAATTTAATGTTGGGGTTTGGCGGTTCTATCCTTCTTCGTTTATGCATTTCTACCTCTAGTACAGGGAAGTATTGAATAACATGCTCAAATGATTTACAATAACTACACGTAGTGCATGGGTTGGTACAATCTCTAGATACATGACCTGGCTGGCCACAGTTATAAAAAATTACCTGGTCGCGACCTCTTCCTTGGGCGGGGCCGAAATTTCTTCCTCTCCCGCAGTATCCACCACCACGGCTTCTATATCCACCTTGATCGTACTGATCATTCCCTTGTTTTGGCTAATTTTCTTCTTGGACGCGGTACATTCCAACACCTCGCATCATTTCCATACCTCGCTTTCTTTCATTCATGAGCTTGTATGCGCGGCAGTTGGATTCATCATGTCCAACTGATTTACAGAAATTACAATACAAGTTTTTTGGTGTTTTTACGTATTTCTGTATTAGAAAACAGTCCTCAGGTCAGTGTCCTCTGCTTCTACAGATTTCACACCATGGTGCTTGGTTCTGATTCATCGGGTTCAATGCACCACTATTGAGATAATCTTGAAATAAGGGGCAATGTTCTCTGGTGTGGCCTTCTCCCTTACATCTTATACACCAGACCTCATGCCTATGTTCATACCTTTGTTCCTTTCCATTCTTCATACCTTGTAGTTATAATGTCAAGGTAGTCAACTGGTTCTGGATTTGAGATATTCCAGAGCTAGTCTCGCCAATCGACGAAGCCTCTAGCTTCATCGCGATCTCTAAGGCCTCTGCCTGTGATGCAACCTTCTACTACATCAATGGTTGTCTGATGTGGGGAAACAATGCAGTGATGAACCATTCCTGATGTTGTTGCAGATCTATAACAAAGCTCACTTGGTCCAACAATGTCTTAAAATTTTGGTCAAATTCCCAGACCGTTTCGGTAGGTTTTTGCTTAATTTCTTTTAACTCTGTTATGCACTGCGACTCGGACTTTGGTTTCTTAAACTGTGCTACAAGTCAAGCCTTGATTTATGTTAGGGTTCTCGGTTGTGCCTAAGAATATTTCATAAACCAATGCAAGGCGCAATCTCTGAAAGTAGTGATGAGATGCGCTCTCTTCACAGCATCATCCTGAACTTGCTTTACACTCCATACAGATTCACATAGAAACCAGTGCTAATCAAGTCCTTCTAGACCCGTTCCCTTGAATATCGGCAGTTTTATATCATTATATGTCATTCTCCTTCCTAGTTGTGTAAAACCCTAAGTAGTGCTAAGATTTTGTGCGGTGTTCTGAGCGGAAAAAGTGAATGTGGTACTCGGAATAGTGTTAGGAATACTACTCTGTGGAATATTCTGAGACTGGGTATTCTGAACTGGGATAGTCTGAGTTGGAATGGTCTGAGAACCTGCTCCTATGGTGTTAATAGTATTGATGTTCTGTGAACTGGGTTGCGCGACGCTTGCAGCGGACAGGTTCTGATATAGGGG
Source organism: Larix kaempferi (assembly GCA_027924585.1). Lineage (NCBI taxonomy): Eukaryota > Viridiplantae > Streptophyta > Pinopsida > Pinales > Pinaceae > Larix > Larix kaempferi. Next base: position 30,761,700 of record BSBM01000370.1, on the reverse strand, counting down.
TGGCACGGTATTTGCAACCAATGGATTTTGAGGTGTAATAGGGTGGATGGTGGCTGATGATGGCCACATGATGGCGCGGTCTGATTGGTAAGGTCACATGGTATTTCGGTATCCACACGGAGTCCAGGTCCTCCAAGATTCTTCTCTTTATTAAACTTATATCTCTTTCCACTTCTCAGATTATGGGTTTCTTCGTCAGAGTCACTATATATACTTTCTATCATGACAGATTCAAAAAATATTACTGCATTCTTAAAATGCATTTCTCAGCTAAAAGCATTTTAATGTTTAGACTAAGATTGTTCAGGTACTTACCTCTGAATCCTTCGAAAAAGTATGCTTCAGCTTAGCTGTAGGATTTCAGCGTGTCTACAGCAAATTCTGTTACAAATCCTTTAAGTATGCTATCAACCCAGAAGTCGACTGCTCACGACAGTGGGTTGTCTATTGCTTTGAGCTGCGTTGTGAGCTCTGAAGTCCACTATGTAGGTACTCCCCCTTGAAAATAGGTTTTCTTCTCTGCGAGTCATGATATCCACTTTTGCAGCTCGTTTCCAAATGAATCCCATAATATCTCATGAATATCTTTCCACAAATATCTGTTCAACCACTCTACGTTAGAGAGACGTGGGTGTCTGTTCTCTTTCTTTGCAAAATCCCTTTCGATCTTATCACACCAATCCCAGATATCTTTCTTCTTGGGATGCCAATTATCTGAACCCAACGGGAACTGATAATCTTCATCACACATTACTTTCCAAATACATTATCGCATCACTGAGTCTTAGCGCGGCAACGGAACCATTTGTTGGCGTATATAATTGAGGTAGAGGTTTCCAATGTAGACCCAAGTACTTCACGGTTCAAGGAACCAACAAAACCCCTATTCACCAACCCTTTCGGCAACAGACTGCGAGCAGCTTGAGGTCTCACCTGAGGCGAAGCTGAGGGGGTGGTTGCAAAATCACATTTCCACAACTTGGTGATGCGAGTGTGTTATACCTCCATATTTCACAATGTCGCATCTTCACCACAAAAATAGTTGACGATACTTCCCCTACTGCTTAAAACACCCAGAAGAGAAAAATGATGAGTGATCCTTGAAGACATTATGTCAAGAATCAACCCAGCTGAGACTTCATATACCTGCACTACCGCACCTTGCTCCAGCTTAGGTGCATGGTAGTCCACACTACCGCACTATGCTCTTTCTATGCCACGCGGTACTACCGCGTTATGCTCTGTTTGAGAGGCGCGGTACTCCCTTTTTAGCCTTTTTTCCATGGCTTGTGGGATCTTGATTTTCGAGAGATTTTTGAGGATTGGTGTCCCTGGTTCGATCCTAACTCACTTTATGTGATTAGTAGGCCTGATCCACTAAACTCTCTCAAGATCCATCCTTTTCTCTTGTTGGTTAACCCTACTACACACTATAAGAGAGAGACATTCCATGAGCAAAAGGGAGGACTCTTGGAGACATCAAACTTATGATCTTGAATCTTTGTGGAGATAGCTAGAGGAGGAAGCACTTGGAGCTGGGAGTTGGCTTGGATATCAAGCAACCATTGTAAGTGACTTCAAGTTGGTAATAGAACATAACTTGTCTTGTTTCCCAAATCACATGTGTTGATTTTGTTTCAATTATATGATTTGTATCTATTATAGATTTAGATCCTAACTCATATTTCAAGTTGCTAGAGAATCGTATATGCTTGTATCTTGGTTTCATTGTGACAGGTTCATTCGCGAGGACTTGGAAATTGGAGCGACCATTAAAACAAGCAATTGGATTGAAGGTTAGTTAGATCTCTTCTGTTTCTTCCAGCAGTTTAATCTTGAAATGTCTGTTTAGATCTAGGAATTCAAGGTAGAATTTTTTATTTTTTGTCTTAGTTTAGAGTTAGTTAAAGTCTACTTTAACCTAAGAGAATTTCTACCTATCCGTAGGGAGAAATTTCTACAACAAGAATAGCGACTCCGCTGGTTTGAAACCCATTTGATTGATTGATCTCACTTTCAGTTATTTTTTATTGTGATTCTTCTTTCTCTTCAAACTAGTATTGAATTTTGGTCTCCTTGACCTTTATTCTTCCCTCCTCTCTATATCTTTCCTCCCTTTGTGATCAGTGAGTCCTCTGGGTCTGCAGCAACCTTGAAAAATTCAATCTTCTTTTCAAAAGTTGCATTTTTCCATCCTTTGCAACAGTACCGCGCCCCCAACACTCTTTACAGCGCGGTAGTACCACGTAACCAACACTTTTACCAGAGTGGTAGTGTACTAGTACCGCGCTCTAGTCTGTTCCTGCCACGCGGTAGTGTCTGCATATTTTCAAATTTTTTTCTTCCCTGCTTGGTTTCCTGAGTCATTTTTTATTTTCTCTACTTTAGTTGGTGTTTTATGTTGCCTATTACTATCCTGTTCATTACACAGTCTTTGTGGTGTGTTTATTTCTCTTGTGAGCTTGATTATTTTATGAGTTAGTGGCATTATTTGCACATTGGGTCACCCCTTCAGTCTGATTGCATTGGCTTGATCTTCTCATCACAACCAAACCATTACTACTGTTCTTTTTTACTGGATCGTGTATCTTTCATAATCACATTGTTTCCATTATTATCATTAAAATCTATATTGAAAATTATCATTGGAGAACATTTGTGTTGTTTGGATTGAAATGGTCTAGCAGTATTATTGTGCATTAGGAAGTGAACCATTTAAATTTGCCACAGAAATTCTCATTTTTTGAAGCATCCTAGTTGCAAGATCAATGAATTGGAAAGAAGTGTTTATTTCAGTTTGGCTCTACTTACAAAAAGAAAAGAATTTTTTTTTGTTTTTGTTTTTTAATTGCTTATGAAAGTTTCATGCATTTATGATCGAAGAACTCTCTCTCTTCCATAGCTAGTTTTCATTGAATACAAGGCTTATTTCGATTCATTCTCACTTGCATGGTTTGGGTCGTCACAACACCACCAAGTTTCACGTCCATTTACCCGATTGAGTAATACAACCACTAAAATTAATCTCCCTAACTAAGCCAACATTAACCTCACTTGAGGAAATCAAAAGAATTTGGTAGTTAGGTAGGACACCGGGGATAGGCATCAAAATAATTCCCCCTTGTCATTTTCATCTGAGACATAGTTGTTGTCCTCTAGGGAACTAAAATCCTCTAGTATTTACTGACACGGTCATAGCTAGTTTATGGAGGGGCCTCGTGACTGTTTTTAACTTTCAGGGGTTAAACCGCCGCGAGATTGAGAACCGGACGGACTCTGTGGAATGCTGCACTCCATTTAGCCCTAAGGCAACAACGATCATTGTATTCCTTGTAATTCATAGTAATGCAAGGGTGATAAGGCAGAAGCGCCAAAAACCTTTTCCAACCTGTCATGAACGAGGTAGCTTAGTGACTTTTCTACTAGGGCTCTTTTACCCAAGATCCCTTTTGGTAGAGGGATATCCTTCTCATATTGGTCTCTCACGTTGTATTGTTCGACTTGGATTTCATCACCTTGCGAAGGATACAACTTGTTGAGGTCTCCAGCTCTTAGTTAGGAGTTTTCTTGTTATCTCATCTTTATAGAGGGTCATTTTTTCTTTTTAGTGACTGCTTGTTGGCATTCTAGCCATTATTTTTCTCAGCTCGCTTACTGAGACATCGGTCTCAGTATAGATTTTAGAGCTTGCTTTTTTGGCCTGCGAGCCTTGCTTTTTATAGCTCCTCTTTTGCACACTCGGCTGCATTAGAGTTTTTGAGTTATTTGTTACGAGACTGCCCCCGGATTTCATATTCCTGCCATTATGTCAGAACCACCACGGAGATCACGACGAGTACAGGGAAAAATCCCTCCACCACCACCACCGCCACGGACCTCCGGTCCACCTGCATCACGTATTCCCGCTCCTCCTGGCCGCAGTGTCGGTCGAGGGAACATTCCACCGTCGATACACACTACATATTCAGTTCCGTCTGTAACCATTACTCACAGCACAGTCTCAGAACCTCTTGCAATTTCTGCAACCACTAGTATATCTGAGATTCCCACTGTCACTTCACCCACTGTTATTCTAGACATATCTGCCACAGTGGACAACATTACAGCAACTGAATCTAGTACAGCCCAAAATACTAGACCGGAGGCCATCCTCCTCCCCAATGTCAACACCTCCCTTCCACCAAAAACTTTCTACGATGACATGGATAGATCCGTTGGCACCACCGAAGGATCCAAACAGGATATATCTGGCTTGATTCCAGTCCCGGGAGGGTACATCAAAATTATTGAAGACACTCAACTTTCTGATACACCTTTTGAACCTGACTATGGCTTTATCACTTCCCAGGCGGAAATTCCGCCTGTTATCACCGTGCCATCCAGCGTTCATCCACAGGAAACTAGTTCTTCCAGCAACGTACCTCGTACCATATCCCTCCCCAACCTCCCTTCGGGACATGAGATCATGGCCTCCATTCAGTCTAGTATGGTTAGTCTAGCAAATTCCCCATTAGCAATGGCACAGTTTAAACGTGACACGGAGCAAATGCTCTCGACAGCTTCCAGATATCCCCCTGTTACCTGTCCTCCTGACTATCGGGATCCCAACATCCCTTCTAGCACAGAGTTTCATCACTCCTATGCAGACGGCTCCGAACCTTCAGACGTTACTATACCTATGTTCCCGTCGGACCTCGAAAACCCTTTTCAGGACATGAACCCGGACCCAGTCTTCGATGGTCCTCCTATCGTTGAACACACTATGGACGATACCCTTGATACCCCTCGATTAAATTCCCCACATTTGCTGCCATCACCCATGTTTGGCGCACATTCTATGAGGGATAACCCAGTTTCTTTCCCGTCCTTGCCTGTCAGATATGGAAGAACGCCTCCACAAATCGACACTTTTGGCGCCGTTGGCCAATCGACACTATCTTATCTGGCTATTGTCGGAAGAACACCAAGTCATACTGCCGGACCATCCATATTGACCGGAGGTTCACCTTCGGCCACTATCTACACTATCTTAGGAGGTGGACAACCGACTGCCATGATCCCCAACTCCAACAACCAAACTCCTCCTGGTTGGCCATCAACCCAACCTATTGGAGGACAATCCTTTGTTAGGGACCCCATTCATAGTCAACAACCTCCTCCTATAGGGCCATCCAACCTATCTGCCGGAGGGCAACCCATTGGCACCATCCAACAACCCTCCCAACCCGCAACATCTGCTCAGTATGGTATGTACAACACACCTGGCAGTGGACAACCTTATACCGATTTTCCAACCGGGCCTCATCTTCAACATCCCTTGTCAGCTACGCTTCCTTCTTGGGAACCTCAAATCCCACAGAGTGGGGGGTACTCATTATTGGAAACTGGAACCCAGCTAGGGGGCCATCTCAGATTCCCCCCAACTTGAACTCCATCTTCCCTTATCCTTCGGCTGCTACAACTCCATGGAACCCATCCCTTTAATTTCCACACATTCCTCAAGGAGGAACGAACCTTCCATGGACACCACTGTCGCAGCCACCCCCCAACCCTGCTATGGGAAACCCTCCACTTACTCAATATAGTGGTAACATTCCTAGAACACAACAAATCCAAGGAACTTTTTCCCAACCAGGAGCAGCAACCATTTCTGGGTTACAGCAACCCCAGGGTACCATACCTACCATCCCCACTCAGCAGAACATCCACCAACCGGTTACCAACACTCAACCGGTTAACCAGATGGCCTAATACACGCAAAACTTCCAGCAGTACCCCGCGGGTAACACATATGGGTATAACACGCAACAGTATACTATGCAGGGCCCCCCAGGTTTTTCTGCACCATATGGTTATTACTCATAGCCACAGACTAATCATCAACTTCCCTTTTTGGCCACACTAGACTTACCTAATTTGTCGAGGCTCATTAATGATACCATATGGAATGAACCTCACTGGCCACCCATTCCAGCCAAACTTCCATCGGACATTCCTAAGTTCGATTCTAAGCCTGGGGAAGACCCCAAGAACCACGTAATGACCTTCCATCTTTGGTGTTCATCCAAGTCCTTGATGGACGATTCCATTCGACTACGGCTCTTCCAGCGTACGCTTACCGGAACGGCAACAAAATGGTACATTGAGCTGCCACAACACTCTTTCCACAATTTCAACACCTTGGCTATGCAGTTTCTGACCCATTTCCAGCTCCCCATCCGATATGAGACTGGAACAGAACTGTTAACCTCGTTGCGTCAAACCACTTCTATGCACATTTCGGATCACATCCATGAGTGGCGTCGATGCCGTAGGCTAATCAAGGCACCCATTCCGGATCAGCTACTTGCTGATTGGTTCATGAAGTCATTTTTTCCTCCCATAGCTAGGGATATCGCTATGCGTGGGCCGGTCATAGAAGAACAAGCCATCTCGGCAGCTCAGTACATGGATTTGGTATATACCCAATCCGACACTTTACACGAACTTCTTCCCCATGCCGCCCGTGTTACCACTGATCCAACGAAACCCACCACTGAACCCCCCATTGATGGTATTGTCAGTTCAGTCAAGGCCTAGCCTACTATCAACTCGACGGGGCAACAAGCTTATGCTTCCCCCGCTCTACCTCAGGCTACTCCAAAAGCTACTACTTCTTTTGCTATCTCCTCCGAAGTGAACACAGCTCAATCTACATCACAACCATCCAGAGGAAAGAAGAAGAACAATCGTGGTAAATCCAAGAAGAACCAGCAGGAGAATCCCAAGCCACAACCCACCCACAAGGACCCAAAACCACGTCGAAAGGCTAAGTTTCCCTGCCTAATTTGTCAAGACGATCACTACACGCGTGACTGTCCCCACAAGGATGAAGTCAACAAATTCGTTAAAGGATCCTCTCGCCCGGCAGTGTTAACTGGCCCTTTCCCTCAGCAGCAACAGCAGATGGTTGCCCAAGAAACCCCATAGGGGGGCATCTCGAGCAACCCAACTCGCGGAGAGACGTCCGCAAATCGCGAAATCCTGATGACGAGTAATGAAGAGATTCATATAACCACTCATTCAAAGACATATGAGAACCCTCCAAGTTCAAACAAACATTCATAGATAGCCAAAGGAAAATCTCCTGTTGAAGATCCGACTCCTACCCCTCCCCCTACCGACCATCTCCATATCGAGAGACCGCTTATGGAAACAGTGCTACGCCCACCCAAGGGCACCATACGAAAGGCGATATTTAATCCCAATGCACGAGCTGCCCAAAATTACAACATTGTTGAGGATTTAGCTCAACCACCTTGCGCCATGTCGACTCTCAAGGTTCTTCAACACTACCCTACGCAGCGTAGAACCTTACTTTCAGCACTGGGGGCAATGGACCCAGATACTTCAAACACTATCATGTTTAACTTGGAGTATTCCAAACCTCGGCTTTTTCACCAGTTAGACTTCCAGGTTCATACAAAAATCCGTGGACATAGCATCCATCGCACTATTTTAGATGAAGTTGCCTCCACATCGATCATGTCTTTGAATTGTTGGAGAGCCTTAGGCTCACCCGAAGTCACGACGTCTCCCACTACTCTCAGGGCATTTGATGGACACGGTTTTCAACCTTATGGACTCATTCCCTCAATTGGTGTTGAACTGAGGGGCAAAACAGTATCCATACACATTGAAGTCATGGATGCACCATTAGATTACAATCTTCTACTTGGTCGGAATTGGTTTTACGCCATGACCGCCATAACATCAATTGTCTTCCGGATTCTGCAATTTCCTCATGAAGGGAAAATTGTCACTATGGATCAACTTGAATACTATATCCCATATTCTCATCCGAACTCCGCCAGCACTGTCCCGTTATTGGATCAACCTCGATACCGGTTCCAAGACATTGGCGTTGGTCTTATGAAGGATTCTTCCCTTATTGGAGTTTTTCCAGAGCTGGGGCCCCATGTTCAACCAGTCAACATGATTTCATCAAATGTCACTCCTTCCAATGATTCATGGGTGATTCCAAGTCCCGCTGAGATTGAAAACTACGGCAACTCCATGCCTTTGAATAGAAACCTCGCAGCGTACGAAGCGATCCAATTAGCCACCGATTGGGTCGACTGTCCTACCCATCACACCATGGCACAGCTCTCGTCTGAGACTCATTCATCCCCACCACTTATCGATCCTCTCACTTTGATTTTTTCCACTGATGAATCAATTATGGAGGTTATGTGCGGTGATGAGCCACCATGGGGAAATTTTCATCATCGATCTTCATTCCCCACCATTCAGACACTTGAGCCCAATACAAAACCCAGTACTTCACTTGGAATGGTTCAAACCAAGTTTCCCACTTCCCTCGGCGAAGTATTTTCCAAAGGGAACTTGGCTAACCTTATGGCAACCACTCCCATAGATATTTCAGTGAAGCCTAGTATCATGGAAAACATACATATTGGAAAAACATGCACTCCCCTCGAAATGGAGTTCTGCACTGCCTACTTCAAAACCTTCCGCGATTTTTTTCTTGGAGTTATGAAGAAATTCCAAGAATAGATCCCTCGATTGTGGTCCATGAAATTCCAACCTTCCCTGGCACCCGACCTGTTCGGCAGAAACTTCAACCCGTCCATCCTCGTAAGGCAGCCGCTATTAAAGCAGAAGTTGAAAAACTTTTGCGTGCTGGTTTTATCTATCCTATCCCATTGACAGAATGGGTATCTAACATCGTTCCCATAGCCAAGAAACAGGGAACGATTAGAGTCTGTGTCGATTACCGCGACTTGAACAAAGCTTGTCCAAAGGACAACTACCCAACTCCGTTCATTGACCAGATCATCGATAACTGTGCCGGGAGTGTCATCTTTTCATTTATGGATGGCTTTTCTAGCTATAATCATATCGATATCCTCCCAGCCGACCAGCATAAAACAACCTTTATCTGCCCTTGGGGGATTTTTGCATTTCGAAAGTTACCTTTTGGCCTTAAAAATGCCGGGGCAACTTTCCAACGGGCGATGTCGTACACATTTCACGATATCAAACATATTGTCGAACCATATCTTGATGATCTTTCCGCTCATTCTCAGACCCGGGATGACCATCCTGATCATTTAGGTGTCATTTTCGAAAGGTGTCGTCGCTACAATATCCGTTTGAATCCACATAAGTGCGTCTTTTGCGTGGAAGCTGGAAAACTTTTGGGATTCATAATCTCCAAAAGTGGGATACGCTTAGATCCTGCGAAGGTAGAAGCTATCTTAGCCCTGCCTTCCCCTACGAACATTCCAGAAGTTCAAAGTTTGCAAGGGCATGCAAACTTTCTACGCCGTTTCATCTGTAATCTCTCCGAGATAACAAAAGGCTATATGAGGCTTCTCAAGAAGAACACTCCCTTCATCTGGGACGACGAAGCCCAACGTTCCTTTGATAATCTAAAGGCGGCCTTAACTAAAGATCCTGTGATCCAACCCCCCGATTACACACGGGATTACATTCTTTATCTCGCAGCTTCGACTTCCACCATCGGTATGGTGCTAGTCCAGGAAGACCATAATGGCATAGAACATGTGGTATACTATCTTAGTAAGAGTCTTCTCGACTCCGAAACTCGTTATTCACATGTTGAAAAACTGGCTCTGGCAACAGTTTTCCCTGTCCAGAGGTTCCGTCATTACATTCTACTCTACCGGACCACTATTATAGCCGATTTCAATCCAATGTATTATATCCTCATGCGTCAAGTGCTTGGGGGCAAATATTCTCGTTGGATCGTCATCTTACAAGAGTTTGACTTGGAATTTGTCAAAGCCAAGTCCAAGAAGTCTTTGGTCTTTTCTGAGTTGATTTGTAACTTGCCCCGTGCTACCGAGTAATTCGAGCCCATCGATTCTCTTCCTGATGAATCGTTTTTCCTCATTAGCATGTCTGATCCATGGTACGGGGATATTTTATTATATCTCCAAACCCAATGTTTCTGCCCCGACCTCACTCGCAATGAACGTCGACGCATCCGACATCACGCCAAGTACTACCTCATAGTCAACGATACCCTCTATCGACGTGGTGTCGACACTATTCTTCGACACTGTTTGACTCTAGATGAGGCGGAACGCGTTCTTAATGACTGCCACGCTAGAGCATGTGGTGGTCATCTCTCTGGGATGGCTACGGCCTAGAAAATACTGCGAGCAGGATATTTCTGGCCCTTGATTTTCAAAGATTGCATTGAAACGGTCAAGAAATGTCCACCGTGTCAATTCTTTCATAATAAAACACGCTCGCACCCTGCTCCACTCCATCCTGTTATTGTCGTCGACCCCTTTTCCAAATGGGGCATAGATTTCATGCACTGTAAGCCCACTTCAGCCGTGGGGCATAGCTATGTCATAGTAGCTGTTAACTATTTCACAAAATGGGCTAAAACGATGCCTACTTATGCTGAGGACGGCAAAACAGCAACACAATTCATATTCAATCACATTATAGCTAGATTTGGTGTCCCACAATCCATTGTGACCAATCATGGCTCCCACTTCAGGAACCATATGATTGAGGAACTAAGTGCCAAGTTGGGTTTTCGCCATGAAAACTCAACCCCATACTACCCACAAGCTAATGGCCAAGTTGAAGCCATTAACAAAGTTCTGAAACGAATGATTCAACGTATTGTGGGTACTCATAAATCCAACTGGCACTCAGCTCTATTTTCAGCACTATGGGCATACCGAACCTCAGTAAAAAGTGCTACTGGGTTTACATCATTTCAACTGGTGTATGGCCTGGAAGCCATTTTACCGATTGAATGTGAAATTCCATCACTTAAGATAGCCATAGAGCTACTTCCCCACACCACTTCCGAAGAGGAACGGTTTCTATACCTAGCCAAGCTAGATGAAACCCGCCACGACGCTGCTTTAGCCAACGAAGCTCATAAAAAATGTTTCAAAGCACAGTATGATAAATCCGTTCAACCTAGGGTTTTCAATGAAGGGGACCTCGTACTCACATATGATAAAATGCACGATAAACTTGGAAAAGGAAAGCTAGAATCTATGTGGTACGGCCCCTTTATTGTAAAACGTGTCTTGGAGAAAGGAGCCTATGAACTCGTCGATTGTGATGGCACACCATTGGCACGGCCCTGCAATGGGCTATACCTCAAACAATTCTACGCGTAAGGTTATCCTACGCGAGATACTTTTTGTACATAATGTACCTAGCTTGTTTCACTCATCTTTTTGGTGTGCATGCACGGACCTCATATATCCATTCTTACCTTGACTTGTGATTTTGTGCGCAGATGTTTGCCTACTTCAGATTTGCCGACGGTGCAAGCCGGCATACCCGGAACCTCACTTCCGTAGCATGGGTAATCTATTCTACCACTGGCGAGTTTCTATCTTCAGGAGCCAATTGTTTGGGTCCTGCAACCAACAATATCGCAGAGTACCATGCAGTCATCGGACTTTTGACGGAGGTTGCTTCCCTTGGAATTGACTCCATATCAGTCCTTTTAGACTCCCAACTTGTGGTTTCTCATCTGAATCGTGTTTACACAGTTCGCGATCCCATCCTACTTCGTTTATTTCGGAGGGTACGCCTCTTGGAACGATCTTTTAATTTCATTTCATATCAACACGTACCAAGGGAATTCAATTGTATAGCTGATTCATTAGCTAATTACATTTTGGATTGGCATCTTGCCCATACATAAAAATACATCACAAAATAAACACACAAGTCATTGTAAATAAATAGGTCATAAAAGTAGGTCCATATGTATATCACTGTATATAAAAGTGTTTTTTCAAATACATAAAGTTTGTGTTTTAAAGACAAAATTTGGGACCTAATCCCATACAAAAATTTGGCTCTCAAAGCCTACATATCGTATACATGCCGCAAAAAGATAAAAGCTACCATCTAAGGAGATCTGGGGCATCTATCATGTTCCTCATCAGATTCCTCACGCTGCTGGTGATAACACACTATAGCTCGAACCACCCTATGGAGGATTCGGCCAATATGCCGAGGCACACCTACGGTATGCCGCTGGAGATGCAAAGGGATGTCGTCCATCCTCATAGCGGGGACACCGTGGGTTAAACCGTGTAGGTTCCTCTCTATCTCCTGGACCCCTCCCGCCTCATCCTCGTCTTCTTCCTCATCCTGAACATCTTGGTGATCCACACCACCTCGGCGTAGCGGCGAGTACCCTGCCAGTCTCTATGGTCCACGATCTGCGACATGCACACGTACATATATTAAAGTATTTTACACATTCTAAAAAACAATAAAAATTATATATTAAAAAAAAAAAAAAAACATCCATGAAGGTCATACCTGAATTGTCCCAATCCTCATCTTCCAGCAGTGCCAAGTCTATGTCCTCGCGGAAGTCCACCCCTTCATAGGGGTAGTCATCGATCATCACAATTTGTTCCTCGAGCCACGAGAAGAAATCCTCACTGAAAGCCAAACGCTGTGGCCCCCCAAGTTGTCCTGCGTATTCACTCCATCGAGCCATCCATGGCTTGGTGGGTGGATGGGGGGGCATGGCTATCTGTTGGCGCAACAACGACACCCTCACCAAGAAGAAGGTGACTAAGATGCTCCCATACCCAAATTGAGAATTCTCTCCAAGCCTGCACTTGTTCACTTACTCTTTGAGGTTGGTCAATACTGCCTCACACCAGTTGAATACTATTCCTGCCATGCAATCCACTGCAAGATTCATCTGTGTACGGGACGCCTGATGGGGACCCGTGCTCCCTGCTGCACGTGTGATGGTGAACAACACAGTTTTTAAAGCAAGTTCTACAATGTCCTTAATGACCACCTTGCCGCTTTTCTTCCCCGAACCTTGACGGCAATAACGAGCAATTAAAGCATCTGTGCTCGCCTCCGAGGCTGTGAACCCAGTAAAACTCACCCGGGCTCCTCTTTTTGAGAGGCCCATGAGGAAATAAATATCCTCGAGTTCAATCTCGAGGGTGTGTTCTCCCACTCGGAAAGCCTGAATGTTGGAGTCCCACATTTGAATAATGTGGGTGAGAAGTTTTTCCTGCTTACGGATGCCTTTGGTCTTGAAGAATTTTAACAAACCACATTCCCGCAACGCAGTCAAGGTCTCTTGGTCATCTTCGGCCAACAAATCATCCGCTTCATGCTCTCTTTCTTTCCAATGGACCATTTTGCTCAAAACAAGTTGCAAACACCTGCAAAAAGTCATAGGAAACATTCAGTAATCATTTAACAACTTGATCTCAGCTAAAAATTTGAGAAAAAATAATTTTTTCATCTTGAAAATCGCCACTATCACGCCTGGGGGAAAATTGACTGCGTGGTACTGCACAGTACCGCACCCATGTTTAACCTTACAGTGCGGTACTGTTACACAGTACCGTGCTTCCCGATATGGCTCCCGCGCGGTACTGAGGAAGGCGAAAATTGCCTAATAGGGATCGCCCAAAAAAATGTTCTTCCCTACTGAAATCAATTTATTCATACATGAAATGAAAGAGGGGCTTGCAAGCTCTTACCTGGCGTAGACGGCTGTTGAAACGGTGCTCCGGATCTCTAGATATGAACTCTTGAAGTTTTTGCTCCTCAATGGGTAAAATCTCCTCTTTTGGCAAATGCACAAGTGAAATGGTAACTTTCCATATTTACCCATCCTTTATATAACTTTTTCACTTATTTTTTACTCATTATTTTATCTAGTTAAAATAAAACCCATTTCACATTACTAATATCTGGTTCCATGAACATTTGTTGACAGGGCCTCCTTTAAAAAATATTCACATTGGCGTTCATTTATTGTTTGACCTTCATTTTGAGCCTACTTTATCTTTTTTGTGCTCTGGATTAAAACTTGAAAAAGATTCCAAGTGCTTTTACACCCGTGTCGTGCTTGTCAAGCTTAAGTAAATGGTGTCGAGCTTAGTCAGCTTTACTCATGCTCGTTAAACGATGAGGAAAGTATTATCCTGGTTGTGTTTTATTCTCTTTTTGGACCAGAATAATTAAAAATTACGAAAAAGACCATTGGAGTCCATAGTTAAGCTCTTTTCAGACTCCTTAAAATTGAAAAGATTACCAAGTGATCTTGACTCTTTCACACTTGTAAAAGTATTTGAAAGGTCGTCTATTCGGTGATAGGTTATCCCTTTTTCGGCTCGTCTAGACTATTTACGAGAAAAGTATACCTCGGTCAATTTTTGGCTGGGAGAGTTCTCTCGGGAATTGTTTTACATTTTTTCGGGATCGAGGGACTAAATTTATGAAAAAGTACACTTTGGAGCCTCCTTTAAGTTTTTCAGGCTCTCTACATGTGAAAAACTACCAAATTTTCCTTCCTTGGACTCGTTAAAATTTAACATCGAAGGACCCACTTTGGGACGAACCTCTCCTTTCTCAGGTTCGTAAAACATGTGAGATTGGACTCATCTATGAGATGAGCTATACCGAGCATCTGTTATCCTCTTCAAGCTTGAAAAACAACAAAGAGGTACTCATCTATCATGTCGGGGGAATATGGGAAACAAGTCAAGTTTATTTTGGCAACTTGTCAGTCGTCACCTTTGAACATGGCATGCGTCTGTCCCTTGTCTATTTTGGGTATCTATTTTTGTTGAGTTATGGTCATCATCCTGAGTCGTCTCTCTGGCCACGAGCCTACTCGTTCGGTATCTATCATTTGCTATCAATAATCCCTGCTGCCAAGTCCTGTTACATGCCGTTATATGTTCAAAGGGTTTCATTGTTCAGAGTCATTCATTGAGTCAGACCTCCGCTGTGTCAGTACAAGCTCCATTGTTTCATCATCCTATACTATCTTTCGTTCTGATTTCGTGTCGATGATGTGGGAATCATTATGGCCCACCTTCGATGACTCTATTCCCGTCGATGCCAAATCAATATCCGGGAATTGGACTTAAGGATCAACCATTAGTACCTTGGTACCACAGGGGGGTCAGTTGGTAGGCAATATTCTATCACGTCCATTCATATTGGGGAATAAACTATGATACGGAAATGAGAAAATATATTGCCCTGTATTAAGGGGCCAAGGGGGCTTAATTATGTTATATGGCAATACAAATATTTAGGGTATATTTTATTACATTTTGTGTATAAGTGGTGGAGGGGAGGCAAAGGGAAGGTTAGGGGACAAGGGCATGAGGTATTGAGTTTGATGGACAATGGATACTCAATCGGGATGTAGTATGGTTGATGCTAGTGCTCTATTAAAGGGTTTTCATGTTCCTCATGTGCTTGGTTGGTTAATGGATCTTCATATTGTTAATGAAATTAAGGTAATGGAGGATTAAGATTTCTATATTTTATGTGATTATTATCAATTGGAAGCGTATTTTAGGTGCATATTTCATGTTTAGAAATCATGTGTTTTTTTATGCCTTTCAATGTAGCTTTCCTCCTTGAGTCCATTTGAATTTTTTTTTTCTCTAGAAATTTCCTTCTGTGAGATTTCTAAAATCAATCCATCCACTAGAGCATACATAACCTTCAATTTCGTACGAAGGTGATGAAAGCAAAGAAGGTTTCTTATTTAAGTCCATGCCAACGTTTACTTATTGATTGATTTTATAAAAATTAAGAATAATCTATTTTTCTTATTTATAAATAAATTCCATAATAATAATAATGTAATTTGTAATATTAATTGTATAAATGATTGAGATTTGAAAAATGAATTAAGCTAAATTTTTAATAGAAACATTATTTTTTTATCAAAGATATTATGTATGTCGCTTATCTGATTACCGTCTATGTTTCCTTATGATGAAGAAAGTGACCTATCATTACTCGTCTAGGCATCAAAGACGTAGAAATATATAGCAGAATTATATTGCTTTTTCATTATTTTACATCAATATCATAAACTTGCATTTATTTAAATATTTATAGGATACATTTATTTATTGTGTATGATATCGACTCAATACTAAATGTTTCCTTATGATGAAGAGAGTAACCTATCTTTACTTGTCTTGGAATCAAAGACATAGATATATATAGCAAAATTACCATCATTTTGCATTATTTTACGTCAATATCATAAGCTCGCATTTATTTAAATATTTATAGGATAACATTAATATCGACTCAATACTAATGTTTTGTGGCCTTTGTTTTTATCTTTTGTGAATCTATTTACATAAAATGGATATCGTAAATGAAACTATAGTTGAACATGTTATTTAATTCTTTTGTTAAACTTATTTAAGTCCATGACCCTCTCGGTCTTGACTAGGAATTGGTATGTTGATTGGTTCTTTATAAGTAAATATTATTGTTGCATGTAAATAATTCACCATCGAGCTTGGTTGGGGTTAGCCTACGACTGATGTCATGGCTTACTAGCTCTTAGATAACCCATTCTTTGTATGTGCATATCACGTTGGAGACTCATGTTTGAAGAGTGTCTTAATTGTTCCATCCCAGCGTTTTACGACTTAACTGCTCCATGGTGAACACATTGTGAACAAATCTGAGTCTAACAAACTATAGGGAAGTGGGTTTCCCCTCCTCCCGCCTTCCTCTCACCAACCACATTAACTCTGAGTTTGACGTAGCAGCGAACACATGGGATGAGAGGTGGGGCTTGCATGCCTCTTTCCTCCATCTGGCATTTGTACAAACATAACATTTATACTATCGTACAGGCTTCCTCGAACTTGCAGACTACGAGTGATTTCGAGGGTGTTCCAATTTCATTTTCTCATTCATTCAAATGGAGGAGAGGCTCTGATCCACTTCTGAGTGAGTTATGGAGCTCAGGTTCTTCTTCATGTGCAAAGACCGTAGGAATTCTGCTTTTTAGTTCACTTCTAGAGCATGTAGTTTCCAGACAGCTTCTCCCTAGAGCTTATGCAAGCATAAATCCTTTAAGCAAACCCGTGAGAGCTCGTAATGGAGCTAACTGGTCAGGATCAACCTCTTCATTTCTCATGGCAGGTGAGAGAGTTAAGCTACAACATTACGTATGTTTTTATATTAGATCGTGTTTTTAATATTTTAATTCATGTATTAATTTTATGTTATGGTTGCATTGCAGGCACATAGAGGAAAAACAAAGAATCTCTGCCTAGATTGAATGGAGGGATGGCATGAAGCTGGTAATTCCACGGCCATTCCTTCCCTTTCATTCTTTTCTCTTAGTATTGATTCATGTTACCATAGGTTGTTTCTAGCATGAGAAGGTGTTTGTAAGAGATCATATCTAACTGATAGACTCTATCCTTTTATTGCTCAAACTTATAATCCCATTAAATGGTAGTTTTTCATCCCCAATACTTGTTAATAATAAATCCTAACTCTGTTATTTTGTTATTATTTATCAAATACGTTTTTGGGCTCGAAACCATGAAGCTCGTGGTTGTGTTTAAAATGTTATTTGGGTTTTGAAATGGCCATATGCACTCGACCCTGTTTATGAAGAACCTTTGTTTACAAGCTTAATGGGTTGATTGTTCTTGTGGATAGTAATTATGCATTTGTCTGTTAAATGTTTATTCACTCTCATGGTTGCTCGACCTAATGGATTTATCCTGGGCATTAATTTTTTGTTTAGCCTTACTCTACTCAGATAACATTTGCCTAATTAATTTTTTTTGTGGGTTTTTCCCTAGGGGTTTCGACCATATAACATTTATATATTCCTAGAGTCAATTTACTTTTATAATACATGTATCATGGAGAAAGACCGAGGGGTTTTGACGTTTGGCATATGCAATTCTTCTAATGTTCGATGGTTAATTTCTTGTGGAAATAATAGGGTGTACCCTATAGGCTTAACCCTAAGTATCAAGAATTATTTTGCTTCTGTGTGATGTGATATATATAGGTTGTACCCTATAGGCTCAACCCTAAGTATCAAGAATTTGTTTGCTTCTGTGTGACGTGATATATATATATGACACGATAGTCTCACAAATATGACATGATAGTCTCACAAATGATCACAAGCAACAAATTGGAAAATGACAAAATGAAATTCAAAAAATATGACACGATAGTCTCACAAATGATCACAAGCAACAAGTCTGTCTAGTGATCGCAAAGAGTTGTACGCAATATGCCCTTTGTTATAGATATATATGTAGGTTATACACAACATAATTTCAACCAGAAATTTCTTCCATGAGCATATCACGCACTCACTCAGCATAACCGATGTAGTGCTCCTTGGATGACCCAACTTCAACATAATACTAGATAGACCAATTCCAGGGTTACACTTGCTCCTAGCAAATCCTCTCAATTAGACAACACATTCATCTTCGTTGCACACATCAATAGGAACCGACGGATTTCTACATCACAACTTGCAACAAATTAAATTGTCTCATGCAACCAATTACACTTCTCTCATAATAAGCAAACAATCGAATACATACACAACATATATGATCTTTTTGTTGATACAGTCATCATGCAAAAAAAGGGTCCCAACTTTACCCAGAATCCACAATTAATGGCACAACAATTAGTACCCTATCTCTCAAGCAATTTGATTTTCCATGTACAAATAGCCACGAATAGAAAGAAGATATGCAAACCATACACATATGGAGTCTCGTTGTCTGGCATAGCTATGCGCATGAGAAATATGTACCAAATATTCATAGTTCTCATGATTTGTAGAATTCCCGTTGTGAGAGGACATTATAGCTTGAAATCCTTTCAACCTGTGCATCATGCTATAAGACTAATACCAAGTGGTTGATGGTTACATATGATTTGTTACCGCATATTACTACAATCCATTCGCACTAACAACCTTAACTATTCATTACCTAATAAATTACTTAGACTCGTCGTTACCCAAGCTATCAGATTGAGAGTTTATTTGAGTGCATGGATTCATTGCACAATATCTCCACTCATTGCTATCCACTCTAATAGATAGAGGACTTTATTAAGGGTTCCACTTAATTTTAGGGCTATATATTTTTATCTATGTGATTTCTCCAATAGTTATCACATGTAAACTGAGTTATTTTTGATATTTTTTATAATTGTTTATTTTGAAATTTGAATGGTGTTCATAGAATCAATATACTTGTCCTATCCTCTTGCCTAGAATAACTTGTCTAGAATCTCCAAAAACCATTAGTTTGGCGACGTTTAAATTGTTTGATTTTATCCCCAATCCCCAGGAAAAAGAGCTTACAGTTTTTCCTCCTGGATAAAAAATGATCCCTCCTACACCTTCCCCCCATGTGTAATTGAATTTATTTATACTTTTTGAAGTCCTTAATTAATTTATAAAATGAATTGTCAGTTTAGGATTTCAAGTTCCATCAATATCATTATCTTCCAAGGGTCTTTCTATATGATAATTTAACATGCATAGATAGTAATTAAGTAGCAATATAATTTTATTTATAGTTTTAATTATGTCAGAATGGTTTATAACACTTTTAAAGTGGATGATCACAAGCTTAAAATTGAAGATATAGAGAGGATGGATCGAAAAAATTGGGGTTCAGCACAAGCATTGCTTCAAGGCATGTTCAAAGGTGTTTAAAAGAGATGAGAAGTACAACAAGCGGTAGGGTAGAGAGAGTACTAGGTCCAAAGATTTATCTAAATTATGATTGTTGCTGAATACGTTGACATTTTTGTCTCATAACTTTACTCATTGGAAAAGAGTGTGAAATGATTCAAGAGATCAACATTTCTTCATGTTATGGTTATGTTGGATACGAAAATAATCTCATATTAATGGAAACATAAATTTCATTAGTAGAGAGGCATATCAGGATGTGAAAATTTCGTGCCACTTTGAGGTTTTATTGATGAGATTGTTTTGAGATCACTACTCTAACTTGCCAGGTGTATTACACTTGATTGGGTTAAATGTGTGTGATAACTTCTTTAGTAAATTGATGTGATGGTTGGATCAAAGAGGGCCTGTGATTTTACTGACTTGCTTCATGTTGTTGAAACGATTAATAAAGTTGTTGAAGAAAGATCAAATCCCCAAGGGATTCATTTTAATAAATCTCATAAGAAACAAGAAAGAATCTGGAATAAGTTGCACCAATAAACCACAAAGAATCATGATATATTATCACATTAAGTTTCAATATCTATATATGATAAAATTATAGAAGCTCTTAAAGTATAATTAAATGATGCACAAAACCTTTTATCAAGTTTTGGCATGCAACCATAAAGACAAAATATTCATGGCGGTTTAAACCATGGACAGAGGATCAAAACTATCCAATATTCCAAGTAGTGGATGAAGTAGTTGATGATTCTCCATCAAGTCACTCCAATTCAATATTCCAATCTTCATCTTCATCCATACTCAATGCTAGTGAATTGTAAACAATGGAAAGTGAGTGAAGGTGTGACTTGGATGAAATTTTAGATATGATTGATGAGAATGTGAACACAACTACAAAACCAGTGGTATAGTTTGATGGTAAGGATATGTTCAAATATTGTTTCGTTAGTCATTTGAATGGAAAACCAACATTATCCAAAGATAGGTTGACAAGAGTGAGAAATGGGGTCTACTTTAGGCGAGATGAAAGGTCTTCAAAAAAGGGTGTTTCAATCGGATCTGGAATTGGATAAGATTGCAAGGTGTTGTTTGAGAGCAACTTAATACCTATAAATGAATGTGCCACAATAAATTGTGTTTCTCAGAGTACCAAAGAAGGTGTTTCTTGTGGAACTTGGTACATTGGAAGGTAGGGAAGTCCATCCATGAAAGGGTTTCAATATTTCATTTTTATGGAGTTTAATTTATTAATCTTATAGAAAACATGAGCTCTCTATGGCTATACTTGTATTTACATGATATAAATTTGGTAGATTCGTAGGTTGCGGTGTGAAACATCTGCAATTCTCATCTTTTCTAAGCATTGCACTGGCTATTGGAATATCAGTCTTTTACGTTTTTTGTTACATTGATCTCTTGATTGTGATTCTTTTTACGCATTTTTTCTTCCCCATTACTATTTCATCGGGTCTTCCACTATCCAATGCTAAAAATTGATTAGTCGCCCCTTCAATCCCTGTGGGATAATTATTAGCATTATACTATTATTTTATTTAGCATCCTATTTGCTTATCCTAAGATGTTTTAGGGGTCCTATTTGTTACAACTTGGTAATATTATATAAAGGGGGTGTTAAAAATGGATACCTACAATATATGGTGAAACTAGGGGTTTTCTTAATTGGAAAGGTATATTGGGAGGAGGTTCAACAATACAATTTTAGGAGGCATTTTACAATATCTAGTAGAATTAGGGATATTCTTTAATATCTTGCGAACGATCGTGCTATGTAACAAGTTTAGTGAGTGAACCCCCCGTGCTTGGTACCTGCAAGCCTCAATGGCAGGTTTCCTCGTGTTCGACAGTAGGTTTACATCATTGACCTCTGATCGAACGATCTCTCGAATGCTCGACATCAACCCATCTATTCACATTTCGTTGAGATGTACTACAGATACCTTGGGGATCATCGTCATCATTGGTGATTTCCCTCGCATTTGTTAACGGTTCACATCATTGACTGGTAATCAAATGGTTTCTACCATGTTTGACTTCAACACTTTGTAATCACATGGCTAGATTCGTATCATTTGCGATTGGATAGAAGACCCTGGGCACACCTTTGTATCTTGATTGCGTCCAGGTTGCAATGGAGATGTCCTTTGTATTGTCACACATATCCACTTTTGTATTGGTCGTGGCTATGTCATTACTATCTCATGGATCTACGCTTGTTCATAGTAGCCATGATTTGTTTACAGTCTGTATCATCTCAGTACTCATGGATCTGCAATGTATTGGTCGGGAGCCATGCTTTGAGTCAATTGTTTCCGAGCATGGGGATGCCCGCTTCGGTGGTATATCTAACATTTTGTTTCTGTTTCAGCTCCTTGTTGCTCTCCTTGATGTTATCTCTGCACAGTATTTGTAAAGTATTTCGGCCATCAGTCCCTTCTGACCTCACACTTTAGGGGGCATCTGTTATACCTCCATATTTCACAGTGTCACATCTTCACCACAAAAATAGTTGACGACACTTCCCCTACTGCTTAAAACACCCAGAAGAGAAAAATGATGAGTGATCCTTGAAGACATTATGTCAAGAATCAACCCAGCTGAGATTTCATATACCTGCACTACCGCACCTTGCTCCAGCTTAGGTGTGCGGTAGTCCACACTACCGCACTATGCTCTTTCTATGCCACACGGTACTACCGTGTTATGCTCTGTTTGAGAGGCGCGGTACTCCCTTTTTATCCTTTTTGCCATGGCTTGTGGGATCTTGATTTTTGAGAGATTTTTGAGGATTGGTGTCCCTGATTTGATCCTAACTCACTTTCTGTGATTAGTAGGCCTGATCCACTAAACTCTCTCAAGATCCATCCTTTTCTCTTGTTGGTTAACCCTACTACACACTATAAGAGAGAGACATTCCATGAGCAAAATGGAGGACTCTTGGAGACATCAAACTTATGATCTTGAATCTTTGTGGAGATAGCTAGAGGAGGAAGCACTTGGAGCTTGGAGTTGGCTTGGATATCAAGCAACCATTGTAAGTGACTTCAAGTTGGTAATAGAACATAACTTGTCTTGTTTCCCAAATAACATGTGTTGATTTTGTTTCAATTATATGATTTGTATCTATTATAGATTTAGATCCTAACTCATATTTCAAGTTCCTAGAGAATCGTATATGCTTGTATCTTGGTTTCATTGTGACAGGTTCATTCGCGAGGACTTGGAAATTGGAGCGACCATTAAGACAAGCAATTGGATTGAAGGTCAGTTAGATCTCTTCTGTTTCTTCCAGCAGTTTAATCTTGAAATGTCTGTTTAGATCTAGGAATTCAAGGTAGCATTTGTTATTTTTTGTCTTACTTTAGAGTCAGTTAAAGTCTACTTTAACCTAAGAGAATTTCTACCTATCCGTAGGGAGAAATTTCTACAACAGAGTGTAAAAGAGACTGATGAGCAGTGCGGTAAGGGACTCTTGCTGCGGACAGACAACTGCGCGAAGTCTCTTCTTCACGTAGGATACTTCGGTGAGCTGAGATGCTTATGCAACTAGCACATCCAAAGACTGTGCAGTATTAGATAGTACCAACATCACGACGATAAGCTATCAACAGCTTACCTCGCAATGCTCATAATGGGTCAGCTCGTCGACTAGACCACGCATCTACTTCAAGACTTGATCAACTCTAATCAATCTTACTTAACGATCTTTATCCATTCAACAACACTTAGGTTATTCTCTTTATGGCATATGTAAATGAATGAAACATACAATACTGCGCGCTCCAATACTATGCTCAAATCCAGTGTTCAACTATGTGATTATCTAACAGATTCATGCATTCAAAGACTTAGAAGTGTTGAATACTTAACATTCATCCACACATGTACTACTTAACATATTATTCCCATCATTCCTGGGGTGAATAGATATAAAAGCAATCACACAACAGATAATTTGCGGCATTAAACATCCATACTAAGCAAATGAACAGTTGCAAACACAAAACAATCACACTACACAGAATTTAACGTGGCTCACCCCCCGGATGGAGGCTACATCCACAAGAACTGTTGTTAAATTAGTCTTTTGGGAAGGGTACAATAGTTCTTAGTTTGCGCACTCAGCTGCAGACTCTCTTCTCTCTCAAATAGGTCTCTGCGCACACAACTGCAGAGCCTTTACAATAGTACTAAGCTTTAAAAGATGCAACAATATTCAAGCTTAACCAAAAATGAAGAGTCAACCCTTTCCCATACCAAAATGCCTTATTTATAGATCATGCCTATAGGTCATGTCTTTACAATCTACAGGAAAAAACCCTTAGGTTTACAAAACTGTCACGGTTTCCCCAAAACCGGACTGCTGGCTCCTGGTAGCGAATATTCCATCATGGCAGTCTTCCATGCATGCTTCACGTCGCTATCGCCTTCCTATTGCACGCATGCCAACAGGTCGCTTTCACTAAGTTGTTCTTCCTCTAACAGTCTCGTGCGACTGGTTCAGGTAGTGGTATCTTTCGTGTGTGTGACCATTCGCTTTCTTCCCAATTTTCTCCTACCTGTCACTTGGCAGTCATGGAGCATCTTTACCAAAAATAGACCGTCGAAGGTCTAACCGGAACACATGCCATATTCCATCCAACACTCTGCCTTGCGGGATCTCTGTAGACTGGACACTTCGAAGCACTACCTCCTCGCAGCACTATACTTCGCAGCTCTTTCGACGCTACGCGTAACTTAGCAACATCCCAAAAAATTATACAAAAATGTTTCAGCTGAACTGCACTCAGCTCCGCAGTTTCAAAACTCCTTCTTGCTCAAAATTGCCCCACTTGGGCCAGGCCCAATAGCAACCAATTTGGAACAGGCATAGAAATAGCTGAAAGAGAACCGTGGTCATCAAATGTGTGAGAAATGGCATCTGCCACAATATTGTCCTTACCCTTCTTGTAAGTGATCTCATAGTCATAACCCATGAGTTTTCTAACCTATTTCTGTTGTGCTGGGGAGGATACACGCTGTTCCATGAAGTATTTCCGACTCTGGTGATCAGTTTTGATGCAGAAATGATTCCCTAATAAGTAGGGTCGTAACTTCTGGACTACATGCAAAATAGCCATCATTTCCTTCTCATATGTAGAGGCAACTAAATTTTTACCTGAAAGGGCTTTGCTCATGAACGCAATGGGGTGTTCATCTTGAAGGAGAACAACACCAAGTCCATTTCCACAAGCATCACTCTCAATAGTGAAGGGCTTGGAAAAATCGGGCATAGCCAGAACAGGTGTAGTACACATAGCTTGTTTCAGTTTGGAAAATGCACACTCGGTAATTCATCATCTTCTTCCTATACTTCTAAAGTAATTCATCATCTTCAATGTCATCTTGATTTTATGGGTGCTCTTCAAAAGTTGTTTATGCTTGCGGCCTCTATTGCAATGTACGCCTGGTATGATACTCTCGGCGTGGAAGCCGTTGTGATGGGGCATCGCCTAGAAAAACAAAAAATGTTAAATTTAGGCCAGTTTTTAAATATCAATGAAGTAGTTTAGTAATGTTGAAAAAACATCTATGATGTAATTATTTACCTGGTGCACTGGTCGGAATCATTGCAATCGTTGCCCTATTCTCCTATTTAGTTGTAGGACCCTCGATTACAACATTCTCTGCCATTGAAACCACAAACTTTTTAAGGACACAATGCTAGATGTAAAAGTTTTTTAAAAAAGTACAAAATCAATAACTATGAAATTATCAAGTATATGATTAAGTTCCAGCCATATTACCATCATGGAGCTCAATCAACATAGCACCATTGTGGGGTTGCATGGGAGAAGCATCTTCTGGCAACACTCCACTATCAGCGCAGTGCTCTGCACTACTTACAGGCTCGCTCATAGTGCTACTCCCCTGATTAAAACCAATATGTAACACTTTAAATTTTATATGGACAATGTCAAACATGAATTGTTTTTATAAGTGATGAAAGGTTAATGTGGATTGATTTTTATATACCTTATCTTGCACATTGGATCTTGGGATCTGCCCCAAGCTTTTATGTCGTTCAACAACAACTTTATAGAGGGAACTGTAACCAAGCTTGAGGTCTTCCTCTATGGTTTCAGTTCTGAATTCGTCGCCCTGCATTTCATAAGAGTATGTATTTGTTATGTTATTGGCTACAATTACCCAAAATTTGCAAGGCGATACAAATGATATTGTTAAGGTATTTGGGTAATTACAATTCGTGATTGTAACTTCAAGTAACCGCCCCGGCCTAGATTGTGTTGTCCATGTTTGGAAATCCTTTCTTTTGTTTCCTTCAAAGTGTCAGGAAACCTATCATCAAAAGTTTCGAGTATGTTATGCACCACACTTTTTTTTAGATCTAAATAAAATTGAAGTTAATGAATTCAAGATGCAATTTACCTTGTCGAAACATGTAGTGTCTTTCCTTCTTTTCTTAATTTATTCTCTTTTGCATCCTCAATCAATGCCTTGTTGATGTATATGTAACTTCGGAATGTATTTCACATATATGTATATTGTATTCCTATAGAGATGTTATTATTCCTCTATACGGAAGTGTCGTCATTTATATTGTAAGTGTTGTAACTTATACTTGATGGGTTATTAGACCACCTTGTTTGGGGTCAACCCTGTATAAGTCATGTGGGTCAAAGGGTCATTAGGCCACCCTATTGGGGGTTGGCCATGTGGGTCAAAGGGTTATTAGACCACCCTATTGGGGGTCGGCCCAGTCAACATTATGTTATGTGGTTAAGTTCGAGCCTACATGAGTTAGGTAAAAAGGCAAGTCAAGTCATGTATAAATAGAGTGTGGGAGGCACTCTATTTACTCACTCACTTCTCACACATGCACTCAAGGAGGAGTGGCGCACTTATGGACGAGGAGGATCTGCTGCTAGGTTGTGTCTATCTCTTATGGTTGGTTGTATCATTGCTCTATCTATCTCTGAGGAATTTATTGAGGTTTTTCACCTTTATGGTTTTCCCCAAGTAAATATTTGTGTCTCTTGTGTGCTTGCATTATTGTCTCCATGATTGATATGCTGTACATGTTATTTTCTCAGTTAAGATCCTAGATCAGATTGAAGTAAAATTCTGAAAATTTAACATGGTATCAGAGCTATCCTGAAAGAAGGCATGATATGGCATGTATGACACTTGTTGCACTTACAATGCTAGGGCTTGATATAGCAAAAACCAGTCATCGTAGCACTTTCTCTATAAATCCGTTTTCGCAAAGTTTTCGGATCTGAAATTGTTACAGGACGAAGCTAAGATCTCCAGGTACCTTGTGTCCAAAGGACAACCTCTATTCATTGTACTTTGTGATTTATGATCTGTACAATATAGGGTTTCTGCCTCTTCCAGATCTGAGTCAAAATCAGGTGACCTTGGGAAAAAGGTCATAACCTGGGCTAGGAAGCTCCAAATGAAATTTCGTAAAAAGAAACAGGTAGTACACAGACTGTACTATCTCAAGAAACGTTTTCAGAGGCCGAAGTTGAACCAGTGACACGTGGCACGCCGTACAAGTTCGCTCTCCTGTATTATCCCATAAACAGGTCACGTTGCGACACTTGGCATAACTCTCTCTCAGAGAGTCCAATTGAGATCAGACCTGTCAGGATGGAAAGATAACAGGCCGAGTTATCTTAGAAAACTTTTTCAGAGGCCGAAGTTCAAAAAGTGACACGTGGTACGCCGTACAAGTTCGCTCTCCTGTTTTATCCCAAAACAGGTCACGTTGCGACATTTGACATAACTCTCTCTCAGAGAATCCAATTGAGGTCAGACCTGTCAGGATGGAAAGATAACAGGTCAGGCTATCTCAGGAAACTTTTTCA
Organism: Larix kaempferi; assembly: GCA_027924585.1. Classification (NCBI taxonomy): domain Eukaryota; kingdom Viridiplantae; phylum Streptophyta; class Pinopsida; order Pinales; family Pinaceae; genus Larix; species Larix kaempferi. The sequence continues at coordinate 30,734,262 of BSBM01000370.1, read as the reverse complement.
GACACTGTGGATCAAAAAGTTTGGTGTTACACCAGAAACAATCAGGTACATATTTCTGTCAAAACAGAATTATTTTTTGAGTACCTTCATTCATGGCTTCCAGAATTTAGGGCTTTGAAGAAAGTTGGAATTTTTGTAATCGGAGACCACGGTTGGATGCTACTCATCAAAATAGAAATTTAGAGACCAAGATCATAATTTTTGGTTGGGCAGAAGGTCGGGCTTGATCAAACCCTAGTTCGGGACTTTGATCAGAAAAGTGGAAAATTAGGGCTTCTGTAAAAATAGGAATTTTTGAAATCTGTGACCACGGCTGTAAGCTCCTCAGAAAAATAGAAGCTTAGAGCTTTGGATCAAACCTTTTGATTGGGCAGAAGAGTGGGCTTCATCAAAACCCAGTTCAGGGTCACGTCCAGTGAATCCAGAAGTTTCAAAGGCAAAATTGAGGAGTGAAACTTTGCGGTTTTCAAATTCTGAATATACCAATTTGATCAGCTCATCAAGGCGCATATTTCTATCGTTTCGAAAGTTTGAAATTCAAAGTTTGAATTTTTGGGGTTTCTCTGACAAACCCATATCCAGCTCCAGGTCCAGTTCTTGCAAATCAAGTGGATAGGGTTAATCCTAGAAGAAGATGGATTGGTCGCCTGCATAAGTGAAGGAGTTCCTGTTTTAGAGGGAGATAAGGCTAAGGATTTACATAAGGAGATTACAAGCGATCTCGACAGGTATGACTCATCAAGGTATGTTTTGATATTTGTTCTTGATTAAGTTTATGGTATGTTTATCTTCATGTTATTACGGTTAGTACAATCTTGATTTTAGATTTGTCGTATCACCTTAACAAAATTATGAATGCATGATAGAAGATATTCATTGGTTAGGGTGTTTACACTTATAATTGTACTAATGCATTATGGTGTTGTATGAGGTTTATGTTGTCTACTAACATGAAAGGTACACCAAGAAAGACAAATCATGTTCCAGTTCAAGAACATATGATCATGATGACATGAGGATAAAGACTCATCCATTGTCATGGATCTCATAGAAGATCCATTTACGAGGTATGTATAACTTGGTTTTATAATGGCTAACCTATGAGATATACAGGTTACTAGCACAATTCATTGAAGAAGAACAAGAAGACATCATGTGAGTATGTTAGACATAACTAACTAGCATACAAATCCAGGTATGTTTTTCCTATATCAAGATAGAATCCTACCTTGGGTTAGGATCTTATACTATTGTTGATAATGATTATTCATGAAGTCATAGGTTTGAATAATCACAGGTTTTATGCATATTATATCTCTTATCTTGATTGATGATTCAACTAAAGAGTCATAGGTTTGAGTAATTATAGGTTTAGACATGTTATGCTTCTTATGATTTGACTAACCATAAGAATCCTACATCAACCTTGAATGCTAATGCTTATTATTTCTGTTTGAAATAATCATGAGTATACATGCTTGAGATTATTGTGTTTTAATAGTATACTAATGAATGTATGATTTTATATGAGTTCACAAGGATAACACAATCATGATACTAATAAGCATGCATAGGAACCAAGGATGAATATGAGTTAAAGAACAGGTAATCCAGGAAGCAAAGATCAAGAGGGAGTACACTCCAGTGGTTTATGAAAGGATGCAGATATTCAGAGGGAGTTGACCATCTCTCTTCATTCCACAACATAAAGTTGTAGAAGAAGCTACTGCAGATTAGGACTCCAGTAGCTCCTGCAAGAAAGCGAAGACTCAGAGGGAGTCCACCCAACGAACAAACAAAGATAAGTATTTTAATTATCATTTCTTGCATATATGTTTGTTTAAATAAAATTGTTCAATGATGTATATGCTCATGTTCCTAGACTTAGGATATGTATTGTGCATATTAGAATAGTTGCATTGATGAACAGTATACTACTAATATACATGGGTAAGTGGCCTATGGCACTGTACAACATTCCATTGCTACTTATCTAGAATGAAACCTCTTTGCTGACATGTTGGGAGTTGTGCACACTCTTAACAATGTTCTGGTAGAGATTGGAAGGCATCTAGAAAGTTACGGGATATGGATAAATGTTGTATTGAAGCATTGGCAAAGATAATTGCATGACTGTATGACATATTTCTTTATGTGTAAGAATTTGTTCTGAAAACTGTGAGATGTTTTCTAATCATGCAATTTAACTTGTTGTGTAGGAAAGATCGTATGCCATCTCCTACAAAACAAGAACTACAACATTTGTTCAGCAACAAAATTATCTATTGAAGATATTGAAGTTCCCAGGATGAAGAAATGGAATGCCATGATCCGTCGATCATGAAGAATGATGTTTGGGATGTAATCCCAAGACTTGAAGGGAAGTTTGTTATGACTTCCATATGGATCTATCAAGATAAAGCATGCTGCAGATGGCAACATAGAGAAATATGAAAGTGATGAAATAGAAGATACACTAGATGGATTTCAAGACAGCTTTCTTGAATAGTTGTATGTGGATGACATGTTTGTAACAAGAGATGATAGATTGATTGTCGACACGCAGCGGAAGCTTGCTGCTGAGTTCGAGTTGAAGAACTTGGGGATGATGCACTATTTGTTTTGGCATGGAGGTGTGGCAGAGTGCAGATGGAATCTTCCTTGGACAAAGGAAGTATGTAGTAGAGATCCTGAAGAGGTTCGGGATGATGGACTGCAAGGATATGGCCACACCTATGGCATCGAATCTGAAGCTTCTATGTGATGCTTCATCTGAGCCAGTTGATGTCTCCATGTATCGTCAGATGATTGGGTCCTTGATGTACCTAACGAACACGAGACCAGACATTTGCTTTGCTGTGAACACAGTGGGCTAGTTCCTGACGGATCTGAGGAGTGTTCACCTGGTTGCTGTAAAGCATGTTCTGAGGTACCTGAAGGGTACAGTGGATTATGGGCTCAAGTATGAAGCGAATCAAAAGTTTAACCTGCAGGGTTATGTTGATTTAGATTGGGCTGGCAGTGCTGCAGATAGGAAGAGCACATCTAGGTGTTGCTTCAGTATGGGATCAGGTGTGATCTCTTGGTTTAGCAGGAAGCAGTCCTGCGTAGCACTAAGTACAGCTAAGGCTGAGTATGTTGCAGCATGTTCAGCCAGTTGTGAGGCAGTATGGCTACGGAAGCTACTGTATGAGTTATTTGATCTCCCGTTGGATGCTACTGGTATCTTCTATGATAACCAGAGTTGTGTGAAGCTGTTCGAGAACCCAGTGTTTCATGACAGGTCAAAACACATAGAGATCAAATATCACTATATCAGGGATATGGTGCAGAGAGGAGCTGTGAAGCTCCTATATGTTGCGACAGACGAGCAGATTGCAGATGTGCTGACGAAGCCACTAGCCAGGGTGAAGTTCGAGTACTTCAGAGAGAGGCTTGGCGTGCTTCAGATCGAGGATACTTCGAGGAAGAAGTGATGGACACATTTGCTGAAGCCATTCCAAGCATGTTGTAAGGGGGATCCTTCACATGGCTGTGGATGTAAGCGCTGGATGATGAGCATCAGGATGATGTTCTGGTTTCTGCTTAGATATGATCAGTTGGATCATTATATGTATGTATGTATGCATCATGTTGGATGCTGGATATGATCAGTTGGATCATTTATATGTATGTACGCATCATGTTGGATGCTAGATATGATCGGTTGGATCATGTGTATGTATTTTGTATGAACGCATCATGTTGGATGTTGTTGGATACATTTTGTGGATCATGTATCTATGTATGATCAGGTAGATCATGGATGCTGATGGATACATTGTGTGGATCATGTATCTTTGTATGATCAGGTAGATCATGTATGTTGATGGGTACATTGTGTGGATCATGTATCCTTGTATGATCAGGTAGATCATGTATGTTGATGGGTACATTGTGTGGATCATGTATCTTTGTATGATCAGGTAGATCATGTATGATTGATGGATACATTGTGTGGATCATGTATCTATGTGTGCATCAGATGGATGCATTGTATGATCAGGATGATCGTGGATGACGAGCTTCTCCAGATGACATGCAGCAGGATGTTGCAGTGATGATGATGAGTATCAGATGATACTTTGTGGCCGTGGATCAGGTTGTGCAGGAAAGCATGTAATTTGTGCCCTGGGAGATTTGCAGATGGTCTTTCGAGGTTTTGCCTATGGCATGTAATTCGGTGCCCTGGGACATCTGGCAAATGCTCTTGCGAGGTTTTGCTTGGGAGGACATGTAATTTGTGCCCTGGGAGATCTGCAGATAGTCTTTCGAGGTTTTTCCTATGGCATGTAATTCGGTGCCCTGGGATATATGGCAGATGCTCTTGCGAGGTTTTGTCCTATGGCATGTAATTTGCTCCTGGGAGATCTGGACAGGATGAAAAAGGCCTCAGATGCTTCAGCCAGGTTTTTCCATGACCACATGTAATTTGCTCCTGGGAGATCTGGACAGGATGAAAAAGGCCTCAGATGCTTCAGCCAGGTTTTGTGGTGAGATCACATGTAATGTGCTCCTGGGAGATCCGACAGGTAGAGCCGCATGCTCGTAACAGCCTGGGATGCTTCAGCCAGGTTTTGTGATGGGTCACATGTAATGTGCTCCTGGGAGATCCTACAGGTAGAGTTGTGTGATCGTAATAGCCTGGGATGCTGCAGCCAGGTTTTGTGATGCACGTAATAAGTCCTGAGGATTCCACAGTATGGCTAGTGATGATGAAGACCTGCAGGTGGTGGGCCTACATCTAGTATGAAAAAGGACTGGCTCTGTAGAACTTCCTATGACGAGTATATTCAGAGATTGATTGAGATAGCAGCAGCAGTGATGATGATGATGATGACTTGATGACGATTATCCAGTGACGATGATCCAAAGAAGATGACTTGTGCTAGAAGAACTGTGCTGAGAAATACCTTCCTAGTTAAGAGGGAGTGTTGATGTATATGTAAATTCGGAATGTATTTCACATATATGTATATTGTATTCCTATAGAGATGTTATTATTCCTCTATACGGAAGTGTCGTCATTTATATTGTAAGTGTCGTAACTTATACTTGATGGGTTATTAGACCACCTTGTTTGGGTTCGGCCCTGTATAAGTCATGTGGGTCAAAGGGTCATTAGGCCACCCTATTGGGGTTCGGCCATGTGGGTCAAAGGGTTATTAGACCACCCTATTGGGGGTCGGCCCAGTCAACATTATGTTATTTGGTTAAGTTCGAGCCTACATGAGTTAGGTAAAAAGGCAAGTCAAGTCATGTATAAATAGAGTGTGGGAGGCACTCTATTTACTCACTCACTTCTCACACATGCACTCAAGGAGGAGTGGCGCACTTATGGAGGAGGAGGATCTGCTGCTAGGTTGTGTCTATCTCTTATGGTTGGTTGTATCATTGCTCTATCTATCTCTGAGGAAGTTATTGGGGTTTTTCACCTTTATGGTTTTCCCCAAGTAAATATTTGTGTCTCTTGTGTGCTTGCATTATTGTCTCCATGATTGATATGCTGTAGATATGTTGTACATGTTGTTCTCTCAGTTAAGATCCTAGATCATATTGAAGTAAAATTCTGAAAATTTAACATGCCTTCCACTCCCTCTCTGGATTCATGATAGGTTTCTCGTACCTAGGGTTCTTCTCCAAGTGAAGCTTATAAGTGTCGCACGTATATTTTAAATGTTGGCCAACTGCAGAGCTGACCATGTCTCTATTAAATGTGTCCACCCCAAAGAGACCTTCCAAATAATCCAAAAGTTCTTTTTTGATTTTGGAATTCTGTGAATTCCACCTCATGCGTATGGTGGGACAAAAAATCAACAATGCCTTGGTCTTCAAGTGCCTATAAAAATCATTATTTCCTACACACAAGAAATATATCATCATTAATTTAAAAATAATAATCTAGATGATTTATGTTGGAGATGGACAGCATGAAACAGGTAAAATATTAAAAATTACCTGGAAGTTTTACTTGCTTTAATGGAATTCCTTCATCATTAACCATAAATGTCCCCTAAAGGGTCCCCGTGGAGGTAACACATCTCGCTCCAGGAAATGAAACCATATAATTGGCCAAATCATCATCCTCATCTCTGTTATCACCTCCAGTGCTTGGCTATGTGGATCTTTGGGGTTCCATGCCATGGCTACCCACTACATGTGTGGAAGGTGGAGAACTGAATAGCCTGGGAGGTATACTATTTCCTGTGTCTGGAATATGTGGCATTTGCATAGCCCCACTACTACCAAGACCATGCATGTTGAGATCCACAGGTTGCAAAAATATCTGTATAAGAAAGTAACATGTTTCTTCGTTTAGATAACATAAAATTAAAAAAAAAAACTCTCATAATTGTTATTCAAAATAAAAATATCACTTTAAATTATGGTTATTACCTTATATGTGTTAAGTTGTGTCATAAGTTGAAAGATCATTTCCTCGATTTCAGGAGTTTGATCTACAATGTCTAACAAGTGATCAAGTTCCATGTTGGATTTATTGATATTTTTATATATTAGTACCTTTGGGTCAGGGGATGAGTACAAATTCGCTTCACCAAGTGAATCATGGGCATCATGGCCCGTAAACTACATATTTCAACAAAAGAAGTGCTATTTCAGTTTTCTAAAAAATTAAAATAACTGATTGGCATAGAAATAAGATTATATAACCAAATAATATAATTCACGGTAAATGTAAGTCAAAATTGTCACTAGTTTACATGTTCTACGGCTGGCCCTTTTCCACGATCATCCTGCCACATTATAATATAATTAGAACCGCGAAATATTTAAAAAATTGTTAAAGATAACAAAAATTATTGCCAGACAAGTAAAATTATACATACTAATAATAAATTTCATAGTAAATGTAAATTAAATTTTTTGATTGTTTACCGATTCTGAGGCTTTTTCTTTACCTCGATCATCCTACCATGTTATAACATAATCACAACTGTGAATATAGAAAAAAAATTAGTAAATATAACAAAAAATTGATCGCCACAAATATAAAATTATATAGACAAATAATAAAATCCATGTTAAATGAAAAACAAAATTGTTAATTGTTTACTTGTTTACTTGTTATGAGGCAATTCCTTTCCCACAATCAACCTGCCATAATACAATGAAATTAGAACCACGAAATATTTAATACATTATTTAAGAAAAAAAAAATATAATGAAATAAGTATATGTTGCTTAAATAGGTGTTGCATAAGTATCCGCACAGTATTATTCGATGTATCTACTTGATTCAAATGGTAATCCACTAGTAACTCTTCCCCGGGATCTATCTTTTTTATTGCGCACACAACTACCTGATTTCCTTCGCCTACCTTAAATAGGAAATTTGGTTGCTTGTTTGTTGTTCCGGGTCATGTGATATTTATAAACTCTGTGATATTGTTGGAAGCTTTAGGCCTTCCATCAATATAGATAGTCTCCCCCTTATTTTTATGGTTGTATTTTACATGTATATAATTTGCAGCAAGTGCATATCTCCACATACTTCACATGTACCGGACCAACACAATCCAATATTTTGTGAGGCACCTACAACAATTAATTAATACGAATATGCGAAATAGCAGAAATGACAGAACTCAGAATCACTTTTATATTGATCACAAGCCACTTCAAGGGGGCAACCTCCTATGAGCAAGCTCAATACAAATAACTTCATGGTGCCTTCATAGGTCTCAACACACACTTATATACTAATTCTAGGCACCAATACTATGGGTCAAAACCATGGGCCGTTACAAACTATGGATCAACAATACTACGGGCGACCTTACAAAGCATATGCGCCAACAACAATAACACAAACTAGTGATCAACAAATACTACGGGACGACTTACAAAGAATATGCGTCCAACAACAACATACTAACAAAGTAAAGGCATGGGTTCCTAACATCCCCTCCCCCTTAAAAAAAGCTTTGTCCTCAAAGCTTTAGATGTGGAAATTGTTGTTGAATCTGAAGGAGTGGTTCCCATGTAGCATCCTCTGGTTGCATGCCGTGCCACTGAATTAAGACCTCTGTGATAGAGCGAGAGCAAAGCTGACGCGTGCGCCGATTGAGGATGGCCTCTGGCTCCAAAAGGATGGATCCTTCATTATCCAGTTCGTGTAAAATCGTTTGTCCACTGATGTTGGTGCCAAGAACTTTCTTCAGACAAGAGACATGAAAGACTGGATGAATGCGAGAAGAAGGAGGAAGTTCCAATTTATGAGCAACGGACCCAATCTTCTGAAGAATCCGATATGGCCCATAGAACTTTGGAGCGAGCTTATGACGCCCTTTGAGTTTCAAGGATGATTGTTTGTACAGCTGGAGATGAAGAAAAACCATATTGCCGACTTGAAAAGTGCGCTCAAAATGATGCTGATCAGCGTGTTGCTTCATGCGATTTCTTGCCATGTGAAGATTGTCCCGCAAAATGCGAAGAATCTGATCGCGGTTTCGAAGGACCGTGTCAACTTCCTGAACTGGTGAACTGGTGGGGGTGTATGGAAGAAGAGCTGGAGGTGCCTGACCATAGACTGCTTCACATGGGATCATTTTAGAGGCAGTGTGGTAAGAGGTATTGTACCACCATTCAGCGAGAGGGAGCCATTTTTCCCACTGATGTTGTTGTTCCGAGGTGAAGCAACGAAGATAAGTTTCCAAGCATTTATTGACAATTTCAGTCTGACCATCTGTTTGTGGGTGATACCCCGAACTCATCTTCAGTTTGGTGCCAGTGTGGCGAAATAGTTCTGTCCAAAAATGACTGGTGAAAGTCGCATCACGATCCGAGACAATGGAAGAAGGGATTCCATGAAGACGAAAGATCTGGTCCAGAAAAATTTGAGCGACGGAGGAGGCTGTATAGGGATGGCTGAGAGCACAAAAATGACTATATTTGGAGAGGCAATCAACCACAACGAGAGTCACTGTCTTCCCGCCAGCTTTAGGGAGCCCTTCAATGAAATCCATAGAAATATTTATCCAAATCCGTGTAGGTATGGGCAAGGGTTCAAGCAATCCTGGAAGGGGTGTTGTTTCACCCTTATTGCGCTGGAAGGTATCACATTCGGCCACCATCTGTTGAATTGTCCTTTTCATGCCCTGCCAAAAGAAGTTACGCTGTTCTCGTTCATACGTTTTGAGGAACCCAGAGTGCCCTACCGATGGAGAAGCATGGAGTTCATAGAAGACAGCCTGTTGAAGATCTGTGCTCTGGGGAAGCACCAGACGACCCTTGTATCGCAGAGAAGCACCATCCCAAGAGTAATTTGGTACAGCAGAAGGGTTGTTGGTCAAGCATTGGATGATTTGAGATAAGGAGGAGTCATTGACATAACCTTGTTGAACAGATTGCAACCAATTTGGAACAGGCATAGAAATAGCTGAAAGAGAACCTTGGGCATCAAATGTGCGAGAGAGAGCATCTGCCACAATATTGTCTTTACCCTTCTTGTAAGTGATCTCATAGTCATAACCCATGAGTTTTCTAACCCATTTATGTTGTGCCAGGGAGGAGACACGCTGGTCCAAGAAATATTTTAGACTCTGATGATCCATCTTGATGCAGAAAGGATTCCCTAATAGGTATGGGCGCCATTTCTGTAGTGCATGCAAAATAGCCATCATTTCCTTCTCATAGGTAGAGGCAACTAAATTCTTTCCTGAAAGGGATTTGCTGGTGAATGCAATGGGGTGTTCATTTTGAAGGAGAACAGCACCAAGTCCATTACCGCAAGCATCACTCTCAATAGTGAACGGCTTGGAAAAATCGGGCATAGCTAGCACAGGTGTAGTACACATAGCTTGTTTTAGTTTGTCAAATGCACACTGAGCAGCAGGTGTCCATGTGAAGGCATCCTTTTTCAATAGAGCAGTTAATGGAGCTGCGATCTTCCCATAATCCTTGACAAACTTGCGGTAGTAGCCATTCAACCCCAAAAAACCACGAAGGCTCTTGAGTGTCTGAGGATGCGGCCAATTGTTCATGGCATCGATTTTGGCAGGATCCACGCGAACCCCTTGTGCTGAGATAATGTTCCCGAGATACTCAACTTCCTTCTGTCCAAAAACACATTTAGACTGCTTGGCATGGAGATGATGGTCAGAGAAAAGTTGCATGACAAGATCCAAATGCTGGAGATGTTCATCCCATGTTTTACTGTAGATGAGGATATCATCAAAGAATACCAGAATAAATTTCCGCAAGTAGGGTCGAAATATTTTATTCATTAAGTCCTGGAATGTGGAAGGAGCATTAGTGAGGCCAAAGGGCATGACCAAAAACTCATAATGGCCATCATGTGTGTGGAAAGTTGTTTTAGGGATATCATCCTCATGAACCCGAATTTGATGATACCCAGAACAAAGATCCAACTTGGAGAAAAAGTGAGCCCCATGAAGCTCATCAACAACAGGAATTGGAAACTTATCCTTGATGGTGAGGTGATTAAGTGCTCGGAAGTCAATGCAGAGGTGCCATGACCCATCTTTTTTGCGGACAAGAATAACTGGAGAAGAAAAGGAACTAGTGCTTGGGCGAATAATACCTTGCTTCAATAAGTCCCGAACGAGCATTTCAATCTCCGTTTTTTGGTGAAATGGGTAGCGATAGGGCCTGATGTTGGGAGGAACGCTGCCAGGAAGGAGCTTAATACGATAGTCTTCTGGCCTGGAAGGTCGCAATCCCACTGGTTCAGCAAATACACCTGTATATCGATCCAGAATTTGTTGTAGATCCAAGGGAGTAGTGGAGACCGCTGATGGTTGCATCTAGATGGAATGGATCTGAGTGATGACACCATGTGAATTCTTCTTGTGGATTTTTTCCATGTGATGTGAATTGATGATGCTGAGAGAACCTGGTTGCAATCCTGTCAATGTGTGTTTTGGTCCATTGAGGGAAAACTGCATCCAAAGTTCAGCAAAATCCCATAAGATAGGGCCAAGTGTGCGTAGCCATTGAGCGCCCAAAACCACATCACATCCGCCTAAGGGCAAGGCAAACATGTCAGAGCACAAGGTATAATCTCCCATAGAGATACGCACATTTCGACACTTCCCTTTGCAAGGTAAGGTGCCCCCATTGGCAACCATGACTTCAAAGTTGGAGCAAGGATGGATAAAACAATCAGCTTGTTTGGCGATCCGAGGGTCAATGAAATTATGAGTGCTACCAGAATCAATGAGTATTATAAGAGGAAGCTTCTTGAAGTAACCCCTGACCCGCATTGTTTGGGGGGTGGTGATTCCAGCTAAAGCATGGAGAGATATCTCTGGCTGGTCATCCTGATACGGAGGGTCAATAGGAGGTTCCTGAATGTCGACCGACGCATCTAGTGTTTCTGGATTGTCGTCACCAATTTCAGAGGCAGGCGGAGACTCCACATCCAAGAGATAGAGATTTTGCTCAACACATTTATGTCCCCGAGTGAATTTCTCATCACAATTATAGCAAAGCCCCTTTTCTCTGCGTGCTTGCATCTCTGTTTCTGACAAACGCTTGATAGGAGTCGGTCGAGGAGCCTGCAGTATAGGTGGTCGCTGAGAACCCATATTTCAGAAGGGAACAAAAGTGGGCTTGGAGCGTTGTTGGGATGCAATCTTATCTTCTGCCAACTTAGCCAACCCTAGTGCTTCCATCATTATGTTGGGACAGAACATTTTGACCTCAGAGCGGATGGCATCCTTTAGACCACTGATAAAACAACTCCGGTAAAATTCATCAGACAATCCTTCGGTGTGGTTGGCTAGATTCTCAAATTCGGTTTGATACTCTCTCACAGTGCCAGTTTGGCGAAGTTTAGTGAGGGCTCCTGTGAAGTCATCAAAAGCACTAGTACCAAATCGTTGCAAAAGGAGCTGGAAAAAGTCTGGCCATTTGGGCTCTAGATGAGCCTTGATGTACCAACGGTACCACTGAAGAGCTTCCTGTTCCAAATGAAAGGATGTCAACGGAACTTTGTTGACATCAAAAGTATTATGCAAACTGAAATACTGTTCTGCACGATAGATCCATCTAGTTGGATCGGTACCATTGAAGCGAGGAAAATCAAGCTTCGGACCACGGAAATTGCTGGAAGAAGAGAACCCATTGTCTGTTGAAGACTCGGACTGTCGTTTGTTGTTCATAGCTGAATGTTCAAGATGGAGACCGAGAAATTTTTCATCCAGATCCTGGAGTTTGGCTTGGATGGCTGAAAGTGCGTCCTCCATGGTTTTTGCTCCTGCACGGGTGACAACCATAACAAGGAATTTTTTTTTATTTTTTTTTTTTCATCCAGATCCTGGAGTTTGGCTTGGATGGCTGCAAGTGCGTCCTCCATGGTTTTTGCTCCTGCACGGGTGACAACCATAACCAGGAATTTTTATTTTTTTATTTTTTTATTTTTATTTTTCTTTTTCGGTTTCGGTTGACTAGGTAGGAAAACAAAAACAGAAACTACTTTAGTAGAGGAAAATCTGGACTTGGGAAAAAATCAGAAGGGTAATTGGTGTTTGACTAGGTTTTGGACACTGTTGGATAGACAGGGAAGCAAAAATGAGGATTTCAGAAGCGGGGTGAAAGAATGGGAAAATTTGGCAGAGGGGAACAAAGAAGCAGAATTCAGAAATGAACTTTGTGGTAAAATTTGAAGGTGATTGGGTGAAATCTGAGGAAGTTATGGCAAACCCTAAAAATAGACAAATGTGGGATTTCGGGCTTTGGGAAGGGGAATTGGGGATAGGGTCCTCAGGACTGAAATATGCAGAATGGGATGACAGGCGTTCCCCGAAAATTTCAAGGGAAACAGAGTGAAAATAAGGGAGATATGGAGAAAAAATTGAAATTTTTTTATTTTTTATTTTTCCAGACTCGAGCGGCTACGGCTCGAAAGAGATCTGGAACAGCGCCGAATGGATTGAAAACGGCTGAATCTGGAACGGCGCAGCAGTGATCGACAATAGTTCAGCTGAAAGTAGATATGGACCCCAGGTATGTGCGGCTTCCTAACAGTTCAGGGGTTTCACTCGGCCACCAATGCTATCTGACGGCTTGCGTATTGGGGCAGTACCCCTCACTCCACGGCTCAGGTAAAACTAATAACCTCTTTGCCACAAACGACAACTCTTGGTTTACCTCACGGGTGGGAACTAGTCATTCAAATAGGGGTCATTGCCCTTTTCGCTGGCAGGTCCTCTCAATGGGCCAGCTACTTCGGGGTTCCTGTGGTACTGCTCACAATGAGTTTTAGGGCTTATGCCCAAGTACTTCCCACAGTTAAGCGGATAGGGATTATTCCCAAATCCGAACCTGCAACAGATGCAAAAAAAAAATTGGCAGAAATTTCACCCAGCGAGCCCAAGAAAGTGCTCTGATACCAGATGTGAGGCACCTGCAACAATTAATTAATACGAATATGCGAAATAGCAGAAATGACAGAACTCGGAATCACTTTTATATTGATCACAGGCCACTTCGAGGGGGCAACCTCCTATGAGCAAGCTCAATACAAATAACTTCACGGTGCCTTCATAGGTCTCAACACACACTTATATACTAATTCTAGGCGCCAATACTATGGGTCAAAACCATGGGTCGTTACAAACTATGGATCAACAATACTACGGGCGACTTACAAAGCATATGCGCCAACAACAATAACACAAACTATTGATCAACAAATACTACGGGACGACTTACAAAGCATATGCGTCCAACAACAACATACTAACAAAGTAAAGACATGGGTTCCTAACATATTTGTAGTCATAACATGGTCCGACATAGTCCATCAATTCAATCATTGTATTGTATTTTACAGTTATTCCATCCATGGAAAATAGCCCTCGACAATGTAGTGAGAATGGTGCAATGTGATACATCTGATTGTCGACATTGAAGTCAGTGTTCAAAGGAGGAAATTCATTAGGTACCCATTGTTTCACCAAATGTTGATACCTGAGTGGCACCTTGATGTCTCCTATGCTCTCATCATCGTAGGAGCATGATCCTCCTTCGGCAAGAAAAAATTCCATATGTCTACTTAATTTTATTTTGACCTTTTCACCTTTGGTCGTCCTTTGCCTATCAGATCTACTATATGAAGACACATTTCATTCTGTTTGTCCTGAGATTCTCTCACTCAATGAAGAAATATCTGGTAGGTACCTATTTGGTTCTACCTTTAGTTGATCAAATCAGATATATAGTTAGCTAAAATTCAAATAAGGGCATATCAATGACATATAATTCAACATCAAGAAATGTAATATTGTGTCTATCCTTTGACTTCTCAACTTCAGTACTCTAGGTCTTATTAAACCCATGCACCTTTAACAAATGCAGTTCATCTTTGATGTTGATTTAGTTAGTCTTTGAAATTGATGAATAATTGGATCCATGCCCTCTCAAGGAATATTGTCTATATGTGTTCTGTACAATAACTGAGTTTTTATCATCACCATATAAGGAAGGTCCAAACTGGATGATCTCGCAATGAAATAAAAATAAAGATACGCATATCAATGAAGTGGAAGGTGAGATCAATGAACTACTATTTCCAGGGACTTTCTAGAGCTCTTCATTCATAAATTTTAGAAAATGTATGAGGAACGTCCCCAACCAAAGATAATAGACATTATCAAGGTGGACTCATTTGTTCCCAATATAGTGTCAGAAGAGGAAAATAGAGCCATGTTTGACAAGATTAGTTCAAATGAGAGTCTTACAAGAATTTGGTCTTTCAAAAGGGATAAGAGTCTAGGAAAAGGAAACTAGAAAATTTAGTTCTTTGAAGGATTCTACAAGGCGTCCTTGTGTTAAAGTAATAATCAGTAACATGTAACCATCAGTATAAGACTAACAATAACAAGTATAATTAAGATAAAATTAGGGTACTTACCTGAAGTGTGGGACCCTTCCTGTTTTATACAAAAATTTTACTTTTAGAATGATCTGAGCCTCTCATAGGCCAATCGACACTAGGAACTAGTTGTCCTTGCTAGATGGTAAGTACAAACCAGAGAGAGAGATGATGGAGCTGAGGTACAGTCAAACAGGGATGCTCAATGATAGTCAGAAAACACAGTGAAAGTCAATAAAATCCCAACATGAAGGATGTCCAGTATATGCAAACACAAAAGTTCAAAACCTAGGGGATGGCAACAATATGACTTCAATTAATCAACACAAGGGATCCTAAGAGAACTAATATGTCCAATACAAGGCCATTTGGTTCAATGTAAATAAACCAAGTTTGAATACAAGGGTAAAAAATAGACACCACGCACATTTGACCCAATGACAACATTTGAATTTTTTCATATATTGTTATTCATTTGGTACTTATGCTATATAAGCACATTACAATGTACATTTATATTGGGATCAATGTTAGGGAGGTACACGTATTGATGTGGTAGTTGACACATGGAAATATGACATATTTTACAAGGGAAAAGTTTTTGATGAAGATGGACATTTGGGAGAGAAAGTTAAAACACGTTATCCTTATCTTGTCAATTATTTGTTTGGAACATGTGCTATGGTTAGTCAATAAAAAAGCATAATGTCCAATACTGAATTAACCGACACCAACCTACCTCCTCAAGACAACCACATATGGCACCAACATGTCACTCTAGATTTGATCCTCTTGAATATCCCCAACCATTCTACAAATTTGTAATAATTTGGTTTTTAATTTAAAACCTTGGTCTAGAGGACCATAGTTTAAAGAAAATATTTGATAAGTTAGTCTTTCGATATTTTCTTCCATTATTTTGAAAAATAAACAAGATTTATTCAAGTTCACTTCCATTCCAGTTGCACTACAATAGGTTTCCAAAAGGTTCTTATAGTGCCTCATTTCTCTTGATATACCTTGATCTTCCTTGTTTATTAGAGACAACTTCAACCAATCCAAGTTATATGCTAAGGAATGATTATTTCAATGCTTTGTCCGAGCATAAGAGAGACTTACCACTACATCATATATAACTAGAATGTTCGGGTACACAGGGTACTACCAAAGGACCGAACACCAAGAGAAACCACTTCACACAAACAGATCACAGATCAACACACCGATGTTTTGACGTGGTTTAAACCCTCTTGAGGGAAACACTCCACGGCCCCGGCCAAATAGCTTCTACGGGACAATTTATTATGCAAAGAAAGAAAGTTACAAATGAGCTTCTCATAATCGATCAACTAAACAATGACCCTCCATGCTCTTTAAATAGATATCATGGACCAATCGGGTGTTAAGCCATGAATTAAGGTTAGGTTTGATCTAAGAGAAGTTGAGCCGTCGGATCACTCTATGTCGGGAACATATCGTGACCGTCGGATTAAGTATTTACAAATGCATACTAATGCATACTAAAGAAACACACTATCCCTAACGGATATATTACACAAGTTGATATTAACTAACTCCTAAGTGTCTAAATATCCTAACATCCCCCCTTAAGAACAACTTGGGATAGGATTGAAGGATTTACAAAAGTGACATTATTAGGACAAGGAAGGAGGCATTAGAGCCTATCCCCCCTTAATGACAAGTTCCTGAACTCCTGACATAGATCGAAGTTTAGAAAACTTCACTTATGTTAGAGACTTGGTGAAGATGTCTGCAACTTGATCATCTGTAGGGAAAAAGAGCATTTCAAGAACACGATCATGAACAATATTTCTGATGAAGTGCATATGTAGCTCAATGTGTTTGCTGCGTTGATGTAGAACTGGATCTTTGGCAAGCTTGATGGCACTTTGATTGTCGCACCAAAGTGGAGTAGTCTGCTGCTGCTCGAATCCAAACTCTGAAAGGATCTGCCGAAGCCATAAAGCTTCCTGACTGGCATTAACTGCTGCTCGATATTCTACCTCTGCTGAAGAAAGAGCAAGAGCTTGTTGTTTCTTACAATCCCAAGTAATAGGTCCAGATCCCAAACTGAAAACATAACCTGCAGTAGACTTTCGATCATCAGGATCGCCGGCCCAATTTGAATCAGTGAAACCAACCAACAAAGGTTTCCCCCCTGTACTGTAATGAATCCCAAACTGAACTGTACCTAAAATATATCGAAGTATTCTTTTAGTTGCTTTCCAGTGACTTTCATGAGGTGTCTGCATATAACGGGCAACACGACCAACGGCAAAGGAAAGGTCAGGACGGGAATGAGTCAAGTATAAGAGACTACCAACAAGCTGACGATACAAGGTGGCATCGACTTCAAGTGAAGTACAAATGGCAGAAAGTTTGACTCCAGACTGGAAGGGAGAAGGGGCTGGTGTACAATCTTCCATGTGAAAGCGACAAAGAAGGTCACAAGCATACTTAGACTAAGAAAGAAGGATTCCTTCTTTGGTTTGCAGGACTTGGAGACCAAGAAAATAATGCAAATGTCCTAAGTCTGACATTTCAAAATTTTGATTAAGACTGGATTTCACATGGGTTATAAGCTGAGGGTCACTACCAGTAAGAATAAGGTCATCAACATATAGAACAAGTATGATGAGATGGTTTCCTACTTTCTTGGTATAGACATTGGGATCAGAATGGCATCTAGAAAAACTACTGTCAAGGAGAAAGTTGTCCATTTTGGCATACCAAGCTCTAGGAGCTTGCTTAAGGCCATATAAGGATTTCTTAAGGCGGCAGACAAGGCTAAAGTTATTCTAAACATAGCCAGGAGGTTGTTCCATGTAAATTTCCTCCTGTAAATCACCATGTAAGAAGGAAGGCTTGACATCCATTTGATGGACTTCCCAGTTGTGTAAGGCTGCAAGGGAAAGAACAAGGCGGATGGAGTTCATTTTTGCGACGGGAGCAAAGGTTTCATTGTAGTCAATCCCTTCAACTTGGGAAAAACCTTTGGCAACTAACATTGCCTTAAGTCTTTCAAAACTTCCATTTGATGCATACTTAGTTCTGTAGACCCATTTACATCTGACAAGTTTTCTTCCTTTTGGAAGAGGTACAAGATCCCAAGTATCATTCACCATTAAGGAATGATATTCTTCATCCATGGTTGCATCCCAATCTGGATTCCTTGAAGCTTCTGCAAAAGTTTATGGATCATGATTCTCAGAAACTTGAGCCAAAAGAGAAGAGGCTCGCTGAAACTGAGAACGTGTTCGACGTTGATCTCTAGGATCACCGGAAAGCTCACCAGTTGCTTCATATGTTGAACGGACCCATCGAGGAAGCACTTGTACTCGTGCAACTAGAGGAACATGAGCAGGCGGAGGTGGATTTTCATCCTCACTGTCATCATCAGAAACTGGAGTTGGAAACCTGTCAAGGAAGTTGGAAGAAGAAGAAGAAGGCACAAACGTCGAATCAGGGTCGCAGGCCAAAGATGGCACAATCGTCGAGTTAGGCTCGCAGGCCAAGAGATTTTCATCAAATTTAACATCTATTCTAATGATTATATCATGAGAATGTGGTTGAACAAGTCTATAACCTTTTACATCTTCAGAATATCCAACAAATATGCACTTTTCACTTTTAGGCTGCAATGCTTTCCGTTTTTCATCTGGAATGTGAGCCCATGCTTCACTACCAAACACATGAAAGTGACTTACATCAGGTTTAGTTTTACTCCATGCTTCTTCCGGTGTTATACCTTGTAATGTTTTTGTGGGGGTGCGATTAACTATGTAATTTGCACAATTTATGGCTTCAGCCCAAAATTGAAGACTTAGTCCCTTAGATTGGATCATACAATTAGCCATTTCTTTTAAAGTGCGGTTCTTCCGCTCAGCTACACCATTTTGTTGTGGTGTATATGGAACAGTGTGCTGTTGTTGGATGCCTTATTCAGTGCAGAAAGTAGTGAAATGTTTGTTAACATATTCTCCTCCATTGTCAGATCTTAACTTAATCATTTGATGACCAGATTGTTTTTCAACAAGGGCCTTGTAGGCCAAGAACATGTTAAATACTTCGCTCTTAAGTTTTAGGAAATAAACCCAAGTGCGTCTGGTGTAATCATCAATGAAAGTTAAGAAATATTTGAAACCAGAAAAGGAAGCAGATGGAAGAGAACCACACAAGTCACTATGCACAAGCTCCAAGGGAACCGAGGCGTGCCAAGAGGCACGTTTGTCAAAACTGTCCCGATGATGTTTTCCGAGTACACAACCGGAGCAAACACCATCCCTGCAAGATACCATCGGAAGACCTACCACCATATTTTCTTTACATAGTTGTTGCAATGAGCGATAATTTAAGTGACCAAATCGCTCATGCCAAAGTTTGCTCAAGTTATCACTATGAGCAACAAAAACTGAAGGGAAAGGTGATGACCCAAAGTTGTTAAACTTGTACAACCTGGTAATATCATCAACAATTCCGGTAGCTAGGACCTGTTGAGGATCTTTAAAATCCTTGATTACAACTTGGTGAGGTGTAAAGGTCACAGTTTTACCTTCACCAGAATGAGTGATCTGATAGACTGATAACAGATTGCAGGAAATTCTTGGAACACATAGTACATCACTAAAATGACCATTATCTACTGGAACTATTCCAGCTCCTACAACACTTAGAGATCTATCATCACCAACAAATATTTGTTTGGTGTTACATTCATGCATAGTAGAAAAGATGGCTTGATCCTAAGCCATATGATAAGATGCTCCAGAATCAATGAGCCATTCATTTGAAGTAGAAGAAGAAGATGCATTATAAGAATAACCAGAAGCACAAAGTGCATGTCCATGAGAGGTAGATTCTGAAGGCGAATCTAGGCTAATGTGGTGCTTCTTCATTGCTGCTTCCAAGGCTGCCATCTTCTTGAAACACTTAGATTCATCATTATTATCTTTCCCGCAATAGTTGCAATGACGCTCAGTCTTCTTGCCTTTTGGCTTGGATCCTTTGTCATTTTTTAAAGAAGGAGCTGACTGAGAGGGTTTGGGACCCCTGTTTGACTTATTATTGCAAAAATTTTGTTTCTTGGGAGGGTTGGACTTTTCTTTCTGTTGGGATAATAAGGCTTTCCCAGATGTACCTGCATTGTTGATTATTCCAAGATGAATGAGTTTATCTTGTTCTCTAATCAAGGAATCACAAAAGGATTCAAGACTAGGATCTTAATAGCTAGCTGCATTCAAGGATGCTTTCATGGAGTAAAATGTAGATACAAAAACAGAATATGCAGGTCCAAGTTTTGAAAGAATATGATAAATGCATTGTTTGTCTTCCCTCTCAATCTTACATTCTGCACATAAGAGATTAAGAGTTTTGTACTTAGATAAATAATATTGAATGCATGAAAAGTCACTTGGATTTAAAGAAATCAACTCATTTTCGAGTTGGTGACCTCGAATTTCATTTTGTTTACCAAACACAGATTCCAACTTGTCCCAAGCAGCATTAGGTTCATCAATTCCAGATATGTGGAATCGCAAATCAGTAGAGATTGACATCCCAATCAATCCACGAGCTTCATCACATCTATTTGCCCATTTTATTTTCTTATCATCATCAGTGGGTTCTTTTTCTTTCCCTAAGGTAATTATGAAAAGTCCCCTACTTCGTAGGACATCCTCCATACGAGATTTCCATGAGAAATAGTTGGAACTGTTAAGTAGAATATCACAAGGGGAGGCCATATTTATAAATTAATGGTTGTAAAAGAAGAAACCAATAGTCTGGATGTGAAGAGCTCGAAAAAATAGGCGGTTTCAAAAAAAACGGCACTGAAAACTGACTCTGTATGATGAAGTTATGCTTGAACAAAGAAACTGTTGAAGATGTCCCCAATAGTGACGTGGCAGCTAGAGAATGTCCAGCAAAAAAAAGAACCCCTCTCTTTCCAAAATGAACCTTGTGACAATCACTTTACAAGAAAGTTGCTTTAAGTGAACCACTTTTCTAAAATAAGTGATTTCACTTTTACAATGATATTACTTTTAAATAGTGCAACAATAAAAAAAACTTAAGTGACTCACTTGTATTTTTATTTTTTATTATTTAAGTGAGATGTACTTTTTCAATAAAGTAACTTGAAAATAGAAATTGCATGCACTTTTTCTTTTAAAAGTAACTTCCTAAGACTTAAACTCAAGACCTATTAAGGAATAAAACAACTTTGAACCAAGTGAGCTAGATTAAAAGGTATGTAAAATATGGGAATGAGTAAGGGTTTTTTTTTTTTTTTTTTACTCTTCTTGCTCGGTTTGCGTGCCTGCCCTTTTTCCTGCAAAACACACCACAAATCAAAACAAAAAAAAAAAAATTCACACTTGTGGAGTTAGATCTTGTTAGCTTGCCCGGAAAGTCTATGTTTTCTCTCTGTTTCTGATTTCCCGAGATCGCGCAAGGTGCACGGCAAAGAGCATACGCAGCCGAGAAAAACTCTTTCCCTTTCTGTTTCTGATTTGCCGAGATCGCTCAAGGTGGATGGAAAAGAGCATACGCAGACGGGAAAGCAACAATCCGAACCCAAAAAAAATCTAACAGTAAAAAAAAATGATAAAATATGAGATTTTTCCTTCTTTTAAAAACAGAAAATAAAAAATGCGTCACTGTAACATTATACCTTCAGATCTGATGAAATACGCGTTTCTGGAGCAATCGGGAACCATTTTCGATCAAACAAAAATTATTTCCCAATGGAAACGACGCTCCAGATGCAATGGAACACCTCCCACAGCCCAGAAATGCACAGAAATACCATAACTAGAAACTCTTTCGAGTTTCGGCAACAGCAGTTCAAGATCTAGATCATAATCGGAAGCGGCACTTCATAAAAGCTCTGATACCATGTTCGGGTACATAGGGTACTACCAAAGGACCGAACACCAAGAGCAACCACTTCAAACAAACAGATCACAGATCAACACACTGATGTTTTGACGTGGTTTAAACCCTCTTGAGGGAAACACTTCACGGCCCAAGCCAAATAGCTTCTACGGGACAATTTATTATGCAAAGAAAGAAAGTTACAAATGAGCTTCTCATAATCGATCAACTAAACAATGACCCTCCATGCTCTTTAAATAGAGATCATGGACCAATCGGGTGTTAAGCCACAAATCAAGGTTAGGTTTGATCTAAGAGAAGTTAAGCCGTCGGATCACTCTATGTCGGGAACATATCGTGACCGTCGGATTAAGTATTTACAAATGCATACTAATGCATACTAAAGAAACACACTATCCCTAACAGATATATTACACAAGTTGATATTAACTAACTCCTAAGTGTCTAAATATCCTAACATAGAATACTTCTTCATTTTTAAGAATGAGAAATGCAATCAATGTTGGACTAGTACTTGTAGTCCACAAAGCTTCTATGACTAGTATTGAACACATTCTCAAATAACCACAAAATAACTTTATACAATATCGTTGTCGTACTAGAGAGATACAAGCACCATCACTAAACTACAATGCATGTTGTGAATGAGAATATGCCTCGAGACCACACCATGAATCATTCTCTAGGCCATGATGAGGGTTGTTTAGCATATGAGTGGTATACAAGTGCCATGATTAAGTTTTGTGCAGTGAAAATGGTCTTTGAGGTCTAAACTTGGTTAGATGGAAACAAAGGGTTTAATCCTTAAATCAAGGTCTTCTATATATCTAACTCTATAGTTAGCAAAGGAAAACAATTGGGCATTTGGTACTAGACACCATTTCTTTGACTCAATTTCCATGAAGAACACTTGCAAACCACAATACAAACAATCTCTAGGGGCTCCTTGGCATCGAGGTTGGATATGGATGCCAGCGGGAACTTTACCCATTAAGGATGGGTCTTAGGTCATTGAACATGGTTGGTGAAGGAAAATAATTTCCTCATGGTATTGTTGAATGTTCTGAACCTCAAGAGTCTTGAATGAGCACGCGTAGCAACACATGAGTCCTCTAAGTGGGATATGAGATATTTCTTTCATTAATTGGTTTTTGACATCTGGGATGGGTCTAGGGACCTAGGCCATAGTTGGGAAGGAAAATAAGGGCCTTGCATAGGAAAATGAACCTTATAGGACCCTCAATCACTATGAACAAGGTATCCAACCATGACACATGCTCTCTCTCTAGGGTCTTTGACCCCAAGTGATATTCTAGGGGCAATTAGGTGGTTTTGCACTAAGAGGATGCTCCTAATAAGACTATGCCTAAAAATGGAAAATAGGTTCTAATGTTAAATTTTTCCTTTCGAAACTTAGGTCCTAATGCTAAAGACAAAATAAGATTTGAAAATGTATGAACATGTGCAATAACAATTCCTTCATATTCCTATAAAAAAGATGCTAGAATCCCCTGTGATGGAAACCACATCTCCAAAAACTATACAAATTTAAATAAAATGATTGAACAAAGATTCTTCAAACTTTTAATTTTGTACTTCATACATAGTTTTAAAAACCAGAGTCTTGTAGAACATATGCAAGGAAATTTTAACTTTTTTCCCTCACATTACAAAGTGTCCTCCACACTCCTTTTGTCCTTAGTGGTACTTCTAAAAGAGATTCTACATTCACATTCCATTCCTTTGGTCTTTCATCATACATTCACATTCCATTCCTAGCGTTCAGTTTGTTGGATGTTATGTTGCAAAAGGTCCATGAGCCTAACACAATCGTATTTAGTACACTCATGAATGGACTATGCAAAGATGTAGTGCCCCTAGACTACTGTAGACATTGAGGGCACCTGCTGAGTCACCCGACTGTTTGAAACATTAATAAAATAACCCTATGATTTTATTTTGAGTATATTTATGATTACGATTGATTGATATATGTGAATTTGGGTAGTTATTGTGAATGAACGATTTCATGTTGTTTAACGATTAACTTTGATATGAAAACTATACATATGAATGATGCTTAACAATTAGCTGTGCAATTGATTATGTGATTAGACAAATGAGTAATGATTGAGTAAATTATAGATGCTTAATGAAGTAGCAAATTTATAAATCAAATTGTGATTATTGAGGACAGTGCTACTAATTTACGTTTGTGAGAAATGTGTGTAGCGACAGGTGAAATGGTTCACCGACGGACACAGAAAGGAATATGAAGGGTCGTAGAGTACGGGTAAATCACATGACAGGGAGAGCGACGACGATGTTGACTTCCGACAGAATACCACGCTTGAGCAGATAAGCATTGATCCGCTTGCTCAAGAGAAAAGCGTGAGGGCATACGAGGTGGGCCACGACGGAGCTGGTCACGTACGAGTTGGGCGGCACGCAGCGAGAACGGACTCACTCCTCAACTCCATTAGTCCCTAATAGCATGTAGACGAAGGATGGAATGTAACGGCTCCTGAAATCCCTACATGAAGTTCCCGCAAGTTAAAACGGAAGGATGACGGCAGAAGGGTCCGACGGTGCGGTACTGTTAGGATATTCCTATACTCCATCCTAGTCCTAGAAGCATTTCCATTTTTTGCATTTTCAGTCATGCATGTAAATATTAGGGTTTGCATGCATTCCAGTCATTAGCACCAGCACCTAGCCCTTAGTGAGCTAGCCTCGAGAGCTTCTTTCCTTGCAGTTTATGCCCTCCCAGTGACTAATGCGCCCTCCTTTGCTCCACTGCATGACAAAGGCGCCTTCTTCACCTACCAATCCAGTTATATTCAGTTATCTTCAGTTACTTCCTTGATTTAAGGATTAACTGACTCTTTACTGACCTTATAACTCCGATGGACCTCCAGTGAGACTAAACTGCCTGTTTTGACTCTAGTAAGCTCCTACTGCATCCTCCACTGAGCCTCCTTCATCCAGTTAGTGTCTCCATGTGCTAGTTACATTCAGTTACACCTACTACACTTAGTTAGACTCAGTTTGACTGACAGTTGACAGTTACTTGTGCATTGATGACTCCACTGATGATCATGAGGACACCTAGTTGTGCTCCGATGACACTTCAGTGATCCTTTGATCACTCCATGAAGGCTAATTCGAATTGCCACCTTAGGCATTCAAATCCTCATGCTTGTACTACTTATTTGTCCATATTGTGATTAATTAGTTAGTGTGTGTGAAGTATTATTGCTTCTATCCGAGTTCTACTATACCATATTATTCTATTGCTCATTATACTATATTGACCACTCTTCTTCTATTTTCTTGATTAATCATAATTACTCTTGTGAGGTATACATCATCTCTTAGATCTGCTGTGAGGATTTTCACATGGTATCAGAGCATGTTGAGAGTATTGTTTGTCTCCATTCTTGAGAGTTTTTTGCAGGTTATTACCAAGATTTCGAGTGCAGCAGTTTCTACATCTTGCAGCAGTAGCAGTTGTAGATATTCTATATTGTTTTTGCAGGTCTTCTATAGCTTCTATATATTCATCGGGAATTACTCCTCTTTCTCCATTCAACTATGATGAATGGAAACCAAGAATGATAGCAGACTTGAAGATCCATGATCTTTTTTATTGTTATTTTGAAAGAGAGTTCGAATCCCCTGAAGAGAAGATTGACTGGTTAAATAAAGGTGACATGCACTTTGGAGCAATGATGTTTTCTTTGTCTGCATACCAGAGATTCCAATTCAAATACCATAATGGTGTTGAAACTCCAAAGGAGTTATGGACTCCAAAAGAGATATGGGCTCACCTGGATGGAAAATTTGGCAGAGAGAATGAAGGACTTGGTCCCAACCCATTCGAAAGCAAACAAAGTGATGCATTCGCTACCCTTGATGGTCTCTCAAATCATGCACCAGTATCATCTCACATTGAAGTTGTCCACAAAGAACTTGCAGATTCTACACTCATGCTCAAACTTTCTTCTCTTTCTGTGCCAGCTCACACTCTAGATATTACAGAAGGTCCTAAATCCTCTCTTGCACCAGAGTCTGTTGGTTTGCATCATGATCACATGATTATTTCGGAGGTCAAAATAGCTATTGAAGGTAATGCATTCGCTCCTCTCCAGCTATATCCTCTTTTATACTACTATATGATCATAATTCCATGCTTTCAAATGGTCATTGAAGAATATGGCCATTGCCATTCACTTGGGAAGATTTCTCATGCATCTACTGGTTTTGATCTCACCTCTCATGGTTCAAAGGAGATCTCAAGAAACCATGATTCAAGTCTTGTATCTAATTTGGGTTCTAAGCAATTACTGCTTGGGAAAATTTCTCATGCATATGATAGTTTTGATCTCACCCCTGCTGGTTCAAAGGAGATCTCAAGAAACTGTTTTTTAAGTCTTAAATCTGATTTTGATTTCAAGAAAACATGTAATAGTTCTTTTTGGCATAATCTCACCCATGGTGGTTCGAAGGAGAAGACAAAAGACTATATGCACATTCAAAAATTTGATCCTACCTCAGCTGATTCAAATCACAGGTTCAAGGATCATTCTCATACTGTTGGATTTGTTCTCATCACATTCGAACTGAAGAGCAAGTACAAACACATGCTTTTTGAGCATGATCCACTTCTTCCCAAGAAGAAGATACCTCTAGACATATGACCAAGCATCACACCTGCTTGAGTTTGGAGAATTTATTATTGTGCATGACCTACAGTTTATTTTAAGGGGGGGTATTTTTCCCATGAGGTTTTCCCCATTTTCTCGGTTAATGGACTGTTCTTTATTATTATCATTCATTTGATTGTATTGGGTGACCTTTGGTCCTAGTTACCAGGGCCCAGGATGGATTAAGGGGGGGTGTTAGGATATTCCTATACTCCGTCCTAGTCCTAGCAGCATTTCCATTTTTTGCATTTTCAGTCATGCATGCAAATATTAGGGTTTGCAATCATTCCAGTCATCAGCACCAGCACCTAGCCCTTAGTGAGCTAGCCCCGAGAGCTTCTTTCCTTGTAGTTTCAACCCTCCCAGTGACTAATGCACCCTCCTTTTCTCCACTGCATGACAAAGGTGCCTTCTTCACCTACCAGTCCAGTTATATTCAGTTATCTTCCGTTACTTCCTTGATTTAAGGATTAACTGACTCTTTACTGACCTTATCACTCCGATGGACCTCCAGTGAGACTAAACTACCTGTTCTGACTCTAGTAAGCTCCTACTACATCCTCCACTGAGACTCCTTCATCCAGTTAGTGTCTCCATGTGCTAGTTACATTCAATTACACCTACTACACTCAGTTAGACTCAGTTTGACTGACAATTGACAGTTACTTGTGCATTGATGACTCCACTGATGATCATGAGGACACCTAGTTGTGCTCTGATGACACTCCAATGATCCTTTGATCACTCCATGAAGGCTAATTTGAATTTCCACCTTAGGCATTCGAGTCCTCATGCTTGTACTACTTATTTGTCCATATTGTGATTAATTAGTTAGTGTGTGAAGTATTATTGCTTCTATCCGAGTTCTACTGTACCATATTATTCTGTTGCTCATTATACTGTATTGACCACTCTTCTTCTATTTTCTTGCTTAATCATAATTACTCTTGTGAGGTATACATCATCTCTTAGATCTGCTATGAGGATTTTCACAAGTACCCTGCCGAGAATGGAAAGAGTGGACCCAAGGACCCAACGATGTGGTACCTTGCCGAGGAATGGAAACTACAGATGACTGGACCCGACGGAGTGGTGCCATGTCGGGGAAATGAAATTAAGGAACAAGGAGGCCCAACAGCGCGGCATCGGGGTCCTAGTAAAAGTTGATTGCTAAACTTAACTGCATTGAAACGTATAGGTTTACACCTAGAACATTACTTAGAAATGCATTTGAGTACTTTAGGCATTTGCACATAAATGATTACTTTGGCATTTAAATAATATTAAGTGTTATTTAGGCATTTGCACATGAAAGGATATTTCTTATTATTTAAAAATATTATAAATATTTATTTAGGAGCAAAATGGAATCCTAGGAATGCACACCTAGTCAAGTCCACCTACACCACAAATCTAGGAGTTAAGTGAGATATCTAGGGGACAAACATGAGCAAACTTAGGGATGTTGGTGCATCTCCTAGAGAAACTGACACATGGATGGGTGAGTTTTATTAATTTATTAATTTAATAAAATGAGTATTTTTGCATGAATCGACATGTGTCGCATGAGATTTTCCTTTATAAGGAAGGCATTGGGAATGGGTAAAGGACCCAGACCCAGGATGACTATCGTAATTTTGAGTTACCTCATGACTTGCTGCTATTGAGGGTTTGGCTGGAAATCTTGGTGGGGGGGAAACCCAAGCTAGGTTTCTTGATTATTGTGCGTGAGCTCTACGACCCAAAGCTTGGGGGAGTCCATGTGACTGAAAGCATGAGAGTATGGTTGGGTGGTGAAACTAACAGTTGCTTTGCCTATGGTTAAACAAGCTTTGCTGGAGGGATCCTATGGAAGATGCGGACGACAGTGGACAAGATGGTATCAGAGACAGGTTATGGTTTGTTATAATTTGCTAAGTTATTCATTTATTTAGTTTATTTATCTAGTCATTATGCTTTCTAATCTCTTTTGTATCAAGTGATTGAGTTTCAGGTTAAGCATGAAGGACCCTACAGGACGGGCCCTACAAAAGAAGCTAATCTCCAAGAGGTCAAGGAACTACTGTATAAAATGTTAAAATATTAGTATAACCCTGATGTCTTTACATACACTGCTCTGATTGATGACCTTTTCAAGGAAGGAAATTTGGATGAGGCTATAAATCTCTTCAATGAAATTCTCGTATGTCCCAATGTTGTTACTTACAGTGTAGTTATTGATGGCATCTATAAAGAAGGAAAGATGGACGAGGCTGCGAAGCTCTTCAATGAAATGTCTAATAAAAACATATGTCCTAACATCATCATATACAATGCATATATTGATGGTGTTTGTAAGGAAGGTAAGTTGGATGAGGCTAGGAAGCTCTTACATAAAATATCCACACAAAACATATACCCTGATTTTATTACATATAATGTGTTCATTGATAGACTTTGTAAAGAAGGACAATGCCAGGAGGCCACTGAGGTGCTTCAGGAAATGTTGGTTAAAGGATACACTCCAGATGTGATCACATGCAATTCCCTTGTTGATGGTATCTGCAAATAAGGAAAGTTGGACAAGGCTAGGAAGCTCTTTTATGAATTTCCCAACATAAACATATGCCCTAGCATTGTCACATACAATATATTTATTAATGGTCTTTATAAGGAAGGGCAATAGCAGGAAGCCAACAATTTGCTTCATGAGATGTTGTATAAATGTTACACTCTGGATGTTATCACATACAACATTCATTCCGGATGATAACATAAGATTGTGTTATTTTCAGCGTACATTCACATTCCATGGCCCTTTTGGTTTTTAGTATTCAAAGATCAAAATATTGCCCAGAATCGAAAAAATCATGAAAATTTTGATTCCAAACCCTAAATGAAAAATTGTGATTTTTGGGAAAAATTTTTACCATTGATGGTCTCTCCAAAAGACTTGGGGTTTCTCTAGGATACTTACGGAAGACATTTTTCCCCTTTTTTGTCTCTTTCGGACTCCTTTGTTCCTTGCAATATTCTCTCGAAATCCTTTAGGGTCTTTGCTCCTCGACGTATGCTCTCCGCAACCAACTCTACTCCTCGCGGCACCGTGCTTATCTACTCCTCGCAGCACTGTGCTCATCTACTACTAGCGGCGTCTACTCCTCACGGAACCCTACTCGTCTACTCTTAGTGGCACTGTGCTACTCGTATGAATGAATGGAATCATAAAATTTGGAAGAGCTGCAAATCAAGGGTCATATGTAGCGGCGTTAATGAAGGTTACGTTTTAAAAATTGTAAGAGTTGGGGAATATGTGTTATCAATTAGGGGTTTAATTAGGGCTTAGTTATTTGGAGCCATATGGGATAGAGGTGTTATAGGTTAATTTTTATAAGGTTTAAGAGTTAAATAACTTTAAGGGTTATAGATATTTCATGATATATTATGAATTATATATATTGGGAGTTAGATGTAATCATAGTTTTAAGTTAAATGTTATAGGGATGAAATATTTAAGGTTATAATGTTTAGGGGTTAATGGGGTTATAAGAGGAAATAAGTTAGCATTTATAAAGGTTATAGGGATAAGTGAGTGATTGGAGTCCAAGTTACATAAAAAAATAGGTCAATAAAGAAAAAGGTTGAATGATAGCCATCGGATGTGAATAAATAGCTAGAAAAGAGGATAAAATACCACCATCATCATGTTGAATTTATTTGCATGAAAACACTTTAATTCTGCTGCAATAAGGGATCCAAGCACAAGGCAATCCTATTCCTTGGATACAGTGTTGGATGAGGTTCTATCTTTCCATATCTTTGTTGTTTTTGTTATCTAGATGAGCTCTATCTATTTTATACCATTTCAATTAGAGGTTGCATGTGTGTTTCAACTAGTAATAAAATCATCCTTTATTGATTTGCATGTGCATTCAAGGTCACCTTTTGAAGAGGCCTTTTTCATATAAAACTTGTTTTATAAATCTTCCCATTTTTATTTTTATGCATGATTGCAACAAAGATAACTAGATCCATTAGCCATCCATTTGTATCACTAGTTACTCTATGACCCCATTTTCCCTTGTTATAAAAAAACAAGGGCAAATCGTTTTGTTATAATAAAATCCTATCTCCAACTGAATTCAACTAATGTGCCAAACGTGTGTGGAAAATGGGCATTTGATGAACTTACTAAATTTCCTGACATTGTGAGGCTAGTGGAGTATCCTCTGTTATCACGGTCTCCTCTTCTCGATGTTGGACAGAATGAGGGATAGCACGATATCCTATGATCTCCTCGGTCTCCTCTGCTCAGAGCTGTGCAAATGGAACCAGCTTACCCTAGATGAACATTGCGACCTTACACTCACTGCCTTCATCGATATTCTATCAAACCGAAGACCTGGGATAATATCTATAACCTGAGAGAAAAGAAGAAAACAATGGTTTGGTGGCGAGATCCCAATATGTATTTCCCTACACACTTATGAACTTGTGAATCACCCGATAAGCTAGAGAAGAAGACTCGCATATTGGATGGTCTAGGTAGGGGGTAAAAGGATCTAAATGATTGACATGGGCTGCTCGACTTGCCTACTGGGTTTCGATACGGGGATGGCACGGGATATCATGGGATGGGGTATTCAGCTTGGTGGAAAGAAGTCCTGAGAATGAGAAGAGGAGATCAAAGAGATCGTAGAGCAAAAAAAGTCAAGCCCTGATTATTTCTTTGAGGGATTACGCACCATGTGAAAGGCCCTATAACACCATATAGTCCCACGGAAGGAATCATTTTCCTAATCTTATAAAATGTGAAAATCATAGCATGTCCCCATTTCTAATGTTTCTACCATTATCACGATGATTAAAGGCCCAACCTAAAAATAAAACATATAAGTTGATTAGGTTGTGTACATTAACTAAGATAAAGTTATCTAAATTGGTGAAATTGAATGTATGCTTAAATTTTGGCCATTTAATACATTCCCTTGTTTGGATGTAAACAAGGTCCTTAGCTATTTGAATACGATTTTTAAACAAACAAAAGGCTGAAAACCATGGAGACTCATATAAGAGTTTCCCAATGGGAACCATTCCAAGGTTTGGTGCATGAGGAATGGGATTTAAGGCCCTATAACCATGGTTCATGTTGAAAAACTAGGGAATTTGGCTACAACTAATTATTGTAAGGCTCATGCACCATGTGTAGGGCCTTGCACCATCACATCAAACCTACAAAGAGATCCTTTTTCATGGGAGTGGTAAAAATGCACCATTTTGAGGTTTGGTCAACTAAATATGCATGTCAAGGACTATATCAGTATTTTGGATCAAAACCATAGGTCTTAGGCCCTATTTGTTAAGTTTATGGACCATGGGTTGTGCATGGGGATTCACCCACCACAAATACCTTGTAAAGGGAATCATTTTTCTATGAGTGGTATATGGGTAGCATATTAATGTTAATAATATGCGAGATTTATATTAGGGTAAAAAAAATGGTTTAAGACAAACAAACAAGGCATTATGATCGAATTTCTACAACATGTAAAAACATGGATTCGGGACCTAAATCAAGTGGTGTAGAGGCAATGGTTCACCAATCAAAGGTGAAGTTAGAGGTCTATTATGGCTAATCATGGGTAATTAGGGGTTAATCGATGGTAATATAGGGTTAATTTGTGGTCAATGAGGGGTAATTAGGGGTCATTTAGGGGTAATTAGTGGTAATGAGGGTTTAATACATAGATGCTTATAGGGTAATTATAATTTAATTAGGGGTAACTAGGGGTCAACTATGGGGTAATTAGAGGTTAATGAATGGCAATTAGGGGTTATTTATGGCTAAGTAGGGGTTACTTAGTCATAATTAAAGATTATATAGGGTTAATTAGTGGTAAATTAGAGATAATTGTGGGTCATTTAGGCTAAATTATGGAGTAGTTAGTTATGGAGTAACTAGGGATTCAATTATCATGAATTTTAGGGAGGGATTTCAAAAAATCATCCTATAAGATAGATTTAAGGGGTAACATTTTGAAAATTGTCCCTCAAAGTCGTGGGAATTGAACTATTAGAGTATTTTGTGGGGTTTTTGTTTTCAAAACCACATCTAAAAGACATTAGAATTGAATTTTTGGACATGGTTTGTAAAAAATGCCCCCAAAACATCAATTCATATGAATTTTAGGGTACTTTTCAAAAATTGTCTTGAAACTTCAAATTTTGTTACCTATAATATCATATTTTTACAAATCGCCTCCAAAAATTCAATTTGCATGACTTTAGGGGCATTTTGCAAACAAAATCAACTAGAAATAGATTTAGGTTCAATGCTTTGAAAAGTGCTCTAAAGATTCATGAGAATTGAAGTTTTGAAAGTAGATTGTAAAAATCTACCTCCAAAATTTCAATTTTCATGACATTTGGGGATGATTTTCATAAACTACCAAGGAAGTCCTTAAATTTTTTTAGAAACAATTTTGGTAAGAGTGTTGTAAGACTATACCATTGCTAAAAGGTTAAACTGTTATAATGTTGTTTTCATAATAATGGTATATGTTAATAATTTTGAGTTTTGACATGTACCATTGATTGGTGCCAAGGACTTATCCATGTTCTGAGCCACTTGAAGTCTCCTTGCTTTCTTTGGTCCTTACTTGGTTCAAATTTTGGTGGAGGTTCTTCATTCACTTCTTGGATGAAAGAACACATGGCTAATTATTTTGAAGCATATTACATTCTTTTGGAGCAGAATTATAGGGCATGGGATCCTCACCTATGTCATTGGAGAAGATTTGATTGGTCACTTGATGCTTGTGTGCACTTGGAAAATGGTGGACTACTTGCTTGGATGGACAAGCACTTTCATGATCCTTTGGTGAGGCACCTTCTTGATATACATTTGTATGATGTTGATATGTACTTTGATGATCTATCTTTTGTACTTATGATGTTTGGGAGGATTCTCATTAGAGAGTGGGATCCTGGCATCCCCCACCTTGATGTAAAATTTGTGTTACTTTGCTCATTGATGGGATGTTCCAGCTATGGGATCCTAGCATTCCACACTTGGTTGAAATAATTTGGAGGATATTGTACACCTCCTACTTTGAGGTATTGTTTTGGGATACCTTGTGCATGATAGAAATGCACAAGCATTAGGACATGGGCATCCCACATTCTGATTTATATGTGTTCACACTATGTATTGTTGGGGTGCGCAAGTGTTGGAACCCTGGCATCTCATACTTGCTAGATTGGTTCTTGATGATATTGTGCACTAGGAGGGTGTGCAAGCAGTGGGACCCATGCATTATTGATCATTAGAAGCTCTATGGGATCACATTTTGCTTGGTTGGATTGAGAAAGCAAGCCTCTTCTCTTCCCCGTGGGTTCATATTTGCAGTATATGGTGATGGTTTCTGTAACATCCCTCCAATTTGACCTTATTATTATTTTGTAAATGTTATTGTACTTGTTTGTTGGTGAGTATCTCTAGGCCAAGGCCCCACTAGTAAACCCTGTACGCTACATGATTTATATCCTAGTTGTATTTGGGAGTACATGATTTAGGAGACTGAGCTCTTTTGCGACATGTCATATAGGGCACGGATCCTCTAAGGGGGAGGAGGTGAAATGGCTTGGAAACCATGGTTTGATGACAGATGTTGTCATGATGCCACAATCACTTTAGTGAACCTTTAAGTTCACCAAAGGTTACTTCTATTTTTGGTCATCGGTTAGTCTCAGAGAGGGGCATCGAAGTTACCCTTAACCGCCGAGAGGCAGTAAAGTATCCTAAGACCTAAAAACTTAACACTAAGTTAATCTATGTTAAAAGTTGTTAAGTAAATCTAAGAAACTCCTACTGATGTCCTTGACAACCTAGTCCCGACAGTGGACGTCATGGGTTCTCTTCTGTAGAACCACCATCTAGTAAGTAGCGCAACCTAAACTATTTATCTAGGTGATCGTGGGCTCAGTTAATTAAACCCCTAGATATACTATTAAGTACCTTAAAAGGATTGAAAGATGTAAATAGTTAATTATATAGGTACCATCTCTTATTTTTAAATATTGTTAAATACAATACCAAGAGTGGTCATCATTTTACTAATTACATTATTTGTAATTGTACCTACAATTAACATGATAAGAGAGGTACACTTTATAAATGTAAGCGAGTGTAATATTATTAACTATAATAATACGTGGTAAATATAATCCAATGCATTGTAATGTGTTAACTTTAGAATGCAATATAATTATGGAAAATACCTATATAGGTACTATTAAAGAAGGTTACAAAGTGTGTTAACTTTAGAGGTCTAAACCTTATGCTAAAGTGAAGGTGATTATATTAAAAGAGATATTTAATAAATATTATTTGAAAAAACCAAAAATGGTTTTTGCGTATCAATTATTTTATTTGTAATAGTGCATTAAGTAAATGTACATTTTATGAATATAAGTTAGGAAATATTATTAATATAATAATATTATAGCAAAATATATATATATATATATATATATTATTCGTTATAATAATGTTTTGTAAATATAAGGTATTGCATTTGACTGACAATGCAATGATATATATATAGATAGATTTCATACATTCATTTTAATAAAATATGGTTAGCTAATATTTTGTAACTATGTGCATTACAATTACAATACATTGTAATGTATTTGATTAAAAATGCCTTATCGAACTTAGGTACTCATTATTTTATTATTATTAAGTGGTATTTTAAACAAATGCCATGAGAAAGACTTTGTTACAAATCAAAGAACCACATTTTTTAATATGGTATCAAGATATATACATATACATGGGTGTGCACTTAAATGTTTAAATGTTTGAGTTAAATGATAATGGGTATACTACATATTAATTAAGAGATTTATGTAAAAGAGATGAATATATATATTGGTGAAATTTTATTGCTATATTATGTCTTGTAAACAAAAGCATTTTAAATGCATTAAAGTGATGTAACTATATGGTAATGCCTATATAGTTTGGCCTTCTCAATTTTAAAGCATTAAGTTGTCTGCACCTCTGCGTTTAAACTACCTGAGAAGGGACAGCTCATTTGAAGCTTGATCCATGTGCACTTGATGTGATAATGTTTATTTAATACTTAACTGTGAAGCCATGGGAGGGGATAGCACATTCGAGCTTAATCCCGGTAGTTTTGTTTTGAGTTTGTTATAGCAGCATAGATCCCGATTTTATTTATATTTGTTGTGTTGTGTGCTTGACTCTTTTATTTATTACATGTTCATTGATATTCACAGGCCATTGAATGGCCATCCTGCCAAATGTATATTTTTGTAGGATCTTAAGATACGTTTTCAAGAGTTCTTAGTGTTTATGCTAAATGATCTATGTCAAAGGATACGTATAGGTTGTAACGCTGTCGAAACTATATATATATCTGTGCTATATATATGTATACTGTCGAGTTGGCTATACTGCCAAAGTAAGATTCAGTGGTCTGTTTATTGCTTCATTAATTTTCTGTCTTTAACACTATCCCTGTGTTCTATTGATCTGTCATAAAAATACAGATAGTTTGGTGCCAAAGTAAGATTCAGTGGTCTGTTTATTGCTTCATTAATTTTCTATCTTTAACACTATCCCTGTGTTCTATTGATCTGTCATAAAAATACAGATAGTTTGGTGCCAAAGTAAGATTCAGTGGTCTGTTTATTGCTTCATTAATTTTCTATCTTTAACACTATCCCTGTGTTCTATTGATCTGTCATAAAAATACAGATAGTTTGGTTATTAACTAATTTAGTTACTTTGAGTTATCATAGATCTGTGACATCATTAATGTAAAGTTGAATACCTGGGAAAGATTAGTCTAGTCTTTTACCGGAGGGTAGATCTCTGTATTCAGTTTATGATATGATGCGAGAGGCTTCAAAAGGTAGAAGGTGGATATTGTAACACTGCGTTGTGGGTGTTAATCCACCCTTTAATATATGAGACAACCTTTCTGTACGTAGCCTGAGAGTGGGTGAACCACCTGAATTACGTGTCCTTATGTGTCTCTAACTGTGTAATTTTCATGTATTATTATGCTGGATAATTTGCGTAAGAGTATGCTTTTGTTGAAGTAATTAAATTATAACAGTTGTTAATATTCGAGTATATGAATAAACTTACTGTTTGATTTCAGGGTTTTAAAATGAAAAATATTTTATATTTTGTGAAATTTCTTAGGTCATGGAAACTGCATGGTAGGGGATGATTCCTGTATTATCGAAATATGACTTGGTAAAGGTGGATATTCCCACATGGTCAAAGATAGTTGTTTAGAATGTTTTTAAACTTAAAGGAGGTATTTATGCTAGTCGATTTGAATAACTTAATTGGAAGTCAAATTAGCTTACCTCATTAAGTCATTATGTATATTGTAGTAAAATAAATAAAAGGGTTAAATCCTCAGTATTATATTTCTACATGGGAAACATATTTATTGATGGAATTATGTTTTTCTTGCAGGGTGTTATGATGACTTCCATGTGATTCTTAAGTATTGTATAGGAGAATATATATTGCATCTTGTATTCTTGTGGATCAATAGTATCAGTTTTGATTGGTCTCCACACTAAGTGTATGGTTGGATGGTAATAGAACAATCTATAGGGAGAGTTCATGAGCAGTTTATAATCAAAGTGGTGAAGTAGAAGCATGATGGCTCATGATGCTTAGTTGGGTTGGATTTGATTATTGCTTGAGGACAAGCAATCTTGGGAGGGGAGGAATGTCATGTTCCCTCATTGATGATTAGTTGAAGGAGTTCCTATCCCAACCAATCCCTTGGGTTGAGGACATTTCATGTACTTGGGGTTAATTCTAAGGTTAGGGCATTCATTAGTTAGGAAGTTTGATTTTATTTTTATCCTAAGTTTGAAATGCACTTGGTAGAAGTAATTTTTATTAATTAGATATTTTTATTTTGGAATAAAGTGGATAACGCTCCAAAGTTTGCCTTAGAGGATAAGTTTGATAAGGTAACTTGCAAGACTGTGACATACCCATAATTCCAAGTTAGAAATATAAGGAAAAAGGGGTATAATTTTGTTTCCTTTGAGTACCCATTAAACATTTACAATTAGTTTCATCATTACTCGTACTTGTTAATTATAAATACATACATTTAACTTAGGTCTCTTCATGAGATGATGAGTCTTCCATATAGACTATGTATCATTTACAGTTAACCATTAGGTTAGCCTCTCCATAAAGATCTTAAAGTCAAATACTTATTTAAGAAATTATTTATCCTAAGATACTTAGAAGCATAGTTAAAGCTAAGGATTTTCTCTTTCCTCATTAAGTGATATTATTCTACCTATCACCTCCCTTAACACTTAAAATATAACATCTAATCAAAACACCTTTACTCAATTTCTACTATTCTTCTTCTAATGGTACTTCCATCCCTTCGTACTAATAATTCATTATGATATCGGAAACCAACACATAATATATATGAAACTACTTAATTTAAAGTAGTATACTTAACAATCATTGAATATAGTAGCAGTCTAAATCCCCTCATATTTAACTCAAGAAATTAACCACTATTCAAGTAATGAAACTTAAAGCATTCTATCATTCCTACCAAAGCATTAAATATATAAAGAATAAGCATTCCTTTTCATATACGGTCAATAGGAATGAAATTCATGAAAGGTCAGAGTTCTTCTTCAATCACTAAGCCCAACATATCCATATCATGCATGTTAATTCTATAACTGTATATTATACTCCTGTGATTTACAATCATACTTTCATTGATTCAAAATATGCCATCTAAGTACAACAAAGTTCTTGAATTAATCTCACAAATGACTAAATACAAAGAAAGGTCATCGAAACACAATTTACAACCAATTAGAGCATGCCAACAACACATGTGATAGTTTTCCGCAATCCTGACTTCCCAATTGCGGATTGCAGGTTGCGGGACCTTCAAATACAAGGATGAGTTTCCAACCATTTCCGCAATCCGACTTCTACATAGCGGATTTAGGGTTGCGGGACTTCAACCTACAGGATGGGTTTCAAAAGTCTCTACATTCCTGATTTTTGCATTGTGGATTTTGGGTTGTGGGACTTCAAAATTTTAGGCGGAGTTTTCAACTGTTCCGCAATCCCAAATTCCATAGTGTGAACTGCGGGTTGCAAAACCTTCAATTTTAAGGACTGTGTTTTGATAATTTCACAATCCCAACTTCCGCATTGCAGAATTGCGGGTTGCGGAACCCTCAAATTTAAGGACTGGTTTTCGACCGTTTCGCAATCCCGACTTCCGCATTGTGAAATTGTGGATTGCGGAACCCTCAAATTTTAAGAATTGGGTTTCAACAGTTCCACAATACCGATTTCCGCATTACGGAATTGTGGGTTGCGGAACCCTCAAGTTTAAGGACGATTCTGCAACTGTCTCCACATTCCCGATTTCCACCTTGTGGATCTAGGGTCGTGGGACTTCAAAATATTGTGGATCTAGAATCCATGCATAACTTCAAAAACAAAGCGTATCTGGGATCCTGGCGGAACTTTAAAAACAAAGCGGATCTGGGATCCTTGCGGAACTTCAAAAACAAAGCGGATCTGGGATCCTCGTGGAACTTCCAAAACAAACCAGATCTGGGATCCTTGCGGAACTTAAAAAACAAACCGGATATGGGATCCTCATGAAACTTCAAAAACAAAGTGGATCTGGGATCCTTGCAGAACTTCAAAAACAAAGCGTATCTGGGATCCATCTCTATCATTTAAATTCCCAAGTAATTTGTATTCTACATTGGAAAAGCATGGCGATATAGGCCCTAAGACTTCTTATCGATGAGAAAAACAAGATTGCATGCCCTAGACAAAGAGTTCAACATTATTCCAGTGACTCTCTTTATCAGAGATCACCATTCATAAATAAAAGCATAAGTATCGACCGCATATATAAACCCTTTCCAAACAACTTCAAAATGAAATCAAGGTTCATATATGTATGATGCAATGAATAATGAGCAAATTCTAA
The DNA here is from genome assembly GCA_027924585.1 of Larix kaempferi. Lineage (NCBI taxonomy): Eukaryota > Viridiplantae > Streptophyta > Pinopsida > Pinales > Pinaceae > Larix > Larix kaempferi. The sequence continues at coordinate 30,694,696 of BSBM01000370.1, read as the reverse complement.
GCTTCATATTATACTCAAATGCAGAAAAATCACATCTATTTGATACTAAGAGCATATCTAAAAAATAATGAGTAGATAATACTTATAAGAGGAAATATGCAACATTGCACAATGTAAATTAAAATCAACCTAGAAAATAGATACATCTGCAGCTTTAAATCATTTCAAAAATCATACGAAATTGCAAATACCAATGAAACCTGACAATAGTTTGATGTCGAATGAGGTAGGAACAACCATGCTCCTCCCAACCGTAGATATATATTTTTCTCCTAACACACTCTAATCATCCCCGAGCCAAATCGTTCATCCCAAGAGTGGGAACTAGTTAACCTCTGTCAAGTCTCAGTTTATTTTTTTGCCTAACACCAATGTGCTCACACAACAAATCACTTTTCCTAACACCATTGTGCTAACACAACAAATCATTTGCCTAACACCATTTTGCTCACACAACAAATCACTTTTCCTAAGACCAATGTGTTCACACAACAAATCATTCCATCTCCATGAAATATTTAGTAGCGTCCTGCCTCACGCATATGTCTTTTTATTGTTTTTACCTAGGTATTTTGCAAACAGTCGATTCCTTCAGAATCTCGTGACTGTTATGATCCCTACTCTTAGGGAGTGTGTCCAGTTCCATTTAATGCACTCTTGACACTTGCTTTACTTCCTTAGGTTAACTCTTCTTGTCCCCCACCCTTAATATACATGATTTCCTCTTTCAACGTGGCTATCCTCACCAAATCCATTTCCTTTATGAATTCAGAAATATTTTTATTACATCTGTCCATATGGGGACACTTGGCAACTTTAAAAGTTGGCCATAAAATATTCTTTATCCAAATAACCATGGACAAATAACTTAACAAAATAATTAAATCAACAAATTCGAGTTGTTTTATTTGGGGAAATTACATCTTCACCCCCTTATTTTAATCATTGTCCTCAACGTTATTACTCTTCTTCCATTGGTTTTGGAAACAGATCTGGATACTTTTATTGCATGTATTTCTCCAATTCCCATGTCGCCTCTTCAGGGCTAAAGTGTTTCCATTGCACCGTTACCTAGGAGATTACTCTATTCCAAAGTGTTGTTTCTTTCCATTCTAGAATGCGCAGAGGTTCCACCTAGAACTCACCTTCTTGTTCCACCTGCACCATATTCCAGTCAACGATGTGAGAAGGATCATGGATATAATTTTTCAATAAAGAAATGTGAAAAACATTATGAATTCTTAAATGTGTTGGTAATGCAAGTCAGTAAGCTACTGGTCCAATTCTTTCCAGAAATTGGAAAGGTCCACAAAACTTGGTGCTAGATTAACTCTTCTTGTCCCCCACCCTTGATATACAAGATTTCCTCTTTCAACGTGGCTATCCTCACCTGCTACTTTTATCTACTACAACCATAATAGAATCATGCTTCTTTTGTGTCTTTGGAAAACCTGTGATGAAATCTAAAGATATGACCTCCCATTTCCATTCACGAATTGGTAGAGGTTACAACAAACATGCTGGGTGTTGGTGTTCATCCTTCACCTGTTGACATTCCATACATTTAGTCAGATAATTAATTAAATATGCCTTTAAACTTGGCTAATAAAACTGTTTTCTAAAGGTTGTTATCATTTTTTGATAACCAGGGTGACTGGAATAAGGTTGTTTATGCATTACATTTATAATCAGCAACTTTACTTCTACTAATTTGGTATGTATAACCTATTTTTGAACCATAATAGTTCTTCCTAGTCCACCCTGAATTCTGTTCCATTTATATTTTACTTCATTTGTTAATAGTCTATTCAATACTGTCACATAATATGCATCTTTAGTCCTTGTTGCTTTAATTTTTCTTTTGAGGCCACTCTTCGTTTGACTCATAGTTATCTCGTAAATTTCATGAGTCCTTTGGTTGAGTGCATCAAATACCTTGTTCTCCTTTCCCTTTATATGTCTTACCTCAAAATCGAATTCGCTCAAGATGGTCATCCACCTGGCTTGACAAACACTAAGCTCGGGTTAAGTGAATGAGTGTTTTACCTCAGTGTTGGATGTCGATAATAATAAAAAATTCCTAACATGTAGTGGCGCCACACCTTAAAGGCATGTACCACTGAGCCCAATCTAGGTCGTGGACCACATAATTTCATTCGTGTTCCTTGATTTTACGTGATTAACACACCACGTGTCCTTATTGGGATAGTATTCCTCCCAGACCTTCTTTACTTGCATCGGTGCAGACCGTATAATCTTTATATGGGTCGGCTACTTTAAGAATTGGTGTCGTCGTTAGTAACCCCTTTAATTTATTGAAACTCTCTTGACATTTTGGAGACCATATAAACTTTACTCCCTTCTTTTGCAGTGAAGTGATTGGGTATGCTACTTTGGAAAAACCCTCGATGAATTGTCGATAATAACCAGTGAGTCCCATGAAGGAATGGATGTCTGCCGCATCCTTGGGTACTGGCCATTCAAGAATTGCTTTTATCTTCTCAGGTTCTATCGCGATCCCTTCCTCTGAGATTACATGGCCTAGGTACTGTATCTTCTTTTTTAATAATTCACACTTCTCAAATTTGGCATAAAGATGTTCTTCTCTTAATTTCTGTAACACTATCCTCAAATGTTGTTCGTGCTCTTCTTATGTTCTTGAGTAGATCAAAATATCATCAATAAATATTAGTACAAACTGATCTAGATATTTGTTGAAAATATTATTCATAAGGCACATAAAAGTGGCAGGAGAATTTGTCAAACCAAATGGAATTACTACAAATTCATAGTGTCTGTATCTTGTTCGGAAGGTCGTCTTATTGATGTCTATTCTTTAATTCTAATATGATGGTAGCCATATTGCAAGTCTAACTTCGAGAATACTTTAACGCCACCTACCTGGTTGGATAAATCATTTATCCGAGGCAGTGGGTACTTGTTCTTAACTGACACTTTATTTATCTATCTATAATCAATGCACAATCGCATTGTTCCGTCCTTTTTCTTGACGAATAAAACGGGTGCTCCCCAAGGGGACACACTAGGTCTTATATATCCTTTGTCTAATAATTCTTGAATCTGAATTTTTAATGCCATTAGTTCCAGAATACTCATCCGGTACAGTATTCTGGACACATGTGTAGATCCAGGTATGAGCTCTATGGAAAAATATATTTCTCATTGGGGAGGTAGTCCAAGAATTTCCTTCGGAAACACATCTGTGAACTCACTTAAGACAGGGTAGTGCTTCAGGTTCATATTTCTTTCTTTGTTCAGTAAGTCTATGACTCAGATTTCATATATTTGACAACCTTTTCTCATACATTTATTTAATTGCATTGCAAATATTTGTCTCATTGAAACAGGCTTGGCTACTCCTTTAACTGTCCTAATGATTTTATCTTCTATTGTATATGTAAAAGTTTTATTATAACAATTTAAGACAACTCTATTTGTTTCCAACCAGTGCATGTCGATTATCATGTCATAAGACCCTAGAGGCGATATATTCAAATTGATTTTATTCTTATGTTCCTAAATTTCAAATTCACAATCTGCAACAAAATCCGTTACCTTTCGTTTAGACCCTGTGTCTAGTTGGACTGGCCAAGATTTCTGATGTTTTACTTTGGTTAGGTGACATACCTATGCCATTTTTGGAGTGATGTAGCTGAAGTGAACTCTTGGATCAATCAATACAAAAAGTTTTTTATTAGCAATTTTACCTTTGATTTCCACGATGGCGGATTGGTGATCTTCCTGTCTATTATCCAGAGCTGCATGTATTATGTGTATGCTTCTGTCAATCTCTCTACAGTTGATTCCTCTTGGACATTGTGGATAGTTCTGTTTGTCCCTTTGATCTGTGGACAGTTATGCTGTAAATTGGGTTCCCCACATTCCCAGCGCTGCAGTGGACCCTTAGCAGCTCCCGTAGCTCCTTTCGGGCCAAGATGTGCAGGTCTGTTGTCATTTTGTGTCGGCTTCCTGTCACTGGGGTAACTATTACTAGGGTAATTATTTCCCTGTTGAATTCTTGGTAGATTTCTGTATGGACCCGGCCTATAGGCCTTCTTACGCTGGTTGAGTTGCTCTTGCTTTTTATCCCTCCAAGCCTTAGGCGTTTCTGTCCTTTGCTTGTATTGTTCATAGCAAAGTCTCTCCTTCCTCAATACTTCATCTAATGTCTTTGGATTGTCAAATTCTATGTGGTCCTTGTAGGACTGTGGTAAACAAATCAAAAATCACTGAAACTTTACTTTTTCATCCTTGATGTAAGGTACGAACCGTAGTAGATCCAGAAATTTATTAATTAAGCCTTCCATGGTCATTTGTCCGAGCCTTAATTCATAGAATTCTTTAGTTTTTTTTTCGTAGTAGTTTTCCGACAGATATTATTTTTTAAATAATTTCTTGAATTCATACCATCCCAAAGCTTTTTCCTTTAGTCCCTGCGCGATTTTTAGGTTATGCCACCAGATATTGGCTTTCCCTTTTAAGTTATAAACTGCCATTCTGACCTTCATATTGCTGGAGTAATTATAGATCTAGAATTATTTTTTAATATCCAATAACCGGGCTTCTGCTATCTCTCCAGTCTTTGATTCCCCGTCGAAAGTGGTCAGTTTAAGATTTTTAAATTCGCCTTCCAAGTGATCAACCTTTCTCTTCACAACTGGGTTTGCTTGATATTCTAATTTCTGGGTGTCATTGGAAGAACTATCCTTTTGTTCACCATTTTCAGTGGCATTTTTATCATCCTTCTCTTTTCTTCTTTGATTTTCTTCTCGGTTCCTCTCATGTAAGTTGCAAAGTAGACTTTCATTTATCTCATGTTGTTTCTCTTGAGCTTTCCTCAGTTGTTCATTTTCTGCCTTATAACTTTGTATTTCAACAATCAGATGTCTCATGGTTTCTAACACTTGACTGGCTTCAAAGTTGCTTTGTTCTGGTTGTGCAGTATTTGTGTGGTTGTTTTCTTCCAGATTTTCATTACCTTCGTTATCATAAGCCATAACTCAATCTGATTTGTCTCAGCCTATCAATAAATTGGTAAGCAACAACATTTTTTCATTGGTTATAAATATTATATCAATTTTACATCAAAGGTACATTCTTAAAAGGCCATAGTATTGTAGTTGGGCTTTGATATCATATGTGGCTTACCCATAATTCCAAGTTAGAAATATAAGGAAAAAGGGGTATAATTTTTTTCCTTTGTGTACCCATTAAACATTTACAATTAGTTTCATCATTACTCGTACTTGTTAATTATAAATACATACATATAACTTAGGTCTCTTCATGATATGATGAGTCTTCCATATAGACTATGTATCATTTATAGTTAACCATTAGGTTAGCCTCTCCATAAAGATCTTAAAGTCAAATACTTATTTAATAAATCATTTATCCCAAGATACTTGGAAGCATAGTTAAAGCTAAGGCTTTTCTCTTTCCTCATCAAGTGATATTATTCTACCTATCACCTCCCTTAACACTTAAAATATAACATCTAATCAAAACACCTTTACACAATTCTACTATTCTTCTTCTAATGGTACTTCCATCTGTTCATACTAATAATTCATTATGATATCGGAAACCAACACATAATATATATGAAACTACTTAATTTAGCGTAGTATACTTAACAATCATTGAACATAGTAGCAGTCTAAATCTCCTCATATTTAACTCAAGAACTTAAATACTATTCAAGTGATGAAACTTAAAGAATTCTATCATTCCTACCAAAGCATTAAATATATAAAGAATAAGCATTCCTTTTCACATACGGTCAATAGGCATGAAATTCATGAAAGGTCGGAGTTCTTCTTCAATGACTAAGCCCAACATCTCCATATCATGCATGTTAATTCTAAAACTATATATTATACTCCTATGATTTACAATCATACTTTCATTGATTCAAAATATGCCATCTAAGTACAACAGAGTTATTGAATTAATCTCACGAATGACTTAATACAAATAAAGGTCATCAAAACACAATTTACAACCAATTAGAGCATGCCAACAACACATGTGATAGGTTTCCGCAATCCCGACTTCCGCATTGCGGATTGCGGGTTGCGGGACCTTCAAATACAAGGAGGAGTTTCCAATCGTTTCCGCAATACAACTTCCACATCACGGATTTCGGGTTGCGGGACTTCAGATTACAAGATGGGTTTCAATAGTCTTTGCATTCCCGATTTCCACATTGCGGATTTTGGGTTGCGGGACTTTAAAATTTTAGGCGGAGTTTTCAACCGTTCCGCAATCCCGACTTCCGTAGTGTGGACTGCAGGTTGCAGAACCTTCAATTTTAAGGACTGTGTTTTGACCGTTCTGCATTCCCAACTTCCGCATTGCAGAATTGCGGGTTATGGAACCCTCAAATTTAAGGACTGGTTTTTGACCGTTCCACAATCCTGACTTCCGCATTACAGAATTGCGGGTTGCGGAACCCTCAAATTTTAAGGACTGGGTTTCGACCATTCCGCAATCCCGACTTCTGCATTGCGGAATTGCAGGTTGTGGAACCCTCAAGTTTAAGGACGGGTCTGCAACTGTCTCCGGATTCTCGATTTCTGCATTGTGGATCTCATGTTGCAGGACTTCAAAATATAGCGCATCTAGAATCCATGCGGAACTTCAAAAACAAAGCGGATCTGGGATCCTTGCGGAACTTCAAAAAAAAAGAGGATATGGGATCCTTGAGGAACTTGAAAAAAAAGCGGATCTAGGATCCTTGCGGAACTTAAAAAAAAAAGCGGATCTAGGATCCATCTCTATCATTTAAATGCCCAAGTAATTTGTCTTCTACGTTGGAAAAGCATGGCGATACAGGCCCTAAGACTTCTTATCAATGAGAAAAACAAGATTGCATGCCCTAGACAAAGAGTTCAACGTTATTCCAGTGATTCTCTTTTTTAGAGATCACCGTTCATAAATAAAAGCATAAGTAGAGACCACATATATAAACCCCTTCCAAACAACTTCAAAATGAAATCAGGAATTCATATATGTATGATGCAATGAACAATGAGCATATTCTAAGCTTCATATTATACTCAAATGCAAAGAAATCACATCTCTTTGATACTAAGAGCAGATCTAAAAAATAATGAGAAGAATATACTTATAAGAGGAAATATGCAACATTGCACAATGTAAATTCAAATCAATCTAGAAAATAGATCCATCTACAACTTTAAATCATTTAAAAAATCCTACGAAATTGCAAATACCAATGAAACCTAATAATATTGTGATGCCGAATGAGGTAGGAACAACCATGCTCCTCCCAACCGTAAATCTAGACTAGGGGCACAATTAATGACTCTTTGTATTTCATGGGTCACATCTCCCAGCTAGGACTAGGGGCACAATTAATGACTCTTTGTGAATATAGAGCCATGAGACTTATGTTTATTGCTTAATAAGCTCAGTGAGTATTTGTTACTGCTTTTAATTTCATGTATGAGTTACATTAAATATCAAAAGAATATTTTGAGAGCCTTGAGGCTATTTGAGTCCATAATTCTCAAGACTAGCTCTTTGTGCAATTTTACTTGACTAGTTTTCAAGAAATGGCAATATATGGAGCTCTGTGAAGATATTTATATTTTTTTAAGTTGATGTAGGTTTTCAATTTCCTGTAGAATCCATCCCAAGTCAAAAATCAGAGATTAGTGACCTTCTCTTTCTACTTACTTTCAAATTTATCAAGACTAGCTCATTAGGCACTTTAATTTGACTAGTTTTGTAGTATGTTTAATTAAAAGTAATATGAATGTCTATTTTCTATTATATCAGTCATCTAAGGTTCCTAAGACACCAATGAAGCTCATACAATTCTCTTCCTGAGAATTCGTATATGTCTCATCCTGTTTGGAAGAGCCTGGAAATAAACTAGTTGAGCAGTCTATCCTAACTCTTTTTCTCCCTTTGGTTCCAAAATCTGCCAGAACCTCCCAAAACCTCTGTGAAACTTGTCCAACAGTATATTAGGATATTATTTTCTGATATCCATGCTTTGGTTTCCTTCAATTGTAATTGTAATTCTCTAGTATGCATATGCTGGTGTGCCCAGGAAGCCTTGGAGTAGACTTCAACGACAGATGTTGAAACATAAATGGCCCTAGTACATTGTGCATAGTAGTTTGAAGATGGCCTTGATTCTGATATTTATGCTGCTGTACACTTCCCAGTACATTTGGCAGATCCAAAAGTGTCCATCAGTCAAGCTATAGGTGGGTTAATCAATAACCAATTCTAGTTCCTTCTTCACTAATTTTGAGAACTAGTTATTGCTTGCAAAATTTCTGATTTGAAGTTTGAATTTTGAGATAATATCATCTGATATTAGATCAGGGATATTACAATTGGGAACTAGGGTTACTCCATAGAGTTTATGAAGTTTCACCAATGGTGTGAATTATAGGCTAGATAGTTACTATTAGAACCCTAGTTGAATAGTTAGAGGACACAGTTACAGTGGATACCTCATATTCTCTAGTTCATTACAGTGGATACCTCATATTCTCTAGTTCATTACAGTGGATACCTCATATTCTCTAGTTCATGTGGAGGGACACGTGGGAGCTCACTTGATTGATGTAGGATATAGAGGATCCGTAAGGGTGGCAAGGTGTACTTCAACGCGTGAGGTTTTTATTGGTCGGGCGATTTATATACATCAGACAAGTGCGAGGGATTGAAATGGGGTATGATGGATTTGGCATCATTCCCTGTGGAAAGTGAAGTGATGTCTCACTAGTTCTCGAAAATTATTCCTCCTTTGGAATTCAAAGGCATGGCACAATGCATTATTGGTTTGTTAGATCCGCTTGAGAAACTTTTAGAGGTGTATGGTGGTGTGAATAGTGTTCCTTCCTGTGGAAATAGGTTTGTGGGTGGTGGGTTAGTTCTAGAAAACCTCCATACCTACAAATCGAGGGCTCCTGCCTCCCCACACAAAAAGCGACATAAGGTAGTTTGATGATGGGGGGACAATCTTGTTGGTAGTTGGAAAGGACATGGGATTAATACAAATCCTTGCTTTGGAGGGTAGGAACCTTGTGGGTAAATTTGTTGGTTGAAGTGTATATATCGATTCTTTGTCTAATTGGTCATATGAGCACTAGGAGCCAGTGGTGGGTTATTGTCTTGTTGTCCATTTGTTGGATCAGGGTTGGATAGGATTTATTTTTTAATGCAAAGAGGATGTGATGAGTATACTTCGAAAATGTTGGTATCTTGATAATAATCTCATAATACTTAAGCTCTGACATCCATTGCTTGACTCGTGTGAGGAATTTACGATAGAAACTACTGTTTGGGTTAAATTTCCTTGACCCCCCCCTTGAGATCTGGTCGGAGGAGGGGCTCGGGGTGATTGGGGAATCTTTGTGGAAATTTCTCATAATGGATGTAGGATTGCTTGATAATGATGCTCATTCTATGGCTCGAATACTTGTTGAGAGGGATGTGAGGCAAGGCCTTTATGAATCCATTAATCTAGTGATTGGTGATAGTACCTATTCTCAGCCATTAGACTACCTCAATATACCTTTTGGGTGTTCTCATTGTCACCATTATGGTCACGTGGCAGCTAAATGCAACCTTCATTTTTAAAAAAAGGTGAAAGTTTCCCAAGCAACAATTGAGCTAGTCTGATGTCTCCTCCTTTAACATTTATGAGGGGATAGCTAAGTGGGATTTGGTTTGGGGTCAGGTGGATTTGGAGCATGATGCGGTGATGACACTTGGGTTAGAAGTGATTGAGCGGGGAAGTTCAGAGTAGGAGGTGGTTGTTGGGGATATTTTCATTCCATTAATTATGGAGGTTCAAATTTTGACCCCTCATCAGGTAATTTCCAAGGAGGTTTTTGGTAATGATGAGCCGTCGTGGAGTTAGTTATCCTAGTTGGAATCATTTAACGGAAGGCAAGGAACAATTCACATGCAGTTCTAGTTAAGTGTGAGACCTTTTCTAACAATCTATCTATGCTTGATTATATTCATTTTTCTTCAGGTGAGATGGGTCCAGGAATGGGGGAAGAGTTGTATTTTTCAGATGTCGATAAGCCGATGGATGATAGTGTGGTCTCAAGGAGTAATAAGGGAGACTAATAGGTGGGTCTATTTGGTGATTCCGAATTTTTTTATTGGACTTTGGTCTCTACTGGAGAGGAGCCTCCAGGGCTCACTCCCTTGATTAGAGGTTGTGGTCCATATCATCTGAGGTCGCACTCCCAAACTACGAACTTGGGGGTCTCAAGGGGATTGGGTTTGAATCCTTGTTCATCTACAAGGGTGTTTATGGTGGATAGAAAATCTACATTGAAACATGATTAATAACAGGCAGCAAGGGAGATTGGTCAGGGGCATCAGATGGTGTTGTCAAGGGTCATTCAAGTATGGAATGCCCCAAATTCCATTAAATAATGAAAATTCTCTTCAATAATATGCGTGGTATAGAAGGGTAGACTAAAAAACTTGATCTCAAGTGACTTTTGGAGGTGGAGAAGCCATATATAATTTCGTTGTGGAAAACCATCTGTAGAGGGGAGGTTTTGAGTAGGGAACTTGAGCATTTATTTGGCAGATGGGAGTTTTGTGCTCTAGACTCGGATCTTCAAGGGGTAGAAATGGGAATAAACAATAAGTGTACTTTGATTAACAAGTTTTCTATCAACTCAAGAATTTTCACTTCTGTGAATATTAAGAGTTTGGATCTTACCATTTTTGTTCTTAATATCTACGGGCCCTATGAAAGTAGGCAAGACTTCTAGGACCACCTTTTCTAGTTAAGATGTCTACAATTGGATCATTTTATTGTTAGGGAGGATCTAAATTTGATGGTAAATAAAGAGGAGATATGGGGATCCTATGCAAGGAAGGATAAATTGGCCTACTACTTTGTGGACAAACTTGAAGGTGCATGGTGGATTGACATGCAACCAATTAGTCTTAGGTCAACATGGAGTAATAACTGAGCAGGTCAAGAGAGTGTTGTGAATCACTTAGATCATTTCTTGGTTCGAGATAGTTTTCTACATAAGTTGGTGATAATTCAGTCGTGGATTGGAAAGGTTCATTGCTCTTACCACTTCCCTATCCTTCTTGAATTCAATTATTGTGGGCATAATATAGGCTCACCATTTAAGTACAACCCATATTGGGCATGATAAAAGGAGTTTCAAAACCTAGATTTGTTGGATTCATGTCGATGAACATTTGGGGGTCGGTGTGGGGGAACAATTTGTTAAAATTCAATATGCTAAGACAAAAAATATCAGCATTACATTCCATTTCACAATAATAGCATATACAGGATCACTGAAAGAACAACAAGCACGGCATAAACACAAAAGACACAGATTTATCCTGGGAAACCCTCATGGGGTAGAAAACCCAGCAAAGCTTCCTCAATATAGATGACCAGCAAATACAAAGATGTAAACCCTAGACATGAGATCCTTCTCCTCCATAGCAAATCTCTCCCTCACCTATGCGCCAATCACAAGTGAGTGTAATGTGTGTTAAATGAGGAACACACCTCCTCTATTTATACACAACTCCGACTTGACTTTTACACTAACTAGGTCAGCCCCAACTTAACTACTTAACATAATGTGACAGGGCCGACCCCACTAGGGTGGTCTGATAACCCTTTAACCCACATGACTCATACAGAAACGACCCCCACTAGGGAAGTCTAATAACCCAAGTCACCACATTCTCCACAGAGGAATAAAACATCTCTGGATATACAATAGGGTCTTCACGGAGGAATGAAACATCTACGAAATAATAAAGTACACATATAATATTCTTAGAAGTTACAATATTTCAACACTCCCCCTTAACGAGAAGGATATTATAACAGCATCTGCAGGAGAAAGGAGTCATCAACATCATACATGATACATCTATAAATCATTGGAAGCTTTCTTTATATCATCAGTAACTCAAATAGTTACTGGAATATCATCATCTCGATCTTCTCAATCTACAGCATCTGGATCTTTGCGATCAACAACATCTCGATCTTCTCGATCGACATCATCATCTGGATCATCTCGATCAACATCATCATCTGGATCATCTCGATCAACATCATAACAATATCAACTGGATCCTCTCGATCAACAGCATCACAACATCTACTGGATCCTCTCGATCAACAGCATCACAACATCTCGATCATCTCGATCATCATCATCAGGATCATCTCGATTAACAGTATCATCATAAAAGCATACTCTGCAATGCACACGATCCAATTATGGGATGATCAATCCCTCTCACTTTAAGACACCTCTCATGTCTATGGACAATGCAATCCAAATCTACTTACAGGATGATCAATCCTTATCCTTTTAAGACACCTCTCATGTCTAAGGATGATGCAGTCCTTGATCCATTTAAGACAAATCTCATCTCTAGGGATGATGCAGTCCGTGATCTATTTAAGACAAATCTCATGTCTAGGGACGATACAGTCTGTGATCCATTTAAGACAAATCTCATGTATAGGGACGATGCAGTCCGTGATCCGTTTAAGACATATCTCATGTCTAGGGATGATGCAATCTGTGATCCGTTTAAGACAAATTTCATGTCTGGGGACGATACAGTCCGTGACCTATTTAAGACAAATCTCATGTCCAGGGACGATGCAGTCCGTGATTCGTTTAAGACAAATCTCATGTTTAGGGACGATGCGGTCCGTGATCCGTTTAAGACAAATCTCATGTCTAGGGACAATACAGTCCGTGATCTATTTAAGACAAATCTCATGTCTAGGGACGATGTAGTCTGTGATCCGTTTAAGACAAATCTCATGTCTAGGGACGATATAGTCCGTGATCCATTTAAGACAAATCTCATGTCTAGGGACGATGCATTCCATGATCCTTTTAATACAAATCTCATGTCTAGGGACGATACAGTCCGTGATCCATTTAAGACAAATCTCATGTCTAGGGACGATGTAGTCCGTGATCCGTTTAAGACAAATCTCATGTTTAGGGACGATACAGTCCGTGATCCATTTAAGACAAATCTCATGTCTAGGGACGATGCATTCCATGATCCTTTTAAGACAAATCTCATGTCTAGGGACGATACAGTCTGTGATCCATTTAAGACAAATCCCATGTCTAGGGATGATGCACTCTGTGATCCGTTTAAGACAAATATCATGTCTAGGGACGATACAGTCCGTGATCCGTTTAAGAAAAATCTCATGTCTAGGGACCATACAGTCTGTGACCTATTTAAGAAAAATCTCATGTCCAAGGACGATGTAGTCCGTGATTCGTTTAAGACAAATCTCTTGTTTAGGGATGATGCAATCCGTGATCCGTTTAAGACAAATCTCATGTCTAGGGACAATACAATCCGTGATCTATTTAAGACAAATCTCATGTCTAGGGACGATGTAGTCCGTGATCCATTTAAGACAAATCTCATGTCTAGGGACGATCCAGTCCATGATCCATTTAAGACAAATTTCATGTCTAGGGACAATGCAATCCATTATCCTTTTAAGACAAATCTCATGTCTAGGGACGATCCAGTCCATGATCCATTTAAGACAAATCTCATGTCTAGGGACGATGCAGTCCATGATCCTCTTAAGACAAATCTCATGTCTAGGGACGATGCAAGCCGTGATCCGTTTAAGACAAATCTCATGTCTAGGGACGATACAGTCTCGACCACAGTGCCAGTCCTTTTTCATGATGGATGTGACCTAGATAAGATCTAGGATTTATCACGTACATTTTGAACTAAAATATCAGGGACGATGCAGTCCTATCATCAATTTTCGGAGACAGATGTCTATGGGTCAATTCAGGGACCTAAGTCCAGGGACGATGCAATCCCTCTCGTCCACTAGGGACCACTTCTCGGAGACATATTTCTACGGATCAATTCAGGGGACCGAAGTCCAGGGATGATGAAATCCCTTCTCGTCTACTAGGAACCACTTATCAATCTTATCATTGATATCATCGACCTCATCGTCGGGATAGGTAACCTCATCATCGACGTCATCGTCGGAACAAGTAACCTCAGCATCGATACATGTATCCTCATCATTGATACAAGTATCCTCATCATCAATACAAGTGTCCACATCATCAATACAAGTATCCACATCATCGAAACAAGTATCCACATCATCGACCTCACCGTCGATGCAGGCAATCTCATCATCAGTGACCACATCATTCCCCATTTCGAGGAGGGTCCTTCTGAACTACACCAAGCTTGTCTCGAAAATACTCAAACTTTACTCGAGACAGAGGTTTGGTTAATATATCAGCAACTTTTTCGTCAGTGCTTACATACTCGAGCTTGATAGCTCCTTTCTGCACCATATCCCGTATATAGAAATATCGGATCTCTATGTGCTTTGACTTATCATGGAACACTGGATTCTATGTCATCTTGATACAACTCTGGTTGTTACACAAGATCACAGTGGGGTCCATCTCTAAGTCAAATAGTCCTGACAACGGTTTCCGAAGCCAAACTACTTCACAACTAGCAGAGCAAGCAGCTATATATTCTGCTTCAGTTGTGCTGAGAGCCACACTAGACTGCTTCTTGCTGAACCATGAGATCATGGCAGACCCTAGACAATAGCACCCTCCCGATGTGCTCTTCCTGTCTGATACACATCCTACCCAATCAACATCTGTGTAGCCATGCAATCTGAAGTCATGATCTCCAAGATAATATAGACCAAAATCTATCATACCTTTTAGGTACCTCATCACATGCTTTGTGGCTATCGAGTGAACTCATATAGGTTCCACTAGATACTGACTCAGGGTGTTCACAGCAAATCATATATTCGACCTAGTGTTCGTCAAATACATTAATGACCCAATAATCTACCTGTACAGAGTCACATCCGCTAATCTCTGATGAGTCATCAGCTAACAACTTCAAATTTGAATCCATGGGAGTGGCCATGGCTTTACATTCCAACACATCAAATCTTTTCAAGATTTCCACGGCATACTTTCCCTGGTTGAGAAAAATTCCTTCTGATCCTTGCCATACTTCCAGAACTAGGAAGTAATGCATCAATCCGAGATCTTTCATCTCAAATTCTGTAGCTAGCTTCTTCTTACTTTCCATGATCTGTTTCTCATTCCCTGTCAGAAAGAGATCATCCACATACAATAATAGTATCATCCATAACCTTAAGGTAAAGGTTAGGATCAACTTTACTTTTGGTAAAGCCCAAGCTTGTCAAGAAGCTATCAAATCTCCCTCTGTAACTGAACATTATTCCTACTCTGAGTGATATTCTGCATATCTATCCGTGCCATCTCCCGTCAGATGGGTCTACTGATATGAGCCTCAAGATCATTCGAACTCTGTGGTGAGTTCCTTCTTGCATCCATCTAAGAGAAGAATGTCATCTGTATATAGACACCATCTTCAACCTTGTAGCAAAGGTTGAAATCCGCATCACCCATGGTGATCATTAAGCTCATCAAATGATTATCGATTATGGGTACCCGTACAGAGCTTTCTTCAATTAAACCATTAAGAGAATGGTCTTGTCTAGCCACTTGGAGCAAACATATCGTCATGATCCTCTTCCTCTTTCTAAGAGAATCTTCTAGCCACGAGCCTTCTATAGTGTGTTTGATTTGTAAGTCTTCTTGTTGAACATCCATCACTCGTTCGTTGTTCATCATAATTCTTCATGATCTTTCCTACAAATCCAAGTTAATTACATGATTAGTAATACTTCATAATCATCAAATCATGTTTGACATGATAACCTATTATGCATACAGATATGATTCACATAGTTATGAACTATCTTGACCAATACTTTGGCACGACACTTTTCCATATCCTATATGCATACAGTGGATATCTAGATGCCTTCCATCTCTCCCAAAACATACTATCAAGAGCATGCACAACTCTTAGCATGTCAGCAAAGAGGTTTCATTCTAGACAAACAACAATAAAATTTCTATCCAACTTACCCATCATATGCATATTAGTATTATATTGCTCAATGATATATGAATGCTCACACTATGCATGATATATTCTAGGAATATAAATATGCATACAGCTATTACATGCAATATCATTTACTATTTCAGAGATTCAAATAACAACTCAAATACTTATATTTTATGGTTGCCTCCCGCTTGATCTCTATATGTCTTTGAACTTCTTATCCATCCTGGACCACTATGCATGCTCAAGTGTGCACTAGTGTCATCCTCATGATCCCATACATAATCATACATTCATTCGTATATTCTCAATACTATCAAAACATTATGATTCTAAATAATCTTAAGTATGTATGGTCATGATCATTTCATACATAGGTTTACTTACCTAAGATCCTAACAAAGTAGGAAAACATACCTGGATTATCAAGCTTGGTTATGTATTAACATATCCAAACAATATCTTCTTTTTTCTCTTCAATGATTTAGAGACCTTGTGCTAGAACCTGCATATCTCATAGGTTAAGCATAGTAGAACAAAGTCATACATAACTCGTAAGTAGAGCTTCTATGTGATCAAATATTATGGATGAGTCTTTGTCTTCATGTCATCATGGTCATAGAACTTAATTTGTATTTCTTGTTAAATTTTGAGCATTAATTCACAATACTCTAGGATCTTTACTAAGAGAATAACATATACAGTATATCAATGCATAACAATCACAATAAGCATGACAAGAAACACAAGAATCAAAAGCATGAGAGACAAGAGACATAGAGTTTCCGTGGGGAAAACCCTAAGTTGAAAAACCCCACAACTTCCTCAGATATAGAGAGAGCAATGGCTCAACCAAAGTACAACCAAAATACACTGAGATAGTCTCCTAGTAGTAGATGATCCTCCTCCTCACTAGTGCGCCACTTTCTGAGTGAGAGAAGTGTGACTTTTCGAATGATCAAAATAGAGATCTCCCGATCTCTATTTATACTAACCTATTTTCCCAATTACACTATGGGGCCGACTTGTCTATCTAGATACATCCACAATATAATATATATTTCAAGGCCGACCCCACACATAGTGGTCTAATAACCCATCGGCAAGTACACACACTTGAAACACTTGTCAATCCACATGATGACACTTCCTTATAAAGGAATAACACATCTCTAATAAGGGTACAATAAATATATATGAAATACATAGATGAAATACATTCCGAAGTTACATATACATTAACACTCCCTCTTAACTAGGAAGGTATTTCTCGACACAGCTCTGCTAGACAAGTCTTCTTCTCGGGATCATCGTCATCGATGCATCATCACCGCTGCTGCTATCTCAACCAATCTATGAC
This sequence comes from Larix kaempferi, assembly GCA_027924585.1. Classification (NCBI taxonomy): domain Eukaryota; kingdom Viridiplantae; phylum Streptophyta; class Pinopsida; order Pinales; family Pinaceae; genus Larix; species Larix kaempferi. The sequence continues at coordinate 30,677,310 of BSBM01000370.1, read as the reverse complement.
TCTACTCGTCATAGGAGGTTCTACAGATCCAGTCCTTTTTCATACTGGATGTAGGCCCACCACCTATAGGTCTTCATCATCACTGGCCATACTGTGGAATCCTCAGGACTTATTACGTGCGTCACAAAACCTGGCTGTAGCATCCCAGGCTATTACGAGCACACAGCTCTACCTGTTGGATCTCCCAGGAGCACATTACATGTGACCCATCACAAAACCTGGTTGAAGCATCCCAGGCTATTATGAGCACACAGCTCTACCTGTCAGGAGCACATTACATGTGATCTCACCACAAAACCTGGCTGAAGCATCTGAGGCCTTTTTCATCCTGTCCAAATCTCCCAAGAGCAAATTGCATGTGGTCCACCACAAAACCTGGCTGAAGCATCTGAGGCCTTTTTCATCATGTCCAGATCTCCCAGGAGCAAATTACATGTGGTCATGGCAAAACCTGGCTGAAGAATCTGTGCCTTTTTCATCCTGTCCAGATCTCCCAGGAGCAAATTACATACCATAGGACAAAACCTCGCAAGAGCTTTTCAGGATGTTGCAGGTACACAACTCTGACCTGAAGATCTCCCAGGGCACAAATTACATGTCCTCCCAGAGCAATGTCTCGAAAGAGCATCCTAGGTTGTTATGGGTATGCAACTCTGACCTACAGGATCTCCCAGACATGCTCATCTACACAACCTGATCGACGGCCACAAAGTATCATCTAATACTCACCATACATCATCCTGATGTACACATGATCATCCTGATCATCATCACTGCAACATCCTGCTGCATGTCATCTGGAGAAGCTCGTCATCCACGATCACCTGATCATACAATGCATCCATCTGATGCACATCTACCTGATACATATCATCATACACAGTGTATCCACCTGATACATAGATACATGATCCACACAATGTATCCATCAACATACACGATCTACCTAATCATACCTGATACATATCAATATACATAATCTACCTGATCATACAATGTATCCACCTAATACATATACAGATACATGGTCCAAGCATCCAACATGATGCATATACAAAATACATACAAATGATCCAACCGATCATATCCAGCATCCAACATGATGCGTACATACATATAAATGATCCAGCTGATCATATCCAGCACCCAACATGATGCGTACATACATATACATATAAATGATCCAACTGATCATACAAAGCAGAAACTAGAACATCATCTTGATGCTCATCATCCAGTGCTTACATCCACAACCATGTGAAGGATCCTCCTTCCAACATCCTTGGAATGGCTTCATCAAATGTGTCAATCACTTCTTCCTCGAAGTGTCCTCAATCTGAAGAACACCAAGCCTCTCCCTAAAGTACTCGAACTTCACCCTGGATAGTGGCTTCGTCAGCACATCTGCAATCTGCTCGTCCATCACAACATACAAGAGCTTCACAGCTCCTCTCTGTACCATATCCCTGATATAGTGATATTTGATCTCTATGTGTTTCGACCTGTCATGAAACACTGGATTCTCAGACAGCTTCACACAACTCTGGTTATCGCAAAAGATACCAGTAGCATCCAATGGGAGATCAAATAACTCAGACAGTAGCTTCCATAGCCATACTACCTCACAACTAGCTGAACAGGCTGCAACATACTTTGCCTCAGCTGTACTCAGTGCTACGCAGGACTACTTCCTGCTAAACCAAGAGATCACACCTGATCCCATACTGAAGCAATACCCAGATGTGCTCTTCCTATCTGCAGCACTGCCATCCCAATCTGAATCAACATAACCTTGCAGGTTAAACTTTTGATTCGCTCCATACTTGAACCCAAAATCCACTGTACCCTTCAGGTACCTCAGAACATGCTTTACAACAACCAGGTGAACACTCCTCGGATCCGTCAGGAACTGGCTTAATGTGTTCACAGCAAAGCAAATATATGGTCTCGTGTTCGTCAGGTACATCAAGGACCCAATCATCTGACGATACATAGAGACATCAACCAGCTCATATGAAGCATCACATAGAAGCTTCAGATTCGATGCCATAGGTGTGGCCATGGCCTTGCAATCCATCATCCTGAATCTCTTCAGGATATCTACTGTGTACTTCCCTTGACCAAGGAAGATCCCACCTGCATTCTGCCATACCTCCATACCTAGGAAATAATGCATCATTCCCAAATCTTTCATATCGAACTCAGCATCAAGCTTCCTCTTAGTATCTGCAATCAATCTGTCATCTCCTGTTACAAATAAGTCATCCACATACAGGAGTAGAATCACAGGATTTCCTTCCTCAACCTTGTAGTAAAGGTTGGCATCCGCTTTACTCTTGGTAAAGCCCAAACTAGATAGGAAATTGTCCATCCTACCATACCAAGTTCTGGGAGCTTGTTTCAAGCCATACAAGGCTTTCTTCAATTTGCACACATATGACTCCCTGTCATGTATTTCGAAACCGAGTGGCTGCTCCACATATACTTCTTCTTCGACTACACCATTCAAGAAAGCAGTCTTGACATCCATTTGGTGTATTTTCCATTTCATTGCTGCAGCCAGGGCAAGTACTGCTCTGATGGAAGTATACCTAGCTACAGGTGCAAAGGTTTCTTCATAATCTATTCCCTCTTTCTGAGAGAAGCCACGAGCTACGAATCTTGCCTTGTGTTTCTCTACACTGCCATCTGCAGCATGCTTGATTTTGAAGATCCATTTGGAAGTCACAATAGACTTCTCTTTAGGTCTTGGGACAACATCCCAAACATCATTCTTCATTATTGATAGGTATTCCTCAACCATGGCATCCTTCCATTCTTTCTTTTCCGTTGCTTCTTCATAACTGGAAGGTTCTTTGTTCATGATGTCACAGAGTAAAGCAACATAGCTGGTATGTGATCTGGTTCTCTTTTTTGCTCTGTGTTCTTCTTCTGGAATGCCAAATATTTCTGCATCTTGAATGAGCTCTCTAGCCCATGCAGGTTTCCTCTTGTGAGAGTTATCCTCACAGGGTGGATCTACAGGTTCTTGCGGATCTTCAAACTCACGAACAACTTCTGGAACTACTTCAGTCATGGTAGTCTCTTGAAATCTAGTTTCCTTAGGTTCTTCATAAACTTCGATAGGTGCCTTCCTTGATTTGATGAATGTTGAGTTTTCATCAAATGTTACATCCCTACTAACATCAATCTTCTTGAACCCTGGAAAGTATATTCTGTAAGCCTTCGAGCTTTCACTGTAACCCACAAAGATACCATTCTTTCCTGAAGGATCTAGTTTAGTCCTCTTTTCCTTTGGGACATGAGTGTATACTGGACAACCAAATATTTTGAGATGGTTGACTTCAGGTTTCTTACCAGAAAAGACCTCTTCTGGTGTCTTGTTGTCCAATATCTTATGGGGTGTTCTGTTCTGCACATATACAGTTGTTCTAGCTGCTTCTGCCCATAGATGCATAGGTAGATCCTGGTCATGTAGCATTGCCCTTGCTGCTTCCATGATAGTTCTATTCTTCCTTTCCGCAACTCCATTCTGTTGAGGATTATAAGGTGCAGTCAACTCCCTCTTAATCCCTGAATCACTACAAAGCTTCTTGAAGTCACCTGAGGTGAATTCTCCACCATTGTCGGATCTAAATGTTTTGATCTTCTTGTCAGTTTGATTCTCCATCAAGGTTTTGAATTCCTTGAACTTATCAAACACCTCATCTTTGTTCTTCAAGAAGTATACCCAAGTCTTTCTGGAGAAGTCATCAATAAATGAGACATAGTAAACATACCCACTTAGAGAACTGGATGACATAGGACCACATACATCTGAGTGGATGATTTCCAAGATATTTTTTGCCTTGCTTTCACTGCTTGGAAATGCCTTCTTAATGTTCTTTCCTCTTGCACATCCTTTGCAAACACCTTCATGTTTGGTCTTGATTTCAGGAAGACCTTTTACAGCCTTACTTGCAATTGGTAATGCCCTATAGTGCATATGTGCAAGTCTTCTATGCCAAAGTTCACTTGGCTCCATGGAGTCATGTACCATGGCATGTTCAGGTTGTCCCTTCAATTTATACAATCCTCCCTGTTGCTCTCCAATCACTACTGCATCATCAATAGTTTTACCTTTTGGCCACATTAGGACTTGGCCATCCACAAATGCAACCCTCATACCTTTTGCATCCAATGCGGATATGGAGAGTAGATTCTTCTTGAGCCCAGGTACATACAAAACATCTTTCATCTTCAAAGACTTCCCAGAGTCTAGATTGTAGGAGGCCTCACCACTTCCTTTGATAGGGTATTGGTAGTCATCCCCAAGTTTCACCTTATGGGGTGACTCATGTTCAGATAGATTAGCAAAGGATTCTTTAAACCCAGTCATGTGTTTTGAAGCCCCACTATCAATTAACCAATCATTACAACCATGGGAGATAGTACCTGTGAGAGCAGAGATTAGAACATACTCTTTTTCGCTTGATGAGTTATCATCATCACTTTCTGCTCTAGCCTTCTTCTTGGGAGGTTCATCATCCTCGGCAGCATGAGCATGAAACCTTCTTTTGCTGCCCTTCTTCTTCTTGTTGAAGTTGTTGTTGTCCTTCTTGTTCTTGGGACAATTTATGGCAATATGTCCTTTTTCATTACAGGTGAAGCATATTCTTCTTTCTTTGAAGTGATGTGAAGATTTCTTGGAGTGAGATGGCTCTCTCTTGGACTTCCCTTTCTTGGTGTGAGTTGTGAGAGCTTGATATTCATTCCCCGTCTTTTCTTCTCGTGCCAAAAGCCTTGCATCTTCTTGTGAGCATTCTTCCCGTAGTCTGCTAAAGGAAATCAACTTTCTTGAACAGATTCCTTGAATGAAGGAGTCCCATGACCTAGGTAAGCCATTCAGAGTGGTCATGACAACTTCACCATTCTCCACCATTTCATCCACTGCTCCTAGTTGTTCCTTGATCTGGGAAACCCTTGAAAAATAAGATTGAATGGTTTCTCCATTCTGAAACTTTACTCCTTTCAATTGGTTCCGTAGGTTCATCTTCCGATTTATGTTCTTCCCTTCAAATAGCTTGGTCAGAGAGTCAAACATCTCCTTGGGTGTCTTTAGAGAAGACACATGGGGTATGAGATGGTCTTTGATAGAATCAGCAATGATTCTCTTTGCCTTGATCAAGTTCTTCTTGTGCAATACTTTAGCCTCTTCATCCTCTGGGATAGGGATGTCTTCTTTTATATATGAGTCCAACTCATTCTCTTCTAGGATTAACCCAATCCTATACTTCCAAGCTCGAAAGTTATCAGCCCCTTCAAGCTTATCCTCAAGCTTGGTGTGGTGAGACATCTTAAAGAGTACTTCAAATGGAAATAGAAAAGATTTAGGTCTTACCACTTGAAATGCTGAAAATTGGATCTCGTCCCGGATTAGGGTTTGTCGGAAAAACCCTAAAAATTCAAAATGTGAATTTCAACTTTCTGAAAGGATAGAAAGATGCGCCTTGATGAGCTGATCATCCTGGTGTATTCAGAATTTGATATTAGCAAAGCTTTACCCTTCAGATTTGCCTTTTTGTCCTCCTAGGTTCATTGGGAAGAGCCCTGAATTAGGGTTTGAGTTTCCCGGAGATCTACCCAGCCAAAAATCTCGATCCAAAGCTCTAAATTTTGATTTTTGCAAGGAGCTTCCAGCTAAGTCTTCAAATTTCAGAAATTCCTATTTTTGTGGAAACCCTAATTTTTAGGGCCAAATCTGAAAATGCTCAGAATTGAATTCTGATTGGACAGATAGATTCTACTTGATGAGTAGAGTCAATCTACTATACTGCTTTTCCAAAAACTGTGGAGAGATACCCAATAAACAAGAAACTCAAGTTTTCGTCACTGCAAAATGTCTTCTTCTCAGGTTAGCTCTGATACCATGTTAAATTTTGAGCATTAATTCACAATACTCTAGGATCTTTACTGAGAGAATAACATATACAGTATATCAATGCATAACAATCACAATAAGCATGACAATCATCACAAGAATCAAAAGCATGAGAGACAAGAGACACAGAGTTTCCGTGGGGAAAACCCTAACGTGAAAAACCCCACAACTTCCTCAGAGATAGAGAGAGCAATGGCTCAACCAAAGTACAACCAAAATGCATTGAGATAGTCTCCTAGTAGCATATGATCCTCCTCCTCACTAGTGCACCACTTTCTGAGTGAGAGAAGTGTTACTTTTCGAATGATCAAAATAGAGATCTCCCAATCTCTATTTATACTAACCTGTTTGCCCAGTTACACTATGGGGCCGACTTGTCTATCTAGATACATCCACAATATAATATATATTTCAGGGCCGACCCCACACATGGTGGTCTAATAACCCATCGGCAAGTACACACACTTGCGACACTTGTCAATCCACATGACGACACTTCCTTATAGAGGAATAACACATCTCTAATAAGGGTACAATAAATATATATGAAATACATAGATGAAATACTTTCCAAAGTTACATATACATCAACATTTCTTGATGTACCTATATCTTATTAGCAGACAATATCATCTTCATACAACACCACAGGTGCATTAGTACAATCATATAACCCTAATCAATGAATGTCTTCTATCATTCACATGCATTCATAATTTTACTAGGGTGATAAGACAATTCTAAGATTAATCAAGATTGTACTAACCTCAATAATATGAAGACAAACATATCATAAACTTAATCATGAACAGATTTCAACACATACCTGTATTTCCTCAAGTCATACCTGTCGAGATTTCTTGTAGTCTTCTTATGTAAGGCCTTAGCCTCATCTCCCTCTGAAACTAGAACTTCTTCACTTATGCCGGTGTCCAATTCATTCTTTTCTAGGATTAACCCAATCCACTTTGATTTGCTAAGACTGGATTTGGAGCTGGATTAGGATTTGTCAGAGAAACCCTAAAAGTTCAAATTTTGAATTTCAAACTTTTGAATGGATGGAAAGATGTGGCTTGCTGAGCTGATCAAGCTGGTATACTTCAATTTTGAAAACTTACAAATTTGACCCCTCAAAATTGCCTTTGAAACTTTCGGATCTTCTGGACAGGATCCCGAACTAGGGTTTAATAAAGCCCGGTCTTCTTCCCATCCAAAAGGTTCGATATTGTGTTCTAAAATTAGATTTTTCTGAGGAGCTTCCAGCCGTGGTCACAAATTTCAAAAATTCCAACTTTTGTAGAAGCCCTAATTTTCCACCTTTCTGATCAAAATCCCGAACTAGGGTTTGATCAAGCCCGACCTTCCACCCAACCAAAAAATTCAATCTTGGTCTCTAAATTTCAATTTTTATGAGGAGAATTCAGCCATGGTCTCCTACTCTAAAAATTCCAACTTTCTTCGAAGCCCTAAATTCCCGCAGCAATGACAAGCCAAGAATGGAGGTGCTCAAAATCCAATTCTGTTTTGACAGAAATATGCACCTGATTATTTCTAGTGTATCTCTGAAATTACGAATCCACAGGGTCTGAAACTTTGGCCTGTGGTATCCTGACCTGTTATCTTTCCAACCCCATAGGGCTGACCTCAATTGGATTCTCTGAGAGAGAGTTATGCCAAGTGTCACAACGTGACCTGTTTATGGGATAAAACAAGAGAGCGAACTTGTACGGCGTGCCACGTGTCACTGGTTCAACTTCGGCCTTTGAAAAACTTACCTGAGCAACTAAAGTCTGTGCTCTACCTGTCACTTTTTACGAAATTTCATTTGGAGCTTCCTAGCCTGAGATGACCTTTTTTCCTAGGTCACTTGTTTATGACTGAGATATGGAGAGGCAGAAACCCTAACTTGTATTGATCATAAATCACAATGTACAATGAATCTGAGGTTGTCCTTTGGACATAAGGTATAGGGGGATTTTATCTACGACCTGTAAAGTTTTCAGATCCTGAACCTTCTCCAAAATGGATTTATAGCGAAAGTGACACGATGACTGGTTTTTGCTATATAAAACCCTAACCTTCAAATTGTCGCAAGTGAAGCAAGTGTCGTAAGTGCCATACATTGCCTTCCTTCAGGTTAGCTCTGATACCATGTTAAAATTCAATATGCTAAGAAAGAAAATATCAGCATTACATTCCATTTCACAATAAAAGCATATACAGGATCACTGAAAGAACAACAAGCACAGCATAAACACAAGAGACACATATTTATCCAGGGAAACCCTCATGGGGTAGAAAACCCAGCAAAGCTTCCTCAATATAGATGACCAGCAAATACAAAGATGTAAACCCTAGACATGACCTCCTTCTTCTCCATAGTAGATATATCCCTCACCTATGCGCCAATCACAAGTGAGTGTAATGTGTGTTAAATGAGGAACACACCTCCTCTATTTATACACAACTTCGACTTGACTTTTACACTAACTAGGTTGGCCCCAACTTAACTACTTAACATAATGTGACAGGGCCGACCCCACTAGGGTGGTCTAATAACCCTTTAACCCACATGACTCATACAGGGCCGACCCCACTAGGGAAGTCTAATAACCCAAGTTACCACATTCTCCATGGAGGAATAAAACATCTTTGGATATACAATAGGGTCTTCACGGAGTAATGAAACATCTCCAGAATAATAAAGTACACATATAATATTTTTAGAAGTTACAATATTTCAACACAATTTGCTACGACATTGAAATCCCTCGAGGTACAGGTTTCAAGTTGTGTGAGGGAGAGATATATTAAACATGACGACATGATTAGGGACATTGAATGGGAGATAATAAAGGTCACGGCAACACTCTCATGGGGATCTGGTGACGATAATACTCAAAAGGTGTTAATCAATCTTGAGACAAGGAGGAGTAAGCTACTAATGGATAAGGAACTTGATTGGCGATTGAAAAGTAGGTAATTTTTGTTAGCCACAGGGGATTAGAACACAAAGTACTTGCAAAATTTTGCTAAATCTAGGTGGCTACATAATACAATTTGGGAGATGAAGGATGAGTTTGGCCAGACAATTTAGGGTTTCAATGGGCTAGTTCATATGGGAATTCAACACTTTCAGGGAATTTGTTCAAAGCTTGGTTGGTCCAATTTGGGGAAGATAATGAAGATTATTTCTCTATTTCCAAGAATGGTGGAGGGTTGACGACAATGATGCTTTTTTCCATCTAGTGATGAAATAATAATCATGAGAGTTACTCCACACTTTAAAAAATATAAGAGTAGGGGTCCTTATGGTTGGATGATCAAACTTTTTTCTGGGCTTTTTCAAAGTTCTCGGTGTAGATCTTCTTAAGGTAGTGGAGGAAGTATGAGTAAAAGGAAAGATGTCGAATAGTTTTAACACCATCTTTCTGGCTCTTATGATTTATCTCAAAGGTAGACTAGCCTTCCTCCTTTAATGAATTTCGACCAATTTCATCGTGTAGCAGTATTTATAAGATTATTTCCAAGTTGATTTATGCTTGCATAAAGCCACTACTCTAGAGGGATATATTGTCGAAGTAGTTTGGTTTTCTTAAATGGATTTTGACCCATGAAGCGACCAAGACTAATCAAGAGGGTATTCAAACTATCAAGTCTTCTCATCTTCAAGCGACACTTGTTAAATTGGATCTTTCTAAGGCCTATGATCGGGTGGCATGGCTATATCTTTGACTTTTATTACTTCATTTGGTTTTTCTTTGCTTATGGTTAAATGGATTATGTGTTGTGTCTCCACTTCTTCCTTTGTAGTTCTCATTAATGGAGCTAGTTCTGATTTCTTTCATCCCTCTAGGGGATTACGACAAGGTTTCCCACTTTCTCCCTATCTTTTTCTACTTGTGGCTAAGGGTGTAAGTTGGGATTTACTAGATTCTAAGAGACAAAGATGGATTCAAGGAATCTCCTTCAATAGTAATCTTCAACTCACTCACTTGCTCTTTGTGGACAATGTTCTTTCTTTTTTCGGGGAAGGTAGATGAAGGCCATTATTACATTGAGATCATCTCACTATTTTGTTCAACGACTAGTATGGTGATGAATAAGGCCAAATATTCTATGTATATGTTAGAAGGAATGATTTAAGATAACTTAGGTTGGGGGATGATCTTCCCATATACGATTCATTCCATGGGTGAGGGCATTAAATATCTAGGCTATACCCTAAAGCCAAATAATCATGGGAATTCAGATTGTAGTTGGTTGGTGTCTCGCATTGAGAGGAAGATCATTTTTTGTTGCAACAGGTGGATCTCCTTAGAGGGGATATTAGTTCTTACTAAATTGGTATTGGAGGCAATTCAAGTGTATTGGCACCTGATGGCATACACCCATAAAGTTATTCTAGATAAGGTTCATAAGGTACATTGAAATTGCTTATGGAAGGGATCAACCAATTATCCGGGTTCTACTTCTCATCTAACGAATTGGAAGAGTATCACCTATTCGAAGAATCATTGTGGATGGGGGTTGGAGAATATTTACTTGTTTAATAAATAGTCGGTGGTCAGGTCACTCTAAAACTTTTTGACTAGAGAAAATTTGTGGAGACAGATACTAGTTGCGAAATATATTGTGTCGGGCACTAGTTTAGACTAGATTAGATCTTGGGATAAAATGATTCTTATTGTGTCAAACCAATGGAAGGCGTCTTCTTTTTCCTTCCTTGTCATTGATAGATATTTGAATTGGAAGGTTGGCTCAAGTTAGTTGATCAGGGTTGGGATCGATGCTATCCTAGGTTGTGAGGATGTTATACATCCACCAAAGGATTTGGTGTGACATTTTCAATTACAGGGGCATTGTACTCTCAATCATTTCATTGATCTAGAGGTTACTTATATTTGGAGAGGGATGGATTGGTTATGTTGGCTTTGGTTTTGGAGGGTGATTGGGTTCCTCATTGGGACCTTTTGGTTCGAGAACTACACAGGGCACACATTAGAATTAAAAACAAGTGATGAGTTGGGTTGGGCATTTGATCAAGCAGGGGGTTAGTACTCGACAAAGCTTGGATATATGGCCTTAAGCACAGTGGATGAAGAGAAGGTGAGTTGGTGGTGGCACAAGCTATGGAAGGTGTCTGCACCTCCCAAGATAAAATTGTTTCTTTGGCTTCTTATGAATCAAAGGATTTGAGGATGTTATACATCCACCAGAGGATTTGGTGTGACATTTTCAATTACAGGGGCATTGTACTCTCAATCATTTCATTGATCTAGAGGTTACTTATATTTGGAGAGGGATGGATTGGTTATGTTGGCTTTGGTTTTGGAGGGTGATTGGGTTCCTCGTTGGGACCTTCTGGTTCGAGAACTGCACAGGGCACACATTAGAATTAAAAACAAGTGATGAGTTGGGTTGGGCATTTGATCAAGCAAGGGGTTAGTACTCGACAAAGCTTGGATATATGGCCTTAAGCACAATGGATGAAGAGAAGGTGAGTTGGTGGTGGCATAAGCTATGGAAGGTGTCTGCACCTCCCAAGATAAAATTGTTTCTTTGGCTTCTTATGAATCAAAAGGATCCTACATGGGACATACTTCAATATAGGGGTAATATTGGGCCCATGATTCACATGTTATGTCAGGATGCTGATGAGTGAAATTACCATGTATTTTGGTCTTGTTTCTTCACTGAGCAGGTTTGGTGGGAAATGGAAAATTATCCGAAGGTGCATAATTTGCGGATCAAGGATAATCTAAATGAGTGTTTTCTCGATTTCTTTCGTCGTAGAGCTCTAAAGGCTTTTAGTTTGGTTCCCTTTCTTCTACGTCAAGGAATTTTGATAGCTCGAAATAGTATCATTTTCGAAGGTAAGTTGTCCCCCATGTTCAAGACATATGCACAGGTGACTGGCATGCATAAGTTTTCTCTTCTTGTGATGTCCCGAGGCCGGGGCATTTCGTTGGTGAACTGGTTGTCAATTGAGATCTTCCATGGTTTTTTTTATGGAGTATGCCATGACCTCAAAAATAGTTGTAGTGTTGGTTTTTTCCTCTTCCTTTCCGTTGAGCATTACTTTTTGGGCAAATGCTATTTGGGATTAGGCTCAAATAACTTAGATGAATTCACTGCTTTGTTTCAGCTTTTGAAGTTGGCTTTAGACTTGAATCTCTCTGAGTTGTAGATCTACAAAGACTTAGAGCTTGTCATCCATTGTATGAATGGGGTAAATCGGATTTACAGTCCCAACCTATATATTGTAAATTAAATACTTAGGCCGATGCATTATCTATGAAAGCTCTCTAGCTGGAAGTTGGGATATTGCACATTGAAGAATTTATTGAGGGATGTCGAGTCTTGAACTACTGTAGTCACTTGCATAATTAGTAGACTGTAGCTAAAGTCTAGGATGAAGACATATTTTGCTTAATATGTGTGCGACACCTTAAGATTGTATTTTCCTTTCAACTTCAATAAAAAATATTTTTTGTTAAAAATAAATAAATATAACAAATTTTAAAATAATTATTTGTAATTTAAGTTTATTATTTAAATTACAAATTTTATAATAATGATTCAATATTTCAATTTAATTAATTAAGTAGTTTTTATATGATGTTGGTTATATTTTAAAACAAACATTTCATTTTCAAATTAACACTTTAATATATTCAAATTCGAACAATATGTGTGACCTTTTTGTTTATGGCAAGACCATAACCGAAGATAGAAATGATGTTATAGATAACATCCGAAGCCTTTATGTTTTTAAATCTCTTTGTAATTATGTCAATTAATTTTCAAAATACATAATATACGGTGTATAAAAAATTAATATTTTTAATATTTTTGGTATATATTAAATTTTATATATATATATATATTTGGAGATATTTTTATTTATTTTAAATAAAAGATATTTTATTATTATTTTAAATGTTTTTTTAAGTGTAATTATAGAGAAATCATCAATATTAAGATAAAGTAAATTTCTACCAATTTAAAAATTATTTATCTATTTATTTTTTCTTTTTAATATTCTATAAACCAACTCTTTTATGTATATTTTAATTTTTTATGTCTTTTTCTTTATAATTTGAGCTTTATTTTATATGGGAAAAAGTCATAAACAAAGGAGAATACATCACTCTTTTAATGAATATATAGTAATTAATTGACAAAACATTTTGTAGATAGGAAGAAGGAAAAATTAATAGTTAGCAATAGTGAGCTCACAGACTAAATAAAAAAAAGATTGTTTAATTTTAGAATGTATTCTAATGATCTGTTGGAATGTCTAGAATGACAAATGTTAAACAAATAATGGAACAAAATGTGTATGTGTGATTCATTGGAATGTCTAGAATGACATATGTTAAATGAATAATGGAACAATGTGTGTCTATATGTGCATGAAGAGTTGAATAATGGAACAAAGTGTGTCTATATGTGCATGAAGAGTTTTTTCAGTGTAAAGTTCAATAAAGAAAAAACAATTTGGAGGTAAGTTTTATGAATTTCTTTTCTTGAGCAAAATTGATGATAATGATGATGATGGTTAACATCCACTAAGACCAACTTTGGTCCATCAGACCTTAAGAAAGACAAGTAAGAAATTATTTGATTTGCTTTAGAAATTTATTTTGTGCTCAAAAAGCTTAGAGAGGAGCATTCCTAAATTACCATAATTTGATAAGTTAGAAGGTTAGGTATTGTAACAAGAACTTTGAAACCAAGATCTTATTTGGGTGTACCCACAACAATCTAAGAGAAAGTGTTTTTCATCCTCAACACCCGTAGTCTCACAAAAATGCCAAATATTTTTTATGCATTGTCCAAACCCCCTATAATGTCATGAATTATTTTTTTATAAATAAAGATCAACATCAAATTTCAACACCTACTCCTTGTGTATTGACATTTCTAACACTTTTCTTATTTTTATGAAAAATAATAATCTATATTTCCATCCAACATTAAAATTCATATATATCTCACTCAATCAACTATAATGATCAATAAATTATATTATTATTAATCAAATAGATAAGAAATAATAAATCATATTATTATTAACCAAATATTTTGAAATTGTGTAAATACAAATTTAAATACTTATTAACTTTAACTTACTTTACATCTTTAATAACCAAATGTTTTGAAATTGTGTCAATACAAATTTAAATACTTATTAACTTTAACTTACTTTAAATACTTATTAACTTTAACTTACTTTACATCGTTAAAGATGTTTACGAGAACATGTTGGTTTTTCCTTTTTAACTCCACAATACTAATTTTTGCAGCTTTGTCTTCATGGCTAAGATAAATGGTCTGTCTTTTATTCAACATGGTATCTTTTAAAACTTTTCTCATATATAAATGGGATTGATCACATGGACCTAATAAAGGTAGTGATATTCTTCTTGACAATGAAGGAGTAAGCTTCCATCAATCATCACCAACCTTGTTTTTATAAATTTATATAAACCAATGAAGAAAAACAAAAATATGATACGTACTTTCCCAAAATAAAATATTTGCCATTCTTTTTTTTCCATCACCACCTTATTTACTTTTATACATTTGCATGCAAACACAACATAAATGAGTGCTTTACAAAACAAGAAAGGCACTCTTCAACTGTGTCATTCATTCTTGTCTATATAAGGCTACCTAGGCCCACTTCATACCAATTATAAACCAGTCAAATCATATTTGAAATACATATGTTAATCTCTCAAGTTTCCTCAACTTACCAATCCCTTAAACTTATTTTTTCATGAAGACAGGGAAGATATTCTTACAGTCTGACCTCTCCTCATCTTACAATTATCTCTAGAAATAGTTAATCTAGATACAGAATTCAAGTCACTGTTTCCCTCCTTTTACAAATGTGACTTTTATGAAATCAACTGGACCATACAAACCAGAATTATGTGGTGTAATCCAGACCAGAGAGCTTAAAGATTTGGATAAATCGGATTAATGTAGCATCGCTACAACATAGAGCTTAGAGCTTTGAATTCAGAGGGTGAGAAACGGTGGGATAAATTTAGATGGATGGAAAGGTTTTTAAGGCTTTTACGCAACCTGTAAATAATGGGGATGGGGATGGGGATGATGGGTAGGTGCAACTGATTATCAATCGTACGTAGATTCGTCATTCCTGTCAGGAAGAAGAGTACCCTTTTATCCATCGGTCATTTGTGAATAGAGCTAATTGAAATCACAAATTTCACAAACTCCAAACCTGTCTTGTCTTTTTTATTGTCAACCTCTTCTTGGTGCCCACGAATTTAGTAGCAATATCTGTCTCCCTGTCATGATTCTGTTCTGCCTAGAAGACCAAGAGAGCAGCTGCAACGGTGCTCTAATTCATTGTTCTTAGATTGAGAAAATTAAGATAATCACCTTGTGGTTGTTGGTGTTACTCTTTGTCATTAGAATGATGGGATACTTCTTCTGGCTTCTGTCATATGCAGTTTAGGTGCTGTTTCAGTTGTATTTGGGCAGCCAGTAAAGTACCACATCTCCACCATGGTTTTATTGTGTTAATAAATAATGACAAGGCAAACTGCAAATGGTTATGTAATACCCATTTGGATTTAATCAGTTTTTTCAGTGTTTCTGCAAATGGCTTTTGTCGGGGATGTTGGGCTATTGGAACATAAAATGCAGGCTTTTTTATTAATGAAGGCTGCAGATTTTTGCTGTAGATGCTCTTGAAAGTAGTCCCATGCCACCAGTTTTCCTGCATGGTAGCTCAGAAATCGTAGTCCCAACTCCACTGTACTGCCTTTTTTGTTTTCAGATCATATTCTGCTTCAATGTCATTAGGCGTTTAGCTGCTGCAGTCTTCTTTTCTGTTGTCTGCCTGGGGAATCTGTTGCCCAACTTAATTGTTCTGGCCCAATTCTTCTAGTGGCCTACATTTGGTAAAGGCTGCATTCGTTGCAGGCATAGCAGGGGCCAAGAAGCCTTCCCACCTGATTGTTTCTGGGCAGTGTTGCAGATATGCCATTGATTGATTACAACCATTAATCGTAGCTACATCTTGCGTTCTCAAGCTTTTCCTATGGGTCTGTGTGCTTTGTGCCGTATAAAGGGTTACTTCAACTGATTCTGGCAACATACCTAATTGGGGAGGAACGATGTTAGATCCTATAGGAATGGACCCTAGTATTCGTGGGTTCCTTCTAGACAAACTGATGTCCCATGCCATCGAGCTGCTGATGCTGTTATATTGTTGTACCAGCTTGTATTCTTAATCCCCTTATCCTGCACTTCTCTGAGGAATAATATAGGGATTATCAACCTGGTAACCGACTCCCTAGATGCTTTTGTAGGAAAGAAAATGCTCTCCTTCTCACACAAACAATGCACATATGCTAGGTTAATGTAGGCCGAGGATTCCGTTTGTGTGGAAGCTGTTTTTATTCAACAGAAATCATTCGATATTTTTTCTGGAACCAAATTGAAACGCCTGAAACGTTGTCCTTGATGGATTTTCAAGTAAAATCCATTCATTAGTGCAGTAAGAATCAAATTTTCGAAGTAAATTTTCACCGACTAGTGTGAGAAAGCCTTTATACTTTTGTCGGGAGTTTGATTATGCTTTGACATTAATGGTGATGAGATCTTAGAAACCAAGTTTCGAAGTAGTGGCTAGGAAGGGCAGGTTGAGTGAACATCAAGTTTCTGAAATGAAAAAATCTTTATTGGCATGCAGAACTGATATGAAAACCACGTGTTGAGTCCTAATTACAGTCTGAACTCTGCTACAATGGCTGCCATAAAATTGCTGAATTGATTAGCGCATGTACTCATGGAACACCGTTGTTAATCAGTTGAGAACAGTTTTGGGACTTTAAAGCTTTCAGGTGTATATAACTGAATATTTGTAGAAGGGAGAGGAGATTGTATGGTCGTAGAAGCCATTCCAATACGTCACGAGATAAAATATTAGCAAAAGCAAAGATGGTCAGTGCAAAGGACTTATACACTGTAATAAGTGCAGTAGTCCCATTGTATGTGACGATGTTTCTGGCTTATGGGTCTGTGAAATGGTGGAAGATCTTCAGCCCGGAGCAATGTGCAGGGATCAATAGATTTGTGGCCATATTTGCAGTGCCACTTCTGTCATTTAAGTTCATCTGTAAAATCAATCCTTATGAAATGAACTTCAAATTCATTGCAGCAGATGTCATATCCAAAGCCATAGTGCTACTAGTGCTGGGTCTGTGGGGAAGATTTGCTAAGAGAGGAAGCTTGGATTGGGTTATCACGTTATTTTCATTGTCAACTCTTCCCAACACACTCGTCATGGGCATACCTCTCCTGAAGGCCATGTATGGGGGAAACTCGGATCTTCTGATGGTGCAGACTGTTGTCTTGCAATGCATTATTTGGTACACGCTTTTACTGTTTTTGTTTGAATACAGGAGTGCCAAACTACTCATAGCTGAAAGGTTCCCTGGGGCTGCTCATTCCATTGCTTCTTTCAAAGTTGGATCAGATGTTATGTCCCTGGATGGAGGAGAGCTTCTGCAGACTGATACCGATATGGGTGAAGATGGAAAACTTCACGTTATAGTCAGGAAATCATCTTCTTCACAAGGGAATTCAGCTGCTCCTTCTCAGAGATTTCAGTCTTCGAATTCTATCAAATCCTTTCCTCCTGGAAGGCCAGCTAACCATCATATTACAGACATATATTCTCTTCAATCCTCCCGGGATTTGACTCCCAGGGACTCGAGCTTCAATAGAGAAGATTATGTTTCTATGGTGTCAAGCAGAGCAATGAGCCCCCTGAGATCAAACACAAACAATGGCAACAGCAACAACAACAGCCCACATGTCTGTGATGCCAATTCCATTCATTCTTCCCGAGGTCACACACCCAGAACATCAAACTGCAACGAAGATCATTACAGAGACCTTAATTATGGGATCAGGACTACACTCTCTAATTCAAACTGTAATGGAGGACTCCGTCATGGATACAAGAGCTACATCAGTACTTCAGAGCCCTTGGAGAATGGTATACAGGGCGATTCGGTACATGGGAGTAGCAGAGATCAACACCAACAACATGGTGGCGGTTTAATCAATTCTGGCTGTAGGAGTCTGTGTAACGGAAATCATTTGGGTGTGAGTTTTTCACCTAATGCTGTGCAGTTGACCAAGAGAATTCCGGATTACAGAAGCTCTCCTAAGATTGATGATGATGCCAAGGAATTGCATATGTTTGTTTGGAGTTCTAGCGGTTCTCCGGTGTCTGAAGGAGGTTTTCAAATGTTGGGTGGAAGCGATTTTAGCATGGGAGATAGCTCGCGTAGAGAGTTTGATAATATCAGAGAAGAACGAGGGACATCCACTCCTATCAATGATCAAACGGGGACTGGAGGTACGTTTGCTTATTGCTTACTCTGTCTGAGAGGTCGAATCTGAGGATTTCTTTTCTAGCTTTAGTACTGTTAGAAGTCGGAAACATGGTTAAAATGTATTTTAAACCCAAGCAAAGCTCAAAGTTTTTGTGTTCTGCAATTGGATAGAGTACCAGTTTTTGTGTTATTCACAATTGCATTTGTAAAGATAGGGTTTTTATATATTTTTATGTGGAAATGCATAACTTGTCCAACATGTTTTCTGATGTTGCTGGGAAAGTTCTGTGATTAGCAATTGGGCAAATTATGGGTGATATTCGAGAAGCTTGTTTCAAAGTTGATTGTGGAATTAATGTGAAGAAAACATGTCTTAGCGTGTTCATATAGGGCAATTTTTTTTGGATAGTAGTCAGCAAATGGTGTTGTTCTGTATTGCCCAAAAAATCAATTGTTGAGAACACTGGAAGCTTAAGACATATATCTGAAAACACAGATCTGATACTTCTAGGAGAAAGATTTACAATGTGAACAACATGCCTAAAACTACACTACATATTGATATAATTATTATTTTCTGAAAATCAAGTTACTGTGTCAGTTGACAGTTGTGACTACCCAAGAATTTTGTTGTATTGGACAACTACTCAAAATGAATTCTGGCCTGCCAGAATAAGTTTCCCATAACTATGTTCAAAAGTAGCATGTGTGAATAGCTTTGGAGAGATGGGATTCACATCCTTCAATGTCCATAGTAATTATTTCGCTGACACGAAAGAGATACAAGGAAAAGCACAACTCTTCAAAGTTCAAACATAAGAAGTTTCACCTTTTGCTGCTCAGAAGGCATCCATATATAATATTAAGGGCGAACAAGCTTTGCTTTTTAAATGCTTTTGAAGATCCAGGCTACCGAGTTTCATGTTCATAAAAGGGTCATTTGTATGAAGTTTACTTCTAGAATTGTACTCTGGCAAGTTTTGCTCCACGTTAATCTCAGAGTTGTTTTGCAGGTATTATTCTCCAACCACCACAGGCTGAGGAAGACCCCCAGGAAGAGGACTTCAGCTTTGGAAGCAAAGGTATGATAGCAAATGCAAGAACAGGGGACAAAGACGGTCCAAGGCTGTCCAAGTTCACTTCAAGCTCTACGGCAGCTCTTACACCAAGGCTACTGGGAGAAGCTGTTGGAGAACGAAATGAATCGCCACCAGCAGTTGTCATGATCAACCTAATCCTCAATATGGTCTGGCGTAAACTTGTGCGAAATCCAAACACCTATGCAAGTGTCATTGGAATTAGCTGGGCTCTGACTTCTTACAGGTATGATTTCTTACAGAAAGAATTCTGCCCAAATTTTTTTGTTTTCCTTGTGTAGGGCTGGCTGGTGAAACAGCATTGTTTTTCTTTTCTGTGTATTTATTTCGCATGCCCCTGCTTTTTCTCTAAACAAGTAGACAAACAAAATTAAGGACATAACATTACAGATTGAGGAATGGCTTTTAAGACACTATATTTTTTCATGTGATTTATTAAAAAAATTGTTAGAATAATTGAGAATATGCTGCATTTCATGCCCAAGTTATCCCCCTAAAACACCTTAAAGGCATTAAACAAGCTGCTTTGGCCTTAGAACGCTTTAGAGTCTGTGCCTAATATGAAATGCAATGTTTACATTCCAAACACCCATTATTCCCACATGTAACCAGGGAAAATTGTTTCTTAGTCACATTATAGAGGCATAAACTGCAATGTGAATATCGATTTCCAAGCAATGCCCAGATAAAAGAGAGTAGGAAGTTTAGTGCTAGATTTCAAGAATTTGTTTTATGTGAACCAACATTACCTTACAAGCTGTTAAACAAAATTTTAGATGAGGGTACCTATTGAGCATCGAAATCCCTGTCTATAAGTATTCCTAGCTTTTAATAAAACAGTATTAAACACATTTATTAAGATCTTGTTTTCTTCATTTCAGTTATAAATTTTCTGACATTACTTTGGATATGCAGGTGGCATTTTGTTATGCCTCAGATTCTTGATGGTTCTATAAATATTTTATCAGATGCAGGCCTTGGGATGGCCATGTTTAGTCTAGGTGAGTTATTTTTAGACCTCAGCGTAATCTCTCTGTCTTGTTTTCCTAATTTGAAAGATAAATTTTTTGTTTATCATTGAAAGCCTCGAGCCATTAAAATTTTAAACTTTTATCTGCTAGTATTCAGTTGATATGTTCTTGATATTTTCCTCCCCAAAAAATTGCTTTCTGAAAAATTTAAGAATTGCCAAGTCTACAATTTACAGGCAATTTATGTAAAAAATAATATCGTACAAAATATTGAAAGGCATTTCATGCATATGTATTGTTTCCTATGGCTATTGTTGTCATAATAGAAAATCAAGGTATCATTATATCCCCCTGCAGTCAACAAGAATAGATTAACTTGCTACAAGGTTCCATTACCATATCATCTTTCATTAAATACTGAACAGTAACCTATAGATATTTCATTTTGCATAATAGAAACTGACCATTGTTTTAGTCCCAATTCCAGAAGATATTACAGGCAATGGCGTTTGGCTGTAAGGACTTTAGAAATAAAATTAGGAATGACACTGTGTTTGTTGCTGTGGGAATTCTGAATCTTCTCAGTTTCTATTGATTATGACATGCAAAGCTTACTGCAAATGAATCACAGAACTTTTTGAATGACAGGCTTATTCATGGCTCTTCAACCTAGGCTTATAGCATGCGGGACATCGAATGCAATCTTTGGAATGGTACTTCGTTTCCTTACTGGACCGGGAGTTATGGCAGTTGCTTCAATTGCAGCTGGTCTTCGAGGCCGCATTTTGCGTATTGCAATTGTGCAGGTGAGGTCTTCTTTCTTTCATTTGATAATGCCCCTGTTTTTCTTTCTCTTTACTCTCTTACATGTGCTGAAACTTATGTCAAAAGAATTTTCTTTCAAATGCATTTTGCTAACACATCTAGTTTAGAGAAGTATACTGAAATGGGCAAATTGAACATTCAAATTTAAATAGATTTTGTAATTTGTCAAAGAAATCTCTGCAACATAGAATTGTAACTAGAAATGATCCATTGTTTGCTGAGTTTGGCTGTGTGAATAACCCAACTTGTAGGCCTTCAAGGATATTTCTTTTATCAAGGACATAGCTTAAGGCTTATGAAACTTAATAGTGAGGTAAAAAAGTAAGACTCCCTCCAGTTTATCCTAGTAGAGTATCCCAACGAGCAACCGACTTCATTCTACTCAACTATAAGAACTGAGGCCCTGGTATATCAGTCTGACCATCGAGTCCCAATTGTCACAGAAAAAATATATTATATATAACAGGTGGCTGGGACTACAGTTGTGTACCATGTGTAATGGGTCGTGTGTTTTTTCTGTTTGGAACATTGAGTTTATCTATTTGTTTCTTTTACCGTTTGGACTATTGTTTAAAGCTGAAGAAAGCTTCATGCATTTCCTGTTGGAGAAGGTTTATGTGCATATACAGCATATGCCTTACCAAACCAGTTCAGAACCATGCCAGAACAATGCTTACATCCACTGCTAGTGTCTTTAAACTATAGGCACCATAGAAGAGACATGTTAGCCAGAGCTTCGAAATGAAATACCCAAAAACATGAGTCGCTTTGTGGCAATGGATCGTAGGTTTTAAGAATGCAATTGCATGCCAGAATGAAATTATGATTAATTTAATTGTTGACCATTGTGACAGCATCTTTTGTGAGTGTCTGAGACTAACCTTGTTTCATTTGATAGCTGAAAGTTTTACTAACAACAGGTCTGTTTTTCAACCTTTTCTTTTGGTGCAGGCTGCACTGCCTCAAGGAATTGTTCCATTTGTATTTGCAAGGGAGTACAATCTGCATCCTGATATTCTCAGCACAGCGTAAGAATACTTGACTTCTCATTCCACATAAACATTGAGTTGTCACCAAATATTATAGGCCATGGATTAATATTTTTGCGGGGAAATAAGATATAAAATAATACTGAAATTTTAGGTTGTAGAGTGATAAGTTGCTGTACAAGCATTATGAAAAAGAGAACTAAGAATACTCGAGGTAATGATGAAGTGAAGAAAATAAAAATGCAAAATGTGGATTACATTTAGCATAGCCCTATCAATCATTAATACAACACTCAAGTTCAATCACCTAGCTGCTTGCCATTAGACCACACTCGGCAGGGTAACTGCTCTAGTCATATTGCTTTCTTCGTTGTAATGTTTTTTAAGAGATACTTTTAACCCAAGATTATATAACTTAGTCTAGTAGATAATTTGTCTATTCAAAACCCTGACATATTTTGAAAAGGAAGCAATTGTTATCCTTTAACATGCTAAGATTTTGATTACATCAAAATAACCTTTTCCCTTCCTATCCCTGCAAGTAGAGCAAGTGCTATGAGATCTAGCACCTACATCTGGCTTATCACAAGTTTTAAGGCATTCAGATGAGCTGAACATTGAATAGCTATATTTTTTCTATGAATTCGTTCACAGGTCAAGCCTCTGGCTTTGGTCTTCTTCAAGGTTGCTAAAGTTGTTTCCCGGTTATAAAACTGAAGCTGTCATTGGAAGACTGGTGTTGTTTCTCAGTTAGTATGACCGGTTTGTGAGTTTTTAGATTTAGATGAATTGTAAGAGACCATCATAGGTCAATAGTTGCTTGGCATTTTCCTTCCAGAATGTGTAAATAAATTTCTTGTGTCCTTGTTAGGTTAAAGATCCATTTGGTCAGTAATCTGAACCTTGTATTCCCTTCCTGTAGAAAGCTAATCTAAATCTGGTTTCTTCTCCCTCGGGAAATAGAAACAAGAAAGATGGGTACTATGTTTTGACATTTATGAAATGAGTGATAAGAAACATATTTCAAAGTCCCAGCACCCTGATTAACGTCTCATTGACTTTGTCTTCACGTGTTGTCTTGTCATTGAACTTTGTTCTATCTATGTCAATAGCCGTTTTGACCATCAGAGTCAACTGTGATGATTGGATTTTTTTGACATGGGTGCCTAATAAAATATGGTGCTATGTTTGAGTCCTGAGCTTTACCTATTCAAAATCAAAATTCGGATCTTTATCAGCGTGCTATTGGAACAGACCATCATGCCTAGAGACTAGCATATCTGTATTCTTTACTCTTTGGAATTGTATATGATATACAAAGAACAATTAACGATTGGGGGTGCTGATCAATATGTTTAATTTAAATACGCTGAGATCAAAATTTGGCCTATGAAATTGGATTTTGGGGACATTTGCTTTATATATCATTTCACTATGAGAAGAGACGATTGAACTCAGAGCTGATGCTTCGTTTGTTTGATGCAGGGTGATATTTGGCATGATTGTGTCTCTCCCAATAACGCTATTATACTATGCGCTTCTTGGACTCTGAACTAGGTTTTGAACCTTTGGATGAAGCTGAGGAAATGATTGAACATTGAAACCAAGTAGCAACACTGGCAGATTAGCTGCAATACCAATGTCTTTCACAGAATTTCTGGCCAGGAAACACTAACCCAATAGCTTGAAGAAACAAAGTGTCACCCCCATATTATATCTATCTCCTTTGAAGGAGACATACAATTGGAATCATGATACTCAGATGCCGAACTCTGGATGTCAATGACATTATCCCCCACCAGGTGTTTCTGCTGAATACCCACCCACTGAAAGAAATGGGAGTGATATTTGCCCCAAATTTTTGTGCTCTCTTATAAAATCACAAGCAAGCAACAAGTTCAAGGTTTTGTGTGTTTAAGATTTATGATTAGCAAAGGCGTGACTCTTATATATATAGATATAGAGTAATTCTACAGCTAATTCAAAGAACACGCTACAAGTAAAAGAAATTCGTCCATCCTAGTTTTGGTTTACTTGGCCCAGGATTCAAATTCCTGTTGGTTTGTGACCTTAAAATGCAAGAAGGCTTGGCAGATTTTTTTGGCTGCTGTGTCTTATTTATTGAGGATAGGTTGTAATCGTCGAACTTGTTAATATAATTGTATACTCCAGTGGAGGAGAGGATCCATCCTTGGTTCAATTTCAGAGATATATATGTTTGGATATATAAATATATCTATGCCTTCATGAGTCTTGTGGTTGAGATATGCTGATGCCTTCATGAGTCTTGTGGTTGAGATATGCTGTGTAGGAGAGCTCGTGTGGTGTTAGTTATCTTTAATTTTTGTTGTGACCTGGGATTTTTTTGCAGGTTCCTCTTAGAAGTTCTTTGGGTTTGTCTGCTAATTTTACTCGAACAACATGTATATATTTGACTTGGTTTTTGGATTTAGAAAAGGGTTAAGGTAAACTCTTATCAAAACATCTTTGTTGATTGGTCCAAGCAACACGAGAACACAAACGTCTGATAATTTCAAGCGGTACATTTCACAACCTCCACACTCTTTCTATTCACAATCAAAATGAGTTGTTCATGGAGAAATATGAACATGAATTGGACTCTTACGTGTATGATCTTTTTGTACTTTGTAGGTTGGGCTCATAAGCACATACTTTGTTTTCTGTTTTTTTTCGTCAAAAGAAGGTTTGAAATAGGGGAATTTTCTTTTTGTCCTTTCTATTCACAGTCAAAATGAGTTGTATCCTGGATAAATATGAAGATGAATTGGAACCTTTACATGGATGATCATTCTGTACTTTGTAGGGTGGGGCTCATAAGAACGTACTTTGTTTTTTTTGTCTTTTTTGTTTGAAAGAAGGTTTGAATAGTGGAATCTGAATATTTTTGTTTGACACCTAGAATTTTGCCATCCTCACATCAAAGCCTAACCTAACGATTCATTCCCCAATCTATGTAAATATTGTTGGAAGTCTATGCCTATCTGTTTTATCGGTAGAGTATTTATTTTCCTGTTAATCAGTTTAGATTTACACAGGAGCCAGCATCCATCATGTGTTGAGGTTCTCCTCTTTACCTGAAGAGGCAAGATTTATTTGTTAACGAAGGACTTTTCATCATACTCGGTGTGCCTTCATTTCATATATTGACAATTTCTGTTCATACCAAATTCCAACAACCACTTTTACTAATAACTATATTATAAAGAGAAATAACATATTTAAGGATAAGATCATTCCTCTACATGAATGAGCACTTGATGTTTTCATAGCAGTATGGTTGCCATCAACATGTCATGAAAATATTATAATTAGATAAACTCTACAAGCTTACGATGTATAAAGTTAACTATATTCTCAACATACCATATACTTGTTATCATGCAAATCTGCATCAAGAGATCTGTACAATAATTATAGACAACCAACTTTGTCACTGTTAAGAGGCCTCTCTGTTTGGATTGATGTTTTTCCAGTTTCAAGAGGGTGTCTCTAGGGGCTGTATTCTGTAATCAAATTTATAAATTTTGAGTAGGAAACCCAAATGATTAGCACATTAATTGCCAATGAGCAATCCAAAGGAAATAACATAATAGAAGTAAAATTATTGTTGAGATCAGATCATAAAATAAAGTTACGACAACTAAATATGAAAATAAACATGGATTAGTATGTGTTTAGAGTGAAAGATAGGCCAAAACAAGTGCATTAGTAACTAACAATACATTGCAATTCTACTTCGCTAAATAATAACCAAGAGACCCAAAGTGTTGGATGTCAAGCATAAGTAGACCAAATAATACTTTATTTAAGAGATTGTTTACATCATAATAAACAAAATATAATAGTTGGTTACAATAGTCTTTGGATATAACAGGGTACAATAGGCTTCATGGAATACCAATGGTGGAAGCAGTGATAGGTCGAAGCAGTGATAGGTCTTTGAAGGTGGAACAAAGGTGATTTATTTTACAACAAAATTCTGACGAAAATCAGTATAAACCTTTGCACAATGATCTCAGCCTTGTTCTTATAGGAGTTTAGGAAAAGCCCTAAACATGTATGTGTCTCTACATGTGTGTTAATTGATGGATCATTGTTTTCATGTTGTTTTTGTGGTTGTATCCGGTGGGGAACCTCATCACATTGAACCATAAAACAAAAAAGAAAATAGCAGAAGGGAATTGTAATCCAAGAAAAGAGGTGGTGTCTAAAGAGATTGTTACAACACTTAAGCACAATGCATTGTGACCAGAACATCAGAATGCATTATTTCATAAGAGATATAATAGGTTACAGTAGGCTTCATGGAATAGCAATGGTGGAAGCAGTGAGAAGTCTTTGAATGTGGAACAAAGGTGATTCTTCTCTACGACAAAAGTCCTCCAAAAATTAGTTTAAACCTTTGCACAATGATCTCAGCCTTGTTCTTACAGTAGTTTAGGAAAAGCCCTAAACATGTATGTGCCTTTGCATGTGTGCTAATTGATGGATGATTGCTTGTATGTTGTCCTTGTGGTTGTATATGTTGGGGAAACTCTTCACATTGAACCATAAAACAAAAAAGAAAATAGCAGAAGGGAACTGTATTCCAAGAAAAGAGGTGGTGTCTAAAGACATCGTTATAGTACTTTAACACAATACATTGTGATAAGAACATCATAATGCATTATTTCATAAGAGATCACCATCATAAGTCAATACAATACAATTCAATTATATCAACACAACCTATAGGGTCGTTCATAGGGTTGTTCTTTTAGTCTCTGGATCTAACAAACTCCTCGGAAGTGAGGATGATCAAGCCCACAAATAGGGGTCGTTGGCTCTAACAATTTCCATAAAAATTGCAACGTCCCATAGATTAGACGATTTTTCTAGTCGAGCCGACCATGGTCTCATCAACCGCTTAGTCGAAACTCTAGTCCAATGTTGTATTTCGACTGACTGTCTCCAGAAGATCCATAGGTGTGATGAATCTGCATAACCTTAGGTTCCAACAACACCCCATCAGCACAACACTTTGGAGATTCAGGAGGTGAAATTATGTTCTTTGAACACCCCTCCATAATTGTAGCTGCCTAAAGCCCAAGCATAGCTCAAAGTTTCACAAACTTAGCTTTTGGTAGAAGCTTTGTAAAGATATCATTGATATGATCATATGTCTTGCAATAAACAAGTGAGACGACATTTTTTGTACCAACTCTCTCAAATAATGAACATGAAGTTCAATATGCTTCATTTTGTTGCGAGAAACAAGATTATCAACAACTTGTATTGTACTTTAATTATCACAATGAATAATATTCGATGCATGAACAAGAAAACCAATCTCTTCTGAAAGCTTATGGATCCAAACTACCTATGTACTTGCATTGACAATGCCATGATATTCTACTTCTGGAGTCGAAAGAGAGATTACCTTATGTTTCTTACACGACTAGACCAAGGGTCTAAAACTAAGTCGAAACACATAGCCAAAAGTGGAGTTTTGGTTGTCAATGTCACCTCCCTAGTCGGAATCAGTAAACTTGACCAACAGTTTACTGACCAACGGATTTGTATTATGACAATACTGATAAGTTCCTTTAATATAGTGAACAATTCTCTTTGCAACTTTCCAGTGGATTTCTTGAGGATCCTACATGAACCGTGGAACCACACTAACAAAAAATGAGAGATCAGGTTGACTGTGAGTTAAGTAAATCAAACTATCGACCAATTGGCGATAAAGAGTGGCGTTGACTTGTGGAGAGTTGCAATCCTTCGACAATTTTATGCCCGACTAATAAGGTGTAGCTCACAAGACTTATAGCCATCCATTTTGAACCGTTTCAAAAGATCCAAAACATATTTTGGTTGAGAAATAAAGATACCATCGTCCATTTGCAAAAATTGAATGCCCGGAAAGAAATGCAATAGACCAAGATCAGTGATTTCAAAGGTATCTACAAGTTGTTTCTTCAAACCCAAAATCAAATTGATATTATTCCCTGTTATGATTAAATCATCAACATACAATGCCACAATAAATGTATCACCATTAACATGTAATACATAAGCATTGTGATCAAATGCACAACGTTTGAAGCCAAGATTGACAAAGAAACGATCAATATTTTGAGACCAAGCATGAGGTGTTTGTTTCAAACCATACAATGACTTCTGGACTCAACAAACAAGACCAAAATCCATCACAAAACCAGGAGGTTGTTCCATATAAATTTCTTCAGACAAGTCTCCATGAAGAAAAACACTTTTAACATCCATTTGATGAAGTTTCCATCCAAAACGAGCAATGAGGGAGAGAATCAGTGGAACAAATTTCATCTTTGCAACAGGGACAAACTTTTTGGTGCAGTTAATGCCTTCTTGTGGAGAGAAGCCCTTGGCTACCAAGCGAGCCTTCTGACATTAAACAAAACCATCGTAAGTAAACTTGGTCTTGTAAACCCAACAACACTTCACAACATTCTTTCCTTGCGATCAAGGAATGAGTTCCCAAGTCTAATTTCTTCAAAGAATCAATTTCAATAGCCATAGCATTTTCCCATTCAATCACTCCCTGAGCATCAACATAAGTTCAAGACCACAAGTTTCAAGAACATGTTCCATCAGTGCAACAATGCCATGTTATTTTTTACTTCGGGTCCGCTGACCAATACTAGCATCTCCAACATCAAGCCCAGTAGCTTCAATTGTTTTAGCATCCCATCGAGGTAGACAAGTTAGTGGTGATTCAGGTCGGTGATTGTGAGTCTAATGAGTAGGTGTGTCGATGTTCTCAGTCAATGTAGATTGACTACCAATCAACTCAGGGGTAGAATTCATCGGTCTGGTTGGAGCTCCAAAGAGGGGTATAGTCGATCCAGATTCTTCAGTAATATCAAAATGATCACTGTGCAATAGACCAAAAGAGGAGTTCAACAACTTATTACCTAAAATATTCTCATCAAAGATCACATTTTTTCTCAAAATGATCTGTTGTTTGACTGGGTCAAATACTCAATATGCTTTTGATTCATAAAAATAGCTCATCATGATTCACCCAATTTCTTCTTGCAATTATCATTGATATGTGCCCAAGCAACACATCCAAAGGTTCTAAGGTGTCCGATAGAGGGTTTCCTTCCGTTCCACTTTTCGACTGGAGTCATCTCATTGACTACTCTAGTCTGAACAAGTTTTAGGAGATAGTTTGAATAGTAAACAACTTATGCCCAAAATTTAGTTGGAAGATATTTGGTCTGTAGTAGGCATTGAGCCATTTCCACCAAAGTTTGATTCTTCTTCTCAATGACTCCATTCCACTGAGGGGTGTGAGGGACAGATCTCTGCCAAGAAATGTCATTTTGCAAGAGATATTCTTCAAACCGTCGACTCACATATTCTCCTCCATTGTCCGATATCAAAAATTGATAGGTCGGCCACACTCCTTTTCAGCCAATGCCCTAAATTCCTTGAATATTTCAAAGACATGATTCTTAATCTTCAAGAAATATACCCAAGAAAATCTAGAGAAATCATCAATAAAAGTCAAAATATACTTCACACTTGCTAATGAGGGTTTGTCCATGCAACATAGATCATTGTGAACAAGTTCCAGTTGGTCCTATGCTCGACATGATTTCCTGGAATCAAAGGGTGCTTGATAATGCTTTTCAAGCAAACATCCTCTACAAACTCCATCAGGTGGAGCAGTCTTTGGGAGACTAGTGACCAAATTATTTGTTATCATCATCTTCAAACTTCGAAAGTTCAGATGTCTAAGTTGTTCATGCCAAATTTGATTTTTGTCGTCGGTCCGAGCAATGAGTGTAGTTGGTCCAGTCAATTGAAAATCATGCCTGGGAGAATCACAACACTTGTAAAGTCCATCTTTGGGATCTAAATATCCCGAAGCAACAGTCGCCTCCCACAACACTTGTAAAGTCCGTCTTTGGGATATATATAAATATCCTGAAGCAATAGTCGCCTCCTGAAGCAACAAGTTCCAGTCGGTCTCCTGCTCGCCATGCTTTTCCAGAATCAAAGGGTGTCTGATGATGCTTTTCAAGCAAACATCCTCTATAAACTCCATCAGGTGGAGTAGTCTTTGGGAGACCAGTAACCAAATTATTTGTTATCATTATCTTCAAACTCCGAAAGTTCAGATGTCCAAGTTGTTCATGCCAAAATTGATTTCTGTCGTCGGTTTAAGCAATGAGTGTAGTCAGTCCAGTTGGTTGAAAATCATGCCTGGGAGAATCACAACACTTGTAAAGTCCGTCTTTGGGATCTAAATATCCCGAAGCAACAATCACCTCCCCAAGTCTCATATCCTTTACAATAAAGTGATATGACCAAAACTCAACAGTCTTCTTAGTCTATGTAAGTTGCGCAACCGACAACAAATTTGCACTCAAGCTAGGTATATGATATACATTGGATATTTGATCATGCCTACATTCAACATCGTTGCTTCCAACAACCATGAGAGCATAATTATCAACCACATAAATATTTTGTTCTAGAGCTCCACTTAAGGAAGAGAACATAGAAGCATCCTTAGCCATATCATGAGTACAACCAGAATCGACTGTCCATTCTATCTGAGTGGTATGGGCATGTAATGCATGTGAAGTGCTAACATAAAAGGTAAAAGTTTTAGCATGTTGGTTGACTGACTAACTAGGAGACGTTCCTTGTTCAAGATGCTTGACCTTTTCCTCCAATTCCTTTGTCTTCTTCTCGCAGGTTTTCTCAACATATCCCACATTTCCATAGTAGCAACATATTTTCTTCTTTCAATTCTTCTTTGTCAATGTTGACTTATCAATCTTTCCTTTAGTAGGTTGGTCGATGATCTGGTCGACCACGTTCTTTGTAATTTTGCTTGACCTTGCTTTTGAGCAAGTGAGCTTGGTGTTTGCTAACAAGCTTCCCTTCTTCAAGCAACTTTTGTTGGTCTTTAATTAACAAATCACATAATATATCAAAGGTGAAGTCCTTACCATCTTGCTTGTGTGACATCTAATTGGCACAAAATGAAGAGCATAGCACATCATAAGGTGTCCTCGGATTCATCAGGACCAGTTCAATGAGATGTCCATCATTCTTTGGAAAAATATGACCACATTCACCCAATTTCAGTTGTAGCTCCTTGGTGCTAGCTAAATAGTCCTCAATACTTTCAAAGGAGTGGGGTTTCAAAGAGATCAAATCTTTCTATATCTGCATTACTTAAATTTCATTAACTTATCAAACATTGACTTCAACTTACTCCAAATGGCATGAGGGTAGTTGATCTCGCTTGTATGAAAGAGAATCTCTCTTGACATGTAGATCGTGATGACCCCAACAACCTCATCCTTCTTTTCATCGATGACAAACTTAGCTTGGTCATGTTGGAAGGCAGTTTGGATGAGTCAGCTGCGCAACATCGCGGATGCTGCAAAGGGTCAAAGATGCCACGCAAGAAGGAAAACAGCGCGCACGTCGATTAGTTTATGTAGTTTTGGGTCATTTGGACCGCATTATGTGGGTTTTTGGGTTATCCTTTTTGTAAAGTTTGTTAAGAAGTAGTTAGACGGTTGCCTAAGTGGACCGCAAATGTAAATGCGCTAGCCTATAAATAGTCATTGCATTGTAAGTGTTGAGAGATCGGTTTAGAGATACATGAGCTGATGAATTGAGCAGACAGTTAAGCACGGATGAGTTTGCTTGTTATTGTCTGCTAATCTGGGTATGCAACAAAAGGATTATCTTGTTGTATCTGGGTTCTTGCGAAGATGAATATGGTATGACAGAGTTTTGAGCAGAATCATTGTGTCTTTCCTGTTTCCATGTGATGAATGCATTATGCGATATGAATATGTGAATGATGCGATGTTTTCTTGCTGCAACTAATGTTTTACTATTATATCTATTGTGCATTAGTGGTTCTGTCAATAATGAGATCTATTGAATGATGCTGCAATTATGTTTAATGCCTGAGATGAATGGTTAGATCTGTTATGCAATGTTGCGATAGGTTGATTAGTTGATGCACAAAGTCCTCCTTCATTCAGTGGAAACGTGGTTCCATCAGCTCTCCCTTGAACATCTCGGGTGAGACTTCATCTGCTCTGCAAGTGTTGCTAGACAGGGTAAAATCTGTTTGGGCCGGTGCTCAGGGAGATTGTGGTGGTTTGGGTGTCGACAGTGTGAGGAACCCCTGTCGATTGGGTTTGTGTCAACAAATGGTTCCGTTGCCGGGACCGTAGCGCGAAGTGAAAGGAGGATATGTTGTGGCATCCGATGAGACCGGAGATTCAAGATTGGTTCGACCTAAAGTTGCGAGAGTTCGCTGAAAAGAAAATCAGAACCCTGGGTTGTCGATGGATTGGTGGTTGGAAAAGTATATAAGTGACGGTCCACACAAATATTTTTTCTGCGAATTCCCAATCATCCTATATGAATGGTTAGCGAAATTGACCTATCAGAAGCGAAACTTCCAGGGTGTTGAGCCAACATCTTGGACCCCAGAACTAATCCAAGAGCTGCAAGAGGTAGACAACAAAGCAACATGGGTTGTTGAGGTTTGGGTCGACAGTATACTGGAAGGCTATATCACCGAGTTTGCAGTTGATACGAAAAAGTCTTATAGCAAAGCTAAAAGGGAATTTTTCAATGGATCGAGAGGCAGGTTTCTGTTATTGCTACAGTTGTCCATTAAGATGCTCATTTGCGAAAAGGGCATACTGAAGATGCACCTCGATCAGTAGAACCCTGGTGGGCGGAGGCTGTAGATACTGCGACAGCAGGGGGGGCGGTGAATGGAATGATATGGGGTAGATGGGTGCAAGTTATGACGAGACTATGAAGGAAACCGAGGAAGAGAGTGTTCTTACGAGAGGAGCAAGGTTTCGACAAGAAAAGAGGCAGAGGACAGGAGAAGGTCCTGCTGCGGTTGAAACGCAAATCCATGAAGGAAGACCAAATGGGACGAAGCGACCTCATAGTGCCGACAAGGACAACTAGGCTACACCCAGGATAGAGGCAGGACCAACCCCCAGCAACAACGTACCCACACCTTCGCTCACTATCTCACAACCAGGAAGAAATACAACTTTGACACCGCCTTGTTCATCGTGTCAACAGAACTTGATTGCTAGCAGATCAACGACTGTAGGAAAGAATCCTAGGATGTCGGGCGAAGATGCGAAGTTACCGATGTTCCATGGGAATGCCACTGACAACCTAGAGCAATATTGGTTCTTATGTGAAGCAGTATGGACTGTTAAGCAAATTACGGATGATGACGCCAAGAAAGGTCATTTGGTGACAACTCTTCGGGGTCGCACATTGGACTAGTTTATGAAGTTTGTACAAGTCCCTACAGGCACTCCAGAGAAGACACTAGATGAGGTTAGAAAAGGATTGATTGCAGAGTTCAGAAAACCCAAGTCTGAAGTGTAGTATATTACAAGACTAAAAGAGATTAAGCAGTATCCAAACGAAACTGTGTGGGATTTTGACCTACGGTTCAAAACGTTGATGGCAAGCATTAGCTTTGAGATGAGTGATGTTCAACATAAAGAATGATTCATCCCGGCATTGTTACGCCATATCAGACTTCCATTGATGTGGCAAAAAATTGCAACACCAAGTGAAGCTCTGGAGATTGCGATGCGGTTAGAAGCTTCGTTGATTGGTGAGCACGCAACTGGCATGTCTCAGATCTAGACACAATTGGAAAACTTTACAATACACTTGCAAGATCTTAAGAAGGGTAAAGAACACCGCGAAGAGGCTTGGTGTACGCGATGTCGTGCAAAGGGGCATACCAAGGATAACTGCCCATATTTCCACAACTACTTGGTATCAGGAGCACCGAACCCATTAAGTGGTGGAGGCATGCCATGGTGCCGCATCTGTCAGGTATATGGGCATCGACTTGAGGAGTGTCAATACATCTAGAAGATGGTCACAAAGCCGATGAATTTGTATTGTACATTTTGCAAGTCAGCTGGGCATGACGATAAGGATTGCTGTGCATATGTCTTACTTCAGGAGAGAACGTACGACGCATTCTATGTGAAGGACGACCAGCGTGCAGTACAGTAACTGCCACCGCAGCCACAGGTGGCCCAACCGCTACCTCAACCGCAGATGCAGGTTGTATCACAACCGCAACCACAACAACAGTTTATGCCACATTATACTCATATGCATATGGCTCCACAACAACCACAATACGTTCAACTAGCACCATGTGTTCATCCAGGGGAGTGTGTTCAGTTGCAACCGAATCCCATGCAGCAACAGTTTCCTCAACCACAATATCAACAGCAAGGGGGATTCCATGGAGGATTCCGGGGAGGACGAGGTGTAGGATTTGGTCGTGGAGGAGGACGAGGTCGCAGACCTGTCCAATGCTACAATTGCGGGGTATTGGGGCATTATCAGTGAGATTGCCCGTAGTTGCAGACACAGTCGTATTGTTTTGTTGTTGATCACACTGTCGAAAACTGTCCGTAGTTGATTGCGCGATGGCAGGCAAGAAATATACCGCAGTTGCAAAATCAAAACCAGTTGCCAAATCAGAATCAACCGTAGAACCAGAACCAGCGTCAAAATCAGAATGCCAATCAGAATGTGAATCAACCTGCGAACCCCCCGCCGAACCAGAATCAAGGACCCACTATTGCGATGATCTCAGCCGATCCAAGGACGCAAGATGCTATTGTTGTGGTTATCACCCGTGGAGGTACGATGACAAGAGAAGATGGTTCGCATCCTTTGATTCGGCTGGTTGGGAAGAAGAAGGAATAGTTTGATATTGGTGTCGAGCATGATGCATTCTTTCAAGCACGTAATGCGATGGAAAACGATTGCGATAAGTCAATTGTTTATGACATGCCCCCGGATTTTGACTCGACTTCGAAGAAGGACCATCGCGTCAGTATGGTACTCTGCAAAACTTCTTTGAAAGTTTTTTATCACTGACACGCGATCCTGATGCAATTGCTAAGATTGAGAGTTTGTTGCATCGACCGACTAAGGGATGGAGGGAGTCCACGATGAACTCCTTACAAAGGAAGAAGACTGACAAAGAAATGCACATGAATGTCAAGATTGGGGATTACGATGTCGATTCAGTTATTTTGGATCTAGGCTCCGATGTTAACATATTGACAAAGCAGGCATGGCAAAAGATGGGGATCCCAATGCTGAGATGGACTCCTGTACAGTTGCGATTAGCTAATCAGGCCAAAGTCACACCAATTGGGAGAGTTTTGTGCCTTGTTGTGGATATTGAGGGTATGAAAACCTATGCGGATTTTGATGTCATTGAGTTTGTCGAAGGTGGGAGCTCGTATCCCGCGTTGCTGGGGATTGGATAGGCCAATGATAGTATGGCAGTGATCAATTTCAAGAAGCCGGTGATGACCTTTGAAAATCAGGATCTCCATGTCATCGCTCCGTTAGATCCGGCTGAAGGGTGACGATATGTTGAACCTGTCAAGGATGAGGTTGTAAGGGGATGGGATCATGCATATAAAATTTTAGAAGACTACATCCATCCGATTGTTGGTGGAGAACTTGGTTGGCACAGCTCCAGCTCTGCGTCTTCTGACTCGGATGATGCTTTGGAGAATTGGCAGAATCGTCTGCATGAGGTATCATTCCGAAAATGTGGGTTGATCACATCGTCACTGTGTCATGTTGCGACTAAGACTGTTGAGTTTCCAGTATATGAAGGATTGCCTGGATTGTCTGAATTTCTAGTTGCATTTGAATCTAAGGTGTCATAACTGCAGGGTTTGATGGCATTGGAGGAGGCGTTGAAGGCTACTCCAGCACGGTGGTGGGAGACCCATGACAAGTCTATTACTGGTTGGTCGCAGTGTCGAAGGTTGATGATGGTTCACTTTGGATACATAGAAATATACCACACCAGAAGGTATGGCAGGTGGAATGACCCTGGCAGTCATCTGATGGAATGTCAGGCTCTGTGGGTTTCACTGCCAAGGGATGAATGGGTCCATGATTTTATCCATACTTTGGATGAAATTCCACGATCATGGTATGCTTTAGTCGAGTTGCGAGGGGAGATCACCACTTGGTTAGAATTAACGGTTTGCTTTACTCATACCTTCAGCTTCGTGGATACCAATCCAGATGTTCACAATGCTCTGCAGCTCATCCGCGACGTCGTTCAGAAGGTAGTTCCAGTGGCATATCCTGTAGATCCACATATGCATTGTCAGATGCAGTCGATGATGGAATGTTATAACATCACTGGAGGGCCAGAGGATGGTGATGATCTGTGGAATGTCAATATTCTCGAATCAGAGGAAGTCGCAATGTTGTAGAACTTGATGCACCAACAGATCCGATCAGTTAACCGCTGAAGCTCAGGAAGGTCAACATTGGGATAGAAGAGAACCCAAAGTTTGCGAATGTTGGTGACTACTGGGATGAATACATGATGGCGAAGGTCACCGACCTGTTGCATGAGTTCCAAGATTTGTTCCCTACGAAGTTTTCGGAGATGAAGGGAACCTTGGGGGATCTAGGGGAGATGAAGATTCTATTGAAACCAGATGCAAAACCAATTAGGTAGTGACCGTATCGACTGAATCTGCGGCATAAGGAAAGGGTCAAAGTTGAACTTGACCGTATGTTGGATGTTGGCATCATTGAACCAGTCGAAGAATTGGAATGGATTAGTCCCATGGTGGTGCAAGACAAAAAGACAGGTGAGGTACGGATTTGTGTCGACCTGAGGAAGTTGAATGACGCATGTATGCATGATCCATTTCCGACACCATTCATTGATGAAGTGTTGGAGGGCGTGGGTGGCCAAGAGATGTATTCCTTTACAGATGGATTTTCTGGTTATCATCAGATCAGGATTTCGAAAGAGGATCGCCACAAGATGACATTTGTGACTGAATGGGGTTGTTTCCAGTATACGGTGATGCTGTTTGGGCTTAAGAACGCACCTGCAGTCTTCTCTCGAGTTGTTGTTGCTGCCTTCAGAGATTTTATTCAGAAGTTTCTGCAAGTTTATATGGATGACTAGACAGTGTATGGATTGATCAGTGATCATCTGGAAAACCTGCGACTGATGTTGGAGCGCTGTCGACAACATCAGATATCGCTGAACTTGAAGAAGTGCATTTTCTGTGCACCATTTGGGATATTGTTGGGTCACATTGTCTGCAAGCAGGGATTGTTGGTTGACCCGCCAAATATTGCGCTCATTCTGAGCTTAACACCACCTACCACTGTCAAGCAGTTGAGAGCGACGTTGGGGCACACTGGGTACTATCGCAAGTTTATTCAGGGATATGTAGTGATCACGGCCCCTATGGAGAAGTTGTTAAAGAAGGACGTGGTATTATTGTGGAGTGCCGAATGTCAAGTCAGTTTCTAAACGTTGAAGGCTAAGATGACTTCTTCATCGATATTGGTATTTCCGTACTGGAGCAAGGAATTCTATGTCCATGTAGATGCATCATCGATTGCGCTGGGAGTAGTGCTCGTGCAACCAGGGGAAGGAGATCTGGATCACCCAATTGCTTTTGCGAGTCGGAAGTTGTCATCTACGGAGAGAAATTATACCACTATAGAGAGGGAAGACTTGGCGATGGTATATGCGCTGCAGAAGTTTAGGCACTACTTATTGGGAGGTCACTTCAAGATGTTCACAGACCACTCTGCTTTGAAATATTTGGTCAATAAGCCTGTGTTGGGGGGGAAGATATGTCGTTGGTTACTTCTCTTTCAAGAGTTTGATTTTGAGGTAAGTGTGAAGCTTGACCGCTTGAACGCGGGGCCGGATCATCTGTCGCGAATTGAGACAGGGGAGGAACCAACCAACATTGAAGATGGGTTTCCAGATGCGCAACTATTCAGGGTTGAAGTAGCTGATGACTACTATGAATAAATAATCCAATTTGTGGCGACAAGAACTGCACCAGAGGAGTTTACCACCAGTCAGAAGAAGCAGTTGGTGGTTAAGGCTGCTGATTTCCAGTTGATTGCCGGACAACTGTATAAACTAGGACCAGATGAGATTTTGAGGCACTGTGTCCTGCCTCATGAGAAAGGGTAGATATTGTCAGAGGAACATGCAGGAGTGGCTGGTGGACACTATGGTGGTCGCGCTACTTCCATAAAGGTACTTCGCGCAGGGATTTGGTAGCCCACTCTTCACAATGATGCAACAGATTATGCACG
Organism: Larix kaempferi; assembly: GCA_027924585.1. Classification (NCBI taxonomy): domain Eukaryota; kingdom Viridiplantae; phylum Streptophyta; class Pinopsida; order Pinales; family Pinaceae; genus Larix; species Larix kaempferi. The sequence continues at coordinate 30,638,886 of BSBM01000370.1, read as the reverse complement.
GGCCTGCAATGTCTATCAAATAATTGGTAAACCCTTCAAGAGGGATGAGATGCCGCTAATACGTCAAGTGACATTGCAACCATTTGATAAACGGGCTGTGGATTTCGTGGGACCTATCAACCCACCTGGGAAGTGCACTGGTGCACGATACATAATCACAGGGGCAGATTATTTGAGGAGATGAGCGGAGGCCGCACCAGTTGTAGATTGCACCGTTGCGACAACAATGCGTTTCTTGTTCGATAACATTATCACTCAGTTTGGATGCCCGAAGGTATTGATGAGTGACCAGGGGAGTCACTTCATTAATCGCATTGTCAGCGCATTGACAGTAGAGCTTCAGATATAGCATAAGAAGAGTACGCCATATCATCCGCAGGAAAATGGAAAATGGCACAGTGGAAGCTTTCAACAAAGTATTGGAGAATGCACTGACAAAGGTTTGTAATGCGAACCGCGATGAATGGGATTTGAAGATTCCAGCAGTCTTGTGGGCATATCACACCACTTGTAAAAAGTTGACGGGAAAGACACCATTCAAATTGGTATATGGGAAAGAGGCAATTATGCCTATGGAGTACATTATTCCGAGTCTGTGCATAGCAACATCGACATGCATGAATGATGAGGCAGCATTGGCAGAATGACTGGAGTAGTTGGTATAGCTTGGGGAAGACTGCTTAATCCCAGGTTTTCACCAGCGTGTGGAGAAGGATCGGAAAAAAGCTTGGCATGATCGCCATATAAAAAATAAACAGTTTCAGAAAGGTGACTTGGTGTTGTTGTATGAAAGCAAGTTCATGAAGCATCCAGGGAAGTTACAGATGCATTGGCTCGGTCCATATCGCATCAGTTGCATAACTTCAGGAGGCGCAATACAACTGCAACAGTTAGACGGAGTGATGCTCCCAAAGTTGGTGAACGGTAGCAGGTTGAAGCCCTACAGGATGGGCTCGGAGCAACGCGATGCCTGAACAACATTGTGAAAAAAAAATGCAGGATGCTAGGTGGTAGGATGGCGCACCAGTAGGGACAAGATGTGCAAGTCGGAGGACTTGTATCACGGTTTGGGAGCAGTGCTGCGACAACTCTAGGGTCGCGAAGCAGTCAGATCAACAATAAAAGTAGACACTTAAATACAGTTAATTACCGATGCTTGGTGAAGGGACGCATACTTATTACGGATCCGACTGTTCGATTGGAAAGATCGACAGTGGATTTGGCTAATTAATGTGTGATTTGGTCATAATCATTGGCGTGATTTAGTCATAATGACACAGGATCGATTTGGCGCTATAAAGAACAGGTCGAGGCTGGTCGGAATCCATTATTTTGCAAAGAGTGAGTCGAGCCAAGCAGTTCCGAGCTGAATTGTGTAAGGTTGAGTTGTGTTGCAGAGTGGAATTGCAGCGTGTTGAGTGAGTTTCCAAGTCAAGAGAGCTTGAGCAATACTTAGGCGTTGCGGTAGTTGTGTGCAGAATGCCGGGTGAATCGGATATGGTTGAAATTTCGAGCAAGGTAGAGTCACCCGTCATCCCTGTCACAATTGAAGAGGAAGTTGATAGTATGTCAGTTGTGTTCGGATATCCACATCATCTTTTTCAGGATCTTGCATGCAATTAGGGTTTGCATGCAAAATCTAGGGTTTGCATGCACCTGCATGCACTTGCATGCATCCCAGTCACCAGTTTGATGCCTCCAGCACCTTAGCCACCTCATTCTAGCACCTGGGATCCACTTACTACAGAGTTTTAGCCCTCCTAGGCTGAAAGGCGCCCACTTCTCACCTACTGCCAGAGAAGGGCGCACTTGTTCACCTACCACTGCAGTTCCACTTCAGTTACATTCAGTTAGCTCCGATTCTCCCTGATTTGAGGCTAGTTTCACTCCCGACTGACTGTTTCAATTCCGTTGGAACTCCAGTTTGACTAGATGACTTGTTCTGACTTCAGTTAGTCTTCCATGCGCCCCCCCACTGAGCCTCCTTCCCTTAATCAGTGCTACACACTTCAATTACACATGACACACTCAGTTAGACTCAGATTGACACCTGGATGATTGGTTCTTGTGCATTGATGACCACCACTGATTGATGATGAGGACTCCTAGTTGGAGTCAAGCTACTCCATTCAGTGATTCGAATGGCCTACTTAGTCAATTCGAATTGCTCATTGACAAAGATTGTATTCTATTGTAATTCATTCATCCTTTCTGGGATATTGAGAACTGCTGCATGTTTTGCATAGTTTTACACCATGTTTTCTATATTCATCTGTTGTGATTGATTTACTTGTTCATTAGATCTGCTGTGACTAATTTTACATGGTATCAGAGCCATTGCAGGGACAAGATCTCTTTTCTACAGGTGTTTCTACAAGAAGATTTGACTGAATTGCTCAAAAATTGCAAAAGTTTTGGCATGAGATATCTCAAGGGCATTCGCTCCTGTGCATGCAAATCTTGAAAATACATCCAATACCACTCCAAAAGCTTGAGTTTCCACATAATTCCTGGATCTGATACATTGGACCCATTCAACATTGTTTGATCTCCAATCCCAGGTGTGATGCAACTCTAAAAGGGTGGATTGTTCGACCTTACGGTTCTTGGTTTGATTGTGATTTGCAGGTTATCAAGCTCCTCTTTTGCATTCACTACACTGTGCATGCAAACTCCTCTTTTGCATTCGCTACACTCTGCATGCAAGCTCATCTACATCAGTTTGACTCGCTCCTAGCAATGGAATACTCTTCTTCAAAGCCTATCCTCACCCCATTCAATTATTTTGATTGGAAAGATGATATGGAGATCATATTACGTTCAAAAGGTTACTACCGAGTCACTCTTGGTCTTGAATTGGAGCCAAACAATGTGTCAGATCGAACTAAACACTACAACAAGCTTGATGAAGCTTATGGTCTTCTTTGTCTCTCCATCTCCAAAGATCTTCACTTCCATCTCAGCAGATTGAAGACTCCAAAAGCCATATGGGAGCAACTTGAAACACTATTTGGCAAGCAGGATGAGCTTAGGGCTTTTCAATTAGAGAATGAATTGATTGGCCTTAATCCTGAGAATTTCGAGACCATCAATGAATTCTTCACAAAATTCAAGAACTTGAACTTGAAATTGAAGAACAGTGGAGTTATCAAAGAGGATAAACAATTGATCCTCTCCATTCTAAGCAAGCTTGGGAAAGATTATTCGGTATTTGTCTCTACTTTCAATTCCGGTCGGCTAACTACCCCGAATTGGAAGATGCCTACCTTGAATGCCTTCATTGAGTCTGTCACAAAAGAGCATGACAATTTGATTCAAATGGGGTCCATAAGCTCCAAAGATTCAGCCCTATATGTTCAAGGACCCAAGATCTCGAATGGTAAAGGAAAGCAAAAGAAGGAGAAGCCCAAATTCGAGCCTCACAAGCAAAAAGACAAAGGCAAACAAACGGATGCACCATCCAGTTCGAAGTTCAAGCAAAAGGGCAAAGAAGCTAACCAAAAATCTAAATGTACTTATTGCAATCGTGGCTTTCATCCCGAAAGTTCATGTATGAAGAAGACTATAGATCAAATGGCCCTCCTTTTGGAAAAGAACAACATAACTCTTCCCGATGGTGCAAGGAAGAAGGATAGGAATGATGATCATGAAAGAGGACAAGCACTCATGGCAACGGTTTCGAAGCCCACTACTCTCTTGATAGATTCGGGTGCATCAAATCATATGGCTGCAAATATTGATTCTTTTTCCTCATTCGATCCAAACAGCTCCATCCCCATCCATTTGGGAGATGACTCAAAAATTTCTTCAAAGGGCAAAGGTATGATTCATGTAGATCATGGAAGCTTTCAGAATGTTCTCTATGTGCCTTCCTTGGCTTCAAATATTCTTTCTGTGTATCAAATGACACACACTGGTGAACCGAAGCAAGTTACATTCAGCCCTAATACAGTTGAAATTTCTGATATCAAAAGTGGAAGACTAGTTGCAGTCGGAAAGGCAAATCACACTGCAAAATGCTATGAGTTTTCACACTTTATTCCGTTTGCAAAGCCCACTGCTCTTCCAACACATGGTAATGAGGTTAGTAGGCTTTGGCATGAAAGATTTGGACATCTTAATTATAAGTATTTGCTGCTGTTATCAAACAAATCCATGGTAGATGGGCTTCCACAACTCCGTTCCTCGAAGGGAATATGCACTGGTTGCATCATTGGGAAGCACCCCGAGCACAGATTCGACCGCGGCAAAGCTAGCAGAGCTTCTACTATTTTTGGATTGATCCATTCTGATATCAGTGGTCTGCTGCCCCATATGTCATTAAATGGTTCAAGGTATGTTTTGACATTTATTGATGATTTTTCCCGCTTTACATGGGTATTCTTTCTCAAAAACAAGTCAGAAGTGCTTGGAAAATTCAAAGATTTTAAGGCTTCTGTTGAGACCACCACTGAGAGCAAGATCAAAGCTCTTAGATCTGATAATGGTGGGGAATATATCAAGTCCGAGTTGCTGCAACTTTGTGCCCAAAGCGGAATTCAGATCCAACATACAGTTCCCTACACACCCCAGCAGAACGGTGTAGCGGAAAGGAAAAATCGGTCACTGAAAGAGATGGCTACATGCATGATTGAATCAAAAGGTTTGGCTGCAAATATTTGGGCTGAAGCAATCAATGTTGCTGCATATATACAGAACCGTGTTCCACATTCATCCGTGAAAGGTATGACTCCTTTCGAAGCATTCTTTGGACACAAACCGGATGTGTCAAATTTGAGAGTTTTTGGCTCTACTGCATGGGCTAGAATTCCTTCTGAGAAGAGACGAGCTTTGGATCCACAAAGTACCGAGTGCATACTGATAGGATATGGGGAAGAATCAAAAGCATATAAACTCATGGATATCATATCTAAAAAGATATTCATAGAGTGCAGTGTGCAATTTGAAGAACCGCTTCAAGAATTGCAACTAGTCGAGGAAAAGACTGCCGATTCACCGCCTTCACCAGAAGAAGATCCATGCAGCGATAATGAAGGTATGAGTTCTGATATTTCTGATATTTCAGAAGAATATGATGATCATGACATATCAGGTTCAGAATCCGACCATTATGATCCTCCTCAGTTACCAAAGTGGGCCCAAAACACTCTCCAATCTGCTGGTTCGAACCTTGGAAATCCTGCTGATCCGAGACGAACAAGAGCAGACTTTCAAAGAGCAGGTATGGCACTATCTATTGCTGATCCATTACTTCCTGAGATTTGTTATTTGATGGCTGGTTCAGATCCCACATCATACTATTCTGCTCACCGAGATCCGAGATGGCAAAGTGCCATGGATGAAGAGTATAGTTCTCTTCAAAAGAACAACACATGGGAGCTAGTTTCCCTTCCACCTGGAAGAAAATTAGTGAAGTGTAAATGGGTCTACCGCACGAAAGTTGATGCTAATGGATCTATCAGCAAATACAAAGCAAGGTTGGTGGCAAAAGGTTTCTCCCAAGTCCAAGGAGTGGACTACACTGAGACTTTTGCACCGGTTGCAAAGATGGATTCCATCCGCCTTGTTTTAGCTGTTGCCGCATCCAAGCACTGGGAAGTGCACCACATGGATGTGAAGAGTGAATTTTTACATGGAGACCTTGCTGAAGAGGTATATATGCAGCAGCCAGAGGGCTACACATCAGATCCATCATTAGTTTGCAGATTGAAGAAATCTTTGTACGGGTTAAAACAGGCCCCAAGAGCGTGGTACGCAAAGATGGACTCCTTCCTTCTTTCTCAGAATTTCCAAAGATGCAAATCTGATCCGAATGTGTATCTTCAACGAGTTAAAGGTAATTTGTTGGTTATTGTACTTTATGTTGATGATCTTTTCATTACTGGTAGCACACTTACTTCAATAAACAAGCTAAAATCTGCCTTAAATCTAGCTTTTGACATGAGTGATTTGGGCTTGCTGAGTCACTTTTTGGGCTTGGAGATAGCTCAAAATTTTGATGGGATCACTATATCTCAGCAAAAATATGCTTCCGACCTGTTATTGAAGTTTAATATGGCTGAATGTAAGGCATCCCCATTCCCATTCCTCTCAGGAATCAGTCTTGAGGAGGGAGATTCTACACCGCTTGCAAATTGCAGTATGTATCGACAGTTGATTGGTTCACTACTTTATTTGACACACTCACGGCTTGATATCTCATATGCCGTGAGTGCCGTGTCAAGATATATGCAGCAGCCACATGATCTTCATTGGAGAGCAGCCAAGCGGATCTTGCAGTATGTGCAAGGTACGAGACAGTTTGGCATACATTATGCTGCAGATTTTGAGCTAGATTTCATTGGTTTTACTGATTCAGATTGGGCAGGTGATAGCATTGATCGGAAGTCCACTTCCGGTTATGTTTTCATGATTGGTCATGGTGCTATTTGCTGGTCCAACAAAAAGCAAGCAGCCATTGCACTTTCTTCAGCAGAGGCAGAGTATCGAGGGGCAGTCAATGCTTGCATTCAGGCAGTTTGGTTACAGGGTATTCTTTCCGAGTTTGGTTTTGGTGGCACTACTTCGACTGTCCTATTTTGCGACAATCAAAGTGATATCAAGATCTCCACAGATCCAGTTCAGCGGCAGAGGACCAAACACATTGAGATTCATATGCATTACATTCGACAGTTAGTGCATGACCGCACCATCATTTTGCAATATTGCCCTACTGATGAGCAAATTGCAGACATCTTCACCAAGAGCTTCACTGAGAAGAAGTTCTCTTACCTCCGTTCACTGTTGGGGGTGAGTTCCATCATGGTGGAGACAGATTGATTCATTATTATGCTTTAGCTTGAGGGGGGGATTTCTTCCCACTGGGTTTTCCCTCTTTCCTCACTTAGTTATTTTTCAGCATTTTTTGGATTATTGTATTGGGGTGACCTTTGGTCTTAGTTACCAGGGCCCCACATTATTTTTTGCACATCATAGTCTAGCTTGAGGGGGGGTGTTCGGATATCCACATCATCTTTTTCAGGATCTTGCATGCAATTAGGGTTTGCATGCACCTACATGCACTTGCATGCACCTACATGCACTTGCATGCATCCCAGTCACCAGTTTGATGCCTCTAGCACCTTAGCCACCTCATTCTAGCACCCGGGAGCCACTTACTACAGAGTTTTAGCCCTCCTAGGCTGAAAGGCGCCCACTTCTCACCTACTGCCAGAGAAGGGCGCACTTGTTCACCTACCACTGCAGTTCCACTTCAGTTACATTCAGTTAGCTCCGATTCTCCTTGATTTGAGGCTAGTTTCACTCCCGACTGTCTGTTTCACTTCCGTTGGACCTCCAGTTTGACTAGATGACTTGTTCTGACTTCAGTTAGTCTCCCATGCGCCCCCCCACTGAGCCTCCTTCCCTTAATCAGTGCTACACACTTCAGTTACACATGACACACTCAGTTAGACTCAGATTGACACCTGGATGACTGGTTCTTGTGCATTGATGACCACCACCGATTGATGATGAGGACTCCTAGTTGGAGTCAAGCTACTCCATTCAGTGATTCGAATGGCCTACTTAGTCAATTCGAATTGCTCATTGACAGAGATTGTATTCTATTGTAATTCATTCACCCTTTCTGGGATATTGAGCACTGCTGCATGTTTTGCATAGTTTTACACCATATTTTCTATATTCATCTATTGTGATTGATTTACTTGTTCATTAGATCTGCTGTGACTAATTTTACAAGTTGGGTCATCAGTGATCCTGAAGAAGAGGCGGGGGGATAGCAGAGCTCCCCGCCACCGAAGAAGCGATAGACTCGAGCATATGCCCACCTGGCCGAAGGGGTACTTGCACAGGAGAGTCCGTCGAGCTCAGGTGTTGTGGAGTCTACAACTCGCGCAAGGGTATCCGCTGCGGATATCCTCGGGTATATACCCCCTGTTGACCTGGTGCACCACCCCGGAAACCCACCAAGAACCATAGGTACCAAGTCAAGATGCCGACGATCCCAATAGGCATGGTCCGTGCTACCAACATTGTGCTTGCGCTAATGCAGTTGAAGTATGATGATCATGATTTGTTGGCGTAGCAGGACGTTATGACGAACCCTTTTCTGCCGCAAGCAACAGGAGAGGTTGGCCCAACTCCATGGATTCCACATGATTGGGCGAAGGGATTGGACAAATCAGGGTTGTTGGGCTTGATCAACATGCTGCACTTTGGGTGGTTGACAGAGGAAAATTCTTGTGTTAAGCAGCTTTTGACCTGCTTTCATGGTGGAACTTTGTGGTTGGACAAACTGGTCACTATCAGAGTTGACCTAATTTTCGAGATCATGGAATTGTCGAAGGATGGACCAGACCCTTCACAATATTTCTGGGGGAAGGAGAATGACAGGAAGTGGGCAACGAGGTTTGTACAGTGTTATGGCTTGGAACACGACGACCGAGCCTACCGCATTGATAGTATTAATGATCAAGCGATCCGCATCGGGGCGAGGATTCTGTGTTGCAAAGTTGTATGGAAAAACCGCCCCAACCAATGCAATTTGGGGGTTGTGGCATGTGCGAAGCAGTGCGCGGAAGGCGTACAGATGAACTGGTCACTCTTCTTGTTGAACTAGTTAAACGAGAATGCAGTAATTGTCCAGGGAGGAAAAGGGGCATTCACGTACAACTGGATTTTAATTTTGATTGCGCTTGTAGCATGGATGGATCCCGACGGTTACCAAGGGATGGAATTGATGTCGTGGAAGACCGAAAGGGTGTGTGCTATCAGAATTTATGGTGGGTACAGGAGCTGGAGCGACTGAAGGATTGCATAGCATAGTTTTGGCTCTACTGGGAAACACTGCAGGCGGCAGCTGAGTGCATTCCACGTTTGTCTCAGGCCGTCGTCATGAAATACAAAGGGATTTCCAAGTTTGCGATCGGCCTGCACAACATTTATGCGCAAGCGTGGCATGATACGGGGAAGTAGTGGTTGTAGACCTCATACAAATTGTCTGATGAGGAGTTGGACGTGATCATCGACGACTGGCTTATAGAATGGCAAGAGCCGGTTAGTCAGGCCGATGAATCGACGGGGTTGCTGCGGGATGGACCAGAGATGGACCCGCAGGGTAACCAGGATTCAGATCAAGAGTCATCGTAGACCCCTACGGATGAAGAGCGCGAGGTTGAGGAGGGAAGAATGAAAGCACGCTATGAGCATGGTACGATCAGTGGGGCAAGCCCAACAATGGAAGCGCAGTTGGGACGACTTATTGCTACTGTAACCAATGCAACGAACACATCATCTACCGCAATGACAACGCAAGCAGCAACAGGCTTCAATGAGGTAAAATCTCGCCTTGATTCATTAGTTAATATTGTTTTGCAGAAGGCACCGAAGGCTGCATCTATGCAGGTATCAGCACTACGCCATAGGCTCAGAATGTGCAAATTCCCCTGACTGCGGTTGTGACCGACGATGAGGCTCTCCAAGCTTTGTTGCAGCAGCTACATGTCTTGTCCATCAACATCAACGTGCTATCTTCGCAGATATTGGTGCAGATACAAGCGGTTTCCATCCAGGAAATGGCAAAACGAGAGCAGTATGTTAGCGGTCAAGTCTTGTGATCGCAGGAGAATGAAGCAACAGCTCGGAAAGAGGTGGACGAGTTAAAGGCGAAGGCGGTAGCTGCAAGAGAGGTGGTAGATGAACTGGAAGACAAGCTAGAGAAGATGATTGTTGAGAAAGCTTGAGCGATTGAGGAGTTGAAGAAGGAGCATGATTGCTTAATAGTGGAGAAATCCAACCTTTGGGACAGCAGTGTGCGATTGGAGGCGGCAGTCTCTGAAGCATGTTAGTACGTACCGGAGCCCACAGCACAACTGGATCCGGTCGAGCGCGCACAATGGCTTGGGGCTGTCATTGCTCAATTACAACGCGACAATGCCGACTTAACAACTCTAATACACCCCGACACACCACAAGAGAAAGTAGATGAACGAAAACGTGCCATCGAGGAGCTGGCGACCCAGATGGGAGAGCTGGAGCAAGAGGCAACATAAATCATGGCAGAGACTGCGTATTTTTGGGGCAGCATAGTCCAGGACGAGCAATTGGACTAGCTGACCAAGCTGCGGCAAGAGGTAGAAGGAATAATGGAAACATTGAAGCTATTGATAAGAACGTTGCCACCAGTTGTTCATGTCACCAAATGGAGGAACTGAAAGAGTTGCAACAACGTGTCACAAAGGTAGAAGAGCGTCAGAAGAAGCGCATCACACAGCTGGATGAGTTCCAAGAGATTGGTGATCAATTTTTCGCTCAAGGCTATTTTTCACGCCACAGGCTGTGTAGGAGGGTCATCGAAAAGTTGCTAATAAGATTAGTGAGCATCCATCCATGCAGGATGTGATAGAGAGTCAGGTGGTGGTTGTGGCAGTGAAGGAGTAGGTCAGGGAGATCGATCAACAGTACGAGGAATTTAGGCTGAAGATCAACGAGTACACCATGTCCAGCTGACATGGCTCGAGGGTGATCCACAAGATTGTGTTGGGGGCCTATTGGCAGGCGGTTTGGATGAGTCAGCTGTGCAGCATCGCAGATGCTGTGAAGGGTCAAAGATGCCGCGCAAGAAGGAAAACAACATGTAAGTCAATTAGTTTATGTAGTTTTGGGTCATTTGGACCGCATTATGTGGGTTTTGGGTTGTTTGGACTGCATTATGTGGGTTTTGGGTTATTTGGACCGCATTATGTGGGTTTTTGGGTTATCCTTTTTGTAAATTTTGTTAAGAAGTAGTTAGACGGTTTCCTAAGTGGACCGCAAATGTAAAGGCGCTAGCCTATAAATAAACATAGCATTGTAAGTGTTGAGAGATCGATTTAGAGATACATGAGCTCATGAATTGAGTAGACAATTAAGCACATATGAGTTTGCTTGTTATTGTCTGCTAATATGGGTATGCGACAGAATGATTATCTTATTATATCTGGGTTTTTGCGAAGATGAATATGATATGACCGAATTTTGAGCAGAATCATTGTGTCTTCCCAGTTTCCATGTGATGAATACATTATGCAATATGAATCTGTGAATGATGTGATGTTTTCTTGCTGCAATTAATGTTTTACTGTTATATCTATTGCGCATTAGTGGTTCTGTCAATAATGAGATCTATTGAATGATGCTGCAATTATGTTTAATGCCTGAGATGAATGGTTAGATCTGTTATGCAATGTTGCGATAGGTTGATTAGTTGATGCACAAAGTCCTCCTTCATTCAACGGAAACGTGGTTTCGTAATCTCTCCCTTGAACATCTCGGGTGAGACTTCATCTACTCCGCAAGTGTTGTTGGACAGGGTAAAACTTGTCTGGGACGGTGCTCAAAGAGGTCGTGGTGGTTTGAGTGTTGACAGTGTGAGGAACCCCTGTCGACTGGGTTTGTGTCAATAGGTCATCCGTCGGATCTGGAATAGTGGCCTTAGTTTATTTCCATAGTCCCTTACTCTTCAATAAAGTTTCCATATCTGGTGCCCATATTTCATAGTTGTGTCGATTCAGAAGAACAAGGTCTATCTTGGAATTCATCATTTTGATCAAACAAATTTGATCCAAGTTCAAATAAGAGGTATCACTTGACAAATATTCAGCCTGGAGTTGATAAACCCTAGATCCAAGTTATCATGATTCACAGACAACAGGCTATGTTGAAACCAATAGCTCTGGTACCATGTTGGGGAGCTTCTTCATGTTGAACCATAGAATAAAAAAGAATATAGCAGAAGGGAACTATATTCTAAGAAAAGGGGTGGTGTCTAAATACATCATTACAACACTTAATCACAATGCATTATCTCATAAGAGCTCACCATCATAAGTCAATACAATATAATACAATTCGATAGGCTCATTCTTTTATAGTCTCAAGATCTAACAAATTGCCTTGAAGTGATGATGATCTGGTCCACAAATAGGGGTCATTGGTTCTAACTATTTTCACAAAATCTGCAATGCCCCATAGGTTAGTCGGTTGTTATACTTGATTTGACCATGACCTCGTCGACCATTTAGTCAACCGCTCAGTCAAGCCTCTAGTCGACTCTTTTGATTGATCGTCTCTAGAAAATCCAGAGGTGTGATGAACTTGCATAACCTTAGGTTCCAGCAATATATAAGATATCGACCTCCCTCACTCCCTGTAACTACTCATAATAAAGATGACTAACTATTAGAATGTTGTCATATCACTGTAAATTGCATAAAACCAATGGTTATTATGATAAAACACAACAAAAATAACTTAGCTTCAATGTTGGCATGATTAGATTTCACTCTCTATATGCTAAATAATGTTGTACTTTAAACACTAGGTCGATTATCCTCATAAATATGCTATAGCATATTGTATGCATAGAAAATAATTACCCAAAAATATGTGGTTGCTATCACTCCCAGTCCCGATTCCTATGGAAAAGTGTAGTTATCTCATTGTTGAGTTCAAAATATACTAACAAAACACGGGACCCTACAGCGACCTAATCAAGCCACATGTGTCAATATATGCTAAACCAAATATTCACCCTCCCCTTCAATAATCATGAATTTCCCGTTGAAGACTCATATTTTAAGTATGTAAGCATAGGTGAAGTTGAACTAGGGTTTCACTTGGCATTTATTGGCAAATAACTATTGCTAAGGCAAATTAGGGTTTGAGAAAAATAGCGAGGTATTTTCAAATATAGTGGACATGCAAGAGCGGTCGAATTAGGGTTTTGGATTGCCAATATATAACATGCATGCTAACTTCAAAGAAGAGGTCAATTGAGGGTTTTGGAATTGCATGTTAGGGAGCCTAGGGTTTGGATAGGATTTTAGGGTTATCAATCCCTCATGCAATGTTGATAAGACATGAAAATTAGGGTTTTGATTCAACAATAATAACAAATTCGAATTAGAGTTTTGGCAAGATTTCATAAAATAAACAATCCTCAAATTGTTTCAACATGTCACTTTGAAATCTCATCTACTTGCTAATTTATGTATTTAACTCACCATCTTCCATCCATCGGAACCTGGACCATTACACCACTATACTTGTGAAATATAGACCTACCAAAAGTAAACATGCCAAAAATAGCGATCAAAATGGAAAAAAAACATAACATTAAGATAAATGTTAGGAGACCTTTGCCATATATAGCACATCTAAAAATCGAAACTAGTAAAAATAACAAGGTTTGGAATGTACATGAAAATATTCTCATCAAACTTGTCTCTCTGCAAGGAATCCGAATATGTATTCAGAATCGACATGCAAGCCTTGGAAACCTAACTACTAAAAAATAACAATGTTATGAAAACTACTTGCTTGTTCCTGGAAACACCTCACTGACATTGTGATGTCACAATGATCAAAACTATGGAAACATCTCTAACAATCGATCCTTGGATCTATGACTTTGACTAAAAATGAAGCTGCCAAAAATACCAATTTCTCATAATTTGATAGAAATGACTATAAAAAATATCTAGTCCCTATAATATCTTGGATATACCTAAAATAAAACCAATTTGATAGGATCTCATTGGAACTTAAGTTTCTAGTTACCCAATGAAACTTGGGGGTTAACAATATTACATCTGTAGTCAACCCATATTTAACAAAGATACTAAATACACCAATAAATTGCTACTGTGTCATTTCTAAATTTTGTAATATTATAAAAAATTTCCTTTCCTCTCTCTTTCACATCCCTCAATATCTGAGGGATTGGGGGCCCTCATAAAATATTAGCCCTTAAGAGATTCTTGGAAAAATCAAAGGCGGATTTGATTTTCCTACTGGAAAACTATGGTGTCAGCAGATAAAGCTAGGGTTTTTTCCCACAAGGGTTAAGAAGCATTGGGCTGTATGTTCTACGGACTTAGATGGTTTGTTTGGTGGCCTCCTCACTGCCTGGGACCCCTCCTCCCTTCAATTATTGGCTCAAAGTATCAGTCTAGGGATCCTTTTATCTGGTCACATTCTGGGTTTTGATCAGGAGATTAATCTAATCAATATTTATGGGCCTTAATCGGAAAGGAAATTATTTTGGGATCAATTTCTCTCTTCATGTCTTTTAAATCTTAAGAATTTGATCATTGGGGGCGATTTTAATCTAATTTTGGTCTTCTGTCGAAACTTGGGGTGCCTCTGCTCGCCCGGACTATTTGAGTGGGTTATTTCGTGATATTTTTGCTAATGTGGGGTTATATGATATTCAACCACTTCCTCTCTCTCCGACATGGACGAATGGCTGTCAGAATGTGTGTTTAAGCGGTTGGATAGGTTCATGCTGGGGGATTCACTAATCGATCAATTGTTTTAGTACCGTTCTTGGGTCGAGCTATCCATTGTTTCTGACCACACTCTCCAATTTTTCTAGAATTGGAATTTTTCTGGCGAAAAACACACTTATCCTTTTAAGTTTAATCATTCTCGGTTGGGGAGGAGGATTTTAGGCTCTTGGTGCGGTGGTTTTCGTATTCATATGTCTCAGGCCCATCTTATTCTCCTTCTTTCGTCTTGGTTCAGAAATTAACTGGCCTTAAAAAAGAGGTTCTATCATGGGAATGGCAAAAAAAGAAGTCTGCTAAGGCTGTATTATGTGATTTGGAGGAACAACTTGTTTCGGTGTATAAGGTCGTTCGTGGTGGGAGGTCCTGTGATCAACCGTGGAAGGAAATTATGGAACTGGAGCAAAAGAAGCAATGTTTACTCCTTCAGGAAGAGGCGGCTTGGCACCTCAAAAGCAGGGCAATTTGGGTATCTCTTGGCAACAAATTTTTTTTTTTTCACAAGTTTTCCTATTGTAGGCATGTTCAAAATGCGGTTTGGGAAATAAATTTTTTTGAAGTTATCTGATTCAAAGAACAAGGGAAATTACTTTCTGAGGTTCATCGGTTTTTCCAAGCATATTATGAATATTTTGGGGTCTCCTCGATCAGGGAACAATTCCAAGTTATCAAAGAATTCCCTCACTTCTTCTCAACCTTGGAGGGTGACCAGGTCTATAATCACGTTTCCCTTGAGGAAGTTCATAAATTTTTGAAGTTGCTAGCAAAGGCCAAAAGTCCAGGCCCAAACGGGTGGACGGTGGAGTTGTTCCTCTCCTTCTTTGATATCATGGGCAAGGAGCTCCTGGTAGTGGTGGAAGAGTCTCAGTTATATGGTAAAGTCTCTTTGGCTCTCAATTCTATCTTCATTGCATTAATTCCTAAAACTTCTAAGCCAAAATCCTTTGTTCAGTTTCGTCCCATTTCTTTTTGTAACATAGTGTATAAGGTAATTTCCAAGATTATAACCATCTGCATCAAACGGTCTTTTCTCGTTGTATATCCCAAGAGTAGTTCGGGTTCCTTAAGAACCGACAGATTTTGGAATGCCATAGGTGTGGCTCAGGAGGTATTTCATAGTGTAAAACAAAAAAATATGAATGGATCATTTCTTCAGTTGGACCTTTCTAGAGAATATGACAATGTAAATTGGGACTTTCTGTGTCTAGCGCTCATGTAGATAGGTCTACCTTGGTTAGCCATCAGATGGATCATGGAATGCATTACCTCTGTTAATTACTCCATTCTGATCAATGGGTGTCCTACTGAATTTTTCTCCTATTCCAAAGGTCTCCGCCAAGGCTGTCTGTTGTCCCCTCTACTCTTCTTGATTGTGGTTGAGGGTTTGAGTCATCAAATACTAAAGGCTAGGCATTCTAATCTGATTGAAGGATTGAAAATTAAAAAAACAACGTTGTAACTCATCAATTTTTTCATTGATGATGTTATTCTCTTTGGTCGGGGGAAGTCCTAGTAGTGGTTATCCTTCAAAAATATCCTCAGCCTTTTTTTGTAGGACTTCAAGGATGATGATTAGTGAGAAGAAATCCTCTTTCTTAAAACAAAATATTGGGGAGGAGCAATTAAAGGACATCACTTCCTCTCTGCCTTTCAGTGTTGGAGACCTGGCCGATGGAACTAAATATGTGGGTTTCTTATTAAAACCGAATGGTTATCGCTCTGCAGATTGGGGTTGGCTCCTTCAGTGCATTGATAAAACGGATGTCCTCTTGGTGCTGGAAATGGCTTTCCATCAGGGGAAGGCTCACCCTCACCACATCTATTTTGCAGAACCTTTCAGTTTACTGGCTCTCCTTATGTAAGATTCCTTCAGCAGTTCTTTCATCGATCCAGAAAAAAAAACTATTTCATTTTATATGGTCGGGTAATGAAATGCATAAATTTCATTTGGTTGCTTGGAGGAAACTCACCTGCCCTGTTGATCATGGTGGTTGGTCCATTGAGAATATATTCCATTTCTCAAAGGCCATGTTGGCTAAAAGTTTGTGGTGGGTGCTTCATGTGGATAGCATATGGAGTAGCATCATCAAAGAAAAATATTCAAAGTCTTTGAGTGTGGAACATTGGCTCAGACAAAAACATAAACTTTCAAAAGGCATTTCTAATATCTGGTCGGGCTTACTATCCTATTTATAGGTTGTGGTAGATTGTCTTGCATGGAGTCTCGGCTATGGTAGTCAGATCTACATTGGTCAGGATCTTATTATTGGCGTTCCGAGGGACTTCAAACTCTCCAAGTTTTGACTTCATCATCTGCACTCCAGGGGGTTCTACCTTCTGAAACACATTGCAATCTTTCCATCTTCGACCTGTTCTTCGGGGAGGTGGATCTATGCGAACCAATTGGGTTTATTCGGTTCTTTGGCGGCTGAGTGGCGGAATTATATACTTGGTCTCTACAGTGGTAATATCACACTCAATGGGAATTTCGGATCGCTTGTTATGGTCTTGGAATTGTAAGAATGGGGACTCTCTGCCAAACTTGCATACGATTCAATCATGTCTGATTATCCTCTGTATGATTCCTGGTGGCACTCAACTATTTGGAAGTGGAAACTAGCACCAAAGATTCGGATTTTCATTTGGTTGGCTTTGGATAACAAGGTCTTATCATGGGACAATCTACAAAAACGAGGTTTTTGTGGTCCAAGCATTTGTTCTCTGTAATTCTAGCGAAGACTTGGTCCACCACCTTTTCATTACATGTTCCTTTATTTCATAGGTCTGGTGTATTATTGGTCAAACTCTATCCTCTATCAGGGCCTGGTCCGGAGACACGATCCATGAGTGCTTAAAGAATTGGTTCCATCATAATCGTAACTTTGGGGAAGGTGCTCAAACTTGATCCCTGTTTCCTTGTACTTTTTATATATAAAAGTATTGTCATTTTATGTTGAAAAAAAAAGTGTTCCAATATATACACTATCAAATTTAACTATAAAATTTATCATTAATCATATTACAAACATAATTAAATTTAACACTCTTACCTACGCTTGATGAACCAATATTTTAAGCATACATAGCATTTTAGTAAAAACACAACTTTTTATTTTATTTTTGACCACGGATATTATTTTTTTGTTTTTCAATACATTCGTATTTTTATAAGTTAATTAACTTTTCTTTCATGTAATATAAATAAAATCATTTTCATTTCTGATTAAATAGGTAATTATAAATTTAAATGTTTTTTTAATATTTAAAATGTTTATATCTTATATTTATTTTTAAAATTATTATATAATTATTTTTATTCAAGATGGATTTTAGCTAATTTATCCTTAGTTATTAATGTATACTTTTCTTTTTAAAATAATAATATAATATTTTTAGGATGACAAGGTTTATCCTCAAATTTAAAAAATTTTAATGTATAATTTTATTTTTTTCTTTATAAAATAATAATATAAGAGTCTTAGGACGGCAAGGTTATGTTTTTCTACAATTTTGTAAGTGAATTTTTATTGATACAATTGTTTTTATGGTTAAGTTAATTGTTTTTAAATCATGATACATAATTCTTAAGATTCGACATATTTTTAGTGAAGTTAATTGTTTTTGGATAATGATATAAGAGTTTACAAGGCAACGCGGCTATTTATTTCTTTATTTTTGCTAATAATTTTTTTGTTGACACATTTGTTTTTTGGTCAAACTAATTGTTTTTAGATCATATAACATAACAATTATTTGAATGATATAAATTTTTATTTCTTCAAAGTGGTCAAACTAATTGTTTCTAGATCATATAACATAACAATTATTTGAATAACATAAATTTTTATTTCTTTAGTTTTGATGGTGAATATATGTTGACACGTTTTATTTTTGGTTAAGTTAATTGTTTTTAGATCATGATAGAAGAGTATAGGACACTTTTTCTTTCCTTTTCTTTTATTAGTGTTAACGAATTTTTGTTGACACAATTGCATTCTTTAATGTAGCATAATATTTTATAAAAAAAATATTTTACTAAATAAAACCATTTTAACTTGAAATTTATTAGATGTATAAATTTGAATGTGTTTTTCTAAATATATAATAAATAATAAATTTCAAATTGAATGTGAATATTTGGAAATTTAATAATGATGTTTTTTTGTTTTGTTTTGAAAAAATAGTAAAAAAGTTTATATTTTATATAAAATTATGCGGAAGTCTCTCTATTTGATATGGATGGAGGTTAGAGTCATCATCATAATAGTCATTGGTAACCCTCCAAGTGATTTGACTTATGACCTCTTCTTCAAAAAATGAAGATATTTCTTTCTTCCCACATATAACCTCTTCTTCGAAAACATAAAAATCTTCCTTTTTTCTTTGGGATATTAGCATGTAAGGCATCTCAAATGTCACAATTGTCATTGATAACTCAATGAATTCAATCGAAGTTGAATTAAAATTTTGTAGCATCCTCCTCACTTGATATGGATGGAGTTTAGAGTCATCACCATAATACTCACCAGTAACTCTCTACATGATTTGACCTATGACCTCTTCTTCAAAAACATGAAGATCTTCCATAATAGTCACGAGTAACCTCCACGTGATTTGACCTATCACCTATGACCTCTTCTTCAAAAACATGAATATCTTCCTTTCTCCCACGTATAACCTCTTCTTCAAAAACATAAAGATCTTTTATTAGTTGGAATATTGGAATATTTGTATGTAAAACATTTCAAATGTCACAATTGTCATTGGTAACTTAATGGATTCAAGTTAAATTTATACAATATAACCTCTCCATCAACAATATATCTTAACCTCTCTATCAACATTATATCTTGTAAAATTGATTTAATTAATTAAACTAACCCAAACCCATAATACTATGTAACTTATCTATTTACTTATACAACCTCTCCATAACAATATATCTTGTAAAATTGATTTAATTAATTAAACTAGCCCAAACCCATAATACTATATAACTTATCTATTTACTTATACAACCATACAATTAAGATGATAGTGAAATTTTATTTACACATATATTAATAAAAATTTAAATATTTTCATAAATAAAAATAAAATGAGAACACATTCAAACAATAAAATAAATAAAATATTTATAAATTACTATACTTAGTTATTTGGTATAATGTTTATGAATCACTCATTGAAGTAAGAAGATTTATTTATTCAACAAAAGAATAGATAGCTCCATTCCCTTTAATGATTTATATGTGACCCATATCCCACTAACTTTATCTTTTCTAGTAGTTTACTTCACCATGCTTTACATTGATGTATGTGTTATTCACATTTATCTTTTCCAAGTAGTTTTCTTCTTTTTATTTACTTTTTTAGATGATGCTTATATGTCATAAATGTGAAAGCAACATTGAGTGTGTTAAGTGTTTTATTTTGGTAAAAAATGGATACTATTTGGTTTTATTTTGTAAGATATTTTTATATATTTTATGAATTGAACTATTATTTTTATTATCATGTTTTTTCTAATTAGATATTGGTGTGACATTGGTTGATTTGTATATCATTTAAATATATCAACATTGTTTATATAATTAATTTATAAAATATATATTTAATATTTTATTAAAATAATATAATTTCTTCTTAAAGTATTTTTTTTTATTCTTAGTATTAATATTTTAAATAATAAAAATAAATAATAATGATTGAAATAAAAATTAATAATATTGTTAATTATATTTTTCATAAAAAATTAAAAAAATATTAACAACATATTTATGGTATATTTAAAAAATAATAATAATAATACGCTAAATAAATTAGGTAGCAAGTAGTTAAATGAAAGAAAGGGATAACTAATTCTTAGCTCGGTTGAAGTAAAAATACACTATTGCAACTTGGAAGATCTCATATATTGTTATTAGTTAATCTTAGCAATATTCTATTCAGATAAAGAGATGATGACATCAATCAAAAAATTAAGCAAAGTTTAAAACATTAGTCTTTCATAGAAGTGAACGATGACCTTATCTTAATTGTAGATTTTGCCCATCCAATGGGCATGGAGCAAGGTTGATGATTGAATTTTCTCCATGCCTCTTGGATGGGTAGAATATGCAATCAAGATAAGGATAACCATAAAAGAAAAATGTGTGTAGGAAGTCCAAGGACACTTGAACCTTTTAGAGTCATCCTCGTGGTTTTGTTTTCAACAATAGATTGATTATGGTGAGAAGGTATGCAATTAAGTATATACAATATCTTTAAAAATTAAAAAATTGTCCTTCCATAGAAGAGAAGCATGTTGACATCGTTTAGATTCATCCTTGTGGCTTCGTTTACGAACCCATGGTATTGTTTAACCCATGATACTTTCCCATGGTATTTGATGTGATGAAGCCTATTTAAAGGCTTGGAGAACTACATTGTAAAGAGCCTCAAGTTGTACCTCATTCTTTGGTCGGTTTGGCTGGATTATCCAAGGTAATAATAGATATTTATTGAGCATTAGTTTTCCAGATAAAGGATTTCCAAAGTAAATATTGGCTCTTATTATGTGGATGCTTATTGTGTATTTTTTTTTTACACAATATTTGGTTAATTTTAATATCTTCACAAATAACATTATCACATATATTCCATAAACAAGTTGTCCAAATACCACGGATATTAATATTCATTTTTATTAAATATAACTCACTAACTACAAATTATCATAACAACACAATTTCTAATTTATTGAACTTATATTAATTTAGAACGCTACTAATCTCTAATGAATATCTATATGTATTTTCCTTCCATGTGAGAAAGTAATGGATATCTATATGTATTTTCCTTCCATGTGTGTTTGTCATTCTTCTCCCACCTGCATGGTCACAACCTTATTGCACCGAGTGAAATGAGGTGCTCTACAACCCAGTATGGGGGAGAGGTTATAATGTGTATGGATGTAACGTTACACACGAATGTGAGGGAGATGTTGTAACGTTACACGAGTAAAAAAGAGTAAAAAGTAATAAATTATATTATGTCAGCCATTAATGAATTTATGTCCACTCATAAAAATAAAAAAATAATGAAAGTATTTAAAAAAATCCATGTTGGCTCATAAAATAAAATATTATGAAAAGTAATTAAAAAATCGATGTTTGTTTATAAAATAAAAATTTAAAACTTAAACTCAGGTCTATCAATCAAGAGACATCAAATTTCTTGAATTTAAATTTAAAAAAAGAAATACACTTCAAGAAATTGGATCCCTCTCGATACTTGATAAATACGGGTTTAAGATGACTCTATACTGGTAATGCACCATACCATCTTCATTTTACCTCTCATATATTTATATCTTTGTGTAAATTCTTGCTTTACCTATTCTATTCAAAATATGCCCTGGTGCCATTATTTATGCGCCTTAACCCATATTACCTTAAAGGGTTGTTTTGAGTAATAAATGTTATGCATGACAATGAAATTGCCATGTCGATGGGGTGGCCATGCAAATATAAATATATATGAAATGAATTGGCATTTTAAAAAGTTGTAATTGCAACATGGGAATATGTTAAGGTTTATGATATCATTTCAATGGGTTCTCGAGATAAGGTATTGATCAAGGATTTATTGAAATGAGGCCGGGGTACATGTCCACTAAACGAAGGAATATTGGTTATGGTATGTTTATACTTTATTAACGTAAAGAATTCAAGCAAAAAAATAGTTAAAAAGGCAGTAAATTGTAGATATTATGTATTTTTGATATCACTATTGTATGGAAAAAAAATAGATATTATGTATTTTTGATATCACTATTGTATGGAAAAAAAATAGATATTATGTATTTTTGATATCACTATTATATGGAAATAGAGAATAAAGATTACTTTTAATATTATAAAAAGAAAATAATGAGTATATGATAGAGTCTATAGTAAATATTTTGGTTTATTTTTTAAAATACAATGATATACACAAATCTAAATTTTAATTGAATCAGCATAGTTTTATGTTAAATTCGGATCTATTAAGTGTCGAGAGGGATCCAATTTCTGGAGGGGTATTTTGTTTTTGATGTGTAAAAAAATTGAGATAAAATAAATTTATACCTCAAGAAATTGGACCCCTCTTGATGCTTAATAGATCTAGGTTTAACATCGATCTACGTTGGTTTTAATTTAATTTAATTTTATTAGTCGACATGAATTTTTTAAATTAATTTTTATTTTTGATAAGTTATGAGCCAGCATGAATTTTCTTAATTAATTTTTTATTTTATTTTTGGGAATGTTACGTTACGTAACGTAATGTGACAACATCTCCCCCATATTGGGCTATAGAAACACCTCGCTACTCCCGGTGCAATAATCCAATCTTTAAGGGCATTGGCCAATACGTTAGCTATTACTATGGACGATGACCCTCACCATAGTTAACCATGAAGCTACGTGCATGCATGGAAAAAAGGACACAACATGCCTACCAAAAGATAGAAGGACCAAATATTAATTATGGTTGGGCTCCTAGATGATGCCACACACTCCTCCTTACCTGTCGCCTCAACCTTAACATAAACTTCTTATGCTTTGAACGCATCCCACACAATTGAGGGGGGAGGTTTGCACTAGAGTTTGTAGAAAAGAAGTAATTCCTATGTTCCTCCTCCCAATGGCCACATTAAATCAAGGTCCATGCATCTCTCGTAAAGAAGGGAGTGGGAGAGTGATAAAGGGTGAGAATGGGATAAGGAGAGGAATAGGGCATGGGGTTACTATGGGGTGTGCTCACACTTGACTAATAAAATCAAGATAAAATAAGAGCAATTGCCCCTATCTTCCTTGTCCACCCTATGCTCAATGGTATGACCACCTCAATTTCACTAACATGGAGGATGGATTCCAACTACATAGGATGTCCATGTGTATTCTACCCTTTGTTTCTCTATGCATTCTCTTCTTGATTGCACGCATTGACTCTAAAGCATCAAAAACCCCATAGCATTTGAATTATGCAATATCAATCCCTAAAATTCATAATTCCATTTAAAAAAAATCAAAATTGTCATATCTCTATTGGAAAAAAATCGATATTGCCTCTCATGATGAAATGTGTAAAAACATTGATTGTTTATATACATTGTTTTGGCATTCATAGATAACATTTAATCAAAATGTCTTGTTTTCCCCCTTCCATATGCTTATCACATTCTTCATTTAATAACATCTACTGCTACTCTCTAATTGACAATCTTTTATCTTTGTATATTAAACATCGTGGTATCAAAGTTACCCTTATCCACACACACATAATTCCCCACACATGCTCATGCACACACATGCGTAGACGTGCATGCACACACACGCACACACACACACACACACACACACACACATTATTATTAGCCTCTATTTGAGTTGCATTGGTGATCCTTGAAGATGTTTTGAGATGTAACAATGACCCTCAATTTCTTGATATTCCAATACCCCTTGGGAGATTCTCTTTACATATCATTGCATGCCAATGCTTACCACATCCTAGAATGGGGATTTGATTGGAAATACTATCTTTATGCACATATCTACCTTATTGATTTTTAGATATCATCATGTGAAAACCAATAAGATAGATATGTCAATAGTGCTACAAGATTGAAACAAGGCAACCTGAGCACACAACAAGATTGAAAAAATGCATCTTAACATGCAAATGAGCATGTGGGTTGGGTATTCGTTTGTTATATATTGAAGGCGATAAATCCAATCCTCAGATTCCAAAGCTGCCTATGTCAATCTCAATTTCGACACCATTTATAGGAAAAATTTCAATGCAAGGCATCTCATTTATTGGAAACCCTGATAATCGTCAAATTGGGATTGACTGATGCTGAATGAGTACCTCACAACCTCCTCCATCACAAAATCCCCTTAATAAACATCCATTGACAATTATCCAACCAAAAGCTCCTTTTGTGCAATGTATGCACTCTCATTCCACTCGACATTCCCTTCTCTTGCTTTAGGGGCATGCTAGTTAATTTTTAGAAAAATATATAGGTTTATCTACCCTATTTATGATTCGGTATTCAACACGCTATTCTTTATCATTCAAACCTCATGTTTAGGGTCATGTATTTAACTTTTAACCCTTCTTTTATATCTATTGAATAATTGCATATCTATTTCTCTACTTGTGAATTTGGCACATCAAAATTCATATATCAACTTCATTACTTTACACTAATTAAAGAGTGGCAACCTTCTTTTAGTTCTCAAAGTTGAGAAACTTGCAATCTGATGGGATACCCGCTTATCCCATTTTATCTCTTTATTTATGTACATCCACCAAACTACTTTGAGACTATCCAAGTCTGTAACAACATTAATTACATTGCATCACCCATATTGTTCACAAGGAATCGTTCCCTTTCATCCTTTGAATTTTTTGAGTCACACCCCCCTCTTCACCCTCCCAAAGGAGTAGTCGAGCAAGGACAGTTAATTCCTCAGTCATAAATGTATCAATGTCTACACAATAACCCTTAATGGGCATGACATGGGCATTGATTGAACTTACATGATTAGGATCTAAATATTTTTTATGCCACCCAATGGTGATTCATCACCAAGCCCTTCCATCAAGTGATTTTTCTATTATTCCACTTTTATCTTGAGAACTCTTTGACATTAAGAAAGAAATCATCATATTCCCATGCTCAAAAAAAAGTTTGCAATAGAAAGTAATATGTTGTAATCCAATATTTACATCTAATTATCATTCTTGGTCTACAACACAATTTTATTATAAAAAGCATTTGCTCAAATCAATGCAAGCACTAATTCAAGAAAAGATTGTGGATCTCATGGCCTTATATTCTTTGTCTCTAGGGTCACAAACTCACCCAATAAGTTACTAATGGATAAAAGAGACGAACCACTCATATATTCAAGAGGTAAATTGGGCATTCTTACCCATAACAAGACATCTAATGATAACTTCAAATCTAGGTTACAAATAGGTACCTATAACGTCATCAATGAGCTAACTTTATCCATAAACACACAACTTGTGCTTGATCCAACTCCAAGATAAAATCCACAATAACTATTACCTTTGGCACATAAATGGACCACCATTATATCTTCCACAAAAGAACTCCAAAGACCAGAAATGTCATCTAAAAGTTTCCTAGAGATGGTCATAATCCATTAAATGTGTAAATCATCCCATATGTCAAAAAATTAACATGTTCCACCTTATTCTATGCATATTCAATCTTCAAAACCATAACCAAGGTTTCATTCATTTAAATTTAATAATGAACCAACAACAACCTTGACCTGACTTTAAAAGCATTTTTGAACATAAAATAATATCTTTGGAAAAAATAGTTTTCCCTAAGAAATCCTAATCCCTCCTCAAATCATTCTCCATATGGAGAAAGTGATTGCCTCTTACCTTGAGCATTCCATATACAAAGTGGAAGAAGACTTTATTGTAAGCTTCCATATACAAAGTGGAAGAAGACTTCTATTGTAAGCTTCCACAATCACTCATAAAGAGTAAGTTTTTGATACACCATTTCTTTTGTCCTCGAAGAAATCTCTCTAGCGACCTCCTAAAGGGATTCTCATAATAGTCCAAAAAAGGCTTGCGCTTTCAACAAGTAGAAGCATCAATCGTAATTGAGAGGATTCCTTGTTAACCCATATATTATTGTATCCAAAGTATTTTGGGGTTTGATCTCAACACGCTCTCAACAAGCAATAGTCAAATTGATATCAAATAGAGATTTCCAAATAAGTCAATGCAAATCTATTAATTGTATTTGTGTAGATATTAAATGACATAATTTTATTTTATATTGATTATATATTTGGTATAAATTTATTTTAATTTTGGATTTAATAAGTATCCAGAGGTATTAAAGGAAATAAAGATGTAATTTTTTTGTTATTTAAAAAATTTGAAATTAAGATGGATTTATACTAATTTATTTTAACTAGTTTTTATAATTATTATGGTCTTTTTTTAGTTTTTATTATTATGATCATTTTTTACAAACTTGAATTTCTTATTATTTAATTTATTAATGTTACAAACATGACACATCTACCAAGGTTGTCAATTCACCTCACTACTCTCTGTCTATCTACATGTACTTATATTTTAGGGAAGGGAAAAATCTATTTGTTCAAGAAAAAATCATAGAAAAGACAATTCTCCATAGACCATTGGTGGAGTGTGTGGGAAGGACACACTTTTAAGGCTCGATTGAATAGTTAGTTAGTTGGTTGAATCCTTATCTACCATTCCATGCAGGGACATGAAAATCACCTTGAAACAAGATCCAAAGCACAAGCTAGGTCACAAACAATAGACCAAACCACCATGGGAGATAATAACACCACCATAAGCTGAAACCAAGCCCCATGAGTAGATTTGAATACCAATAAACACAAAAAAAAAAAACACTCAACACTGGACAAAGTCAAGGTATTATAACCATATACCATCCATGAGCCGTAAGAACACCACACAGGGAAAAGGTAGACCCAACACCCATGCCATGTAGTAGTACCACATTTAATGATAAAGACCAAGCCTTGATATAGAGGACCAACAAAAAACTAGGGTATCATGAGCATGATCTTGGTACATGAGTCGTAGAGAAAGTAACAAGATCCATCTCTCATGTGTGTTGATCACATAGGCCAACATAGATCCATCTTAAACCCAGATCTATCAAGCACCGAGAGGGATCCAATTTCTTGTGGTGTAATTTTTATTATTATTTATTTTTTATCTTAAATTTTTTACACATCCAAAATAAATTTACACCTCGAGAAATTTAATTCCTCTTGGTGCTTGATAATCTAGATTTAAGATGGATCTATGCTGGTTTTACTTTTTTGGTTTTATGAGCCGAAATGGATTTTTTAATTACGTTTCATTTGGATTTAATTTTATTTTATTTTATGAGACAACATGATTTTTTAATTAATGTTTACTTTTACATAACACTATGTTATGTGACATCTCCCCCATACTGGGTTGTAGATCACCTCGCTCCTCTCGGTGCAATTGCAACACAAACCATTAGAGTAGTCACCAAAAGGCCACAAGTACAAAGTGTCAAAGTTTCCATGAGATGAGGTCACTGCAAGAGACTCAAAGACCAACCAATAAACTGACTTCCATCACAATTGTTTGCGGACAATCCGTCAGTGTGGACACTAACCAATCTCCCTAGTCCGAATGGTTAAGATCTAGAACAAAAGTAATACATAATACAAATTACTTTCCTAGATTGATCAAATTAGAATGGGCATCAGAAGATAACTCACTTTATGAGCACAATACTATCTCCTTGCTTGAGGTAGCTCTTGATCTCCAAATCTATGGATCTTCAGCTACAAAACAATATACCACAAGTGGAAGAAAGCAAGTACTAATAGCATATAAAGATAGATCAATCTAAACTTGCAGTTTAAGAAGCCAATTCTAAAGATCCTACCATAATAATATGTTTATGGAAAGAATACGCATTAATGTAATTATAAGAAATAAATAGAGAGAGGTTACAACCGAGCTTTGACATCGTAACTCCTTCCAAATAATCCTAGCCTCAAAGATCCAATTTTTTTGCCTCCTAATGGATGAAAGGGAACCGACTCTAGTATAATTTCACCAGCATTTAAGTGCTCTGTCTTTACGCTCCCTTAACCATGGAGAGGGGGTTTGTATTTATAGGCCCAAAAGGATAGGAGAGGTTGAGGATTTGTGGGAGAAGCTCAAGGGATCATCCCACTAGGTAAGGGTATCGAGTTCAACCTTTCCTAGTTCATAGGGACAAGTATCCACATAACCAAGGGTTCTAGAAGCCGATCAAAGCTTCTCTTTCTCCTTTTAAACAAACAATGCCGCACTTTGCACACAGGAAACTCACGTCTTTGAAGGGTGACACACCTTGTACAAAAGCAACATGTGTCACTGACATGTTCTGTCAATGTGCATAGTGCGTCAGCAAAGGTCTGATGCACCTTGTAAATGAGCAAGGTGTGTTGGGTGTTGATGTATTTGTAACTTCGGAAGATATTCACTTGTATATTGTATGTATTGCATTTGTACTTTCTTGTATCCCCAACTGAGATGTATTATTCCTCCGATTGGAAGTGTCGTCATTTGTATTTGCAAGTGTCACAAGTTACATTGTAAGTGTCATAACTTATATTTGATGGGTTATTAGACCACCTTAGTGGGGTCAGCCCTGTATGCGTTAAGTGGAAGGGTTATTAGACTCCCTTAGGAAGTTAGTCCAGTTAGGATAAAAGACAGGTTAGGTTAAAGTATAAATAGAGTGGTTGCACCACTCTATTTGCTCATTCACTCACTCATCCAACTTGCATAGTTGAGAGAAAGGAGTGTGCACAAGTGGAGGAGGAGTAGCTGTTGAAGACATCTATCTTTTGGGGATTCATCTTTGTGATCTTTGTATTGGTGCTTATTCTATCTCTGAGGAATTTGCGGGGTTTTTCACCTTCTTGGTTTCCCCCAGTGAAATGCTTTGTGTCTCTTATCTCTTGTGTTTGATATGTTGTACATGTTGTTTTCTCAGTTAATATCCTAGATCATATTGAATTAAATTATGAAAAACTAACATGGAATCAGAGCTAGCCTGAAGGAAGGCATTGTATGGCATTTATGACACATGTTGCACTTGCGACAAATTGGAAGCTAGGGCTTGGTATAGTAAACACTAGTCATCGTGGCACGTTTGCTATAAATCAGTTTTGGAGAAGGTTCAGGATCTGAATTTTTTACAGGACGAGTATCAAACATAGATGTACCCTATGTAAAACTTTTAGCCTCATATTCGTTGTACTTTGTGAGATATGATTCGTACAAGTTAAGGTTTCTTCCTCTTCCAGAATGCATCCCTAAACAAGTGACCTAGGCACAAAGGTCATATATCGGGATAGGAATCTCTAAATGGAATTCTGTAAAAAGTGGCATTTAGGGCATAGACTGTAGTTTCACAGGTCATATTTTTATAGGCCGAAGTTGAAACAGTAACACGTGGCACTCTGTACAAGTTCGCTATGCTGTTTCATCCCATAAACAGGTCATGTTGCGACACTTAGCATATCTCTCCCATGGAGTATCCATTGGAGCTCAGATATGTGGGGTTGGAAAGATGATAGGTCAGTCTACCATAGGTCAAAGTTTCAGACCCTGAGGATCCAAAATTTCAGAGATGCACCAAAAACAATATTGCATATATTTTTGTCAAAACAGATTTGAATTCTAAGCATGTTCATTTTTGGCTTGTCACTGCTGCGGGAAATTAGGGCTTTTGATAGAAGTGGAATTTTAGAGTGATATCAGCACATGATTTCTCTCCTCAGCAAAATCAAAATTTAGAGACCAAGATCGAAGTTTTTGGTTGGGTAGAACCTCGAGATCTATCAAACCCTAGTTCGGGTTTTGGACCAGAAAACTAGAATTTGACAGAAGTTGCAGATCCAAAATTCGTAGGTCAATTTTGAGGGGTCAATTTTTGGAGTTTTCAAAATATGAGCACACCAGCTTGCTCGCATCAGTCAATTACATCTCCCTGTCCAGACAGAAGTTTGAAATTCCAAGTTTGGATTTTTAGGGTTTCCCCGTCAAACCCTAGCCAGCTCCAGATCCAGTCTCAGCAAATCAAGTGGTAAGACCTAAATCTTTTATTTCCATTTCAGTTTCTCATTAAGATGTATCACCACACCAAGCTTGAGGATAAGCTTGAAGGGGCTTATAAATTCCGAGTATGGAAGTGTAGGATTGGGTTAATCCTAGAAGAGAATGAATTGGACACCTACATAAGTGAATAGGTTCCAGTTCCAGAGGGAGATGAGGCTAAGGCCTTACATAATAAGAACTTGGTCAAGGCCAAGAGGATAATTGCAGATTCTATCAAAGACCATCTCATACCATATGTGTCTTCTCTAAAGACACTCAAGGAGATGTTTGATTCCTTGACCAAGCTGTTTGAAGGAAAGAACATAATCGGGTATGACTTGAGGAGATACAAGTATGTGTCGAAATTTGTTTCATTTATCTGATAATTAAGTTCATGATATGTTTGTCTTCATATTATTGAGATTATTACAATCTTGATTAATTTTAGATTGTCTGATCACCTTAGTAAAAGTATGAATGCATGTGAATGATATAAGACATTCATTGATTAGGATTATGACACTTATGATTGTACTAATGCACTGTGGTGTTGTATGATGATGATTATGTCCGCTAACATGAAAGGTACATCCAGAAAGACAAATCAAATTCTAGATCAAGAATATATGACCATGGTGACATGAAGACAAAGACTCATCCATAGTCATTGATCACGTAGAAGCTCTACTTACAAGGTATGTATAATCTGGTTCTACAATGCTTAACTTATGAGATATACGGGTTACTAGCACAAGGTTGAAGAGAACAAAGAAGACATTGTTTGGGTATGTTAGACAAGCATGATAATCCAGGTATGTTTTTCCTATATCGATTTAGAACCCTACTTTGTGTTAGGATCTTAGATAAGTATACTTTTGTATGATTGAAAATGATTATTCATGAAGTTATAAGTTTGAGTAATCATAGGTTTATGCATATTATGCTTCTTAGTTTGATTAATGATATGACAAACTAGAAGAGTCCTATGGTCAAATAAGAATATGAATGAGTAAAAGAAGTACTCCCTGAAACTTTGAATACTAACGCTTGTGATAAATTACCTATGTATGAAATGATCATGACCATACATATTTAGAATCATAATGTTTTCATAGTATTGAGATTATACTAATGTATGTATGATTATGTATGAGATCTTGAGGATGACACAATAATTACACTAATTCACACTTAAGCATGCATAGTGGTCCAGGATGGATATAAGTTCAAAAATAGATAATCTAGGAAGCAAAGATCAAGAGGGAGCACACTCTAGTAGTTCCTGCAAGGAAGCAGAGATCAATAGGGAGCACACTCTAGTAATTCCTGCAAGGAAGCAAAGATTGAGAGGGAGTCCACCCAACAACCAAACAAAGATAAGTATTTGAATTGTCATTTCTTGTATATATGATTACTTAAATGATGTTGTTCAGTCATATACATACTTATCTTTCTATATTTAGGATGTATATTATGCATGTTAGAAAAGTTGCATTAATGAACAAGATACTACTAATATGAAAGTAATGGGTAAGTGGCCTATGGCACTGTACAACATTCCATTGCTACTTATCTAGAATGAAACCTCTTTGCTGACATGTTGGAGTAGTGCACACTCTTAACAATGTTCTGGTAGAGATGGAAGGCATCTAAAAAGTTACCATATGAATATGGGGTATGGATGAATGTTGTATTAAAAGCATTGGCTAAGATAATTGCATGAGTGTATGACATATGTCCTTATGTGTAATATTTTAGTATGAAAACTATGAGATGTTTCTAATCATGCAATTGAATTTGACTTGTAGGAAAGATCGTGTACAATGACCTACAAAAACAACAACATTTGTTCCAGCAACGAAGTTCAAGAAAACTACCTATTGAAGATATTGAAGAATTTGAAGTTCCCAGGATCAGGGATACAGTAATGGAAGGATGCCATGACTGAGGAGTACTAGTCGATCATGAAGAATGATGTATGGGATGTGGTCTCGAGACCAGAAGGGAAGTCTATTGTGACTTCCAAGTGGATCTACAAGATCAAG
This sequence comes from Larix kaempferi, assembly GCA_027924585.1. Classification (NCBI taxonomy): domain Eukaryota; kingdom Viridiplantae; phylum Streptophyta; class Pinopsida; order Pinales; family Pinaceae; genus Larix; species Larix kaempferi. The sequence continues at coordinate 30,606,791 of BSBM01000370.1, read as the reverse complement.
CATGCTGTAGATGGTAGCATAGAGAAATACAGGCAAGTTTTGTGGCTCTTGGCTTCTCCCAAAAAGAAGGGATAGATTATGAAGAAACCTTTGCACGTGTAGCCAGATACACTTCCATCAGAACAATACTTGCTCTGGCTGTAGTGATGAAATGGAAGATACACTAGATGGATGTCAAGACAACTTTCTTGAATGGTGTAGTCGAAGAGGAAGTGTATGTGGAGCAGCCACTCGGATTTGACACACATGACAGGGAGTCACATGTGTGAAATTTGAAGAAAGCCTTGTACGGTTTGAAACAAGCACCCGGGACATGGTACAATAGGATTGACAACTTCCTGACTAGTTTGGGATTTACCAAAAGTAAAGTGGATTCCAACCTTTACTACAAGCTTGAGGAAGGAAATCCAGTGATCCTCCTACTGTATGTAGATGACCTATTTTTGACAGGTGAGATTGGGTTGATTGCTGATACGAAGAAGAAACTTGCTTCCGAGTTCGAGATGAAGGACTTGGGTATAATGCATTACTTTCTAGGTATAGAGGTGTGGCAGAGTGTAGATGGAATCTTCCTTGGACAAGGGAAGTATGCAGTAGAGATCCTGAAGCAGTTCAGGATGATGGACCGCAAGGCCATGGCCACACCTATGGCAATGAACCTGAAGCTATTGATTTATGCTTCATCAGAGTTGGTTGATGCCACGATGTATCATCAGATGATTGGGTCTTTGATGTACCTGACAAACACGAGACCAAATATTTTCTTTTCCATGAACACCTTGAGCCAGTTCTTGACGGATCCTAGACATGTTCACTTGATTGCTGCAAAGCATATTTTGAGGTACCTGAAGGGTACGGTTGATTATGGGCTCAAGAATGATGCGAATCAAAATTTTAACCTGGAGGGTTATGTTGATTCATATTGGTTAGGCAGTGATGTAGGAAGAGAACTTTAGGATGCTGCTTCAATATGGGATCAAGGTTGATCTCTTGGTTTAGTAGGAAGCAGTCCTGCGTAGCACTGAGTACAGCCGAAGCAAAGTATGTCGTAGCTTGTTTGGCTAGTTGTGAGGCAGTATGGATAAGGAAGTTATTGTCATATTTATTTGATATCTAGTTGGATGCTAATTGTATCTTCTTTGACAACCAGAGTTGTGTGAAGTTGTTTGAGAAACCAGTGTTCCATGACAAGTCGAAGCACATTGAGATCAAGTATCACTATATCAGGGATATGGTGCAGAGAGGAACAGTGAAGCTCCTGTATGTTGCGATGGATGAGAAAATTGTAGATGTGTTGACCAGGCCACTAGTTAGGTTGAAGTTCGAGTACTTCAGAGAGAGGCTTGGTGTTCTTCAGATTGAAGATACTTCCAGGAGGAAGTGACAGGACACAGATGCTGGAGCCATTCCAAGCATGGTGGCAGGCGGATCCTCCCATGGCTGTGGATGTAAGTGCTATGTTATGAGCATCCGGACGATGCTCCGCTATGAACATCTGTATAATGTTATGTATGATGATGATCAGTATCATCATGAGTATCAGGATGATACTCCGTGGCTGTGGATATCTTGCAGGTTGTGCAGTGGCATATAATAGGTCCTTGGGAGATCTTGGAGGTTGTGCTTGGAATATAATAGGTCCCTTTGAGATCCTGCAAGTTGTGCTTGGCACGTAATCAGTCCTGGGATGCTCTTTCGATGTTTTTTGTGCTTGGCATATAATAGGTCCCTTTGAGATCCTGCAAGTTGTGCTTGGCACGTAATCAATCCTGGGATGCTCTTTCAAGGTTTTTCCTAATAGCATATAATATGTCCCTGGGAGATCTTGCAGGTTGTGCTTGGCATATAATAGGTCCCTGGGAGATCCTACAAGTTGTGCTTGGCACGTATCTAGTCCTCGGATTCTCTTTTGAGGTTTTTCCTGATAGCATGTAATCAGTCTTGGGATGCTCTTTTGAGGTTTTGCTTGTTCGCATGCAATAGGTCCCTAGGAGATCCTATAGGTTGAGCAGGAATCTCGTAATCAGTCCTGGGATGATTTTTCGAGGTTTTGCGAAGTCTGCATATAATGGGTCCCTGGGAGATCCTATAGGTTGAGCAATAAGCTCGTAATCAGTCCTGGGATGCTCTTTTGAGGTTTTGTAGATGCACATAATCAGTCTTGAGATTCCACCAGATAGTCCGCTTGCAGAGATGTTGAAGACCTACATGGAGGTTAGGCCTACATACAACATGAAAAATGGTTGGCTCTGTAGAACTTCCTATGACGAGTAGAATTAAGAGATAGCACCAGTGATCGAGATGACGAGTACAACAACACTGATGATGATGCTCCAGTGATCTAGTGATGATGATTTAGCTCCAGTATTGAAGACTTGTGCCTATATGTTTTGATGACCTGTGTCAAGAGAACACCTTCCTAGTTAAGAGGGAGTGTTGATGTATTTGTAACTTTGGAATATATTCACTTGTATATTGTATGTATTACATTTGTACTTTATTGTATCCCCAACGGAGATGTATTATTCCTACGATTGGAAGTGTCGTCATTTGTATTTGCAAGTGTCACAAGTTACATTGTAAGTGTCGTAACTTATATTTGATGGGCTATTATACCACCTTAGTGGGGTAGGCTCTATATGAGTTAAGTGGAAGGTTTATTAGACTCCCTTAGGAAGTCGTCCCAGTTAGGGTAAAAGGCAGGTTAAGTTAAATTATAAATAGAGTGGTTGCACCACTCTATTTGCTCGATCTTGAATAGTGAGAAAAAACCTCTTTGGAGCTCGATCTTTCGGCGACGATTGTGGGATCCTCGATCAGTTGTTCAGCCTCCTGTCAGTTCCAGGTAACTCTAGACCTCATTCTCTTTGTTTTGATGGTTAAAATTTGGTTTTTTATGTAAGTTTTTGGGGGTTTTAGACTCATTCTAAAGGGGGAATTGTGAGCCATGGGTGACACGCTTTCCCCTTTTGGGAAGTGTGTCACTCAAGAGTGACGCGCCTTCCCTATGGGAAAAGAGCGTCACTGATGCCATGTCTGCAAATATGGGGTGTGTCGGCACAACTTGACCCAAAAAATTGGGAATGGGGCCCAAAATTTTTTTTGAAGCAATGAAAATGATCTAATGTCCATTATTTTAGTGTTTATGCAGGGTTTATCCATCAAAATGGTGTAGTGGAAAGAGCGTGAGCACGGATTAGAGGATGTACAGGCTGAAAATTATCCTCACTCCTTTAATGCTTTGAGGAAGTGTGGGTTACTCAAATTATTTCATGTCCAAGGAATGAGAGCCCAAATATAGTTGTTGGACTACTTGATTTGGTTATGGGATCCACATCAACAGTATTTTAGAGTAGGGGCTCATATCCTCACTTTGGATATTGAGGACATATAATTTTTGACAGGATTATCCAGGAGTGGGGCCCCAGTTTCACTATCTGGACCTATGGGTAGTGATTGTTCCACTGAGGACCTCATAGAACAATTCTGCACTCCAGGCACACAGATGTTGGGTGGGAAAATCCCGATAAAAAATGTGAGGGACTTTCCTTTGAGGACTGTATTGTTTACCATCAAGTGAGTAGCGGGAAGTAGATACCCACATCAGGCCACCAAGGCCCATATTCTGTATGCTATCGAGTGTATGGCGCCTTCTGTGTTCAACTAGTGTGAGGGGATCCTCACTAACTTAAAGTACCAACTGACTAAATTCCGCAAAGGGGAGTTGAAACAATTTGGATATGACTCCATCCTGGTCTCTTTATTCCTAGAGAGGGTTCTAGTTCTTCGTCCTCAGGTTGAGATCAATGATCTCGATCCATGATATCCGTGCATGCAGAGGTGGTCCGAGGTGATGGCCCGCCATGGTGGTGGTGGGACAATGATCACCTACGGTCCAAATTTTTTTAGGTGGTTATGCAGTCATCTCCTCATGGTTGAAGATTATGCTTAGGCTAGGGTAGATTTTAGAGGAGATCCTGATTTAGCTCTTCTCGATGGAGAGCAATGGGAAGAGACTGGTAAGAAACAGACTCTTTTGTTTTTATATATTTTATAAATTTTTATTATTTTTGTGTAGTATTGATATGTCATATTTCGCTTATGTAGATATTGGCGCATCTAGACCGGCGGGGTCCTCACCTATCGAGAGGAAAGGAGTGGTTCGTGAGATGGCAGCGGTGCATTAGGAGGTTGTGGAGGAGTTGGATGAGTTGGAGGAGAACCTCCAACGAATGACTGCTGATATTCCATACATATCCAGAGATGATCTTCCTCAACACTACCAACATAGGACAACTAGAGTTTCAGGACGTTTTGGACGGTTGCTTCGTCGAGTGGCTAGGACCATCATATGTTACCATGAGCACTCTTCGGGATAGGCCATATATCACATGATGCAATTGAAGCCATATGATTCAGATTTTGTAGATGTGACATACTGAAAGATTATAAGCTTCCGATTTTTTGTATCAGTACCTTTTTGTATGATATATATAAAACACTATCTAGCGGTTTATAAACTGTGTTTTTATGATGGGTTTGGATTTTATGCGTGATTGCCTATAAACTATTAATAGTTACATGTCATGTTGATTTTGTTTCTTTCATTAAAATGTTTATGAATGTACAATGTGCCAATCTAATACAAAATTAACCAATGAATCGACAACTGTATTCATACTTCTTGGAATGTGTACGTATTGAATGGACTCAAAAGACCTTTCCAAGACGTACCTGCCGAAACACGTCGAGTAATATAGAGTCACAGATAGCGTAGACATAGTTCAAATGCGAGACCACTAGTTGGGAATCAAGAGAGATGACAACGCGGTCCACATCAAGGGAAAAAGCATCGGTCAATAATCTGATCACCGCGTGATATTCGAGGACGTTATTAGTTGCATGACCTAGGCAAGTTCCTCCTAAGGTTATCAGTTCACCGGAAGGGGAATATAGTACCCATTCTGCCGAGGCGAAGCTTCGGGTGTGCTGGCTAGCACCATTTGCGAATCCATAATAGGTTTCTATCTCCACATCCAGAAAAAACATGGTATAAGTGAAAATCAAGATAAGATCCTAACACACTAAAAGAAAGTGTCACACCAAACACAAACACACGTGATGTACAATATATACAAAGTACTAATGCAAGATAACTTAAGCATAGGGCCATTTTAGGTAGATCCCATTGCAAGGCTCCCATAAGGATATTCCGTCATAGTCAACCAAATCATAAGCTCCCTTCTCCAAGACACGTTTTTTCGATATATGGGCCATGCCACACGGAATCAAGTTTACCTGCCCCCAGCTTATCATGTTTTTGGTCGTAAGTAAGGACCAAATCACCCTCGTTGAAAATACAGGGTTTTACAGATTTTTCATACTGGGCCTTGATGCGTTTCTTATGCGCTTCATTGGCTAGAGCTGCATCACAGTGGGTTTCGTCGAGTTTTTCCAAGTATAAGAATTGTTCTTTGTGTTTGGCAGAAGTTCAACAATTAATTTCAAATACGGAATTTATCACTCAATAGAAAATACTTCCTCTAGTCCATACACCAACTGGAAAGGTGTGAAACCAGTGGTGGTTTTAACGGAATTCCGGTATGCCCAAAGGGATGAAAAAAGAATCACATGCCCATTTGACTTGTGTGTGCCTACCATGCGCCGAATCATGGTTTTCAAGACCTTGTTAATGGCCTCTACTTGTCCATTTGATTGAGGATAGTAGGGGGTTGAGTTTTCATGAATAAATCCCGACTTGGCGCTTAGTTCATCCACCATCTTGTTTTGGAAATGTGATCTGTGATCAATGACGATGGCTTGAGGGACTCCGAATCTAGCAATGATGTGATGGAAGATAAAGAGTGCGGCAGCTTTGCCGTCTTCCTTGTATGTAGGCATAGCCTCGACCCATTTGGAAAAGTAGTCTACAATGACAATGATGTAACCATGCCCCCTGACCGAGGTAGGCTTACAATGCATGAATTCGATGCACCATTTGAAAAGAAGACAATGATGATAAATGGATGTAGAGGGGCTGGGTGCAAGCACTTTTATGATGAAAAATATGGCAAGGAGGACACTTCTTGAATGATTCCATACAATATTTGAAAATGGAGGGCTAGTAGTATCCAACGCACAAGATATTTTGGGTTGTAGCCATCCTAGAAAGATGACCTCCACATGCCCCGAGTGGCAATCATTTAAGACATGATCGACCTCTTCGTGGGTTAAACAACATCGTAAGATGGAATCAATTCCACTACGGTATAGAGTGTCATTGATGATTATGTAATATTTTGCATGGTGACAGATATGTCGACATTCATCGTGGGATAAGTGAGGACCAAAGTGCTAGGTTTGTAGATACAATGTGATATCTCCGTACCAAGGTTCATAAGTACTCATAAAAAGCAATGAATCATCGGGGAGAGAGTCAATGGGCTCAGATTCTTGATCAGTACGGGGAAGGTAAAAAATGAGCTCTACGAATACCAATGAATTTTTTGGATTGAGCCTTTTCAAACTGGAGATCGAATTCTTGGAGAATCACAATCCAGTGTGAGTATTTTCCCCCTAGTACCTGACGTATAAGGACGTGTTGCATAGGGTTAGAATCGACAATGATGGTAGTAGTGGATAGTGATGGAACTTTTGGACAACAATGACTGCTGTTAGAGACAACTTCTCTACATGTGAATAACGATTTCCAGAGTCAATGAGACTCTTACTAAGGTAGTAGATCACATGTTCCTATGCGTTGTTATCTTCCTGTACTAAAACCATATAGATAGTTGAAGTAGAGGCATCAAGATAAAGGATGTAATCCTTGGTGTAATCCAGTGGTTGTAACACGGGTGCATGAGTAATAGTGTGATTGAGATTGTCAAAGGCCTTTTGGGTGTAGTCATCCCAAATAAACGGGACATCCTTCTTTAATAGTTGCATGTAACCCTATGTTTTTTTTTCAAAATTACACACGAAACTACGCAGGTAGTTTTCCTTCCCCTGCAAAATTTGAAGTTCTGTAATATCCGTGGGTGGGGATAGGGAAACAATGGAATCTATCTTGAGGGGATCAATGCGGATCCCGTCTTTGGAAATGATGAAGCCACACAAAATATGCACATATGGGGATTTAAACATATATTGTACCGCCAACATTTGAGAAAAACAGTCGTCAGATGATTGATGTGGAAGTCACGATGATTTGAATGAGCAGGAATATCGTCGAGGTTGGGTTCCAAAAAATCCTTTATATTGTGAAAGGCATATGACATGGACCATTGGAATGTGGCACTAGCATTTTTAAGGCCAAAAGGTAATTTGCGATATGAAAATGTAACCCATGGGTAGATGAACGCAATCTTATGTTTATCGGCTGGATGGATCTCAATCTGATTATAGCAAGAGAATCCATCCATAAATGAAAAGATGACACTTCCGACGCAGTTGTCAATAATTTCGCCGATGAAGGGGGTAGGGTAATTGTCCTTGAGACAAGCCTTATTAAGATCCATGTAATCAACACAAACTTTGATGATTCCATGTTTCTTCGTAACGAGGATGACATTGGAGACCCAATCTGTTAAGGGAACAATATAAATGAACCCAACTTTCAACAACTTTTCAATCTCTACCTTGATCGCCACAGTATTCCTAGGGTGCACTGGACAGAGTTTTTTCCGGATAGGTTTTACATCGGAATAGGTTTGGATTTCATGCATATCAATAGCAGGATCAATCCTAGGATTTTCCTCATATCTCCATGCAAATACATCGCGGAACTGTTTAAATAAGGCTGTAAAATTTTTGATTTCATTAGGAGAACAATTTTGGCCTATGTGGATGTGTTCCACGATTCCTGGTTTTACCGATATGTATAAAGTGATGGTAGGCGTGATGTTTTACAAATTCCCCTCAGTTACTGTATCTTGGATGAGAATAGGAGATTGAGGATGAGGAAAGACACCTGGTGAAACCATAGAATGAATCACGTTCTCTATCATGTTAAGAGGCGGGAGGAAAGATGATTGATTCATCGAAGTGAAAAATATGGAGTAGACAATCTGGTGATGGTGGGGATGAGTTCCACCAGGGTGATAGAGAACCTGAGTTAGATGCCACAGAAGAGTGGGAATCCAGTAAATCAGGTGTTTATTGGATGGACTCATAAGTGGCTTCAGCGGGGATTATAGGCATCACATCTCCAATCAAATCCAGGTGATTAAGGTTTGGAACAATCCATTGGTTTGTTGAGTTGGAGGAGGATGGGATCATAGATGAGATGATGTTCACTGTGGCATCATGTGCTAGGGGATCGGGTGTTGGAAAGAATCCCATCAATGATGAATATTTCAGGAGTCCTACCCCCACACTCTCATAGAATTGCGAGGAGTGTCCCAATATAGGGACACTATCCATAGGATGAATAGTGGTGTCTTGTGTACAAAAATCTAATTGGTCGATAGTGACGATTTTCCCTTGATGGAGAAATTGCACAATGCGGAAGACTGATGATGCGACCACGAGTATGGAATAGAACCAATTTCGACCAAGTAACATGTTATAATCCAATGGGGCAACGACGACTTCCATGTTAATGGAAATAGTCTTACCTCCTAACTCTATGGCTAAAGATTGTAACATCCCGTGGGGTTGGAATCCACGTCCATCAAATGCTTTCAAAGTTGTAGGGTAGCAGTTCAAATCGGGAAAGCCGATGGCTCTCCAAAATGATATCAACATAATAGAAGTAGAGGCTCCTTTGTCTAAAACAATACGATGGATACTTTTCCCAGAAACATTGGTAATGATTTGAAACACTAATTGGTGGGAAAGCCTGGACTTAAAGTACTCTAATATGAACATAATAGTGTTGGAGGAATTGAGATCTACTGCTCCTATAGAAGATAGAAAAGTCTTACGCTGACTGGGGAAATTATGTAAGACTTCAAGTGTTGACATAGCACAAGGTGCCTGGGCTAGGTCTTCTACAATGTTGTAGTTTTGAGCAGCCTAGGCGTTTGGGTTGAAAATGGCTTTTTGAATTGATCTTTTTGGTGGGCGCAATACTGCATCTGGTAGAGGTTTCTCTATGGTTAAAGGACCTTGAGGTGCATGAACGTTGGACGTAGACAAAGTGGATTTTTCATTATTACCTCTGTTAGATTCCTTGTTGGGAATAGAGTCATATGTACGTGACTTGGTAGATAAGTTGATCGTTTCGCTACGCATCATAAGAACATGAGCGGTCATGGAAGGTTCTCCTTGAGAAGGAGGTGGTGGTTGTGAAACCATTTGTTGTTGTTGTGTGGGGAAGGTATCTGTTAAAAATGCGGGTGTGGGGTTTCCCTTGAGAAAATTTTGGACTTCATCACGATGTGGACATTCTTTCATGAAGTGATCGTCACCACATAGTAAACAAGGATACTTTTCCTTCTGTCTCTATTTTTTGTCATTAGGATCATGATTGGTTTTGGGATCTTGCTGGTTAGAAGACTTCTTGGATTTTCCTTTGTTCTTCTTTTTACCACCGGATTTATGAGGTGAAGAAGATTGAACTGAATTCACCTCTGCAGTGGAAGCAGCGTTGGGTGATTTATTGGTGTTGTTTCCATCTTGTGATGAGGGTGGAGTTGAACTAATGTGGTTCTGTGATCCACTTGATTGAGTAGTAGGCTAGGTATGAACGGAACAAATGATTCCATCGAGATGTGATCCTGTAGGAGGTTTTGTTGGGTCATGTGTGGGGCGTGGGGAATTAGGAATAATGTCATATAATGTGCCAAATTGAGCATAGAGTAGGTCTAGGTACTGAGCACATGAGATAGCTTGTTCTTCCGTAACAACCCCTCCCATAGTAACGTCTTTAGCTATGATGGGTAATAATGAATTCATGAACCAATCAATGAGTAGTTGATCTAGAGTGGGAGCTTTAATGAAGCGTTGTCTCCTTCTCCACTCGTGAATATGATCATATCTGATGTGAGTGGAGGTTGATTGTCGGAGGGATGTTAAAAGACCCATATCGATTTCATAACAGATCGATAGTTGAAAGTGAGTAAAAAATTCCATAGCTAAAGATTTGATATCGATGAAAGAGTGCGGTGGTAACTCGATGTACCACTTTGCGGCAATACTGGTGAGGGTTTGTTGAAAAAGCCTTCGACAAATAGAATCATCCATTATGGAATTGGAGGAGCACCACAAATAGTATTTTGTTATGTGGTTCTTAGGATCCTCACCGGGTTTTCCGTAAAATTTAGGGATGTCCGATGGTAAATTCATAGGAATAGGTGGTCAATTTATACCATGTTGGATGGGATCATTGGTCAAACGTGATAGATCCGATAGATCTAACGTATCTAGAAATGGTTGCTATCCATTTGGATATGGATACTAGTAGTATTGATAAGGCATCTAGGTTCCAGTAGGACCATGGATTGAATGATAATAAGGTCCTCTCATAGAGTGTTGTCCATATGGAGGTGGTCCTCCCAGATTAGGAGGTGGACCTGAAGGGGGTCCTCCTCTGGGTGGTGGGGGTGGTGGTGGGACAAGTGGTGGTGGTAGGGGTGGTGGGGGGGGTGGTTCGCTAGATGGAGGTCTAATCGGTGGAACATTATGATGGCCCCATGGGGTGTTCATATTTTTGGGATAGGGTAATCCAGGAAAAAGGTTTCCTGGGTATTTTTGACCTATTTCAATATTTTGATTACCCAGGTATGTATGCCCCCATGGGGGATGGGTCCAAGTAGATGATCCCCCCACGTGATGTTCCCAAGTAGGTTGTCCCATGGATGGGAGTGAACTTAAAACCATATTTTAGTTCATTTAGGAAGGGTATCCTACGCTTACACTTTGTCCCCTAACTAGAGGTTGCCCCCAAGTTAGATTTTTTCAACTGACTAGGGTTTGCCCCCTAGTTGAAGGTTGTCCACCTATTGGAATATGCCCAAAAAGAATATGTTGACCACTAACTATAGGTTGAATCGTGATCATATGTTGACCACTTAGTAGAGGGTAGACTCCTTTTGAACTTTGAGGTGGAGGTGGTGTTCCAGTTACGAAGTTGATAATAACTGGTTTCCCTTCAGTCATTGGGGTCAAGTGGGGTGTAGAACCGGCCGCATGATTCATAGGTGTACCAAACGGAAGAGATAGTTGGCCCGTTTCATAGGTGGTCATAATGGGTGTAGATATTCCTAGTAAAGAGAAGTAAAAATAATTTATAGGGGAATGTTGTTTAGGGATTGGTACCGCTGGATTGGGTCGTGGAGGAAAACTATGGTGCCTAACCCACTCACCGTGTGAGCATAAAATTTTGATGGTATCGTAAATTGGTGCGAGGATTACCACATTTGGAGTCCATCAGGAAGGGAACATGCGTGGTGGAGTTTCCACTATCGGAAGTGAACCAAAATCATAAATATTATGACCTAAGGAGGTCCCCCAAAATGATGTAGTTGGACCAAAATCAGTTGCTATTGGGTCATCCCGGGGTTGAGAGAAAATCCAATTGATGGATATAGGGTTACCTTCAAGTGAGTGATGAAAATATGTGTCATGTGGAGGAGGTTGTTCCACCAACAAAGGTCCTGTAGGATCAATGATGGGAATATTTACAGGAGGATAGTAGTTTAATCTTGATTCAAGGGTAGGAATTCCTTCTTCGCGTGATTCAGATGTTGTGGGTTGATATATGATTTCTCTTGAGTTCTACTCCTGACTAAGGGGATGTTCAAGTGGCAAATTTAATATTCTATGGGATATTCTTAAGGGTTTTTCAGCCAGGTTGGCTGATGCAAAGCTTCTCCTAAAAGTATTCTAAAAAGAAAAAACACACTTCAAGTCCTACTCAAGCTAAATCCACAAGAAAAATTATGTGATAGGAGGGATTCAAAAGTATGGAACCTCACGGTATTATCAAGGTGTCGCAACTCACGATATACTATAGGGTCCAACAGTAACACTCGACCCAATATTTTAGAGCACTAACCAGGGAGGATTAGGATCATACCTATGACCGTATTACCCGACTACCTGTAAGCACGTGTGTAATACCCCATTTTGACCCTTAGGATATATTAGCTTTTAATGTAAATATTGTATACATGTTATGTATGTTTTCCTAGCGTGGAGCTCAAGGGAAAGGCCCCGCTAGTGGAAGCTCGAATTTTATTTAAAAGGAAAGTATTAGACATTATGTTACCCATGTGCTATTTAGTCATGGAACATTGTAAAAATGATGTAGATAAACATCATGCAATAAAATACCAAAACTGGCTATGGAGGCAACGAATGAGAAGGGGCCATGTGTATCCACTAAGGAGTGGTGAGGGGGTTGTGAGATTGAACCATAGGCTGACAAATGTCATCTTGAGAACCCATTTGACTTTCTTTGCTGGCATTTAATTCTGTGTAAGGAAGTGGTTAAGGATTTTAGTCCAGGGCTTCAATGGAGCATGGGAAACCCAGAAATTCGTATGGCAGAGTATGGGCTCTGTTTTCTTGTACCACAAGTCACTCTACCTCATGAGAGTTGCTTCTTCCTCATTCCCATTCCAGGGTGGAAGGAACCAGCATCAAATTTCATCCAAAAATGAATTCCCAGCAGTGAGCAAAACCAGAAATCGCAATGTTGCAAGAACCCACATTTTGAAGAGCCATAAACACCCAAATTTGGTATTTGACAGTGAAATCCAATGGGGGATCCATAGATATGAACCTTGGGACGGAATTGAGAGTATTAGATACCCCGAAATCCATTGGAAAACCCAGTTTTTATAGCCCAGAAACCTAGTTACGGGATTGAGTTATTTGTTGACAGAATTGTGAGAAATTTAAGTGTGGATGTTTGAGCAGAGGATTGGGTTGCTTGAGATGTCTATAGCTCTGTGGTTGAGATCACTGGCTTAGCATCCTTCTCCTTTGCCTATTGCATGCTTGATAAACCCAACTGTGTGTTGGCTTAGCATGATTGTTTGAGTGAAACCATGGCTGTGAGTGAGCCTATCTAGATCCTCCTTAGTGGATACACAATCCAGCTCGGGGGTGATCTCTCAGCTGAAAGAATACAAGCTGGACAGAGATCTATGGTTGGGTGGAACGTTGCTCTCATGTAGCCAATTGTTTGGACGTTTACATTTCAAGATAAGTGTTCTCTGTGGTTTAATTTATATGCATTCTGTGTTCTGCAATGTGTTAATTCTGAATGTTAATTGCCATGTTAATGAAACGAAATGATTGTCTTAATGAAATCGACATGAAGTATGTGCATAACATGAGTACGAGATTGAATTCTCTGTATGATGAACCACCATATACATGCGTAAGATATGATGATGCATTATTGTTTATGTTCTTGCAAATATGTTTATTTCCGTGTGTTTATATTGAATATGATTTTGCACACAGAAGATTTTAATAATTATGATTTTATGATTAATGTATGGGGCTGAGTTGTCAAATGGCCTGGAAAGTATTGGTCATGTTTTCTTCCTAGTATCGGATCGATGGATGGGGATGTTACAGAGTGTTATCAGAGACCAGCTTGCAGCACTGGGGCTGCTTGGGACAAAATCTGAGTTACAAGCAAGTGATAGAATGTTTTAACACAGTATTGGTGAAGTTGGGCTGAAATTTTTTATTGGAAAAATGGCAGGGTCAGATTTCTTAGGTATGGAAGAGGATCAAACAGGTACATAGATCTCTCCACGAGCTTTCCAACGGTACAAGACTCACCTCATTTAGCCAAGGGACGAAGGAGTTATGAACCCTACAAGTTGCAGGGCCGGAAGTGTTCCACGGGTTTCGGGTTTAGGGTTTCGGGAACGCGAATTTTGTAAATTGAGCGTTGGATTCCCGCAATTCCGAACCCGCAGTTTCAAGTTTCGGGAAGGCGAATTTTGGAAATTGCGCATTGGATTCCCGCAATCCCGAACCCGCAGTTTCGGGTTTCAGGAACGTGAATTTTGGAAATTGCGCGTTGAATTCCCGCAATCCTGAACCCCCAGTTTTGGGTTTCCGGTTTTGGGAACGCGAATTTTGGAAATTATGTATTGGATTCCCGCAATCCTAAACCCGCAGTTTCGGGTTTCGGGAATGTGAATTTTGAAAATTGCATGTTGTATTCCCGCACCTGCACTTTTGGTTTTCGGGTGTTGGCTTTCGGCTTTCGGCTTCGGAAAAAAAAGAAAAGAAAAGTATAGAGCCTGAAAATTGATTTTGGGGTTGCAGGAGCATGCAGATTCAGAATTTTATGAGTTCAGTGGCATTCTAAGGCCATTGACGAAGGCCATCAATGAACCAGTGAAGATCCCGATCCCATTATGCTCCAGTTTGGCACAAGATTGGAATTAATGGCTTTCATAAATCGACGTCCCGACGCTTGACAGAAGGTCAGAATGAACCGAAACTGACATGGAACAAGTATGGAGCAGGCACGGTGTTACGTTTGGAGTTTTGGAGCCAAAATCCAAAGGATGTGGAGTTGGGGTGTGCAAGAAGGTCAAAAAGGACTATTCGGGGCCACATTTTGGGAATTTTGAAAAGCTTGCAATGAAACAAATTGACCTTAGATGGAGGATCCAAGAAATTTACTGAACTCAACATTTCATATTCTCATTAAAACAAACATTTCACGTTAGACAAAGATTTTCCAGAAATGCGCCGTTTGGGAAATAGCCATTTTTGGCCCAAAAATTGAAATTTTGGAAAAACGTGAAAAGTGGAAAGTAGTCAAACCCATAATTTTATAAAAGATGAATGGTGCATCGGAACAGAGATCCGCAAGTTTCTGAGTGTTCCTTGATATATGGACTAACTTCGCCCGGTAGAAAAGTTTTCATGATTCTTCATGGATTTTCTTCTACAGGTGGCTGAAGTTGACAGTTCATGATATTTTACAACTGTGTAAAAATGTGCAGAATTGTGGTGAAAGTTGTCATTTGTGAAGTAGCGTAGTTTCCACACCTGATGTCGGAATGGAGCAAGTGGACAGGCATTGGAAAGCTTATCCAGCAGGGAACAATGGTGCATGACCAGAATTTGAATGAGGTTATCATACCTCATAGTTATGCGGAGCAGAAAAGTGTCAGTGTCCGTTTTGGCAAAATTGTTGTCAATATGGGCAATTTCTAGAATTACATGCCTGGAAGTAGCATAGACCATGAAGTCGAACCAACTATGATGTGGAAGAGGAAGGTCATGCAAAGATGAGGGATTGGAAAGGGAGAATTCCTTAACCCCTGTCTTGCTAACTGTATTTATATTTTATAAGCTTTATGTATATAAAATTATGGCATGAGAATGATGAAAATGCAAGAGATTAGATAGATGGCATGAATATCCACTAGTTTACATATTAATAAACATTGCACAGTGCATGAGAAGATGTTTGCGCACACATATGATATTACATATTGGTAAAAGTAGTAAGGTTATACATATTAAATGAACCACTAATGGCAAATATTGTGGTTGATAATCACTATTGGTGTTGGTAATGGTTGTAGGACCAAAGACAACAAAAGCATGGCTAAATAGGGTAATGATGTTGTTGCATGTGGCCAACAACTTTATGAATAAAATGTTAAGGCAACGAATCCATGATCAAGAGGTTGGTGGAAGAATTATGTAATCATTTATAAGAGACCAACGAATCAGGTAACATCAAAGGTGTAAATGGGATCCGTACAGGTAATGGTTTAATTATGATGATTGCATATGTGTTGAAAGAGGATTGGGTAAGAATCCATTGAAACATATTTAGTAATCATAAAATGGTATGTATTTAGAGTTAAAATGCATTTGTGTGAATGTCATACTTCCATAGTGTGGTGGAGCATGGAGTGGTGAAGGCAAGAGGCCTCATACCATGTGACTGTCTAGAAATTTAGACTACATTCATATAAAAATATGACATTGCATGTGTATGTCAGTTATGAGCTTAATAATCAAAGCAAGTGAGGACTGGTGGTCCTGATTATAGTAATACATGCTATATGAGGTAGTCATGTTTCGGCCATAATATGTTTGAATGCAGAACATTCATGAACATATACAAGATAGCATTGAGTGGATATGCATTAAGAGATTTTATAAATCTTGTAGTTATGCATTGGGTGGATGCATATGAAAAGTTTGAGTAAATGTTGTAAATGTGCATGCATAAGTGTGGGTGCACATGTTGTGATGCATTGCATGAATGCATGGGATGGTATATGTATCATTGCAAACTAAATAATGAATGAGATGATGAATGATGATAATTCTAGGATCATTTCATGGGCTGTTATGAATGCATAATAGTAAGTGCATGAAGATGGCAGTCATGATTTATGGGCTGCCAGAATGCTCTGTGAAAGGGCAGAGTTGTATAATGACATGTCTATGAATTAATGAACATTTAAAAGCTTTAAGTTGATTGCATGGACAGTGTGAGAGTGTATTGTAATTTTATAGTGCTAAGGGTGCATATAACATAAACCTATACATTTCATTACATTTGAAATATTAATAGTTGAGAGTGTTTGAATTATGGAGTGTTATAATTCTGGAAATGCTTTAGTGACTGTTGCAGCAATGAAATATTATATGCATGAAAACTTATAATTGTTTGGCTCATTGAAGTTGTTGATGTCAGGTAGATTGTTCTGGGCATGGCAATGTGGGTAAGTCCATGACGAAGGCTGGAATATACCATGTGAAAGAGCCAAACCTCATGAGAAGAATCTCATGGTTGAGATCTCTAAGTTCTGTTAGAAAGAAGAATTGTAAATCTCAGATTTGGAATTTTGCTAATAAATGACTAATGACTATTTGGCTTATATGAATTATGTCAAGAGGACGTGTTTTAAGTGGATGTGCACGTTATGCTAGCAAGCATAAAATACTAAAGGGCAGAGTGGTGCCACTTACAAGAGACAAACAATATGAGGATGGCCTCATGACTGAGCAAATTGATTTCTGCAGAAAACAGAATTGCAAATTCATATCAAATTTAATTATTAGTGCCATTGATTGGTTATGAAACAATTAGGTTTGAATTTTAATGTTAAATGTTGTTGACTGTTTGGCTATTTAATAAGTGTGCCAGGAAGACACATTGCAGTAAGACCATGAGAGAGGGCCTGCAGAAACCAAACTTCATGGGAAGGATCCCATACATTAGAAATGGGTTTCGGGTGAAACACCATTGGATATTTTGATAATGTCCCATCTGCACTGCATGATTGGTAAACAATATGAGTGAGATGATGAAGATTATGTCAGTAAGACATATGCGATTTATGTAACATCAAAAGGAGTTGGGATGGAAAAACGAGGGACTGTCAACTCAGAGAATGGAGCCCCCATTCCTCCATAATGAAGAAGGACTACATCTGCAAATGAATAAGTGTTCTGTAAACCCTGACCGATATATATATATATATATATATATACATATGTGTGTGTAGGTCTAATTGTTAGAATTACTATGCAGAGCATATTCTATTTATGTATATTATTTAGATTGCTTGAAGTATGATTAGGACCTGCATAGCTCACATCAGTGAGGAGTGCACACCTTTCTGGTGTTGAGTTATGTTGAGGATACCAATATCGATTACGCCCTAAGGGAATGGACGCATTCCTGGTGTTTCAATACTTGATAGTGAATGCTATGAATTATGGTTACAATTTTAGAATAACAACGCTGACAAGTTTTCCTATACTACTTGTGTTGTCACCTTAAATAGATGCAATTGGTGTTGCACGCTAAAGAAACAAATTAAAAAGTTGTTGTGAGGGGTTGTGGTTGAAGGGTTAATGTGTATGAAAGGATGTTGTGGAGGTTGTGGGGATTTTGATGAAGGGTTGTGAAGGTGTTGATGAAAGGGTTGTTATATGCATATGGCTCCATAGTAGAGCCGCGACCTAGAAATGGTCGTGGTGAAGTTTCCTTCCAAGTCGGCATGAAGGTGTATTGGTTGGACTTTAATTATTTAATGTTATGGAGAAGCCTGCGTGCTGGCCAAACATCCCAGTCCACAGGAGGATCCCAAAGCTTATAAAGTAAAAGCAGGACCCTGTGGACCAGAGAGGAAATGTCCAATATAGATAAGTATTCAATTTCATTCATTTCTTATTTGGAACAATGAAGATTTCAAGTATAAGTCCTCTAACAGTTAAACTGATGCACTATTGTTTCTTTGTTGTAAATCTTGGTCAATGCAGGAAGCAAGGACCTTGAAAGAACTATAAGTGCTTGGTAAATCCAAAGAGTAACTGGTTGGGTGCTACCAATGCTTGGTAAACCCAGTCGGCGTGAAGGTGTACTGGTTGGGCACTAACTACTTGAATGTTATGGAGAAGCCAACATGCTGGCCAAACATTCCTCAAATACTTGATAATACCAGTCAGAGTACTAGCTTAGCATATTGCTAAATGGGATGTTTGATAAAACTAGTCGTCATACTGACTTAGCATTGCCTATACGAATGGTTGAGGAGTGGCCTGCGTGCTAGCCCAAAATCCGTTATTGTATCCATAGGAAATCCAAGGCTTGTAAAGAAAAGAAGGATCCTGTGGAATAAAGTGAAGACATCTAATGCAGATAAGTATTTTGTTATATTGCAACTTCTTGCTTATTTAATATGAATATACATGTGTACATGATTTGGTTATGATTTTCTAAAATCTTGTTTCGAGATAAAACCTATGAAAATAAACTAAACATGTGAATTGATTCAATGTTTGAGTGTAGGTATTGTTGGAAGCAAGGACTATGAAGGCATCCCAGGGATGCATGTGGACGTGTTACTGTCCTAAAGAGCTCAACTTGAGCAGCAATGAAGATGGTGTTAGTGGGACTGTGTGGGTACTAGCAACCAAAAGTTGTAGACAAACCATGTGGAGGGATTCCATGGTTGAGAGGTTTGGAATAGACCATAAACACTAAGTGTCATAGCCAAGAAAGGAAGGTCAAGCATTCACGTTGAAGTGAAAGAGGCTAGGAGCATGAAAACCACAGTGGTGGTGTAGGTTCCAGAATGGAACAAGACTAAGAGGAGAAAACTCTTACTGCTCTCTCTTTCCTTTCTATTAATGCATTTATAAAACAGAAAATTGTTTGATGCATGTCGTGACTTGAAATGATTGTGTTAATTGTTTGAAATAACTATGAATGCTGAATTAATGAATTCCCTATGAATGGATGAACATGAAGGAATTCATGTGTATGTTGGAAAATCATGGAAAGTATGAAAGTCTCATGGATAAAGCATGGACTACACATGTCAATTGGAAATTAATTGATTGATTTTAATGATTATATTAAGCTTGGCCTAACAGAATTACAATGATGCATTTCACAGGTGAGAAAGTGAAGTTAATTTATTACAATTGTTGCAAAGCAAGTGCTACTTGTGGGAAAAGTGAAAGCTAGTTATGCGCATTAACCATGGTAGCAAACCAAAGGCTATTTGACTTGGCTGGAACTCTCCTTCAAACAATTACCAAGACCCAAGAAAATCTTGGAGAGATGCTCAAGACACAGAAGAGGCATAATGAGATGAACCACAAGGTTTTGCAGGACTCTATTTGTTTGCAAAGGGAGGTAAAAAGCATTATGAGAGCAATCAGTAAGGGAAATGAAAGCGGATCAATGATGAGGCATTTGTCCAATCGGTCCATTAAGAAATGTTCCAAGCATGAAGACTTAAAGGAAATTGAGCAGGTAAAGATAAAGCAGCGAGTGAAATGTTGGAAATGTGGAGGACATCATTGCCTCCGCAACTACCCAACAAGGGAACATCAAGAGGGTAGCATCCATAAAGCTTTCAGACTTGTGGATACACTGGAAGGTTAGAACCAGTAGGAGCAATTTGTGGAAGCCAAAGGACCTGGTCCTAAAAGTTCAAGGTAAATGATAGAATGCAGGGCAGATCTGCAAAATTTTTGAAAATTTTGGACATGTAAATTGTATAGGTATTCCTAAGTCTTGGAACACCAAGGACAGTGTTATTCTAAGGGGGAGGGGATTGTACTACCCCATTTTGATCCTTATGATATATTAGCTTTTAATGTAAATATTGTATACATGTGATGTATGTTTTCCTAGCGTGGAGCTCAAGGCCAAGGCCCCGCTAGTGGAAGCTCGAATTTTATTTAAAAGGAAAGTATTAGACATTATGTTATCCATGTGTTATTTAGCCATGGAACATTGTTAAAATGAAGTAAATAAACATCATGCAATAAAATACCAAAACTGGCTATGGAGGCAACAAATGAGAATGGGCCATGTGTATCCACTAGGGAGTGGTGAGGGGGTTGTGAGATTGAACCATAGGCTGACAAATGTCATCTTGAGAACCCATTTGACTTTCGTTGCTGGCATTTAATTCTGTGTAAGGAAGTGGTTGAGGATTTCAGTCCAGGGCTTCAATGGAGCATGGGCAACCCAGAAATTCGTATGGCAGAGTATAGGCTCTGTTTTCTTGTACCAAAAATCACTCTACCTCATGAGAGTTGCTTCTTCCTCATTCCCATTCCAGGGTGGAAGGAACCAACATCAAATTTCATCCAAAAATGAATTCCCAGCAGTGAGCAAAACCAGAAATCGCAATGTTGCAAGAACCCACGTTTTGAAGAGCCATAAACACCCAGATTTGGTATTTGATAGTGAAATCTAATGGGGGATCCATAGATATGAACCTTGGGGCGAAATTGAGAGTATTAGATACCCCGAAATCCATTGGAAAACCCCGTTTTTATAGCCTAGAAACTCAGTGACGGGATTGAATTATTTGTTGATAGAATTGTGAGAAATCTAAGTGAGGATGTTTGAGCAGAGGATTGGGTTGCTTGAGTTTAGCTTGAGATGTCTATAGATCTGTGGTTGAGCTCACTGGCTTAGCATCCTTCTCCTTTGCCTATTGCATGCTTGATAAACCCAACTGTGTGTTGGCTTAGCATGATTGTTTGAGTGAAACCACGGTTGTGAGTGAGCCTATCTAGATCCTCCTTAGTGGATACACAACCTAGCTCGGGGGTGATCTCTTAGCTGAAAGAATACAAGCTGGACAGAGATCTATGGTTGGGTGGAACGTTTCTCTCACGTAGCCAGTTGTTTGGACGTTTACATTTCAAGATAAGTATTCTCTGTGGTTTAATTTATATGCATTCTGTGTTCTGCAATGTGTTAATTCTGAATGTTAATTGCCATGTTAATGAAACAAAATGATTGTCTTAATGAAATCGACATGAAGTCTGTGCATACCATGAGTACAAGATTGAATCCTCTGCATGATGAACCACCATATGCATGTGTAAGATATGATGATGCATTATTGTCTGTGTGCTTGCAAATATGTTTATTTTCGTTGTGTTTATATTGAATATGAGTATGGACACAGAAGATTTTAATAATTATGATTTTATGAGTAATGTATGGGGCTGAGTTGTCAAATAGCCCGACAAGTATTGGTCACGTTTCCTTCCTGGTATCAGATCGATGGATGGGGAGGTTACAACATGTGTACTAGCTCCCCGAGTGCTGTTCTCGGTGTATTGCCATGCCAAGACGACCAATGGTTAACTCAGGCGGTTTTAGGAATCCTAGTGAGATCTCCCGATATACTCAAGGTACGTGAGGGATCCAATCCATATTAGTGATGTCTAATGCACAACCGTACGACATGAGCCTTCTGATAGACTGTCGAGTATGTGAAGTGCCTTTCTATATACCCGAAGGTACATGAAAGGCCGTTTGATATACTAATTGGTATGTGGAATAAATACAAGCCCCCGGGATGTAGTTCGGGCAGATAATGACATCTGCTACGTTTTAAGACACTGGAACACGTCTTTACCCTATCAGACAAGTTTCTATACCATTTTAACCTAGGATACCGTTTGATTTCATCTTGTATGGTTAGGTGAATGCATGAAGTGTGGACTTGTAATGTAAACAAGATGCGTAACTAATCTAAATGAAATGCAAGTCTTTCTTTTTTTCTTTTCGATGAAAAATAATTAAAGTAAGGAGAAGTCTTTTCTTTTCCGAAAGAAAATGAACAAAGTACCCATTTTTGTTTTATTTTCCAATTTAACCAAAAGACTAAATCACTCTTTCACTTAATCCAACAAAATGAAAACAACACACCAAACCAAAAATATTTTTTCTTTTCAACTAAGCAAAATATATGAGCAAAATGAAAAGATCAACTTCACTTTTGATTGCAATAACTCTACTTTGAAAACAAAGAACAAAAGAAGTGAAAATAAAATAAAAAATATGAGTGCATTCACTAGCTTTTTCAATACTTTGAGAAGGCTTAAATCCACTTATTATTTTCAAGGAAATGAAGATGAACTTTTAAAAACCAAGAGAACATAAGCATTGACAATTTTTGGGCTTTTTCAAAGTTTTTTAAACAACTATTCAAAACATGAAATACTCTTTACAACAATCTCAAGTAATATACTCAAAATGAAGATAATAGAGATTTTTTTTCTTTCCAAACTAATGTACTTAAAAAAAAAATCTGAGAATTATGTCACTTCTTTAATCTTGATTTAGACTACTAGAGTATTTACTACTGCAATCCACAAGCAACTAGAAGTTCTCAAGAAGTTAATCACCCAAAATTGTAATTCAACAAAAAATCAACACCAAAGTTCGCAAAAATCACAACAAATTAACTTTTGGAGGGCTTAAAAATTAGAGCGAACAAATTAGAAATACTGAGAGTGAGTCACAAGACTAGTTGTACTCACGAGGGATTGAAATTTCCCATGACCGAAGAAACATCCACTTGACTAGGTATGACTCAAATCAAACTCTAAATTCCAAAAATAAGCCAAGGACAAAGCACACTGGGTCTGAGGGATACTGTGGGTGTAATGGAAAAAGCACAGACCTCAACAAACCAAACCAAAACAAATTTGTGGGATTTTTGACCCTATGCACTAAGTTTTGTAGGGCGGCTCACCCTGCAAGTGTACACCAGAGCGTTGGAATCCTAGCAACGCGGTTTGCACACACGGGAAATGCGTAAGTGATGCGTGTTGAACACAGACAGATCGCGTCAGCGACCCTGTCTGCTTGAAAGAAAGGAGGGCCAGAGTAAGAGTGATGCAAGCACAAAGCTGCCCAGGTCTGTTGGGAGAAATCCAACTTGGAAAAAATGAAAAATCCCAAGAACAAAAAGGTAAATGGCTAAGTTAAACATACCAATCAGAGTCTGGATCGACCAGTAATTCTTTGATAAACAAATCCAATGAAAATGTGGCAATTAAGAGTCTATGGGAAGAAAACCAATAAATAAAAAATTACAAACAAATCAAAGACTATGGGCTATTTTTTCCTAGTTGATTCGCCAATTTTGTCTATCGACAATCCGTTAGTGCAGACACTAACCAATCTCCCTAGTATGAATGGTTCAGATCTAGAACAAAAGTAATACACAATACAAATTACTTTCCTAGATTGATCAAATAACAAAGGGTATCAAAAGATAACTCACCTTATGAGCACAATACTATCTCCTTGATTGAGGTAGCTCTTGATCTCCAGATCTCCGGATCTTCAACTGCAAAACAATATACCCACAAGTGGAAGCAAGCAAGTACTAATAGCATATAAACATAGATCAATCTAAGCTAGCAGTCAAAGAAGCCAATTCTAAAGATCCTACAATAATAAGATGTTTATGGAAAGAATCCGCATTAATGTAATTATAAGAAATACATAGAGAGAGGTTACAATTGAGCTTTGATGTCGTAACTCCTTCCAAATGATCCTAGCTTCAAATATCCAAGCTTTTTCCTCCTAATGGATGAAAGGGAACCAACTCTAGCATAATTTCACCAACATTTAAGTGCTCTATCTTTCTGCCCCTTTAACCATGGAGAGGGGGTTTGTATTTATAGGCCTAAAGGGATAAGATAGGTTGAGGATTTTTGGGAGAAACTCAAGGGATCATCCCACTAGGTAAGGGCATTGAGTGCCACCTTTCCTCATTCATAGGGATAAGTCTCCACATAACCAAGGGTTCTAGAAGCCGCTAGAAGCTTCTCTTTCTCCTTTTAAACCAACAATGCCGCACTTTTCACACATGAAACTCACGTCTTTGAAGGGTGACACACTTTGTACAAAAGCAACTTGTGTCACTAACGCGCTCTGTCAATGTGCAGAGCGGGTCACCAAAGCTCTGATGCACCTTGTCAATGAGCAGGGTGCGTTGGGGTGACAACAAAAGGTAAGAGGAGCAACAACAACTCTTCTTTCAATCATTTGGCCTAAGTGCTTTAGGAACCAATGCAAATAGAGGACACATAACTCATGGTGACGAGAATTTGGTGTAACAACCATAAAATGCGAACACAAGTAAATAAGGCCACCATCATGACATAGAGGGTTTCATGTTACCATGAACAAAAGTATAATATTCAAACATACACTAAGCAATAAAAGTGTCATAGCTCCTCTTTACTCCTTAAATTAATAACTTCCTTGTGCACATTGATCACCCACATGCTTTCGACATCTTGTGGGTAAAACCCTAAGCGCAAATAGCTAGAGAGGAGGCAAACATTTATTTAATTTTTCAATTTCCCAAAAATATTCAAAGATATATATTTTTCTACTTTTTGGAATACAATTTATCCCATCCTCAAGTTCCTAATCGAGAATGAGATTCTTGAAATCTTACTAGTCCCAATAACCATTTACTCAAAAAAAAAACCAAAAAAAATTTAAATTTTAAAGAACAAATATATCATGTATGAGATTTGAACCCAAATAAAAAGAATAACATTCATCTTTTACACCACTCAAATTAAAACCATTCAACAAAATAATTAATAAAACATATTAATTAAATTTAAAATTTTTAATTAACCAGGCTACGAACTTCACATAGTATTATATGTATCTATCAACGAAAGCCACCCAAAAGCCCATAGAAAACTATATTGTGAGATGGAGTCAAAGATGAATATTGAGGCCTCTACTTTAACTAAATTAGATGGTCACCTTGAAAATGGAAAAAGTAGAAATACCAAATATGTTAGGCCTTCAGGTGACTTGTACTTGTACATACTTTTGTTTTTGTTAAAATAATTATTTTTAATTTCCAATGGGAAGCATCAAGAATAAATATTATATTAGAATATATATGGACAACACATTAAAATGTGGCAATGAGAATCCCCAAGTATTATTTTAGACTTTTACAAAGCCTATAAACACGAGGAATCTTACACTGCTATAGACACTAGAATCATTATAAAATAATGCAAAACCAAAAAATAGGAATGTCTTCGGGGAATGTTCCAATGGGAACGTGTAATATCTATTGAAGAAAAAACACGACCCCTTAGCAAAAGAAGATGGATTAAATACATAGTTATTAAGATTTAGCAATGCCATTTTTTAAATGTCCAAATCGATATATATATATATATATATATATATATATATATATAAAAGAGAGAGAGATTTTTAAATATTGGTTTAGTGTGGAATTTTTATTTAAATTTTGTTATTTCAAAAATTAAAAATTAAACATTAAAAATTTAATAATGTATATAATTTTTATTTATTTATTTATATATTTTTGAAATAAAATAAATATATATATTTTAATGGTTTTTTAAAAGTTTTGTGGTTGAGATTACTCTAATGGAAAATTAAGAAATGAAATTTTTTAAAATTCAAAAATAAAATAAAAATCAAATTTTGGGTTTGGGCATTAAACGATTTGTTGTTTGATGTGGGTGGTAGTTGAGGCAGCAAGTCCTCACTAAATTACATTAACTTTCATTGGTTCGTGTTTTGCTAGATCTTTCAACGTTGCCCTCGTTCGTTGGCTTGCTATTGGGATTTGGCTAGATGGTCCTGGATGAAATGGGCCTAGAGGCTGGTTGTCCCATTGGAGGGATCATTTCCTAGTTTTGGGTTTTGGTTCTTGGAGCCTGGTGTTTAGGCTTAGTTAGCTCCTTCCATTATACCATCATTCGTTGTTACCTAGTAAAGATTGCTTGTAAACAATTGTGCTATGACTAGTAAAAAATATTGGGCTAGTCTTTTAGAAATAAAATTTAAAAAATTTGGGTCATTTTTGTTTGTTGTAGAAGAGTATGAGAGGAAATGAGTTGCATGATCTCATTTTCTTTAGATTTTAAGAGGGGCGAATAAGTATTTTCGTTGTCAATAAAGAAACTATTCTAGAGTGGGAATTGATTTCTATACGCTGTTTTCATATTCCCAAGTATGTGTTAGATTTCCAGTGTGTAATTAGTTTGTTTTTTGAGATTATGCTAATGTTTGCAATGCACATGTCAATTTTCTCATGGGAGATTAAATTATTTTCTAGTTTTGATTGTTTTTACAAGAAGCTTTTGTGTTTATTTGCTTTTGTTTATTTTGCCTAGGTTTGGTAATTGTGCTACTAACACGTTGAAGGATTTGGAACCATTTTGGTAATATGGTTAACCTAACAACATGACACATTGTCAACAATTAAATTGGAAGCTCCATGGAAATGAGATGACTAGAAGGATTATTTTCTTGACATACAACGTTGCAAGAATCTCAAGGCACGAGGATGATCTTTGTTCCAATAAAACCCCAAATTAGAGCCACATTTGAATGTGGAAATTATGGAAGTATATCTTAACCACCAACACCCCTTTCATTAGAGAGTTTATGGTGCCACCTTAACTAGGATGTCGACAATTTAAATGGGGAAGAATGTAAGTTCCCTATTTGAGGTGCCATTGTCTATGGCGTGAGTGATGGCATGACAAGAAAACTTGGCCAAGAATGCATGGCAAGTCTATATGTCTAGTAGCCTTGGTGATCAACTCACGGTGATTCATGAGATAGCTAGGACGATGTACTAGTTTGGTAGGGATTAGGGGGACCAAGGATGTCTAGCCTAGCGGGTGTAGATGACCAACGATGCCTTGCAATGCAAGCTTGATAGAGGACAATGTGATCTGGCAATGTGGTGTATAGTGTGTTAACCACACCAAAGAAACATCGTTGATGAGTCTATCGAAGGTATATGAAACCATGTTGCTACTAGGTACATGATCTTCACAGGAATATCACAAGTTGGCATATATGGATGACATCACAATCCTACATTGAGTGGTCAGTTGTTTAAGTATAAATAGCTTGGGGAAGTGATAGAAAGTTTCATATTATAAGGTGGTGATGTCACATCATCGCTTATGGTGAAATGAACACTTCCACATCCCACACACTCTAAGGTGCCTCGCTTGGTTTTGGTAAGAACATGGGGTGGAAACGCGAAGGTGGGTAACACTTTGGTGAGAATCGGCGGGGTAAGAACTCTAGCGTATGTTATTCGGCCGAATAACGTTAATTATTCGGCCGAATAATTATAATTATTCGGCCGAATAATTAACGTTATTCGGCCGAATAATATAGTATTTATTCGGCCGAATAATCTTTAACGGGCCACCGTTAAACATAACGGAGGCCTTGGAATATGTGCCATGGGCTAGCCGGACGGAGCAAACTCACGGCGGTGGAAATAATTGTTCGGCCGAACACTTGTTCGGCCGAACACTTGTTCGGCCGAATAATTATTCGGCCGAACACTTGTTCGGCCGAACAAGTGTTCGGTCCGAACAAGTGTTCGGCCGAACAAGTGTTCGGCCGAACAATTATTCGGCATAAAAGCTCTGTCCCGGCCCCTCTCCCGTCACTTTCGTGGGATCTCGTGGACCCCTGTTGTGTTGGTAGTGGCCCGTCTGCTCCGTCACCCCGCTGCCCTGTCGCCCGTTAGCCGCCCTATTGGTCGACGGCGTGTGTTGTCGACCTGTAAGCCTGCGTGTAAGTCCAGCGTTCGTCGTTGTTTCGCCTCTCGTTGTTTAGCCACCTGCACGTAAGTAATACTGTCTGCTGCTTGCTGCTTGCTGCTGGTAAGTGGTGGTGTTCTGGTGTGCAGGGAGGATTCGGCAAAGACGTTGCTGCTGGTATGTAATATCGTTTCGGCTGGTATGTAATATTGTTTGCAGCTTGCTGTTTGCTGCTTGCTGCTGGTAACATATGTAGCAGATTTGGGCTTGTAGGGCTTCACAGCGCGGGGTCGAACGTCGTTGAGAAGTTGCGGGTGGTGACAGATCGACACGGCGTTTGCAGAGGTTGAAGGTATCGTTTTTCTGTTTTGTAGATGTGTATTTTATTGAAGTGTGTTATCGCTATTTTTTGTTGCTAAAATGTTATTGATTTTACGCAGGTCTCCCAGTTCGTCTGCTACGGCTGCTCTGTTTCGGGTGGAAGAAATTTTATCTGCGCTGTCGTCCGAAAGATTTCAGGTCGCGCTCATTTGTTTTGGCTGCGTTTTAGAGGTAAGGTGGATAAATCTTTCTAATTCCCGTTTATATAAATTGTTTTTGATCGTTTTGTAATTCCCATATTCTCTGTATATTGCACTCTGTCCAACTGGGCAGAGGCCATGGGCTGCAACAGGACAGAGTCCATGGACTCTGTCCAACTGGGCAGAGTCCATGGACTCTGCCCAGTTGGACAGAGTCCATGGACTCTGCCCAGTTGGACAGAGTCTATGGACTCTGCCCAGTAGAACGGAGTCCATGGACTATGTACAGTTGATTGAGTTCTTGGAGTTGGTCGAATTGAATGTCCAGAATGTCTTAAATTAAAATATGAAGAGGAGTATTTAAATTTAAATATAAAGAAATTTTTTGAGTATTTTTTTAAATTGTTGTATTTGGCTGTGTTTAGAAAAGAAATTAACATTAATTTTAATTTGAAAGAACATTTCTAAGTTGTATGTAGGCTTGTTTTACTTAAGAACTCTGTCGACTCGTCTAAGTTGACAGAGTTCATGAACTCTGTCGACTCGTGTAAGTTGACAGAGTTCATGAACTCTGTCGACTCGTCTAAGTTGACAGAGTTCAGAGATTAAGATATTAATTATATTACCAACTTTGGCAATAGATAGTTCAGATACAAACAAATTTCAGATAGTTCAACTCTATTTTTGATAAAACAACAATGTAAATGGACTTGAGGTACAAGGAAACTAAAGACATGAATAGATTTTAATTTATAAGTATTATAGTAAGTCTTATGTAATTTAACAATGATGACATGAACTCTGTCAACTAAAACATGTTGACAGAGTTCATGAACTCTGTCAACATGTCTTAGTTGACAGAGTTCATGAACTCTGTCAACATGTTTTAGTTTAGCTTAGATACACAGTCTATTTTTGATAAAACAATAATTTAAATGGATTTTATGTAAAAGGGAACTATAGACATGAATAGGCTTTAATCTAAATGTACTATAGTAAGTTTTATAAAATACTAGGTGATGTTATGTCAGAATGGTTCGAGTTTTATTCTAGTAAAGGTGGTAAATTGGTATTGTGTTTTCTTTTGTTTGCATCATGGCTGACTTGGAGAACATAATACCAAGAATTGTTACCATTATTAGATTGAAATTAAAGATCATTGTCAAACGAGGCCAATTTGAGAAACATGACATTTAACTCAATCATAATACTTGAACAGTAATTTTTTTTTTGTTCTATGGAACAATGAGATTATTTGTAGATATAATTTATGTCTAGAGTAATAAAATTTCTGGTTTAAATTTGTAGTTTAAGAAACTGAAAACGATTATCAAATGGCAAATTTTGAAAACATAAAACATGAATTGTCAATTTTTATTTTATTGTCAATAATGAAAATATTTTCAAGACTTAATTTATGTTTCAGATATTAAGTTATGTATTAAGAAGGTGAGAGAGATTCATGATTTATGCTTTAGGTATTAAGTTATGTATTAAAAAGGTAAAAGAGATTCATGATTTATGTTTTAGGTATTAAGTTATGTAGTAAAAAGGTTAAATAGATTCATGATTTATGTTTTAGGTATTAAGTTATGTATGAAGAAGGTAAAAGAGATTCATGAACTCATACACATAAAAAAAAAAACCCATTATTTAGTACTTAACTATATTGGTTCCATTCATTTTAAACATCAAAAACACCTAAAAGATTGGTACATTAATTCATCATCTAACAATATTAGCTATATTTTTTTTGAAAATTGTTAGATGATAAATTAGGTAAATCTAGGTACTTGTTAAATAACTTAGTCTATTAAGTAGTTGGTTTTTAGAGTTCATAGAATTAACTTGTAGGATTTGAATATGTAATTAGTTGATTCGTCTTTAGGTGTAGGCATTATATATCAAATGGAAAGAGAGGATTCTTTAAGGCGAAAGCGTAGGAGGTCTTCACAATCTTCTGGCGTAGGTGGTACGAGTGATAATCGGAGGTTGTCAACCTCTCCTCGGGACTCTAATTTATTGTATAGTTCACACCGACAAGGTGAAAGGGGTACAAATGATTCCCCTGTATCTTCTATGGGAGAACGTCGATCTCGACCCTCTATTGGTACATATGAATATCAATCTTTGAACATTTATATATGCAAATTGTTTTTTTGAGAGTGCAAAATTTGTAGTTGTGTTTAAACTAGACTTTGTCATTTGAAGCAGAGCATGGTTCGGAAGATGCTCCTAATTCTGTAGGGAGGGAGACAGGGCAAACAAGGGAGACGGATGACGGTGCAGAGCAAGGTTCTCAAGAGGCTCACCATTCGGCACGAGGTGATGATGGTAGAGCTAGGACACAATATGTTGAATTAACTGAGGGTTGTACACCCATTACGACATATCCATCTGATCTACCTCGGGAGCTTCCATGGGAAGGTGGTAATCATCAAATGACTCTTGAAAGATGTAGATCTCACTATGAAAAGTTGCAAAATGATTTGTCTACTATGGATCTTCCTCCGGAGAGTAAACAAAGTTTGGAGATTGTCTTGGGATCATTGCAAAACTTCATTCAAGCATATGAGAATCTTGGGCTGACTACAGATGGTTTTGTAGATTTGATGCGAAGACGAAGGGATCAAGTGATGGGTCCAGACAAATGGGATGTTGTGAAAGAAAGAGTGACAAGAGAGCAGGCCAAATCAATGTTTAATTTCAAAGAAGGTTTGAAAAAAGAAATGTTGAAAGTGCAATATTTCAAACATCCTCATCTGGCACACTTACTTTATGATCGGTTTCTTGCTTCCTATGGTCGTTTTCCATGGAACGATGAGGTTTCTCAGTATTTTGCTAGATTTTTTTATGCTGAGTTTTTTTTTAAATATGAAGCCAGATTATACTGATGTTCATTCAAAATTTTATGGAGTTGGGAAGGGTCGAATATATGATCGAGAGGGTGCACATAGAGATCCTGCAACTCTTAGACCTCCGCCCTATATATCTCGTCCACCTAGGTTGGTGGCATGAAAATCAGAGATGGAGCCCACATCTCAACTTGGGACGACAGCAAGGAATTTTGTTGGTGATGGGCTATCATCAGTATTAGTGGGAGTAGATGTGGGGTTGGTTAGAGAAAGGGCTCGTTCTGCTATTCGTCAAAAGTTTGTTTATAAAACTGATGATGAAATAGATGGAATGAGCATTGAAGATCTCAGGGCATATGCAAAGATTTGTCGTGACTTAGCAGCAAATGTTATATCCAACGACACATCGAGTTTGGGAGAGGTTCGTTGACTACATGATATGATTTGATTTGAATTAAATATTTTATTTATCTTGATTTTATTTTTTTTGTTACATTATCATAGGTACATTATGTAAATGTTTAAATTGGTTGCAGTTTTCAAGAATGATGAACGAACATTCTTTTCACATTTCAACTAGCGAAAATGTAGGGAGAGAGGTACATATTTATTATCAACATATTTGTACTTATGTTTGAATTTGATATATATATATATATAAATTATTATTTTTTGAATGATAATTTAACTGTGTATTTTATTGTTAATTTGACTCATCCATGCAGGTTTCTTTAGATACCAACTTTATAAATGATTTACCATCTATTGTGAGCTAATGTTTTTTAAATTTTTTGTTTTAGTTTTAAGTTTTAATTGGTATAGTAATTTTTTTGGTTTGTATTATATGTTTTATTTATTAATACAATTTAAATTTTAGGGTGGAGATATAGGTTCTTTGCTTAATGATGCAGATATTGGTAGAGAGGTAATTTCATTGATTGCTTTAATTTTGCTTTAATTTTGTTTACTGTTTTAATATTTTAATTTTTGTGGATTTAGATTTATGAGATTCATAAATTGATTTTATATATGGATTGCAGCTTGGGTCTCTCAAATCTTTTGGAGGCAAAGGAAAAAGTCCTTTGGAGGATGGTGGTGGACAAGCATTTGGAGAATTTGATGTAATATTGTTAATATTTGAATTGTATTTTGATATATTAGTTTAATATTTTAATTTTTTGATTATAGTTTAAGTAATTTAAATGATATGAACATAATTTTTTTTTACACATGTTGCAGGGAGGGTTGAGTCCAGGGGGAGGCTTGAGTGGAGGAGGGGGAGGCCCGAGTGGAGGATAGCACATACATTTTAATTTTATAGTTCATGGTGTCCACTATTTTTTGTTGTTGATATGCATTTAGATTGGAAACATTTGTCTTGGACATGTTGAGGAGGTTTATTTTTGGACGAGATATATACATATATGGATGTACATTGAATTTGCATGTTCATGATTATTTTTTTGGAGATTATATACATATAAATTTTGAACTTACATATTTCGTGAATCATGGTTTTTAAATGATTTCTAAGTTTATTTTTGTTTATTTGACATATTTGGTGTTAAATTTAGTTTAAAATATGTATTTGCATGTTTGAATGAATGTTTGAATGAATGAATATATGTAAAACTGAATGTTAAGAAACATGACATTCTTGAATATTATTAAGTTTAAGAAATGTTATTTAGGAAGTTTAAAAATGGATAAACATATTAGGTTTAAAGTTCATAAATGAGGAAGTTTTGATTGAAGTTTAAAAAATGTTATTTAGGAAATTTTTAAAAGTGGATGTTCACATATAGGTTTAGAGTTTATAAATGAGGAAGTTATAATTGTTCGACATGAATGAATGATAAGATTGAGTGTATTAAGAACAAGAATGTTAGGAAGTTTAATAATTTGTTAGAAAGTTTTGATAGTTATATGGATCAGGTAGTTTAAAAATGAATGTTGTCTTTGAATGTTAGAATGCTTAGAAATGTTAGTTTTTATACATATCGATGAATCAGGAAGTTTAAAAGTGATTACATTCAAACTTTAGAGATGTTAGGAAGTTCAAGAATGTTTGAAGTTTTAATGAAAATATGGATGAAATATAAAGTTTAAAAATGAAATTTAAGTAAGGTTGAATGTTATTTTCAAGGATGTTATGAAGTTTTAGGAATGTTAGAAGTCTATAGAAATATGGAAGAAATAGAAAGTTTAAGAATGTTATATAAAGTTTTAGAGAATGATAGAAGTTTTGATAAAAATATTGTCTTTGAATGTTAGAATGCTTAGAAATGTTAGAAGTTTTCGTACATATCGATGAATCAGGAAGATTAAAAGTGATTACATTAAACTTTAGAGATGTTAGGAAGTTCAAGAATGTTTGAAGTTTTGATGAAAATACATGGATGAAATATAAAGTTTAAAAATGAAATTTAAGTAAGTTTGAATGTTATCTTCAAGGATGTTATGAAGTTTTAGGAATGTTAGAAAGTCGATAGAAATATGGAAAAAATAGAAAGTTTAGGAATGTTAAATATAAGTTTTGATAGAAAATATGGATGGATTAGGAAGTTTTAAAGCAAATATATGTTAAGTTCAAATTTTGATATAATGGATTTTTAATTAATTTAATTTTTATTTACAATGTTCAGGTACATTTGATGCGGCTGAAATCATGGCAAATGGGGGTAACGGTTTTTTGTTTTTTAATCATAAGCGAAGATTCCAGGATTGTGAAGTTTGTGCTAAATTAGAGCAATGATTTTAAACAACAATTTGATGAATTTTCATTGATTTGTTGTAAATAATCATTTCTCTAATTTAGCATAAGCTTCACAATCCTGGAATCCTTGCTTGTGATTAAAAATCAAATGATCGTTATCTCCATTTGCCATGATTTCAGTTATGTGAATTTGCACAAGCGATATTTTAAATTAAAGATTTGGGACGGAGAACTTGGTGACAATTTTAAGACATCTATTTAAGATCATATTTATGGTGAAGTATGTATTAAAGAAACATGTTCGATGGATTAAATAATACAAAATTTAATAGGTCTTTTTGTGATTTTTTGTTAGTATCAATCAATCAAAAGTAAAAATTCGGGGCGGAGTGGGGATAGCCACATCCGTTATCTCATCCCTTAGTGGTCTAATAGACATATGGGGACCCGAATAAAGTACTTTTGAATTTTCAAATTATATTTGAATTCATTTTTAAGCATGTTAAAGTACAACCATTTAAGCTTTTGTGTTAGTGGTCATTCAAGAAAATATTCATAAAATTTCAATGAAAAAATAAACCATTTAAGCTTTTGTGTTAGTTGTCATTCAAGAAAATATTCATAAAATCTCAATGAAAAAATATACTGTGCACAACAATTTTGATAATTGGACAAAAAATATATTGCACACAACAATTGATATGGACAAAAATATAGATCAATTTATTTTTGATATGTAGTTAAAAACATCGCAATGGAATACCATCTTCAACTATCCGTTCATGGTCACATATGGATAGTTTCCATTTTTTGGTTTTTAACTATTTTTTTGATGGAACTTGTATCAATTTTATTCGAGATGCACATACTAAATGACTATATTGACAACATATAACATCGGGTTCATAATCTTGAAAGTAGACATAATTTTTAGTCATATGCGTCTGCTGAAAAAAGTAGCCTTTTAAAATGATGGATCCTCTTTCGTATGTAAATCCGTTGTCGTTGTAGTCCTCCAATAATTTCATTTTTCCTTCAGTGCATCGCATCAAATAATATTTGACATTTTCGTCGTTGTCTACAGGTGCAATCACAGCGAAAACATCTCCTGTGCAAGTTATGATTGGTGTTAGCATATTTAAATGAATTGAATTGACTACTTATGGCGAAGGATTAGAATGAACAATTGATTAAAAAGTCAAAAACAAGTTTATTACCTTCTCTTACGAGATCTGAAATTCTATCGCCATCAGACGATATTGCTATTTCTTCTGATTCTAATTCTTCAACACTTGCCAGTGGCATTTTTCCTTTTGGATTAATCTCTGTGTGTCTCCAAGCTTTTACGTAGTTGTTTGTTATGTTTTCACAAACTTCTGTAGACTCGACATTTTCAATGCAAATATGACAAAAGCATGATTGCTTTCTACTGTCAAATGCAAACACGTTGTGAAATGATTTTGTTTGAATATAGTGAAGATCTCTAGTTCCATGTATGGTGCTAGCGTCATATGGTATTGATCTATTTATATCTTGGACCCCAACAAGCCAAAAAAACCTACACAATAAATAGTGTACATGTGTACTTAAATGTTAGTATATACATTTTTTTTAATTTTAAGAAATAATATAAATTAAAAAAATAGTGGACATACCTGCGCACGTCTTTTGATTGTTGATTATAATCATGGCTTAGATTTAATTGACACCATTGGACAACCTCTGCAGCTGAATGAAACCGTGCTGAAGAATAGTTCATTTGCCATCTTCGAAGTGCTCTTTTCACGCATGCTCCTGCACCATCATGCTCACCTTTTCCATGCCCAGTTTCAAAGAAATTCCAGCGATGTTTAATGTTCAGCGCTTTATGAAGTCGACATAACCAAAAAAATGATCGTGAAGATTTAAATTGACCCGCACATCCATCAGACCATATCCAATGCTCTTTGAATTTGACTTCGCGTTTTTTCAGTGAGTCATAGAAAATATTTTCTATACAATGTTGGACAAAATGTGTGTCGTGTGTACGATCATCGCTGATATAGAAGTGATATTCTTTAATCACATCTCGATTGTCACATGTGCTTTCAATGCCATCGATATCCTGTTGAGAATGTCTATATACAACATGGACAAATATCGAAACTTGGTCAGAGTGATAGTATTCACTCTGTATTTCGTTTTGTGCAGCAAATGTATAGTTTTCAGCAAAATCAACCACCGACAAAATTGTTCCGGGTGGAAAAATTTCACGAGACTGTTTGAATTGAAGATCTTGCCATCGTGCTCTATGTGAATGCTGGGTGTATTTATAAATTTCGTTTTTAAATTTTTTGAGAAAATCTGTGACGCATATCTTGTCTTCTAGCAAATCAATTCTTTTGGAACGTGAATCACTAGAACTTGTATTATAGTTGATGTATTCGTATCTCTTCCAATCAACATTTACATTTGACAACGATTGATCATTATCGATAGGGTATTTATTGTGGAATAACACCAAATTTCCACAATGATGACAATGTTTTCCATTGACACATTTCTTTGAATAAAATACTTCATCGTGATTTCTCTCACATAAAATTTGAGATATGAATTCACGTATCGTCGGCGGAGGTGGTGAATTTGTCCAAAACATTTTACCAAATTCAAGAAACGTGTCATAATATAACTGAAATTGCACATGATAACGGCAACAACATGTATCACGTATAGTTATAGGTCGAACATACCATGGTTTTTGTTGCACAAATGTAGTGATTGATATATTAATTCCACGATGATCTTCCTTGAATTTATTGAACAATTGTACTTGTGTCATGTCCATTATATGTTTTGGTTGGCTTTCATATACATTTCTTGATATTCTTTTGCGTATCACATCTCTTGCATTTGGTGAAACTCGAGCATGTTCCAACCAATATTCTCGTACAATATATTTAACCCCTGCTCCTAATCTATCTTTGTAAGGTTGTCTACAAATAATTGCCCAACAAGCAAGTTCATTATTTTCATCTATTTGCATTCTGAATTTGCTATGTTTGTATAATGTTTTTCTTGATGTTCCAACTGCTTTTGCTAGTTCTGTTGTCAAACGCTTTTGTTTAGTACTAGCTGAAAGAATTGCTGTATGAATTGCTTTACGTGCAGCACTGATATCTTTCTTCCTGGATTTTCCAAATTTTTTTATTGCATCGCCTATATTTTCCATCACATTTTGTTTCAATTTCGACTCTTTTGTTACTTTGTGAATACCCAATAACGATGTAGCACCTTCTAATTTCTTGGACACTAATAAACATCTCAAAATTTGTGCTTGTCCTGCTATTGAGTAATCTTTGAGAACTTCATCATAAAATTTTGTAGCACGATATCGTGCAACATGTATTGGTAGTTTTTCTCCATATTTGTCGCAATCAATGTCTTCTAACATTTCATCATCAATAGTAAAAGTACCTATACATCAAGTTAAATTTAATTTAACATATATCAAAAAATAAAATTCATTATAAAAAAATGAATTTGGAAAATATATGATATATACATACCAGGTTCAATTTCTGGATTTTGAACTTGATCTTCAATATTGATTTCATCGACATTAGCATGTAAATCACTATTTACATCTTCTACAATGTTCTTTTCAACTTCAATTTGTTCTTCTTGTACTCTATTTTCAATTTCCATTTCTTCAACATTGTCATGTAAATCTGTATTTATATCTTCAATAGTTCTCTCTTCCGTTTCAGCAACCCTTTGTTTTTTGGCAATATATCTGAGTTTTTGTTTCTCTCTATTATCATCATCATCACGTTTACGATCAGCTTTTCTTTTACGATTTCTCTTATTGCCCATGGTTGTTTAATCTATAGACGATAAATTAAAGAATCATGTTACTTTATAGTAAAAACAAATAAATTAAGATTTAAAAACATTTACGGAATTTATAAAAACATGAACTGAAATTTACTTTACCTTTTAAAAATTTTGTAAGAGTCTTTTGAAGAAGATTTCTTTGGAATTAACTTTCCTTTGAAAAAATTCTCTGAACAAAAATCTTCTTTGGAAAATAATAAAAACACCTTGTGCCAAGGAAGAAAATAAAACACGTTGTAAATAAATCTTTGATGTAAAATTCATTCCAAGAATACTTTTTTGAAAAAATATCTACGAAAAAAACCACTAGAAAAAAATACTTTCAATAAAAACTTATTTATAAATATATCTGGGAAAAAATCATTGTAAAGAAACAACTGTTTGAAAAAAACCCAATTTCAAAGAAATAAGAAGTATAAAATTACTTTGTAAAAAATCCTTTGCAAAATAAGATAACTATTTGAAAAAACTCCTTTCAAATAAATAAGAAGTGCAAAACTACTTTGGAAAAAAATCATTTGCAAAATACCTTAGCAAAACAACTATTTGAAAAAACCTCTTTCAATTAAATAAAAAGTGCAAAGCTACTTTGAAAAAAAAACATCCTTGCAAAGAACCTCCTTGCAAACATGTCTAAGAAAAGAAATATTTTGAAAAAACTCCTTGCAAATATCCCTTAAAAAAAACACTTTCAATGTGTCTTTTGGAAAAAAGAAGAAGAAACATACTTTGTAAAAATCTTTTTTTCAAAAAAATGTTTTCTTTGCAAATATACAACAAGAAAATAAATATTTGGAAAAAAATTCTTGCAAATATGCCTTAGAAATTTTTTTTTCTTCAATGTGTCTTTGGAAAAAAGAAGAAACATACCTTGTAAAAACCTCCTTTTGCAAAAAATGTCTTCTTTGTAAAAATGCAATAAAAAAGAGATATGTTGGAAAAACTCCTTCAATGTGCCTTTTGTAAAAAAGAAGAAGACATAGCTTGTAAAAACCTCCTTTTGCAAAAAATGTCTTCTTTGTAAAAATGCAATAAGAAAAGAGATAGTTTGGAAAAACTCCTTGCAAATATGCCTTAGAAAAAAAAACTCCTTCAATGTGCCTTTTGTGAAGAAGAAGAAGAAACATAGCTTGTAAAAATCTCATTTTGCAAAAAATGTCTTCTTTGTAAAAATGCAATAAGAAAAGAGATAGTTTGGAAAAACTCCTTGCAAATATGCCTTAGAAAAAAAAACTCCTTCAATGTGCCTTTTGTAAAGAAGAAGAAGAAACATACCTTGTAAAAACCTCCTTTTGCAAAAATTATCTCCTCCTTCCGAAATTAGTTTGACAAAAAAATGCGAAGTTCAAACATGCGAAAATAATGAATTAACTTTACGTTTATTTATATGAGTATAAATTTATTTATTTATTTATTTTTATTTTTATTTTTATTTTTTTTTTCCGGCCGACGTAATTTTTTTTCCGTTTAGTTATTCGACCGAATAACCTTCGCCATAAGTTACGGCGCCGTTACGAAAAACAGTTATTCGGCCGAATAATTATTCGGCCTAATAATTATTTCGGCCGAATAATTATTCGGCCGAATAATTATTTCGGCCGAATAATCTCTGAAACATGACCGATTCAGATCTCTGCAAAAATTTCAGGTTTCTCCATTTTCGGAAGGAGAAAACCACCTCTTACACAACAAAACGAATGTCGGACTTCATACCAGTAGATTCATCATTGAATTTACTTTACGAGGGTATAAATTTTGTTGTATATAGATAAGAACTGATATTTTTTAAGTTTTATATTTGTAACATGTGTCGAGTTATGATTCAGCTCTTTAAAAAAACAGCGAAAAGAAAAATCCATAACTTTGTAAATACAACACCAAAAAAATCGAAGAAAATGTGGGTCGATTCATTGACGTGTCTACTTCAAAAGGGTGGTCGTAGATTTTTTGATTTTATAGTGGATTGAGAGAAAAGTGGTGCAACAAAAAGGTTGTTGAAAATCG
This sequence comes from Larix kaempferi, assembly GCA_027924585.1. Lineage (NCBI taxonomy): Eukaryota > Viridiplantae > Streptophyta > Pinopsida > Pinales > Pinaceae > Larix > Larix kaempferi. The sequence continues at coordinate 30,566,997 of BSBM01000370.1, read as the reverse complement.
ATTTAGTTTCCCCATGGATCGACTTTAAAAAAATATAATAATTAGTATAGAGGTCCATTGGATGCAAACTTATAGTCAGACGTTAGTACATTGTGTGTAGATTGTCGTAGCATTTTCAGTTTTTGCAAAACACAAGTCTAACAACGATTTTAGTGGTGCAACAAATCATAACTCTTTTGTAGTCTTTTCATTTTATAAGAACACACTGTCAAACATTTGCGAAATCGACATATCAAATCTTAATAAAAAAAATTGAAAAAATTATGAGTAGAAAGCTAACATAATTCTACAAAAGTTTTCTTTTTACGGCAAAGTGAAATTTTAAATAAAAATATCACTTTTGTTCGCCCGAAGTTGGAAGACATGAAAAAAACAGAATTATTTTCTCACGAGACCCCCCAAAATAGACACCCATCTTCATTTTTTCACCCCATGGTAGTCAGTTAGTATATTCCGAGAGATACAAGTGGTTAATGATCATGCCCAACTAGCGAGGTCACAATTGAATTATAATTTCCATGGTAAGGAGATGAATAGAAGGACCATTTGCTTTAAATACCACCTTTTGAGAATTCCGGGGCATGAGGATGATCTCTATTAGGATAAAACCCCTAAAATCATGTGAAGTACTCATCATTTTAGCTATCCCTAAATAATATTTAGGTGGCACAACAACATTCAATTATATCGTTCACAATCACTACACATGCCACTAACTACACCATTGCATGATTGATAAAATTATTGCAAAGTGAAAATTATTCATTTTTGTGCAATTGAGGCCATCATTCTTAATTCATTGTGGGATCTTCAAATAAATTCCATGTACACACATTGAAACTTATTTAATAGTCATGATATGTTTCAATAACCCTTATGAGTCTATAAAATACATGTTATGGCCTTCAATCTTTTCTCTAATCAAGAGCACACCTGTAAATCCCTAGCCTTGGGAGGCTCCGGGCACCTCCACTGCATAATCACCTTGGTGGTCGCTAACCAACACAAACATACATTGGATGAGTTTGATGGCTAGCAAAGTTAGTTGTGAAGTGTCGAGCGCCCTTGCACGAAGTCAAGGTGAATTGTAGACATTGGAAACATGCATTAGTTGGATAGACCAAGAGAAGCTTGGAGGGAACATGGAGAGGTAGAGAAGGTTGTTGGAGACAAACTCATCCATAGGCATGCATGATGCATGACATAAAAAGTGGCAAGGATATCTGATTGGATTATATATGACTCGGGATAGGAACACCTACTAGGGAAACTTGTGATGGGCACATTTGGGTGCACCTATCAAGAACACTTAGGATTAATGAAGAAGTCTAGTGAGTAGTCCAAGAACAAATTTCAAAGGAAACATTAGATATTTTGGGCTCCTTGACAATAGGTCTGGGAAATTTCATCATAGCAAGTCAAGAACAATAGTTGTGACTGTGAATCTTGTAGTGGATTCTGGACATAGTATTGTTGCAGTTAATGGAGGTGGCCTTTGTAGCCACCTACCATCCTCTTTTCACTATTAAAATCCATAGATGACTTGTTTCCTAGGTGAAAGTAGTGGATCCTAGAGCACCAAAAAAGGTGCCCAATTTTATGAGGGTTTGGAAAAGGATGACTCATTTAATCAAAAGGATGAAATGTGTGATGGAGGGAGGACATTCTCTTCTCCACATTAATGTTGGTTCAGGAAGTTTACTATTCAAGATGAATGATAGTGGGAAAAGGAGGCACTGGTGCATGAGTGCCTTGAAGAACTTGTTGAGTTGCGGGTTGTGACTTGATAGGATTGAGGAAGAGATGAATAATTTTCCTTGGGAAGTAGTGATGTCAGTGCGAAATTAGTGGGCACTTGCTTGGAATAAGTAGGAAAATCCAATTATGAGTGGATAGATGAAGGTAGCAACTTGAAGTAAACCAAGAAAAAATATGCATTCGACCTAGATGGATCAAACTATAAAAAAGAACAAGTTTAGTTGGGTGGTTCTTTCCTACCTTTTTGCATTAAATATGCCTCGGGAACATTGCAAACACCGTTGGGTGGAGTGATCCCTTGGTGAGGTAGAGAATTCCTTGGAAACATTTGAGGATGATTATCAGGCTAACCTAGTGGTTATAGATGGCCAAAGTACTAGTGCAAACATGTCTCTTACTAAGAGGTATGATATTCTTTGGCTAGATCATTGCAATTAGTAAAATTTGGATAGGTTATTGGATCATTTTAGGGAAATGGATACAATGGACATTTTCCACCTTCTTCTCATTGATAGTTTCCTTTGGGAAACTTATTTCCTAGGAAGATTGGCGATGGATACTAAGTTTACAAGAAAAAATATTGATATCAATGAGGAAGTTGGACGTGTTGTACTAAAGAAGGGGACTTGATAGTTAAGGAAAGGTCAAAGACCTTCCTATTTTTGAGAAAGCTGTGCATTTTGATGCACTGAAAACAAAGAATTAGGTTTATGGTGGAATTGCACTAGCCATGGTTGCGAAGTTTAGAGATGAAATCACACACTAGGATGTGATCTGTCACACATATAATCATGCATTAAATGAGGCAGGCTATGTCTCATTCTTAAAGAAGAAAAGTTAAGTGTTGGTTCTAAGTTGTGAACGAAGGCATTCACCCAACATGGTTCTCAATTAAAGGACAATGGCATGGTTGAAGAACATGTTCACAGAGCCTTGCATGAGTTAAGTGATATTCTGCTTCATGAATATTGACAAGTTAAGCGTGACACATATGTTGGTTCAAAAGATTATAGAGTCTATAAGAGGTTGTTGAAACTCATCCACTAACCAAGGGGTTGATTAAATCAACATAGAAACAAGTCAATAAGAGGTACTACATGGAAAATATGGCAAAGGTGATTGAGGTACCTTTTTAACAATTTTGAGCAGGAGGTGGTGACCTTGCCTTAGTCCAGAAAATTTGTTTGAAAGAAGACTAAATTTTGGAAGAAAGTGGCTACTTTGAGCATGAGGATGTGCATACTCATGGGTCAAATATGATAGTTGGTTTGATCACTGTTATGTAGAATTTTGTCCTACGGATAAGCCAAAACTCTCTTAACTTTAAAGCAGACTTTAAACTAACTTTAAAGCAAGAAACAAGTCAAAACAAATGCTACCTTGGATCCCTAGATCTAACAAACATCTCAAGATTAAAATGCTAGAAAGAGTAGAAGAAGTTTAACTAACCTTCTATCCAGACGCTTGTTTTGTAGTTGCTCCAATCTCCAAGCCCTCACAAACGAACCTGTCAAAATGGAACCAAGACACAAGAATGCACTATTCTCTAGCAACCTGAAACATGAGTTAGAATCTAAATCTATGAAAGATACAAATCATATCATTAAAACAAAATTAACACAAATGATTTGGGAAAACAAGACAAGTTATTCCATTACAACTTGAAGAATACTTACAAAAGGTGCTTGATGTCCAAGCCAATCCTCCAACTCCAAGTGTCTTCTCCTCTAGCTATCTCCACAATGCTGTAAGACCATAAGTTTGGTACTCTCAAGAGTTCCTCCCCTTTTCCAATGGAATGCCTCTCTTTTATAGTGAATGGTGAGGTTAACCAACAAGAGAGATGGGTGGATCTAGGGAGAGATAAGTGGATCAGGGTTTCTAATCGAAGGAGATGAGTTGAGATCGAATCAGGGACCTCAATCTTCCATTATCTTCGAAAATCCAAAATCCCACAAGCCAAGGGAAAAAGGCTATTAAAAGAGTACCACGTTCTGCAAAGACTGCAGAACGCGGTATTGCCGCGTTTTGGGGAAAGAGCATAGCGCGGTAGTGTCTAGTACCGCATTTTGATAAACAAGCAAGGCGTGGTAGTGTGTGTAGATAAAGTCTTAGGTGGGTCAGAACTTGTCAGGGTAGATTCACCTTCAAGGTTGACTCATCATCTGTCTCTTCTGGATGGTTTAAAACAGTAGGGAAAGTGTCGTCAACTCGTTTTGTGATGGAGATGCGACACTGTGAAACATCGAGGTATAACAATCACGCAAATAGTTCAAAGCATGAGAGGCCTAATATATAGATGCATGGAAAATTGACTAAGTATGGAATCAATAGTAAGTCATAAGTGTGCAACACTTGGACAATTGCACAACCTTCTTAGTGGAGGTTGGGTTGCTGAAATAGTAGAAGTTAGTTGCAACAATAGTAGGTCATGTTCATAGAAAAAGGAAACAAACACGATAGTTGCATATATTAGACTTTATGGATAGATTAATTGGGAAAAGTTGCTTCATTCAAAATAAGTATTGGACAATGAGCAGCTGCACAAGTATTCTGGTACAGACAATGTGGAGCACTTGGAGAAGCCAACATCAGAAGGATGCATGAGTATGGGAAACAAAATTGGAGGATAGTAGATGATTTTGGATTTTGTTTGATCCTAAATGGATCAATATATACATTGTAATATATTTTTTTGCTTTCTAGGTGGAATGATTGGAGGAAATGGCTTGCAGGGCCCATTTTAGGGGTAGGTCTCACTTTGTAGATTTGGGGTGCAAAACCTTTTGGGGTCTATTTGAGGGCTTAAACAATTTTTTTTGGGGTCAAAATTTCATCGCTTGGGAAACACCCCTTGACACTATTCTACACTATGAGACCTTTCTAATAGTCTAAGAATCATCTCAATTGGAGTTCGTATGAGGAAGTTATGCCTCCCGCAATTTGACCTATCCAGTTGAATACCATGGTACCGATTGGATTCCACGTCAACTCTCATTTCTCAAACATGTAGAGCTAGTCACATGTGGAATTTAAATATAATTCTATAAGGTATAAAAACCTAACCATAATCATTTTTTGAGGCATGCAAAAACCCTAGAAATAACCCTAGATGGCTATCGGGGTATGTTAAATATCGGGCCATTAGGAAAAGAGAGGGTTCCATTCCTATGATGTTATTGTATTGTTCCATAGCTGAGCAACATCACATGATTGGATATTAGAGTAGGAAAGAGGAGGTAGGAGATATTGTAGCAGCCATTCTGGTTGTAGAGTCATAGGTAACTCATTAGAGAGTGACTTTTCCTTTGTATTTTCCATCTATATAAAAGAACAAGGCACAATCCTCATTTTTTACTGCGTTTTTAAACATAGTGGGTTTCCTAGGGTAAATATTGTGTGGATTGTGTATTTATTTTCTCTAGTTATTTTTATTTTAGTTCCAGTTTATTTAGCATTCAGTGGAAATAATCTAATAAAAAGAACTAAGTTGTAAGATCCATTGTGACAAATTGTTCTGGTGGAATATCGATAAAAAATTACAAATCATATTGGTATCAAAGAAGTTTTCTTGGGTTCTATGGGGAATTGAAATATGTAGTGGCAAAATAAAGAAAAAGTCTTCAATCCCTAGCCACGGAGGATGATTCTGGTGAAGAAGTGGCATGAAAATATGGGAAACGACTTACAAATCTAGAAATACAAGTCACCAATATCTCACGCAACATGTCAATCCTCATGCCAGATTTCAAGAGCAAGTTTGGACCTTTTGGTGATTTTGGAGGCTTTAAATCAGAGATCGGATCAGAGGGGAAATCAGAAGATAAAATCAACCCAAAAAAGGAGTCGAGGAAAGAGCCTGAGAAAGAGAAACCAATTTCTAGTGCCATTACCCCTTCCCAATATTTATTAAGATGGAAACATAAATCAATATCAAGTCATACCAAGGTGATATTGATGCTTTAAAGTTGAGTCATTGGTTGCATCAATTACAGTTCTATTTTGGTATCCATAAAATACATCAGGAGTAGAAAATTTCATTTGCTTGACTAAAATTAGAGGGTATTACACCAAAATCTTGTCATCATGAGTTATGTGTCCTCTATTTTCCCTAGTTCCTAAAGAACTTAGGCCAAATGATTGAAAGAAGGGTTGTTGTTTCTCTTTTTACCTTTTGTTGTCACCCTTACGCACCTTGCTCATTGACAAGGTGCGTCATACCTTTGGTGACGCACTCTGCACATTGATAGAGCGCATTAGTGACACATGTTGCTTATGTACAAGGTGCGTCACTTTCCAAAGACACGATTTTACTATGTGCAAAGTGTGGCACTATTGGTTTAAAAGGATAAAGAGAAACTTCGAGCGGCTTCTAGAACCCTTGGTTATGTGGAGACTTATCCCTATGAACTAGTAAAGGTGGAACTCGATCCCCTTACCTAATGGGATGATCCCTTAAGCTTATCCCACAAATACTCAACCTCTCTTATCCCTTTAGGCCTATAAATACAAAGCCCCTCTCCATGGCTAAGGAGGAGAAATATAGAGCACTTAAATGCTGGTGGAATTATGCTAGAGTTGGTTCCCTTTCATCTATTAGGAGGCAAAAGCTTGGTTCTTTGAGGCTAGGATCATTTGGAAGGAGTTATAATGTCAAAGCTCGGTTGTAACGTCTCTCTATGTACTTATTATAATTACATTAATGCAGATTATTTCCATAAACATATTATTATTGTAAGATCTTTATAATTGGATTCTTTGACTGCTAGTTTAGATTGATCTATGTTTATATGCTATTAGTACTTGCTTGTTTCCACTTGTCGTATATTGTTTTGCAGCTGAAGATATGGAGATCTAGATATCAAGAGCTACATCAAGCAAGGAGATAGTACTGCGGTCATAAGGTGAGTTATCTTCTGATACCCTTTGTAATTTGATCAATCTAGGGAAATAATTTGTATTGTTTACTACTTTTGTTCTAGATCCGAACCATTTGGACTAGGGAGATCAGTTAGTGTTCGCACTGAAGGATTGTCCACAAACAAAATTGGTGACCATACTGGGAAGAAAGAGACCACAATGGATCCATATCCAAACCGTTTCAACTCCCCTCTACGTCACTTGGTTAGTTGGTCCTTTAGATTTGCGAGGAGCCCCTCGCACTAGTTGAACACAGTAGGCACCATACACTCAATGGAATACACCATATGGGCCTTGGTGGCCTGATCCAGGGCCCTACTTCCCGCTACCCACTCGATGGTAAACAATACAGTCCTCAAAGGACGGTCCCTCATATATTTTATGGGGATTTTTCCACCCAACATCTACATGCCTGGAGTGCATAACTGTGCTATGAGATTCTCAGTGGATTGATTGTGTGAAGAACCTGCAATAATTAATTAATGAAAATACACAAGATATCAAAAATAATAGAACTCAGAATCACTTTTATATTGATCACGAGCCACTTCGAGGGGGCAACCTCCTTTGAGCAAGCTCAATACAATTAACTTCATCGTGCCTTCATAGGCCTCAACACACACTTATATACTAAGTCTAGGTGCCAATACCATGGGTCAATACCATGTGTCAATACAAACCATGGGCCAATACAAAATATAGATCAACAATTATTACGGGTCCAAACCATGGGCCAATACAAACTATGGATCAACAAAACTATGGGCGACTTACAAAGCATATGCGCCAACAACAATAACACAAACTATGGATCAACAAATACTACGGGACGACTTACAAAGCATATGTGTCCAACAAAAATATACTAACAAAGTAAAGACATGGGTTCCTAACATCCCCTCTCCCTTAGAAAAAGCTTTGTCCTCAAAGCTTTAGATGTGGAAATTGATGCAGAATCTGAAGGAGTGGGTCCCCTGTAGCATACTCGGGTTGCATTCCGGGCCACTGGCGCCTTTTGAGTTTCATGTAGGATTGCATGGAAGGCTGTAGACGAAGAAGAACCATATCAACGACGTGAAAAGTGCACGTAAAACGGTGCTGATCGGCTTGTTGTTTCAATCGAATTCTTGCCATGTGAAGATTGTCCTGCAGAATGAGAAGAAGCTGATCGCGGTTTCGAAGAATTGAGTCAATTGCTTGAACTGGGGAGCTGCTGAAGGTGTATGGAAGAAGAACTGGTGGTGCCTATCCAGAGACTGCTTCATATGGTGTCCTTTTAGATGTGGTACTATACCACTAGAGCGCTTCCAGGAAATCCATAGAAATAGTTGTCCAAATCTATGTAGGTATCAGCAAGGGTTCAAGCAGTCCCGAAAGGAGGGTCGTTTCACCCTTGTTGACCTGGAAAGTATCACAGTCAACCACCATCTATTGAATTGTCATTTTCAATCCCTGCCAAAAGAAGTTACATTGTTGTTGGTCATACTTTTTGAGGAACCCAGAGTGCCCTGCTGATGAAGAAGCATGGAGTTCATAGAAGAGATAGCCCCGTTGAATAGATTGCAACCAATTTGGAACAAGTAGAGAAATAGCTGTAAGAGAAACAGGGTCATCAAATGTGCGAGAAGGAGCATCTGCCACGATATTGTCCTTACCCTTTTGGGAAGTGGTCGGATAGTCATAACCCATGAGTTGGAGAACCCATTTCAGGTGTGCTAGGGAGGAGACCCATTGTTCCAGGAAAGTTTCCAGACTTTGGAGATCAATCTTGATGCAGAAATAATTCCCCAATAGGGATGGATGCCACTTCTGTACTGCATGCAAAATAGCCATCATGTCCTGCTGAGATGTAGATGCGGAAAAATGCTTACCGAAAAGGTCTCGTGAAGGCGGAAATCCCACTGGTGCAACAAAGACACCTGCATATCTATCCAAGGAAGTAGTGGAGACCGTTGGTGGGTGCATCTGAAGGGAATGGAGCTGAGCAATGACACCATGTGAATTCTTCTTAAGGATCTTTTCCAAGCGATGTGAACTGATGATGCAGAGAGACCTTGGTTGTAAGCCCATAAATTTGTGTTGTGTCCCATTGACTGAAAACTGCATCCAAAGTTCATCAAAATACCATAAGATGGGGCGAAGTGTGCGTAACCATTGAATGCTCAAAACTACATCACATACACCTAAGGACAAGGAAAACATGTCAGAGCGCAGGTTATAATATTCCATAGAGATACACACATTATGACACTTCCCCTTGCAAGGTAAGGTGCCCCCATTGGCAACCATGACTTAAAAGTTGGAACAAGGATGGACAAAACAATAAGCCTGTTTGGCAATCCGAGGGTCAATGAAGTTATGAGTGCTACCGGAATCAATGAGTATGGTAAGAGGGAGCTTCTTGAAGTATCCCCCTGATCGGCATTGTTTGTGGGGTGGTGACGCCAGTTACAGCATGGAGAGAGATATCGGGTGGGTCGTCTTGAGATGGGGTGTCAACAGGTGGGTGATGAATGTCGACCTGAACATCTACTGTATCTGGAGCTTCTTCACCAAGTTCTGAGGTAGGCAGAGAATCCACATCCAAGAGATAGAGCTTTTTTTGAACACATCTATGTCCCTGAGTGAATTTCTCATCACAATTATAACAAAGCCCTTTTTCTCGGTGTGCCTGCATCTCTGTTTCAGACAAATGCTTGATAGGAGTTGTTCGAGGAGCAGGCGTGATGGGAGGTCGTTGGGAACCCATATTTCTGAAGGGAACAAAGGTGGGTTTGGAGCGTTGTTAAGCTGCGATCTTGTCCTCTGCCAACTTAGCCAACCCTAGGACTTCCATCATTGTGTTGGGACAGAACATTTTGACTTCTGAGCGGATTTCATCCTTGAGACCACTGATAAAACAACTCCTGTAGAATTCATCAGACAAACCTTCTGTGTGATTGGCCAGTTTCTCAAATTCTGTCTGATACTCTCTCACTGTGCCAATTTGGTGAAGTTTAGTGAGTGCTCCTGTGAATTCATCAAAATCACTAGGACCAAATCGTGGCAAAAGGAGTTGGCAAAAATCTGTCTAGTTTGGCTCAGGATGAGCTTTGATGTACCAATGGTACCATTGAAGGGCTTCCCATTCCAAATGAAAGGATGCAAGTGGAGATTTCTGGACATCAAAAATATTATGCAGACTAAAATATTGTTCTGCTCGGTATATCCATCTAGTCGGATCAGTACCATTGAAGTGAGGAAAATCAAGCTTTGACCCACGAAAATTGTTGGAAGAAGAGAACCTAGTGGCTGCAGAAGATTCTGGTTGTCGGTTATTGTTCATGGTTGAATGCTGAAGATGGAGGATAAGAAATTTTTCATCCAGATATTGGAGTTTGGTTTGGATGGCTGAAAGTGCTTCCTCCATGGTTTTTGCTCCTGTGTGAGTGACAACCATAACCAGGAATTTTTTTATTTTTTATTTTTTTGGGGGGGGGATGGATAGAAAAACACAAACACAAGAAGTTATGGCAAACCCTAAAAATATACAAATGTGGGATTTCTGGTCTTGGGAAGTGGAATTTGGGATAGGGTCTTTAGGAATGAAATATGCAAAATGGGATTGCAGGGATATCAGTGAAGTTTCAGGGAAAACAGAATTGAAACAAGGGAGATATGGCCGAAAAATTTAAGGGAAAACAGAGTTGAAACAAGGGAGATATGGCCGAAAAACATAATTATATATATATATATATATATATATATATATTTATTTATTTATTTTTATTTTTATTTATTTTTATTTTTATTTTTTATTTTTTTTATTTTTTTTATTTTTATTTTTTTTATTTTTTTTTTTATTTTTATTTATTTATTTATTTATTTTTTTTTTTTTTTTCAGAAATGGATTGGCAATAGTGGCACGGAAGGGATCCGCAACAGATGGATTTGCAACGGCGCGGAAGGGATCGAAAATGGATGGATCTGAAACGGCGACTGGATCTGGAACGACTTTCAAAATAGATTTGAAACGGATGGATCTGGAGCGGAAGTGATCGGTAATAGTTCAGCTGAAAATAGATATGGACCCCAGGTATGTACAGCTTCCTAACAGTTTAGGTGTTTTACTCGGCCACCAATGATGTCTGACGGCTTGCATATTGGGGCAATACCCCTCACTCCACAGCTCAGGTAAAACTGATAACCGCTTTGCCACAAACGACAGCTCTTGGTTTACCTCACGGGTGGGAACTAGTCAATCAGGTAGGGGTCGTTTCCCTTTTCGCTGGTAGGTCCTCTCAATGGGCCAGCTACTTTGGGGTTCCTGTGGTACTCCTCACAATGATTTTTAGGGATTATGCCCAAGTACTTCCCACAGTTAAGCGGATAGGGATGATTCCCAAATCTGAAGCTGCAACAGATGCGAAAAACAAAATTGGCAGAAATTCCACCCAACAAGCCCAAGAAAGTGCTTTGATACCAGATGTGAAGAACCTGCAATAATTAATTAATGCAAATACACAAGATATAAGAAATAATAGAACTCAGAATCACTTTTATATTGATCATGAGCCACTTCGAGGGGGAAACCTCCTTTGAGAAAGCTCAATACAATTAACTTCACCGTGCCTTCATAGGCCTCAACACACACTTATATACTAAGTCTAGGTGCCAATACCATGGGTCAATACCATGTGTCAATACAAACCATGGGCCAATAAAAATATAGATCAACAATTATTACGGGTCAAAACCATGGGCCAATACAAACTATGGATCAACAAAACTATGGGCGACTTACAAAGCATATGCGCCAACAACAATAACACAAACTATGGATCAACAAATACTACGGGACGACTTACAAATCATATGTGTCCAACAACAATATACTAACAAAGTAAAGACATGGGTTCCTAACAGATCACTACCCCTAGGTCTGGATAGTGAAACCGGGGGCCCACACCTGGATAATCCTGTCAAAAAGTATATGTACTCAACGTCCAAAGTGAGGATATGTGCCCCTACTCTGAAATACTGTTGATATGGGTCCCATAGCCGAATCAAGTAGTCTAGCAATTGTATTTGGAATCTCATTCCTTGGACATGAAATAATTTGAGTAACCCACACTCCCTTAAATAATTATCGAATTGAGGATCATTTTTGGCTTGTACATCCTCTAATTCATGCTCATGCTCTTTTCACTGCACCATTTTGATGGCTAAACCCTGCATAAACACCAAAATAATGGACATTATATAATTTTCATTGCTTCAAAGTTTGTTTTTTGGGCCCCATTCCCAAGTTTGTGGGTCAAGTTGTGTTGATGCACCCTGTCTTTTCAGACAAGGCGTCAATGACGCACTTTTCCCATAGGGAAGGCACGTCACTCTTGAGTGATGCACTTCCAGAAAGGGGAAAGCGCATCACCTAGGGCACGCAATTCCCCCTTTATAATGAGTCCAAAACCCCCAAAAAATTGCATTAAAAACAAAATTTTAACCATCAAAACAAAGAGAATGAGGTCTAGAGTTACTTGGAACTGCCAGGAAGCTAAATGACTGACCGAGGCTCCCACAATCGTCGTTGGAAGATCGAGCTCCAAAGAGGTTTTTTCTGACTATTCAACTTGGTAAAAAGGAAATGGTAAATAATTTTTACTTTTCACCCTTTTTATATAAAAATGGAATATTCCCTTTTTTATTTTTGTTATTTCATGGGTTTTTTTACTATAGTTGATCCCATTTTTATATTTTAAAACCTTATGATGGATCCTAACTTGCTTCCTGAGTTTGCAGGTAGAGGAAAGTGGTCTTTTGAGTATGATAGTAACCATCGTTGACTTTTCATACTCCTTATCAGGTGTGAAAAAGGCCTTAGAGCATTTTTATACCATTATCACGCTCATTAAAACTAAGTATTAAAGGTATTGAGTTGAATCTTTGTTCCTTCTCGTGTTGGTAAATACATGAGAATAATCCACTGAGTTATCTTTTTGCTCTTTTTTGAGCTTGTAAAAATCCTACGAAAAAGGAACCCCCTTAGAGTTCTCCTTTAAGCTCTTTTTAGACTCCGTAAATAGGAAAATATTGGTGTCATGTTTCCATTCTGTCAGCACCATGAAGAAGATCGAACCCCATGGATCCTAGTGACAGATTGGATTAATTAATTAATGAGGGGTTAAGATGCGACAATTAATTAATTAGGAGTGTGCATTTAAATTTATACATAGTTTGCTACCTACTTGGAATAAATAATTATGGAGCATTTAATATTATTGGTGCAATTAATATTTTTATTTGTTATGCTGAATAAATGAAGAAATTTTTCCACCAATTCGAATTAGTGGACAAGGTTGGAGGAATTACTTGTAGTAGAAGTCAAGTAAGAACTAGAGTCCAAAAATGATACCAAAAATGAGAAAAGAAGAATATTTCAGGAAAAGCAGGATAAATACAGAAAGCAGGAAAGTATGAAAAGCAAGAAAGTTCAGAAAAGAAGGAAAGTCAGAAAAAGAGGAAAAAGAAGGAAAGCCAAAGAAAAGCAAAGCAAAGCAAAGCAAAGCAAAGCAAGCAAAGCAAGGAAAGTATGTCCACTCATGGGTGAACTATTATCATAGGTCACCAAGACAAGTAATTTGCTCAACAGGTCAACATGAATTCTATAAAAGAATGATTCCAACTGCATTTCACATATTTTGCTAGTGTGAGAAATTTTATGAATGCATTTGTGCATCCAGGACTTGGGAGGTGTGCCCCTAGTCAAGCATGGGAGATGTGCCCTAACTTTCTGTGAGAGGATGATGGCATCCATCCATTATAAATGAGTGTATTTGCAGGTACTAAATATGAACAGGTCGAATTAGAAGTTCAGAAACATCTTCACCAAAGTCAGAGATCGAATCCTTGTTGACTCAAACCCAGTCAATAGGGGTTCCCATCATTGTCAACACCAACCCACCGCGATCTCCCTGAGCACCGGTCCGGATAGGTTTTACCCTGCCCAGCAACACCTGCAGAGCAGATGAGGTCTCACTCGAGGCGATTAAGGGAGAGTGTAAGAAACCATGTTTCCGCCGAATGAAGGAGGATGTTGCGACATCTGCTTACTTAACTTATCGCAGCATTCAAAGTAGATCTATACATTCATGATTAACATTATTCGTATTCATAGCATTATTCAACAGAAGCATTCATTGCAACAAATATAACATTGGAGTATTAATTGCAGTAAGAAATCATTGCAACATGTATTAACAGAGAAGGTACACAAGGAATTTCACCAAACAGTTCCGTCATGTCATATTACTTCAGAAAAAACCCCGATACAACATCTCTGCAAAACCAACTCTCAGAAGTATCACTTGATCTCACATACGAACTCAAATATGCGCATAAACAACATCCACGGATTGTGCTCGGCTTAGCTCTGAAGTTCCAACCGTTATCTGACACATATGACTCTTTGACTATAAATAGGCTTCCGCCTTTACAATGCTTGTCCACTTACTAACAACTTCCTAACTGACTCCTGGACAAATGACCAAAATCTAACTGACACGGTCCAAATGACCCAAAAACCCGCTTACTGCGGTACAAACAACTCAAATTTACATCTCATATGGTCCACTGACCCAAAAAACTGCATATTGCGGTACAAATGACTCAAAAATACATAAAATAGTCTATTCCTCTGCCTTCCGCGACCTCTTCTGACGTGTCGCAGCATCGACGATGCTGAAATTCTTCCTTACCAAACCGCTTGCCAATAGGCCCCCAACACAATATTGTGGCTTGCCTTGTAGCCACATCAACTGGATATGGTGAACCCTGTGGTATTCACTTTGAAATCTTCATACTGCTGCACGACTGTCATCACCATTTGTTTGAGTTCCGTATCCACCACCTGACTGTCGATCACATCTTCTGCGGATGGATGTGCAGTGAGCTTTTCTGTTACCTGTTAATGACCCTTTTGTATTTCCTGAAGTGCTTCGCCTACCTTGGTCATGAACTGGCCCCCTATATCCTGAAACTGCTCCAACTGCGGAGCATGCTTCTTCTGGCGCTCATCAGCCTTGGTAACCCATTGCTGCAATTCTTTTAAGTCCTGAGACTTGGCGACTTGTTCCATTGGTGGCATTGTGCGCATGGCTACCTTGAGTGTCACCAACTATCCCTCTGCGTACTGCCGATATTTGATCAACTATTCAACCTGCTCATCCTAGAGAATGTGGCTCTAAAACTATATGGTATCAGTTGTGAGTGTTGTCACAGTTTTTTCCAACTCCTCCAGCTGAGTTGCTACTTCCTCAATCGCCCTTTTTCTGTCATCAACTTCAACTTGAGGCATACCAAGATTCACCTGAGCCTTCAACTCTTGATTCTCCTGCCGCAACTGTACAATGGCAGCTCCCAGTCGCTGCACCCATTGGAGCACATCCACCTCTTTAGTGGATTCTAGCACATGCTGATAAACTTCCGTGATGGCCCGGTCGACCTGTACGTTGTCATCCCACATACGAGCCTTCTCTGCAATAAGGAAATCGTGTTCCTTTTTCAGGCCTTCGATTTCGCGTGCCTTATCATCCTGTTCTTCCTTAATGTGTTCTTTGAGTTCATCCACAGCCTGTCGGGATGAAGCAGCCCTGCTGGTCAATTCTTCAATAGTGTGCTTCGCATTGACCTCACTCGCCTGCAGTTGTACACACATACCACTGATCTACCGCAGTCGGTATTTCATTTCCCGGCTAGTATTTGCCTGCATAGTGGTCAAACCTTCCGTGGGTAAGGCATTCACGTTGATGGTCACCGTCTTCAGTTGCTGCAGCACAGCGTTGGTAGCTTCGTCTTCAGCCACAATCGCAACCAGGGGAATCTCCACATTCCTCACCCGTAGCTCAGTGCTGATTGTGCTAACTTGTGGTGCCGCTGCATCATCTGGTGCCCTGTGCGAAACCATGTCATAAACAAAGTCCACACAAGTAGTGAGCGTGTGGAATACTTCATTTGTCGCCCTTATCATTTTCTGAGCTACTGGGTTGGATGCATCAGTGATTTCGTGTATCAGTCGACCCAACTGTGCTTCCGTGGCTAGGGGAATCCCACTAATTATTGCCGAGTCTTAGTGTCCTTTTCGTCCATGCTCTTCCAAGGTACGTTCACTATCGTCAGCCATCGATGTTTTGATGGACTCTTGATCGGAATCATGAGGACTGGGTGGGTCCTGTGCCGATATACGATCATCTGGACCCTTCGCCATCCCACCAGCCTCAATCTCGGCCAACATCACAGATTCACACCATTCCGCTGGCCAGTCATTCACGATAGCCTCCAATGCTTCAGCTATTAACTTATAAGGGGTCATCAGCCATTGCTGACCGGGGTCACGCCTTGCCTGCACATAAATAGTGTGCGGTTGAACCGCAAACTCCATGAGTGGCTTAAATCTTGCCGCAGTTTCTTCGGATATCTGCGGTACCTTTGTCGCGGCATTGCAAAGCATCTCCCAGTAGAGCCAAAATATCAATTGGCAATCTCAGAGTCGTTCAGGTTCCCGTACATACCATAAGTTCTTATAGCGCACACCCTGCCACTTCTTTGTAGCCTCAACTTCCATGCCCTGGTACACGTCGGGCTCCTTCCATGCCACAAATGCAATTAAGAGTAGCATCCAGCTATACAAAAATGAACCCTTACCGGCCTGAACGACCGCAACATCCACTGCTAATTGATTCAAGAGAAACAAGGACCAATTCATTTGGATTCCCTCCGCACATTGTACTGCACATGCGACAAGCCCTGAGTTGCACTGGTTAGGGAGACCTCCTCGGATCATTTTGCAGGATAAGATCTTGGTGCCGGTGAGTACCACCTGGTCATTGATACTACTGGTGTGACACCCACGACCATCTGTTACCAAGCCATACTTCTTTACGAGCTGTCCCGCCCGCTTCTTGTAATTCCCCTTCCCTTGGAAGAATTGCGATGGGTCGACCCCATCTTTAGGAAACCCGGTAATGTGCAAAATTAAATCAACAGTGACCGAAATTTCGTTGTCCAGCCACAATGAACCGCCTTGGAAGCATGCAAGCAACTGCTTCACGCACGCATTAACTTCCGCCAGTTGCCCAAAATGTGGCATGTTAATAAGCCCTAATAAGCCGACTTGCTTTAATCCGCATGCCCAGTCCTGGACAATCGGTGTCGTGGTAAGGCATGACCTGGGAACATATGAGGTCGATGCAATGTCGGGTTGGGCCACCATATCGTGATCATCATAGTGGAGGCGCATCAACGCCGGCCCAATATCAATAGGGCACTCCATTCCGGCAGGGAGTGCAGGCATCTTCACACCATACTTCTGCTTCAGGTTCAGCTTGCGTGGGGTTACATCTGGCCGACTGGGAGGGATATACCGAGGGATGTCAACAGCTGACAGTCCCTCCCATGGGGCAGATTCATCAACGCGACGAATGGACTGCCTGGCCTGCACCTAAGCTTCACCAGCCACCCCGACGGACGATCTCAGTTGCCTCTTACTCTGCGAGGACTCAGAATGCTATCCCTCTCAAGGATTCTTGACGACGACTGATGCTCCTACTGGCATATTTGCGACCTCTGCCACAAGATTGATTGTTCCCGCAAATGCAACTTCTTCTTCAATTGCAATCCCGGTGAAAGGAGACTCTACCTCGCTACTAATCTCCACCATTTTTAGCTCTCGTGGCATACCTTACCCAACACTTACAACGGAGAGCTCCTTCGACGTAGCATCACTCTGCAAGTTCAATTGAATCTTTCCCAACACACTACTCTGCTCACCGAGCGTATGCTTATACTCGTCGGCTTTGCGCAGGGACTTAACAACAAAAATCTCGGTGCCTTTCGACCAACTTCTACCCAGTTTTATAGCTTCCAGCCAAATCCTCCATAATCATCACGAAATCATGCATTAATTCAACCAAAATCCTGTATTAATGATGCAAATCCGCCGTTGATCCTGTCAATCGATCGGCCGGATCCGCCATTAATGCCCATCATTTGAACATGCGCCATTAATTAACTATTTAACTTTTGGCATTTATTGCTGATTTGACCCGGTCGTAATGCTGCCACTTGTCATAGACCGCTCCAAACTTGTAGCCAAAGCTCTCTACTTCCACATTCCATCCCTGTTGGTGCGCCATCCTGCCACCAATGAATCTATACTTGTTTTTTTTCTTTTTTCGATGCGACTCAGGCATCGCGCTGTTCCAAGCCCAACCGATAGGGTTTCAACATGCTACCATTAATCAACTTGGGGAGCATCACCCCATTCAACTGACGCAATTGTACCGCTCTTCCTGAAGTAATGCTACTAATGCGATATGGACCAAGCCAATGCATCTGCAATTTTCTAGGATGTTTCATCCCCTCGCAACTCAGCCGCAGTATACCATGATCGTGGCATCTCATCCAACATATGGATAAAAGCATGGACCCATTCGTCTTGTGGTCACGATACCCATAACCGCTGACACTCCATTAAGTGACCACCAGGATCGTTCCGACCATCGTACTTTCTAGTGTGGTAGACCTCAGTATCGCTAAAGCGTACCATCATCAATGTTCTGCATTTCGACCATCCATCAATTGATGCCTTGTGTGTAACCCATCAGCGTGCTGGAGCAGCCTTCAGTGCTTCGTTCAATGCCAGCAACCGCTGTGGTTCCGAAACTCGTTCCTCGAACTCTGTCAGACAATCAAATAAACTAGGTAATCCTTCATATATTGGTAGTGTAACTGTTTCAGTTGCGACACAACATAATGACTGTGTAATCATCCCGCACTTATGGAGCGAGACCTCGTGCAAGCGGTTCTGCCAATATTCTAGTGCATCATCAGAGTCAGAAGACGAAGAGCTGTCACTGCGCCATCCTAGCTCACCGTTGGAATACAGATGGATATAATATTCAGAAATATTGAATGCATGGTCCCATCTGCTTGGATTGTCATCCTTTACTGGCTCTATGTAGTGGCGTCCTTCAGCTGGGTCCAACAGGGTGATAACTTTGAGATCATGATTTTCAAAAGTCATCATCCATCGCTTGAAGTTGATGACAACTCCACTATCATTAGCCCAATCCCCAGTCGATATGGATAAGAGCTTCCTCCCTCGACTATGTCTATTACATCAAAGTCGGCATATGTTTTCATTCCCTCAATGTCCACCACCATTCGTGGAACTCTCCCAATTGGTGTCACCTTAGCGTGATTAGCTAACCGGAGCTGTACAGGAGACCAACTCAATGGGGGGCTCCCCATCTTTTTCCAAGTCTGCTTAGTTAGGATGTTGACATGCGAACCAAGGTCCAGAATAACCGAATCAACATCGTAGTTGCCAATTTGAATATTCATCCACATTTCCTTACCTGTCTTCTGTCATTGTAGGGAATTAACCGCGACCTCTTATCGATCCTGGGCTGGTCATCGCAACAAAGCTTCAATTGTAGCAAGAGTGTTGGGATCTCTTGCCAGGGACAAACAATGTTCCAAAAATGCTCGAAGTGTGCTGGACCGCTGCGACGGGTCGGCTTTTGAAGTAGCATCAAAAGTAGAGGGCATGTCATACACAATAGCTTTACCTCGGTCGTTTTCTAGTGCATCAATGTCAAATGAGACCTTCTTTTTTTTGGCTAATCGGATCATTGAACTATCCACACCAGTTGTCTTTCCTCCTCGAGTGACCACAGCAATAGAAGCATCTTGCGGTCTTGGCTCTGTAGAAATTTTCACGATATTCTCACCTTGGGTCTGGTTCAGCGACGGATTCTCGGGTGGGTTCACATTCTGATTCTGATTCGGCCGCATATTTTGGTTTTGCACTAGTTGCGGCACTTGGTTCTGGGCATGCTGTTGTGCCTGGGGCTGATCTGCAAGTAGGGATTATTTTTTGCTTTCCATTGTGCAATCAATTGTGGACAATTCTCAACCGTGTGATCGTTAACAAAACAGAACGTACACTAGTTCTGCAGTAGTGGATAGTCTCGCTGCTGGTGTCCCCATTCTGCATAGTGATAGCATTGAACAGGTCCGCGACCACCTCATCCTCCTCCATGACCAAATCCTCCACCACGTCCTCCCCGGTATCCTCCCCGGAATCCTCCCTGTTGTTGGTACTGTGGTTGGTTGAACTATTGCTGCATTGGTGCTGGTTGCATTCCTTTCCCTTACTGTGCATACTATGGTTGCTGTACATACTGTGGCTGCTGTGGAGCCATCTGGATTGGATCATATTATGGCATGAACTGCGGTGGTTGCTGCTGCTGCAGTACAAACTGCATTTGCGGTTGAGGTAGCGGCTAGGCTACCTGTGGTTGCTGTTGTTGTACGGCACGTTGGTCGTCCTTTACATAGAACGCATCACACATTCTCTCTTGTATCAACCCATATGCACGGAAATCCTTGTCATTGTGACCCAATGATTTGCAAAATGTACAATAAAGATTCCTCGGGGTTGTGACCATTTTCTGCATATATGGGAAATTGTCATGGCTGTGCCCATATACATGGAAGATGCGACACCACGACATGTTGCCACCATTCAACGGATTTGGCGCTCCTGAAACCAAATAATTGCGGAAGTCTGGGAAATTGTCCTTCGTATGCCCTTCTCCTCGACATCGCGTACACCATACTTCTTCGTGCTTCTCCTTGCCCTTCGTCAAATCTTGCAGTTGTATGGTCAAGTTAGCGAGCTGTGTTTGTATCTGTGACATCCCGGCTGTATTTTCTCTAATTGGTGATGCCTCCAATCGCATTGCAATCTCTAGTGCTTCACTGGGCGTCGAGATGTTTTGTTACATCAATGGTAGCCGAATATGTGGTAGCAGTGTTGCAATGAACCATTCTTTATGTTGGACAACGCTCATATAAAAACTAACCCTTGCCATCAGTGTCTTGAATTGCTGGTCGAAATCCCATTCCGTCTCATTGGGATACTGCTTAATTTCTTTCAATTCCGTAATATATTGAGCCTCAAACTTGGGCTTTCTGAATTCTGCAATCATCCCATCCCAAATCTCATCCAGCTCCTTCTCTGGGGCTCCTGTAGGAACTAGAACAAACTTCATAAACCAATCTAATGCACGACCCCACAGAGTTGTCGCTAACTGTCCCTTCTTAGCGGTATCATCAGTGATCTGTTTTACGGTCCAGACCGCTTCACACAAAAACCAATACTGTTCCGGGTTGTCTATCCCACTCCCGTGGAAAAATGGTAACTTAGCATCATCGCCCGCCATTATGGGCTTCCTTCCTCCTTTCTCTATACTACTACCAATTAACTTCTGTGGTATTGATGAACTTGGCGATGTCGAAGTGGTATTTATTGCGATCTGAGAGATAGTGAGCGGAGGTGTGGGTACGTTGGTGTTGGGGTTTGGTCATGCCTCTATCCTGGACGTAGCCTAGTTGTCCTTGTTAGGACTGTGAGTTCACTTCGTCCCGTGTGGTATTCCTTCACGGCCTTGCGGTTCGACTACAGCAGGACCTTCTCCCATCCTCTGCCTCTTTTGCTGTCGGAACCTCGCTCCTCCCCTCGTAAGACCACTTTCTTCCTTGACTTCACTCACAGTCTCATCATGACCTGCACCCATCTACCCCTTATCATATCATGTACCGCCCCCCAACCGTCATGGTACCCAATATATCAAGATGCATCTTCAATATACCCTTTTCGCAAATAAGCATCTGAATCAACAGCAAAAACCTGCCCCGAGGTTCACGTAAAAAAATATATTTCGGCTTCACTATAAGATTTTTGAGTATTAACCGCGAACTCTGTGATATAGCCCTCTAGGTTCGACAGTCCGCAATGCTTTATTATCGACATCCTGCAGTTCCTGAATCAACTACGGGGTCCAGGTCGTCGGTTCACCACCTTGGAAGTTCCTCTTCTGGAAGGTCAACTTTGCCAACCACTCGAACAACAGGACTGGGAACTCACAGAAGAACCATTCATGTATACCATCGTGAATATATATATCCACCCACTAATCTACTATCAATTGAGTGTTCCAGCTTTCTTCTTCAGGAATTCCTGCAACTTCTGATCGAACCATTCTTGCATCTTCGGTTTCGTCAGGTTCCACAACATATCCTCCTTTCACTTCGCACATGGTCCCGGCAATGGAACCATTTGTTGACTCAAAACCAGTCGACAGGGGTTACCATCACTGTCAACACCAACCCACCGCGATCTCCTTGAGCACCGTCCTGGACAGGTTTTACCCTGCCCAGCAACACCTGCAGAGCAGATGAAGTCTCACCCGAGGCGATCAAGGGAGAGTGTACAGAACCATGTTTCCGCCAAATGAAGGAGGATGTTGTGGCATCTGCTTACTTAACTTATCGTAGCATTCAAAGTAGATCTATACATTCATGATTAACATTATTCGTATTCATAGCATTATTCAACAGAAGCATTCATCGCGAAAAATATAACATTGGAGTATTAACTTCAGCAAGAAATCATTGCAACATGTATTAACAGAGAAGGTACACAAGGAATTTCACCAAACAGTTTCGTCATGTCATATTACTTCAGAAAAAACCCTAATACAACATGTCTACAAAACCAACTCTCAGAAGTATCACTTGATCTCACATACAGACTCAAAGATGCGCATAAACAACATCCATGGATTGTGTTCGGCTTAGCTCTAAAGTTCTAACCGTTATCCAACACATATGACTCTTTGACTATAAATAGGCTTCCACCTTTACAATGATTGTCCACTTACTAACAACTTCCTAATTGACTCCTGAACAAATGACCAAAAGCTAACTGACACGGTTCAAATGACCCAAAAACCCACTTACTGCGGTACAAACAACTCAAATTTACATCTCATATGGTCCACTGACCCAAAAACCTGCCTATTGCGGTACAAACGACTCAAAAATACATAAAATAGTCTATTCCTCTTCCTTCCACGACCTCTTCTGACGTGTCGCAGCATCGGCGATGCTACAATTCTTCCTTACCAAACCCCCCACCAACAATCCTTCCTCCTTCTATTCTACAACTAGTTTCCTATATAGCGGAGAGATTCTTCCATCATCTTCTGAGAGGCATCTTTTCCTATTTATGATTTAATAATATATTATGTAATTTTATGATATCATTCACTTCAATACAAATTACAGAACTCTGATTTCTTCTCCAATTTATGCACCCCTTCTAGATTTACCTAGAATTTGACTAGCTTTCAATGAATGATTCATAAATCAATGAGTAAAGGTCCAAATGAAGTCATTCCTGTTCTTGTAGTTATATAAAATATCATATGTCATGATAAAACCTCTTTTTAATAAATTCAATTGCATTTGACCATTGTTTGGGAATCCAAAAGTCGAACTAGTTGAGCTGTCCTGAATTGCCATTTCACTAGATTTGTTATAATACTTTCCCAGATATGCATATAACCTTTTGAGATGATATTTAATGATTATATTACTGTAAATGGATGATTATTAACCCATTTTATGTTCGCAACAACCTTCTCCAACCCTCAGTCGAGTTTCGTACCCATACTAGTCTATATATGCTAAGAACCCCAAGAGCATTGGAGTAGAGTTCATTCGGGATGTTATTGAAACATAAATGGTCTCAATAAATTGTTCATAGGTATAAATGCATATCAAAACCTTCCATCCATCCATAGCCTTTGATATTTCCCATCTCCAACAATTCTAGCTTCCACAATCACTGTTTTAGTCAATTTCGAGAAGTCTTGAGTTTTTGTGCCACAATCCTGAGTTGGTACATTACAGTGGTATCATAGCACTTTCCTTGGCTCAGCCTATGGAAAGTAACTCTCAGTGAAAAAGTAGCTCAACACTATCTTCAAGTTGAAGTTATGGAATTAGTTACAGTCATGGAATATTTAGAATTTGAGTTGCATGAAGAAGAAGATTATTTTTATGAACAATATGATGATGAATATGATGAGAAATATGAAGAATATTGCAGACAGTATGAGGAAGAGAATTTCCAAGAATTATCTTCCACAAGCATCTCCCATAAGATCATGATTGGCAGAAGAGACTATGGTTATTCTGATAGCCATATTCAAGGAAAGGTTGCATGTTCCACAGTCAAAGATCAACTCTCCGAGGAAGAGAGAATGAATAAATTTGAAGCTTCATTAGATTCAGTGGTTTCACACTTCATGAAAATTATTGGATCCTCTTCAAGAAGATACTCCAAGAATATTGACCCTAAAACAACCAAGGAGGAAGCTTCATCATTTTGGAAGAAGCAAGACCCAAGAACCAATCATGAGGTTGTTGACAGAATGGAAGAAGGATCCACAGTGGGGGATCAACCTTCAAAGGAGCATGAAGAATGCATAAGTCAGCATGATTGTGGCAGCCATGAATTTGAAGAAGTCACAATCCACTTGGAGGAGGATGACAGAGAAGAAGAAGCATCCTAGGACTAATCCAAAGGTGTTAAAGTTATGAATAGTGTGGAAAGAGATTCCACTTCAAGACATTCAAATTTCTTTGTTGGTGATTTCAAGATTACTGCAAAGGAGGGTGATTTGGTTAAGGGTGGTGAGATAGCTTTTGGATCAGATCCAAAAGAAGGACATAAATTAGAATCACAGTCACCACTTGAAATCCATAGTGAAGCAGAAGGCAAGCTCGTATCAATTGGGTGTGATCCAAGGGAGTTGCAGAAGGAATGCTTCCATAAACACACTACTTGATGAGGAGAATTGGGCTCAAAGGTATGATTCAAAATATGATTTTTGTATGCTTTTTTTGCAGCCCCAAATGGCAGCCACTTCCAGTGAGAATATTGGCTTAGTTGAGCCCTTAGGTGTTGGGGTTCATGACTTTGAGAAGGCTGAATTGCAAGAACAAGAAGAAGAAGTTCATCTGCAAGAACTTCTTTCCTTAACTGGACCATTAAAGATGAACACATTGGGGATCAAGGAGAACATAAAACATGGGAATTTTGTAAGTTCTGATTTTTATATGCCTATGTGTCAGTATGACGGGGAAGCCACTTCAGAGGAGAATATGGGCTTGGTTGAACCCCCAAGGGTTGAGACTCCTACATTGAGGAAGGTTGAAAATTGGAGAGAAATCCTTACTGGTGCACTAGAGATGAATGAGAACCCCAGTTGTAGCCAAAGATATGATATTCATGATCTGAAATACGAATATCTTGCAGCCCCAAAGTATGGATCAGTTTTCATAACTTCAACATAATCAACTGAAGTTGATCCTAGGAATCTAGAAGAAGAGAAGGTTCATCTGCCAGAACCTCATTTCCTTGAAGGGACACTGAAGATGAATGAATGCAAGATCCAAGAATCCCTTCAAGCCCTCAATGACATCCATGCCTTAATGAATAAACTCTGTTGGAAGTTGGGAGAGCAGTCTTCCATGAGAGACATGGAAGAATTTCAGAAATCCATGACATGCCTAAATGGTAAATTCTTGAACCTGCTTTCTGATAGAGATAGTTTGTTGGAGCTTGTAGAATTGTTTCATGGTGCATCCTTGAGGGATGATGAAGAGATCAGAAAGATCAATGAAGAATTGATGGCCACCCAAGATTCTTTGAGAAGCACTCAAAGTTCCCTCCAAGAATCCAAGACATAGATATTGCAGCTTCATGAAAAGTTGCAAAGACCCCCCCTACCCTCCTACACACCATTCAGTCAACTTCATTTGGATGAAAGCATTCTTGATCATATGGAGTAACCTCATGAGTTAGTGGATCATGAGGATCATTCATTTTTATATGTGCTTGAAGAGTGCGCAGAACAGTTTGATGAGAACCAAGCACTTGATTTCTTTCCAAGGAAACTTGAGCTGTTCCTTGAAGACAACCACTCTCCAATGGAAGAGTGGGATGAGAGCACCCAATTTGGTCCATCCAATAATGAATAAGTTTCAGCCATAAGTATGATTACTGAAGGTTGTAGACATGCAAATAAGGTTCATAGTTATTTCCCACATGTCCTAGATTCAACAACACCAATGGGGAATGAACAATGGGTGAATAAATTTTTCTGGTTTGTGTCACATGTACAACAGGGGGATCATGATATATCCCCATGGGAGATAGATCCTATTGCAGAAGAGATGGATGATTATAGCTCATATAAATCAGCAAGCAATATCTCCAATTCATCCACTGGATGCTTGGATAGAGGAATCACTAAAAAGGAAAATATGGAAGGTATTTACATCTTGTTGCAAGAAAATTGTTTTTAATATTGCTTATTTTTCTATGATTTACAAGCAACAGAAAAGGCATGTGTGTGCAGCCACTTTTGACAAGAAGGCATCAAATCTACACTTATCTTCAATGTGTGGGTCAATTGATGGAGTTTTTCACCCTTGGATCAATGGCAGAGAGTTGAGCCATTGGATGAAGAGGGGAGCACCTGTTGAGTTCCATAGAGGCCATGATACCTCATTATTTGAGGGAAACATGAACATGACTGATTTTGATACAACTTAATCTCTTTTGGAGCATCATTTTAGGACATGGGATCCTCACCCTTGTCACTTGAGTTTCATGGATAACACACTTGCTCCCTTTGTGCATTGGTCACATGAGAACTTTTCAGTTGGAATGGAAAGACTGGTGGAATTGTGGCCTCACTTTTTTGGAGGAATATTTGGGGATGTATAGTATTTCTTTGATTCATCCCTACATTGGAGAGTTGCATATATTGATTGAGGGGCCTTCAAAGTTTCGGAGTTGCATTGGAAAGGATGATTTTCCAATATGGTGGTATGATGTTTCCATCTTTCCCAACATTTCATATGATGCTGATTTTTTTTTGTTACTAATGTTTGGGGAGATGCAGCACGCACAATGGGATCCAAGCACTCTTTTGCTTAACATATTTTGTTGGAG
The DNA here is from genome assembly GCA_027924585.1 of Larix kaempferi. Taxonomy (NCBI): domain Eukaryota; kingdom Viridiplantae; phylum Streptophyta; class Pinopsida; order Pinales; family Pinaceae; genus Larix; species Larix kaempferi. The sequence goes on along the minus strand of BSBM01000370.1, from coordinate 30,540,404 downwards.
GAATTACTTGGAGTAGAAGTCAAGTAAGTACGGGAGTCCAAAAATGATGCCAAAAAAGAGAAAAGAGGAATATTTCAGGAAAACCAACATAAATACAGAAAACAGGAAAGTTCAGAAAAGAAGGAAAGTTAGAGAAAGAGGAAAAAGAAGGAAAGCCAAAGAAAAGCAAAGCAAACATAGAAAACAAAGCAAGAAAAGTATGTCCACTCATGGGTGGCCTATTCTCACAGGTCACCAAGCCAAGTAAATTCCTCAACAGGTCAACATGAATTCTATAAAAGAAGGATTCCAACTCCATTTCACATATTTTGCTAGTGTGAGAAATTTTATGAATGCATTTGTGCATCCAAGACTTGGGAGGTGTGCCCCTAGTCAAGCATGGGAGATGTGCCCCAACTTTCTGTGAGAGGATGATGGAATCCATCCATTATAATTGAGTGTATTTGTAGGTACTGAATCTGAATAGGTCGAATTAGAAGTTCATAATCATCTTCACCAAATTCATAGATCGAATCCTTCCTCCTTCTATTCTACAGCTAGTTTCCTATATGCAAGAGGAGAGATTATTCCATCATCTTATGAGAGACACATTGGCCTATTTCTGATTTAATAACGGAGTATGTAATTTTCTGATATCAATCAATTCAATACAAATTACATAACTTTGATTGCTTCTCCAATTTATGTGCCCCTTCTAGATTTAGCTAGAATTTGACTAGATTTCAATGAATGTTTCATAAATCAATGAGTATAGGTCCAAATTAAGTCATTAATGTTCCTGTATTTATCTAACATACCATATGTTATGATACAACCTCTGTTTCATAAATTCGATTGCATTGGAGCACTGTTTGGGAATCCAAAAGTCGAACTAATTGAGTTGTCCTGAATTGCCATTTCACTAGATTTGTTATAATACTTTCCAAGATATGCATATAACTTTATGAGATGATATTTAATGCTTATATTACTATAAATGGATTATTATTAACCTCTCTGATTTCTACAACAACTTTCTCCAACCCTCAATCGAGTTTCCTACCCATACTAGGCTGTATATGATGAGAACCCCAGGAGCATTGGAGTAGAGTTCATCCGGGTTGTTCTTGAAACAAAAATGGTCTTAGTACATTGTGCAGAGGTATAAACTCATATCAGAACCTTCCATCCATCCATAGCCTTTGATCTTTCCCATCTCCAACAATTCTAGCTTCCACAATCATTGTTTTAGTCAATTTCAAGAACTCTTTAGTTTTTGTGCCACAATACTAAGTTGGTACATTACATTTGGACTTGTTAAAATATAAAATTGAAGGTCCCTTTTAGGGACGAACCCCTCCTATATCAGGTTCGTAAAACTTGTCATATTGGACTCGTCTTAAGGATGAGATTTACCGAGCATCTGTTACCCTCCTCAAGCTCGTTAATAAACAAAGAGGTACTCATTAATCATTAAGGGTAATAATGAAAGGGTTTGCATTTAATTGTAGTGGCAATACATAGTCTCTCTTGAACATGTTACTTGTTTTCATTTCATTAAAACCGCTTGGATAATATAATTATCCTTGAGTCTCACCAATTCAATGAGTCATCATACTCCTTTGGGTCATCCGAAGGAAGCATCGATTATTAGTTACATTAGGTCTTGGTGTCAATCTCGTCGTGTCAATGCTGCCAAGTCATGCCATTCCGTGTTCAAGAGAATACTGTTGATCGAGTCAATCGTTGCAGTCAATATACCTCGTTTTGTGTTAGTCACCCTTGATTCAGTCTCAAACATTACTCTACAGTCTGATCTAATCCAAAACATCTTTGATCTTGTTTAGTGTCGATAATGGGGGAAACATTATGGCCCTTCTTCGACGGGTTTATCCTTGTCGAACTCAACACATCATCTAAGGATTGAACCTAGAAACCAATCAAGTACCTTGGGCCTGCATTCCTTAATGGTAGGTTACATTGCTTTCAACAATACGTTCGCATCATTGCCTTCTGATTGAAAGATTCCACTGGATGTTCGACCTCAACCCATTGATTCACATTCAGTGGTATGTACTATGGTATCTTGGGGATCATTGACATCAATGATGATTTCCCTCTCACTTGTTAACGGTTTACATCAATGACCGGTAATAAAGTGGTTTCTACAATGTTCGACTTAAACACATTGTAATTACATGGTTAGATTCGTATCAGTGTGGGTTCGGTTTGAAGACACTAGGTTAACTTATGTATCTTACCCAGGTTGCGATGGAGATTTTTTGAAATCATATCACACGGATCCACTCTTGTATTGGTCGTGGCTATGTAATTACCTCGTCATGGATCTGCTTTTGTATCTAGTAGCCATGATTGTTTTCAGTCAGTCGATACTACCATGGATCTGCAATGTATTGGTCGGAAGCCATGTTATGGGTCATTTGAGACATATATCTCAAAGTCTATTGTACTGCATGAGTATTTTTTCGTCACTCTAGCCCGTGGTCCTTGCATCAAACTTCCATATTTCAAAGCATCTCACCTACCCTATTTCACTAGCTTCATGCTTTGGGGGGCATTCTGTTACACCAAAATCTCATCATCATGAGTTATGTGTCCTCTATTTTCCTTGCTTCCTAAAACACTTAGGCCAAATGATTGAAAGAAGGGTTTTTGTTGCTCCTTTTACCTTTTGTTGTCACCCTGACACAACCTTCTCATCGACAAGGTGCGTCAGACCTTGGGTGACGTGCTCTGTACATTGAAAGAGCACGTCAGTGACACATGTTGATTTTGTACAAGGTGCATCACCCTCCAAAGACACAATTTTTCTATGTGCAAAATGCGGCACTATTGGTTTAAAAGGAGAAAGAGAAGCTTCGAGCAACTTCTAGAACCCTTGGTTATGTGGAGACTTATCCCTATGAACTAGGAAAGGTGGCACTCAATATCCTTACCTAGCGGGATGATCCCTTGATATTCTCCCACAAATACTCAACCTCTCCTATCCCTCTAGGACTATAAATACAAACCCCCTCTCCATGGTTAAGGAGGCGAAAGATAGAGCACTTAAATGTTGGTGGAATTCTGCTAGAGTTGGTTCCCTTTCATCCATTAGGAGGAAAAAGCTTGGATCTTGAGGATAGGATCATTTGGAAGGAATTATGACCTCAAAGCTCAGTTGTAACCTCTCTCCATGTACATATTATAATTACATTAATGCACATTCTTTCCATAAACATCTTATTATTGTAAGATATTTAGAATTGGCTTATTTGAATGCTAGTTTAGATTGATTTATGTTTATATGCTATTAGTACTTGCTTTTTTCCACTTGTCATATATTGTTTTGCAGTTGAAGATTTGGAGATCAAGAGCTACATCAAGCAAGGAGATAGTACCATGCTCATAAGGTGAGTTATCTTCTGATACCCTTTGTAATTTGATCAATCTAGGGAAGTAATTTGTATTGTGTACTACTTTTGTTCTAGATCTGAATGATTCAGACTAGGGAGATCGGTTAGTGTCCACACTGATGGATTGTCCACAAATAGAGGGCCGTGATTTAACCTAGTGGGAAATCCACACAAAGGCACTTAGAATGGAGGGTAATATGCTAGTAAATAAGTGTGAATATTTCAAAAATATCATTAAGTCCCAATTCTACCCTCATTAGGTATGTATAGGACTAGTGGATCTATTGGCATTACTTTAGTAAAAGGAAAGGGAGAAGTGTGCAAGAGTACACCACCGGATTTAGGAAGATGGTTATAATGTTGGGTACCTCACCCAAGAATCCAGATGTACTCCTAAATTATCTAGGGGGTCTACATAGTCATTTACGAAAGCAAGTGATGCTTTTCAATCCAAAGACAATTGATGAGGCTTGTGTGCAAGCAAAATACCTAGAAAATATAGGCCATAACAAGGACAACCAATTGGTTCCAAACATAAGGAGAATCAAGATAATTCCAAGAAAGGGAAGAAGAAGTGGAAAGGAAAAGATAAGAATACTACAACCAAAACACATCATTGAAAGGATCCAAATTAAAACCAATGTAACCATTGTAACATCGATGGTCATGCTGAGGAAAAGTGTTGAAATCTACATCTAGAGATGAACCCTAAGAACCACAATAAGGATTCTAAGAAGAAGAAACTTCTAGCCACATATTCAAGCAAATAGGTAGAGAGAAGCTCTGATGTGTATGAGAATATTGTTTGCACTTCAATGCATAAGAGGTGAATATGAGTGCCTTCATCACAAGGAAGATAAGGAGATGAAAAAACCCTTCCATCACAAGGAAGATAAGGAGATGAAAAAACCCTTCCATATCAATGTAAAAATTAAGAATACCAAGGTAGATGCTCTATTTGATTCCAGTTCACAGTGTTAAGTCAGTAAATTTTTCTCCATTTTTGAGTTATTTTTTCCAATTTTGTTTTGTTTTTTGAATCTACCTCAGTTAAATTTTTGGTTTTCAGTTTTAGTTTTTGTCTTCTTAGAAACTTTATGAGTGATTGAATAAGTTTTGAGCCCTGTCTTTTTCAGATTTTATTTGATTTTAGTGATTTTTTATATTGTAAAGGGGATCAATGAGAGTCATATGTTCAAAGATAGAATCATTAATGTCTTTAGAGAGTGGTTAAACTTATTTCTTAAACCAAATAACTGCCAGAACCTCCAACAAATTAGCAAAAAGTTGAAAAATTGTTAAAATTTAGTCTAAAAGTTATTCTTGTAGCGCTATACCAAAGTTTAACAAAGAGCGCGCTACAGGAATATCGTGGCCTGAATTTTTGTTCAATTTTCGATCTGATTTCAATCATGATGCAGAATGGGAGTGTCTAATCGCCTTGTGTGAGTGTTTTAACACGTGTTTGCAGCAGTTTGAGCATGATTTTAGTTGGTTGCTAATCACGAAGAAAAACAAGTTCATCATTGCATGGTATGCGGGGATCAGTTGCACAGAAACCAGCAAATTCCGGTTTAGCTGTCAGATTTCTCTTGTTACACGCATCATTGTAGGAGAAGTAGTGTTTGTGAAGGAGAGTTCACTGCTAAACGGTGGATGGTGTTGCTGTGGAAAGGAGACAGGTGTGTTTTATCGCCAGCGAAAATTAGGGCTTCTGAATTCATTCACCAGTAGCTAGAGAAACGATATGAGGACACCTATGCTCGTAAGAGGACATCGTTGACACCTCAAATTGAAGCTATTAAGCCACAACAGACGAGCAATTGACAGGTATTCCGTTATAACCCTTATAGCTGGAAAATTTGGGTTATTGTCGCTGCACGATTTTCTAGAGAAATTGGTTGCTGAAGAGGATATAGTAGATCGTAAAATAAGGAATTCACCACAGAAATAGCTATCTGAAACCTGGTATGAGAAATGTGCATGAACTGTTTTCTCTCATGACCTAATGTTATTAAACATCAGAATATACAGAATATAGCATCGAAAGGACTCACAGAGCTATCTGTAGTGCTCAGTTTTTACACAGAAGGGGTTTTTGCTAGTTTGTGCAGGTGGTTTAAACATTGCTGAAAATTGTGATAACCTGTAAGATCACTTGCTCAGAAAACATTGAATTGAAAGATTGTCCAAGAGTGTGTAGCATAGTTCAAAAGAGCTCAAAGCATCAGAAAAGAGCTTATAAAACATATTTTGAAACCTGAAATCAGACTGTTCCTGTTCCCTGAAAAGAAGAATATGAGGAAAAGTGGCAAAAGTGGTAAGGTTAACAGGGCTGAGCCCACAGACTTGACATGGATTCAGAAGCTTCCAGACTGTGCAGAACTGTTCCAGCAGGCAGGCTGGTTGAAATTTTTCAAAAGGATAGATGGTTTTGATGCTCAGGTGTCCTGCAATTTTGCTAAGGGACTTAAAAATGAGATGATTATAATGGATACTTTGAGATTCAAACTGACTGTGGAATTAATAGCAGAAGCTACTGAGATTAGTAATGAAGGTGAGCACTGGTTTAAGAAGTCACCTTTCGAGTTTGATCCCCAAAGGTACTTATTGCCTAATGTTACTCCTGACTGGAACAAGGGTATTCTCATACATAATTTCAGGAAAGAGTGGATTGAGCCCATAAGGATACTTTAGAGTTATGTGACTTGTGAAGGAAGATATTCATTAGTGTTCAAATATCATCTCAGGTTCCTACAACACATGGCAGGGATTTCTAAAATGAATTTGCCATTCTTTTTCTTTAAAAGTCTACAGAAAATGTCAAGCAAAATAAAACAGCATGATGATCACACTTCTCAATCACTTTTTCATCATGGTCTCATTAAACTAATCATCACTACAGTGTTGCAGCATGAGGGAAAAACTTGGGACTTCTTTTTGTTCTGGTCAGGGGTTCATCCTAAAGGAGAAGACCAACAATCCAAAAGACAGACTGACAAGGGGAAGGTAATGATACAAAAGTTAGGCCATTCAGTCAAACCTGCAAGCAAACATGACATTAAAGCTAAGAAGGTGACAAAACAGGTAGCAGAAGAAGGACAGAATGACAGTCAGCTCCAAGAAATTCCAGATCACACTAAAATCAAGTTCTCATTATTTGAATACAAAAAGGAATTGCTTGAAAAGAAGTCACCACCTATAGCAGATTCTCAGGAGGAGAAGAAAGTTGACATCAAAATAATTCCTGTAGCTAAAGAAGAAATCCATGATCAGCCAAGAAGCCCCATCACAATCCTCTCGGATGATGAGGGATATATGTTAGAAGAAGCGCAGTCTATTCCTGAGACTGAAGTTAAAACTGAAATTAAAGAAGATCAAGCTATAGATGGCAAAACCACAAAGTCTAAGAAGAAAATCAAAAAATTAGAAGTGGTAGAGTTAGCATCTATTCAGTACCAAGAGAAGGAATTAAAAATGATGGGAGAGGCAACTACTTTCTGGAGATCTAAAACTAGGTCGAAAAACAAACTAAGGTTAAACATGAAAAAGCTGTTGAATCCAAAATTGAAGACTGATAAGGTGACTATCTCTGATGAAGAGTCCATGGAGGAGGATAAATCAAAGAAAGATGAATTGCAGTCAGAGGCTAGTTCAATAAAAGTAACAGGTGAACAAAGCTCTAAGTCCATCATTGAAGACAATTCTGGGAAATTGTTGACAGAGGAGATTAAGTCAGTACAGGTAACAAATGATTCAAACCCCATCATTGAAGATACTGCTGATAAACTATTGACAGAGGAAGCAATATTTAAGAAGTTTGACATGTTTTGCAAACCTAATGAGGAGCAAGATGCTGCAATAGAGAAATTGGTTAATTCTGATAAGGAGAATTTAAAGAAGACCGTCAAACAGTATAAGCATCAAATGAATTACATGCAGGAAGTTAATGATGGTTTAATGATGGCAAATAGAAGATTAAGAGAAGATCTTCAGGATGTCCATGACAATTTTCAGGAGTTAGTGGTTGATGCAAAGGAAGCACTCAGAAGGAAAAGGGCTGCTGACAGGCACTGTTTATAACTGGAAAAGACAGTTGAAACTTTGCAGCATGAAATTGAACACCTTCAGAAAAGAATAGCTGAGCTGGAGAAGAAGCATAAAAGAATGAAGAAAAGATCCTCAAGTCCAGATGGCGTATCTTTGCTTGTGGAGGCATCGAAAGAGATATGAGGCAGTTAGGTTCATTTAAGATATTTTGTTAAAGAATTTGCTATTTTTAGCAAAATTGTAATTTTGTAAAAATGTAAATTTTACTTTATCTAGTCTAGTCATTCGATGGAGAATTAGTAGGAAAAACCCTAACTGTTTTTTGAAAAGAAAACTATTTAGAGAGGAAGGAAAGACATTGTAAGGGTTCTAATTTTGGAGAGCATTAGGAGGTCTGCAAGCTGCTTATACTTCCAGACTTGTTCAGTGATAGGTACTGTGAACTCTCATATGCAATTTTTGATGAAACTATGAATATATGACTCATTACCCTACATTTGATTTGTGTTGGCTTCATTTTGAACTTATTTAGTTTCATGAATGACAAATTCATTTCTGGTTTATGTGTAATTTCCAGTGATGCTTGTCCTTTATGTATGAACTTCATTTACAGTCTTTCGTTGGATTATTGTGATATATATATACATCTTTATAGATTTATGTGTATGATTTAGTTGTTGCTTAATTACTGAATGTATTCCCTTTATGCTCTTGAAGTCAATGACCAAAAACATATGAAACAAAACCCTATACCTAGTTTGAATTGATTTTTTACTTTGAGATTGTGTTGGCTTGTTACCTTAGCCTTAGTAACAATTTCTGACACAAAAATCTTTGGCACCGTTGCCGGGGACGAAGTTGAAGCATATCTTCCCTGGGATACTCATCATTTTCCTGGTTTAAGAGGTGGACTTGAACCAGCAGTTTTTGAAGGCTATTTTCACCAGAAAATTGTCACACTGGCTTCTAACAGAATTGGAACCAGGAGCAGGCCTACATCTCCATTACAGCTGGGTGTGACAGACCCTGAAAAGATTATAAAAACAGCAAGAAAGCTCAGCAGGTCTCAATCTTTACCAGTCTCTTGTGACTCTCACCAGTTGAATGAGCCATTAGATCCAGCTGAAACTTTACCTTGTGTAAAACCTATCATCTCTGACAGTACTTTCCAGGTTTTCACTAATCCTTGAAGCTTCTTGAAAGCTAAAACCTCTTCTCCTGATAAAATACCCATCTTTCAGTTGAAAGTAGGAAGAAATCCTTTTCAAAAAAGTTCTAGTCAAATTTCTTCCTCCTCAAAACCTCAGTCTAAACCTCATTCCACAATGGCAGCCCAAAATCCACCTATGGATATGATGGATAGAATGGTAGCAGCTAGGTATGCACCATTAGTTTTACCTCAGCCTCTACATGCATTGCTTGGAGGTGATTACCATAAATATATGCCTAGATTCAATGGACAAGGGGAAATCACTGCTGAGGAACATTGGGAGGCTTTCCTGAGTTATGCTGACAATCAGAATATTGAGATTAAAGATGTGTGGATGAGGGTGTTTGTTCAGAGTCTAGATGGGGATGTTAGAAAATGGTTTAGAGATCTTCCTGCTAACTCAATTACCATCATTGAAGAACTCCATGATCTTTTCATGATACAATGGGGAGACACTAAAGATCACACATACTATATAACTGAGTTTGGAGCTCTCAGAGGAAAGAAAGATGAGACTGTTGCAGATTTTTCCAAGAGGTTTAATAAGATGTACAGTAGAATTCCAGCAGAAATTAAACCCACTGAAACATCAGCCAAGTTGACCTATGCAAATGCTTTTGATCATGAATTCTCTTTATTACTCAGAGAAAGAAGACCTATCACCCTGCTGAACATGCAAGATGCAGCCCTAGAAGTAGAGTCTAATTTGCTAGCTTCAAACAGACTCAAGAAAGAAACACCTCAACAGCTGTATGAAAGAAAAGGAAAGAAAGAAGCTGTCACAGCAGGTTCTGCTTCTCAGTCTGCTGAGGCCAAGATAGATGAGATGGAAAAAATGGTTAAGATCCTTACTACAAAATTGAATAAACTAGAGCTGGAAAAGAATTCTGCTAAACCTGCTCCAGAAGCTCAGAGGAACCCAAATAACCAAAATCAGTTTAGAAGACAGTTTGCTCCTAGATTCATGCCAAGGGAGCGAAGAAATAATGACATCCAGCAAGAAAGGAGAGAAAATGAAGATCAAAAAGTTCCCCCACCCTTTCAAAATAATTTGGTTGATGAAGAAGAAATTGATCAGCAGCTGCTTTTTGAAGAAACTGAGACTGATCAGGATATGAATCATATTGGAGATGGATTGTTTACAGGTTTTGTAACAGAAGAAGATTTTTTAAATTCTGAGTATTATGATGCAGATTTATATGAGGTTGAAGATGAATTGGAGTTTGAAAAAACTGCTGTAAATGCTGCCACTAATCAGAATGGAATTAAGAAAACCATTAATCTCAGATCTGGCCTGAAACAAGCAGTTCAAGCTCCTAAGAAGAAAGCTGTTGTTCCTGCTCCAGTTATTCCTGATAAACCAACTGCTGATCCTGTAGCAGAAAAGAAGCAACCTGCAGAAAAACCCAAGAAGAATACAGAAATTGAAGAAGTAAACAAGTCAGGTCAAAATTTTAGTTTGGAAAATGAGTTAGGAAAACTTAAAATTCCTGTGCCATTTTCTGAGCTTATAAAAAATCCATCATACAAGAATACAGTTTTGAAAGTAATGAATATGCCCAATAATCAGCCAGTTTCAGATACAGTGAATCTGCAGGAGGAAAACCCTAGAATCTTTATTGGATCAGCTTTGGCTGAAAAGACTGAAAACGAAGCTGGTGCTTCTCCTCCTTTCTATATAACTTTGACTGTGCATGAGCAGATGATTCATAATTGTCTGCTAGATTCAGGAGCATCCCATAATTTGATGCCAAAATCTGTGATGGAAGCCCTGGGCCTTAATGTCACCAAGCCTTACCATGATCTATATGCATCTGACTCCGCTGGGGATCGAACCCAGAATCTCTGGTTTCGCAGACATAATAAAGACATAGTATGTGTGATCTTTAGTGTCTCCCCATTGTCTCATGAAAAGATCATGGAGTTCTTCAATGATGGTAATTGAGTTAGCAGGCAGATCTCTAAACCATTTTCTAACATCCCCATCTAGACTCTGAACAAACACCCTCATCCACACATCTTTAATCTCAATATTCTGATTGTCAGCATAACTCAAGAAAGAAACACCTCAACAGCTGTATGAAAGAAAAGGAAAGAAAGAAGCTGTCACAGCAGGTTCTGCTTCTCAGTCTGCTGAGGCCAAGATAGATGAGATGGCAAAAATGGTTAAGATCCTTACTGCAAAATTGAATAAACTAGAGCTGGAAAAGAATTCTGCTAAACCTGCTCCAGAAGCTCAGAGGAACCGAAATAACCAAAATCAGTTTAGAAGACAGTTTGCTCCTAGATTCATGCCAAGGGAGCGAAGAAATAATGACATCCAGCAAGAAAGGAGAGAAAATGAAGATCAAAAAGTTCCCCCACCCTTTCAAAATAATTTGGTTGATGAAGAAGAAATTGATCAGCAACTGCTTTTTGAAGAAACTGAGACTGATCAGGATATGAATCATATTGGAGATGGATTGTTTACAGGTTTTGTAACAGAAGAATATTTTTTAAATTCTGAGTATTATGATGCAGATTTATATGAGGTTGAAGATGAATTGGAGTTTGAAAAAACTGCTGTAAATGCTGCCACTAATCAGAATGGAATTAAGAAAACCATTAATCTCAGATCTGGCTCGAAACAAGCAGTTCAAGCTCCTAAGAAGAAAGCTGCTGTTCCTGCTCCAGTTATTCCTGATAAACCAACTGCTGATCCTATAGCAGAAAAGAAGCAACCTGCAGAAAAACCCAAGAAGAATACAGGAATTGAAGAAGTAAACAAGTCAGGTCAAAATTTTAGTTTGGAAAATGAGTTAGGAAAACTTTAAATTCCTGTGCCATTTTCTGAGCTTATAAAAAATCCATCATACAAGAATACAGTTTTGAAAGTAATGAATATGCCCAATAATCAGCCAGTTTCAGATACAGTGAATCTACAGGAGGAAAACCCTAGAATCTTTATTGGATCAGCTTTGGCTGAAAAGACTGAAAACGAAGCTGGTGCTTCTCCTCCTTTCTATATAACTTTGACTGTGCATGAGCAGATGATTCATAATTGTCTGCTAGATTCAGGAGCATCCCATAATTTGATGCCAAAATCTGTGATGGAAGCCCTAGGCCTTAATGTCACCAAGCCTTACCATGATCTATATGCCTTTGACTCCCGAGCTGTAAAGTGTCTAGGAGTGATAAAAGACATGGTTGTTAATCTTACTCAGTTACCCATGAAAAGTGTAATAATGGATGTTGTGGTAGCTGACATCACACCAAAATTTGGCTTACTTCTGTCTAGGTCATGGGCTAAGAAAGTTGGAGGAACATTACAGATGGACCTCTCTTATGCCACCATTCCTATTTTTGGTGGAGAAAACAGGAGACTTTATAGAGAGCTACAGCTGGCTTACATAGTCACAGATGATAAAAATCCTACAAATCACCCAATGTATTCTGTGGATAAAGACCTTGGTTCATGCATACTACAGTTTAGTGAAGAAGAGAATTCTGCTGGTCTGTTACAAGTACAAAAAGAACAGCCTGTAAAACACAGCAAAGAAGAGCAGGATGCATTGTGGCAGTTGTATTTTGATGGGTCTTCATGCAAAGAAGGTGCTGGAGCTAGAGTTTTATTGATTTCTCCTGGGGGTGAAATGGTAAAACTCATGTATAAGTTAGAATTTACTACCACCAACAACACTGCTGAGTATGAGGCCCTGCTACTGGGACTGAAGGCTGCTAAAGATTTGGGAATTCAGCAGATTTCTGCATTTGGCGACTCCGAACTAGTTGTTCAACAAGTGAAGAACAAATATCAAGTAAAGCAGGGTTTGCTGAACGTATATCGAAATGAGGTATGGGATATGCTTGAGAACTATTTTATAGCATTTAATATCACTCATATTCCCAGAAATCATAATGAAACTGCAGATTCTTTAGCCCTGGCTGCCACACATTTCAGAATTCCAAAAAACACTCAATTAAGGTATCCAATAGAAGTGAGATATAGACCATCTGTTCCAGATAATGTGAAGCATTGGAGGGTTTTTGAAGATGACATTGAAATAAAAAATTTTCTTGAGCTCATAGATGAATTTTCAAACAATCAAATTGATCAAGAAGTAGAAGAAAGGGATGAATAGTTAGATGAATTTGCTGCAGAAGAGATAGCAGGCCATATGATTATTGAATTGAAGAGCAATTTCATTCCAAAAGGTCTAGTACCTTTAGAAAGAATATTCACTAAAGATGATACACCTACCAGACCAGTAATTCAATCTTCAGAAGACAATGTAGAGGATTACAATATTGGTTCAGCAGAACACCCCAGAATGGTAAAACTATCTAAAAACCTAACAGCTGAGCAAAGAAGTAGATATATTAAACTGTTGAGAAAATACATAGATGCATTTGCCTGGTCTTACAAGGAACTAAAAACTTATGATACAGCAGTTATTCAGTACAAGGTTCCTTTGAAGCCTAATGTCAAACCTTTCAGGCAGAAATTAAGAAGAATTAATCCAGCCTTGTTTCCTGTAATTGAAAAAGAATTAAAGAAGTTGTTGGATGCAAAAATAATAGTGCCTCTTACGTATTCTTCTTGGGTGGCTAATTTGGTTCCTGTTAGAAAGAAGAATGGGGAGATTCGATTATGTGTTGACTTCAGAAATTTGAATCGATCATCATTAAAAGACAACTATCCTCTCCCAAAGATTGAACAGGTTTTGCAGCAGGTGGTTGGAGCTCAAAGGATTTCTATGCTAGATGGTTTCTCAGGGTACAACCAGATTGCCATGCAACCTGATGACAAAGAAAAGACAGCTTTTACAACCCCCTGGGGGACATTTATGTATGACAAGATGCCTTTTGGTTTGATGAATGCTGGAGCAACCTTTCAGAGAGCCATGGACATTGCATTCGTGGGTGAAAAAGATAAGTTTGTAGTTATCTATCTGGATGATATCACTGTCTTCTCAAAGTCTGATGATGAACATTTGAAGCATTTAGAACAAACTTTCATAAAATGTAGAAAATTTGGCTTATCATTGAACCCTAAAAAATCACATTTTGCTGTGCAAGAAGGTAAGTTACTTGGCCACTTGGTATCAGCTGATGGTATCAGAATTGACCCTGAGAGAGTCAAAGCAATACTGAAAATTAGCTTGCCCAGGAGTAAAAAGGATGTGCAATCATTTATTGGCAAAATCAATTTTCTGCGGTGGTTTATTCCTAATTTTGCTGAAACCATTAAGCAAATTACAGCCATGTTAAAAAAGGACCAAGAGGTCAGGTGGACTGTTGAAGCAAAGGAAGCTTTTGAAAAAATTAAAGTAGCTCTGACTGAAGCACCTGTTCTGGTAAGTCCTAATTTTGCCAAAGAATTTCTTACATTTTCTTTTGCTTCAGAAGACACCATTGCTGCTGTCCTACTTCAGAAGAATGAGGAGGGATTGGAACAACCAATTGCCTTTTTTAGCAAAACACTTAGAGATTCAGAGCTGAAATACAGTATCTTGGAGAAACAAGCCTATGCTCTGGTGAAGGCTTTAAAATTTTTCAGAATTTATTTTACATTCCAAGGTTGTTTCCTTTGTTCCAAATGCTGCAGTGAAGGATGTTTTGACACAGCCTGATAGTGAAGGAAAGAGGGGAAAGTGGATTGCCAAAATTATGGAATATGAAGTGGAAATCAGACCTACTAAGCTGGTCAAAGGACAAGGATTGGCCAAACTGCTGGCTGACTCAAATTGTCAAGCATTAGGATTACATGTTATGACAGAAGAATCAGCACCTGAAGAAAAGCAAGTAATCCTGGAAAAAGAAAGAATCGTGGATTCTTATTCATCTTCAGATTGGTATGCTGATATTGTTCATTTTCTGTTATTTTTGCAATGTCCAGAACACTTAGACAGAAAAGCTACCAGGTCTCTGAAATTGAAAACTACTAAATATTGTCTGATAGAAGGTCAATTGTTTTGGAAAGATCCAGCAGGAATCTTGTTAAGGTGTTTAGATCAGGCTGAAATAAAAGAAGTAATTTAAGAATCTCATGAAGGAGCTTGTGGAGGACATAAATACTGGAAAACAAAAGCCTATAAAATTTTAAGAGCTGGTTACTATTGGCCTTCCCTCTTCTCAGATGTTTACCAACATGTAAGAGCTTGCATACCTTGCCAAAAATTTGCAGGTAAACAAAAATCACTGTCTTTACCTTTGAAGCCTATTGTAGTCAATGCCCCTTTTCAGCAGTGGGGTCTGGATTTTATTGGAGAAATAAATCCAGCATCTTCAGGCCAGCATCATTGGATTTTGACTGCCACATATTTCTTTACAAAATGGGTGGAAGCTATCCCCACAAGGAATGCTACAGATAAGGTGATTATGGATTTCATTGAAAATAATATTCTGAGCAGATTTGGTTGTCCACAAAGATTGATTACTGATAATGCCAAAGCATTCAAATCCAAGGCAATGGTGGCCTTTTGTGAGAAAAATGGTATTATACTGAAACACTCAACTCCCTATTATCCTCAGGGAAATGGTCAGGCTAGATCATCTAACAAAAATATCATTCAGTGCATCAAGAAATTGCTCAAACAAAATAAAAAATCTTGGGATTCAATGTTGAAATATGCATTGTGGGCAGATAGGATTACTGTAAAACAAGCTATTGGTACTTCTCCCTTTCAGCTGGTTTATGGAACAGAAGCAGTATTTCCAGTACAATTGGGAATTCCAGTAATGAAGTTCCTTCAAAATTCTCAAGAGGAACCAGATGATTTGCAAAGGAGAATTTTTGAAATGATTGAGTTGCAGCAGAATAGAGAGAAAGTAGATAAAGAAGCACAACTGTATAGAGCTAAAATGAAAACCAGGTTTGACAGAAATATCAAAGATCACATTTTTTCAGAAGGTGAGATGGTTTTAAGATGGGATGCAAGGAAAGAACAGAAGGGGAAGCATGGCAAATTTGATAATTTATGGTTTGGCCCTTTTCTGATATCTACAGTTTTGGAAAATAATACATTCATATTGCAGTCCTTGGAAGGAGAGGAATTGCCCAACCCTGTCAATGGACGATTCCTCAAGCATTTCTACAGTTAAATGAAGATCATGGTCACTTTTCATTGTATATACCGGTGTGAGTGAGATTGAATAAAGACTCCATAGCCCAATGGAAGACTGAAGGCACTAGTCTACAGGTTCTTGAAGCCTCACAGGGAGGACTTCATCCCGCAGCTGGAGCCAGATGTTAAGTCAGTAAATTTTTCTCCATTTTTGAGTTATTTTTTCCAATTTTGTTTTGTTTTTTGAATCTACCTCAGTTAAATTTTTGGTTTTCAGTTTTAGTTTTTGTCTTCTTAGAAACTTTATGAGTGATTGAATAAGTTTTGAGCCCTGTCTTTTTCAGATTTTATTTGATTTTAGTGATTTTTTATATTGTAAAGGGGATCAATGAGAGTCATATGTTCAAAGATAGAATCATTAATGTCTTTAGAGAGTGGTTAAACTTATTTCTTAAACCAAATAACTGCCAGAACCTCCAACAAATTAGCAAAAAGTTGAAAAATTGCTAAAATTTGGTCTAAAAGTTATTCTTGTAGCGCTATACCAAAGTTTAACAAAGAGCGCGCTACAGGAATATCGTGGCCTGAATTTTTGTTCAATTTTCGATCTGATTTCAATCATGATGCAGAATGGGAGTGTCTAATCGCCTTGTGTGAGTGTTTTAACACGTGTTTGCAGCAGTTTGAGCATGATTTTAGTTGGTTGCTAATCACGAAGAAAAACAAGTTCATCATTGCATGGTATGCGGGGATCAGTTGCACAGAAACCAGCAAATTCTGGTTTAGCTGTCATATTTCTCTTGTTACACGCATCATTGCAGGAGAAGTAGTGTTTGTGAAGGAGAGTTCACTGCTAAACGGTGGATGGTGTTGTTGTGGAAAGGAGACAGGTGTGTTTTATCGCCAGCGAAAATTAGGGCTTCTGAATTCATTCACCAGTAGCTAGAGAAACGATATGAGGACACCTATGCTTGTAAGAGGACATCGTTGACACCTCAAATTGAAGCTATTAAGCCACAATAGACGAGCAATTGACAGGTATTCCGTTATAACCCTTATAGCTGGAAAATTTGGGTTATTGTCGCTGCACGATTTTCTGGAGAAATTGGTTGCTGAAGAGGATATAGTAGATCGTAAAATAAGGAAGTCACCACAGAAATAGCTATCTGAAACCCGGTATGAGAAATGTGCATGAACTGTTTTCTCTCATGACCTAATGTTATTAAACATCAGAATATACAGAATATAGCATCGAAAGGACTCACAGAGCTATCTGTAGTGCTCAGTTTTTACACAGAAGGGGTTTTTGCTAGTTTGTGCAGGTGGTTTAAACATTGCTGAAAATTGTGATAACCTGTAAGATCACTTGCTCAGAAAACATTGAATTGAAAGATTGTCCAAGAGTGTGTAGCATAGTTCAAAAGAGATCTGTTAACACCCAAAAAGTGCTCACTAGCTCATTTACCACATTATATGGCTCATTTGTCCATTTTCCTACCATATTTCCATTAAAATCCCAAAAAATCCCATTAAAAAGCCTCCAAAAGGCCTAAAATGCCTCCAAAAGGCCATAAAACCCTCAAAATAGCCTAAAAAATGCTAAAAAACCCCCCTTTTCCTCCAAAAATAGAAAAATCCTCTAAAAAGGGAATAAAAATATAAAATAATGAGGAAAAGGAGGAAAAAAACCCTATACAGCTGCCCAAAACCATGTGTTTCCTAAAACCATGGGTCAGCACTCCACCACCAAAAAACTATAAATAAGTGATGGAGATCCCTTATTCCATATCCACAATCACAAGCACCCTTACTCTGCCAAAATCTCTCTCGAAACCCTAGTTCACCTTTGAACTATTTTCACCTTGAGAGCCACCTTTGGCCCATCCCCAACATTGGAGAAGGAGAAGGAGCATTCAGAAGCTTGGAGCATCCTCTTGGACACTGCAAAGGGCTTCACCAACCTTGACACTGAAGGTAACATCAATACAAAGTCATTCTTTCATTTTGGTGTTTATGCTTCATGCTTGTCTTAGAAATAATTTAATTTTTTGTTTTTGCATAATTAGTTTAATATACTGAACTGCTACTAAGGAGTCCATTCTCCTTAGTAGGTGCTCATTGGCACAAGCTGGGGGTAAAACCCTAGCTACAGTTTTGGCGACTCCCCTAGTTTTCGAATTTCTGGTTTCCTTTTTTAAATTTTTTCTTTCGGCTGTCCCTTTCGGCCGCTGCATACCGCGTCTTTTTCCTCTGCAGTCGCGTCCCGACCGCGCCTTTCAGGCCTTTACCCGCGATCCGACCGTGGCTATCAGACTGCTTCCGACGCTCCGCCGGCGGATTCAAGTCTGTTACCTGCGATCCGACCGTGGCTAATCAGCCTGTTTGCCGCGATCTGACTGCGCCTGTCGGCCTTTTTCCTGCGTCGCGACTGCGGCTTTCGGCCTCTTTCGCGCGTCCCGACTGCGCCTGTTAGCCCTTTTGCCGCGACCCGACTGTGTCTTTTTCCATTTTTCCTGCGTCCCGACTGCCACTGTTGGCCCGATAGCCGCGACCCGACTGTGCCTTTTCCCCTGTTTCCTGCGTCCCGACTGCCTCTGTTGGCCCGATAGCCGCGACCTGACCGCCGCTGTTTCCCTTAAACCCGCGGTCGGCCTGTTCTGATCCGCCACAGACCCGCGGTCTGATTTCTGCTCTTTTCCTGTTTTGAGCCCAGCCCCTCTTGCTGCAATATTTTCTGCATTTGAACAGCCCTCTGTCCCACCTGCAGCCCACTTCCTTACAGCCTTTCTGCAACATAATTCCTGTTCCTTTTACAGAATCTTTTTAAAATTTCAATATTTTTATTTCAGAAAATTTTGCAAATTAAAAGAATCAATTTCAGCATTATTGATAGATTGGAAGTTGCCCTCCCTTGTGGCACTTTTGTTTTTGGGTTCAACACCTCACGAGCACACACTCTGTCACATTAAATCAAGTGAGCCTTAAAAAGTACCTAACTAAACCAACATTCTAACCCCACTTGGGGAACACAAAAGAATCATTGTAGTTAGGTAGGATCAGGGGGATAGGCTTCCAATAACACCCCTTGGTTATTTCACTTGAGACATAGTTGTTGTCCAAATAGGGAACCAAAATCCCCTAGTACTTTTTGGCACGGTCACGACCAGTTTATCAGAGGGCCTCTCCCTTAGGAGGGTTGAAGTCGGGAGACTGGTTCCGGAGGCCTGAGTGGAATACCGCACTCCATTCAGTAACCGAAGGGCTACCTTTCGCGGTTCGCGGGATATCCCTGTATAGGGGTATTGCGGTCAACGAACTAAACGGCAGATTCACCTTTCTGGACGTGTCATGAACGGGGTATCTTAGTTTCCATTCTTCTAGGATTGTCTACCCGGTATCCCTCCCGGTAGGGGGATATCATAGCCACTTGGCTTTCCTACTCATATTGTCTGACTTGGATTTCATCACCTTGCAGAGGATATGTTTAGTTAAGTCAGAATACTTTTAGTTAGGTGTTTGCATGCTCCTTTACCTCCCTTTGGTCTAGTGAGTCCACCATTTTTCTTTTTTAGGAAACCTGCTGCTTGTTGGTATTCTGACCATCTTTGTTGTTACTCCACCTATTGTAGCACAGCTGTTGCAGTGGGTGTTTTGAGTTGGTTGTTGGCCTGAGTGCCTTGCTTTTTAGCTCTCCTTCTGCACACTCGGTTGCATTAGGATTTTTTGAGCTGTTTTCATACTCACCTCAACCCACAGAGACTTAGACACCATCTGTCACCATTGAGTCCCCGAGACATTCTCGGCGCCTCAGGGGCGAGCCCCCACAGCACGGTTCTCTCGACACCACTCGTCATAGATTCCGATCATTGTCCGTTGATACCACTCATCACAGATCTAGAGCCTTGTCACTTGACTCCACCCATCAGCGACGTAGGTCTCCGTCACCAGATAGTGACGCACCTTACTTTACCTCTGATTCTGACGAAGAGTCTGAGAACCCTATTTATACTGCCCCTACTAGCCCCATGGCTGGTACGACTTCCACTCCATTTGTCATAGGGACCATTGGTGGCACATCCACCACTACACCAGTTACTCCACCTGTTTTTGGTATGCCCTCCATAGGGCAACCATCTACCGTTCCCCTCACGGTACCTATTCCCACAGCGGGAATACCTATCCCCACTACATCAGTGGCTCACACTACCCATGGTGGTGCTGGACCATCCTCCACTACCTCAGTTCCCCCACTTGGGGGCACCACCCTAAATCTTGTCCCTCCACTTGGGGGCACTGGCCCCAACTTGGTCCACAGCACTACTGTGTCACAGCCTTCTTCCAGTTTGCCGTTCATGGCTAGCCTCAACCTGCCTGACCTGGCCAGATTGACCAACGATCCTATTCGACACGACCCTATGTGGCCTCATATGCCTACCAAACTACCCTCTGACATCCCTAAATTCGAGGGTAAGGCCGGTGAGGACCCACAAAACCATATCATGTCTTTCCACCTATGGTGTTCCTCTAACTCCATCGTGGATGACTCTGTTCGCCTCCGTCTCTTATAACGCACCTTTACTGGCTCTGCAGCCAAGTGGTATATTGAGCAGCCTCATGGGACCCACGCCACCTTTTCTTCCCTGGCCTCGACCTTCCTGCAGTTCTTCCAGTTGCCAGTCCGCTATGACGCGGGCGTTGAGATCCTTCTATCTTGTAGACAAAACACGGCTACCCATATCACGGACCACATCCATGAGTGGCGTAGACGCCGTAGCTTATGCAAGATTAAACTAGATGACCGTATCTTCCTCGATTGGTTCCTCAAGTCCCTGCTTCCTGTCATCGCTAAGGATGTAGCTTCAGAAAGACCCCAGTCTGAAGAAGAGGCCATCCTTAAGGCACAGCAGTTCGACCTCATTTACGCCCAGTCGGGTTACCTTTATACCATTATACCTGACGCCCCTCGCGGCGAGTCCTCCCATCATGATGCGCCGGGGGCATCCCACGCTGCAGATGGTATCATTGGTCGTGTTTCTTCGCATCCCCAACCGTTTTCTATAGCACGACCTTCCCCTGGCCCCGACCTGTCGAGGGCCACCTCCCAGTCTGGAGCAACCAACTCATATGCTCCCATGACACCTCACCATTCCCATGGACCTTCATGTCCACCTCAGTGCTTCGGGTATGCGACTCCTGCTTATGCTCCTCCAGTCGCCCCTCAGCCTTACTACCATCAGCAGACTGCCCCAGCTCCTGCGCCTTCACAAGCCCAACCAGCTTATTATCCGCCCCAGGCAGCCCCTGCGGCACATCCACAACCTGCTCCGCAGTCCTATCAGCAACCCCCTCAAGTTGCTGCACCTGCTCAGCCTCAACCTGCATATCATCCTCCGCAGCCTGCTCCTGCGCCTGCGCAACCTCAAAATCCACCTGCTGCCCAAGGGCAAGTTTACGCCCAACATAACCCGCAGCAAAACCAGAATAACCAACGTAACCAGGGCCAACAGAACCGCGGCAAGGGCCGTAATCGGGGAAACAACCAACCTGCAGACCAAGCTGGTCAACCGGCTAATCCCCCTGACAATAACAATGCGGCCCCCGCTAATCAAAACCCTGATCGCCCGCCCAAGCAGGCCAAAAACCCCAATCTGCGAACAAACCACCCTTGTTCTATTTGCGGAGTCTATGGACATTACACCCACGCTTGCCCACATTTAGAGCGAGCTCGGCAGCTTTGGGTTGACGAGGCCCATCGCCAAGGGCATGCGGCTCCCCAAGCACCGCCCAACCCCCCCCAACCTCAGCAACCCCCTTTGGTGCTGCAAAACCCCTTACCGACCCAAGGCGTAGTGAACACTCAGCCGTTGGCTCCCCATCAAGCCAATGCGACCCAACAACAACAAATCACCTACGCTGCCCCTGATCAACCCATGTTTGACTCAGGTACCCACCACTTACTGATGATGTCATCTGCTGACGTCAACCTCCAGACCCGTCGGAACCAATATGGCTCCACCTCTGAAGCTACTCCCACGGATAAACCTACTAACGCTCATCCCACCGATCAGGCGTTACGTATACCTCCGCCTCCCATAGACGGCGCTGCGAAAGCACCTCGTTTCCCAATTCGCCGAATCAACAATAACCCTAATGCGCGTGCTGCGTCAAACTACAACATCGTAGACGACCTAGCCCAATCTCCCGCAGCCATGTCTGCGTTAGAAGTTTTGAAGAACTGCCCTTCCCAGCGCAAGACTTTACTCTCCGCCATTGGGGGGATTGACCCAACCGATTCGCATTTGATGGCCTTTGATTTAGACCAGTCTGAACCACGCCTACCTTCCAGCTTAGCCTTCCAAGTTACTGTCTCCGTTAGGAATCTTGTTATCCATCGGTGCATCATCGATGAGGGTGCTTCCACATGCGTTATGTCTACATTTGTATGGCAGAAGCTAGGATCCCCTCCTCTCCAGCAGTCCACCACTGCGTTACGTGCCTACGACGGTCGTTCGGCCCAGCCCCAAGGCCTTCTACCCAACATTCCAGTCCAGTTAGGTGGTAAAACAGTCCTTATTGACATAGAGGTAATCAATGCCCAATTGGATTACAACCTTCTACTTGGCCGTAGCTACATGTATGCCATGCGGGCAGTTGCCTCTTCTGTCTTTCGCACCATGATGTTCCCCCACGAGGGACGCGTGGTTAAGATTGACCAGCTCACCTACTATGATACCAGTGCTCCGGCGGCACCGGAAAATGTTCTCCCCATGGTTGAACAACCTGTTTCTCCTGCCAACACCTCGTTTATTTCCTCTACGGGGCCTGGAGTCTACTCAGACGCGCCGATGACCTCCACCTTTCAATCCATTCCTCCGCCGTCATCTACGCCCGAAATGTCTGACTTATGTACCTTGTCCCATGACATCCTACCACCTAACAATCAACCCTCCTTGTTTCCTAAACCACCATTGGTACCTAGTCACATTGGTGT
The DNA here is from genome assembly GCA_027924585.1 of Larix kaempferi. NCBI lineage: Eukaryota > Viridiplantae > Streptophyta > Pinopsida > Pinales > Pinaceae > Larix > Larix kaempferi. The sequence continues at coordinate 30,517,712 of BSBM01000370.1, read as the reverse complement.
TACACCGATCCATACGATCCCCTTCCTAGTTCCTCCAGCAGGAGTAGTAAGCGCCCCGGTCATGGCTACCCTTAGCCTCCCTGGGTTAACCTTGGGATTACCTGTATGGTACCTTCCGCCTCCCGTTCGCCCGCCGACACCAGATGTCGTCCTCTAGCCAGTGCAACCCATGGCTACTACCACCCACCCACCTCCCGGGGTCTCTACCCCTTCGTCCTCCACGACACCTCCTCCTCCTCCTCAACCCACTAGGGGCAGAGGTCCTCAACCTTACACTGCTGTCCCACCTCCCAAGACAGTCAAGAACCCTCCAGTGTTTCGTGCTCCTCCCAAATGCTCGCTGTGTGACGAGTTGGGCCATGCGACCCACCAATGCCCACAGTTACCCGCATTACAGAAGCACATGCAGATGCTCGACGATGACCCCAACATCCCAACTGTCGAACTAAACCCCACTCCCAAGCCTAAAGATAAGTCCCTACGTACCAACCACTCCTGCGCCATATGCGGTATTTACGGGCATTATTCACATCATTGTCCCGATCTCCCGGATTACAGAGCGGCTCTCTATGAGATGAACAATCTGGATCTTGAGACGGCACCACCTACCATTGAGGAGATCTACCCCCCAGACTCTTCAACTTCCGGAGAGGTCAATACCATCTATATGATCTCTTCAACCACTACCCCCTCGTCAAACGATTTGACGACGCAGACTTTCCGTACTGATGAGGAGATTCTTGAGGCCCCTACTGCCCCGGATTATCCCTGGGATGATATGCATCATCGTTCCTATTTCATCCCAGAAGAATCCTCCTCTAGCACAGCTAACCAATTCACGGTTGAATCCAAAGACTTCCTCCCCACCAAGGTCGACTGGCTCAAGGACCCTATTCCTGCTCCGGATGCCTTCGAGGAAGGTAACATGGCCAACATCTCACCTGTCATCCAAGTTGATATCGCTGCTCCAGGCCGTGCCCCTGAACTCATTACTTTAGGAGCATTCTGCAGTAAACAAGAGATTGAGGAGTACCAAAAACTCTTCCAGGAATTCCGTGATGTCTTTGCCTGGTCTTATACCGAAATGCTCGGTCTTGACCCCGCCATCATAGAGCACCACCTTGACACCTCTGAGGCAAGGGGCATAATAGATTCCCTCGACCCTGGGATAAGGGGCATGATCAATCATTTTGAACCTTCCCCATCAAATCTATCTCAGCACGTCAATGAACCCATTGTTCAAACCAACCCATATGTGATCCACAATCACAAACCCCATGCACATAGCATGGGGGCAAGTCATTAACCCTGCTCACTTTTTCACATGCGTGATCTCAACCATTTTTGAGGTCACATGTCACTTGTAGATTTGATTTGATTTGATACCCCTAGTATTCTGCCCCCGCAGGCCATCATGATACACCTAGTATTATGACCTCCATTTTTCGCACCATTTGCATTGCCGGATTCATATTTCCGTGCCCGTGATGATGCTTGAGACCATTTCTCGCTCTCACCAGAACCTTTATTGACATCGTGACATGACACCTTGTCGCCCCGGTTTGCGTGCCACATCGGCCGTTCTCCATTTTTCACATGTTTTATATCATCGGATTCATTTTTCCAAGCTGGTGATGATGCTAGAGATCATTTCTCGCTCTCACCTCCAGATTTTCCGGGCATTTTTCAAAATGCCCCCGTCACCTCGGTTTGCGTGCCACATCGGCCGTCACCCGTTTTTGACATCCTTTATATCGTCGGATTCATTTTTCCGAGCTCGTGATGATGCTTGCGATCATTTCTCGCTCTCACTTGGTACAATTTCAACATTGTGTCCCAACACCTTGCTGCCTCGGTTTGCGTGCCACATCGGCCGCCATCGGATTGTTCCACATTGTTACATGAGCCATTCACTCCTGTCATACTGCAAATGTTTCGTTATTTTGCCACCATTTCATCTACCCCGCAAGGAGGTCCATCAGTGTTCCCACCTACCCTCGTTCTTGGTCATCATTACTAAACCTCGATTGAACACTTCCTCCTTGCCTGGCCATTCCTTTTGTCCGGTATAATTTTATCCCTTTTTCGGGCCAGACAAGTCCTTTACGAAAAAGGCACTTAGGGAGTTTCCGTTAAGCTCTTTTCTGACTCCTAAAAGAATGAAAAGATCGCCGAGCAATCTTGCTTCCTTTCATGCTCGTTAAAGTACCTGAAAGGGCGTCTATCTGGTATAAGTTTAACCCTTTTCCGGACCTGGTAGACTAATTACGAAAAAGGAATACTCTAGTCACACCGGCTAGAAGAGTTCTTCATTGCATCCTTTTATGCTTCTTTGGGCCTTGGAGACTAAATCTACGAAAAAGCAACCCCCTGGAGTCTTCTTACTTGCTTTCAGACTCTCTAAAATTGAAAGCAACCACGAGCATGAACTGTCCTGGGCTCATAAAATCCACACGACAGTACCATTCCATCATCTCAGAGTCTTCTTATCGCTTTCAGACTCCTTAAAATTGAAAGCAACCACGAGCATGAACTGTCCTGGGCTCGTAAAATCCACACGACCGTACCATTTTACACACACTTCTTCTAGTTCCTTAACCCATGAAGAAGTTTTTCCCCCGTGCCTCTTGGCACTTTGATCTATCATCTCGGCAGCACCCCCAATCAGGTCGCCTTTGTTCAGAGTATTCTGCAGTCTCCTGCCATTTTATACCAGTTTGAGTCTCCCTCAGACCAGTCACTCTCCCTGAGCCATTACAGCTATGATCCCTTTCCCCTCAGTCAGTTTCATATGCTGCCAGATCATTTCCATTATCATACTCTGAACAAAGGAAGTTTGAGTCCACCCACTCTACTTGCCCAGTTATCCCCTTGTAGTTCGGTCAGTCCTGCCATCAGTACTATCACATTTCGGTCTTGTACCTCGCGCTCCTGTCAAGGAAACATCATTGCCTTGATAGGGGCAGGTCTCCCTCTGTCGACGACAGCTCCTCTATTCCAGAGGATAGGCCCAGAGGTCCCTACGCCTTGGACTTATCACCATCTGTGGTAGGTGCCTACGGATCATTCCGAGAGGAGACATCATTGCCTCTCCGAGTGGTTGTTCCTCACATGCTCGACTTCAGCACCTTGATCGCATCGTTGAGGATCGCGTAGGATTATATCCCATCAGTTTTTAGTCGAAGACCCCGGATTTCCCCCGACTCTAGCACATTGGTGAGTCACTTCGGAACGCCCAGTTGTATGTTCCTGTGGATGTCCGGGCTGCGTTGGCGTTTGTATTCGGAAGCCATCCAGTTTCATGCTTCCTTGAGTACCCAGTTTCAGTTCCAGTTCAGTGTACCATGGAGAGTATGACCCCAGTCACTATGATCCAGCAGCTCATCAGTTCCTTTGGTACCACACTCAGTAGCACTGTTGATTGTTCCGGTGCACCAGTTCTGCAGTTCACACATGATCCGCTCAGCAGTATGTCCCAGATTTGTGTCCCCTCTGGACTCTTATGATGTACACAGTGGTCATGTATCTTACAGGTCCCCCTTTTCGGGCCTTACAGTTATGGTTATGTATCTTGATACGAGCATGGGTATGCCCGCCTCGTCCATATATTGAGATTATTCCTCAGTCAGTATTTGAGGTCATGTATATTTCAGGTCCCCATTTTTTGGACCCCATTGTTGTTATTATGTTATATCCTGATACGAGCATGGGTATGCCCGCCTCGTCCATATGATCAGATGATTCCTCATCCTTTATTGAGGTTATGTACTTTTAGTTCTTGCAGTTGTTCGGGATCATTGTTCCGGGCTTCAGTTTGTTTCTTCTCTTCTCTCCACTCCCAAGGAAAACCATTCATGACTTATGATGTCCATCGGCCATACGATGAGCTCCTGCCCTCGCACATCAGGGGGCAATCTGTTAACACCCAAAAAGTGCTCACTAGCTCATTTACCACATTATATGGCTCATTTGTCCATTTTCCTACCATATTTCCATTAAAATCCCAAAAAATCCCATTAAAAAGCCTCCAAAAGGCCTAAAATGCCTCCAAAAGGCCATAAAACCCTCAAAATAGCCTAAAAAAGGCTAAAAAAAACCCCCTTTTCCTCCAAAAATAGCAAAATCCCCTAAAAAGGGAATAAAAATATAAAATAATGAGGAAAAGGAGGAAAAAACCCTATACAGCTGCCCAAAACCATGTGTTTCCTAAAACCATGGGTCAGCACTCCACCACCAAAAAACTATAAATAAGTGATGGAGATCCCTTATTCCATATCCACAATCACAAGCACCCTTACTCTGCCAAAATCTCTCTCGAAACCCTAGTTCACCTTTGAACTATTTTCACCTTGAGAGCCACCTTTGGCCCATCCCCAACATTGGAGAAGGAGAAGGAGCATTCAGAAGCTTGGAGCATCCTCTTGGACACTGCAAAGGGCTTCACCAACCTTGACACTCAAGGTAACATCAATACAAAGTCATTCTTTCATTTTGGTGTTTATGCTTCATGCTTGTCTTAGAAATAATTTAATTTTTTGTTTTTGCATAATTAGTTTAATATACTGAACTGCTACTAAGGAGTCCATTCTCCTTAGTAGGTGCTCATTGGCACAAGCTGGGGGTAAAACCCTAGCTACAAGCTCAAAGCATCAGAAAATAGCTTATAAAACATATTTTGAAACCTGAAATCAGACTGTTCCTGTTCCCTGAAAAGAAGAATATGGGAAAAAGTGACAAAAGTGGTAAGGTTAACAGGGCTGAGCCCACAGACTTGACATGGATTCAGAAGCTTCCAGACTGTGCAGAACTGTTCCAGTAGGCAGGCTGGTTGAAATTTTTCAAAAGGATAGATGGTTTTGATGCTCAGGTGTCCTGCAATTTTGCTAAGGGACTTAAAAATGAGATGATTATAATGGATACTTTGAGATTCAAACTGACAGTGGAATTAATAGTAGAAGCTACTGAGATTAGTAATGAAGGTGAGCACTGGTTTAAGAAGTCACCTTTCGAGTTTGATCCCCAAAGGTACTTATTGCCTAATGTTACTCCTAACTGGAACAAGGGTATTCTCATACATAATTTCAGGAAAGAGTGGATTGAGCCCATAAGGATACTTCAGAGTTATGTGACTTGTGAAGGAAGATATTCATTAGTGTTCAAATATCATCTCAGGTTCCTACAACACATGGCAGGGATTTCTAAAATGAATTTGCCATTCTTTTTCTTTAAAAGTCTACAGAAAATGTCAAGCAAAATAAAACAGCATGATGATCACACTTCTCAATCACTTTTTCATCATGGTCTCATTAAACTAATCATCACTACAGTGTTGCAGCATGAGGGAAAAACTTGGGACTTCTTTTTGTTCTGGTCAGGGGTTCATCCTAAAGGAGAAGACCAACAATCCAAAAGACAGACTGACAAGGGGAAGGTAATGATACAAAAGTTAGGCCATTCAGTCAAACCTGCAAGCAAACATGACATTAAAGCTAAGAAGGTGACAAAACAGGTAGCAGAAGAAGGACAGAATGACAGTCAGCCCCAAGAAATTCCAGATCACACTAAACTCAAGTTCTCATTATTTGAAGACAAAAAGGAATTGCTTGAAAAGAAGTCACCACCTATAGCAGATTCTCAGGAGGAGAAGAAAGTTGACATCAAAATAATTCCTGTAGATAAAGAAGAAATCCATGATCAGCCAAGAAGCCCCATCACAATCCTCTCGGATGATGAGGGATATATGTTAGAAGAAGAGCAGTCTATTCCTGAGATTGAAGTTAAAAATGAAATTAAAGAAGATCAAGATATAGATGGCAAAACCACAAAGTCTAAGAATAAAATCAAAAAATTAGAAGTGGTAGAGTTAGCATCTATTCAGTACCAAGAGAAGGAATTAAAAATGATGGGAGAGGCAGCTACTTTCTGGAGACCTAAAACTAGGTCGAAAAACAAACTAAGGTTAAACATGAAAAAGCTGTTGAATCCAAAATTGAAGACTGATAAGCTGACTATCTTTGATGAAGAGTCCATGGAGGAGGATAAATCAAAGAAAGATGAATTGCAGTCAGAGGCTAGGTCAATAAAAGTAACAGGTGAAGAAAGCTCTAAGTCCATCATTGAAGACAATTCTGGGAAATTGTTGACAGAGGAGATTAAGTCAGTACAGGTAACAAATGATTCAAACCCCATCATTGAAGATACTGCTGAGAAACTATTGACAGAGGAAGCAATATTTAAGAAGTTTGACATGTTTTGCAAACCTAATGAGGAGCAAGATGCTGCAATAGAGAAATTGGTTAATTCTGATAAGGAGAATTTAAAGAAGACTGTCAAACAGTATAAGCATCAAATGAATTACATGCAGGAAGTTAATGATGGTTTAATGATGGAAAATAGAAGATTAAGAGAAGATCTTCAGGATGTCCATGACAATTTTCAGGAGTTAGTGGTTGATGCAAAGGAAGCACTCAGAAGGAAAAGGGCTGCTGACAGGCACTGTTCAGAACTGGAAAAGACAGTTGAAACTTTGCAGCATGAAAATGAACACCTTCAGAAAAGAATAGCTGAGCTGGAGAAGAAGCATAAAAGAATGAAGAAAAGATCCTCAAGTCCAGATGGCATATCTTTGCTTGTGGAGGCATCGAAAGAGATATGAGGCAGTTAGGTTCATTTAAGACATTTTGTTAAAGAATTTGCTATTTTTAGCAAAATTGTAATTTTGTAAAAATGTAAATTTTACTTTACCTAGTCTAGTCATTCGATGGAGAATTAGTAGGAAAAACCCTAACTGTTTTTTGAAAAGAAAACTATTTAGAGAGGAAGGAAAGACATTGTAAGGGTTCTGATTTTGGAGAGCATTAGGAGGTCTGCAAGCTGCTTATACTTCCAGACTTGTTCAGTGATAGGTACTGTGAACTCTCATATGCATTTTTTGATGAAACTATGAATATATGACTCATTACCCTACATTTGATTTGTGTTGGCTTCATTTTGAACTTATTTAGTTTCATGAATGACAAATTCATTTCTGGTTTATGTGTAATTTCCAGTGATGCTTGTCCTTTATGTATGAACTTCATTTACAGTCTTTCGTTGGATTATTGTGATATATATATACATCTTTATTGATTTATGTGTATGACTTAGTTGTTGCTTATTTACTGAATGTATTCCCTTTATGCTCTTGAAGTCAATGACCAAAAACATATGAAACAAAACCCTATACCTAGTTTGAATTGATTTTTTACTTTGAGATTGTGTTGGCTTGTTACCTTAGCCTTAGTAACAATTTCTAACACAAACATCTTTGGCGCCGCTGCCGGGGAAAAAGACATGGTTGTTAATCTTACTCAGTTACCCATGAAAAGTGTAATAATGGATGTTGTGGTAGCTGACGTCACACCAAAATTAATGATGATACACCGACCAGACCAGTAATTCAATCTTCAGAAGACAATGTAGAGGATTACAATATTGGTTCAGCAGAACACCCCAGAATGGTAAAACTGTCTAAAAACCTAACAGCTGAGCAAAGAAGTAGATATATTAAACTGTTGAGAAAATATATAGATGCATTTGCCTGGTCTTACAAGGAACTAAAAACTTATGATACAGCAGTTATTCAACACAAGGTTCCTTTGAAGCCTAATGTCAAACCTTTCAGGCAGAAATTAAGAAGAATCAATCCAGCCTTGTTTCCTGTAATTGAAAAAGAATTAAAGAAGTTGTTGGATGCAAAAATAATAGTGCCTCTTAGGTATTCTTCTTGGGTGGCTAATTTGGTTCCTGTTAGAAAGAAGAATGGGGAGATTCGATTATGTGTTGACTTCAGAAATTTGAATCGATCATCATTAAAAGACAACTATCCTCTCCCAAAGATTGAACAGGTTTTGCAGCAGGTGGTTGGAGCTCAAAGGATTTCTATGCTAGATGGTTTCTCAGGGTATAATCAGATTGCCATGCACCCTGATGACAAAGAAAAGACAGCTTTTACAACCCCCTGGGGGACATTTATGTATGACAAGATGCCTTTTGGTTTGATGAATGCTGGAGCAACCTTTCAGAGAGCCATGGACTTTGCATTCGTGGGTGAAAAAGATAAGTTTGTAGTTATCTATCTAGATGATATCACTGTCTTCTCAAAGTCTGATGATGAACATTTGAAGCATTTAGAACAAACTTTCATAAAATGTAGAAAATTTGGCTTATCATTGAACCCTAAAAAATCACATTTTGCTGTGCAAGAAGGTAAGTTACTTGGCCACTTGGTATCAGCTGATGGTATCAGAATTGACCCTGAGAGAGTCAAAGCAATACTGAAAATTAGCTTGCCCAGGAGTAAAAAGGATGTGCAATCATTTATTGGCAAAATCAATTTTCTGCGGTGGTTTATTCCTAATTTTGCTGAAACCATTAAGCAAATTACAGCCATGTTAAAAAAGGACCAAGAGGTCAGGTGGACTGTTGAAGCAAAGGCAGCTTTTGAAAAAATTAAAGTAGCTCTGACTGAAGCACCTGTTCTGGTAAGTCCTAATTTTGCCAAAGAATTTCTTACATTTTCTTTTGCTTCAGAAGACACCATTGCTGCTGTCCTACTTCAGAAGAATGAGGGATTGGAACAACCAATTGCCTTTTTTAGCAAAACACTTAGAGATTCAGAGCTGAAATACAGTATCTTGGAGAAACAAGCCTATGCTCTGGTGAAGGCTTTAAAATTTTTCAGAATTTATATTTTACATTCCAAGGTTGTTTCCTTTGTTCCCAATGCTGCAGTGAAGGATGTTTTGACACAGCCTGATAGTGAAGGAAAGAGGGGAAAGTGGATTGCCAAAATTATGGAATATGAAGTGGAAATCAGACCTACTAAGCTGGTCAAAGGACAAGGATTGGCCAAACTGCTGGCTGACTCAAATTGTCAAGCATTAGGATTACATGTTATGACAGAAGAATCAGCACCTGAAGAAAAGCAAGTAATCCTGGAAAAAGAAAGAATCATGGATTCTTATTCATCTTCAGATTGGTATGCTGATATTGTTCATTTTCTGTTATTTTTGCAATGTCCAGAACACTTAGACAGAAAAACTGCCAGGTCTCTGAAATTGAAAACTACTAAATATTGTCTGATAGAAGGTCAATTGTTTTGGAAAGATCCAGCAGGAATCTTGTTAAGGTGTTTCGATCAGGCTGAAATAAAAGAAGTAATTTCAGAATCTCATGAAGGAGCTTGTGGAGGACATAAATACTGGAAAACAACAACCTATAAAATTTTAAGAGCTGGTTACTATTGGCCTTCCCTCTTCTCAGATGTTTACCAACATGTAAGAGCTTGCATACCTTGCCAAAAATTTGCAGGTAAACAAAAATTACTGTCTTTACCTTTGAATCCTATTGTAGTCAATGCCCCTTTTCAGCAGTGGGGTCTGGATTTTATTGGAGAAATAAATCCAGCATCTTCAGGCCAGCATCATTGGATTTTGACTGCCACAGATTTCTTTACAAAATGGGTGGAAGCTATCCCCACAAGGAATGCTACAGACAAGGTGATTATGGATTTCATTGAAAATAATATTCTGAGCAGATTTGGTTGTCTACAAAGATTGATTACTGATAATGCCAAAGCATTCAAATCCAAGGCAATGGTGGCCTTTTGTGAGAAAAATGGTATTATACTGAAACACTCAACTCCCTATTATCCTCAGGGAAATGGTCAGGCTGAATCATCTAACAAAAATATCATTCAGTGCATCAAGAAATTGCTCAAACAAAATAAAAAATCTTGGGATTCAATGTTGAAATATGCATTGTGGGCAGATAGGATTACTGTAAAACAAGCTATTGGTACTTCTCCCTTTCAGCTGGTTTATGGAACAGAAGCAGTATTTCCAGTACAATTGGGAATTCCAGTAATGAAGTTCCTTCAAAATTCTCAAGAGGAACTAGATGATTTGCAAAGGAGAATTTTTGAAATGATTGAGTTGCAGCAGAATAGAGAGAAAGTAGATAAAGAAGCACAGCTGTATAGAGCTAAAATGAAAACCAGGTTTGACAGAAATATCAAAGATCACATTTTTTCAGAAGGTGAGATGGTTTTAATATGGGATGCAAGGAAAGAACAGAAGGGGAAGCATGGCAAATTTGATAATTTATGGTTTGGACCTTTTCTGATATCTAAAGTTTTGGAAAATAATACATTCATATTGCAGTCTTTGGAAGGAGAGGAATTGCCCGGCCCTGTCAATGGGCGATTCCTCAAGCATTTCTACAGTTAAATGAAGATCATGGTCACTTTTCATTGTATATACCGGTGTGAGTGAGATTGAATAAAGACTCCATAGCCCAATGGAAGACTGAAGGCACTAGTCTACAGGTTCTTGAAGCCTCACAGGGAGGACTTCATCCCGCAGTTGGAGCCAGATGTTAAGTCAGTAAATTTTTCTCCATTTTTGAGTTATTTTTTCCAATTTTGTTTTGTTTTTTGAATCTACCTCAGTTAAATTTTTGGTTTTCAGTTTTAGTTTTTGTCTTCTTAGAAACTTTATGAGTGATTGAATAAGTTTTGAGCCCTGTCTTTTTCAGATTTTATTTGATTTTAGTGATTTTTTATATTGTAAAGGGGATCAATGAGAGTCATATGTTCAAAGATAGAATCATTAATGTCTTTAGAGAGTGGTTAAACTTATTTCTTAAACCAAATAGCTGCCAGAACCTCCAACAAATTAGCAAAAAGTTGAAAAATTGCTAAAATTTGGTCTAAAAGATATTCTTGTAGCGCTATACCAAAGTTTAACAAAGAGCGCGCTACAGGAATATCGTGGCCTGAATTTTTGTTCAATTTTCGATCTGATTTCAATCATGATGCAGAATGGGAGTGTCTAATCGCCTTGTGTGAGTGTTTTAACACGTGTTTGCAGCAGTTCGGGCATGATTTTAGTTGGTTGCTAATCACGAAGAAAAACAAGTTCATCATTGCATGGTATGCGGGGATCAGTTGCACAAAAACCAGCAAATTCCAGTTTAGCTGTCATATTTCTCTTGTTACACGCATCATTGCAGGAGAAGTAGTGTTTGTGAAGGAGAGCTCACTGCTAAACGGTGGATGGTGTTGCTGTGGAAAGGAGACAGGTGTGTTTTATCGCCAGCGAAAATTAGGGCTTCTGAATTCATTCACCAGTAGCTAGAGAAACGATATGAGGACGCCTATGCTCGTAAGAGGACATCGTTGACACCTCAAATTGAAGCTATTAAGCCACAACAGACGAGCAATTGACAGGTATTCCGTTATAACCCTTATAGCTGGAAATTTGGGTTATTGTCGCTGCACGATTTTCTGGAGAAATTGGTTGCTGAAGAGGATATAGTAGATCGTAAAATAAGGAATTCACCACAGAAATAGCTATCTGAAACCCGGTATGAGAAATGTGCATGAACTGTTTTCTCTCATGACCTAATGTTATTAAACATCAGAATATACATAATATAGCATCGAAAGGACTCACAGAGCTATCTGTAGTGCTCAGTTTTTACACAGAAGGGGTTTTTGCTAGTTTGTGCAGGTGGTTTAAACATTGCTGAAAATTGTGATAACCTGTAAGATCACTTGCTCAGAAAACATTGAATTGAAAGATTGTCCAAGAGTGTGTAGCATAGTTCAAAAGAGCTCAAAGCATCAGAAAATAGCTTATAAAACATATTTTGAAACCTGAAATTAGACTGTTCCTGTTCCCTGAAAAGAAGAATATGGGAAAAAGTGGCAAAAGTGGTAAGGTTAACAGGGCTGAGCCCATAGACTTGACATGGATTCAGAAGCTTCCAGACTGTGCAGAACTGTTCCAGCAGGCAGGCTGGTTGAAAATTTTCAAAAGGATAGATGGTTTTGATGCTCAGGTGTCCTGCAATTTTGCTAAGGGACTTAAAAATGAGATGATTATAATGGATACTTTGAGATTCAAACTGACTGTGGAATTAATAGCAGAAGCTACTGAGATTAGTAATGAAGGTGAGCACTGGTTTAAGAAGTCACCTTTCGAGTTTGATCCCCAAAGGTACTTATTGCCTAATGTTACTCCTTACTGAAAGAAGGGTATTCTCATACATAATTTCAGGAAAGAGTGGATTGAGCCCATAAGGATACTTCAGAGTTATGTGACTTGTGAAGGAAGATATTCATTAGTGTTCAAATATCATCTCAGGTTCCTACAACACATGGCAGGGATTTCTAAAATGAATTTGCCATTCTTTTTCTTTAAAAGTCTACAGAAAATGTCAAGCAAAATAAAACAGCATGATGATCACACTTCTCAATCACTTTTTCATCATGGTCTCATTAAACTAATCATCACTACAGTGTTGCAGCATGAGGGAAAAACTAGGGACTTCTTTTTGTTCTGGTCAGGGGTTCATCCTAAAGGAGAAGACCAACAATCCAAAAGACAGACTGACAAGGGGAAGGTAATGATACAAAAGTTAGGCCATTCAGTCAAACCTGCAAGCAAACATGACATTAAAGCTAAGAAGGTGACAAAACAGGTAGCAGAAGAAGGACAGAATGACAGTCAGCCCCAAGAAATTCCAGATCACACTAAAATCAAGTTCTCATTATTTGAAGACAAAAAGGAATTGCTTGAAAAGAAGTCACCACCTATAGCAGATTCTCAGGAGGAGAAGAAAGTTGACATCAAAATAATTCCTGTAGCTAAAGAAGAAATCCATGATCAGCCAAGAAGCCCCATCACAATCCTCTCGGATGATGAGGGATATATGTTAGAAGAAGAGCAGTCTATTCCTGAGATTGAAGTTAAAACTGAAATTAAAGAAGATCAAGCTATAGATGGCAAAACCACAAAGTCTAAGAAGAAAATCAAAAAATTAGAAGTGGTAGAGTTAGCATCTATTCAGTACCAAGAGAAGGAATTAAAAATGATGGGAGAGGCAGCTACTTTCTGGAGACCTAAAACTAGGTCGAAAAACAAACTAAGGTTAAACATGAAAAAACTGTTGAATCCAAAATTGAAGACTGATAAGGTGACTATCTTTGATGAAGAGTCCATGGAGGAGGATAAATCAAAGAAAGATGAATTGCAGTCAGAGGCTAGGTCAATAAAAGTAACAGGTGAAGAAAGCTCTAAGTCCATCATTGAAGAGAATTCTGGGAAATTGTTGACAGAGGAGATTAAGTCAGTACAGAAAACAAATGATTCAAACCCCATCATTGAAGATACTGCTGAGAAACTATTGACAGAGGAAGCAATATTTAAGAAGTTTGACATGTTTTGCAAACCTAATGAGGAGCAAGATGATGCAATAGAGAAATTGGTTAATTCTGATAAGGAGAATTTAAAGAAGACTGTCAAACAGTATAAGCATCAAATGAATTACATGCAGGAAGTTAATGATGGTTTAATGATGGCAAATAGAAGATTAAGAGAAGATCTTCAGGATGTCCATGACAATTTTCAGGAGTTAGTGGTTGATGCAAAGGAAGCACTCAGAAGGAAAAGGGCTGCTGACAGGCACTGTTCAGAACTGGAAAAGATAGTTGAAACTTTGTAGCATGAAAATGAACACCTTCAGAAAAGAATAGCTGAGCTGGAGAAGAAGCATAAAAGAATGAAGAAAAGAGCCTCAAGTCCAGATGGCATATCTTTGCTTGTCGAGGCATCGAAAGAGGTATGAGGCAGTTAGGTTCATTTAAGACATTTTGTTAAAGAATTTGATATTTTTAGCAAAATTGTAATTTTGTAAAAATGTAAATTTTACTTTACCTAGTCTAGTCATTCGATGGAGAATTAGTAGGAAAAATCCTAACTGTTTTTTGAAAAGAAAACTATTTAGAGAGGAAGGAAAGACATTGTAAGGGTTCTGGTTTTGGAAAGCATTAGGAGGTCTGCAAGCTGCTTATACTTCCAGACTTGTTCAGTGATAGGTACTGTGAACTCTCATATGCATTTTTTGATGAAACTATGAATATATGACTCATTACCCTACATTTGATTTGTGTTGGCTTCATTTTGAATTTATTTAGTTTCATGAATGACAAATTCATTTCTTGTTTATGTGTAATTTCCAGTGATGCTTGTCCTTTATGTATGAACTTCATTTACAGTCTTTTGTTGGATTATTGTGATATATATATACATCTTTATTGATTTATGTGTATGATTTAGTTGTTGCTTATTTACTGAATGTATTCCCTTTATGCTCTTGAAGTCAATGACCAAAAAAATATGAAACAAAACCCTATACCTAGTTTGAATTGATTTTTTACTTTGAGATTGTGTTGGCTTGTTACCTTAGCCTTAGTAACAATTTCTGACACAAACATCTTTGGCGCCGTTGCCAAAGAATTTCTTACATTTTCTTTTGCTTCAGAAAACACCATTGCTGCTTTCCTACTTCAGAAGAATGAGGAGGGATTGGAACAACCAATTGCCTTTTTTAGCAAAACACTTAGAGATTCAGAGCTGAAATACAGTATCTTGGAGAAACAAGCCTATGCTCTGGTGAAGGCTTTAAAATTTTTCAGAATTTATATTTTACATTCCAAGGTTGTTTCCTTTGTTCCAAATGCTGCAGTGAAGGATGTTTTGACACAGCCTGATAGTGAAAGAAAGAGGGGAAAGTGGATTGCCAAAATTATGGAATATGAAGTGGAAATCAGACCTACTAAGCTGGTCAAAGGACAAGGATTGGCCAAACTGCTGGCTGACTCAAATTGTCAAGCATTAGGATTACATGTTATGACAGAAGAATCAACACCTGAAGAAAAGCAAGTAATCCTGGAAAAAGAAAGAATTATGGATTCTTATTCATCTTCAGATTGGTATGCTGATATTGTTCATTTTCTGTTATTTTTGCAATGTCCAGAACACTTAGACAGAAAAGCTGTCAGGTCTCTGAAATTGAAAACTACTAAATATTGTCTGATAGAAGGTCAATTGTTTTGGAAAGATCCAGCAGGAATCTTGTTAAGGTGTTTAGATCAGGCTGAAATAAAAGAAGTAATTTCAGAATCTCATGAAGGAGCTTGTGGAGGACATAAATACTGGAAAACAACAGCCTATAAAATTTTAAGAGCTGGTTACTATTGGCCTTCCCTCTTCTCAGATGTTTACCAACATGTAAGAGCTTGCATACCTTGCCAAAAATTTGCAGGTAAACAAAAATTATTGTCTTTACCTTTGAAGCCTATTGTAGTCAATGCCCCTTTTCAGCAGTGGGGTCTGGATTTTATTGGAGAAATAAATCCAGCATCTTCAGGCCAGCATCATTGGATTTTGACTGCCACAGATTTCTTTACAAAATGGGTGGAAGCTATCCCCACAAGGAATGCTACAGATATGGTGATTATGGATTTCATTGAAAATAATATTCTGAGCAGATTTGGTTGTCCACAAAGATTGATTACTGATAATGACAAAGCATTCAAATCCAAGGCAATGGTGGCCTTTTGTGAGAAAAATGGTATTATACTGAAACACTCAACTCCCTATTATCCTCAGGGAAATGGTCAGGCTGAATCATCTAACAAAAATATCATTCAGTGCATCAAGAAATTGCTCAAACAAAATAAAAAATCTTGGGATTCAATGTTGAAATATGCATTGCGGGCAGATAGGATTACTGTAAAACAAGCTATTGGTACTTCTCCCTTTCAGCTGGTTTATGGAACAGAAGCAGTATTTCCAGTACAATTGGGAATTCCAGTAATGAAGTTCCTTCAAAATTCTCAAGAGGAACCAGATGATTTGCAAAAGAGAATTTTTGAAATGATTGAGTTGCAGCAGAATAGAGAGAAAGTAGATAAAGAAGCACAGCTGTATAGAGCTAAAATGAAAACCAGGTTTGACAGAAATATCAAAGATCACATTTTTTCAGAAGGTGAGATGGTTTTAAGATGGGATGCAAGGAAAGAACAGAAGGGGAAGCATGGCAAATTTGATAATTTATGGTTTGGCCCTTTTCTGATATCTAAAGTTTTGGAAAATAATACATTCATATTGCAGTCCTTGGAAGGAGAGGAATTGCCCAGCCCTGTCAATGGGCGATTCCTCAAGCATTTCTACAGTTAAATGAAGATCATGGTCACTTTTCATTGTATATACCGGTGTGAGTGAGATTGAATAAAGACTCCATAGCCCAATGGAAGACTGAAGGCACTAGTCTACAGGTTCTTGAAGCCTCACAGGGAGGACTTCATCCCGCAGCTGGAGCCAGATGTTAAGTCAGTAAATTTTTCTCCATTTTTGAGTTATTTTTTCCAATTTTGTTTTGTTTTTTGAATCTACCTCAGTTAAATTTTTGGTTTTCAGTTTTAGTTTTTGTCTTCTTAGAAACTTTATGAGTGATTGAATAAGTTTCGAGCCTTGTCTTTTTCAGATTTTATTTGATTTTAGTGATTTTTTATATTGTAAAGGGGATCAATGAGAGTCATATGTTCAAAGATAGAATCATTAATGTCTTTAGAGAGTGGTTAGACTTATTTCTTAAACCAAATAACTGCCAGAACCTCCAACAAATTAGCAAAAAGTTGAAAAATTGCTAAAATTTGGTTTAAAAGTTATTCTTGTAGCGCTATACCAAAGTTTAACAAAGAGCGCGCTACAGGAATATCGTGGCCTGAATTTTTGTTCAATTTTCGATCTGATTTCAATCATGATGCAGAATGGGAGTGTCTAATCGCCTTGTGTGAGTGTTTTAACACGTGTTTGCAGCAGTTTGAGCATGATTTTAGTTGGTTGCTAATCACGAAGAAAAACAAGTTCATCATTGCATGGTATGCGGGGATCAGTTGCACAGAAACCAGCAAATTCCGGTTTAGCTGTCAGATTTCTCTTGTTACATGCATCATTGCAGGAGAAGTAGTGTTTGTGAAGGAGAGTTCACTGCTAAACGGTGGATGGTGTTGCTGTGGAAAGGAGACAGGTGTGTTTTATCGCCAGCGAAAATTAGGGCTTCTGAATTCATTCACCAGTAGCTAGAGAAACGATATGAGGAAACCTATGCTCGTAAGAGGACATCGTTGACACCTCAAATTGAAGCTATTAAGCCACAACAGATGAGCAATTGACAGGTATTCCGTTATAACCCTTATAGCTGGAAAATTTGGGTTATTGTCGCTGCACGATTTTCTGGAGAAATTGGTTGCTGAAGAGGATATAGTAGATCGTAAAATAAGGAATTCACCACAGAAATAGCTATCTGAAACCCGGTATGAGAAATGTGCATGAATTGTTTTCTCTCATGACCTAATGTTATTAAACATCAGAATATACATAATATAGCATCGAAAGGACTCACAGAGCTATCTGTAGTGCTCAGTTTTTACACAGAAGGGGTTTTTGCTAGTTTGTGCAGGTGGTTTAAACATTGCTGAAAATTGTGATAACCTGTAAGATCACTTGCTCAGAAAACATTGAATTGAAAGATTGTCCAAGAGTGTGTAGCATAGTTCAAAAGAGCTCAAAGCATCAGAAAATAGCTTATAAAACATATTTTGAAACCTGAAATCAGACTGTTCCTGTTCCCTGAAAAGAAGAATATGGGAAAAAGTGGCAAAAGTGGTAAGGTTAACAGGGCTGAGCCCACAGACTTGACATGGATTCAGAAGCTTCCAGACTGTGCAGAACTGTTCCAGCAGGCAGGCTGGTTGAAATTTTTCAAAAGGATAGATGGTTTTGATGCTCAGGTGTCCTGCAATTTTGCTAAGGGACTTAAAAATGAGATGATTATAATGGATACTTTGAGATTCAAACTGACTGTGGAATTAATAGCAGAAGCTACTGAGATTAGTAATGAAGGTGGGCACTGGTTTAAGAAGTCACCTTTTGAGTTTGATCCCCAAAGGTACTTATTGCCTAATGTTACTCCTGACTGGAACAAGGGTATTCTCATACATAATTTCAGGAAAGAGTGGATTGAGCCCATAAGGATACTTCAGAGTTATGTGACTTGTGAAGGAAGATATTCATTAGTGTTCAAATATCATCTCAGGTTCCTACAACACATGGCAGGGATTTCTAAAATGAATTTGCCATTCTTTTTCTTTAAAAGTCTACAGAAAATGTCAAGCAAAATAAAACAGCATGATGATCACACTTCTCAATCACTTTTTCATCATGGTCTCATTAAACTAATCATCACTACAGTGTTGCAGCATGAGGGAAAAACTTGGGACTTCTTTTTGTTCTGGTCAGGGGTTCATCCTAAAGGAGAAGACCAACAATCCAAAAGACAGACTGACAAGGGGAAGGTAATGATACAAAAGTTAGGCCATTCAGTCAAACCTGCAAGCAAACATGACATTAAAGCTAAGAAGGTGACAAAACAGGTAGCAGAAGAAGGACAGAATGACAGTCAGCCCCAAGAAATTTCAGATCACACTAAAATCAAGTTCTCATTATTTGAAGACAAAAAGGAATTGCTTGAAAAGAAGTCACCACCTATAGCAGATTCTCAGGAGGAGAAGAAAGTTGACATCAAAATAATTCCTGTAGCTAAAGAAGAAATCCATGATCAGCCAAGAAGCCCCATCACAATCCTCTCGGATGATGAGGGATATATGTTAGAAGAAGAGCAGTCTATTCCTGAGATTGAAGTTAAAACTGAAATTAAAGAAGATCAAGCTATAGATGGCAAAACCACAAAGTCTAAGAAGAAAATCAAAAAATTAGAAGTGGTAGAGTTAGCATCTATTCAGTACCAAGAGAAGGAATTAAAAATGATGGGAGAGGCAACTACTTTCTGGAGACCTAAAACTAGGTCGAAAAACAAACTAAGGTTAAACATGAAAAAGATGTTGAATCCAAAATTGAAGACTGATAAGGTGACTATCTCTGATGAAGAGTCCATGGAGGAGGATAAATCAAAGAAAGATGAATTGCAGTCAGAGGCTAGGTCAATAAAAGTAACAGGTGAAGAAAGCTCTAAGTCCATCATTGAAGACAATTCTGGGAAATTGTTGACAGAGGAGATTAAGTCAGTACAGGTAACAAATGATTCAAACCCCATCATTGAAGATACTGCTGAGAAACTATTGACAGAGGAAGCAATATTTAAGAAGTTTGACATGTTTTGCAAACCTAATGAGGAGCAAGATGCTGCAATAGAGAAATTGGTTAATTCTGATAAGGAGAATTTAAAGAAGACTGTCAAACAGTATAAGCATCAAATGAATTACATGCAGGAAGTTAATGATGGTTTAATGATGGCAAATAGAAGATTAAGAGAAGATCTTCAGGATGTCCATGAAAATTTTCAGGAGTTAGTGGTTGATGCAAAGGAAGCACTCAGAAGGAAAAGGGCTGCTGACAGGCACTGTTCAGAACTGGAAAAGACAGTTGAAACTTTGTAGCATGAAAATGAACACCTTCAGAAAAGAATAGCTGAGCTGGAGAAGAAGCATAAAAGAATGAAGAAAAGATACTCAAGTCCAGATGGCATATCTTTGCTTGTGGAGGCATCGAAAGAGATATGAGGCAGTTAGGTTCATTTAAGACATTTTGTTAAAGAATTTGCTATTTTTAGCAAAATTGTAATTTTGTAAAAATGTAAATTTTACTTTACCTAGTCTAGTCATTCGATGGAGAATTAGTAGGAAAAACCCTAACTGTTTTTTGAAAAGAAAACTATTTAGAGAGGAAGGAAAGACATTGTAAGGGTTCTGATTTTGGAGAGCATTAGGAGGTCTGCAAGCTGCTTATACTTCCAGACTTGTTCAGTGATAGGTACTGTGAACTCTCATATGCATTTTTTGATGAAACTATGAATATATGACTCATTACCCTACATTTGATTTGTGTTGGCTTCATTTTGAACTTATTTAGTTTCATGAATGACAAATTCATTTCTTGTTTATGTGTAATTTCCAGTGATGCTTGTCCTTTATGTATGAACTTCATTTACAGTCTTTCGTTGGATTATTGTGATATATATATACATCTTTATTGATTTATGTGTATGATTTAGTTGTTGCTTATTTACTTAATGTATTCCCTTTATGCTCTTGAAGTCAATGACCAAAAACATATGAAACAAAACCCTATACCTAGTTTGAATTGATTTTTTACTTTGAGATTGTGTTGGCTTGTTACCTTAGCCTTAGTAACAATTTCTGACACAAACACACAGTATAATCTCATAGTAGAATATCCGGTAAGTAAGATTGGATTGGAATTACATGATCACCCTAGCCCCTATCCATTGGGATGGGTAAATAAGGATACAAAACTTAGGGTCACAAAATAGTGCAAGATTAAATTTTCCATAAGTGCATATTATATGGATGAAGTGGATGTAGACGTAGTACCCCTTGATGTTTGTGGTGTAGTTTTTAGAAGCCCCTACATGTATAAGAGGGATGCAATATTGAAGAAGAGAGAAAACCAATACTGCTTGATCAAGGATGGAAATTATTTCATCATCAATGCGCACAATGGTATATCAAAGATCTTTCTAGTAAGTTCCGACCAAGAAAAAAAATTGATCAATTCAAGTAGGAAGTTTGTGTTTCTTTTCTTAAGTCATAATCAACAAGAAGGTGAATCGGTAAAAGCAAAGGCATCTCTAGAGTGATGTACCAAAGAGCTTAAACACCAACTAGAGAACCTTTTGTAGGAATACACATAAGTGTTATAGGATCCTAGAGGGATACCTCCTAAGAGGGAAGTGGATCATGAGATACAAATATTGTTATATTCTCCATTACCAAACATTGGGTTGTACATACAATTTGTTCTAGAATCAAAAGAAATGAAGAAGAAGTTGCAACAATTGTTGGAGTAGGGAGTAATATGACAAGGAACCTCACCTTGTCAGGTAGCATATTTTCATAATACCTAATAAAGATGGGTCTTGGAGAATGTGTATTGACTACAAAGATCTGAATAAGATCACCCTTAAGAATTGATATCCTCTGCCGAAGATCAATGGATTTCTAGATCAATTGCATCATATCAAGTCCTTCAACATGTTGGATGTGAAATTGAGATACCACCAGGTACGAGTGAAATAAGAGGACACCTGTAACACCACCTTCAAGACTACAAAAGGTCAATATGAATAGTTAGTAATGCATTTTGGTTTGTGTAATGCACTAGCTTCATTTATGCGCTTGATGAATGATGCATTGCATCCCTTCATAGATTCAATTGTAATAATGTATTTATATGATATATTGGTTTATAGTACTACCTAGGAATATCATATCTCGCATCTCAAGTAGGTGCTGGAGACCTTGAAAAAAACATTGGTTGCTGGAAAAAATTAAGAAATGTGAATTCTCTCAGTATTCTTTGGTGTATTTGGGGTATGTGATTGGTGGAGGATAACTTCAGATTGTTCCTGCAAATATGGAGTCCATCACTAAGTGGCATACTTCTACAAATGTCGTTGAAGTTAGGATATTTTTGGGGGAAAAAAAATACCTTTATAACTTTATGGATTCCTTTTCGGATCTAGATGCACCTCTCCACTCCATAACAACCAAAATCAAGGGGCTCTAGTGGGGAAAGAATCAACACAAAGCCTTTGATGATATCAAGTGAGAGATCAGTAAAGCACTAGTTCTTACATTGCCTAACTTGCCAAAGCCTTTCGAATTAGAGATAGATGAAAGTGGGTATGATATGGGAGTGGTTTTTATGCAAGGAGGGAGGCCAGTACCTATAATACCCCCAATCAGATTTATGGATATATTAACTGAATTACAAAATATCAAGTCAAAAAATTTCAAAAAATAGTAGTTAGGATTAAACTAGAATTGACAGATTTGGTATTAAGCACAATTAGACCTCCCAAAGTATTCCCAATATGGACTTTAGGATCTGATAAGGCTTAAAGTAGGATGAATAAAGGGCCAATACTTCGACAACATCACTTTTATGGGTACTTCACTCCCAAGGCAATTTTCCATGAGACTTCTGTGGAAACGCAAGGCTTCTCGTGCTTATTGGAAGTAATAAAACTTGGGGTAGACTAGATGGAATTCCCCCATCATGATACAATAGTAACACAAAGTTTTGGTATCAATCTAACATAGTTTGGAGGCTAAACAAGAAAGAGTGCTATATATGGTTTCCTAACTAGTTATCATCCAGACTTTTCCAAACACCTCCATAGGGTCACGTATTTCAGGATTAAGGATATGGGTGGATATTTTAGAGTCTTATGGATGCAAAACAGCTTAAAAAATGAAAATTGAGCTCATAGGTGATATTCTATAACAATTTCAGTAAAACTAGTTAATTTCCTATGCATAAAGAGCAAGTCTTGAAACTGCAAGTTACAAGCAACTACAAAAGTAACGAATTCCTTCTCGGGACTGATACATGAGTTCAAATACATTTAATTGAACAAAATAAAACCTTATTTCATAGTTTTATAGCAGAAAATGATAGTATATTGGACCCAATGTTACAGAGATTCCTCAACCCTTAGGATTTTACAATATAAAATAAAGAATATTATAAATCTGAGAGTGAAAGGAAGGAATTTCACTAATAGATCATATTAATGGGAAAGATAAAATAATAATATATATCAATAGAGGTGCATGAAAAATATGGGGCTCTTACACAACTCAAAAATCCATAAATACAAAGATAGAGTTGCATAGGTGCACATCCTCAACATTGAAACCTTGGCTCTGGTGAAAATGGTTGTATCTTGGTCATCCATGCACATTTTTCGATGAGAAAAAGATGTTTCTTATTGGAAACGAACCTATAGATGAAATGGAGCATGTATCACAACCTATAAATGACCAGAAATGTTGAAATCAGAACCTCCATTTCGGCCCTTCAACACTGTTTCCACTTAATGAAGGGATTGAACTGCACTACAACAACACCAACCACTGGATCAAATCTGCAATTCAGACACTAATCGATGCAATTACATTATGAAGATGAATCGAGCAAGGATTTATATGGGGAATGTAACCCACAATTGGCTAAGGGTGCATCTCCCAAGCCTTTGAGATGCAGAGCTCTCAAGACAATTTTCAAAATGACCAAAATATGTGAGAGTGGTGCACTCCTTTTCTTTTATAAGCATGAGTTGACATCTAGATTCATTTAATGTGGTGACCTCCATCATTAATGTGCCCTCCTTGACTATTTTTAGTATCTAAGTTTTTTTTTTTTCTGCCTTTATCCTCGCTTTGTCACCTTTCCACTTTGGGCTTCTTTTATGATTTTGGCAACATCGTGCTTTTCCTATATTTTCTCTGCTTTTTCTGTTCTTTTGCCTACCTTTCTCCTTCTTTATGATTTATGGAATTTCGTGGCTTTTTTTCCAGCTTTCTACTTTTCTGATTTTTCTACTTTTGTGTTGCTTTCCATCTTTTAATGGCTTGGTGGATTTTTCTTGATTTTCTTCTAGTTGCCATTTTGAATGACAAAACATTGGGTCAACTATACCTCATGCACCCTCCTTGGCCACCTAGCACATCCACTTAATTACAAAATTTAAATATTATAAAAAATATTCACATTTTAACATAGCATTCTAATCCTAAGTCTAAATATTAAACAATTGGGTTATTAATACATCAAAATTGAACCCTTCACTTGTTAGGATTTGGTCAGAACTTTAGGGGTTGGCTAAGTAGCAGAATAGTCATGGAGTCCTCATCCTTTTTATACAATTTTCCTAGTCCACATACATTATGGTGGTATTATTTTCCCTTTTTGGATCTTAGGATCAACAAATTATCAACCTAAATCACCACCTAGGTGCATAATCATGAATTTTTCTAGGTGACTTAGGGAATTGTGGTCCAAGGTTGATTTGGAGACATTACAGTCCTCCCCTCCCTATTTTTCTTTTCCTCAAGCAAAAAATCAACTCCATATAAAGAATGAAACCAACCCATGACTTCTCGCCATCGATAATTTGCTGTTGAACTGACATACTATGGGAATTCAATTGGTCCACCATGTTTCCTCTTTGCCACTCTTAACACAAGCTTCTCCCCCACTGAGTGAATCCATATTTGCAACTGAAAATCTATGTTCTTCCCGATTGAAACATCTGAGAAGAATTCCAGGATCCCAAGTAAATATGATGAATGCAATGTGACTATGAAAACCACCAATGCACTCCAACAACATCAATGATACCCAAGACAATCCATCATGCGAAGGAATGCTTGAATCCCATTTCCTTAGTTGCACCCTCCAAAACATCATTAATGGTGTATGAAACCACCCTAAAATGCCAGGATACCATGGTCCTTGATGCATAGCCTCCATTATCACTGTTGTTTGTGACAACTTGTCACTCCATGATATGCCAGGATCCATCCACCACCATGTTGGAAGTTCATCATTTCCAAGGCCTCCGAAGGTCTTTGTCATTTGTTCTAACAAAGTTGGGATCTCTTCTTGTACACACAGATTGCTTACATGTTTTTTTTTTCCAACATGCTTTGTATGCAGTATTATTTTCTCTTGCATGATAGTTCCAAATCTTCCATGTACTTGCACACCCAATCCATGGATGTATGTGTACTGACAGTATCCAAGGGATGCCATACATACCCTCTCTATTGCTCACATGGTAAGACAATGTTAGTGTATCCAAATTTTTTTATCATAGAGGAAAAAATAATCTTTACCTCGATGAATCTCCATTCTTGCTATGTATCTATCCACCCAACTCGTGGATGAATTGTTGAAGAATGCAAATTCATAATATATTCCTATTTGTATTATTTGTATCATTTGTATTGTACACTCTACGGGGATTATTATTGATGTAATTGATCATGTATAAGTCATGAAAATAGTCAATATAAACCCTAATTGTTAGGTCGGCTTGGAAAGATCTAGAAAATAATATTTTATTGTGAATTAGACAAGTCGGCGTAGTTAGGAGAGTCAAGTCGGCCCTGTTTGGTAAAAATTTCAAGTCAATTGATTAGTATAAATGAGGAGTTCAACCTACTCATTTGGTCACCACTCTCACTCATTAAGTTCACATGAGTAGGAGAGACAGATTCAAGTGAGTAGAGACTTTTGGAGTCTTCTTGTTTTGGGTCTTTGGATAAAATTATTGTGTACTATTGTCTATACTGTGCTTGTTTATATTTTAGTGATCCTTATTGTTACTGCATTTAAATATCTAACATGGTATTAGAGAAATCCTGAAAGAGAACATTGTGCAGCTGCTACAACTATAACTATTGGAGATTAGGGCTTCATGCTTGAAACCTTAGAAGGAAAAATATAGTCATGTGGGAATTTTCGGTACAACTTGATTTTGGTGAAGGTACAAGAGCTGAAACTCCCACATTCCAAAGACTAAATTTTTATGCACCGTGTGTGAGATTTTCAGCCTCCGATTCGCTTTACTTTAGTAGATATGATCCATGCAAATCGGGGTTCTATCCTCTTCTAGAATTCAGTTTTATACAAGTGACCTAGGGATAATAGCTATATCTCCGGCTAGGAAGATCCAAATAGAATTTCGTAAGATGTTACAGAAGAGAAACAAAATTTCGTTTCTACGGTGAAAGATTCAGAACCCAAAGTTGAAATAGTGACATGTGGAATTCTGTACAAGTTCTCTATATTGAAACAATCCATAAACTATACTAAAACAATCCATAAAAATGTCACCTTGGGAAACTTAGAATAAGTTCCACATGGTGAATCCAATATTGATCTAACCTACGGGGTTATATAGAGGACAAATGATACTACCTCAAGAAAAACTTTCAGACCTTGAGGATCAGAAAATTTTGGGATACATAATAATTAAGACCAGACAATTCAGTAGAAGAAATTGAAGAACTAGGGCATCAAATATTTTGCAATTCTGTCCACAGATTTTGGAAAAGGAGTACATCGCTCAATTCACCTTGAGGAGGAACACATTTATATCCAATAATATTTTCAAGTCACCAAAGTTGAAAAATTAGGGTTTCTCTGTCAAACCCTAGGTCCACCAGAAGCAGTGTTCCAGAAAAGCATTGAAGCAAGCATCCAATTGAAACCTCTTTGATGACATGTTGGGAGTAGTGCACACTCTTGATAATGTTCTGGTAGAGAAGGAAGGAATTTATAAATTTACCATATGAATGCGGGATATGGATGAATGTTGTGTTGAATCATTGGCTAACATAGTTGCATGGCTACGTGACCTATGTCTTTATGCATAAGATTTTTTTTTGAAAATTATGAAATGTTTCTAATCATGCAACTGAATTTGTTTTGTAGGAAATATTGTGTACCATTACCTACAAGAGAATAATGATGAGACTTGTTCCGAATAACAAGTGATGACAGTTCAACTATGAAATTCATGAAGATTTACTAAATAAAGCATACTACAAAAGTACAAAGTGGGGGTTCTCTCAAAAAGAGGGAGCCAACTATGACAAGACGTTGCTCTACGGTGGATAGACAGAGTATTAGACTAGATAGATGGTGTAATTGAAGTAGAAGTGTATATCTAGAAACCTCCAGGATTTGGGACTCTCTACAGAGAACCACATGTGCACAAATTAAAGAAGGATTTATACAGACTCAGAAGGCACCCTTGGGATAACATTATGAGCTTGAGGTTCACCTAGAGTGATGAGATATCAACCTTTGATACAAGTTTGAAGATGAGGAGATCATAGATGGGTGCAAGATAAAAATTGAAACAGAGTTCAAGATCTTGGTATCCAGTGACCTAGAGAGATGACATAGATGGATACATAGAAGATCAGCATAAGAGAAGGCTACCAGTCACTCCAATGAAGACTGTCCTGATGCAAAGAGTACAAGATGAAGAGGGAGGATATTGCTCAGTTACAAAGGGATCAAGAAATCTCCGCTTAATAGAGAGTACCTACAACATAGATTGAGAGATATTATCACTTCACCTCTATCCTTGGAAAATGTTGTTGCCTCAGTATATGTGGTGCAGTTTGAGACAAATACCCAGAACATGATATGGCAAGAGAGATGGATTTATGGCGAGCTTGGGATATACCAAGAGTAAAGCGGATTCCAACCTTTACTACAAGGTTGAAGAGGGAAATCCTGTGATTCTACTATTGTATGTAGATGACTTGTTTTTGATAGGTGAAGAGAAGATCATAGTAGAAACTGAAACTTGTCGTAGATTTTGAAATGAAAGACCTGGGTATGATGCATTACTTCTTAGGTCTCGAGGTGTGGAAGAATCCTGAGGAACTTTTCCTAAGTTAAGGAAAAATGTGGTAGATATCCTGAAGAGATTCGAGATGATGGATTGTAAGGCCATGGCCACATCTATGGCATCAAATCTGAAGTTGTTGAGTGATAATTCTTCAAAATTGGTGGATTCCATTGTGTATAGACAGATGATTGGTTTGTTAAAGTATCTGACGAACAAGAGGCCAGACTTATGCTTTGAAGTGAACACTCTGAGTTAGTATATGGTAGAGTTGATAGATGTTCAAATGGTTGCTGCAAAGAATGTGCTGAGGTACCTGGAGGGTACGATTGATTATGTCCTAAAGTATGTATCAGATCATAAGTTTAACCTACAGGTTTATGTCGATGAGGATTGGGACGAGGGTGTCACAAATAGAAAGAGCACGTCAGGTGTTGCTTCAGTTTGGGATTGGGTATGATCTCATGGTTTATTAGGAAGTAGACAAGTGTGGCACTCAGTACAGATGAATATGGGTATATGGAATCTTATTTGGAAACCTGCGAGGCAATATGGCTTCGGAAGTTGCTATCAATATTGTTTGATCTCGAGTTAGAGGTGACTTGTGTCTTCTGTGACAACCAGAGTTGTGTGAAGTTGTTGGAGAACCTTGTGTTCCATGATATGTCGAAGCACATCAAGGTCAGGTATCACTATATCCAGGATATGGTACAGAAGGGATCAGCGAGACTCCAGTATATAGAAAAAGAGGAGCAGATAGTCGATGTGTTGACCAAGTCTTTGTCAAGAGTGAATTTTGAGTACTTTAGGGACAAGCTTGGAGTGGTCCAGAACAAGATGGAGTGATGAGATCGGATGAGGTAGTAGGTAGTCACTGGTCATGTGATGTAATTGAGTCTCCTAGGCTATGAGAGGATCTGGACGAGTGGTGAGGTAACACAGGTAGTTGCAGTGTGCAAAGTAATGGAGTTGTTGGGAGGGACCCACTAGGTGGATTGCTCAGTTCGTGCAAGAGAACAATTGCATATGGTATGAAAAAGGACCATCTCTACAGGGTAGTTGCATCTGGTATGAAAAAGGACCAGTTCTGCAGGATATCTACATCCAGTATGAAACAAGACTAGCTTTGTAGTTGTGAGCATATAGTATGAAACAAGAATGGCTCTGTAGGATACCTACATCTAGTATGAAACAGGATTGGATTTGTAGTGGTGTGCGTACAGTATGAAACAAGACTGGATCTGTAGGATATCTACATCTAGTATGAAACAAAACTAGCTTTGTAGTATTGTGCATCCCGTATGAAAAAGGCCTGGATCTCCAAGATATCTACATCCAATATGAAAAAGGACTAGCCTTGTAGTGGTTACTGCTAGTATTTCCAGGGGTGGTATCACTAGGGGAGATCCCCGTGTAGGTTCCCCAATGTACTGGGTTGAATTGGTACAGTAGGATCTCCGACGGATTGGATTGAGCAAGTGCATGTTAATTGGTGGACTCCAGTGTGGTTGGTTGTATCTACAAGGATTGGATCCCAATATGACTGGTTGATCACCAAGGGGAGATCCCAACTTGAAATACCTAGATTGGATCTAGGCCACATCCAACATGAAAAATGGTTGTCTCTATGGAGATTTGCATCCAGCATGAAAAAGGGTTGTCACTGCAAGGCACATCCAGCATGAAAAAGGGATGGCTTTGTGAAACTTCTTATGATATATAGATTTGGGAGATTTCAGATGTCAATAGATGGAGTACAAGAAGTGCAGGAAATGGAATACAATGGTGAAGATGTCAAAAGAATACCTTCCTTGTTAAGAGGGAGTGTTGAAGAATATAACTTCGGAAGATATTCTTATTTATATCATTTGTATTGTACACCATACGGGGATTATTATCGATGTAATTGATCATGTAAAATTCATTTAAAGAGTCAATGTAAACCCTAACTGTTAGGTCAGTTTGGAAAGGTCTAGAAAATAATATTTTATTGTGAATTAGACAAGTCGACCCAGTTAGGAGAGTCAAGTCGGCCTTGTTTGGTAAAATGGTCAAATTAGTTGATTAGTATGAATGGGGAGTTCGCCCTCCTCATTTGGTCACCACTCTCACTCATTGAGTTCACATGAGTAGGAGAGATAGGGTTAAGTGAGTAGCTGATTTTGGAGTCTTCTTGTTTTGGGTATTTGCACGAGGAATACTATTGTACATTCTGACGAATCTATATAGAAGAATTTTGTTGGGTTTTTCTGCCCTGGGAGGGTTTTCCAAGGATAAAATTATTGTGTACTATTTTTTATGTTGTGCTTGTTTATATTTTAGTGATTCTTATTTTTACTACATTTAAATATCTAACATGAATAAACACTTTGGATCACTAATCCATGTGGGATGTGGTCAACCACCTTATTCAAAACAAAATCTTCTTTCCATATAGGCAGCTCATGAGGTCTCTCTTTCAGGGCATGCATGTCAAAAAATTCCCTACAAATGCAATCAAGACTTATGCATCCCTGAGCCTCCATCTTAGTGATGTACTTATCTACCCAATCCTTGGATAAACAATTACCATACCTTTCCAACTCAATTGGAATGTCCCCAACTATTTTTGCCATACCTGAGTCCTTCTCTATGTCCTTCTGCATACCAACAAGCGCTTGGCCAAAATATTCTACATCTATGTTCTCCTTAAGCACTTGTAAATTTGAATTTTCCTCATGTTCAAATATTACATGAGGTTCCTCCATCAAATCCACTATGCCACTTGCAATGTGAAAATGACTATCTTCTTTGCAGGATGGAGGGTGTGATGAACTCAACTTCTCAACTTCTTTCGAATTTGATAATTCTTCATTCTTGATTCTTGAAGGGCCCTCTGTATGCTCTTTAATGAATCACTGGTATCCTTCAATTCACAAGTGAGCCTTTTTTATTCTTCTTCTTCCTCCTTGAGAGCACTATGGTACATTTAAGACACCATGAGGAGATGATATCTATCTGAAACTAATTTCATGTAACTCTCTTTCATCTTGGCCACTGCTTCTTTGAGTACTATGAACTCTTCCAAAAAGGATTCTCCTTCCAAATTTCCTCCCGAAGCTTTCCAACAACTTCTTGTCACCAAGGTTTTGGTGTTGATAAAGTTCTTCATAGATGCCGTAATATTCTCTTGGTTCTCTTTCAATGACCCACTAAAATGATGAGGCTCACAAAGAAGATCCTCCACCAATGAAACTTCCTCACATATAGAAAGTTCATAATCCTCCTGGTGAGACAAGTACTCTGCCCTCATCTTGCAAGTCAATGTTTCCTTGAATTACCTATAAATCAGAAAATGCCTCATGCTCACCTTGAACATGAGGCTAATCCAATATTCCATGTGTGCAAACAACCACACACATCTGATCACATGTAATTTTGGGAAAGGACTGTGACTCTCCCAATGCCATGTAGAGTTTCTCTACTTCTGCTACCTTGTCTTCTGCAACTTTGAGAGAAAGATCTGTATCCATAAACTACTGCAAATATTTTTCTTTCATCATCTCTAGATATCTTTTAATGATGCTTAGTTCGTAAGTAGAGACTCTATCTACCATTCCTTCGTATCCCTCATCGATAATATTGTCAATGAATTTTTGTGCACCATGATTTCGGGACAAGGCATGCAGTAGCTTTTCTTCTGTGACTAAGAGTTGGATATCTAAGTCACTCAAATGGTTCCATAAGAGCACTATGTGGACTGCCACAAGTGTTCTCATGCAAATTTTGAGAGTCATGCAAAATATCCTCTGGAAATTCAACCTTCTCAAAATTTTGATTCTCATCACTAGAAAGATCTATTATGCCAATCTTCTCACCGGAAGTGGCTACCATCTCAAGATGAAACAAAGGATTACAAAAATCATAATTGTATCAATACATTTGCATCACATCTTCGTCTTCATGTGCTAGAGCTATGGTGGTCTTTCCTTCCACCAAAATTTATGTTTCACCCTCCACTAATGTGGGGATGCCTCTTGCTCCATGATGAATTTCTAAGGGTTCTTGCAGGGTTTCACTTTCCTCTTCATCCAACTATTATCCACAAGTGGTTTCCTATCCACTAAACCTATCTTCCATATCAGTTGTAATGATATCAAACTCACCAACAAATAAGTTTGACTGTCCATGAGTGGATTCATTCTCCATATTGTCAACAACCTCTTGCATGGTGGCTTGACTTCCCATCTCACCATGTTCCTTATCCTCCTTTGTGGATAACTTAGTGGGATGTTCATAATATTCATTTGATGAGAAACCTTCATTGGGAAGGGTTATATGCATGCTTCCAAGGGTTGCAATGCAATTTTCAATTGCTTGTGGCATGCATCCACAACTTCACAATCATTCTTAACCTCCACAATGGCATTAGAAAGCTCTTTGATCTCATTTTAATCGCTTGAGATGGAATTTTTTTTGGATTGATGTGAGAAAAAATTGCTACTACAAAAATTAGATTTACCTTCATCCCTTAGCTTGATGTTTTCTTCTTTTCTACAATCACCTTGCAGTGACTTGCATTCCTCATTGAGTCTCTTCTTTCGATGGACTGTTTCTTTCAAAAGAAGAGTATTCCACATCCTTAGGACATAATCCATACTTTTAAGTGAAATAATATTTGAAACATAGGATTGAATAGGCCTCCTTAAACAATGCTAGATACTCCCGATAACAGTGAGGCATGTTGGCACTTCCTGCTAATCTTCTTGCTAATTCCTCTTCAATGCTAGCCATTGGTGGATTTGGTTTTCTGTATTCTCTGAACCTGATGTGAAATAAGGTATAATATTCCTCATGTGAAATATGAAATCTTCCATCTATATAGATGAATTCCTCTTCATACCGATCAAGGTCTTCTTCACCCACTGGTATGATCCTCATTCTACAACTTTGAAGATGTGATCTACAAGAGTTCTTCAATTGAGAGTTTAAGGATCTTGGTATTGATACTCACAGTTGCAGAGGACCATGCTCTGATACCATTGTAATATCCCCAATCATATTTATGGATATACTATTTCAATTACAAAATATCTAGTAAAACAATTTAAAAATCTAGTAGCTAGGATTAAACTAGAATTGACAGAACCGGTATTAAGCACAGTTAGAACTCCCAAATTATTCCCAATATGGAATTTAGGATATGATAAGTATTCAATTAGGATGAATAAAAGGAAAATACTTCGACAATATCACTTTTATGGGTACTTCACGCCTGGGTAGACCCCATGGGATAAACCCAAGGGTACAAGGAAATTGTCTACGAGACTTATGTGGAAACCCAAGGCTTATGGTGCTTACTGGAAGTAATAAAACCTGGGGTTGAATAAATGGAATGTACCCACACTGATACAGTAGTAACAAAAATATTTTGTATCAATCTAACATAGTTTTGAGGATATACCAGAAAGAGCGCTATCTAGGACTGCCTGACTAGTTATCATCCATACTTTTCCAAACACCTCCATAGGATCACGAATTTCAGGATTAAGTATTTGGGTGGCTATGTAAGACTATTATGGACCTAAATCAGCTTACATAATTACAATTGAGCTCATTTGTGACATTCTATAACAATTTCAGTAAAACTAGTCACATTCCTATGCATAAAGAGCAAGCCTTGAAACTACAAGTTACAAGAAACTACAAAAGTTATGAATTGCTTCTCAGGAATTATACATGAGTTCAGATACATTTAATTGAAAAAAACTAAAACATATATCATATTTTTATAGCATAAAATGATATTATACTAGACCCAAAGTTATAGAGAGTCCTCAACCCTTAGGATTTTACAATATAAAAGCAAGAATATTAAATCTGAGAGTGAAAGGAAGGAATTTCACCACTATATCAGAAACATGGGAAAGATAACATCATAATATATCTCAC
The DNA here is from genome assembly GCA_027924585.1 of Larix kaempferi. Lineage (NCBI taxonomy): Eukaryota > Viridiplantae > Streptophyta > Pinopsida > Pinales > Pinaceae > Larix > Larix kaempferi. Next base: position 30,484,637 of record BSBM01000370.1, on the reverse strand, counting down.
TAGAGGTGCATAAATAGTATGGGGCTCTTACAAATCTTGAAAATCCGTAAATACAAAGATAGAGTTGCACAGGTGCGCATCCTCAACATTGAAACCCTAGCTCTGGTGAAAATGGTTGTATCTTGGTCATCTGGACACCTTTTGGACGAGACAAAAGGTGTTTATTACTGGAAATTACTCTCCAAACGCATGGCGTAGGTATCACATCCCATAAATGATCCAAAATTTCAAAAATAGAACCTCCATTTCGTCCCTCCAACACTATTTCCACTGAATGAAGGGATTGAACTGCGCAACAAGAACACCAAACAATGGATCATATATGCAATTCAGAATCTAATCGCTGTAATGAAATTGTGAAGATGACTAGAACAAGGATTTATATGGGGCACGTCACCCATAGTAGGAGCGTATCTCCCAAGCCTTTGAGATGTAGATCTCTCAACACAATGATCAAAATCACGAAATTATGTGAGAGTGGTATGCTCCTCTTCTTTTATAAGCATGATTTGACATCTAGATTCATTGAATGAGGTCACATCCATCATTAATGTGCCTTCCTTGACTAATTTTAGTATCTAATATTTTGTCTTATTTTATCCCTACTTTGTTGCCTTTCCGCTTTGGGTTGCTTTTATGCTTTTGGCAATGTCCCGCTTTTCCTGTGATTTTTCCTAGTTTTCTACTTCTTTATGCTTTATGGAATTTCCTCCCTTTTCTACCATCTTTCCACTTTCCTGATTTTGCTTCTTTTTTGCTGCTTTCCATCTTTTTATGGCTTTGTGTATTTTTCTTGATTTTCTTCTAGTTGCCATTTTGAATGACAACTCATTGGGTCCACTAGACCTAATGCGCCCTCCTTGGACACCTAGCACATCCACTTAATTACAAAATTTAAATATTATAAAAAATATTCACATTTTAACATTGCATTCTAATCCTAAGTCTAAAAATTGAACAATTGGGTAATTAATACATCAAAATTGACCCCTTCACTTGTTAGTATTTGACCAAAACTTTAGGGGTTGGCTAAGTAGCAGAATAGTCATGGAATACCCATCCTTTTAATATGGTTGTCGTAGTCCACATACATTATGGTGGTATTATTTTCCCTTTTTGGATCTTAGGATCAACAAATTATCAACCTAAATCACCACCTAGGTGCATAATCATGAATCAGTCTAGGTGACTTAGGCAATTGTGGTCCAGGGTTGATTTGGGGACATTACAATACCTTATCATTTTGAAATGTTTCATGGAGGTTCCCTAATCTACCCTACATATGATAATCAAATCTATGCCTTTGTTCAAGTTGTTAAGAAGTGGAAGCACTATCTTATGGGAAAGGAGACCATCATTCACACTGATCACTAGCCGTTGTAGTATTTGTAGGCCTAGAGTAAGCTACAAAAAACATGACACTACAAGTGGATGGGATTTTTATAACATTCCATCTAATCATCAAATATAAGAAGGGAAATACAAGCAAGCTGGTAGACATGCTCTCAAGGTCTCTAACAACCAAGATAAGAGCTTTGGGTACTCTTATGCATATGGAACCTTTCACCCATGATCCATACAAGGAGAAATACACAAAAGATGATGACTTTAGGGAGGTATTTCAAAACCTACAAGGCCAGTTCCATGTAGAAGAAGGTGACAACAAGGATAAATATCATCCCTAGGATGGGTTACTCTACAAGTTGGACAAGCTCTATGTTCCTAAAGGTGAGAGATTGCAACTCATGAGAGAGCTCCATGGATTTTGTGGGTGGTTTTCCAAACACTTGGAACGAACACGACTATTTATTTTTGGTAGTTGTCCAATTCAGTAAGATGAGCATTCGTATGCTTTATAATAAAACCATCAAAGAACAAGAAGAAACAAACATGTTCTTTGAGCATGTCTGGGTGCACTTTGGGATACCACGGAGCATTATCTTAAACAAAGATACCATATTTCTCAGTACATTTTGGACTACACTTTGGGAGAATATGGACACTGAGTTGAAGAGATCTACAACATTCCATCCACAAACATATGTGTAGACATAAATAGTCAACACGACTTTGGTTTAGCTTTTGAGGGGTTGCAATCAGAAGCATCCAAAGAATTGGGATGAAAATATGATCTACATCCAACACACTGATAATAGAGCACTCCACACTTCCATTGGAAAGTTCCTTTTTGAAACTTATTTTGGATATTTGGATCCTTCACCTCTAGATGTTATTTATGGGAAGCAAGAGGGAGTGAGGGAAGACACCACCAGTGAAGCATTAAGAGAGAAAAATTCATTGATAATATTATGAAAATCCATTTGCAAGTACATGAGACATTTAATAAGTCACAAGAGACATGATCAACACAAGGTTGAGAAAACATTCAAGGTGGGAGACAAAGTTTGGTTGCACTTGAATAAGGAAAGATTACAAGGTCTTAGTAAGGATATCAAGGAATTACAACAAGGTCCTTTTGAAGTGTTGGAGAAGGTAGGAGATAATTCCTCCAAAATTATTCTACCCCCATATATGTGCATTTACTTAGTATTGAATGTGGAAAATCTAAAAATCTATGAACTTTCCATGTTGGAATAGGAAACTAAGTAGGTATTACCTTTTGTAGAGGACTTAGCACCAGAGGCTCAAGAATAGTTTGTAGAAGACACAATTTTGTAGAAGAAGTCCAGAAAAACTAGGCAAGGACAGTATGAACTCTAGAAAGTGGTGTTGAAAGGACAATTTCCAGGAAAGGCTAAATGGTACTCCAAGGAGAAGGTAGAGGAAAATTTTCCTCACCTCATTCAGTTCAATAATTTGGGGACCAAAATCCTCCCAAAATGGGGAGGCTTGATCCGAAATGGATCAATATATAATTTTTCATCTATTTTGGTGCTTTCTACGTGGAATAATTGGAGGAATTAGCTTGTAGATCCCATTTTAGGGGCGAGTCTCACTTTGTAGATTTGGGGTCTAGAACCTTCTAAGGCCTATTTGAGGGATTAAACAATAATTTTTTGGGGTAAAAAGTTCATACCTTATAAATTACCCTTGATGCTATTATACACTTCAAGATCTTTCCAATGGTCCAATAATTGCCTCAATCAAAATCTGTATGAGGAAGTTATGCCTCACGCAAGTTGACCTATGCAGTTGACCACCATGGTATCGAGTCGATTCCACTTAAGATCTCATTTCTCACACATGCATATCTAGTCACACGCGGAATTTCAAGAATATTATAGAAGTTCCAAAACCCTAACCCTAATAAGGATTTCAAGCATACAAAATCCCTAAAACTAACCCTAGATGGTTGTTGGGCTATGTTAAATACCAGGTCATAAGGAAAAGAAGGGGTTCCATTTTTATGATGTTATTGCATTGTTCCATAGCTGAGCAACAACACGAGAGTGGATAGTAGAGCATAACAGAGGAGATAGGAGACCCTATAGTAGCCATTCTGGCCGTAGAGTCATAGGTAACTCCATAAAGAGTACATTTTCCTTTGTATTTGCATTCTATATAAAAGAGCAAGGCATAGTCCTCATTTTTTGCTGGGTTTTTCTTGATAATGGGTTATCCTAGGGTAAATATTGTGTTGATTGTTTGGATTGTTTATTTCTTTGCTCTAGTTATTTTTGTTTCAATTCTAGTTTATCTAGCATTTAGTGGAAATAAGCTAATAAAAAGAACTAAGTTGTAAGATCTGTTGTGACGAACTATTTTAATGAATATCCACAACAATTTATAGATCATTGTTGGGGATGAAAACAAATTTTAGTGGGGAAGGGTGTAAGGACCTATATTTGAGACTCTTTGGGCACCTCCATTGCACAATCACCTTGGTTTTCATTGGTCAACATAAATAGAGATGACATGAGGTTGATGGCTAGAAGAGTAGTTTTCAAGGTGCCTATTCCCATTGATAATGCACACCACATACATGTTTGGTTCCCTTTCATGAAGGCAAGGTGCACCACATACATTGGAAACTCACATTAGTTGGATAGACCAAGATAATATTGGAGGGAATTTGATGAGGCATAGAAGGTTATTGTAGAAAACCTTGTTTGTAAGCATGCATGATGCATGATGAACAAAATGGCATGAATAAATGACTTGCTTATATGTGACTTTATATGAGCACACATTCTAGGCACACTTTCCATGAGTGCACCTGCCAAGCACACTTGTGATGAGCACACTTGCAATGGGGAAACCTATCAAAAACACTTGCAATAGGTGCACTTGTTGGGAACACTTGCGGAGGGAGCACCTTCTAGTCACACTTGTGATGAATGCACCTACTGGGTATGCTTGCAACAAATGCGAGTGCGATAGGTGCACAACTAGGAAAAATTTTGATGTATACAAATGCGATGGGTGCAATTGGGCACTATAGGTACTTGTGATTGTGTGGCATAGTAGGCATGAAACCATTTGATATGGATGTTAGCAAACATGTCATGAGGGATAGTTGAGTTGGATGTCGACACTTGGGTCCAATTAGACTTGGAGGAGCTTGCAAGAGTTTATTAAGACTCATATATATAAATAGTGGAAATCTCAAAGTGGCTAAGGTATTCCATCATATATGGAAGCTATTTCATTCACACAAGTACATAGTGAGATCTACAATTGTGCTACGTTATGGGTTTTGCACAGTTTAGCGAATTTGCACCGACTGAGTGAAAACATGAAGAGTTGAATATGACCTATAGGAGGCATGCCTATGGTTGCTTTAGGTTTAGGTTTGTACAATACTATTGGGAATTTACAAAAGTATAATTCTCTTTATAACATTGTACTTATGTAGAAGAGGGTTAGGTAGGTGGCCGCTCTCCCTTTTCGTATACTATAAGCATTCTTCTCAGAAATAAATTCTATGGCATTCGCCTTGGGTGTCGACTGTACATGTATATGTATATTTTGATTTTTTAATGGGATGAATGTTTTTCTAATTCTTGTGATGTGTTTTTTTTCTTCCAAGAGAAAAAATCTTGTATTTGATATTTTAATGTGAAATCAAAATACACTTCCACTAGCCTTTTGGCTCATGTCTTCAACCATGTCACTCACTTATCACCCTATTATGTTGCCCAAAAAAGGCCTAAACAATCCCCTCATATCATTTTCTTTATTCGATTTTGTGTTGTATACTTATGCTACACACATGTGCCAAAAAAGCACCTATTAGAAGGTTGTGAACTCCAACATAGTTTCAAAGATTAAAAAAAAACTAACTATTAACTAACAAAATAAACTACTAATGCAAATATAAAGCAAATATATATATATATATTTTTATTTTTTTTACTTCCAAATCAGTCAACAAGCACACGAACTAAAAGAATAAATATTTTTTCTATTAAAAAAGTGTTATCTGAGGGAAGGTTCATTGGTTTTCCTCATGTCCTTCCGGTTCTCCGACCACGTCACGATATGGAATCTCCAACAAAAGGTGAGAATGAAGTGAGAAGAGGTCTACTTTAGTATCGGGGAAAATTCGGTAGAGTGATGACAATGAACAAGTGAAAATGATATATGTGTGGAAAGAGGGAACTTGGTGTCTCTTTTATAACTGAGTATGGGAGTTTAGAGCTGAGCTTTGGGCTCTAATCTTGTTAGCCATGTAGAGACTTGTGCCATTTTGGTTTTCTTTTTCCATACAAGAAGTAGAAGGGGCTAAAAACTAAGCCGACTATTGGGTCTCTTTTTTAGTTTTATTGTGTGACTTGTGTCGTGCCTATCGAAGGATTATGTGTGACCCAGGTCGCAATTATCAAGGGATTAAGTGCGACCCAGTTTGTAATTTCCTTTTTGAGGATTTAGCTTTCATTTGAGATTTTTAATTGGCTTTCCAAGGTCCAGGTGATATGAATGAGGGGTCATGATGACATATGAAGGTGAATGAGCTAGTGATATGGAAGGTGAGAAAATTTAGCTTGTTAACATATTTTCCCCTGATGTTTGAGGTTAGGAGCTCATTGTATGGCTGACATACATCATAGGATTTTCATAGTGGGAGATAAGTGTGACAGTGGTGTGGAGAAAGGAGACCGTTTCAAAGAGAACTTGCCTTCCAAAAGGGATACGACGACCTTTTCCTACAAAGACAATGGTGCATATGATCTCAAAGATATATTGACGAGGCATGAATACCCATGCTCATGTGAATGTCTAAAAAATGGGAGAGGATCTAGATCCATAGGGGATCAGATCAATATATGAATAGTCAGTGTGTGCATTATAAGGAGGGAACCAGGCCTAATGGGGGTCTAGTCAATACATAAGGAATCACTATGTGAGTCATAAATGTCCATGAGGAACTCAGGATGGTACATAAGTATGGTTCAACCCAATATGATCTGGAGGAATGATAACTGAACAATGGAGTTATGGAAGAATGCTTGATCACAATAATTGATGCTCTATTCTGAAATGGGATCAACATTATGGGATGACTCAACCATCATCATGCTCTGGGAACTGCATCTGTAACTGGATACTGAATGGATACTTTAACTGGGGATACCATAATAGTGTCGCCTAATGAAGCCCAGATAAATCAAAGATACATAACTAAATAGTAGAATCCATTAAGAGTAGGAGTCAAGGACATCCAAGGTCTTTGACCAAATAATGAAGGAACTATCATTCTGTATGAATCTCAACAGTGCGATAAGTAATTTGGCATCGAGAAAGTGAGAAATGACCGAACTAAATGGCACCGATGTCTCCCTTTGGTTGGTCCAAGTGACTCATTGATGATGGTAATGGGACCAAGGTACAAGATACCTCTGGATCTATCTTCTGGAATATATGTGTTGATGTTGACATAAGGAGACCTGGAACTACTAAGGCAATGATGTTTCCTTTACAAAATCATGAGGAATACCACTGAGATAAATGGAAAACTGGATAGGTAACTGAGACACTACATGGGGACATGAGGATAACTGGGAAAGGGGCTCAAAATTCCTTTGTTTAGAGTATAAAGGAAAGGTTGACTTGGTAGCACATATGAGACCTCTTGACATAATCAAAGGAAGGACAAAATTGGGGTACCAAGGAATATGACTCATAACTGGGTGAGGGAGTTGTCACTCTTAGGGATGGATATACAGATAAGGTATGACTCCAAGGGTGACTCATCATAGAATACTCTTAAAAAAAGAAACTGAGGATGCTGCCAAAAGGGGTTATAATACATGATCTGCAGGAGTGCTGATAAGCACTTTTGTTGAATGGTCCCTCCAATACATGGGCATCGCAGGGGAGAGTAGAAATGAATACTCCAAAAAATGGTAGCTTCCCAAATATGTGATCATCTGGAAAAAGGAGGTGCTTAGGAACATCGTTTGGATAGTATGGTCGCTTTGGGAGGTGGCTCACCTGATCGGGATGAGGAAGATTAGAAAGGATATAAGTGGGCATTGATTCTTGGATTGGTGGAATGTGTTAGGTTTATATGAGCATACACATAATAACTTGAGAGAGAAATAAACAAAATAACAAGAATATAATAGACACATAATTTACCCTAGAAACCCCATACGAGGAAAACCAACACCCAATGAAGATCTTCATTACATGGCCAAACCGGCCATCCGGGCCAAGTGAGCTCACCCGCTCACCTCCAGGCCACTTTACAATGGAGCCTCCTCAAGCCCTATAAAGGATTCCTTACATGCAATACCATGGGATACAACAAACCATGTGCCCAAAAAACATGTTCTAGACCTAACCAACTTTGACTCAATCTCGAGTCAAGGTTAACCCTAACAATCCCCCCCTTTAAACTTGACTTGGAGTAATCACCAACCCCCCTCAAATTTTTAACCGAGGAATCTCACATACACCCCCTATCACCTAGGTCTTTCTCCCGACTTTACCGGTGAGTTACCAGGGATACACCCCCCTATCACCTAGGTCTTTCTCCTGACTTTATTGGTGAGTTACCAGGGGTATGCATGCCTTACCAGGTCTTACAGCCATATTCCCTTTTACATGCAAACTGCTCCATTAATTTCTTTTTTTCATGTGTCTTTATGGTGTCTACACGATCACCATCTATTGCTTCATTCTCTCGCTTTTCCATGCTTGATTTCTCGCTCGTCCTCTTCCATCCAATGCGTAGGAATTAAGCAATGTATCCATGGAAACCTAGTCGCAAACTAGTCTCATATCTTGTGAGAGACATCTAACGTCCATGCACAGTAAGGGCACCTAAAAAAATCGTGAGCTCTATCCACACTTGTAATAGTCACTGCATTTGTTGCCATAGCCACTTCTTGCCTTGACCATTCACATCCTCGGTAGCGCTACCGTTAGAAGATTTCAGGATGCTACCATTTACAGGCTCCATATGCACTCTTTACACATCCATTGCATCCACTCTTCACACATAGGAATCCCACCACCATGACCTCAATGATGGTGCTCTCCTCAACGGATCACAGCTTTGAACTGACAGACAATCTACAGGGATTGAAAACATGTAGTCGCATTTTCTCTGCACTGATATCCTCTTAGCTTGTTCACTCACATGCACACACCGTCATTCTCCACCAGAATGTGTCCCTCTTTGAACCACAAGCCGCGACTGTCACCCAAGGTCAAGCCCTAGACCTTCATGTCGCTACAATGCTCGGATTGGCCCTTGAGTATTGAAAATGGCCTCATGGACACTTGACTGCAAGAGTAAGCCCACACTTGGTTGCGGCTCAATCCAATGCACCAACGGCTAGGGTTTCTTTCTGCAACCAATTGGACAGTGATCTCAGTAGCTTCACCCACAAGGTATTTGAACTATGGCCTTCTGCTGCTTAATTACACAAGCCCGTTGGCTCTCCATTGTGGCCTCTACACACAGATCCAACCACACTTCTATCACGTGAACACAAGTTCTCTAGATTCAAACCCCACCGGCTTCAAACTCACGGATTTCACGCAGACGGCTCTCTGAAGCAAGCTTCACGATGGCATCTCTTTCTCACTACTGGCGGGTCTCCAAGATGGCACCACCAGGGTTCTTCCTCTACATCTTCGAAGCATGAAGGAACCACCGGCAGCATGGGCTCTCTTGGTTGCTTCTCTGGGAGACCTCCTCCACCACCGCACAGCCTTCCTGGCTGGCTCCTCCATGCCTCATGCCAACTCTGAAACTGCTTCTCACTGCCCAGATTTAAAAATGGGCCAAAAAACTCGGGGCCTCCTGCCCCCGAACCTCCATGAACCTTCAGGCCAGGGGCCTCCATAAGGCCTCGGACCCACCTTATGTTCGTCGGATGGGACTTCAAACACCATGGCTCTGATACCACTTGTTAGATTTATACAAGCATACACATAATAACTTGCAAGAGAAATAAACAAAATAACAATCATATAATAGACACATAATTTACCTTGGAAACCCCATACGAGGAAAACCAGCACCCAATAAAGATCTTCATTTCATGGCCAAACCACCCATCCTGGCCAAGTGAGCTCACCCGCTCACCTCCAGGCCACTTTACAATGGATCCTCCTCAAGCCTTATAAAGGCTTCCTTACATGCAATACCATTGGGAAATACCATAGGATACAATAAACCATGTGCCCAAACAACATGTGATAGACCTAAGCAGAAATGCATATATAAACACACATAAACATTACAAGAGAGACACAGATATATCATGGTTCACCCAAGATGGGTTATGACCACACTGAAGTTTCCAGTCCTTATTATTATATCGTCCAACAAAGTGAAGGGATACAACCTGCAACACAACCGCTACACTTCCTCTTCACTGTCTCACAGTCTCTCTTCCTGATCTCAGAGATCTTTACAATGAATAAAACCTAATACATCAACCCTAGCCATATTACAATGTCTTTCTTATAAAGGTAAAATACCACGTGTTACCCAAAACCATGGGCCCATAAAACAACCCCAAAAATTTCCTTCAGGGGTTTCGCCCCTGAACCCCCCCATTAACATTCAGGCCAAGGGCCTCCACGAGGCCCCCGGACCCCCCTTATGTTCGCCGGATGGGACTTCAAACACCATGGCTCTAATACCACTTGTTAGGTTTATATGAGCATACACATAATAAGTTGCGAGAGAAATAAACAAAATAACAAGCATATAATAGACACATAATTTACCCTGGAAACCCCATACGGGGAAAACCAACACCCAATGAAGATCTTCATTACATGGCCAAAACCCCCATCTGGGCCAAGTGAGATCACCCGCTCATCTCCAGGCCACTTTACAATGGAGCCTCCTCAAGCCTTATAAAGGATTCCTTACATGCAATACCATGGGGTAATACCATGGGCTACAACAAACCATGTGCCCAAAAAACATGTGCTAGACCTAACCAACTTTGACTCAATCCCGAGTCAAGGTTAACCCTAACAGAATGATCGGTAGCATATGGATATTTTTGTTACTGATAGGGGGGACACTGATGGTAATCTCCTTGCAGGTTGGTGAATGTTGGAAAAATAACGTGATGTTTTGCAGTATGGAGGAAGCAGTGGGATTATGAATGTGCAATATGAGGCATTATGTGCCAACATAATCATAAGTTTGGGAGTCCGTGTGGTTGGATAATAAATGATATAGGAATAGTAACATGGGGTTAAGTTCTCAAAATCACATATTAGAAGGACTCCTAACCATATGGGAATAAAAAGCAGCATGGGTTCCAAATGGAAAAGACTTCTACGATGACACCCATGTTCGGGAGGCTCTATTGTTGAGTAAGGATGAAGGCAAAAGGTGGTTGGAATGGGACAATTAATTTGATAGGGAGGGAGGTCCTCCCAGTTTAAATGGTGAAAAGAGGCTTGATGCATCCGATGGAGGGTGTGCCTATATGTCAGTGAAGAAATTATACCTGTGTGAGACTAGACGTTTGTAGAGTTCCTCACAATCAAGGATATGCACACAAAGATGATACCCGAGTGTAAAAGTGCATTTGGAAAAACTAAATCACATGTGTTGACAGATAAAAATTAAAGTTGTACCCGAGGGCATGTAAAATGAAGAAAAAGGGATGAAGAGTGGGTTCAAAATTGACTTCCTAATTGTGAAGAAAGGTTCACATAATCGGGAAGAGCTCGAAACTCTGATTCCAATGGTGTAAATGGTGTGTCAAACATACATTGTATGAGCATGAAAATATAATGAGAAAAACTGGTTGAAATCACTTAAAAGCAGAGTGGGGACCACTCTTCCAAGTGTCATTTTCATTGTGTACTATTGGAGGAGAGTGTGGGAGCCAAAAATTCAGCTACTGATTTCTCTTGTTCTAGCCGTCAAATTCAGATTCCATGAGTTGAAGGTTAGTGTTCTCACTTTGATTGTTAACTCTCTCCATTTATTTTTTGGATTTTGCCTCCTGTGGGACTTTGGATACCCTCTAGGGGTTTTGTGGGTTGGGTTGTGCTTTTCAAAGGGAATTGTGTGAATTAGGTCACACTTTTCTAAATGGTAGGAGTGATTAGGATCGCACCTGTCAGAGAGATAGGTGCAACCTGAATCACACATGTCGGGGAGAAAAGTGCAACTTGAATTTCTTAGTTTTGTCAAATAGGAGCGATCCAAGTCACTCAAAAATCTAGAGGGGGAGGGAAATTTTTTAAACATTTAGACTAATCTGTCTTTTTTGGTTCACTTGCAGGATGCCCGGATACTATTGGCAGGAGAGGGACGCCCTCGAGATCCATTGGGACATTTAGGATGGCCAACCGATATCTAGTGAGGGATACACTAGCTATATGTGGGTTGCTCAAGTTCATAGAGAATCCACTCATGCACAACGCACCTCTCTTTCTCAACAATATAGTTTAGTTCTTGGATCAAGATGCAAAGGCTTTCATAGTTCAGGGTGAGAATGTGGAGCTCACTTTGGCAGATGTCTACTTTATGAATGAACTGCCCTGACTTGGTTCATTAGGGATACACATCCCAAACATCCATGTGATGTGAAAATGTGGGAGTTGATAGAGATACATTATTTTATGAATGCATACTTGGACTCTACCTTGTTCCATTTGGTGGATATTGAGAGTTTGAGCACATGATCTATTTGAGAATAGAGTGGTCCAAGTGTTAGGGTGTACAGACCTGCACAAGGTATCCAGGGGGTAGATACTCATGGTCGAGAGAGTCCTAGAGGGGGCTTATTTTGGTTGGGAGCATATGTTCCTTATTGCAGTTTAACATGATCTAAACTAGGTCAACCACCTCAGGGGGGTTTTGATTTGTGTCATTCATTTGTGCCTTCTTCTTCGAGAGGTTACCCACCCTACATCACCATTTTTTCATGAGAGATAGCAGGGATACAAAGCCCAAGATGAGGCATTTGGGGGAGATGATGATTCATGAGGGTGGAGGTGCAGTCTGAAGTGTGTTTAGCTGAACCTTCTTTGAGCAGTGGATACAGTTGTTAGTGGTGATAGAGGACTACCCATACATGGGTATGGACTATTGCGGGGATCTGGAGCTGCCGCAAACTCTTGGATAGGCCTAGGGGTCAGATGATATGCATATACATTTTTTTTTGCACTTCAGTTTTAGCATATGTGGTAGCTAGAATTTCTCACTTGATATTAGTATTGATGACTGGTCATTGGTGTGTGCAGATGTGGGGCCAAAACCTTCGATTGAATACTAACATAGTTGTGGGAGAGTAGAGGGGATAGAACCTGCCCTCCGCATACATTGACGCCAAAGGGGTGACGAGGCTGCACTAGAGGGGCTACGCCGAGATATTGACTGGATCCTAGAAGGGATTTTAGATGATGACTGGTACCACCTAGATGAGGAGCCCCTGACAGTATTATTTTGGGCTCTTGACAAGTGCCTCTTTACTAATGCATTGGATTATAGTGGTTGTTTCCACTATCTGGGATTAGATGCAGGGAAATGTGCCTCATATCCATGATGAAAACGAGGATGATGAGGAGACTAGAGACAATGGCTCTAAATATTCTAATGAGTAGCCTAGATTATGTAGATGCCCCCATGCAATGGGCATGGAGAATTTTGATTGATGTACTTATTTTATGGAGTTGTTGGGGCTCCAAGATGTAGACATGATTATGTAATTTTTGGACACACTTTTTGATGTATATAGATATGCACGTGGATGCAATTTTTTTATTATCTATTTTTGGTTTTTATGAGACGATCTATATATATGAAATGCATTGCGATGTGATTATGTATGCATGTGATTTAATTTCTTTAATATTGATAAGTAATATGCCACTCTAAAATGTCATTAGCTCTCTGATATGCTACAACATTGAAAACTTGGGGACATGTATGAATGTGAGGGATTCAAATTGTCTAACCAAATGTTTAGCATGCAGGAACTTTTTAAAGAGGAAATGATCACATACCCAATAAAGGTCACATTTAACTAAGAGACAAGCAGTTGGGAGTCCAAGTAAACACATAGGAGATGAATGCTCATATGAAGATCATCAGCTAGGAGGCCGACCATGAAATCATACTCATCTCGGTTATTGGTGTCTACGCCAATGCACATTTCATTGGAATGGATCAAGTCATATGATGGGGAGTAGACTACCCATGCAATTGAAGCGAGGTTTGGACAATATCTACTTGCACCATCAGCATAGACAACGTAGATGGGTGGATCCATCTTTCAATGTCGCTGAAATAAATCATGAGTTGTAATTCATAACAAAGGAAAATGAAAACAAAAAAGAGAAAACTATGATGCAAGGGATTAGAACTAGTCGTGATAAAGCATAAAATCTCTTGAGGTACAACCAATTGTGAGGGTTCTTCAAGGTTCGACCTTTAAAATCAACAAGGAGGTATGCCTCCTTTCCTAAATAAGTTTTGAGTATGTAAGGACCTTACCACATAGATTCAAATTTCCCTTTACTATTTTTTTCATAGGATTGGTCATATGCAAGAACGAGATCACGTTTTTTGAAAATTCAAGGATGGACGTTAGTGTCAAAGTGTGCCTTCAATTGATTCTTGGAGGCCTCGATCATTTGGAGGGCTACTCAATGGACATAATTTTCTTGTTTGAGACTGATTAAGCATTGCTCCAGAGAGATGGTGTCCGGTAACAACTCAATGACTATATGTAAGCATGAAATATGGCATTCAATTGGAAGGATAGACTCTAGTCCATGCATGAGGTGGAATGGGGTAAATACTGTTTCTGTTTTAATAGATGTGTGGTATTCCCACATGGATGGAAATATAATATGGTTCCAATTAGACTTGTTCTTATCTACCGTATGTTGAAGCATAGTCTTAATGATCTTGTTAACTGCTTCGACCTTCCTGTTACCTTGGGGATAATAGAAAGAAGAGAACTAGTGTTCAAACTTCAGCAAGTGACAAAGATCTTTCCACATGGTGTCCTCAAAATGGGAACTGTGATCCGACACCAGCTGAATAGGTACACCAAATCAGAAACATGTTGCAGTGTCTACGTTGCAATTAAAATTCGGCATAGCTTCGACCTATTTAGTGAAATAGTCGACCTATTTAGTGAAATAGTCGAAAGCCATGACAATGTATTTGTTACCACTAGAAGAGACTGGATTTCACTCCATGTAATCAATGGCTCACTTACAGAAAATACCAATTCTAACCATAGTATGAAAGGGTACAATAGGATTTCTAGTCTTGGGGGTGAACATTTGACAGTTATGACAATGCTTGACTATCACAATACAATATGAAAACAGAGTTGGCCAAAAATAGTCGTCGTGGATAAATATTTTGGGTTTGGATATTCTTGATAGGTGACCTCCATGTGCGTTTCTATGGAAATCATTTAAAACTTGTTCTACCTCATCATGGGTGAGGCAAATCCATAATATAGTGTCGACACTGCATCGATAGAGGCCATCTCCAATTAGGAGGTATCTAGGTGCTTAATGATGGATGTGGCAACGATCTTCACAACAAACTTCTGAGTGCATAAGTATAAAAAGATGTCACCGTACCATGGATCATATGAGGAGACGATGAAAATATGTTCATCTGGAATTTGATCGTTAATGGGAGATGAAGTGGATGTAGAGGGTAAATTATTCATGAGTAGAGCCAAAGCGAAGGATTTGGTACTCTTGGGTGTGACAAACTTGATATCATACTATTGAATGATCACGATCCACTTAGCCACACATCCTTGAATGAGGCTCCGATTTAGAATATACAACATGGGATTCGAATCAATGACTACCTTGGTTCGACTCGTGAGGATATAATATTGCAGTTTATGGACTGATAAAACTACGACCAAAGCTAATTTCTCCTCATGCGGGTAAGAGAGAAGAGGGCCAACCAAGTTTTGACTTACATAGTAAATGACATGTTCTTGGAAGGAAGAGTCCTCTTGAACCAATATTCTGACAACAACAAATTCACATGCCAACACATAGAGGATAAAATCCTTTGTAAAATCTAGGGGACAAATCAATGGGGCGGACGTAAGAGCTTTCTTCAATGCATCAAAAGAAATATGTGCTAACTCATCCCAAACAAAAGGAATGTTGTTGGAACGTAGAAAATGCATGAATCCATGTACTCTGGTAGCGTATTCTCGTATGGAGAGATGCAAAAAATTATCCTTTTCCTATAGACTTTGTAGCTGGAACAATGTTCGTGGAGGGGAATGGTTCATGATAGCTTCAATTTTCAAAGGATCCAACTTGATTCCCTTATTGGATACAATGAATCCCAATAACTGACCAACCGTGACACATAACACACACTTGAGTGGGTTCAAGCAAATGTTATACTTGTGACATCGGGGGAAGACTTGGCGAAGGTCCTCCAAATGCTGCAAATTTGTTTTGGAGCAAGTCGTAAGGTCATCTAAATACACGAGGATAATATGAACCAGGCCATGAAAGAATTATGACATGGCTAATTGAAAAGTGGGTCCAGCTTTTTTTAATCTGAAAGGAATGACACGATACGCAAAGGTTCCCCAAGGGGTGGTGAACACTATTTTGTATTGGTCTTATTTCTGAATCTGAATTTGGTTATACCCCAAGAACCCATCCATGAAAGATAGGTCCTCATGCCTAGTGCATGCGTCAATGATTTGTTCAATAAAGGGGGTTGGATAATTATCTTTTTGGAAAGACAAATTCAAAACATGAAAAATTTGTACAAACACGCAAATTGACTTGTTACTTGTTAACCAACATCAGGTTAGAGACCCATGTAGTGTATGGTATTGGATAAATGAATCCATCTTTACGTGACTTTTCAATTTCCATTTTAATGGATGGTTCTTTTGAGGGATGAATGGGATGTTTATTTTGGCGAACTGGTGCAACGTCGTGCCACGTGTTGATGTGGTGATTAATGATGGAAAGATATATGGCAGACATCTTAGCATAATACCAAGCGAATACATCATGAAAATTCTGAAAAAATTCCTTTGTAGGAAGTAACTTCTTTAGGTGTACAAGAAGCCCCTAGAATGATATTCTCGGTGACACCTACTTTTGTGGAGATATTGAATTTGATCATCGGGGAGATAATAGCCATATTTCCCTCCTCAAAAGCGTCAAGAGAAAGAATGGGATTTTTCAACTTGTCAACCTTTCCTCGCGGGATAAAGTCTTTTGATTCAACTGAAATTTGATCCGAGGATAGTGTTGAAGGGGCGGGATCATTGGCGATGAAGTATGCATGATGGTGCATATGATCCCAATAAAAATACAGTGTAGTGAGCTCCTTGAGGATTTACTCATCACTATGAAAGACTTGTATTGTCAAGTCAATATGGTTGGGTCTGATGATACAGTAACAAAATCGTTAGATGTTGAGGAGGGTTCATCGCAAGACAAGATATAATAAATATTGGTCGCCTCTTTTGATGAAGAAGTTGGGGGGTATACATATTCACTGAAAATGACTTGGGACTCAACGACGGGACACTGCAGATCAACAAGAAGGGATCTATTATCTGGAGAATTTGATAAATGATGTGAGTAATAACCATAAAGGCCACACAAATCACATGGATGATTTGGTTCGTAGAGACTTGTTCCTTGATTTAGGGACTTCAGGAAGATGAACCACATGGGTGTTTTCATCAGCGTCATCATCTAAATTTTGTAAATGACTATGCAAAACTGATAATTCTTGGCACTATTGTGTGGCGTGGCCCGAAACATCGAAGATGGAATAAGGGGAAGGGGTTCTACCATTGCATTAGGAGGAGGTTTCGCTACTTGAGCAATCTTTGTTGATGTGGTCACATTTGTTCGAGTACACAGGGTACTACCAAAGGACCGAACACCAAGAGCAACCACTTCACACAAACAGATCACAGATCAACACACCGATGTTTTGACGTGGTTTAAACCCTCTTGAGGGAAACACTCCACGGCCCCAGCCAAATAGCTTCTACGGGACAATTTATTATGCAAAGAAAGAAAGTTACAAATGAGCTTCTCATAATCGATCAACTAAACAATGACCCTCCATGCTCTTTAAATAGAGATCATGGACCAATTGGGTGTTAAGCCACAGATCAAGGTTAGGTTTGATCTAAGAGAAGTTGAGCCGTCGGATCACTCTATGTCGAAAACATATCGTGACCGTCGGATTAAGTATTTACAAATGCATACTAATGCATACTAAAGAAACACACTATCCCTAACGGATATATTACACAAGTTGATCTTAACTAACTCCTAAGTGTCTAAATATCCTAACATCCCCCCTTAAGAACAACTTGGGATAGGATTGAAGGATTTACAAAGGTGACACTATTAGGAGAAGGAAGGAGGCATTAGAGCCTATCCCCCCTTAATGACAAGTTCCTGAACTCCTAACATAGATCGAAGTTTAGAAAACTTCACTTCTGTAAGAGACTTGGTGAAGATGTCTGCAACTTGATCATCTGCAGGGCAAAAGAGCACTTCAAGAACCCGATCATGAACAAGATTTCTGATGAAGTGCATATGTAGCTCAATGTGTTTGCTACATTGATGTAGAACTGGATCTTTGGAAAGCTTGATGGCACTTTGATTGTCGCACCAAAGTGGAGTAGGCTGCTGCTGCTCGAATCCAAACTCTGATAGGATCTGTCGAAGCCATAAAGCTTCCTGACTGGCATTAACTGCTGCTCGATATTCTGCCTCTACTGAAGAAAGAGCAAGAGCTTGTTGTTTCTTACAAGCCCAAGTAATAGGTCCAGATCCTAGACTGAAAACATAACCTGCAGTAGAATTTCGATTATCAGGATCACCGACCCAATCTGAATCAGTGAAACCAACCAACAAAGGTTTCCCCCCTATACTGTAATGAATCCCAAACTGAACTGTACCTCAAATATATCGAAGTATTCTTTTAGCTGCTTTCCAGTGACTTTCATGAGGTGTCTGCATATAACGGGCAACTCGACCAACGGCAAAGGAAAGGTCAGGACGGGAATGAGTCAAGTATAAAAGACTACCAACAAGCTGACGATACAAGGTGGCATCTACTTCAGGTGAAGTACAAGTGGCAGAAAGTTTGACTCCAGACTGGAAGGGAGAAGGGGCTGGTGTACAATCTTCCATCTGAAAGCGTCGAAGAAGGTCACAAGCATACTTAGACTGAGAAAGAAAGATTCCTTCTTTAGTTTGCAGGACTTGGAGACCAAGAAAATAATGCAAATTTTCTAAGTCTAACATTTCAAAATTTTGTTTAAGACTGGATTTCACATGGGTTATAAGCTTAGGGTCACTACCAGTAAGAATAAGGTCATCAACATATAGAACAAGTATGATGAGATGGTTTCCTACTTTCTTGGTATAGACATTGGGGTCAGAATGGCATCTAGAAAAACTAGTGTCAAGGAGAAAGTTATCCATTTTGGCATACCAAGCTCTAGGAGCTTGCTTAAGGCCATATAAAAATTTCTTAAGGTGGCAGACAAGGCTAGAGTTATTCTGAACATAGCCAGGAGGTTGTTCCATGTAAATTTCCTCCTGTAAATCACCATGTAAGAAGGCAGACTTGACATCCATTTGATGGACTTCCTAGTTGTGTAAGGCTGCAAGGGAAAGAACAAGGCGGATGGAGTTCATTTTTGCGACAGGAGCAAAGGTTTCATTGTAGTCAATCCCTTCAACTTGGGAACAACCTTTGGCAATTAACGTTGCCTTAAGTCTTTCAACACTTCCATCTGATGCATACTTAGTTCTGTAGACCCATTTACATCTGACAAGTTTTCTTCCTTTTGGAAGAGGTACAAGATCCCAAGTATCGTTCGCCATTAAGGAACGATATTCTTCATCCATGGCTGCATCCCAATCTGGTTTCCCTGAAGCTTCTGCAAAAGTTTCTGGATCATGATTCTCAGAAACTTGAGCCAAAAGAGAAGAGGCTCGCTGAAACTGAGAACATGTTCAACGTTGATCTCTAGGATCACCGGCAAGATCACCAGCTGCTTCACATGTTGAACGGACCCATCGAGGAAGCACTTGTGCTGGTGCAACTGGAGGAACATGAGCAGGCGGAGGTGGATTTTCATCCTCACTGTCATCATCAGAAACTGGAGTTGGAAACCTGTCAAGGAAGTTGGAAGAAGAAGAAGAAGGCACAAACGCCGAATCAGGCACGCAGGCCAAAGATGGCACAATCGTCGAGTTAGGCTCGCAGGCTAAGAGATTTTCATCAAATTTAACATCTCTTGTAATTATTATAGCATGATAATGTGGTTGAAGAAGTCTATAACCTTTTACATCTTCAGAATATCCAACAAATATGCACTTTTCACTTTTAGGCTGCAATGCTTTCCGTTTTTCATCCGAAATGTGAACCCATGCTTCACTACCAAACACACGAAAGTGACTTACATCAGGTTTAATTTTACTCCATGCTTCTTCCGGTGTTATACGTTGTAATGCTTTTGTGGGGGTGCGATTAACTATGTAATTTGCACAATTTATGGCTTCATCCCAAAATTGAAGACTTAGTCCCTTAGATTGGATCATACAATTAGCCATTTCTTTTAAAGTGCGGTTCTTCCGCTCAGCTACACCATTTTGTTGTGGTGTATATGGAACAGTGTGCTGTTGTTGGATGCCTTGTTCAGTGCAGAAAGTAGTAAACTGCTTGTTAACATATTCTCTTCCATTGTCATATCTTAACTTAATAATTTGATGACCAGATTGTTTTTCAACAAGGGCCTTGTGGGCCAAGAACATGTTAAATACTTCGCTCTTAAGTTTTAGGAAATAAACCCAAGTGCGTCTGGTGTAATCATCAATGAAAGTTAAGAAATACTTGAAACCAGAAAAGGAAGCAGATGGAAGAGGACCACACAAGTCACTATGCACAAGCTCCAAGGGAACCGAGGCGTGCCAAGAGGCACGTTTGTCAAAACTGTCCCGATGATGTTTTCCAAGTACACAACCGGAACAAACACCATCTCTGCAAGATACCATCGGAAGACCTGTCACCATATTTTCTTTACATAGTTGTTGCAATGAGCGATAATTTAAGTGACCAAATCGCTCATGCCAAAGTTTGCTCAAGTTATCACTATGAGCAACAAAAACTGAAGGGAAAGGTGATGACCCAAAGTTGTTAAACTTGTACAACCTGGTAATATCATCAACAATTCCGGTAGTTAGGACCTATTGAGGATTTTTAAAATCCTTGATTACAACTTGGTGAGGTGTAAAGGTCACAGTTTTACCTTCACCAGAATGAGTGATCTGATAGACTGATAACAAATTGCAGGAAATTCTTGGAACACATAGTACATCACTAAAATGACCATTATATACTGGAATTGTTCCAGCTCCTACAACACTTAGAGATCTATCATCACCAACAAATATTTGTTTGGTGTTACATTCATGCATAGTAGAAAAGATGGCTTGATCCTTAGCCATATGATAAGATGCTCCAGAATCAATGAGCCATTCATTTGAAGTAGAAGAAGAAGATGCATTATAAGAATAACCAGAAGCACAAAGTGCATGTCCATGAGAGGTAGATTCTGAAGACGAATCTAGGCTGATGTGGTGCTTCTTCATTGCTGCTTCCAAGGCTGCCATCTTCTTGAAACACTTAGATTCATCATGATTATCTTTCCCGCAATAGTTGCAATGACACTCAGTCTTCTTGCCTTTTGGCTTGGATCCTTTGTCATTTTTTTAAAGAAGGAGCTGACTGAGAGGGTTTTGGACCCTTATTTGACTTATTATTGCGAAAATTTTGTTTCTTGGGAGGCTTGGACTTTTCTTTCTGTTGGGGCAATAAGGCTTTCCTAGATGTATCTTCATTGTTGATTATTCCAAGATGAATGAGTTTATCTTGTTCCCTAATCAAGGAATCACAAAAGGATTCAAGACTAGGCTCTTGATAGCTAGCTGCATTCAATGATGCTTTCATGGAGTAAAATGTAGATACAAAAACAGAATATGCAGGTCCAAGTTTGGAAAGAATATGATAAATGCACTGTTTGTCTTCCCTCTCAATCTTACATTCTGCACATAAGAGCTTAAGAGTTTTGTACTTAGATAAATAATCTTGAATGCATGAAAAGTCACTTGGATTTAAAGAAATCAACTCATTTTCGAGTTGGTGACCCCAAATTTCATTGTGTTTACCAAACACAGATTCCAACTTGTCCCAAGCAGTGTTAGGTTCATCAATTCCAGATATGTGGAATCGCAAATCAGTAGAGATTGACATCCCAATCAATCCACGAGCTTCATCACATCTATTTGCCCATTTTATTTTCTTATCATCATGATTGGGTTCTTTTTCTTTCCCTGTGGTAATTCTGAAAAGTCCCCTACTTTGTAGAACATCCTCCATACGAGATTTCCATGAGAAATAGTCGGAACTATTAAGTAGAATATCACAATGGGCGGCCATATTTGTAAATTAATGGCTGTAAAAGTAGAAACCAATAGTCTGGATGTGAAGAGCTCAAAAAAATAGGCAGTTTCAAAAAAAATGGCACTGAAAACTGACTCTGTATGATGAAGTTATGCTTGAACAAAGAAACTGTTGAAGATGTCCCCAATAGTGACGTGGCAGCTAAAGAATGTCCAGCAAAAAAAAAGAACCCCCCTCTTCCCAAGATGAACCTTTTGACAATCACTTTACAATAAAGTTGATTTAAGTGAACCACTTTTGTAAAATAAGTGATTTCACTTTTACAATGATATTACTTTTAAATAGTGCAACAATGAAAAAAAACTTAAGTGACTCACTTGTATTTTTATTTTTTTATTATTTAAGTGAGATGCACTTTTACAATAAAGTAACTTGAAAATAGAAATTGCATGCACTTTTTCTTTTAAAATTAACTTCCTAAGACTTGAACTCAAGACCTATTAAGAAATAAAGCAACTTTGAACCAAGTGAGCTAGATTAAAATGTATGTAAAATATGGGAATGAGGAAGGGGGCTTTTTTTTTTTTCTCTTCTTGCTCGGTTTGCATGCTTGCCCTTTTCCTTGCAAAACAAACCACAAATCGAAACAAAAAAAACTTTTCCACACTTGTGGAGTTAGATCTTCTTAGCTTGCCCGGAAAGTCTACGTTTTCTCTCTATTTCTGATTTGCCGAGATCGCGCAAGGTGCACGGCAAAGAGCATACGCAGCCGAGAAAAACCCTTTCCCTTTCTGTTTCTGATTTGCCGAGATCGCTCAAGGTGCACGGCAAAGAGCATACGCAGACGGGAAAACAACAATCCGAACCAAAAAAAATGTAACAGTAAAAAAAAAGATGAAATATGAGATTTTTTCTTTTCAAAAAACGAAATAAAAAAATGCGTCACTGTAACATTATACCTTCAAATCTGATGAAATACGCGTTTCTGGAGCAACCGGGAACCGTTTTCGATCAAACGAAAAATATTTCCCAATGGAAACGACGCTCCGGACGCAATAGAACACCTCCCACAGCCCAGAAATGCACAGAAATATCAAAAATAGAATCCCTTTCGAGTTTCGGCAACAGCAGTTCAAGATCTAGATCATAACCGGAAGCGACACTTCATAAAAGCTCTGATACCATGTTCGAGTACATAGGGTACTACCAAAGGACCGAACACCAAGAGAAACCACTTCACACAAACAGACCACAGATCAACACACCGA
This sequence comes from Larix kaempferi, assembly GCA_027924585.1. Lineage (NCBI taxonomy): Eukaryota > Viridiplantae > Streptophyta > Pinopsida > Pinales > Pinaceae > Larix > Larix kaempferi. The sequence goes on along the minus strand of BSBM01000370.1, from coordinate 30,461,504 downwards.
TGTTTTGACGTGGTTGAAACCCTCTTGAGGGAAACACTCCACGGCCCCGGCCAAATAGCTTCTACGGGACAATTTATTATGCAAAGAAAGAAAGTTACAAATGAGCTTCTCATAATCGATCAACTAAACAATGACCCTCCATGCTCTTTAAATAGAGATCATGGACCAATCGGGTGCTAAGCCACGGATCAAGGTTAGGTTTGATCTAAGAGAAGTTGAGCCGTCGGATCACTCAATGTCGGAAACATATCGTGACCGTCGGATTAAGTATTTACAAATGCATACTAATGCATACTAAAGAAACACACTATCCCTAACGTATATATTACACAAGTTGATCTTAACTAACTCCTAAGTGTCTAAATATCCTAACAACATTCTTTGTATCTCCCCCAACATTCTTCTTGGGATAAGGTTGGGAGGTTGGAGGTGCTTCCGAAACTACTCTGGGAGGAGGAGCATTGGAAGTGCCAATGGGTTGCACAAGTGTTAGGACAACCCATGGAGCGGGGAGTGGGTTTGGTGGATTAGGATTCCAAATGGGGAGACCAAGCATGAGTCCCGATAAATTCACCATTTCCATTACGGGTGTATTGAACACTCTAGATGGTGGTAATAAAAACAAAATTTGTTGGATGGGTGTGGCTCCCCACTAATTGCAACATAATTGATTGGGGGTGGGGTAGGTTGGGTTTGAGCTACTAGTTTCCTTGAAGAGATAATGTACAACTCAGTGATATAAAATTTTTGGGGAGGTGGTAATAAATTTTGGAATGTGCCAATGATGTCTGCATCATGGAAAACACCTAGTGCTATGTTCGAATAGGATAAAAGGGTCATGATGTTATGAATGTTTTCAACCATCGACAAGAAATTATTTGGGAAAGACATACCCTTAGGATCATAATATGTTAGCTGATATAGCTTTACTATCTTCCCCTCATGGGGAAACATCATAAGTATGAACAATGATGAGGCAAATGCCTTCATAGCATACATGTAACTACATCCTAAGAGGAGGTTGTAATCCAACTAGGCGTTAACAACCCTTATATCTATCAGAACAATTTTTCCAGCTAATTTGACGGGGACATTCTGGAGAAGACCCTAGGGTTGAGTAGCATGCCCATCGTCAGCGTGTAAAGTCATGAGGGGTGGAACCAATTGGGAGGAACCTAAATTTTTCCACACATGAGTGTACATGACATAGGTGGAGGCTCCTTCATTCATGATACATCGATGGATAACCAGGTTTTTAACCATAACAAGGAATTGGAAAGCTACATATGAGGGCATCCGAGGTTTTGATTGATCCAAATCGAAAACCATTATGCGGGCACAAGATGGGTCAATTGCACCTAAAGAATTTAGTAATGCTTTACGTCGTACCAGACAATTCTGTAGCAACTCTAAAGTAGACATTGTTGCATAAGACTAATCTAAATTTTCTACAATTTTATAGTTGCGAGAAACTCTAGCATTGGGATTGTTGGTGATATGGCATAAAGGGAATTTGGGGACCTTGGGGATCCCTTCATTCACAGGAGGATCAATGTGCAATGACTCATCAATTTGTGATGAATCTTTTCCTTTTCCAGTATGTGTAGGGTCACCTACCAAACCATATTGAATACATCAAGTTTGAATGTTTCCCTTAGTAGACATCATCAGAAGGTGTTGAACCCCTGACTCATGCGGTTGACTAACGAGTGGTGCTGGATGAGGATAAGCTACTAAGGGTTGAGTAGTAACTACCCGTTATAGAGGGAAGGGGTTCTATAATACCATTGGTTGTCCTGGATTGGTTTGAGGACGTGGATTATGCTTCCCTTGCGGTGCATTAGTAGTTTCTCATTGGTTTTCCTTATTCCATAACTAGCGGTATTTATCTAGGTGGGGACAATTATGAGTGTAGTGGTTGTAATCATTTTAGAAAGAACACAGATTATTAGTCCATAGCTGCTTGTCCTTAACCTTCTTGGAAGGATTAATGGGACCTTGGTATGTAGGGTTTACATTAGTTGCATTATGAGCAGGGGGATTAGGGGGTCCCCCCCATTTCCCTAATGCTAATTGTTTCATTTTTTCCCCTTATTCTTTGTTTTAGGATGCACTTGTTGGTTATTGGGCATTGGTTGAGCAGGTAAGTTTTGTTGAACATAGACTTTCCTATGAGGAAAAGGAGGAGGAACTAGAGGGTGTTGCATGGGAGAAATTGGTGGTGGGCCAGGAAACAAGTAGTAAGGTTTGACAGATGGAGGGGCCATATAAGCACTAGGGGCAGTGCCATATGAAGTACTGCTACATTAATATCGATGTGTAGTTTCTCTCATAGTGGAATCAAATAAGAGGTACTTGTCCCATAATGCAAGGCATGTCGTAAAGGTTCCATAGCATAATAAGGGGTCGGTGAGGGACCTTGATTGTGCTCAAAGTTTGGGGTGCTACTGTGCATACAAATGCTCTGCTGTGGAGGGTAAGAGGCATACATGTTAGGATGAGAACCAATGGAACCAACAATGCGATTAACATAATGAGAAGAACTTGGGATATCTTTCTGCGAAGAGTTACCTCTAGGGGAATCGAGTATAATGGTGTAGAAGTATCCCGACTAGGCACATATAAAGTCCTACTGCTGGGATTTTGGGATGGATTCTTCTTAATATTATGGACGTTTAGAAGCTACGTCATTTTCTATCATGGGTAGCAAGGAGTTAAAAAACAAGTATAAGAAAATCCTATCGTGGAGCTTGATTTTGCACAAGATTTGACGTCGATTCCATTCATGGATGTGATATGTGATATGAGTAGATGATTTTTTTCCATAGGATAAAAATATTTCTACTTCCTAGTCATAACAGACAAGAAGTTGGAAAACAAACAGGAAAATGGAGGCAAGGGATACAAAATTTAGATGTGTCCCATGTGGTTATTCAATGTACCACTTTGCAACTACACTGGTTAAGGTTCTTTTAAATAAACACAATCTAATGGAGTCTTCCACAATTTTGTTTGAAGAACACCATAAATGGAATGACATGATGTGGTTTTGTAGGTCTTCCCCATCCTTCCCTTCAAATTTCAGTATATCCGAGGGTAGTTTGGTTGGCATGGGGGGCCATGTAGGATCATGGTGGATGGTATCATTGGTCAACCTCAACAAATTTGGGATGTTGATACTCGCCATGAAGGGTAAACTTGCATCGGAGTGAAAAGTATTAGGACCAACAATGGTGTTGATCATGGTTCCGCTAGTGTTTCCACTAGAAGTTCCTCCAACAATATGTCCATTTCCAGAAGTTCCACCCATTTGAGGGATTTTGTTTGTGTTAAAGGTGGGGTTGGGGACACCCATGGGTTTTGGAATCATCCTTCCTATTGTCTCGCCAGTAAAAATGGATATACTAATGGTTGGGATCCCTGTCGATGGGGGAGTGTTGGGCATGCCGAGGGAGGTGGGAATGGTCCTAGCCATAGTATCGGTATTGTGTACAAATGGTCCTAACAATGAGGTGTTGAGATCTATGGATTGTGTAGAGTGTTGAAATGGGATTCAAGTTGTGGAGCCGATCGTGTGGTTCAAGAAACCATACTGAGGGGGAAGTCCCCAAAGTCTTCGAGAGAATCTGGGGGAGCCATATTGGATGAAACTCATACTAAAAAATGGATACAATCTCAATGCTTGAAAAAAGGATAGAAAAACTTGTTGCATTCGAGTGTGCAACGGGTGAGTACAACAAAGAAGCAAACAAGCCAAAACACAGGATAAAAAAATCTATTGCAACCATGTGCTACAACATATGGGCGCAAAAAAATGGCTAGAAATCCAATAAGCATCTCAACTAAAAGGAGAAAATGACCTCTAATCTATTAGATAAGGGAGCAATCAATCAACTATCTAAAAGATGGAATATTTCTCAAATCCTTTCCTCTATGGGGTGATGAAATCCCCATCAAACAAAATGAAATGGAAAACCAATATACCTCAGGGATATCCCCCCACCTAAGGGGATCTTGGGTCAAAGAGTCCTAAAAGAAAGGCTTCTAGGATACCTCATTCAGGTCACGTCGAGATGAGTATTCCACATATTCATTCTGAAGACAATGATCTAGATGATATTCAGTACTGAGTGGGGACGGTGCACCACCCATCCATTCGGTTCCAGTCTAACTGTTTTCTCTCCTAAGGGAGAGGCTCACCTCACAAGTTGGCCTCAATTCGTGTCCCAAGTACTAGAGGATTTTGGTACCCTAAAAAGACAACCATTATGTTGCAAATATATAGTGACAAATGGGACTTATTTGGATGCCTATCCCCAGTGTCCTAACGTAACTACAAGATTATTTTTTTCCTCAAGTGAGGTTAATGTGTGTTAAATTATAGTTTACTTTAAGGCTTCACTGTAAGCATGAACCAAGCAATAGTTTGATTTAGGGATTGTAGTCATGTGCACATGTGGTGTGTATGAAAACTAAGAGATGAAAGTAAAGATGCTTAAAAATTAGACAATGCAACTTCAAAATACTCGATTTGTTTTTGAATTTTTTTTCTCGAAACCAGACTATCTAAAGAAGACCAATCAATACTTTTTAGACAATTTTTTTAACAACCAAATAATCTATTTGCAAAGATCAAAAGAGAGGATTTTTAATCCAATAATGTTTAAGCGAAAAAACTAATTAACTATCTAAAAGATCAGTTTATCAATCCTTACTGAAAAATGAAAGTGAATGCAGTAAGCAAGCAAGCAACGATAGCAATTTCAAGAAGGGGGAACATACTCAAACTTTGAAATGAACTTTATTCACCCAAAAAATATTACACAAAAAGCAAGCAAAAAGACTGCTACAACGAGGAAAAAAGGCTATTAATAGACTAACAAGGACTGAAAAAAAACTTCTTAATGAAAAAATAACTCTGATCAACATAGGCAGAGAGAAAAATCATCAATCAGTGGTTTGAAAAATCATTTCTGGAAATAGGTCGCGACTTTCGAAGAAAATAGTGTGACCTAGGTCGCTCAAAATAGGGAAATAGATGCAACTTGATCAATTTGGGATTGGGTTGTACAAATAGAAGAAAACAATGTGACCTGGGTTGCGCAAAAACACCAAATAGATGCGACCTATGAGCGAAAATTCCAAAAAGAAGAGAAATAAACCGAATTGGTCAAACATTGAAAGTTTTGGGTTGGGATTTCTCTTAACAGACTACTCTACCAAAGTTTAATCAGAACAACAAAACAAAGAGGCACAAAGCCAAACAAAAGACCATAAAAATGAAGGGCATACAACCAAAGAAAGATAGATATCTTCCGTAGTGGAATCGCCAAACACTGTAGTGTATACTTTCATACACACACGTGCCAAAAAGAACCTGCTAGAGGTTTGTGAACTCCAACAAAGTTTCAAAGATAAAGAAATTAAAACTAACTATTAACTAACAAAATAAACTGCTAATGTAGATATAAATCAAATACAATATTTTTCTTTTCTTTTCTTCCAACTTGGTAAATAAGCACACAAACATAAAGAATAAAGAAATTTTCTATTAAAAATGTGTAATAGGAGTACAAGAACCAAAGGCACCTAGATAATAGAAGAAGAGGAGGCCACCGATACTATCCTAGGGAGGGTTCGTTGGTTCTCCTCACATCCTTCCGGTTCTTCATCCATGTCACAATATGGAATCTCTGACAAAAGGTGAGAATGAAGTGAGAAGAGGTCTACTTCAGTATGGGAAAATTCGACAAAGTGATAACAATGAACAAATGGAAAAGATATATGTGTGGAATGAGGGACCTTGGTGTCTCTTTTATAAATGACTATGGGAGTCTAGAGATAATATTTGGGCTCTAAAATCGTCAACCACATAGAGAATCGTGTCATCTTGGTTTTCTTTTTATCGGACACGAAGCAGAAGGGAACAAAAGCTAAGCCAACTGTTGGGTCGCACTTTTTTATTGTTTTTGTTCGAGTTGTGCCATGCCTATCGAAGGATTATGTGTGACTAGGGTCACATTTATCGAGGTATTAAGTGCGATCGGGTTTATAAAGACCTTTTTGAGGATTTAGATTTCATTTTGGGATTTTTAATTGACTTTCCAAGGTCTAAGGGATATGAATGAGGTGCCATGATGACATATGAAGGTGACTAAGATGGTGATATGGTGGGTGAGAAAATTTATCTTGTTAACATATTCTATCTCCCTTTCTTAAATACAAAACATTAAACTAGACATTCAAATATACATCAAACTAAAACATAGGCTTCAAAGTTTCTCCCTTCGAAGGGTTGTTTACATATTCCTGTGTTGTCAAAAGGCCTTCCTGCTGGGTAATCTTCTTTTAATAGCATGTTCACTTTGTTGTTAAATTCCCTATATATATGAGAGACCCGGACTGCATCGAACCTTTCCTTTTCTTCCCTACATAAAGATAAGATTGGATCTAATACCATGTTTATAATGTGTCCCTTCCCATTGGTCCAATCCATTACCAAATTCAAGTCTCCCATTATCTGGATATTGTTTAAGATTTTTTTCAAGTTCCAGTTGCATTAGGATGCAAAAATATTATAGCTCTACCCTATTATTTTTGCATGTACCTTCTCTATATTTTATGGTAAAAAAATGGGAATGATTCAAATATAAACCTCTCTTGCACCGCACTTGCTTGGGATTCCTTGGCAAGCCCTGTCAAAGAAGCTCCAAGGTTTTGATATATCAATGTTAGGATCCTGATGTATTCGAAAAGGATTTTGTATGTGTGGATTATGCCTTTCCAAAAAATATAGACTGATATGATGTGTCAAATGGTCCACTGAAGCTTCAATTCCCTAGAAGGTCAATTTATTTCTTGTGAGTCATATTTACCAAATAACTTAGGATGGCAATGCTTTGAATGGATGAGCTGATCTATTGGAGAACTAGATGTATCTGCATTCCAATAGCGAGAATTTATCCCAGATTGAAGGAATTTTGAAGCTTCCTACAAGTTCTTTCCAAATAGACTTGGAAAAGCAGCAAGAAACAAATAAGTGCTCTATATTTTCACTGTCTTTTTTGCACATCGCACACCATCCTAGACCAATCCAACCTATGTTTTATCCAAGATCCCATGTTAAAATTCTATTGGACAGAGCCAACCATATTAAGAATCTTGTATTTAATGGACATTCCAACTTCTAGATTGCTCTCCACCACCATTTTCGTTCCACCTTACAAGATTCTTCAATTTTTACTTGGTATCCCAATCTTGTTGTTAGGACCCCTATAATGGAATTGCAAGACCATGTCAGTTTGTCCTCCTGGTTATTGAGCTTAATATCATTGTGATTTAAAATATTGATTTATGCTTTCCATTCCTTGACCAACTTAGCATTAAACTCTACAAACTCTACTGATTTCTAGAGTTGCATTCCTCCACCCTCGAATTCAAGCATTGTTGCATCCCTTAGATTTTTCACCCTATGCTATAACAATACTGCATGTAAATTTTTTGGTGGGAGATAATTCTCATTGCAACCAATCCACAAGGCCATCCCAATATGCACCTTGTCGCCTTGCCCAATTTTCCATGTTGTCCATTTTCCCAAAATGTATAAATCCTTCATAAGTCCTTTCCATATGTTTGATCCTTTGAGATATGACTCCCTTCCCTAGCTTATCCATTCCTCTGGCTCTTTGTTATCAAGATATTTCACCCTCATAATTTCCCCCCATAATCCATTATTAAAGAGGAGTATCCATAAGATTTTGATGTGAAAATCCTCATAGCAGATCTAAGAGATGATGTATACCTCACAAGAGTAATTATGATTAAGCAGGAAGATAGAAGAAGAGTGGTCAATGCAGTGTAATGAGCAACAGAATAATAATACAATAGAACTCGGATAGAAGCAAAAATACTTCACACACACTAATTAATTAATCACAATATGGACAATAATTAGTACAAAACATGAGGATTCGAATGCCTAAGGTGGAAATTCGAATTAGCCTTCATGGAGTGATAAAAAGATCACTGGAGTGTCATCAGAGCACAACTAGTAGTCTATCTCATCATTAGTGGAGTCATCGATGCACAAGTAACTGTCAACCGTCAGTCAAACTGAGTCTAACTGAGTGTGGTAGGTGTAACTGAATGTAACTGGCACATGGAGACACTAATTGAATGAAGGAGGCTCAGTGGAGGGTGCATGAGGGGATAACTAGAGTCAGAACAGGTAGTCATGTCTCATCGGAGGTCAATCAGAGTGATAACAGTAGTGAGGAGTCAATCTGGCCTCAAATCAAGGAAAGAATGGTGGCTAACTGAATTAAACTAGACTGGTAGGTGAGAAAGGCGCCCTTCTCATGCAGTAGGTGAAAGGAGGGCCCATGACAGGCTAGGAGGGATGAAACTAAGTGGAAGGAACCTCCGGGGGCTAGCTAACTGAGGGATAGGTGCTGGGATTGATGACTGGAATGCATGCAAACCCTAAATGTGCATGCATGACTGAAAATGTAAATGATCAAAATACTGGTGGGACTAGGATGGAGTATAGGAATATCCTAACACCCCCCCTTAATCCATCCTGGGAATTGGTAACTAAGACCAAAGGTCACCCAATACAATGAATAATAACAATCAATAACCCAAGGAAGTGGGGAAAATTTCATGGGAAATATACCCCCCCCCTCAAAATAGACTGTAAGGCACACATAAAAAATAAATGCTCCAAACTCAAGCAGGTGTGATGCTTGGTCATATGTCTGGAGGTATCTTCTTCTTGGGAAGAAGTGGATCATGCTCAAAAAGCATGTGCTTGTATTTGCTCTTCAGATCGAATGTGATGAGAACAAATCCAAAAGTATGAGGATGATCCTTGAACCTGTGATTCGAATCAGTTGAGGTGGGATCAAAAACATGAATATGCAGATAGTAGTTTGTCTTCTCCTTTGAACCATCATGGGTGAGATTATGCCAAAAAGAACCATCAAATAATAATGATTGCTTGAAATCCAAATCAAATTTAAGACTTGAAGAATAGTTTCTTGAGATCTCCTTTGAACCAGCAGGGGTGAGATTAAAACCATCATATGCATGAGAAATTATCTCAAGTAGTGTTTGCTTAGAATCCAAATTAGATCCAAGACTTGAATCATGGTTTCTTTAGATCTCCTTTGAACCATAAGAGGTGAGATCAAAACTAGTAAATGCATGAGAGATTATCTCAAGCGAATGGCAATTGTTTCTTAAGATCTCCTTTGAACCATAAGAGGTGAGAAAAAAACTAGTAGATGCGTGAGAAATTATCCCAAGCGGGTGGCGATGCCCATATTCTTCAATAACCTTTTGAAAGCATGGAATAATGATCATATAGTAGTAAATAAGAGGTGATTGCTTGAGGAGAGCGAATTCATTACCTCCAATAGCTAATTTTACCTCCAAAATAATCATGTGATCATGATGCAAACCAACATACTCTGGTGCAAGAGAGGATTTAGGACCTTCTGCAATATTTAGAGTGTGAGTTGGCACAGAAAGAGAAGAAATTTGGAGCATGAGTGTAGAATCTGCAAGTTCTTCTTCTTTGTGGCTAACTTCAATATGAGATATGTTTGATACTGATTCATGATCAATGAGATCATCAAGGAGGGAGAATGCATCACTGGGCTTGCTCTCGAAAGGGTTTGGACCAATCCCTTCATTCTGTCTACCAAATATTTCATCTAGGTGGGCCCATAGCTCTTTTGGAGATTTAACATCATCAAGGGAGTAGAATGCCAAGCTTCGAGACATAGCAAACATCATGGCTGCAATAGCTCTTCCACCTTCATTTAACCAGTCAATATTTTCTTCAGGGGATTCAAACTCTCTTTTAAAACAATAATCAAAGAGATCATGTCTCTTCAAATATGATATCATTTTTTGTTTCCATTCAACATAGTCGAATAGATAAAGAGGAGAGATTTCTTCTGAAAACATTGAAGATGTAGAAGACCTGCAAAAACAATGGAAATGTATGCAACTGCTACTGCTGCAAAAGATGCAGAAACTGCTGCAACTGCTGCACTCGAAATCTTGATAATAACCTGCAAAAAACTCTCATGAATGGAGATAAACAATTCTCTCAACATGCTCTGATACCATGTAAAAATCCTCACAACAGATCTAAGAGATGATGTATACCTCACAAGAGTAATTATGATTAAGCAGGAAGATAGAAGAAGAGTGGTCAATGCAGTGTAATGAGCAACAGAATAATAATACAGTAGAACTCGGATTGAAGAAAAAATACTTCACACACACTAATTAATTAATCACAATATAGACAATAAGTAGTACAATGCATGAGGATTCGAATGCCTAAGGTGGCAATTCGAATTAACCTTCATGGATTGATTAAAATATCATTGGAGTGTCATCGGAGCACAACTGGTAGTCTATCTCATCATCGGTGGAGTCATTAATGCACAAGTAACTGTCAACCGTCAGTCAAAATGATTCTAACTGAGTGTGGTAGGTGTAACTTAATGTAACTGGCACATGGAGACACTAACTGAATGAAGGAGGCTTAGTGGAGGGAGCATGAGGAGATAACTGGAGTCAGAACAGGTATTCATGTCTCATCGGAGGTCAATCGGAGTGATAACAGCAGTGAGGAGTCAGTCTAGCCTCAAATCAAGGAAAGACTAGTGGCTAACTGAAGTAAATTGGATTGGTAGGTGAGAAAGGCGCCCTTCTGATGCAGTAGGTGAAAGGAGGGTGCATGATAGGCTAGGAGGGCTGAAACTGAGTGGAAGGAAGCTTCGGGGGCTAGCTAACTAAGGGCTAGGTGCTGGGACTGATTACTGGAATGCATGAAAACCCTAAATGATGCATGAAAACCCTAAAAGTGCATGCATGACTGAAAATGTAAATGATCAAAATACTGGTGGGACTAGGATGGAGTATAGGAATATCCTAACATTTGACCACCAATGTTTAACTAAACAAAAAGATATTTTCAGTTCCCAACCTCCACACTCCTTGGCGTCGCAAGTCTAGCACACTTAATCAATGGTATACCCTCCAATTTTTTCCTATTAGACCAGAAAAAGCGACAGCATAATTTTCTGATACGATCCAAAATTCCTTTTTGCACATTGACCAATTGACATCCAATACATTGGTATACTCTCGAGCACAAATTTGACAAGAATAAATCTACGTCCATGAGAGTTCCATTTAAAAAAACAACATGAAATCATGTTCTCAATTATTTTTAGTAGCCAATGCCAATCCACATACTTGTAGCCATTTGGTTTTAACTGATAACCCAAGTATTTTATACCGGTATGTATGGGAACCAATTTAGAACGAAATATATGTTCCACTTGACTTAGTAGCCTCTCACTAAAGGCCATTCAACAATACACAAGATTTTTCCATGGTAATCACCATGCCCATTGTGATACAAAATAGGTCTAGAGCAAATTTCATGCTCCCAATTTCCCTCAGACATCCTTTCCCAAGGATCAAGATATCATCAACGAATAATAAATGAGTAATGTCAACATTACATGCTATGTTGATACCACACATAGATCCAGTTCTTTTAGAGTCCCCCATTAATATGATTAGACCTTTAGCTACTGGAAGAAACATAAAAGGGGACAAAGGGAACCCCTTTCTTAGACCCCTTGTTTCTCTAAAAAAAAAAAATGTTGAACCATTAATAAGGACGACATAATTTCCAGATTCAATACATCCCATTATCTAGTTTATTGACTATAGATTCATTACAATTTGAAGCAGAAAAAAACGAAGAAAGGTCCAGTCCACTTTGTCAAAGGACTTTGAAGGATCCACGTTTAGAACCACTGCTGACTGTTTGATCTTTTTAATTGAGTGGAGGCCCTCTTGAGAAATACCAACTAAATCATGGATTTTCCTATTGTAGATGATTTCAAATTGCTCCTATGATTTAACCCGAGACAAAGACATCTTAATCCCGTTTTCTATGATTTTTGAAACTATTTTATATATTATCTTATTGCATAGAGATATAGGGCCAAAGTCCTTGAAGGAGATCAAAACATTATTTTTTGGTATCAACGTAATAAATGTTGAGCTCATAGCTACCACTATTTTTCTAGGTCTCTAGGATTCTTCAATTACTCATAATAGGTCATCCTCTACTAATTCATAAAACCCCATATAGAATTCGACCATCCATCCATCCGGCCCCAGGATTTTGGCCTTGTTAAAATAAGATAGGACATATTTTAGCTTATACTTGGATATCTCTGCTTCAAGAGAGGCATTCATATCCTCATCAATAAATCTTGGGAAGAGCCTAACTATATTAATAATTTATTCTATGTTTGAGGACTCTAGAGCTTTGAACAAAGCAGAGAAGTGGAGTTTAACCACATCTGCCACGTCCTCAAAAGAAGACACTTTCATTCCATACCTCTTCTCCAATTCCAATATCGTGTTAAATTTTTTCCTGTATGCGGCATATTTATGATTTTTTTTGTTTGTTTCCGTCACCTTTCGAAATCCATATGGCCCAAATTTTTAGTCACCATTCAGACTCCTCTTTCAACAAAAGGATCCCTTTTTTGTCCTCTAGAAAATGAAATTTTTGTAATTCAGAATCTGTAAAAACTCCTTTGTCATTATGCTCAAATAGATTCAATATCTTTGCTTCCACTTCATTCAGTTCCTTCTGGTTCTCTTTTGTTTTCTCTCTAGAACAATCTACGACCATCTTCTTTAAGCTTGTCAAGTTGTTCATAAATTGAATCATTGCAGACTAGCAAGAGGAATCATAAAAGTGTTTCCTATTCTTATAAACTAGATCTCTAAAACTCTCATTGGATAACTAGTGGTTGAATTTAAAAGGGGATGGGGGTTTTTCATTTCCTTCTTCTAACTACAAGAGAATCGAGAGGTGGTCAAAAGGACCCTTCACTCTAACCCATTATTTATACCTTCCTACCTCTTCCAAGTCTTTTTCTTCCACTAGAAACCTATCCATCCTCTTCACAATACCTATTGATCCTTTTCATCCATTGCACAATGTTGGTATGATTTTAGAAGGCTCGACATCAATTAGATTTATGTCTTCAAAGAAACAAGAAAATTAATCTGCTAAAGGATCCAATCTTGTGGAGTTTCCCCAACACTCTCTTGACAATAGGGTGAACTTAAAAATCTCCCCTTATGATCACTTCCTCCAATGCTAGAACCTCTTGGTCCCTCAAAGAGTCCCAAATGGACTTACTTTCCAAATAAGGGGCGTAAAGGTTCACAATTTTGAAAACCCTCTGCAACTCTTTATCCTTTCCTTCTATAATTATACCCACATTCAAACATTGGGAGTTAGATACCTCAAAGGAATCATTCTAACCCATTATAATTCCTTTGGATAGACCTTGATCATCAACGGAATTGAAGTTCCGGTCTTTTAGCAATGTCGAAAAAACTACCACTTCTATCAATCCAGAACTCAGTTTCTTGGAGTAAAATAATAGTAGGATTATAGTTTTTCATTAACATTTTCATGGATAGTATTTTAAGGGTGCTTCCAAACCCCCTGATGTTGAAAGATATTAAAATCATGGTAGAAAAACTCCTTGGGGTTTGTCCACTCTAAGGACCCCTTTAATTTTTTTTCCTGCACTCCTTAATCTCTCTTTGAGCCTAAGATTTGGATTTATAAATTAGATATTTTCAACCTACCAAACCCTACTTAAATGGTTTTGCACTAACCATCCTTTAACCCATTCCCCCATCTCCAAGGTTTTTTTAGCACGGAGTTTGTAATGAGTGGCTAAAGAGTGATCGAGAATAGTAATGCTCTCAACCAGATTAGCTAGTGAGCCCATTTCCTGGCTTCATGATTCCTTCAAGGCTTCCCCCTATATAATCACCTCTCTTCGGAATGGTCATCAATATTTACCAAAATTAAAGGATATTCTTAGGCCCTTTCCAAGCTATGTTCAAACTCAGGAGGGTTTTCCTAATTAACCTCAGAAGAGAAATTACTAATGAAGCCTTAAATATTACCTTTTGCTTTTGATATTTCCATTGTTCTCGAAGTCCCTACATATGACACTTCCTTCTATGCTATAGTGTCCACAGTAGAGGGAATCTCCTTTGGATTTTCAATTGCTTCATTGTTTTGTGAATCTGATCTAATAGATTCATATACGTCGTCTGAGGGTGAGACTTGGGTTCCCATTTATTTTTATCTCAGCCACACCTTGCGAGTCTCTTCCCAAGATGGAGTCTTTTTCAAGCAATCCTTCCAAAGGTGTCTAGCTCATGATATTTAACACATCTAAATGGAACCCGATAGAAATAGTCATTGCACCCAGACTAAATCCCATATAACTGTTTCAATTTCATCCGGCAGGTCGTCCTAGATTTCCACTTCAACTAAAAACCTGACCATTATTTTATCTATCGCTTCATAGAACTTATCTTCCAATGCAATAAATCTTCCTACCTTGCTTTCCTACAAAAATCAGAACATCTTTGCTCCAATATTCCAAAGGAAACCCTGACAATAAAACCCATAGGTGATATATATTTAAAGGTTCCATTCTAGCGTCAAACCCAAGTTTGCAGAACGACATGAATAAAATAGATGGGGCCCAGAGCCAATTATTCTTCATGATCGAGGCTACCTTAGCTTCATTTTAGCGCTCAAAACATATCCAACCTCTCATCAGGGGATGGAAGTGTGGCATATATCCCAAAAACTGTTGCCATTCTGAGTCCATGCAGGTTCTAATGGATTATCCCTTGGAAGACTTACCCACAAAGTGACCTACCAAAGTCGATTTACACAGTCTTTCGACCATTTCCATACCCACATCCAAGATCAAGACCATTTTCAACTTTTCCTTCTTGATTATAATGCATTTTTTTGCTCTTTGTGAGATAGGTTGTCCCAATTCTTTCCTGCCTTCCTCAGTGACGTTGGGTTTGTATTCCTTTAGCACATCAGAAGGATATCACACCTTCTTAGGGTCCAACAATTCTTTGGTGATCCAGACCTATGACAATCCTGAGTGGTATTACTACTCCTCCTCCACTTTTGCGCACTCGTCCGCTCTCTCACTAATATGAAGTGAGTGAATGAGTTAATAACTAAATAGAGAGGTGCTCCTCTCTATTTATACTTTACCTTTACTTTCCTTTTACTCTAATTGAGCCGACCTCCCTTAGGAGAGTCTAATAACCCATTACTACTTGACACTGGACCGACCCCACTAGGGTGGTCTAATAACCCTTTAACCCACATGACTCATACAGGGCCGACCCCACCAAGGTGGTCTAATAACCCATCAAATGTAAGTTACGACACTTACAATATAACTTGCAACACTACTCCGGGGTCTAATACCCTGTCATACATGGGAGGATGGACCTTGTTAATGCTTAAATTGTTCCCCTTTGTTTTTATGATTTTTTCTCTTATCATTAGTTTGTTATTTTGCTTTCAATTTATTTTTATTTAATTTTGATTGATTTTATTTTACTTTAATTAGAATTTTTCAAATGGCTTATCAACATAGTATTAATTTTTAACCTTCATGATATGCTTGTTCAAGCCTTATTATAAAGTCTATGACTAAGTTTCAAGTTTTTTGACAAGGGTATTTATCAAAGATGCTATTTTGAAGATTCTGGTAGTGCAAATTGAGAAATAAACCCTGATGCGCTACAAGAATCCGCTATCATGAAAAAATGTGGTTAATTATGCCGAGAAATGGTTTGCTAAATTTATGATGATCGGAGAAAGTTTTTCTATGATTATGTGCATGCTTACACACATGTCCAATATTTATGATGGCGGTGGGTTTTGTAACGATTCATCATCAAGAAAATCACAGTTGAAGCCGACAAGTTAAATTGGGGATCGCAGATTTGAAGCCACCTGTTCATTGAATGTGGTTATCTCTTAAACCTTAAACACTTGTCATTTTCTTTTAAAAAAACAAAGGTATTTGTGATCTGCAGTTATTAAAATGGGACAGAGGAGTGGTAATACCAACAGGTTGGAACCGATGGATATGCAGTGGACAAAGAAGTTTCTGTTATGTGCAGACATGTTTAAGTCCGCTGGATGGCTTAACTTTTTTGAAAAAATCATAGGGTTTAATGAAGAGGTTTCAATTTTCCTAGCAAAGAATTTGAATGAAGATGTGATTAAATTTAAAACCCTAATATTTCAGCTAACGGAAGCCCTAATTTCCGAGGCTACAGGTATCACCATTGAAGGAGAGTTATGGTTCAAGAAACTGCCTTTCGACTTTGACCCAAATCCTTTCCTACTGCCAGGTAAAGAAACTCTGAATTAGGGAAATGGAGTTCATATTTCAAATTTTCGACCCGAATGGAGGCAGGTGCTAAGCATTATACAAACTTATATCACTTGCGAAGGAAGGTTCTCTTTGGTCTTTAAATATCATATTAGGTTTTTAATGCATCTTAAGATGAATTATAAGATGAATGTGCCATTCTACCTGTATAAGAGTATCCAAAAAATGTCAAATAAGGTGAAGACGCGGTCCAGGGTTTCAAGGCAATCGGTATTTCACCATGGACTGATAAAACTTATTATTCAAATAGTCTTAAAGAAAGAGCAAAAGACCTAGGAACATTTCATCTATTGGTTTGGTTTCATCACTGAGAGGGATGAGCGTGTGAGTAAAAGAAAGCCACAAAAGGGAAACAAGAAGAATAAGGCGTCAGGAGTATTGTTACAGGAAGTTTCAGAGAAGCCCCTGTCAAAGGATAAATGTGAAGGCTCAAAACACGACCAGTAGATAGATGCATCTGAAATGAACAAACCAAAAATCCCAGGAAGTGATAAAGTTAATGTATTGGAAGGAGTTCCAGGACCGAGTCAAAAAATTCAAGAAATCAAATAGGCCAGTAACCCTATTGTTGAAAAATTTCAAGACAAAGTTATATCAGAACAAGATAGAGTTGAAATTCCAGTTACACAAGTTTCTGCAGAGAATTTAGAAGGTAAAACTCCACAAGATAAAGATTTTGAAGAAGACGCAAATCTTCTTATACATTTAAAAGAATCAAGCTGGAAATTTAGAACGAGATTTGAAATGAAAGGAAATTTGAAAAGAGGGTCATGTTCAAATCAGAACACAAAAGAGATAAATATAATTCTAAGCTCTACAGATTCAGATGATGAAGGTAAAGAGAGAGAAACTGGGTCAGATTCTTATCAAAATACCCCACAGTAGGACTACATCAAGTTAGAAGAAGCAGGGGAAGAGGTAAATGAAGTCGAAGAAGAAGAAATGATTCTTAGAATGGAGCAAGATGAACTTGAAATTGCATAGAGGTTAAAGAAAGACAAAGATGAAGAACAGTTGATTTTCAAAAAGCTGGATATTCCACCTTCCACATCCCAGGATTCAACCTTGCATGGAGAAATAAACATATGTTCATAGATTGAAAGACTCAGGAAAGTCCAAAAACAACAACAAGCATAAATATTTTTCCATAATGAGACAAATGATAAGCTTACAAAGTCTAATAAATGTTTAAGGGAGGACTTAGGAGAAGCTAATGATAGTTATCAAGAGCTAATTGGTGTTTCTAGGAAGGCTCTGAAGAGAAAAAGAGAAGCAGAGACTAAAGTTAATGATTTGAATAGACAGGTGCAAAAGAAAAAAAGGAAAACCAAGCTTCTATCAGACAAGATGAAAGAGTTGGAAGCCGAGCAGCCACAGCACAACAAAAGAACTCATGCTTTGGAGGGAATTGCAATGTTGGTCGAAGCTACAAGGAAGTCTACCTAATGCCTAGTTGCTTTTCATTTTTGTATCAAGTATGTAATAACTAGTAGTTAAGGTTTTAGTTAAAGACACTAGTTTAAAAGGCTCGATTAGGTAACTGTTTTTGAGACACAAAGACTTAAGAGTAGTTACAAACTACTTCTTTGAAATATGTTTAAAAGGAAGTAAATGGGAATCAACAAGGGTTTGATGTTTTGGATTGAAGCTACTATACAGTGCTATTGAATATGCTTGCAAGTTTTATCATGTAAGTTTGAGGACTGAGATCATATATATACATGTTATAATCCATCTTTATATTAATTGACTGTGTTTTTATCCCTAATCAGTGTGGTCATACAGTGCATAATTTCATTCTTGTTTTGATGTTTTTGATTCAATGAATGCTTATGTATTGTAGATGGAAACCTGAATGTGTGATTTTGGAATGTGATGGATTATGCCTTATTAAGATCTTGATTTCAATTCTTTTTGTTACATGATTTAATTGAAGTTTATTTTTCCTTTCTTGATTTATATTGAAGTTTTCAAATCATTAAACCTAAAACCATAGAAAAACTATTGCATATTTATCTTGAGATTGTGAAGATTGTGCTGGCTTGTCCCTTAGTAGTCTAGGAACAAATTCTGGCACTAACAGACCTCAATCACTTTACATGACTCAAGTACAATAATGAATTCTCCGACCCAGGGGAACAAACATCTCCGTTGGAGGTACAACAATAGAGTACAAATGACAACACTTCCGATCGGAGGAATAAGACATCTCCGTCGGGGATACAATAAAGTACAAATGTAATACATATAATATACAAGTGAATATATTCTGAAGTTACAAATACATCAACACTCCCTCTTAAATAGGAAGGTATTCTCTTGACACAGGTCATCAATACATAAAGGCACAAGTCTTCAATTCTGGATCTGGATCATCATCACTGGATCACAGAGCATCATCGTCACTGCTGCTGTACTTGTCATCTCGATCACTGGTGCTATCTATCAGTTCTTCTTGTCATAGGAAGTTCTACAAAGTCATCCCTTTTTCATTTTGGTTGTAGGCCTATCCTCCTGTAGGTCTTCATCATATCTGGCCATCCTGTGGAATCCTCAGGGATGATTACGTGCATCAACAAAACCTCGAAAGAGAATCCCAGGACTTTTAGGAGCTTACTTCTCAACCTATCGGATCTCCCAGGATATTTTACATGTGACCTTCACAAAACCTTAAAAGAGTATCTTGCAACCTGCAAGATCTCTAAAGAGCATCCCATGATATTTTCCATGCTTATCACAACCTGTTCGGATCTCCAGGATCTTTTACATGTGAACTCGCAAAACCTTTAAAGAGTATCTTGCATCCTGCAAAATCTCTAAAGAGCATCTCAAGATCTTTTCCGTGCCTAGCGCAACCTGTCCGGATCTCCAGGATCGACCCTTGAAAAACCTTAAAAGAGTATCTTGCATCCTACAAGATCTCTAAAGAGCATCCCAGGATCTTTTACGTGCCTAGCACAACCTGTCCGGATCTCCAGGATCTTTTCTATGCAACTGCACAACCTTTCCACGGCCACAAAGTATCATCTTGATACTCATGATCCCACTGATCATCTTCTTCGCATGGAGCATCATCCTGATGCTCATGATCATATTGGTCATCATCATACAATACATCCTCCTGATGCACAACATATGGAGCATCGACCTGATTCTCATCACATATGATCGTCCTGATCATCATCATACAATACAGCATCCTGATGTACAACATCTGGAGCATCGACCTGATGCTCATCACATATGATCGTCCTGATAATCATTGTACAATACATCATCTTGATATACAACATCGGGAGCATTGACCTAATGATCACCATACATGATCGTTCTGATCATCATCATAGCATCATCCTGATACATATCATCACATGATCATCTTGGTCATAATCACAACATCGTCCCGATGCACATGACACAACAATTACATCCATAGCCATGGGAAGGATCCTCCTACCACCATGCTTGGAATGGCTCCTACAAATGTGTCCCATCACTTCCTCCTCAAAGTATATTCTATCTGAAGAACACCAAGCCTCTCTCTAAAGTACTCAAAATTCACTCTGGCTAGTGGTTTGGTCAACACATATGCAATCTGCTCATCTGTCACAATATACTGGAGCTTCACTGCTCCTCTCTGCACCATATCCATGATATAGTGATATTTGATCTCGATATGCTTCGACTTTTCATGGAACACTGGGTTATCTGACAACTTCACACAACTCGAGTTGTCACAATAGATACAAGTAGCATCCAACTGGAGATCAAATAAATTAGACAGTAGCTTCCTTAGCCATATTGCCTCACAACTAGCCGAACAAGCTGCAACATACTCTGCTTCAGTTGTACTCAGTGCTACGCAGGATTTCTTCCTGTTAAACCAAGAGATCACACCTGATCCCATACTGAAGCAGCACCTCGAAGTGCTCTTCCTATCTGCAACACTGCCTACCCAATCTGAATCAACATAACCCTCTAGGTTAAACTTTTGATTTTCATCATACTTGAACCCATAATCAATCATACCCTTCAGGTACCTCAAAATATGCTTTACAACAATCAAGTGAACATTTCTAGGATTCGCCAGGAACTGGCTCAAGGTGTTCACAGCAAAGCAAATATCTGGTCTCGTGTTCGTTAGGTACATCAAGGACCCAATCATCGAATGATACATCATGGCATCAACCGAATCTGATGAAGCATCATTCAATAGATTCAGGTTCGATTCCATAGGTGTGGCCATGGCCTTGTAGTCCATCATCCCGAACCGCTTCAGGATCTCTACTGCATACTTCCCTTGTCCAAGGAAGATTCCATCTTCACTCTGCCACACCTCCATAGCTAGAAAGTAATGCATCATGCCCAAGTCCTTCATCTCGAACTCAACAACAAGCTTCCTCTTCATATCGACAATCAACCTATCCTCAACTGTCACAAATAGGTCATCCACATACAGTAGGAGTATCACTGGATTGTATTCCTCAACCTTGTAGTGAAGGTTGGAATCCACTTTACTCTTGGTAAATCCCAAACTGGTCAGGAAGTTGTTTATCCCGTTGTACCATGTCTTGGGTGCTTGTTTCAAACCATACAAGGATTTCTTCAATTTGCATACATATGACTCCCTGTCATGTGTATCAAAACCGAGTGGCTTCTCCACATACACTTCCTCTTCGACTACACCATTCAAGAAAGTTGTCTTAAAATCCATCTGGTGTATCTTCCACTTCATCACTGTAGCCAGAGAAAGCACTATTCTAATGGAAGTGTATCTAGCTACAGGTGCAAAAGTTTCTTCATAATCTATCCCTTCTTTCTGGGAGAAGCCATGAGCCACAAACCTTGCCTTGTATTTCTCTATGCTACCATCTACATCATGCTTGATCTTGTAGATCCACTTGGAAGTCACAACAGACTTCCCTTCTGGTCTTGGGAACACATACCAAACATCATTCTTCGTGATTGAATGGTACTCCTCGATCATGGCATCCTTCCATTACTGCATCCCTAATCTTGGGAACTTCAGATTCTTCAATATCTTCAATAGGTAGTTTTCTTGAACTTTGACACTGGAACAAATGTTGTTGTCCTTCTTTTGTAGGTGATTGTACACAATCTTTCCTACAAGTCAAATTCAATTGCATGATTAGAAACTTCTCATTATTTTCAGAACAAAATATTACACATAAGAATATATGTCATCCAGTCATGCAATTATCTTAGCCAATGCTTCAATACAACATTTATCCATATCCCGTATTCACACGGTAACTTTCTAGATGCCTTCCATCTCTACCAGAATATTTGTTAAGAGTGTGCACAACTCCCAACATGTCAGCAAAGAGGTTTCATTCTAGATAAGTAGAAATGGAATGTTATACAGTACCATAGGCCACTTACCCATTACTTGCATATTAGTAGTATCTTGTTCATTAATGCAACTTTTCTAATATGCATAATATACATCCCAAATCTAGGAACATAAGCATGTACATGACTGGACAACATCATTTAAGTAATCAAATATATAATAAATTACAATTCAAATACTTATCTTTGTTTGGTTGTTGGGTGGACTCCCTCTCAATCTTTGCTTCCTTGCAGGAACTACTAGAGTGTGCTCCCTCTTGATTTTTGCTTCCTTGCAAGAACAACTGGAGTGTGCTCCCTCTTGATCTTTGCTTCCTGTAGTGTTCTCCCTCTTTATCTTTGCTTCCTTTATGATATCATCATGATTATATGTCTTTGAACTTCTATCCATCCTGGACCACTATGCATGCTTAAGTGTGCACTTATGTCATCCTCAATATCTCATACATAATCATACATGCATTAGTATAATCTCAATACTTATCAAAACATTATGATTCTAAATAATATTAATCATGTATGGTCATGATCATTTCATATACAAGCATTAGTATTCAAGGTTTCAGGGAGGAATTCTTTTACTCATGCATATTTTTATTTGACCATAGGACTCTTCTAGTTTGTCATATCATTAATCAAACTAAGAAGCATAATATGCATAAACCCATGATTGCCCAAACTTATAACTTCATGAATTATCAATCATACCAAGTATACTTATATAAGATCCTAACACAAGGTAGGATTCTAACTTGATATAGGAAAAACATACCTGGATTATCATGCTTGCTAGTTATGTCTAACATTCCCAACATAATGTCTTCTTGTTCTCTTCAATGACTTGTGCTAGTAACCTGCATATCTCATAAGTTAACCATTGTAGAACCAAATTATACATACCTCGTAAGTAGAGCTTCTATGTGATCCATGACTATGGACGAGTCTTTGTCTTCATGTCACCATGGTCATATGTTCTTGATTTGTCTTTCTTGATGTACCTTTTATGTTAGCGGACAACATCATCCTCATACAACACCACAATGCATTAGTACAATCATAAGTGTCATAACCCTAATCAATAAATGTCTTCTATCATTCACATGCATTCATACTTTTACTAGGGTGATAATACGAGTCTAGAATTAATCAATATTGTTACTAACATCAATAATATGAATACAAACATATTATAAACTTAATCATGAACAAATTTCAAAACATACCTGTATTTCCTCAAGCCATACATGTCGGGATTGCTTGTAGTCTTCTTATGTAAGGCCTTAGCCTCAACTCCCTCTGGAACTGGAACTTCTTAACTTATGTAGGTGTCAATTCACTCTTTTAGGATTAACCCAATCCACTTTGATTTGTTGAAGTTGGATCTCGAGTTGGATTAGGGTTTGTCAGAGAAACCATAAAATTCAAACTTCTGATTGGATGAAAAAAATGTGCCTTACTGAGCTGATCAAGCTGGTATACTTCAATTTTGAAATCTCCAAAATTTGACCCCTCAAAATTGACTTTGAAATTTTTGGATCTGCAGCTTCTGTCAAATTTTGGTTTTCTGGTCAAAATCCCAAACTAGGGTTTGATAGAGCCCGGGGTTCTACCCAACCAAAAAATTTGATCTTGGTCTCTAAATTTTGATTTTGATGAGGAGCATCTAGGCGTGGTTTCAGATTCCAAAAATTCCAACTTTTGCAGAAACCCTAATTTCCCGCAGCAGTGACAAACCAAAAATGAAAGTGCTTAGAATCCAATTCTGTTTGCACAAAAATATATGCCATATTGTTTCTGATGTATCTCTGAAATTTCAGATCCTCGGGGTCTGAAACTTCGTCCTGTGGTAGAATGACCTGTCATATTTCCAACCCCACAGATATGAGCTTTAATGGATTCTCTAAGAGAGATATATGCCAAGTGTTGCAACGTGACCTGTTTATGGGATGAAACAGTATGACGAACTTGTACGGAGTTCCACGTGTCATTGATTCAACTTAGGCCTCTGAAAAATGAACCTGTGAAACTACAGTCCGTTCCCTAACTGACGCTTTTTACAAAATTCCATTTGGAGCTTCCTAGCCCGATATATGACCTTTGTGCCTAGGTCACCTGTTTAGGGTTGCATTCTAGAAGAGGCAGAAACCCTAACTTGTACGGATCATATCTCACAAAGTACAATGAATATGAGGCTGATATTCTGACACAAGGTACATGAACATTTCATCTTCGGCCTATAAAATTTTCAGATCCTGAACCTTCTCCAAAACTTATTTATAGCAAAAGTGCCACAATGACTAGTTTTTAGTATATCAATCCCTAGCTTCCAAAATGTCGCAAGTGCAACAACCGTTGTAAATGCCATACAATGCCTTCCTTCAGGCTAGCTCTGATACCATGTTATTTTTTCAACATTTAATTCAATATGATCTAGGATCTTAACTTAAAGAACAACATATACAACATATCAAGCATAAGAGACAAGAGACAAGAAACACAAAACATTTCATCGGGGAAAACCAAGAAGGTGAAAAACCCCGCAACTTCCTCAGAGATAGAATGAGCACCAATACAAAGATCACAAATATCAAACCCCCAAAGATAAATTTTTGCAGCAGCTACTCCTCCTCCACTTGTGCGCACTCCTCCTCTCTCTCATTAATACGAAGTGAGTGAATGAGTGAATAACTAAATAGAGAGGTGCTCCTCTCTATTTATACTTTACCTTTACTTGCCTGTTACTCTAACTGGGCCGACCTCCCTTATGAGAGTCTAATAACCCATTACCACTTGAAACTGGGCCAACCCCAGTAGGGTGGTCTAATAACCCTTTAACCCACATCACTCATACAGGGCCGACCCCACCAAGGTGGTCTAATAACCCATCAAATGTAAGTTACAACACTTACAATATAACTTGCAACACTACTCCGGGGTCTAATGCCCTGTCATACATGGGAGGATGGACCTCAATGAATTTACATGAATAAAGTACAATAATGACTTATCCGACCCGGAGGAACAAACATCTCTGTCGGAGGTACAACAATAGAATACAAATGACGACACTTCCGATCGGAGGAATTAGACATCTCCATTGGGGATACATTAAAGCACAAATGTAATGCATACAATATACAAGTGAATATCTTCTGAAGTTATAAATACATCAACAAAACCCATAGGTGCTATATATTTAAAGGTTCCATTCTAGGGTCAAACCCAAGTTTGCAGAAGGACAGGAATAAATAAACTAGATGGGGCCTAGAGCCAATTATTCTTCAGGATCGAGGCTACCTTAGCTTCAGTTTAGCACTCAAAACAGATCCAACCTCTCATCAAGGGATGGAAGTGTGGCATATATCCTAAAAACTATTTCCATTCTGAGTCCATCCAGGTTCTAATGGATTCTCCCTTGGACAACTTACCCATAAAGTGACCTACCAAAGTCATTTTACACAGCCTTTCGACCATTTCCATACCCACGTCCAAGCCCATGACCATTTTCAACTTTTCCTTCTTGATTCTAATGCATTTTTTTACTCTTTGTGAGATAGGTTGTCCCAATTCTTTCCTACCTTCCTCAATGACGTTGGGTTTGTATTCCTTTAGCACATCAGAAGGATATCACACCTTCTTAGGGTCCAACAATTCTTTGGCGATCCAGACCTCTGACAATCCTGAGTGGGATTACTTCTCTCGCGAGAGGATATATGACCTTCTATAATTGGTATAGATGCATGGGTTGAGGAGTGATCCTTTTCCACTTGGATAAATCCATCTTTCCCATGATCACTGACACCCATGCCGACAATCAGATCCCGTCCATTGGCTTGTTTTAACCTCACCTACTTCCATAAAGCTACAAGCTCAAATTTTGTTCAGAAAATCTTTGATGACAGGACAAGATCCTCTCTGTAACCAACCAAATGAAGTTATGGGTCCATATCTATGCATCAATTCCCATGATGATTTATGTTGGTTAGTTGTTGACAGTGGCTAAGTGAAGAATTGCATAAGTGTTGAATGATGTTAAGTATCATTGGGATGTTTTAAAGGCTACGATTGGATGCATGTTGGATTGTTGAATGAAACTGGTATAGTAGGAATTAGTTTCATTTTATGGTTTGTATTCTAAGGTGATGTTATGGGAAGACCTTAAGTGAAGAGGTGTAGTTTGTTTGTAGTAAGAACGGGTTGGAAAGGCAGTTCAACACAACCTTGGGTGCCAAAACAAAGCTAGGAAATTCCTAAGTTTGAAGAAAAAAAGTTTGGGTAGGTTGTAGGTCCATGAAAACACCCTTTTCTTCTAGTAAACCGAAGCATTTATTATTATCCCTCTTTACCACCTCTATGATATAATCATCAACATTATGAGAGTAAAGAGGAATTCCTATAGAATTTGTAATCATCAACTTGAACAAATATTTCACTTCCACATATCCATCATTTCAAATGTTCAAATTCAATTCACTAGCTCTTTGTCGTAAAAAATATGGCATGTATCAACCTAAGGCATCAAATCAATCACGTTCCATTATATTTGAGACCCAGAGCCTTCTCTACCTCCTCTTCTTTTATCAACCTCCCTCTGTGTTTCCTACTCACCTATCATTTATCTTGTCTAATACTCATAGCCTCCCTTACCTCATTGTCTTCCTCTTATGCTTCTATGCCCACCAATTAGGAAATGTAAGGCATGTAGCTTCATTCTCATGGATATAGTCCTATTTCTACAACATATTTACCCACAAGTCCTTCCTATTTCCCACACCACCAAGATATAGTTCCACATCATCATGATATAATTCCACTTCACTAGGATACTATTCCACTTCAAGTTACAACCACACTTCACCCAGTTACATAGATCCATCTCAAACCCGAATCTATTAAGCACCGAGAGGGATCCAATTTATTGAGTGTAAATTTTTTCTTGATGTGTAAAAAAATTAAGATAAAAAGAATTTACACCTCAATAAATTGGATCTATACTTTAAGTATTTTTTTTAAAACTTTTTTATATTGTTTTTACAGTGTTTTACTTTTTAATTTTTTAACAATGTTATACTTATTACCTTTTCCTATCCCTTAAAAGTTATTATTAAAATTTATGTTGGGACAACTATTACTATTTTGGAACGTTAGGTTACATAATAATGTAATAATGTAATGTGACAACATCCCCCCATACTTAAAATCACCTCTTGGTGCAACAACCCAACTTCACCTATTTACTACCTCACCTCACCAGGACTAAGGGCCCTTTCTAAAATATGTTCAAAAGATGCATGATTTTAGTAAGATCACTGCAACCCATAAACTGTAGGAATGTGAATGTGTAATCTGTAGTGAGTATTGATGTGTACCTTTAACTTCATCACCTCATTGATCTTGATCCTTGATCAAGGGGAAACACCTATGAAAGTGGTTGCATTGGTCGTGAGGATAATCATCCCCTAGTGCAATTTCTTCGTGTTGATTGAAGACTACTTTGTGGGATCCTGTTGAATATTGGTACCTAGGATCTAATCCATTGGACTTCTATGAAATAGAAGTGACCAATATTTTGTATTTAGCATTTAATTGTGCATTATTGGTTATTTGAATTGATTATATAGTTGCATGCTCTTTGTAATTTCATGGTGTGTCATACGAATAACGAAGGTGCACCGTTGGATCTCTCATCTAAAAATGCACTCTAAGGAACCTTTCTTTGTATATGCTAAAATTGTGTCGTATTGATTGAAATCCATCGTTGTTGTTTAGAAGAGCCACGATATGTGTGAATATGAAGAAGCCGCACAACCACTCTCGAGAGAAGAGCCATAAAGAAGAAATGAAGTCCCTGTCTACGGAGTCTGTGTAGATCTGTTGAGTTGAATTGATAAGCCGCTTCCACCTATGTAAAGACTCCCTTCTGGTAAGAGATGTCGATTGGTGAATAGAAGAAGAAAACCTCTGTGAGTTCAACAAAGTCACTCGTGGGGAATGAAAGGAACTTCCTGTTTGGAGATCAGAAGAGCTGAAACAGTCTGCTCTTCATCTGTTATTCATTATTATTTACTCTACCGATTTATCAGCTGCAAAAGATATCGTAAATGTTGCAGCAGTTGTTGTTTATGAATATATACTCGATGGGATGGTGAGAATATGAAGATTACTCGTGAGAAGATATAAAATTATAATATGCATTGCAATTATATATATATAGATATCAATAAATAAAAAGCTTCCAAGGATCCAATCTGGCTACCACTATACCCCTAGGCCTGAACCATGGTTACTTTGAGGGGATTCAAACACGTGGCCTTCCATTCACAACCGATTACAACTTCTCATCTTTACCACTTGATATGTCCCCCACTGGCTAATTTTATAAATCAATATTATTGTAAAATAGATCCATATTAAATTCTATAACTAATGAAAATATTTTAACTCGCATATCTCTATATATTGGCCCAATATAATATTTTACAACACAAACAATAGAAGTAAAGTATTAAAAATAATACTTGAAGGTAGAGTATTGGGAAGGGGATCTCATTGATACTTTTCTTTAGAAGAAGTCTAAAAATTGGACGGTTTTGGTCGTCCGGTGAGTTTTTTATCGGAATCCAACCATCATAATTTTTAATAAATCTGAATTTTGTGTTGTTCAAATCGTGCTTATGAATGCATAAATATATTCAACACCCTCAAATACCTAAGAGCAACCAGATTATGAATGTTTAAACACTGTTCTTTGAGATTTTAAAATTTTATTCAAACGTTTTATCGGATTCCATCGAAATGGTGCCATAAAATGCTCTTGAGAAAGGATGAAATCGTCGAATGTTTAGGCTACGTATTTTTATTTATTGTTTATCTTGCATTTTGTAGTCAATAATTTGATATTGTGCATACAAGGTATTTTACAAATAATATTTAGGTGCATTTACAACCATGGTCATGATTGTAACACTAACTAGTATAGATCCATCTTAACTCTGGATCTACCAAGCACAGAGAGAGATCAAATTGATTGAGGTGAAAACCTCTTTTAAAGTACACAATTTAAGGAAAAACTTCACCTCAATAGATTTGATCCCTCCCGAAGTGAACATGGATCTATACTAGTTTATTATGTAAATCCTAGTATAATAATGTCTCAATTCCATATTGCGTGGAAAGAATTATCCAGGTTTTATTAATTTTTTAAAATTTTAATTAAGTGAAATATATATCTCTTTGGTTTTGAACTTTAAGTTAGGTCCGACATTGTAAGTGCCACATATCAGCTCCACATTGAGTAGGAAATTACACTTCTCTAGAAAACACCTTTAAGACAATAAATTAAATAAATAAAAATCACTCTTAGTAAAATTGGAAAATTAAAAACTAATAAACCATAATAATTTTAAAAAATAAATAAATCAATATAACACAATCTTAGTTTTCCATTTATCTAGAATTTTTATCTATCCATACTTATTAAATCCAAAACTAAAATAACTTTATACAAATGTAATATCCCTTCAAAGGAAAGTCCTTGGATTCACCTTGTTTTGACTCTAGGGTTTTGTTTACAACTGGTTCCAAAAACCTCCAAATGATTTCTAATTTGGGAAGGAAGGTATTGATGGGGCATAGGACATATTAACACACCTATCATACATCCAAACAACTGTAATATCCATTCAAAGGAAAGTCCTTGGATTCACCTTATTTTGACTATAGGGTTTTGTTTACAACTGGTTTTGAACACCTCCAAATGATTTTGAATTTGGGGAGGAAGGTATTTATGGGGAATAGGTCATATTAAAATACCTATCATACATACAAACAACTTAGATACCCATCCATGGTCTTAAAATTGCATGGGAATAATTTTCGAAACAAGACTAGTTAATTTGAGAAGTGGAGAACCCCCCTAGGTCTGGCATTAGATGTTCTTCCACACACTGTACTCCCTTCACTAATTCTTGCTCTGATACATGGATATGTTACAGTAAATTAGTAAAAGTATATGTGCAGAATTATATTTGGTTTTAGGGTCGAATAGACTTCCTAATGAACAACAACTTCTAGAGTCTAGTTTTTGAGGTGAAATTGGTGGGCAAGGAGTCTCAAATTTATTCATAAACCATAGTAACATTTCATAGGTATGCACACATTATTTGGGACATCAAATTAAATTCATATGCATCTCATAATATGATAAATAACTCAGCAAAGTCTGATATAAAACAGGTACAAAATCATTCCCAAATCACTATGCAAATGCTATGGGGAAAATGGCTCGAATCTCTTCCTTGAATGTAAATATCACTTGAAATACATAATGTTTTGAGATGTGGCTCTGATGATATGATTATTACAGATATATATAGCATATGATATGATTATTACAGAGATATATAGCATATGATATGATTATTACAGAGATATATAGCAGCTAACATGTACATGAAGTCAAAATAACAGTCCTTCACTAACTATATGCAACAACAAGTGCACCCTTGCAAATTTACATGACATTGAGAGAAATATAGTAGAATAGGCCTCTCCATCAACCAACTAGGATTGGAATGTTGC
This sequence comes from Larix kaempferi, assembly GCA_027924585.1. Taxonomy (NCBI): domain Eukaryota; kingdom Viridiplantae; phylum Streptophyta; class Pinopsida; order Pinales; family Pinaceae; genus Larix; species Larix kaempferi. The sequence continues at coordinate 30,431,184 of BSBM01000370.1, read as the reverse complement.
ACCCTCGAAATTGGTTCTAAGGAAAAAAGGATAAGCATCCACCTTGCAAGGACAAGCTAAGCTCTCCAATTTTTTCCAAATGAGAAATGATCAAAATCTAGTCTCCTTCTTTCTTCTTGTCTTTTATTAACCTCCCAAGGCCTCCTTAGCTCCAATTCCTTCCAAGAGACTCATCCCAAATTTAATTAAGGAGATATTCCAATGAATACCACTTGTCCAACTTTTCCTAGCTCTCCTAGCTCCAAGTGTCACAATTCTTCTAATATGCTTCTTCCTCTTCCATGGGAGTTACTATTCAACTCCAATTCCACCTTACATGATTCATACCATGAATAATACATCTTCAAGTCTCCCAAGTATGTTACCCATCATCTTGAACTCAAATTGGTGAGAGAATGATGCCAAGTGTAGTGGGGAATATTGCCACATGTGAGTCCCACAACCTCTTATGTGCCCTCATGATCCAATGCCACCTTATTTTATTTTTATTATTATTTAATTGACCCATTTAATGTGAATTTTTAAGTCTAAGGTCATTTTGGGTCTTGTAGATCCTTTATTCCAACTTTTAATGCTTCCACCCCCAACCTAGGGAACTAGTATTTTTCCTCCATGATAGTTCATTTGGATGGGGATATTACAAACTTTGAATTGAGAATTTGCTCTTAATGTGACCCACCTTGTCCATTTGGATCTAATTTTACATTATTACTAACTTGGACACCATGCTTGGAAATTATTTGACCCTTAGCATCAATTTGACAAACTATCATGAGTATGGCCAAGTGGCTTAGGCCATTGTGACCCAATGAAATTTTTTGGGACATGATAAATCCTCCCCTACCAATATTGCTTGTCCTCAAGCAATTTCAAACATGGATGTTGAAGAACTTGCTTTCTTTCCAAAACTTTGCTTCCAAAACTCTCAGTAGTGGCACTCATGTACTACAATTGTGTGTTTCCAAAAGCAAGGAGATGTGGGTTTTCTTTTTCAAATTTATATCCCCTGTGAAATCACCACTAAACACCAAAATATTAATTAAATCCATCAAAACAATTTTTTCACAATTACTCTTTACCTCTTTCATATTTTGGAAACCCTTTCTGATACCATTGTATAATTCTTTGAAGTTTCCATTGAGTTTCCCAACTTTGAGTGTTCAAGATTCCATGAAAATTTTAGAGAGGAACCACCATGCTTGCTGCTGCACTAATATGATTACAATCACCTTATTAAGTGGGGACACAATCTCCCATACTACTTGTTTCCCCCAAAAAATTGAAACATCTAATGAGACTAAAATTTATCCTAGGGTCCCATTGCTTGTATTGCACTCCAACAATTAGGAGTGCTCTCCAACCCATACCATCAAGAAAGAGAATTCACGGATCCCATTTCCTTATATCCATTCTTCCAAACATAATAAGTACAAAAGATAGATCATCAAAGTACATAACGACATAATAAAAATGTACATCAAGGAGGTGCCTCATCAAAGAATCATGAAAGTGCTTATACCTCTAAGTAAGTAGACCACCATTTTCCAAGTGCATATAAGCATCAAGTGACCAATAAAATATTCTCCAATGACATAGGTGAGGATCCCATGTCCTATAATGCTGCTCCAAAAGGATGTAAGATGCATCAAAATAATCATCCATGTTTTCTTTAATCCAAGAAGTGAAAGACGAATCTCCACTAAAATATGAACCAAGTAGGGAGCAAAGAAAACAATGAGCCTTCAAGGTGCTGACAGAAGTACCATTTGTGCATCCATGAATATGTGTATCATCAAGAAATAACAAAGGATTTTGCTTCCAATAATAATTTTGTCCAATCATATATCTCTTCACCGAAGTATTGGATGAATTTCCTCCAACATTAATTGAACTAATCAACGAGCAAGGATAATCATGAGTCTTCAAGTGACTCAAGTGAACATCACAAGTGCATCCATGTATATGTGCATCATCAAGAAATAACAAAGGATGTTGCTGCCAATAAGAATTTTCTTCAATCATATATCTCTTCACCCAAGTATTGGATGAATTCCCCCCAACATCAATTGAACTAAGCAAGGAGCAAGGAAAAACACGAGTCTTCAAGTGACTCAAGTGAACATCATAGGTGCATCCATGTAGATGTGTACCATCATAAAGTAACAAAGGATGTTGTTCCAAATGAAAAAAATAAAGTGATCTATTCATGTCATCCTCAAAAGAGGAGATAGGATTTTTATACTCCTCGTGTGGCACCTTGTTGGCGGATATTTCTAACCTATAGTCAGGAAACTAAACTATCAACTTGGTTGGGGTGACAGGTAAGTGCATTAATTCTATTAAAGAGGCGTTTTACAAAAGAAATAGATTGTAGATTTAGGGAACACACCTTTTAACCGGAGTCTGATCCTAGCCTTGACTCGATCCCGTGTCCAGCTTCCAAATCTACTTTTCCTTCAACAAACCTGCAACAACAATACCTTCCTCAAACATTTTGGGCAATATATAAATCATGAAATAAACAAAAACTATGTTTAATATTCAGCATTGACCAAAATAAATCCAACTTAAAATGCCATTTCATAACACCTTCAGATTGGAACAAGGAAACACTTCAACCTTTATTTGTCAAAATTGGAATGCAGTACAAATATACCTGATAATGAAGCAGGCTCCTGCAACTAGATTCTGGGCTCTGGCTTTCTTCTGGCTTGTATATCTTCTGCAACAACTTCTCCAATGCAAGCTTCTTCAAAGTTTTTCCATTAATCAATCTCACTAACTCCAATTTCTAACCCTTCTCCTTTAACCTTCTTGGTATTTATAGGTTCAAAGAAGCAGTTCAGGTCGAGATGTAGTTATGGAGGAAGTTGGGGGAGTTAAGGAACTGCCATCAACTAATCCTCCTCGATGAATTAATATATATTTTTAATCATATTTTAAGATATACGCGACTATTACTCAGTGGAGTAGCATATAGGGCGCTACCCTATTGTTTAACAACTAGCGCTCATTCAGTTTTAAATGTCGAGCGCTACTTTGATAAGAAGGAGTAGCGTATATATTGATATGGGCGCTACTATTATACACTGGAGTCGCGTATGGGCGCTAGTCTATTTAAGTGGAGTAGCGCTCATACCTTAAAATGATATTTTGTATGTTTTCCAGTATTTTCAGGAAATAGGATGAGTTGTCATATGGTCCAAGGTCAACATGCTCCTCCATCCAAATTGTCCTTTTGTGTGATCAGCAGCTCAGGGTGATCACGGACGGAGAGGTGCAATTTTGACCTATAACAGATGCCCCCTAATGTGTGAGGTCAGAGGGAAACGATGGCCGAAATACATTACAATCCAAAGCCAGAGGAGGAGCACAGAACCGCAGAACAAGTCGCAAGAAACCTGCAACAAAGATCAAGGTCAGCGAGCAATTACATTGTTGACATCTTATAGATGTGTAATGTGATACAACATGATCTCTGATACATAACAAGGAGATGTATATAAAAGCGTGGCCACTTGAAATACAAGCGTGGATCCATGTCAAACTGAGAGATCATAGCCATAACAACACACTGGATCTATGTCTCATGGAGAGCCGTATATAAGTGAGGCTCAGTCTTGCGCAACTTGGGTGATAACAAAATGAGGTTATGTCATCAAAATCCCAAGGTCTTCATCCCACAATAACCTTAGGTACAAACCCGAACCATGTGAATAGATGAGCTGACAGTCGAACATGGAGGGCATCGTTTGATTACCGGTCATTGATGTATACCGTTAAAAAACGTGAGGACTTCCACCGATAATGATGATGGGGTCCAATGTACCAAGTACGATTCGCCAAATGTGAATAGATGGAATTTGAGTCGAACACTTGGGAACCCTGTCGAAGAAGAGACATTGATGTATTCTCATCATTCAACAGCGAGGAAATTGCCACTGGTGACTGCAATCTCTAAGGTACTAACCGAAACTCTAAACTTCAATCCCAGAATAATGATTTGGTGTCGATGGGAAGAAGTCCGTTGGAAGGGAGGCCTTGAGGCATCCTCCATCATCCAACTCGAGGAACACTCAACTGGTAAGAGCTGATATGGAATAATATGCGACAATACTGACACTAGGAAGGCCGACACATGAGGTCAAGGTAAACTGCAGAATGGCCGACACAGGGTATATCCTTGAACATTGAGCACAACACAAAAGTGACTCAGGCAGTTTCTGACATAATGGGGTAAATAAGTCTGAAATGTAAGAGACATTAACAGATCCTCCATATGGTTGGAAGAATAACCAACCGGGGGAGTAAATAACTCGGAGGAAAGGTTCACCCTGAGGCCAAAAACTAAACCCAACCGACAAGATAGACTCAAGTAGGTGCTGTGTTCAAGGATAGGACTTGACTGAAACTGCCTTTGACAATGAAGATATGATATGTTTTCCCGTTCCTTATTCTTTTTAGATAAAAGAATACCCTTCTTGTGGATTTAATGAGTCCAAGAAAGAATGAAAACTCAACAGGTCCAACCATGTAAATAGTTTAACGAGCCCATGGGAGGAAGACTCAGTACCTTCTTCATAATTTAGAGAGTTCGAAGAAGAGATAGAAGATTACTCTATATGTACTGATCTCTGGATTTTAATATCGAGCCGAGATCTGTTCTTGCTCGCCGGTGTTTTCAATTTTAAGGAGTCTGAAAAACTTAAACAATAACTCCATATATCTACTCGTGGATTTTAGTATCGAGCCCAAGCAGATTAATGCTCGCCGGTGTTTTCCTGTTTATAGAGTCTGAAAAACTTAAACAATCCTCTTTTCACCTATCCGTGGATTTTATATCGAGCCCGGATTGGTCTGTGCTCGGCTGGTATTTTCATATTTAGAGAGTCTGAAAACCCTAAAGAGAGACTCTAGAAGGTCCTTTTTCGTATAGTTAGTCTCCTCCCCCGAAAAAGTATAAAACAATGAAAGGAGAACTCTTCTAGCGCATACAGGAGTATACCTAGAGTATACCTTTTCCGTAGTTAATCCACTGAGGCCCAGAAAAGGGTAATTCTATACCTGAGTGGATGAGCCTTCAGATACTTTAACGAGCTCGAAGAGGACAAGTTTGCTCGACAATCTTGTTTAGGTTTAAATAGTCCAAACAAGAGCTTAAAATGACTTAAAGGTCAACTTCTGGGATCGTAACTTCATGTCCTGCCAAAAACTAGGTTTTCAACAAAATATTAGTCGATGTCGCAAAAATATTAAATGATATATGAATTTGGAATGTTTAGCTAACTAACAAGGTCTATCATTAAGAAATTTGAGCTTAGGAGATGAATCCAACAACAATTGAGTGAAAATTGAACTTGGATCAGTGTTAAACCTTATTTTGTGTTTCAATTGATTAATTAGGGTTTTTGAAAGTGTTTGAAACTATGGAAAATTAAAAATTATGGGTAAAAAAATAAAATCCAATTTTATATATAATTTCATTGTTAAAAAATCAATTTTCATTTTGTGTTGTAGGGCAAACATTGGGCACCATTTCACGAATTTCAAATCTCCACCGTGATCGAACGGAGCATCCAATCACCAAACTTCTTCCACCAAGTAAGTAGAAATCAACCAAACTTGCATTTCAGTGGTTTATTTTTAAAATTTTGAGCAAAAAATGGCCCGAAACGCGATGCTCATAAGGTTTTATGCGCGGGCGCTACTGTGTATACACAACAGTAGCGTACAAAGGCAATGGGCGCTACTTTGCTCAAACAGAGTAGCGCCTACACGCTACTGTGTAGTATACGCAGTAGCGTACATATTTGCAAAGCCATTTTAAAGCGCCGAGACTCAAAATTTTTGGGGTTTTTGTGCTCGATGGTCTTACAATGGAGGGAAAGGGAGCATGAAGACATGGATAGAATAGCCATGCAAGACCCGGCTACCTTCCATGCACTCCGTAGATGCAGTTTGTTGAAATTTTATCGAACCGTAAACATGCGTGCACTAAACAAGCTGTTTCGAAGATTGATTCAGTATTGGGATGTCGATACTAATACCTTCATCATCCGGGGGAAAACTCTAGAGCTTACCGTTGAGGATATATACTTTATTACCGGTCTCTCAAGGAGAGGAGATGTAATCAATCTAAAAGGGACATCTCGTTTGGGTGCATGATCAGTGCAAGAATATGTAAATACATACTGTGTTGCCGGAGCAGAAAAATCGTGAAGCCAAATCCTGATTTCAACTATTGATGGTCTCCCGCTGAAAGTGATAGTGAGCATGATCAATCGGGTATCCGGTAGTGCATCAGAACACTTAGCTTCTAGGCATTCGATGCATATCGGTGTACAGTGCTTGCATGGGCATGTTTATGATTGGAGTACTAGCTTGTTGGCAAACATGAAGTATCAATTGACAAGTTGCAAATCCGGCACAATGAAGAATTTTGGGTACGGGAGTATCTTGTGTACTTTCTTTTTCGAGAGGATGCCTGCTATTAGTTTGGGAATGCCACTACCACAGGTTAACCCCCGTGAGCCCAGACTAGGCCGTTGGGGTGACATTTTTCTCCGCCAGGGTGGTGGGGAGAGTCACTATTGTTACCACACTAATGACTTCTGGGGGTGGTGGGAGAGGCAGGTTCCCGCTTTTGAGCAGTTTCCCTATGCTGGATTGGATTTCCGTCATGATCCAGAGCTGGTGCTTCCGCCAGGTGGAGCCTGGGGAGATATTGGTATGTTTACTTTTGAGAATTTATTTAATTTTTTCAAACTTTTCAAGTATTTGATTTTTATGAATGAGTTTTGGAGTTCTAATCAAGTGTCAAATGCAGATGTTGGACCTGTTCGTCCCGAGGGCCATCCTACCATCTATGTGAGGCCAGCTGATATCACCGTAGCCGAAGCTATTATGGGAACCCTGGAGAGGAAAATGAGTCGGTTGACTCATGAGATTCCTGCATGCCGCATGGACCAAATACCAGTTGACATGTAGGAAGATGTTGTTGGGGTGCCCCCAGCATGGCTTAGATTACTGCGGAGAGTTGCTAGACTAGTGATATGCTATCGCAATGCGGTAGATGTTGATCTCTCTTTCTCCTTTCTAGCAGACCCGGGCTTGCGGTAATCTTTTAGACCAACAGAACCCTTAGCTCACTGGCCCTTTCGGCAACAGGTCGCAGATGCAACCTGAAGTCTCACCCGAAGTGATTCTAATGGGAGGCAGAAGACTCAAGTGTCTTCAGCCAAGTTCCGAGGCATCCAGGGTGCTTAAACCCACCTTAACCCCCTTTCACAGGAGCTGTCTATCTCATTCTATTACTCCGGCTACGCCTCTGTCTTATCGCGTTACACAGGGAATGCGATAAGTCTTCCCCCTATGTGAGACCGTCTAGCGATACCTAAGATATCATGGGTGCGATATCTTCCCCTTCTAGTTCCTGCGGTAGCGAACTTTGACCGCTTCCTGGATTAATAGGTGGTCTCAGCTATCCTTATCCTGGTACTGCAGTTAGCAACAACATTCAGTCTCCAAGCATAACCCTCGCTAATGAACTTGACCCTTGATATCTCGCAACAACGTAACTAGGTAGAATATTACTTTGAGCAGTGTCTAAGTAGACCATTCATGACTTACATTCAGTTCATACTCGCACATTATCCTCTGTTTAACAATTATCTAGTTGCTATGCGGGTAGCTATGATTATCACAATTATTATACATCATTCAGAAGTTAAACTGACGACCATGTACATTACTTATAACAGAATGAAGCATTCATATATAACACAGACAAGTGAATGAGAGCAGCAGTTACACCAATACAATAGTGCTACTTAGATAAGCACGCTGTTACTCCCAGGGCGAGAACTACGCCCAGGGGAACTGCGGTTCATGTGTACAACTCTGAAGAATAAACACAGTTCCGTTCCACTCTTTACAACAAGGGTCTTCTGGGAAACTCCACCTCAGTGGGAGCCCTTCTCTATAGACCTCTTTTCTCTTCCTGTCTTTTACAATGCACTCTCTTTCTCTCACAATCCCTGCGGATTGCACTATCTCCCAACAGGTCGGCCCTATGTTCTCTCAGGGATGTCCAGACTCTGCAACAACAAAAGACTTGGCTAGCCTCTACCTGATGTCTCTATCACTATGTGGCCAACAACCCTTATCATATAAAAAGACTCCTATATATAGATGGCCCGAAGGTCTCATCGTAGTTACAAAACTGTGGGCCTTATCCCAACAGTGACTCAACCCTAACCCCTTACAGTCAACTGGCTGTACTTCCATGGCCGCCTTCTGTCTCGTCGCCGCTTCCTGCAGTCCTTAGTCTTTAATGCATCGGCCCGTCGCTTCTTCTTGGTTCAAGCAACGCTGACAGTAGTCCTTCTCTTTAATGAGGGTAGCTGAACCCTCTCTTCATCTTCGGCGCCTTTATTGCGGTGGTTGAGCTCTCCCTTCGGCCTCTTCTTTGTACCACATGCTTGACTTTTCTGTACCTATCGCCGTGATTCCCGCCGGAATTTGCGCTACGGCGATATCTTTGTCTTCCCGCCAAAATTGGTACTTTCTCTCCAAAATTAGTTATCCTTCCCAAAATTAGCAGCTTCCTAAATGCTGCGGAAGTTCTCTCCAACAACTCCCCTAACACTTACTTGTGGCTCGTCCCCGAGCCACTCGCAACAACAGCCTGATTCATCTGCCTAAGCTTATCCTTTGCTGCTCGTGAGATTGTGCGAATTGTGCCTTAAGCGCTTTAATACTTTCATCCATGTGTGTTACTTCTTCCTGCGCTGCGCTGAGCAGCTCAGCAGTTACCAAGGAGTCCTCTGTGCCCTCAATGACTCCTTTACTTGAGGTGAAGCTTTTCACCTTTTGCTCCAGTTCATCAACCAGATGTGCGACTTTGCTTTCATGCGGGCTAACTTCGTTAGCCAGGTTGATCTGCTGTGCTCTGTATTTCTGCACCTGCTGCTGAATTTGTGTGATTTCTCCTTTCTTTCTTATCTTCGCAAGAGCACTCAAGCCCTTGTACTCTTCTTCAGCTCTTGCTATCGCATCTTCACAGTGCTTAATGTGCTGATCGAGCTCGGCTTTCTGTGGGAGCTCCTCTAGCTCCAGCCATGTTTTCGATGCATCTTCCAGGATAGCCTCTGCTGCTTCCACCCGACAGTGCATCTGTGTCTGTACAATTCTGAAAGCTTGCACTCGTGCTTCTTGGATTTCCTCTGGAGTAGGTTGCTTATTTGCTTCAAGTGCGGCAATCCTTGCTTCGTATTCTTCCTCCATCTTTTTCTTCTCTTCATCTAGAGCCTTTGCTCTTTCCGCTATTTTTCTGATCTTTTGAGTTATTTCTAACTCAGGCCTGATATCGCACTGCGGAAGTTCTGCTGCGATATTCTTTAAAACAAGAGAGACATCCTGCTCTCGCTGAACATATTGCGTCAACTGGGCACTCTCTGCCTCATGCTGTGCAATGAGCTGCACATTGTCGTTAGACAGCAAAACATTTTGCTCATACGTGACTTGTTCTCTGTGCCTCAGCTCCGTGCCTATCTGCTGGAAAATTTCGTACAACTGATCCACAGGTACTTCTGGTAGGTTCACCTCAAGAGGATGAACCATCTGCACTTCCATAGGTACAGGGAACTTAATGCTTCCCGGCGGTATACGAACAATGTTCGTGCGGTCCCTTGCAGTACTTTCTTCTCTGCTCTGTGGAGGGGGCTGCGAACTTTCTGCGACTGCAGTTGGAGCTGGCTGAATCTGCATGGAAGCAGTCTTCTCAGTTATTGCCTTCAGCTCTCGCAATTTCTTGTCAAGGCTGATGCGCATAAGATCCTGCGATGACTGAATCGCAGCGAATTTATCCCGCATCTTCTCCTGTATTCGGCTGGCGATGAGATCATACTCATCCTCTGTCATGATTGGTGCCTGCGGTTCGTCGGAAGTAACCGCCTTTGTTCTCTTCTTCTTTGCTTGCAGTGGAGAAGGGCCTTCAGTAGCCTTTCTCTTAGAACCTATTGGTTCTTTCTCTTTGTCTTTAGGATCTACCTCCTGAACATCTTCTGGATCCTCAGCTGGGGGATCAACTGGAACTAGGCCAGAGGATAGATCATCATACGCTTGTTTCATGTCCTCATCAAAACAATTCTTAATGGTATCTTCAACCTGCTGGATTTCCATGCGATATGGGCCGGGGGCCCATTCGTTATGTTTCCTGAATCCTTTGGGTCTGATGTAGGTTTTATCCCTGTCGACTTTAAATTCCAGCTTGGACTGATAAAGATCAACGACCGGCGAGTCGACACGCGGAATCGTTGCGACGGATTCAAGCAATAGCGTATAATATTCATGGAATACCATTGCATTATTCTTGTGCTTCTCTGGGTGACTACTCGCCCAAAGATTTGAGTACCTCGACCCTCTGCACGCCCCTGGTGCCAGTTGTGGAAACTGCGAATTGGGCGGCTCTTTCCATCCAATGAAATCCATAAGGATCAGCAGCCACGAGAAGTGGAAGCTGTGAAGTGGATCCTGCTGCGCCTGCGCACAGTCTTGAAAGAAACTATTCAGCAAAAATAAAATCCAGTTGTAAGGTTTACCGTTTATGACTTCGATCGCTAAGCGGATAACTGAGCCTGTGACCTCCTTCGGCCTCACCTTGAGGAGGAGTTTTCCGGCCAACAGACTAACAGTAAACCGCAAGGCGTCATCCTGTATTGAATTGACATCGTAGGCGCGACCTCCTCTTTGCAGCTTATACTCCGCAACCTGCTTGGTTGAGAGCCTGGTATCCTTTGTGGCGCCATCAATATTTATCTGTGGGTCGAAACCAGTCTTCGACAGACCGGTAATGCGGTGAATGAGGTCAACATTAACATCTATTCGGGTACCCAACCATAAGTAACCACCATGCACACATGACAGTAGCGTCCGCACCACAGCATTGACCTCCGGGCCCCGTCCAAAGTGTGGAATCTCCAGGAGGTCGAGCAGTCCCGACGGTGCTAAATGGCTTACATGGTCCATGGGGACGAACTCATCGCGCTGTGTCCTTGGGTTCCTCTGAATCGTCATATAACGATCGCGGCGGAATTGTGGGTACAGCGTATAATCTCTCAGATTATAATCAGCAAACTTAACAGCATGCATATTCCCCCACAAGTTACCTTCTTCCTTCACTCGGTTATCTAGCGGTGGGAGTATGAGTTCATATTTAAAGTCTCTTGGAAGAACAATGGCTGGTGCATTTTCTATTCTTGGTGGGAAGTATATGGTAGTGACTGTAACTTCTTCCGGAAGTTCCTGCTTCGGTTCTTCTGACTCTGTGCTATTCAGGGTCTCGCTACGCTCCATGTTAGCTAAGGTTCTTGGTGACTGGCGTGTAGACGGAGAATCAGCAGCAATTTTCTTTCCTTTCTTCGCCACAACCGAAGTCATAGCGCACTCGATTCCACCCCTTTGGAATCTCTGCAACACGTCTTCGAGAGGCTCGTCTGGCGCGAGGAGCCTTCCCCTGTGGTACTCTGGACTTCCTATGATTGCTAATCTTAATGCAAATCAGAGTCTGCAACTGTTTTTGGTTTCCCTGCTCAGAACTCTGCTAAGAATACGCTTGGCTCGGCTCAACTGCGCTCAACTCTTTTGGTGAAAATGACCAAGTAGCCCCGTGCTTTGAATAGAACGTGTATTTATCATAAGGCGGAATTTCAAATGGCAACGGACCAGTAACTGGACCCGTTGGCGGCATTTAATGCATAGACAAGACAGCACCCCGCGCCCATTAATTGTAAACGCCGTTTGAAATTTCACTGGGAAACTGTGCGCCGGAGTGGTGTCGCATCGGATTTTCCAAATCTAGAAGAATCGTCGTACTGCTGCCAAATCTTAGTACAACAGATACTTGTCAGCCGTGCAGTTAATGCTTGTCAGATGGCGAAGTGACTAGCCCTCTGATCAATTCAAAATTTGATATCGCATCAATCTGTTTTCTGTCCTCTGCGATAAGATATCGCATCGTCTGGAATTGGAAAGTGCCAAAAACTCGCCTCATATCAAAATTATCGCAACCACCAGGAAAGCTGGCTGCGAATTCTTACCTAAAGTATTTCCCGGTGTAGACTCCTTAGGGTGCGATGCTTCATTTCAACTACACTGAACATCTGCGCCATTTGCTTCCTTTCTGGGCTAGGGCTAGGAGGTGGCATGGCCTTCGCGATACAGCTTAAGCCGACTGCCATTGATCAGGGTAGGAAGAAACTCCCCACTCATAGTACGAAGCTGTATAGCACCTCCATCTGTTATTTGCTGGATTTGATATGGTCCTAACCAATGATTTTTGAATTTTCCAGGGAACTTTATAAACTTACTATCATAAAGGAGTACCAAGTCTCCAAGCTGAAAGGTTTTGTTCTTGATATGCCTATCATGCCAAGCTTTTTCTCGTGCTTTCTGCACTTTTTGATGGAATCCTGCGATAAATCTGTCTTCCTCCAGATTGAGCAGCTGTGCCAATCTCTCTTCTAAAGTATCAGAATCAGCCATCTCTGTAAGCTGAGCAATCCTTAGACTGGGTAAGATGTATTCCATAGGCATAACAGCCTCTTGTCCATATACCAGGCTGAAAGGTGTGTGCCCTGTTAGTTTCTTACACGTGGTCCTGTAATCCCATAATACAGCATTAACTCTGAGGTCCCAATCATCCCTTTGACTGTTACAAATCTTTGTAAGAGCATGTTCTAATATCTTATTGAAAGCCTCCACCGTACCATTTGCTTGAGGGTGGTAAGGTGTACTCTTATGGTGCTGTATTTCAAATTCCTCTGTCAAGGCTTCTATGGTGCTATTCAAAAAATGTGTGCCTTGATCACTCATCAAAGTCACTGGGCATCCAAATCTAGTGATGATGTTTTCAAAAATAAATTGTGCTGCTGTAGCAGCATCACAATTCCTGACTGGTTTTGCCTCAGCCCACCTGGTGAGGTATTCTGTTGCTGTAATTATATATTCCCGCCGGAATTTGCGCTACGGCGATATCTTTGTCTTCCCGCCAAAATTGGTACTTTCTCTCCAAAATTAGTTATCCTTCCCAAAATTAGCAGCTTCCTAAATGCTGCGGAAGTTCTCTCCAACAGTAGATGATGAGGAGGTTCCTCCTTCTCCGTAGGAGAAGAAAAACATTATATGTATATATTTTTGAGGCTACCATGCCCAGCTTTTTTACTTTTATGACTTGACTAGAGAGACTCTTGACTCAAAACTCATATTTTTTGATACGGTACCAGTTATATATACAGTATCGGTTATTTACATGTGTATGCGTTTTAAATTTTATGTGTGGAATGTTGTTTACAATGTATGATGCAAATGCCAGTCTAACACATAGTTCGCTAATGAATCAGCTAAATTGTTTAAATTTCTTGGAATGTGTTCATATCTGATAGAATGAAAATGTCTTTCCAATAATCTAACTCATAGAAACTGACGTAGCAATCCTGGATCTCTGATCCGATAGACACCTGTTAACTGAAATACAATTAGTTGTGAGTCAAGCCTTACCTCCAGGTATGAAATGCCATGACTGAGGGCATCTCGAAGAAGTTCTATAACTGCACTGTATTCAGCCACATTGTTTGTGGTAGGTCCCAAAAAAACCCCCCCGAAGAGACAAGTTGGTCAGCGGGTGAATAAATGACCCAAGCTACTGCAACCAACTGACAGGTGTGGCGACTAGCGCCATCAGCAAATCCTAGGAAATGTGTGGTTGACATCTGGTACACGAAACAAGAAACACACATAAGATCACCTAACGAGCATAACAAAACTAACTATACAAAAATATACAGCTATGTTACAAGAAAAATTACTTCAACCTAGGCGTAGTACTTCTTCAGGTAGAGCCCATTTCTAGGCTCGTCCAACTTATTACCTTCGTAATCTACCAGTTCGTAGGCACCTTTCTTCAATACTTTAGAAATGATATAAGGTCTGAGCCACCTGGATTTGAATTTACCGGGTCCTAAAGGTTCTTTGTCTTGATCCCAAAGTAGGACCAAATCTCCTTCAATGAAAACTCTAGGTTTAACGGATTTGTCGTACTGTCCTTTGACTTGTTTTTTGTGAACTTCGTTTGTTGTAAGCGCATCCCGGCGCTGTTCATCTAGATGTTCTAAGCGTAACAAACGTTCTTCGAGTATTGAAGTATCGGGTAGTAACTGAACTGCTAGTTTTAGCGAAGGAATCTCGCATTCAATCGGCACAACTGCTTCTACCCCATGCACAAGTTGGAAGGGAGAGAAACCAGTAGCAGTCTTAACGTTGGCTCGGTAAGCCCAAAGAGCCGAGTATAGCATGATGTGCCAGTTATTCCAACTGGCATTAACAGTTCGTTGCAATATAACCTTTAAAGTTTTATTCACTGCTTCAACTTGTCCATTCGCCCGAGGATAGTATGAGGACGAATGTTCTTGTCGAAAACCAAGCATTGTATATAACTCAGTCATCATGCTATTTTGGAAATGACTACCATGATTAGTCACTATCTCTTTAGGTATGCCAAACCGTGCTATGATCTTATTAAATACGAAATAAGCGGCAGTTTCTCCATCTGCCTTAACAGTAGGCATTGCCTCTGCCCACTTAGTAAAGTAGTCAACGGCAACGATGATGTAATGATGTCCTCCAGCTGAAACTGGATTGCATGTCATGAAATCAACCCCCCATTTTGTGAAGGGACCTGCTGTAATTATAGGATGAAGAGGAGCTGGGTGTGCCCTCATTTTCTTAGTGAAAAACTGACACAGTCGACAGTGTTTCACTGCTTCCACACAATCTTTAAAGATCGTGGGCCAAAAATATCCGGCACGCAGTATCTTCTGAGTTGTTGCCAACCCGAAAAGATGTCCCCCACAAGCTCCACTGTGGGCATCATTTAACACTGCTTCAGCTTCTTCCCTAGTTAAGCAACGTCGTAAAATGGAATCTACCCCACGCCGATATAAAGTATCAGAGATAATAAGGTAGTTTTTCGCATGGGTTTTAAGCTTACGTCGCTCTTCTCAGGAAAAAGTGGTAGGACACCTCAAAGTCTGGAGATATATTAAAATATCTCTGTACCATGGGTCAGAGGAGGCGATGAGAAATATATGTTCGTCAGGGAATGATGTTTCTTCCTCCACGCGTTCTAGGTCACTTGGAAATTCTGAGATTAATTCAGCGAACACTAGTGATTTTTTCGATTTGGCTGATTGGAATACCAAATCGAATTCCTGTAGAATTACAATCCATTTATTGTATTTCCCATCGATGATTTGTTGGGTGAGAACGTACTGGAAAGGGTTGACTTCTGCTATCACTGTAGTAGTTCGTAAAAGTATATAGTGACGAAGCCTTTGGATCGCATAGACCGCAGCAAGTGCTAACTTCTCAACGTGCGAGTATTTAACCTCAGGGACTATCAATGCGCGAGAAAGATAGTAGACAACATGTTCTTGGAACATATCGTCTTCCTGAACCAAAACTATACCAATTGTAGTAAGAGACGCTGCCAGGTATAAAAGAAAATATTTTGAGTAATCTGGCGGACTTAACAAGGGTGCTGAAAGAAGTGCCTTTTTTAACGCTTCAAAGGATGATTGTGCAGCTTCGTCCCACACAAAGTAGGAATCTTGTTTGAGTAGCCTCATAAAACCTTTGGTAATTTTGGCGTAGTTTATTATAAATCGCCGTAAGAAATTAGACATGCCTTGCAGACTTTGAAGTTGTCGCAAGGTGCGAGGAGGAGGCAGATTTACAATCGCCTCAACTTTAAGTGGGTCAACCATTATACCACGATTAGAGACAATGAAATCTAGTAAACGTCCCGATTCGACACAGAATACACATTTGTTTGGATTCAAATGAATATTATATTTTCTGCATCTTTCAAACACTTGTTTAAGGTAGTCCGGATGGTCCCGTCTCTTTCGAGATCGCGCTGGGAGATCATCCAAGTAAGGTTCTACAATGTGTTTGATGTCATGAAAAGCAAAATTCATTGCTCGCTGGAAGGTAGCCCCAGCATTCTTCAAACCAAATGGCATTTTCCGATAAGCAAAGGTGCCCCACGGGCAAATGAAAGCTGTTTTATGCTGATCTTCAGGTTTGATCTCTATTTGATTGTATCCCGAAAAACCATCCATAAAAGAGAACATCTCATGTCCTGCACACGCATTTATGATTTGATCGATAAATGGTGTGGGATAGTTGTCTTTCGGACAAGCTTTGTTCAAATCTCGAAAGTCAGTACAAACTCTAATAGTACCTTGCTTTTTATCAACCGGAACGGGGTTTGAAACCCATTCCGTCATATCGATCGGATAAATGAAACCGGCTTTGAGCAACTTTTCAACCTCCACCTTGATGGCGGCTGCTTTTCTAGGGTTTACGGGACAAAGATTTTGCCTCACAGGTTTCACGTTAGGGTATGTCGTGATGACATGCTCCACAATGGTTGGGTCAATACCTGGCATCTCCTCATATGACCAGGCAAAAACGTCGCGGAATTCTTTAAACAGTTTTGTATACAGAGCTATCTCTTCTGGAGAATAGTCTGCACCAATAAAAATATTTTCCACGACCCCGGGTTTGGTGGAAATGTTGATTGGAATTGTTCTTGAAATATTAGCCATGTTCCCTTCAGCATAAACAACTTTTGAAGTAGAAGGAGAAGATGAAAAATCAACCAATCCACCGGGTCTCACAGGGAATTCTCCTCTCTCAATTCTGTCTAGATCTGGAAGTATGTAGGACCTATGATGCATATGTTCCCAAGGTTGGTCCAGGCCCATCATAACTTATAAGATGGCTTCATCCGATGGCAAAACCGTATCTAAACAATCGAATGAGTGAGTAGAATTCAATGACCATGTGGAGCATAGTCCATATCTGACTCGACAGAGGCTGGTGGAGTCATGATATGTTCCATTGCAGCGTGTTGAGTTTCCATATAGGCCACTTCTGCAATGGAGGGAGGCACAAAAGGATCTGACATGGTAGGAAGGATCCAAGGATCAGTTCTTAAACTGACCGTAAATGTTTCAATAACGGTACCCACATCAGAACGCATAAAAAGAACAGGGGAGGGGATGTCGAAAGTGCCTATTAACGAACCATACAACCCTGCTCCTAAACTCTCCTTAACCGGGGTGGTTTGATCATCCAAAGGAATCGTGGTTTCCGTAGAAGTCTGGTGTTTTCTTTGAGTGAAAGAAAGTTGATCGACTGTAACGATATTACCTTCAAATGGGAACATGACCACTCGAAAAACTGCCGATGCTATAGCTTGCATGGCATAAGTCCAACTCCTGCCCAATAACATGTTGTAATCGAGCAGAGCGTCCAGAACTTCTATCTCAACAGCAACTGTCTTACCGGCCAAAGTGACATTAAATGATGGCAAAACTCCATGTGGACGGAAAGTTCTGCCATCAAATGCAGTAAGCATTGTGTTGGAAGGGACTAACTCAGGAGAACCTAGAGCTTTCCAACAGGAAATCGACATTACGCAAGTCGACGCTCCCTCATCTACTACAGCTCGTCTTATGGTCATTGGACCATGAACGACCTCAATCTGGAGGGAAACGTGATATGGCAACCGGTATTTGACATCAGTCATGTCAAATCGCGCAGACATGTTGGAGGACTCCATACTCCCAATAGCTGCCAGAAGTGCATTTCGTTGCAATGGACAACTCTGCAAGACTTCTAGAGTAGACATGGCACAAGGGGTTTGGGCTAGATCTTCAATCACATTGTAGTTGGAAGCAGCCCGTGTGTTGGGATTGTGCTATGCCCTCTTCAAGACACCTTTCAGAATCTTGGGCATTGGGTCCACAGGTATGTGGAGTGGAGTGGAGGATTCAACAATCTCCTTATCCTTTCTCTGCGTTTCCGGGGTATAGTTCTTAGCTCTGGTTTGCAAAATTGCATCTGAGTTGACCATATTTATGAATGTTTGATCAACCATGGCGTGCGAAGTGCCCCCAGTTTTGGAGGTGCCAGAAGTTGAGCCTTGCCCTTTAGGAAATGGATCTTTCAAGACAGCAGGCTTCTTCTCTCTTAAGAGCTTCTGGGCTTCTTCTAGTAGAGGGCATTGATGAGTAAGGTGGTTTTGTTTGCAAAGTTTACAAGGGAACCTAACCTTCTTCTCTTCTTTGTTACCCTCTTCGGAATTGTCTTTTTTGGGCTTTTGTTGGTTCCCCTCTCCTTTCTTGCCCTTCTTTTTGTTGTTGGGATGCCGAGGGCCCTTTTGATTGTTCTGAACCTGATTAACAGATTCAGAAATAGAAGGAGAGGTTGTGACGGAAGCAATGTCTGCAGTCGAATGTTTGACAGTTAAGGCTTGGACCTATTTGGTCAGTGCTTCAAAGGCTGCAGAGTTAACTGAACCCACTATGCCGTCAGCATGTGGTCCAGGTTTGGGTCTACTCAGATCAGTGTTTGATCTCGGTGCGTCAGGTATAATCTCGTACAGTAAACCAGATTGTGCGTATACAAGGTCTAACTGTTGAGTCCTTAAGATGGCTTCTTCTTCATTGGAAACTCTAGATGTCGCTACTTCCTTAGAAATGTAAGGAAGGAGTGATTTCAAGTACCACTCAAGCAGGAACTCTGGAGGGATGTTGGCCTTTATGAGCCTTTTCCGTCTTCGCCACTCCTGAATGTGGTCAGATAAATGAGTGTCTTTGTTTTGTCTAAAAGTAGACAAAAGTTCTGTTCCGGCATCATACCGAACAGGAAGTTGGAAATGGTTCAAAAAGATGGTTGCTAGATCCCCAAAACTAGAGAAAGTAGCCGTAGGTAACTCAATGTACCATTTGGCTGTGGGACCAGTTAAGGTCCTTTGAAACAGTCTCAATCTGATGGAATCCTCGTTCAACGAATTTGAAGAACACCACAAGTGAAAGGTAGTGACATGGTCACCAGGGTCTTCACCAGCTTTGCCTTCAAATTTTGGAATATTCGAAGGTAATTTGGTGGGAACTGATGGCCACGTGGCATTATGACACACAGGATCATTTGTCAGTTTCGAAAGGTCTAGCAAATTCAAAGTTGCCAGAAAAGGTAGACGAGGCCGGTAAGATGAAGCTTGATAAGGGAAACCACCCATCGTTTGTCCCATGAATTGTTGGTAGGGGTTGCCCCCAGCCATTTGGTGGTAAGGGTTGCCCCCGGCCATGTGCTGATAGGAGTTGCCACCTACCAACTGTTGATAGGGGTTACCCCCAGTTAACTGTTGGTAGGGGTTACCCCCAGGTATTTGTTGGTAGGGGTTGCCCCCTGCCAGTTGTTGTTGTTGTGAGAAAGAATTATTAAAATTTCCCCACCCATACGAGAGCGGATTAGTGCTTTGTTGGTTCGTCCACTGTGGCTGGGTGTTAGCCCTGCCATATTGCTGGTTGAAGATGTTGCCCCCTCCCCCTGAAAATAAGGAAAAAGGAACATTATTTGCAGGCATGCTACCCTAATTCAAGTTAGGGCCTACAAAGGTGTTGAAACCAGTAGAAGCTGATGTGGACGGTGCAGTCATGGTGCCCATGACTGGTATCTTTGCAGAAACACTTGGTCCTACCACAGGTGTGGAAACCCAAGTACTAGGGATCTGATATAACGGTTGCGAAGTAGAAGGTGTTGCACAGTTGGCCATACTGCTAGGTCCAACAGTAGACATGGGAATAGATGCCATTGTTGTAAAACTAGGCATTCCTAATGTACTAGTGTTGAAACTGAAAGATGGATTAGGCACAGATGTGGTTTGTGCCTGACTAGATGTAGCAGTAAAAGAAGGGTTAACTGTGCTGGTATTCATACCTAAAGTGGGAGTTTGGGGACCCCCTGGTTCACCTCCTGTGTTAGACATCAGATGATCGGGAAACAAAAGATCTGCACTGAAAAGGGGCTGCTGGAAACCAACAGGTGACAGAAGCGGAATTCTAGTATTAGTTAAGGGAGGATTGAAAGGAGTGCTATACTCCGCGGAAGTAAGATCTTCCACCTCAACAGTACTAAAATGTTGTTGATCTGTGGTACCTGGTGGTGGTTCCTCAGGAACCTCAATTTAAAGGTTTTCTGTTATAAGTATTTCTTCAAGCAATTCTATTTCAAAGGTAATTTCTGAAGAAATACCGGGGTTTACCCGCTGTGTTCTAGCTGGTTGTATAGGTTCTGTTCTAACAGGTGGAAGGTTCTGAATCCTTCTCGATCTATGGAGTTGTTGATTCTCTGTGATTATAAATATAAAAAACAAACTAGAACCTAGTGGCCACTATTTCTAGGGGGAAAACAGCACACCAACTAAAAAATTCCTAAGTATACAAACCAGTCAAACAAAGGTGCCTTCCGGAGAAGAGTCTGGGATGATTAGGGCCCAGAACAGGTCAACGAAGGAAGAAAGACAGTTACCCGGGGTCTACAATACAATGACTAAGGGTGCAAGCGCTAGAATCACCCAACCGCCCTCCCAAAGACCTACACGGGGTTTCCTCCCACGTCTGTCTTAGGTACAACAGATATACCCTCTGCTGTCACCTGTGTAAGAACCTAGAAGTCTGATACTATGGATACCACAACACCGAAAATTCCTGGGGGAACAGTCACCGGTTGAATCAGAAAGCGTGGGCAGGGTAGCTAAGCCCGAAACTCGAAAGAGTCCCCAATACGCAATCTGATCCCGGCGTATGCTCGAACAGCAAGTAGGAGGAGTATTCCCACAAACTGATCTCGCAATGACCTACTGCATATGCTCACAGGCAAATTTTGAGTGAGGTGGGTTTGCCTATGATAGTCTCACTACGATTGTTGTGCAATGTGTGATCTTGGGTGGTTTAAAGTGATTTAAACCCAAGACCCTAACCAAAACTAGTTGGTGTAGTGTACCCTAAAAAAGAAAAAATTTCTAGTTCATTTTATTAACAAATTTTAGGGGCTTTTATTACGCAAAAAGGATAGTGAGTGTGTGAGCGTGGTTATAACAAGAAAACAAAAATGCAAATATACTCAAATCTTCTTACAACAAAACTTTTTTATTTTTTCATCTACTTCTTTTTCAAAACTGAAAATCTAAGCAAACTTTCTTAAAGATTTTTGTTTTCTTTTTAAATTATACAAAATATACTAAGCTATTTTGCAATGACAAAGACAAGTTCTAATTTAACTTAAAGTACCAATTTTTTTTTTTTTTGCTTTTTCTAAAACCGAAAAACAACTATGCAAAAAATGGAAAGCCAAATAAAACTTTTTATGCAAAGTGTGTAAGTGTGGCTAAACGTTCTTAAGCTTATAGTTGTCAAAACCCTAGCGCGAGAAAGACTTGATCTACAGGTTTTTTACTAAGAAAAAGCCTATAACCTTGGACACCAAGTGGGAGAAAACAAAGGAGAGAACACCCAAGGACTGACCTAAAGTGTTTAACCCTAGCAAGACCACAAAGCCAAGTACAAGTAGACAAGCAGGCTGCCCTACTAACACGAAGAAACTGAGAGGTGAAACTAGCCTACAACTGTTTAAAAAGCACTTGTGACCAGCAGAAGACAAGAAGTCCTGGAAGAAATGAAACTTGACCAAAAAGAAGACACCCTAGAAGCTCTACCAAAGACCAAACCCTAAACAAAGGACGGGGGTAGTAGAGAGCAGACAACTTCACCACAAACAATAGACACAGGAGTGTACAGGTTTGTAAACGGGAAACAAGCCGTCAGGGTCTGAAAAAAGTGAAAATGTTCATCACCAAACACCACCAAGTCTTCCAAAAAGTCAATAAAAGGTCTCAAAAAATACAAAGGTCAACAAATGGTTTAAAAGATGGAAAAATTTTAAGGAGAGGTTCTATAACTTGAACAACAATTAAAAACCTTATGCAATCATCAAAGGAACCCTACAGCACAGTCAGCAAATCACCACAGGGCTAAAACACGAGCAAACCAAAAATTGACTGCTTCAGGAAATGTACTCTACTATGTAGTAGAGCAACTCGCGCCCATGCCAAAACGGGCGCTACTGTATATACAGAACAGTAGCATATGGGCGCTACTGTACATATATCAGAGTAGCGCTCATATTTCAAAGGCCTGAAAACTGACTTTGGAAGGTATAAAACTGATGAAAGCAAGCAAGACAAAGACAAGGGATACCTAAAAAGGTTCTTAACACATCGAAGAAATCAAAATAAACTGAGAAGACACCCAAAAACAATGGTTTCCTAAAGCCAAAAACTCTATGTCCCCAGCGGAGTCGCCGGTCTGTTGGCGGATATTTCTACCCTATAGTCAGGAAACTAAACTATCAACTTGGTTGGGGTGACAGGTAAGTGCATTAATGCTATTATAGAGGCGTTTTACAAAAGAAATAGATTGTAGATTTAGGGAACACACCTTTTAACCGGAGTTTGATCCTAGCCTTGACTCGATCCCGTGTCCAGCTTCCAATTCTACTTTTCCTTCAGCAAACCTACAACAACAATACCTTCCTCAAACATTTTGGGCAATATATAAAGCATGAAATAAACAAAAACTATGTTTAATATTCAGCATTGACCAAAATAAATCCAACTTAAAATGCCATTTCATAACACCTTCAGATTGGAACAAGGAAACACTTCAACCTTTATTTGTCAAAATTGGAATGCAATACAAATATACCTGATAATGAAGCAGGCTCCTGCAACTAGATTCTGGGCTCTGGCTTTCTTCTGGCTTGGATATCTTCTGCAACAACTTCTCCAATGCAAGCTTCTTCAAAGTTTTTCCATTAATCAATCTCACTAACTCCAATTTCTAACCCTTCTCCTTTAACCTTCTTGGTATTTATAGGTTCAAAGAAGCAGCTCAGGTCGAGATGTAGTTATGGAGGAAGTTGGGGGAGTTAAGGAACTTCCATCAACTAATCCTCCTCGATGAATTAATATATTTTTTAATCATCTTTTAAGATATACGCGACTATTACTCAGTGGAGTAGCGTATAGGGCGCTACCCTATTGTTTAACAACTAACGCTCATTCAGTTTTAAATGTCGAGCGCTACTTTGATAAGAAGGAGTAGCG
This sequence comes from Larix kaempferi, assembly GCA_027924585.1. Taxonomy (NCBI): domain Eukaryota; kingdom Viridiplantae; phylum Streptophyta; class Pinopsida; order Pinales; family Pinaceae; genus Larix; species Larix kaempferi. The sequence goes on along the minus strand of BSBM01000370.1, from coordinate 30,408,110 downwards.
TATATATTGATATGGGCGCTACTATTATACACTGGAGTCGCGCATGGGCGCTAGTCTATTTAAGTGGAGTAGCGCTCATACCTTAAAATGATATTTTGTATGTTTTCCAGTATTTTCAGGAAATAGGATGAGTTGTCATATGGTCCAAGGTCAACATGCTCCTCCATCCAAATTGTCCTTTTGTGTGATCAGCAGCTCAGGTTGATCACAGACGGAGAGGTGCAATTTTGACCTATAACACACCTTCAAAAAGAAACCTTTCACCCATACTTCATTAGGATGAATGCTGCAAAATATGAAAGTGTAGGATGTAGGAGAATGAAACAACTCACCCAAATGATCAAAAAATGAAAAAGTGTTATCATGTGAAGGCTCGATAAGGGTAGGATCATGCACCTCCCTCAAAAGTGCAAAACTTTCCTCATATGTTGGTTCCATGGTAGTGGAATCATACACTTCTTCAAAAGATATGTAACCATTTCCAAGAGGCAACTCAAGTTCCTCTTCGAACACAACAAGTGCTTCGTTCTCATCAAGATCATCTCCAAACACAACAAGAACCTGCAAGATACCATGTTTCTCATGATCCATACTGGCATGAGAATCCTCCAAGTAATCTACCAATTGACAATCTAAAACATAGCAGGAAGAAAAAGTATCTTGGAACCTATCAAGAAGTTGCTCATTTTGCATTTTGAGCTTATGAATATCCTCATTATTCTTCAAGTATTCTCCATGTAACTATTCATTAAGCTCAACCAAATTGTTTCTATAAAAAAGCAAAGACATGACATTGCCTTCGATGTTGCACATTCCTCTTTGAATCTTCTCCATGTCTTCAAGGAATGATGGATCCTTCAATGAAGAAACTCTCCAACAAGAATTTGACACCAATTATTGAGTGTCATGGAGTGTGATACGGGTCTCTTGGATCTTCTTTTCATTCATGTTTGATGACCCTTCAAGAAAAAGAGGCTCTTGTAGAGGGACCTCCTCTTCTTTGTACTTTCTCCTTGGATCAACTTCATTAAGATCAAGTGGTGATGGGGAAGTTGATCTTGGTTCTTCTTCAATTGCTACAAGTCCTTCATTTTCATTCTTAATGTAACTTTGTCTTGCAACAACACTTTCAAAAGTGATTTCTATGTCACCAACCAGTAGGTACTCCTTCATAGTTCGAGCATCCATCAATAGATGCTCTTTGATTCATGTCCAAGGTAGAGTGTGTCTCAGAATGATCTTCAGTATTTTCAATGGAATATTCTTCATGCTCATGTGATGCTTCTTCATATTTTTCAGAGTCACTTGGGAGTGACTTTCGATCCTCTTCATGTAATGCTTCTTCTACTTCACCACCTTCAGAACTAGGTGGTTCATGGGTCTCCTCATTTTCATTGAAACATATATGAGCTTCTCTCCAAGGTATTTTGCAAGAAGGGAATATAAATTTATTCACTAACTCCACATCTCCATTTTTGGGTTTATTTTCAAACACCCAATCAACAAATTCTTCAAAAGGAATGGCATTTTGTGTATCTTCCTTATACATATCAAGATAAGCCTGATATTGTTGGGGCAAGGTTTTACATGTTACTCTCAATATTTGTAATTCATTCATAGAATTATCCGTTGGTGGTTCAACATATACATCTTCATAATACATAGGGTCATAAGAATAACCTTCATTCCTTATGAAATTGTAAGAAGTGTTGCATGATGGCACCTCTTCCTCATACCATTCACATTCTTCTTCATATTACTCGCAATCATCTTCATACTGCTCATAAGAATTGTACTCATAGGAGTCACCATAATAGTAATACATGGATGAAAATTATTCTTCCATGTATGATATTAATGCACAGGTGCAAGGACCATGCTCTGATACCACTGTAATATCCCTTCAAAGGAAATTCCTTGGATTCACCTTGTTTTGACTCTAGGTTTTTGCTTACAACTGGTTCCAAACACCTCCAAATGATTTATAACTTGTGGAGGAAGGTATTTATGGGGAATAGGACATATTATCACACCTATAATACATCCAAACAAATGTAATACCCCTACAAAGGAAATTCCTTGGATTCACCTTTTTTTAACTCTAGGGTTTTGTTTACAACTGGTTCCAAACACCTCCAAATGATTTTGAATTTGGGGAGGAAGGTATTTATGGGGAATAGGTCATATTAAAATACATATAATAAATCCAAAAAACTGATATACCCATCCATGGTATGCAAATTGCATGGGAATAAGTTTCAAAACAAGACTAGTTAATTTTAAAAGTGGAGATCCCCCTTAGGTATGGCATTAGATGCTCTTCCAAACACTATACAAACTTAACTAAATATTGGTATGAGACTTGGATATGCTATAGGAAATTAGGAACAGTATATTTGCATAATGATATTTTTTTTAGGGTCGAATAGGCTTCCTAATGAACAACAACTTCTAGAGTCCCGTTTTTGAGGTGAAATTGGTGGGCAAGGAGTCTTGAATTTCTTCATAAACCATAGTAACACTTAATAGGTATGCACATGTCATTTGGGCCATAAAATTAAATTCATATGAATCTCATAACATGATAAATAACTCAGCAAAATCGGATATAAAATAGGTACAATATCATTCCCAAATCACTATGAAAATGCTATGGGGAAAATGGCTCGAATCTCTTCCTTGAATGTAAATATCACTTGAAATACATAATGTTTCGAGCTGTGGATCTGATGATATGATTATTAAGGATATATATATCATCTAACATGTCCATGAAGTCTAAATAAGAGTCATTCACTAACTATATGCAACAACAAGTGCACCCTTGCACATTTACACATAATTGAGAGAAAGATAGTAGAATAGGCATAGAGAAGAATGAGAGAAGATGAAATCGAACTCAGTTGGGGTTTTAACCTGCATAAAAAAATATCCATGAATATATGTTGAGAGGTATGAATTTCCTCTCCATCAACCAACTAGGACGGGAATCTTTCACCCTCGAAATTGGTTCTAAGGCAAGAAGGGTAAGCATCCACCTTGCAAGGACAAGCTAAGCTCTCCAATTTTTTCCAAATTACAAATGATCAAAATATAGTCTCATTCTTTCTTCTTGTATTTTATTAACCTCCCAAGGACTCCGTATCTTGAATTCCCTCCAAGAGACTCATCCCAACTTTAATTAGGGAGAGATTCCCATGAATGCCACTTGTCCAACTTTTCCTAGATCTCCTCTTCCATCAATTCGAATGGGGGAATATTGGTTTCCATAACTCCCCTTGTGATCCCTATTGGAGGCTATTTTTATCCCTGTCATGTCATATATGTCAGATGTTAGCAATCAGATATGAACTTTGTCATAAGTGTCATAGAATCTTCATCATTGTTGTCATAGAAGTTAGGGAATCTAGCTCCAAGTGTCACAATTCTTCTAATATGCCTCTTCCTCTTCCATGGGAGTTACTCTTCCACTCCAATTCGACATTACATGATTCATAACATGAATAATACCCCTTAAACCCCCCCAAGTATGTTACCCTTCATCTTGAACTCTAATTGGTAAGATAATGATGCCAAGTGTAGTGGGGAATCTTGCCTTATGTGGGTCTCACAACCTCTTATGTGCCCTCATGATCCAATGCCAACTTATTTTATTTTTATTATTATTTAATTGACCCATTTAATGTGAATTTGTAAGTATAAGGTCATTTTGGGTCTTGTAGCTCCTTTATTCCAACTTTTAATGCTTCCACCCCCAACCTAGGGAACTAGTAATTTTCCTCCATGATAGTTCATTTGGATGGGGATATTACAAAATTTCAATTGAGAATTTTCTATTAATGTTACCCACATTGTCCATTTGGATCTAATTTTAAATTATTACTAACTTGGACATCATGCTTGGAAAATATTTGACCCTTAGCATCAATTTGACAAACTATGATGAATATGGCCAAGTGGCTTAGGCCATTGTGACCCAATCAAAAAATTTGGGACATGAAAAACACTCCCCTCCCAATATTTCTTGTCCTCAATAAATTTCAAACATGGATGTTGAATAACCTGCTTTCTTCCCAGAAATTTTCTTCCAAAAATTTCCTTCTAAAACTCTTAGTAGTGGCACTCATGTCCTACAATTGTGTGTTTCCAAAATCAAGGATATGTGGGTTTTATTTTTCGTATTCATATCCCCTATGATATCACCACTAAACACCGAGATATTAATTAAATACATCAAAACAAAGTTTTCACAATTACTCTTTACCTATTTCATATTTTGGAAACCCTTTATGATACCACTGTATAATTCTTTGAAGTTGCCACTGAGTTGCCCAACTTTGAGTCTTCAAGATTCCATGAAAATTTTAGAGAGGAACCACCATGCTTGCTGCTGCACTACTCTGATTACAATCACCTTATTAAGTGGGGACACAATCTCCCATACTACTTGTTTCCCAAAAAAAATTGAAACTAATTAGACTAAAATTTATCCCAGTGTCCCATTGCTTGTATTGCACTCCAACAATTAGGAGTGCTCTCCAACCCATACCATCATGCAGGAGAATTCATGGATCCCATTTCCTTGTATGAATTATTCTAAACATCATAAGTACAAAAGATAGATCATCAAATTACATAACAACATAATAAAAATGTACATCAAGGAGGTGCCTCATCAAAGAATCATGAAAGTGCTTATACCTCCAAGTAAGTAGACCACCATTTTCCAAGTGCATACAAGAATCAAGTGACCAACAAAATCTACTCCAATGACATAGGTGAGGATCCCATGTCCTATAATGCTGCTCCAAAAGGATGTAAGATGCATCAAAATAATTAGCCATGTATTCTTTCATCCAAGAAGTGAATGAAGAATCTCCACTAAAATCTGAACCAAGTAGGGAGAAATGAAAACAATGAGCCTTCAAGGGGCTCACAGAAGTACCATTTTTTCATCCATGAATATGTGTATCATCAAGAAATAACAAAGGATGTTGTTGCCAATAAGAATTTTCTCCAATCATATATCGATTTACCCAAGTATTGGATGATTTTCCTCCAACATCAATTGAACTAAGCAAGGAGCAAGGAAAATCATGAGTCTTAAAGTGACTCAAGTGAACATCATAAGTGCATCCATGTATATGTGAATCATTAAGAAATAAAAAATGATGTTACTGCCAATAATAATTTTCTTCAATCATATATCTCTTCACCCAAGTATTGGATGAAGTTCCTCCAACATCAATTGAACTAAGCAAGGAGCGGGTAAAATCATGAGTCTTCAAGTGACTCAAGTGAACATCATAGGTGCATCCATGTAGATTTGTACAATCATAAAGTAACAAAGTTTGTTGTTGCAAATGAAAAAAATAAAGTGCTCTAGACATGTCATCCTCAAAAAGGAAGATAGTATTTTTATACTCCTCGTGTGGCACCTTCAAAAAGAAACCTTTCACCCATACTTCATTAGGATGAATGCTGCAAAATATGGAAGTGTAGGATGTACGAGAATGAACCAACTCACCCAAATGATAAGAAAATGAAAAAGTGTCATCATGTAAAGTCTCCATAAGGGTAGGATCATGCGCCTCCCTCAAAAGTGCAAAACGTTCCTCATAGGTTGGTTCCAAGGTAGTGGAATCATACACTTCTTCAAAAACTGTGTAACCATTTCCAAGAGGAAACTCAATTTCCTCTTCCACCACAACAATTGTTTGTTTCTCATCAAGCTCATCTTAAAACACATCAAGCACCTGCAAGTTACTAAGTTTCTCATGATCCATCATGTCATGAGAACCCTCCAAGCAATCTACCAATTGACAATATAAAACATAGGAGGAATAACAAGTATCTTGAAACCTACCAATAGGTTTCTCATTTTGCATTTTGAGCTTATGAATATCCTCATTATTATTCAAGTATTCTCCATGTAACCATTCATTAAGCTCAACCAAATTGTTTCTATAAAAAATAAAAGACATGACATTACCTTCGATGTTGCACATGCTCTTTGAATCTTGTCCATGTCATCAAGGAATGATGGACCCTTCATGAAGAAACTCTCCAACAAGAATTTGACACCAATTCTTGAGTGTCACAAAGTGTGCTAAGGGTCTCTTGTATCTTCTTTTCATTCATATTTGATGACCCTTCAAGAAAAAGAGGCTCTTGTATAGGGACCTCCTCTTCTTTGTACTTTATATTTGGACCAACTTCATTAAGCTCAAGTGGTGATGGGGAAGTTGATCTTGGTTCTTCTTCAACTGCTACAAGGCCTTCATTTTCATGCTTAATGGAACTTTGGCTTGCATCAACACTTTCAAAATTTATATCTATGTCACCAACATAGAGGTGTGAGCACCGATTAGTATGTACTCTTTTATAGTTCGAGCATCCAACAGTATATTCTCTTTGATTCATATCCAAGGTAGAGTGTGTCTCATAATCATCTTAAGTATTTTCAATGGAATATTCTTCATGCTCATGTGTTGTTTCTTCATATTTTTCAAAGTCACTTGGGAGTGAGTTTTGATCCTCTTCATGTAATGATTCTTCTACTTCACCACCTTCAGAACTAGGTGGTTCATGGGTCTCCTCATTTTCACTCAAACATATATGAGTTGACCTACAAGTTATTTTGCAAGAAAAGCATATAAATTTCTTTACTAACTCCACATATTCATTTTTTGGCCTATTTTCAAACACCCAATCAACAAAGTCTTCAAAAGGAATGACCTTTTGTGTATCTTCCTTATAGAGATCAAGATATGCCTGATATTGTTGGGGAAAGGTTTTACTTGTTACTCTTAATCTTTGTAATTAATTCATAGAATTAGCCTTTAGTGGTTCAGCACATACATATTAATCATAAATAGGGGCATAAGAATAACCTTCATTCCTTATGAAATTGTAATAAGTGTCGCATGATGTCACCTCTTCCTCATACCATTCACATTCTTCTTCACATTGCTCACAATCATCTTCATACTGCTCATAAGAATTGTATGCATAGGAGTCACCATAATAGTAAGACATGGCTGCAAATTATTCTTCAATGTATTATATTAAAGCACATGTTCAAGGACCATGCTCTTATACCACTGTAATATCCCTTCAAAGGAAAGTCCTTGGATTCACCTTGTTTTGACTATAGGGTTTTGTTTACAACTGGTTCCAAACACCTCCAAATGATTTTCGAATTTGGGGAGGAAGGTATTTATGAGGAATAGAACATATTAAAACACCTATCAGACATACAAACAACTATAATATCCCTTCAAAGGAAAGTCCTTGGATTCACCTTGTTTTGACTCTAGGGTTTTGTTTACAACTGGTTCCAAACAACTCAAAATGATTTTGAATTTGGGGAGGAAGGTATTTATGGGGAATAGGTCATATTAAAATACCTATAATACATCCAAATAAATTATATACCCATACATGTTCTGAAAATTTCATGGGAAGAAGTTTCGGAACAAGACTAGTTAATTTGAGAAGTGGATATCCCCCTAGGTATGGCATTAGATGCTCTTCCAAAAACTGTACCGACTTCACTAATTCTTGGTATGAGACTTGTCTCCGTTATAGGACATTAGTAACAGTATGTGTGCATCATTATATTTGGTTTTAGGATCCAATAGGCTTTCTAATTAACAACAGCTTCTAGAGTCTAGTTTTTGAGGTGAAATTGGTGGGCAAGGAGTCTCGAATTTATTCATAAACCATAGTAACACTTCAGAGGTATCCACACATAATTTGGGACATAAAATTAAATTCATATGCATCTCATAAAATGATAACTAACTCAGAAAAATATGATATAAAATAGGTACAATATCATTCCCAAATCACTATGCAAATGCTATGGGAAAAATGGATTGAATCTCTTCCTTGAATGTAAATATCACTTGAAATACATAATTTTTCAAGTTGTGGCTCTGATGATATGATTATTACAGATATATATTGCATATAGCATGTCCATGAAGTCGAAATAACATTCCTTCACCAACTATATGCAACAACAAGTGCGCCCTTGCACATTTACATGACATTGAGAGAAAGATAGTAGAATAGGCATATAGAAGAATGAGAGAAGATGAACTCGAACTCAGTTGGGGTTTGAACCTGCATCAAAACATATCCATGAAGCTCTATTGAGAGGTCTGAATTTACTCTCCATCAACCAACTAGGATTGGAATCGTGCACCCTCGAAATTGGTTCTAAGGAAAAAAGGATAAGCATCCACCTTGCAAGGACAAGCTAATCTCTCCAACTTTTTCCAAATAAGAAATGATAAAAATCTAGTCTCCTTATTTCTTATTGTCTTTTATTAACCTCCCAAGGCCTCCTTAGCTCGAATTCCCTCCAAGAGACTCATCCCAACTTGAATTAGGGAGAGATTCCCATGAATGCCACTTGTCCAACTTTTCCTAGCTCTCCTCTTCCATCAATTCGAATGGGGGAATATTGGCTTCCATAACTCCCCTTGTGCACCCTATTGGAGGCTAGTTTTAGACCTGAGATGTCATATATGTTAGATGTCAACACTCAGTTCTGAACCTTGTCATAAGTTTCATAGAATCTTCATCATTGTTGTCATAGGAGTTAAGGAATCTAGCTCCAAGTGTCACAATTCTTCTAAGATGCCTCTTTCTCTTCCATGGGAGTTGCTCTTCCACTCCAATTCGACATTACATGATTCATACCATGAATAATACCTCTTCAACTACCCCAAGTATGTTACCCTTCATCTTGAACTCGAATTGGTGAGAGAATGATGCCAAGTGTAGTGGGGAATATTGCCACATGTGGGTCCCACAACCTCTTATGTGCCCTCGTGATCAAATGCCACCTTATTTTCTTTTTATTATGATTTAATTGACCCATTTAATGTGAATTTTTAAGTCTAAGGTCATTTTGGGTTTTGTAGCTCCTTTATTCCAACTTTTAATGCTTCCACCCCAACTAGGGAACTAGTAATTTTCCTCCATGATAGTTCATTTGGATGGGGATATTACAAACTTTGAATTGGGAATTTTCTCTTAATGTGACCCACCTTGTCCATTTGGATCTAATTTTACGTTAGTACTAACTTGGACATCATGCTTGGCAATTATTTAACCCTTAGCAACAATTTGACAAACTATGATGAATATGGCCAAGTGGCTTAGGCCATTGTGACCCAATGAAAAATTTGGGGACATGACAAGAAATAAATTAAACAAATAATAAATTATCCCTTACACTCAAATAAAATACACAATTATATAAGAGTATTCTAGTAATTAATCTCCCCATGTTAAAGTTCAACTATGATACTCAATTTATCGAAATGATTATGCTTGTTTATCATATGCTTTAGTTTTTTAAATTAAACTTTTATAATGACTTGCTGGTTTTCTTCCACTATCCATCCATATGAGTAACTCATCAACTCTTCGGAGGAATGACAGATTTTGAATGTTCTTAAATTATATTTTTAAACATAAAAACAAAGAACTTCCTTATTATCCCTGCGAGGGATATACTTTTCATTCAGAAGTCAAACCATTTTGACTTGTATTAGTTTTATTTTGAAACAAATTTCTTTTTTATTTTTTATAATATTTTGAATAATTTTAATATTAAACATAATATTATGAAAGAAAAAAAAATTTAACAATTTTTAAAATAATAAATTTTGATTTTTTTATTGGATGAGGACAACTCCAATGAGACATAAATTCCTGCAAGAGTAATTTTTATTTTCATAATTTAAAAATAAATAAAAACATTTTTTCAAACAAAAAACCAAAAATTTTAATAACCGTCCATCATATTTGGCAGAATTCAAAAAATGTTATGATGTGTTATCCCTTTTCTCATTAAACCATATTCTAGTGATCCCATAAATCAATGCTGCGAACTTCATTTAAGGTGTTTTGGTGACAGTAAAATATGGAGTAATGATTCCTTGACATGTATTTTGTAGCCAAATTTGAGTAGAGTTTCTTCAACAAATATCTGGTTGCAATTGTAGAATAATATAACAATCTAATCGCCCGCAGGGGTGTAGCTCAATCGACGATTCACTTGATATGAAGGAAATGTTGTAAATGAAGTTCACGAGTCCAAATCACCCCGGCTTACTCGTGCCCCATGCTTGAGGGCTGTTTGGGTGCACCTAGGGATATAGTGGTAGCGGACGGGATTGGATCCCTGGACTCCGTGTCACGCGAGTACCAGCCCCTTCCTAGTTGTCGATTCCCCTAGTTACAATATATATATATATATATATATATAATCACTTTTAATGTGATCATCCACTTCTTTATATGATGGCTATGGGATATCATATCCAATTTTAACCATTCTCTAATGCGAGAGGAAAAAATTAAGCATGAGTCGTAAGACAATTACAATATGTTGTTAATCTTAGAAAGGCTATGAGTCATACCAAATGTAAATAAAATCTATGCTTTCATCATAATATATTTTATTTTTTCAATGAAAATTTAATGTATTAAATATCATTCATAAAATAGGTTACACATGGATCATACGCAGCTGTAAAGAAACCTAGTCAAAAATGGTTCAAAGTCATGAATCTATTAAGTATTCAATGAATGACATTAAATAATTACAAGTTAGTAATATGAAACAAAATAACTTTTGAAGATTTAAAATGATCATGTTATTTTCCACGTAAAACCATTTTAGTGTTTTTTTTTAAAAGATGAAACCTAAAATATCATTATAGTATTCATATTCTCATCAGAAGATTATTTTAATGAGAAAAATCTCATTTGCTTGTGTAAAAGCTTTATAAGATTATTTTAATGAGAAAAATCTCATTTGCTTTTGTAAAAGCTTTATAGATATGGTAAATTTCATAAATTTAATTAAAGACAAAAGTATTAAGTTAATTTTTTTTTTTAAATTTAAAATATGAGATTTAATCAAGATTATAAAAAGGATTTAAAATGTTTAAAAAAAACTTTAACTTATGAAAAAAAGATAAAATACTTTTTCTTTAAAACAAAATCTTTATATATGCTTTTACAAAAGTTAAAAATGGAATACTATTAAATGAATATGATGAGGATTATCTTAGTTTCATCAAATAATACAAAAATTATGAACAAAATCATAGTTTTTCAAAGGAAATTTAATCTTCATAATATTTGATAAATTATCCAAATTAACTTATAATCTTTTAAGGCGAAGATTGAAATCATAAAATTAAATGTTTAATTAATTGATTTCAATTAGGAATAATACTCAAATATTAATAGATGAATTTGAAGATCAAAATATTGATGAAGTTAACACAACGTAATGTTAATCCAATTATTTAAAAGCAAAGGATATAATCGACTAAAATGATGTCGAAGATGCACATGCACGCATTTAGGAACATTCACGAGCCCAAATTGCCCAAATCACCAGTGAATTGTGAAAGCATCATCCCTTGAAAGCTAGTTGAAAGAATTAATAAACAAACAAGCATGTGAGCAAAAAGATGCCATCAAAACAAGCAATGAAACCACACAAAGCAAATGAAAAGCAATCAAAACAATGTATTTACAAATTTAAATGGGGGACACTAATTTTTTTATGAAATTTTAAAGGTGGGTTGTTGGGGGTACCAACAAGATCTCAGGGACCACGTCAGACTCAAAGCAACATTAGAAAGAAAAAAAACAAAGATACAACAAAATATAGCACTTCCTATAAAATGATGCTAAACATGAAAATTCTATTCAGTGAATCTGCTACCTTTGCAAGATCTCTCATTTTGTGAATTCGTGTTGGCCTAATTGACACCCAATTGGCTTGCAACAGTTGAATGTGATCTGAATCAACACCCTGATTATAATGCTACCTCGGTGTATTCGTCAAAGGTTTCTACAATAGTGTGCTTTGATGCTTGTTGGTTAGCACACGTGCTCCATTCCTCAGCATATTTTGCAATAATTTTTGGAGGCCTTTACATTAGTGCCCTACTTCTTGTATAATTTTTCTCCGTTATTCGCTCATCATTCATCGACATATTTTGCAATAATTGTTGGAGGATTTTACATTAGTGCTCCATTGTTTGTATATTTTTCCTCCACTATTCATCATTATTGGTTCATCGGATTATTCTCCCACAGCCACATCGTTGCACCGCACATAGCCTATGAATTATCCTTTTTTTGCCTAACATTCTTTTGGCATAAATATGTTATAGCACAACTTTTTCTTGTTTTTAAATATATTATAAACTACCAAAAGCAAACAAAAAACTTACTTATTTATTAAAATGTTATAAACTACCAAAAGCAAATCACTAATATAAATAACACTAATATACAAAACTTCCATATTTATTAAAATATTATAAACTACCAAAAGCAAATCAGTAATATAAAGAACTTCCTAATTTATTAAAATATTATAAACTACCAAAACCAAATCAGTAATATAAAGAACTTCCTTATTTATTAAAATATTATAAACTACCAAAAGCAAATCACTAATATATTGTAAACTAGCCCAAAGCCAATAGAAAACACAATAATGTGTGATATAGTCAAACATGAATATTTAGACTTCTACTTTAAGTAACCACAATGTATATGTGTGATATAGTCAAAGATGAATCCTCGGGCATCTACTTTAACTAAATTAGAAAAGAGAATAAAATCAAAGAGACCCACCACCATATGCATCTATAGAACCCAAAGAAAAAACCAACAAAACCTTTGCATCTACATACTTTTATTAAAATAATTAGTTTGTTTCCCTATGTGGAGCAATAGGGATAAATCTTCTAGATGAGAAGATCCTACATGTTTATGAAAAATGGACAACACATCCGAAAGTGCTCATGGGACCCAAGTTCAATTGAGGAAAAACACATTGAATTATAAACACTATAAAGTGAAATTTTTATTCCATGTTAAGCATATGAATATTTTAATTAGAAAACTTATGAATGAATTTATGAAAAAAAAAGATTCCATGAGATATTCCAATGGTAATGGTGTAATAATAAAGAATATAAAGAATGGATTTTTAGCCAAAGTAGACGGATTAAGAAAATGTCATTAAGATTCAACTTAAAAAGTATTTAAGATTGAATCAACTTGGTAGAGAATGATAAATGAGTTGAATATATATATATATATATATATATATATATATAATTAATTAATTAATTGACTTAGTCAAATATATTCTTGAAGTGACATAAAAGATGAAAACTTCTTTTATAGAGATACATTTTAGTCTTTTGCAACCCATTTTGTTAAGGGAAACCACTTGATCCATTATGTTTATTTATGAGATCCAAAGCAATGAAGATACCCTTCAAGAAATTTATCCACAACTTTATCTTTCACAATGGATTGAGAATGGTAAGAGGAGCTATGAACCAACTAAGCACCAAAAAAAGAAAATAATTCAGTCCAAAAATTAGCAATTGAAATTGGATCTTTATCACTTACAATAATCTTGGGGATTCTGTGTAGCTTCTAATCTATTTCCATGAATGTTGTTGTTATTGTACTTACTTTAAAAGGATGATAAGGAGAGCAAAAATGAGCATTCTTTATGAGTTGATCCAACACTACCATGGTTTCATTCTTTCCTTCAAACCTTGATAGAACTATGATAAAATCTATTGACACATCTTCCCAATGATGGCTAATGGTTGTAGAAGACCTTGGATCTTGATTGTCTCTTCCTTATTATGTTGGGAAACCAAACATTTTACTACAAACTTTTGAACATCAATTTTAAGACTTTCCTATAAAAAATCCTTCTTGATCCCGTGGTAAGTTTTCAGGAACCACGAATGTCATCCTATAGGAGAAGTGTGCAATTCCAAAGGACCTTCTATTTGATTTGAGAATTCTTACACCAACATAGATCCATCTTAAACCCGGATCTATCAAGCACCAAGAGGGATCCAATTTCTTGAGGTGTATTCTTTTTTTAATTTAAACTCAAGAAATTTGATCTGTCTTGATTGATAAATCCGGGTTTAAGTTTTAAGTTTTTAGTTTATAGAGTTTTTAATTACTTTTCATAATATTTTATTTTATGAGCCAACTTAGATTTTTTTTAAATACTTTCCATAAAAAAATTATTTTATGAGCCGACATGAATTTTTTTAATTATTTTTTTAGGAACAAACGTTACAACATCTCCCCCATACTAGGTTGTAGAGCACCTCGCTCCTCTCGGTGCAATAATTATAAAAAACCCTAATATGGTCACAGTGAATCATTCTTCCACATAAATTTTACTAGTGCACTAGATTCCTCTTGTAGTTGCGAAATGATGTTGCATGTCTTTTGATCCTACAAACATTCTATCCTTTTATCTTCCACCCAATTAGATTGCAGAATGGAAATAACACAAAGTAATCCCTGGATGTCTTCTTCTTTCCTTGAAAGTGCACTTGCCACCACATTTTTCTTTCATTTTTTGTAGATAATTAAAACGCCATAACCTAGTGTATTTGTTACCAATATTTGTTTCTCTTCTCAAGTTAAATGTTGTTCCAAGAAGCACTTAAGACTATCATGATATTTTTCTACCTTGAAGTGTCTTCCTTTTAGATAATGGAAACATTTCTTAACTACTTGCAGTATGGCCAACATTTTATTTTCATAAATTAGTTTGAGTAAAATTTGTCCTTTAAGTTAGTGGCTTTCAAGGCAATGGACATTCCTTCTTGCATTAAATTGCACCAATCCATGCCCTAAGGGATCACAATCCACAATAAAGGTTTTATGAAGTCAGACGTGGATAAGATAAGAGTTGTACACATAACATTCTTAAGTTTTTCAGATGATTTGGTTGTTTCTTAAGTCCAAGAAAATGCCTCATTTTTCAATAAAACCATTAGAGATGTTGTTAATTGACCATAATTCTTGACAAACTTGTAATATTTTTCCAATCCTAAGAGTCCCCTAAGATTCTTCAAGGTTTTGAGAATTGGCCATTCAATCCTAAATTTAATTTTGTTAAGGTCCACCTTGATGCCTTAATGAAATACAATATGGACCAAATACTCCGATTCCTAAACCCCAAAGGCACACTTTGAAGGATTTTCATATAGTTGTTGCTCCTCCAATAGTTTTAAGACCGTGTCAACATGTTGTACATGCTCTTCCCAAGATTTGTTGTAGATTAGTATATCGTCAAAAAATACTAACACAAAATTTTCGAGGAAGGGTTTAAAAATAGAATTCATTAAGCTTTGAAATGTAGAAGGTACATTGATAAGGAAAAAAGACATCACCAAAATTGCAAAATGGCCTTCATGTGTTCTAAAGGTTATTTTCAAGATGTCTTCTTGCATCTTTATGGTTTGATGATATCTAGAACATAGAGCCAACTTGGTAAAGACAAATTGGACATGTGTTGGAGTATTTTTAGGGTCCTGGATCAAGGGGGATTTGGGGGGGGATAATTAGACCCATAGGCTAGGGGGAAGTGGAGGTCTAGTGGCCCTGAGAGAAAAAATTTGGGTCTATTTTTGGTCCATTTTGAGTTGTTTTTTAGCCATGTTTTGTGACCCATTGTAAACTAATTCTAATTATGGAATTGAAGTTGTAATCTAATATAGGTTATTGGATTAAGGTTTTGGAGGCTATAATATTATGTTGCAAACAAAAAAGATAATACAAGAAGAGAGAGAGTGGAGAAACTCTCATAATGTTGGTTTTCTCGGTTTCAGGTTTCCGGGGTAAATCTCTATGTAATGTGTGTGACCCATTGTCAATTCTTGTGTTTTATATTCTATTTGGTTTTCCTTTCCTTACACAAGTTTATTAAAATTGTTCATCTAGTATTAGAGCAATGTTATTAGCTTCAGGGGAAAACTTTTGTTGCTAGATTTAACTCATCATGTGAAGAGCAAGGGTATCTTTGGTCTGCAATAAACCTATGTTGGAGTTGCAACTTTGCATAGTGAATCTTGTGCAAGGAAAATGACGAGCAATTCAATAATATAAATCCAGAAGTTTAATGAACAGATATTCTAGTTATGGAACTTGAAGATGGAATATATTATTGTAGACAAATATCATTGGATTTTTATGTATTTGGTTCAAATCTCACTAGTATGTCAAAAGAAGATTGAGAGAAACTGGAGAGAAAATCTAGAAGCATGATTCGACTATGCCTCTCAAATTCGGTGTTGTTGAAAATTTGGATAATGCAATGTAAATATGTTGTGGGATAAGTTTGGAAATTTGTATCAATCAAATTCCTTGGTAAACAAGTTATTTCTTCTAAAACTGTCATTTCATCTTAGGATGGATGATGGTGACATTGTGGTAGATCATATAAATTCCTTTAATACTTCGTTAACTCAACTCCCCTTTGTTGATATTAGGATGTAGGAAGAAGGTAAGTGTATTACTTTGCTGTGTTCTTTGCTAGAATCTTGGGATAATCTGGTTGTAGCAATCAGTATTGCAACTCAGTCCATGTTAAAGTTTGAGGATATAGTTGCATCCTTTTTATCAGAGGAAATGAGGAGAAAATCCAGAGGGGATGTGACCAAGGATGTTTTATCTATGAGAGGTATTCCCAAGAGAGGAAACACAAATATTTTGGGGAAGATCTAAGTTTAGAGGTAGATCTAAATATCTAGGTCAATTTGAAAATAAATGTTGGAAATGCAGTAAAGTTGGGAATTACAAGAAAAATTGTAGATCTAAGAGTGTTGATAAAGGTAAGGGATTTGATCATGCCCCTTCCACAAAAATGAAGCCCTCTACAAAAGAAGGAGGTGGTGTTTACTTGGAATCTACAGGTACAAGTGCAAATCATGATATATGTTTTAATGACTTAGGTGCTTCATTTCATATGATTCCTCATAGGGAGTGGTATTGTGAATAGGAAAATTTTAATGGAGGTGATGTTTTCCTAGGAGATTAGTTGACAACCAAAATCATAGGACGTGGAAGGGTCAAGATGCTACTTAAATATGGAAGGATTGAAACTCTTCTTGGGGTTTTTCACACTCCAAATCTAGATAGAAACTTGATATATGTAACCGAGATGGGTGATGCAAGTGTGCATACTATGTTTGAAAAGGACACATGCATGATGGTTGAAGGAGCAATGGTGATGATGCTTGGATTTTGGATTGGAATTCTATACAAGTTGTTGGGAATCACTTTTAATTATGGTTGTAATAGTTTTGTTGTTCATGAAGATAGAAATGAAGAAGACATTACCCCTATTGTCTGTGTAGACAATACAACACTATAGAATACTGATACATTGGTGAGAACAACCTTCAATAATTACATGGTAAAGGTATAGTATAATGTATGCGTGATTTCTCATCATATTATGATTTATGTGAACACTGGATTTTTGGTAAAAAAAATCGAGCAAGATTCTTATCTGGTGCTACAAGAGAAAAAGGAATATTGGAGTTAGTACATAGTGATGTGTTTGGTATTGTTGTGTTCTATTATTAGGTAAATATATGCATTATGTTTCATTCATTGATGATTTTTAAAGGAAAAAATGGGTCTATTTCCTCTATTTGAGGTTTTTGGTAAATTTAAAGAGTTTAAAGCTCTTGTAGAAAACCAAGTCGAAAGGAAAATAAAAGTGTTGAGGACAGATAATGGTGGAGTGTTTTGCAGAAATGAATTTGAGGAATTTTGTAAGTGTGGAATAGTAAGGAAAAAGGTTACTCCATGCACATCTCAACAAGATAGATATGTATAAATGATGAACATGATGATAATGGAGAAGGCAAGGAGTATGCTTAGTGGTCTAGGGTTATCACAAGAATTTTGGGCAGAAGCAATGGATATTGTATGTTACTTGGTAAATAGATCACCTACATCAGCACTAGTTGACAAACCTCCACATGAGGCATGGACTAGTAAAAATCCCTCTCTTAAATATCTTAGAGTTTTTTTATTGTGATGCAATATGTGCATGTTCCAAAGGAAAATAAGAGTAAGTTGCATAATAAAGTTGAAAAATGTATCTTTATTGGTTATAAAGATGGTATAAAAGGTTATAAACTTTGAAATCCATTAACTAAGAAGATTTTTTATAGTTGGGATGTTGTATTTAGAGAGGTTAAAGTTCCTCCCAAATAAGAAGTCCAACCAAAGGAAGAAGAACCAAAGACAATAGAGTTTGAGTTGAAGGGTGAAGAATCTGACTCGATAGAAGAAGATGAAATGAATGAAGAATAACCTCAAGTTCCAATATTAAGGAGACATGTTCATGAAATAATGAAACCATAAAGGTATATCCCACCTGATTTTTTTATCTAATTTCTCTCTATCTATAATTGATGATGATGCTAGATACGTTAGGGAGGCAATGGATTCAACAAATAGTAAACTTTATAAGAAGGAAATGGTTGAATAAATGGATGACTTGGATAAAAATAAGACTTGGGATCTAGTTGAGTTGTTGGAGAAAAACCTATTGGTAGCAAACGAGTGTTTAAGAAGAAGTTGAATGCAAATGGTAAGGTGGAAAATTACAAAACTCACCCAGTATCTAAGGGATATTCCTAGGTGGAGGGAATTGATTTTGGTGAGATTTTCCCTCTTGTTTCTAAATTAAATTCTATTAGATTTTTTTTATTTATCACTACTGATTTTGATCTTGAAGTAGAGAATATGGATTGAAGACAACATTTCTACATGGTGGTTTGGAAGAAGAAATCAACATGAATCAACTGGTTCATTTTGTACTGAAGGGAGATGAGAAGTTGGTTGGAAAGATGAAGAGGTCCCTATATGGATTAAAACATTCATCAAGAATGTGGTAGCAATAGTTTGATACTTATATATTCATAATTAATTTTTGAAGAAGCAAAGCTAATCATTGTGTGTATTCCAAGCAAGCTAGTAATCATGTTGTTTATGTGATCATGTATGTTGATGATATGTTTTTTAATGAAAATAACAAGGAAATAATTAAGGATGTCAAAGCCTATTTGTATTCTAATTTTGATATGAAATATCTTGGTGCTGCAAATTTTATTTTGGGTATGGAAATTAAAATAGATTGGGCCAATAGAATACTCTAGTTGAGTTAGAGGAAATATGTTGAAACATTATTGCGGAGGTTTAATATGCAGGAATGTAAACCTATAAAGGTCCTTATTCCCGTAGGTGCAAATTTATCTACAAATCAGTGTCCAGAGACTCAAAAAGAGTTAGAAGACATGTCATGTGTTCCCTATGCTAGTGATTTTGGAAGATTCATGTACAATATGGTCTATACTAGACCAGACATTGCCCATGCGGTGGGAGTTCTTAGTAGTTTTATTTGAAAACCAAGGAAGGAACATTGCACAACAATAAAGAGGGTCTTCAGATATTTGTGTGACACTTCAAATTATGCTATATGTTACCAAGGAAGGCCTATACCTCAGAGAGATATAGATATGCAAAGTTTTGTTGATGCATTCTGGGTTGTATATATTGACCACATAAGATCTACAAGTGGCTATGCTTTTAATTTATTTGGTGGAGCAATTAGATGAGTAAGAGGCGAGGTGTAGTTTCATTTCCAACTATAAAAGCATAGTACACAGAGGCCACTCATGGAAGTAAGGAATCCATATGGTTGAAAATATTGTGTTCAAGTATTAATTTTGTTTAGAAAACAATGAGAATAGAATGGGACATATAAAGTGAAATTGTTTTGGAAAAGAACATTGCTTATCATTCCAAGACAAAGAATATTGATGTTTAGTACCTTTTTTTTAGATACATGGTTCAGTATAAAAAAAGTACTATTGGAGAAGGTTAGTACATTGAAAAATTTTGTAGATTCATTGATAAAGTTTGTTAGTAATGAACATTTCTCTTGTTGTAGAGAATCAATGGGCATTGTTTCCCTTAGCATCTGATTTCATGAAGGCTTCCCCTTTGACCCTCTATTTCAAAGAATACAAAAAGTGGGAGATTGTTGGAAATGTGTTGTACTCCTTGTAGATTCTCATGGAAACAAGAGTTTTATTATCCCCATCGTCTAGGGGTTGTGGGGGGCTAGTACTCCCAGAAGAGATTTTTGGCGTTTATTTTTGGTCTGTTTTGAGTTGCTTTTGGACCATGGTTTTGGATCCCATTATAAACTAATCACAATTAAGGAAATGGGCTTGTAATCGAACCCAAGTTAATGGATTAGGTTTTTGAGGCTATAATATTATATTATAAACATAAAAGATAATATAAGGAGTTAGAGAGTGCATATACACTCAAGAGTGTCAGTTTTCTTGGTTTTGGGTTTCTAGGGTAAATATCTGTGTATTGTGTGAGATCCATTGTTAAATCTCGTGTTTTAGGTTCTATTTGGTTTTTCTTTTCTTACATAGGTTTATCAAAAGTCTTCAAGTTTATCTCTACAATTCATCAAATAATTCATTAATGACAAGAATAAGAAACTTATCTTTATTGGTCATTTTGTTGAGCTCTCTATAATCTAGACACATATGCCATGAACCTTCCTTTTTGTAAACCATCACCACTAGTGAATATAAAGTACTTTGGCTAGATTGAATGTTTCCAACCTCTAACATTTCTTGAATCATACACTCAATCTCATTCTTTTGTGAATAAGGGTACCATTAAGCTTATATGTTAGGTGGTACAATTCCTTGTTGAAAGTGAAATATAACATCATCATGATATCAAGTAGGTGGAATACCTTTAGACATCTCTGCAAATATCCTAGAATGATTGTCAATAACTCTTTGGAAACCGATGAGAACAAAGGATCTAGATGTTTGAACATATAATCAGCACAATTATGAAATAATGCCATGGTGTCACTTTTTTGACAATTTTGTCATGTTGTTAGAGATTATCACTTTAGAGGGTTTCCCTTTGGTACCTCTAAGTTAAATTTACTTTCCTTCTAAGGAGAATCTCATGAAATGTTCTTGAAAATTAAGAGTTATTGTTCCCAATGATTATAACCATTTGATTGCTAATATAACATCAATAGGTCACCCATTTTGATTTCAATCATTGGACTATTCAATAAATACTCCCCCACAGTGAGATTAATACCACAACACTTCCTTGAGACATCTATGATACCTCCATATGAAATCATTACCCGAAACTCTAGTGCTAAATATATAAAGCAATTCATAAGTGAAATTAATGAAGTTATGGGTACTGATAGAATCAATCTGCATTGTTATATTTTTATTTTTGATATATCCTTCTATATTGAGAGTTTGAAGAGTGATAATTCTTTCCAATGCATGACAAGATATGGTTGGAGTAATCTCTTATATTTCTATATCTTTAGACCATTTTATTTCTTAACCTTCTCCCTCTTCACAATATGTAGAATAATTTATTCTCACTACACTTATGCCCCTTACTTTACTTGTTGTCACAATTGAAACATAGTCCCTTTGTTCTTCTTTCATCCATTTATTGAGGTTTCAAACTTGTAGGTTGAGTGAGGTTCATGGAAAATTTTAGGGATCCATTATTTTCTTAAAGTGTATAAACCTTGACAAATCTTACTAATTATCTGTTATATCCTTATTTTCCTTCCTTATAGCTTAGAGGAGACATATATTATTTATCATGGCCAAACACTAACTTTATAACCCTTGAAATTGATTTTTCTAGTAAAAATGATCCATATCACTCCTTACACCACTATAGAGACGGATAAAGTCACTTATTATTTCATTATGGGGAATGATAGACTCTAGAAGCCTCATTTTTGCCTTATTTGTTGAAGAAATTTGAGAAATGAGTTGGATCGACATGTGTTAATCTAGGAACTCTTAATCTTATATAAACGTGAGAGGACCTAGGAGTCTAGATTCATTTCATTCTCTTCCTCCACTCATCTATATAATGGAGGCATTTCAAGGGAGAAAGGGAGGGAAAATAAAGAGTGCCCTTACTTTGCCAAAATCGTAGAGAGACTGTTTGCATAGTATTGTCATGCTATTGGGATTCTTTTACCTCCTATAGCCATTGGGAACATCTTGGTTGAGTCAAGTAAGGCTTGGATCAAGCAGCTTGGAGGAGATCTCCATCAACTCACTCAAGGTTTTATATTTGATGTTCTCTTCTTATTTTCATAATATAAACATGTATCTTTCTTCCCCTCTCCACATCATGGTGTCATAAATAGTATGTTGTTTAGATATATGCATTTAATTGATTTTCTATGGTATATATTATTTTTCTTGAGTAGATCATATTATATTTGATTGTATATTGCTTAGATCTATGATTTTATGTTCATTTACATTTAATATTCCATATGTTATAAGGTTTTAAGGAAAGGTATTTGGTTTTCTTCTTTGTGTGCAGGAGCTATAAGGTGGAGTTGGAGCAAAGTCTATCAGATTTGCAGCAGTTGGATTGGATCTACAACAAAGGACTCTTCATAAGCCACGGTATGTCCCCCATCTTCCTCTTCTTCTCATAGTGTGCATGTGAATGAATGATTAGATCTAAGAGATAGACTATTGGATCTAGGGATGGAAAGTACATTGGTCTACCCTCCTGTCTATCTTGGATCAAGGGAAATGATCCAAGGGAGGTCTCACTTTTCCGCGAGAGAGAATTATCCACAACATTATCAAATTTCAAATGATAAAATGTTTGGTGATATTTATAAAAAAAATTCAAATTTCTAAGGGTTTTATATAGTTTTTGGACAATTTTGGTGATTTTTAGAGGAAATTTTTTTAATCCTATGGAATTTGGGCGAAACATATAAGAGAAAAATGGAAAATAATGAATGTTTTTTTGGAAAAAAAACGTTGAAAAATAGCCCACATGATAAATTTCTCCCTAAAATTTTCCTTGGTGAGGTTAGGATACCAAAACATTTCCCTTTCTATAGTTGTTAGTGGTAGCTCTTCTAGTAGCCATATTTTTATTTTCAACTTTCTTGGCCAAACTAAAATCACTTTCTAATGTTTTAGGTTCAAAGAGAATTACCTCATGTTGAATGCTTTCCTTGAAAGTTCTCATAAAGATATCCAGCAAATTATACTTTGGAATGTTCTTCACTCTTAGACTCACATTTTGCAAGTGCTTAATGTGCTATGCAATTGGATCTCTTTGCTTAAGATTTATTAATTGGCTAAAGGACAAGATACAATAAATTCCTTTTTACGATCACAAATCTATTGTTACCACACAAATTGATCAATTTATAAATAAAAGGATACAATAGTTACTTTTTTGTAAAATCAACACTTCGTGTAGATCAAAGAATTGCTCCATCTAGAATACTCATGCTATGGGATAATTACCATCAAACTTATTTATGAGTTGATATTAGGAATGGATTAGTTCCTTGGTCCTGAGTTGAACCCACAATTATGTGGATCTTGGATTAATTATGAATGATCATGTGTCTGGGACTTAAGGCTCATGTTCTCTGGGTGCGATAGAATTTTATCCCAATGAGGTGATTGAGAATCCACCATCTTATTCTCCTTATCCTCTTCTCAAGTATTTGGTTTCCAAGTAAGTAGGCTGATTAAATCTTCATACATTTCTCCCTCATGTTTTCAAGATAGTTTTTGGGATAATCTTTTATATACCCTTTAAAAGTTTGGAATTGTTCCATAGTTACCATATTCGGGATGTCCACCTTTCATAGCATTGCAAATTCAAGGTTATATGTTCTCTCTCTAGACTTGGACATCCCAAATTCCACCTCTTCATGCACTTCTTATGTCAAGGATGAACCTTTAAGATCCTTTCAAGGAGTTGCATTTGGCTTATTATGTCTATACATGATGGGATTAGGGTATTGGAGACAATTTTCCTAGAGAATATTCAACCTGATGTAATGTTAAAAGATTTGCACCTATGAGTGTGAATTTTTTGCATGTAGTATATTGATATGTATTTTCTATAATGAAACATGTTTGATTAAATTCTATTTTTTTGATAAAATATTTTAACTTACCCCAAAATTGTTGATTTTGGGCCTTTTAAGAGAACTGGCTTGTACAGATTACCACATGCCCAACGTTTCAGTTCTAATTATGAAAATTTGACCTAAAATTCTACGGTCCATATTATTACTAATTGAGTGGGTGGAAACCAATTTAGATTTTTCTAGCTTCATATATGACTATTTTCCCAAGAACACAGGTCTGAGACTAGTAAAAGACACTAAATTACATAGACTATAACTCTAAAATTATAATGAACTATAATAATAATAAAAATTAGAAAGTACTTCAATATGTTATCTCATTACAATAAGAAAATTGTTTCCTGGAAAATCTCTAGAACAAATTTATAACAAAAATAGTAGTGTGACTTGTTTGAAGGAGACCATCCAAGGATTACATGCTCTAATACCAAATGTTATGGACCAAATTCCAAAAATAGAATAAAAATAGAAATAATGAGAAACTCCACAAATTAAGAATGGATTAAATAGAATGAATAACAACCCTATTCGAGGGATCAACCTCCTTTTACAATATATCAAATACACAATATGAGAAGAGATCTCAAAAACTTAGTCTCCTTGGTATATATATAGGAGACAAAGGGTACAATTACAATTAAAGGGTCTAGCCAACCAATAAAAAAACATTAATATAACAATATAAATGTAATAACACAATATATAAATTTTATTAAATCAACTTAGTAGAGACTAGAGACTTCCCTCTACAAAGCTACATTTCAACCTTTTGCCACCAAAATTTTCTCTAGGACTATCCTTGTTGGATGTTGTTGAGTTAGCCTATTCTGCTTCTTCACCTTGACACACATCCGATATAAGAGTCTTCTTATGATGGGTTGCTCTATATTAGTACTTTCCTTCCATTCAAATTGATCTCAAGAATTTTCATGGGACTAAGATCCTCTAGATTGATATTTAATTGTGAACTTCATTCCTCTTTCTCATATACTTTTGTCAATTTCCATGAAGGATCCCACCCTTTTATTTGGTTTTTTAAGTTGTGAACCTCTTTATGTCTCTCTCTTCTATCTATTGTTTTCCACTTTTTATATGTGTCATTCTTAGTGCATGCAAATCATTTCCATTTGAAGGGAAGGATGCATTGGAGTGTGCTTTGATTGATCTATTTATGTTGCTTTGTCTCCTTATGAACATGTGTTGCCTCTTTTGATTTAGGAAATTGTTTGCTCGCAATGTGGGCATCCAAATACTCTCATGAATATTTCATTATTTTTAAATATATGAAAAATTCCAAAAAATATTAAACTATAAAAAAGATAGGGGATAAAGAAACAATATCTTAATAAAATTAAGTTCATAATGTTGCCCTTTGATAGAGCCCCTACATTTAAGTCACTATATCTATAATCGAGTGATTTAATTGTTCCTTCAAACATGTATCAACTATTACCATGGTCCTTGAATTCTTTCTGAATTCCTGTTGATTTGTTACTCTTTCAAACTTTGATAGATTTGTAACTTAGTGAATTTTCGGTGAGTTACTATGTCCTTGGTATGTTCACTTACAATTGCTTTTTAGGTCATTTTTTTCCATCCTTCAAGTCAAGGGAATACTTGATTTGAATCCCCTTGTTGATCATTCCTAAGATGTTCGAACTTCCCATGTCGACTATTGCTCAAGTCAAGTTTAAAGTAATTCACAAGCTCAAACATTAGTGCTTTTATATCAAACCAATTGAAGAGGCTTATATTTTCTTTTTACTGGGTAGGTCCACCTATTTACCACAATGCATCTACTTTAGTTGTTCAACTTAAATAATTATAGTACCTTAGAACTTACTTTCATAATTGGTTTTCTTTCTTAATATCAAAAGTGGATTGTCATCATTGGTCCCTCATGGAGTGATTCCTCCCACGTTTATTGTGAACACACTAATTCACACAATTGTGGTTCACACTAGTATCTTAGATCCTGTAATTATCATTGGTGGGATACAATATTCCTAGCAACAGTTATCTATTGAAGAGTCAGAGGATTAGGTAGATTAGAGAGCTAGTATTCCAAGATATATGTGGTGTCTAAAGACATCATTACAACACTTAAGCACAACTAAGAATATCTCAACATACAAATAAGTGTAAGAAACCAAAATATTTCCATACACAATACATGATTCATAACACTACATTATACACTTAGATCGACCCATAAGGAAATATTATATAGCACCAAAATGTAACGAACTTCCTTGAAGTGAGGAAGTCAAAGTCCACATAGGTTGGTTAGAGAACATAATGGCCTCATTCATTTCTTCCCTATTCTACATTCCAATGGATTGTTTTATTCTATCTTCCCAACCAATCTAAGGCTTAGTCAGTCTCCTAGTTGACCTCACTATTGAATATTCCAGTTGACTATCGATTGTTGATTAATTGTCTCTAGATAGAAGATCTATAGGTATGATGAACTAAAAAAACCAAATTTTCCAATGCCTCCCCATCAACACAATGCAATGGATATTTAGGAGGTTAAATTACATCTACACCCCCCCATAATTGTAGCTCCATGAATCCTAAGCATATATTGAGGATTCACAAACCTAGCTTTTGATAGAGGCTTCATAAATATATTAGAAACTTGATCATCTATCCTATAATAAACAAGATTCACATATTTTTTTGGTACTAAGTATATCAAATAATAAGCATGAAGCTCCACATGCTTCATTTTATTGTGTGCAACAAGATTTACTATATTGCACTTTGATTATCACAATACACCACAGTTGATTTCTCAATTGGAAATCCAAGTTTCCCCATAAGATATAGAATCCAGATGGATTATGTGCCCAAATGTATAGTGCCACGATATTCTACTTTTCTGGTTGATAAGGAAACCATCTTTTGTTTTTTATAGGACTAGATAATGGGCTCAAAGCTCAGTCAAAACTTATTTACTAGATGTTGACTTCTTGTCATCTCCATCACTAGTCCAATCCAAGTCATTGCAACATACTAACTGGTACTGTTTTTCACTACAATACTTTATACCAAGTTGATAAGTTCCCTTGACATAATGAACATTTTACTTTGCAAATTTGAGGTGACTTTCTTATGGATCCTGTATACACCAAGAAACCACATTGACAACAAGGGAAATATCAACTCGATTGTGAGTTAAATAAATGAGGCTACCAACAAGGTGTCAATAAACTGTGGCATCAAATTCTGAAGAATCACACCTTTTTATTAGCTTCACTCTCAACTGATAAGGTGTAACACAAAGCTTACAATCATCCATTTTTATTTTGGTAAAAATTTCAACACATATTTAGGTTGAGGAGTAAAGATATCGTCATCCATTTGATAGACTTGGATGTATAAAAGCAAATGCAATAAACTAAGATTAATCATTTCAAGGGTATCTTCTAATTGTTTCATCAAATCCATACTTTAATTTACAATGCTTTCAATAATGACTAAGTTGCCCACATATAATTCAACATTCAATGTTTTATCTTTTATATGCAATACATAGATATTGTGATCAGATTCATAACATTTTTTATCTAGACTACTGAAAAACTAACCACTCTTCTCATACCATGCTCTAGGGGCATGTTTCAAACCATATATATATTTTTTCAATTGGCACACATGCCTTCTCAAAACCGATCAATTTCTACATATAAATTTATTCAATGGGATCACCATGAATACAATCACTTTTGACATCTATCTGATGTACCTCCCATCTAAACTGGGAAGCAAGTGAAATAATTAGTCAAACCAAGTTCTTTTTTTCATTCAATGTAAAGGCTTCAATGTACTTGGTGCCTTCTTTCTCACAAAATAACTTAGCTACCAACAAATAGTTTCAAATGTTCTCACCTTAATTTGACATGACCTCAAGTGAAGTCAGTGTAACATTTTAAGTTTCTTGTAAATTATTATTGCATCGAAATGAGATTTTTATAGTCAAGTGGGTGGGATGTGTCATGTCTATAACACCTCTCGACAAAAGCAATAAAAACATGAAACAAAAATAATTATAATGTATGCTCACAATATATATGTGTGGGTGTGTGTGTGTAATTCAACATACATAAATACAATTATAAAATAGATCCATATTAAATTCTATAACTCAATATTGACAAGATTCAATATGGATGAAATTGTGAGATTGTAATGCATGTTCTCACATATTGACCCAATATAATATTTTATAAAACAAAACATAATGGAATGATAATACTTGAAGATATCATAGACAAAGAATATCATTGATATTTTTCCTTATTGTTTCTCTTTACACTTTGTAAACAATGAATTTGATATGGTGCATCCATAGTATTGAATAAAGAATAATTAAGTGTATCCATAATAGTGTAACATCAACAAATTAAATTTAAGAAAAAACACCCATTGAAAAATTAAAAACCAACCAAAAATACAAAAATGTATGATATAGTCAAACATAAATATTTCAATTTCTACTCTAACTAACTAACAATAATGTATGAGGCCAGCAATGTAACTCACTTAGTGAGTGATGAGGCCGGGGCTTTCTGATAGTGCAGGGTGGGGTTCAATTCCCCTGCACTCTTTCGCATGCAAAAATAATAATAATAATAATAATAATGTATAATATATCACATAAATATTTTAATTTCTACTTTATCTAACAATAATGTATAATGTATGATATAATCAAAATTGAATCCTTAGGCATCTACTTTAACTAAATTATATAATAATAATAAATCAAATCAAAGAGACCCACCACCATATATATATATGAAAACCAATATAACCAAAGAAAAAACCAGCCAAACCTTTGCATCTATTTGCTTATATTAAAATTATTAGTTCATGAACTTGGATGGACAACACATCCGAAAGTGCCAATTGGAACTATAGACTTTTATAAAGCCTATAAGCATAAGGAATAACACTATTGAGTTATAAACACTCTAATTATTATTATTAGTATGTGAAAGTCTATTATTAGTAGTAGTAGTAGGTGTAAGCACATGCGTTTAGAATATGTTAATGGGAGAATTGCTGAATATGCTCATAAAATACCAAAGATCTCATGACTATTTTATTGCTGATATGGTAATTTATAATAAAAAGAAACATTGTTTTTTTTTTAAATTAAATTGATTCAATTGAGTGTGTGAAAAATCTTCTGGAAGAGAAGATGATATGTTATCCGAAAGTGTCCATGAGAATACCAAGTCCAATTGAAAAGGAACAAAATATATTATTTCTAGAACTTTAGACTTTTACAAAGCTTATAAACATAAGGAATATCACTTTGAGTTATAAACACTATAATTATTATTCTTGTAAAAGCATATTTCATGTTAAGAGGTGATTTTATTTCATATTTAGTAGATGTGTTTAGAATATGTTAATGGGAGAATTGGTAAATAATTTTTTGAAAAAATTAAGAGATGTTCCAAACGTATGGTGTAATAGTGTAATCGTAAATAAGAAAAAACATGGTTTTTTCTTAAATAGATAGATTAAGAAAAGGTTATTATAGGTGATTAGGATTGAGTCAAATTAATAGAAACTAGAAAATTAATTGATTTTTTTCTAAAATATATATTACATGGTTTTGCGGGAGGGGGTAAAAGTAGATAGATTAAAAAAACATTCTTAGGATTCAATTTAATAGGTGATTAGGATTGAATCAACTTAGTATAAAGTAGAAAATTAATTGATTTTGTTCTAAAATATATATTTTTTTATTAGTACATTTGGATCAAATTTCGATGAAAGGATTTCGACGATATGGACTAAATTGGTCGTACTGTCGGAAAATTCAAGAGAATGTTGAGTTTTTCAAAAAAAAAATTGTCCTCCCTGATATCGTCTGTGTTGCGACGAATGAATCCCCTGTCGTCGGTATTGCGATAGTACAAAACAATTTTTTTCTATTGCGACATTACAAAACAATTAGTCCCTATAACAATGTGTCCCAATTGCGACATTACAGAACAATTTGTTTCTATTGCGACGTAACCAAACATAGTCGGTCCTTTTCAAACGGTCATCCATGGTTTGAGGAAGTCAACGTTGACTTGGTCAACTTTCGTAGGAATTTTGACGCTTAAAATTTATAAATATCCTCCATTTTAAAGATGTTGCGACAATTTCTCTATAACAACGATGATTCAGAAAGGATGTTAGGTCCTCTTGTCAAGCGAACAGCAGAATTTTTTATTATTAACATCACTGTATTTTTGTGGGAAGAATGTCAGAAAATATCAGAGGTGGGGAAAGAAATGAATAGGGTGAAAAGGGTGACAGTAGATTTTTTTTCCCTTGCAATAGTTGGTTGATGGGACATCCCATGAGAATTTTAATAGCAACAGTTAGAAAACATTGTAGGAAATATGGTCACATGGATGGGGGATTGAATGAATATCGTCCCATGGTAATTAGCTCTATATATATTTATTATATCTCTTAATATTGATTTTATTTGTAAAATTTTATATTGTTTTAGTATTTGTTATACATGCACTAATTTTGCATGATTCCTCATAATTATAAAGTTAGAGTTTTCCTCTAACTTTCTACAGAATGCCCCAAGTAGTAGTATAAATGATGTTGTACAAGTCGAGGAACATCAAGTGAATAATGAAGATCAAGTTAATGATCCCAATGAAGTAGATGACGACCATAACATAGTTGAAGATGATGGGACAAATCAAATGATGCAAGACTTGTTTGGTCGACTAGATGAGGATGGGGACAGTGATGGTATTTATGATTAACCTTTGAAGGAAAAGGCAAATAAACAACTTTATAAAGGATCAAGAGAAAATATTTTCTCCGCTACATTGCTTCTATTGAACTTAAAGGTTATGAATCATTTGTCAAACACTTGTATGACATAGATCCTAAGGTATGTAATATGTTTCATCATATATACATAAAGGTTGACTTTTTATCCTTTTTTAGAATTAATTAAAGTGTTAAATAAGAATGCATTATTTACGATTAATATTCTTTACATTAACTAGTTATTTTTTATGTTGTAGATTGTTAGGTGAATTTCTATTACCATCGTCAAATATTTTACCTCGCACATTTCGATATTTACTTGTCGTTATGAAAGACATTGGAATGGAGTATCAAAGTATAGATGCATTCCCTAATGATCATATTATATATTATGGACAGCATGCGTCGAAAAATGAATGCCTGGAATGTCAAATTAGTAGATATCGAAGCGACCAAGTAACATAAATGGTGCCTCGAAAAGTTCTTTGTCATATTCCCATAATTCCACATTTGCAGCGACTGTTCAAGTGCAAAAGCATAGCACAGGTTATGGATTACCATGCTGGGAAGAGAAGTGGAGATGGTGTTCTTCGAATGCCTACAGATGGATATGCATTTAGGGAAATTGAGGGAAAATGGCCATATTTTAAAGATGAACCTCATAATATTAGGCTTTCATTGGCAGTTAACGGTGTTAATCCATTCAGAGAGCTTAGATATATTTACTCAGTGTGGCCTAGTTTTGTTATCAACAATAACATTCTTCCTTAGATGTCAATAAACAGGGAGCACATAATGTTGAGAATGATTGTTCCAGGTATTTGTCTATATTAATTTTTTGAATGTGACATTTTCATTTGTCTTTTTTTTGCATATTATTGTTTATTTATTTATTTACTTATATAAACATATCATTGTAGTAATTATGTGTAATTTCAAACAATTAGGAAAGTACCAAGTTAAGGATATGAATGTATATATCGAGCCTCTTATCGATGAGCTAATACAGTTATGGAACGATATCACTATGTATGACATCTTTAAACCTATCGAGAAGAAGAGATTTCAATTTATTTGAATGCGTGTATGGACAATTCATGATGCCCCAGGACTAACACATTTTTGTGGTATGTATTAACGTTTTGTTGCACTTTAATACTATATAATTATTTTGAATATATCATGCATGTTTTTTTAATAATCCATCGTATAATTGATATTAATCCATATGTTGCAAGTCTTCAAACAAAGGGTAAATTTGCATGTCTATTTTTTGGTCCTAAGATGAAGTATCGTTATTCAAAATCTTTAGGAAAGATGGTGTTTGATGAGTATAGGCACTTCCTCTCAAATACCCATAGGTTTCGTACTACTGAAAAACATGTTTTCAATGGGAAAGAAGAGACTCAATTAAAACCATGAAGAATGACACCTCACCTATGGAGGTTGGAGTATAACATAAATTGTCAAGGTACACAATTTGTTTATGTACCGTATATGTAATATTGTTTTGAATTTGAAATTTTATTTTAAGTATTAAATTTATTTTACGGTGTTTGATAATTATTGTTGTCATTTGTTTGATGCTTCATGATCAAGGTCATCATCGTGAAGGTAGTAATAATGGGATTCCACAAGGAATGAAATGTTATCCCACTCAATTCATGAGGTTTCCCTACTATGAGTAGCTAAAAATAGCTCATTTGTTTGATGATGCATATTGGGAAGAATATGACAGAAAAATTATGGAAAATCATAGATGGTAGGAGGGATAAAGAAAAAATTGTCAAAATTTGTACTAACATTGAGGAATCCAATCATGCAATGCGAAGTGTGATCTGATCAAATAGCGATGGAGACCAAAATAACCTTCCATGGTTATTAATAGAGCAGAAAATCAATTATGTAAAAAAGGTCATTCAAAGAATTAAATTTCCCACGGGTTTTTCTTCAAACATAAATAATATCTTAACCAAGAAAGGTGAATTTGGTGGGGTGAAAACCCATGACTGGCATACCTTCATTAAGGTAATAATTTTGGTATTCATATTTATATATTGGTTGTATTTATCTTTTAGGATTTTTTTATTGTCTACTTTTGAAACAAATAACGTTTCTTTTTTATTGTTAAAGTATGTTCTACCTCTATCTCTCCCAAACGACTTTGTAAACAACGTCAAACAAGTTATATATATGATCTTGTAAAATACATGAGGTAAGTAGAGATGATTAATTTATATCCAAAATGTTTTTTTCAATTTGTTGTTGTACTTAATGACGTGTGTTTTACTTGTATTGTAATATATATTATTTTTTGTTGAAACATGTTATTGTCTTGCGTCATAATCTGTAGATGGTTTTCATTGAAAGAAATCCATCAAGGTGATATAAAGTATTGGAAGAGAGAAATTCATCGACTAATGTGTGAAATGCAAAAGTATCTACCTCCGACATTTTCCAATGCACAAGAACACTACCTCATACACCAACTTGAGGAGATTGAAATGTGTGGACTTGTACACACAAGGTCAATTTAGATGGTGGGGAGGCACATGAAATCATTGAAGGCTTTGGTTAGACATAGAGCACGTCCTGAGGGTTCTATGGTGAGAGGATATATGGTATATCAATCCATGGTGTATATTAGTCACTATATTCCTATGTTAGCATTGTGATCTATGCATGCAATGGATTGTATTTGGGATGTGAACTCCATCACAAAATTTGAAGGGGAGCCCCTGTTGGGGAAAGGAAGAATGAAGAAAGTGAGAGGTAATTAAATTGTGGAGATTTATGATACATGCATCCTTTTCTTTTGTATATATCTTCATACTCATTTAATATGTATTCTTTCATCATTTATTAATATTTACCATGGTTATAACTAATATCTAATATTGTTGAATTATTATTTTTTGATTCAAATCATCGATATTGGGAGGCACTACATTTATACATTGCAAATGATCTCGGATGGATGAAGGTATGGATTGAAAGATGTAAAGAACGTCATGGTGGTAGTTTATCATGGCAACAAATGTATGAATTGGTTAGAGAAGCTCGTTGTAATGGAGATGTTGATGTTACACATAGGGAAATAGATTTAGCATATGCTCTGAAAGATGGCAAGGCAAGAAATTTCACCCATTTTATTCAGTTGTTTTATATTATAGTAATGTGTCTGCAGGTGTTTTATTTTCATATACTTTCCAAGTTATATAAATATGTTAATTAATTGTTAATCCATCTTTTACATGTCTTGCATATTGCAGTAGGGATAATTTTAAGGACCCATACTTATTTAAAAGTGTATAAACCTTGGCGAATCTGACCAAATTCTTAAAATGTCAACTGTAAAATATTTGTCGATATTTTTCTAAAATTATTTCAATTTATAAGGATTTTATATAGTTTATATAATAATTTGGTGATTTTTAGAGTGAAAAAATTTACCCCATCAAAATTGGGCGAAATGGGGCTTCAAAAAATTCAAATTGGCGAATCTTTTTTTGGAAAAAAATGGAAAAATATCCCATGGGCTAAATTTTGCCCCTAAAATTATCCTTGTAATAATTGCAGTTGAAACACCACAAGGTTATGTGGTGCAATGGCAATAAATTTCACATCAAAAAGTTGGATGAAACCAGGAAAAATTCTGATAGTAGGATAACTATAGTACTCCAGGTCACAAATGTTTCCTCTAGTAGAGACAAACATTCCCAAGAAACTATAAATGAATATTATGGGCATTTGGATGATATAATTGATTGTGACTTTAATTCCTTCAAATTATTTTGTTCAATATCAAATGGTATAGATTACTACTACATGGAGGTGATGAGGAGAGATCTGTTATTCAACATGAAAATGGATTTCCAATGATTAAAACAACAGTGTTTGAAAATAAAAATGATCGCTACGTTTTTCCAAGCTAGTGTGAACAGGTCTTTTACTCAAAGGTTCCAGGTAGGAGGGATTCATCATTTGTTTTTAGATATGATCCAAGAGGAAGGCCAGTAAAGTATATTGTAGAGGAAGAAGATGATATTGAAGAAGATCAAGACGATGCAGATCAACCGGAGAAGGAAGATGGGTCAACAGATGAAGAATATGGAGAAGATGAAGTAGGTGTAGGAGACGATATAGTACTAGATCTTGATGATGATATCGTCAATACTTTCAACACTATTTCCTAATCGAATGATGATACAGATGTCGAGTGGGATGAAGAAGAAGATACATAAGAAGAATGATACGGATGTTGAGTTGGACGAGGTATGTAGCTATATATTTTAATTTGTATGAAATACTCTCTTTAAATAATTTACATATGTGCATTTATTACATGTTGTAAGTGTTACGCCATTTTTTTATGTCCTGCGTTACATGATGTTTTTCATGTGAATCGTGGAAATAGTGGCCATAGCGTATGTCAACATGCTAAAACAAAATTATAATTTACAAAAACATGATAATTTACATTACCTTAATTAATTTTTTTGGGTAGTTTCTATGCCTAAATATAATTAGTATGTTTCTTTCGATTATTTTCTATTTTGTAGATCGGATATTGGGGAATTGAGAGTGATGTGAGGGGGAGGGGAGGGGCCATATGAACTTCATGTGGTTTGCCTTGTTCAGTAGAGAATAAATTATTTTTGAAACTAAGAGAATATCATATATATTTATACCATTCAACTTTGGCGGTAGATGACATTGCATCTTGAAATAATGGGTTCTTACTCCCCTATATGGAGCAAAAAAATTAGATGAGAGCAAAAAAAAGACAAGAAATATATGATGAAGCTTGTGCAATTTATCATGAAGTACTCTTTTATATTTGACAATATTTCCCATACTAGATGTGGGAATGTGCATCTCAAACCAACTTTGAAAGGGACAGCTAAAAGACATTGTACTGTGAGTAGACGTGGCGACCAACAGTGACCTCTGAACGGGGCCAATGTCGAAATTTCCACAAATTGTTTATGTATGCAATGAAATTTGACATGGGAATATTTTTTGCATGCCTTCACGATATGGGAGGCTTTTCGAACTCAAAGAATAGGACTCACCTAGCCAAATGTACTCTATATCCTTGATGACATGAGAATGGGGTCAACATTGAGCTTGTTTCAATTTGTGCTTGTATGGACTAAAATTTTACATGATTAGAGTATACACATGCATTGATGGTATGGGAGGGTTTCGAGACTCAAACATGACTCAAATAAAAAATATTGACAATCAAACAACAAACACATAGAATAAATGCATGAAGGAGATGAAATACATAAATATGACAACAAATTTCCATATGAATCCTAATTCCTCTGCGAATATGAATAACACTTAAAAGTATTACATGTTAAACTTTTGAAGTAACTGGTTAAGATAACACTTATGCCGGGGAAAACAGATCCTCGTTTTAAGATTGTTTGATTTAAAGACCAACAATGTAATGAAAAATGCCTAAACTATGCATCTTTAAATGGGTGATAATTAGATTATATTTCACATAATATGTTCTAGTGGTGATTATCCATAGTGATAAGTAGGTCATTGACATATTGGAAAAGGATGAGGAGGTCACAATATACATTTTTAGTGTAGACATTGGGATCAAATTAATATTTATAAGCCATCTTGCTGGAATAATGATAGGATCTATAATAGATAACATTATTAAAAACTTGAATATGTATTAGCATACATTCTTTATTATAGTATCTCCCAACCAAAACAATTAAGAGTTCATCAACTTTTGCAACGTAACTCATTTTGGAAGGCTTTCAAGTTTTAGAATGGGTACATCATGATCCTGCATGCATTCTTGGTTGCATAAGATACCAAGTGAGTAATTCATGTGGTTTGTATTGATGCAACGAGAATTAATTGTTAGTTTTTGGTACCTTGGAAAATGTGTCATAGTCTTGGGTGCACACATAGACTAATAACTTGCACACGTGGCAGAAGAAGATATAAGGTATAGTATCGTGTACAAAGAAAAAACAATTTAACACTAGAGATGTTGGAACAAGTTTGTAATACAATAGAATATAGGTATGCTAGATCATGTGTATGCAAAATAGCATTGATGGTGTAGTCTACCTAAAATATGTTAGTAAAACAATATTCAAACTAGCAAAAAAGCTAACAAAAACTATATTTAAGGAACTGTAGCACTAAGATATAATCGAACTAGAAATATCTTTTCCAAATGGGTAGACATACCCTTTCAATAGCCAAACATGAAACAAGGGAAATAAATACAAGCACAATAAGAGTATATTAACTAGATATGAATTGAATAAATAAAGGCATATAAAATACATTAAACCAACTGATATGACCTCCAATGTATTCACTTTATTCCCATAAACCGTTCAAGAGAGAATGATCCAGGTGGATATTGGTGGTCACCCACCTATTCCACTTAGGGCCCTAACATTTTTCTTTCAGTTCTTTTAGTTTCCTTAATTATAGCACAGCCTACTATTTTTAGCAGTTTTTTTTTGGGTCCTAAACTCCCGGAACCGTTTTGAGGCCCTAAACAACGTTTTTTGGGGAAAATATTCCTCTAGAAAATGTGATTTGAAGCCTCCACGGTCGCAATCCACAGTGTAGTCCTCGGATAGATATTTCCAATGAGGTATCATGTGCGTCAAACGGAGATCGTATGCCAAAGTTACGACGCCGGGAAATTGATGTACCAATTTACCCCAACGGGGACCATAGTTTGGCATTTGAATCTCCTAGGTTAGGTTTTTGGATGTTTAGGGTTTTCCTTTGTTTCTCAATAATAGATAGTCTTCGAGGCCCATTGTAACTCAGAGTTCAAAGGCCAGTGGCCACCACATCTCTTCTCAGAGATAAGCTACCAGCGCCCTAGCTAGTTTATTTCCATTATGTCTGCAAGCATATTTCTGTAATGTGATATTAATGAAATGAAGTCTTATTTCTGCTGCATCTCTGCGTTTATGTGTATTTCTGTAATTCCTTGCATTCCTTCATAAGTCTGGATCAGATAAATATAGCATTACAATATCTTTGCCTCCAACAATAACCAACAACAATAAGAGAGGGGGAGCTTCTCCTAAATAGTAAAAGAAGGAGAGGATGCTCCCCTATTGGGGTCATGCATGAAAAAAGGTGAGGGTGACACATGGATGAGCACTCCAAAACCCTACTTCTCCACCTAGAGGATAATTCAAGAAAGTGGTTGAGTGAACCGAGCTTGATTATGCAACCAAGTACCACATCTGAGTATATCCATGAAAACTGAAGAGGTAATGCACCACATATGAGGAGGATCTCATGCATATCAAGATATATGCACCACCTAAAGGAGTTAAATCCAAATTTAGGAGAGGGAACCCCATTTTGGTGGATATTGACATGCATAGATTAACCCCTTTTACACTATTAATTGTCAATATTTTCTCCCAAGGGACCTATTAGGTCATGAGAGTTTTTAGGACCATTGTGAATGACTCTAATTTTTGCATTGGACCATAAGGACTTAGACACCAGTACATGGTTCATGGGCATTTGAATAAATAGTTATAGCCTAATTTCCATCATTCACCAAACCTTAAAAGGATTCTCATATACGTTTAATACAAAAAAAAAAAATTATTCGTAGGGACTGTGTTTAATATCAATATTAGGTAAATTTTTGGGTACATGTGGTGGTAAAATTACCTATTCATGAACCATGAATAATATAATTAATAGTTATGTAACAAGATTCTAGATTGTCCTTAAACCATGGTTTAAGCCTCAATACTTATTTATTATGTAATACTAATTGGAATTATTCCCTTATTACACTCATAGGTGAAATATTCCCTATAAAGGTATTATGTGCAATCTATGGCCCCAAACATAGAAAATGATTCTCATAGGAAACAATTACGGCATAAGAATCTAGTTTTCATCACCAAGCCAAGTCTTAATCCTTGATGCCAATCCCTAGTTTATGAAACCTTGAAATATTTACCATACAATTCTCACACTTGAAGTATTTTTTCTTTGGGGTATATGGTGGGGCCTAAGGTCATTTTCAAGTCCCATGTGTTGGGATTTTCCTATACTCCATCCTAGTCCTAACAACATTTTCCATTTTTGCATTTTCAGTCATGCATGCATTTTGCATGCAGTCATGATTTTGCATGCATGCATGCAATTTCATGCATCCCAGTCATCAGTCCCAGCACCTATCCCTCAGTTAGCTAGGCCCGAGAGCTTCTTTTTGATCATTTTTATCCTTCCTAGTGCTTAGTGCGCCCTCCTTTCTCCTACCACTTGTGAAAGGCGCCCTCTCTCACCTACCACTCAATTGCACTTCAGTTAGTTGATTTATCTTTAGATCTTTCCTTGATTTAAGGCTAGATTAACTCCTCAACTGACTCTATCACTCCGATGGACCTCCAGTGAGACTAGATTGCCTATTTTGAATCCAGTTAGCTCCTCATGCACCCTCCGTTGAGCCTCCTTCATCCAATTAGTGCCTCCATGTTCCAGTTCCACCTACCACACTTAGTTAGACTCAGTTTGACATCTGGTTGACAGTTACTTGTGCATTGATGACTCCATTGATTATGATCAGGACTTCTAGTTGTACTTTGATGACACTCCATTGATCTGATGATCACTCCATGAAGGCTAATTCGAATTGCCGCCTTGGCATTCAAACCCTCTCACCATTGTATTATTTATTTGTCCATATTGTGATTAATGAATTAGTGTGTGATGTTATTCTGCTCCTATCCGAGTTCTACTGTATCATAATTATGTTGCTCCTTTACACTGCATTGACCACTCTTCTTCTATTTTCCTGCTTAATCTTAACTTTCTTGTGAGCTATACATCAGCTCTTAGATCTGCTGTGAGTATTTTCACATGGTATCAGAGCCCATTGAGAGTATTGTATATCTCCATTTCTAAGAGTTTTTTGCAAGTTATTATCAAGATTTCGAGTGCAACAGTTTCTGCACTTTTGTAGCAGTAGCAGTTGTAGACATTTTCTATTGTTTTTTGCAGGTCTTCTGAAACAGCTTCCATGAATTTGGAAGGAATTAATCCTCTTTCTCCATTCAACTATGATGAATGGAAACTACATATGATAGCACATTTGAAGAGACATGGTCTCTTTGATTATTTTTTTGAAAGAGAGTTTGAATCCCCTGAAGAGGAGAATGATTGGTTAAATGAAGGTGACAGATCCTATGGAGCAATGTTGATGGCAATGTCTCATTGTATGTTATCCCACTTATATGATTCTGCTGAATCTCCAAAATAGCTATGGGCCCATCTGGATGAAAGATTTGGCAAACATAATGAAGGGATTTATCCAAACCATTGCGAGAGCAAGCCCACTGTTGCATTCTCCCTCCTTGATGATCTCTCTGATCATGAATCAGTATCAAGCATATCTCATATTGAAGTTGTCCACAAAGAAGAAGAACTTGCAAATTCTACACTCATGCTCCAAATTTATTTTATTTCAAATTATCTGCCAACTCACACTCTAGAAACTGCAGAGGTTCTTAAATCCTCTAGTGCACAAGAGTCTGTTCGTTTGCATCATGATCTATTGAATGTTTCAGAGGTCAAATCAGAAATTGGAGGTAATACATTCGCTCTCCTTGATCACTCACATCTTATGTACTACTATATGATCATTTGTACATGCTCTCAGAAGTTTATTGAAGATGCAGGCCATTTCCATTCGCTTGGGATAACTTCTCATGCATTTTATGGTTTAGATCTCACCTCTAATGGTTCAAAGGAGATCTTAAGAAATCATTTTTCAAGTCTTGGATCTGATTTGGATTCCAAGAAATAATTGACATTGGATGGTTCTTTTGGGCATAATCTCACCTATGATGGTTCAAAGGAGAAAACAAAAGACTATATACACATTCATGGATTTGATCCTACCTTAATTGATTCGAATCACAAGTTCCAGGATCATCCTCATACCTCTGGATTTGTTCTCATCACATTTGATCTGAAGAGCAAGTACAAGCACATGCTTTTTGAGCATGATCCACTTCTTCCCAAGAAGAAGATACCTCCAAACATATGACCAAGCATCACACCTGCTTGAGTTTGGAGCATTTATTTTTGGTGTGCCCTACAGTCTATTTTGGAGGGGGGGTATTTTTTCCCATGAGGTTTTCCCCATTTCCTAGGTTTATTGAATGTTATTACTATTCATTGTATTGGGTGACCTTTGGTCTCATTTACCAGGGCCCAGGATGGATTAAGGGGGGGTGTTGGGATTTTTCTATACTCCATCCTAGTCCTAACAACATTTTCCATTTTTGGATTTTCAGTCATGCATGTAGTCATGATTTTGCATGCATCCCACTCATCAGTCCTAGCACCTAACCCTCAACTAGCTAGCCCCAGGAGCTTCTTTCTGATCAGTTTTAACCGTCCTAGTGCTTAGTGCGCCATCCTTCACCTACCACTTGTGAAAGGCACTCTCTATCACCTACCACTCAGTTGCACTTCAGTTAGTTGAGTTATCTTTAGATCTTTCCTTGATTTAAGGCTAGATTGATTCCTCAGCTGACTGTATCACTCCGATGGACCTCCAGTGGGACTAGACTTCCTATTCTGAATCCAGTTATCTCCTCATGCGCCCTCCACTGAGCCTCCTTCATCCAATTAGTGCCTCCATGTGCCAGTTACACCTACCACACTTAGTTAGACTCAGTTTGACATCTGGTTGACAGTTACTTGTGCATTGATGACTCCACTCATGATGATCAGGACTTCTAGTTGTGCTTTGATGACACTCCATTGATCTGATGATCACTCCATGAAGGCTAATTCGAATTGCCACCTTGGCATTTGAATCCTCTCAGCATTGTATTATTTATTTGTCAATATTGCGATTAATGAATTAGTGTGTGATGTTATTTTGCTTCTATCCGAGTTCTACTATATCAAAATTATGTTGCTCCTTTACACTACATTGACCACTCTTCTTCTATTTTCCTGCTTAATCTTAATCTTTCTTGTGAGGTATACATCAGCTCTTAGATCTGTTGTGAGTATTTTCACACCATGATCCCTAGAAGAAACATTTTATGACCAAGGCCCTAGATTCATGCCTTATAACATGGGTAATTCCTTGGCACCAATCAATGGTACATGTCAAAACTCTAATTACCCCATATTTGACCCCTAGTTACCCCTAATTAAACTCTAATTACCCTATAAGTGTCCCTATATTAAACTTACATCACCACTAATTACCACTAAATGACCTGTAATTACCCCTCATTAACCACAAATTAACACTATATTACCATTTATTAACCCCTAATTAGCCATAATAGACCTCTAATTTCACCTTTGATCGATGAACCATTGCCTCTACACCACTTGATTTAGGTTTTGAATCCATTTTTTTACATGTTGTAGAAATTCGATCCTAATGCCTTTGTTGTTTGTCTTAAACCATTTTTTTTACCCTAATATGAATCCCTCGTATTATTAACATTAATATGGTACCCATATACCACTCATAAAAAAATGATTCCCTTTACAAGGTATTTGTGGTGGGTGAAGCCCCATGCACAACCCATGATCCATAAAAGTAACAAATAGGGCCTAAGACCTATGGTTTTGATCCAAAATACCGATATAGTCCTTGACATGCATATTTAGTTGATAAAACCTCAAAATGGTGCATTTTTACCACTTCCATGAAAAATGATCTCTTTGTAGGTTCTCTGTGGCATGTAAGTTTTAAACCTGTGTAGAGAAGTAAAGCATACAGATTATTTTAAGCAAAACAAATATTACACCACAACATTCACACATAATACACAGATATTTACCTTGGAAACCCTTAACTGGGAAAACCAACAAAACTTAGAGTTGCACCTCTTATTTTCTCATTCTCATTATGAATCAAACACAATATAATATAGGTATTCCATAGCATCCAATACCCTAATCCATTAACCTAGATTAGAAAATATACCCCAATCCTTTAACCGAGATTAAATTGCATATTTTTATAAAATTCCCCAAAAATAGACGAAAACAACCCAAAAAAATCGCCAACCGCATCCTCCCCTCCACATACATGAAAAGAATATAGCACATACCCAACATCCATATACCACTGATAGAAAAATGATTCCCTTTACAAGGTATTTGTGGTGGGTGAAGTCCCATGCACAACCCATGATCCATAAAAGTAAAAAATAGGGCCTCACACCTATGGTTGTGATCCAAAATACCAATATAGTCCTTGACATGCATATTTAGTTGATCAAACCTCAAAATTGTGCATTTTTACTGCTTCCATGAGAAAGGATCTCTTTGTAGGTTCTATGTGGTGGTGCAAGGCCCTATGCATGGTGCATGAGCCTTACAATAATAGTTGTAGCCAAATTCCCTAGTTATTTAACATGAACCATGGTTATAGGTCCATAAATCCCATTCCTCATGCACCAAACCTTGGAATGGTTCCCATTGGGAAATTCTTATATGAGTATCCATGGTTTTCAACCTTTTGTTTGTTTAAAAATCGTATTCAAGTAGCTAAGGACCTTGTTGACATCTAAACAAGGGAATGTATTACATGGCCAAAACTTAAGCATACATTCAATTTCACTAATTTAGATAACTTTATCTTAGTTAATGTACATAACCTAATCAAGTTATATGTTTTATTTTTAGGTTGGGCCTTTAATCATTGTGATAATGGTAGAAACACTAGAAATGGGGACATGCCATGATTTTCACATTTTATGAGATTAGGAAAATGATTCCTTCCTTGGGACTATATAGTGTTATAGGTCCTTTCACATGGCGCATAATCCCTCAAAGAAATAATTAGGGCTTGAATTTTTGTGCTCTACGAGCTCTTTGATCTCCTCTTCTAATTCTCGAGACTTCTTTCCACCAAGATGAATACCCCATCCCATGATCTCCTGTTCCATCCCAGTATCCAAACCCGGTAGGCAATTCGAGCATCCCAAGCCAGTTATCCCCATACCTAGACCATCCAATCCGCGGGTCTTCTTCTTTAGCTTATCAGGTGATTCACAAGTTCGTAAGTGTGTAAGGAAATACATATTGTGATCCGGCCTCCAAACCATTGTTTTCTTCTTTTCTCTTAAGTTATAGAGATTATATCAGGTCTCCAATTCGATCGAGTGTGTTCCATTTGCACTTTCACCCAACATCAAGAAGAGGACTCAAGAGACCATGCTAGTAGAGGATACTCGCGGGTTCCATTTGCACTTATCTGAGAAGAGGAGACCAAGGATATTAGAGGAGATCTTGCTATCCCTCATTCTGACCATCATCGAGAAGAGGAGACTGTGCTAATAGAGGATACTCCACTAGCCTCACAATATCGGGAAATTCAGTAAGTTCATCAAATGCCCATTTTCCATATGCGTTTGGCACATAATTAGTTGAATTCGGTCGGGGATAGGGTTTTATTATAACAAAACGATTTGCCCTTGTTTTATTATAAAAAGGGAAAATGGGCCATAGAGTAACTAGTGTTGCAAAAGGAT
This sequence comes from Larix kaempferi, assembly GCA_027924585.1. Lineage (NCBI taxonomy): Eukaryota > Viridiplantae > Streptophyta > Pinopsida > Pinales > Pinaceae > Larix > Larix kaempferi. The sequence continues at coordinate 30,363,821 of BSBM01000370.1, read as the reverse complement.
GGCTAATGGATCTAGTTATTGTTGTTACAATCATGTAGAAAACTAAAAATGGGAAGATTAATAAAACTGGGTTCATATGAAAAAGGCCCCTTCAAAAGGAGACCTTGAATGCACATGCAAATAAATAAAGGATGATTTTATTACTAGCCAAAAAAAACATGCAACCTCTAATTGAAATGGCATAACATAGATAGAGCTCATATAGATCAAAAAACAAGATATGGAAAGATAGAACCTCATCCAACGCTTTATCCAAGGAACATGACTGCCTTGTGCTTAGATCCCTTATTATAGCATAATTAAAGTGTTTTCAAGCAATGAAAATCAACAACTATGGTAAGATGAACAACCAAACACAGATAGATACTCCACAATCACATAGCCTTCAAATGATCCATTAACGATAGATAAAACCAAACATAAAAAATATTCCTTATTCCACCAATAATGATTTGAAATGGAGGAGTCTTTATTATATAGGGTCATGGCTCAAACCTCCTCAATCATAAAATAATAATATCCATGGCTAAAACCCTATATCTAATCTAGGAATGCATTAAAAACTAATATCTTCCAACTAATTCAAGTGGAGAAGTCAAATAATACATAAAATATCAATGGACAAATGGTGTCCATGCCACATGTCTCAATCTCTAGGAAAATGAATCCACGAGGGTAAGATGCCTCCTAAAAGTAGGTGAGAGACAATGTCAAGGAGCTCCAACATCCCTCCTCAAGGCTCAAACATATCCAAGAGAATTGATCCACAAGTAAAACCCAAATCTTATGCAAAGATAACACCACAAGACACGTGTGGCTCCTCTAGGAGACACACCTCCTCCATAAGCATGAACATGTGTACCACAAAACTCTCAAGTGATGGAGCAACCCTAAATAAGGGTGAATGGATTCTCATAAATGGTAATCACAATTCAAAGGTGGTCCCCAAAGCAAGGATGTCTCCGAAGTGTAACAACCATTAAAATGTGCAAATAGCCAACATCAAGTTCAAGTAACTCCACAGATGTAGGGGGTTCCCCATCACTCAAGCCAAAATCTAATAAAGTATGAAATGCCTCAAGATATGTGCAAGTAGGGGGGGAGGGGTTCCACTAAGTTTGGTGCTCAACATCATCACAAAATTAAACCAAGTGTCAAAATCCTCCAACATCCCTCCTTAAGGCTCAAACATCTCCAAGAGAATTGATCCACAAGTAAAACCCAAATCCTATGCAAAGATAACCCCATAATACACATGTGGCTCCTCTAGGAAACACACCTCCTCCATAAGCATGAAAATGTGTACCAAAAAAACCTCAAGTGATGGAGCAACCCTTAAGAAGGATGAATGGATGCTCATAAATTGTAATCACAAGTCAAAGGTGGTCCCCAAAGCAAGGATGTCTCTGAAGTGTAACAACCATTAAAAATGTTCAAACAACCAGCTTCAAGGTCAAGTAACTCCACAGCTGTAGGGGGTGCCCCATCACTCAAGCCAAAATATAATAAAGTGTGAAATGCCTCAAGATGTGTGCAAGTAGGGGGGGAGGGGTTCCACTAAGAGTGGTGCTCAAAATCATCACAAAATAAAACTAACTGTCAAAATCCTCCACATAATGAATGACACTCATGTAACAAGCCTCCAACTAAGCCAAACCATGCCAAACTACTTGTTGAGAGGGATAGCATCACCTAGAAACCTATGAGTAAGAGTGATCAACTAAAAATAGTGGTCTACATCATCAAGAAATAGTCCATGTCCTAAAAACCTTCAATCGGTCAAGGGAATTCACACCATGAAGCTTAAACTATATTACACCATGTCAAATAAATTGAAAGGGCCAAAACCATGTGAAAAGGGGTGTACAAGAATGTGATATCACTAATACCAAGAGTAATCCACATGTAAAGTGAGCCCCAAAGTATTGGGGCGCTTATCCATTTGGGACCAAGTGTCATCATGTGTCCTCAAAGTCTAACCAAAGAAAGGGCTAGATAAACATATGCAAGTGTGCATAAGTGGAGTACTTTATCCAAGTGACAAACAAACACATCAAGAATGTCATCATAATACTAAGATATAGTATGTAATGTAAGGCACTCCAACATCAATCCAAGGTACATCAATAATCCCACTAGCAAGCCTAAGAAGTGAACATACTTGCAAAAGGACTTTGAATTCTCTTACAAACCTCCTAAACAAACTGAAACCTTCAAAGGCATGTTAAAAACTCTCTTGTTTCCCATAATAACTATGATTTCCATTTATGAAGCCCTTGTTACGACATCTTGTTTTAGTCAGGAGTGGTATATATAGAATGAAGCACACAAGGAGCCTCATATCGAAGGAAACCGTTGCATTGTAAAAATATTATACCATTTGAGCCATTTACATCATTATCTTTGAGTCCACCTTCTATTAAGTTTGGTTTCAAGAGAAAATTTGGGGAGCATCTTGTTGTACAGTTCTCCCAACTCCTATATCAAGAAATTTTCAAATATTTAGTTCATCTATTTTTTGTTTGCTAGAATTTCTTAACCAAAACTTAAAATGTATTTTACAACTTGTTGTATTTTTAATTCTTTGCTTGAATCTCTTGACAAGCTTTGCAAATTTGAGGATAGAGATACTTAAATTGGGAAATATAGATATAGTAATGTTAGTCCATTAGGAGGTTACTAATAATTACATGACAATTTATCAATGTAATGGGTGAGGATTTAGAGGGGGAGTGGTTTGCTAAATTGGTTTTCTCCAAAGTAAACAAAATTACTTCAACTCTTGTTTAAGATAAGAAAATCTGAATAGTTTTGGGGGACTGTGTACGAGCTTATAAAAACAGTTTAGCAATCACTCCAATATCATATTGGAACATTAGTAACTCATTCAAAGATGTGAGATAAGTGTAAAAAATACTTCTTCAAACTTTATCCACTTCATTCATGAATTGTTATACAATAAACACAAGTCCTTCATATTGTAAAAGTATTAGTTTCAGACCTCATTTAATGTAAGTACAACAGCCTTTAATCAATGAAACAAGTGATAATCAACGTCTAACAAGTGATAATCAATTACAAGATGATCAAAACTATTAGTAGGAGGTGGCACTTGTTTATCATTGAAGACCAAGAGAAATTGTTGCTTTATCTGCGACGACCCATTAAGTACAATGATTTAACTGCATCTTCCAACTATATAGAGTTTCTTTTTCTTTCAAAAAGATACTTGAAGGACACTGAACTCTTTCAATGCCTGGAATTGAGATGTTAGTTTTTTATGTTAAGGATACTTCTGATGATGATGTAGATAAGGATTTAGGTACTGAAATACCAAACTGGTCATATAGACAACACACTTGCAAAATCTCAAGTTAGTTTGAATATGGGTAATGGTCATCACGAGGCATATCAATTTTTTGGGTGGCCCCTTCACTGCTACTATAAATTATTCCCTATACACAATTATTGAAATACTTTTGGTGTTAATGTTCTCTTATATGTGTTAGAATTGAATTTATCTTGAATATATGTTTTATTGTTGTTGTTTGATGAATCTTTGTTTGTGTTATCTACATACTTTTCTTCTATGAATCAATCATGAGCCTATTTAAATCCTTTTTACTACTTCAAGTGAGTGCCAACATTGAATGGTGATATGTTGGTAGCTATGTGAAAAAATAAACCATGCAACGTTAGCAAACAAGGTTAAAGCACATTTGGTTTTGTTGTCAACTGTCCCATGGATATACCTATACAAGGGGTATGTATTGGAAGCATGAGCTTCCAAATATTGAAGAATGATGGGATATTATTTATAAATTTTTGCTTCAATTATTATGATGATGTCAATGTAACATGTATGTTTGAGATTGAGCTTATGTACCCATTTACTATGGGATCATCCAACATTTCCAACCATGTTATTCCCTTGGTTGGAGAAATTTGCAAGAAAAGAGGTCTTAGACATCCAAATTTGGAAAATGACTGTTGCATTGATAGGTTCTCGAGTCTCTTTTGATGTTCAAGTTGATTGGCCCAAGGGATAGTATTTGGATACCTATCCCTAATTCTTTGCTTTGGTTTCTCTTCTCTCTATTGAGAACCTTGTAAACAATTTCTTGTAGACATACCCAAAAATTTTATCCACTATATACCTAGAACATCTACAAAATAGGGATGAGATTTGAAATCTTTTGATGGTGTGGCATTTTCTTCCACATGTAGTTTCTACTTGGAATAATAACAAGGAAGTTTGTAACTATCTAGGAAAAACTAGTGGAGCAAGTATGCCAACTTTTTGTTAATAATCATGTCGGTGTTGCTAAAGTTGAAGAGGAATATGATCATTTTGTTCTTGATGTATCCTTCAATTTTAAGGGTTTTGGGGGAGTTGATTACAAAAACATGCATTGATACAATGATGATTTCTTCCTCGAGCATTGATGGAGGTTCAAAATCATTTGTAGGCTTTGTTCACCAATGTGATCAATTTCATTTCAAGACAATTATGCCCCTTGGACGTAATGCACTCCCTTAGGATGCCTTTCTTGCATCTCCTTTGGCACAATTTTGGTGGGCTTGGAGGCTTCTTGGACATTGGACATTGAGCTACCTACACATCTGCCTTGCTTATAGTTCTTGATCGCAAACTCCTGACTAACCTTGTTTCAGGTGCGGTCACTTATGCATTCATCCAACATGGCATATCCATGTCATACCCCATGTCCATATGGCATGGGTGAGGCCCATTTCAATTATCCCAAATTTTCAAAATTTCATAAACAAGTAAAATTTAAATTTTGTGATTTCATTGAGGGCTCTGCAAGTTTCAAAATTTTCCCAAATATGTTCAAACAAGTCTATCGTTCCCACTGGTAAACAACATAGTTCACTCATGGGCTCCATTAAAACACCATCTATTAAACAAACCCGTGATTTTTATAAAAAATGTTTGTGAACACTTTGTGTGGAACTGATCTGATTTTTCTACCTATGATTGTGGATTCTATCCCATACATCCTCGGTGTTGCAACCAATTGATACTATGCCACTATGTCATGTCCCCATCCATCATTCCAACCAAGGAAAGGGGAGATTTACGAATTTATGGGATTCTAAATTTCTCCCCATTTCCATATTATGAATTCATAAACAATAAAATGCATGTGCATATGTATAATTGTAAAAAACAGTGGAATAAACTTATATCCACACACACAACATGCATATACAAGAACATTCATCACATGCATAAAATAAAATCATTTCACATTCAAATACAAAGAGAATACTTATATTTAAACAAAGAATATCCAAGCATTTGGTTGTGTAAGATCTGTTTTCCACCCAATCGTAGGAACCCTATCCAACATATACTCTTTTTGTTGAGACGCCACCCCTAAGCTAGTCTATGAGGTCACCAGGGCGAAGGAACACCTATAGGACTCTCTCTCTCTAATCCCACAACCCATTCTTCTCTCAATGCTTAGCCAAATTCTCATCCATAGCTCTACATGAATCTCACTCAGCCATCACAACCATGCCACTCCTTTCAAACTTCCCCACACAACAAAAAGAAGGAATTTCCCTTCATTGATCCACAATTCCCTAAGGAAACCCAGCCCTTATAGTGCTTAATAGAATGTGCAATAAGAGTCCAATATGTCATATGTTGTTGGAGAACCTCTTGTAGCAATAATTTGTGGCTTCTCAAACATTCTAGAGTAGCAAAACTCAATGGGAAAAGTATCCTATGCTACCAAACTTCTATGCTCAGCTACAACGATCTAATTTCTCTCAAATCCACAATTTTCCCTTCCAAATTCGAATTCCTATTTATGCACAACTTGGTAATTGATGATGGCAATGGTATGAATAACAAAAGTATGAATTTTGTGTAATGTGTAAAATATGTTGCCCCAAAATATGCCTAATGAAAAATGAATGGTAGAGTCCAAAAGATGAGAGAAGGGTGGAAAAGACAACTTACATAACTCATGAACATAAAATAGAGGACTCTTACAACAAGCATAGAAGTATATTCATCCCATTCTTCCATAACTACATGAGAATACTTTCCTCACCAACCTCACACATGAATTCAATGATTGGATTTAACAGTCAAAAGAAAGTAATTGGCTCATTTAAGGAAAATGGAAGCAATTGGGTGAGCTCTAAGGTTGACACTTGGAAATAGAGGATTTAATATCCCATGGGCCCCTTTTCCTCTTCCCCTCTAGTGGAACCATATCCCCTCTAGTGCTATTTACAAAACCATCTTGGACTATTTTATTATTTTCCAACATAATATTTACATAGCATTTGAATTGGCACAATAATCCAACCACACGGTCCACACGAAAATATTTACATTATACAAGCCCAGTCATTCACTAATCAGGCCTTGACCTTGATCTCTGCACTACGAATCGATACTAGCATATTTACATCATTTACAAGATTTGATTTAATATATTCCAAGTCAAACCTGGGCGGTATTACACTTAATTATAGTCCATTCTTATAGTTCCTTTCAAGATTTACTATTTGTTGTGTAGTATCAAATTTACACTCAATAAGACACATTTCATAATGATGACCTTTGCAGAAAGGTATACCTTTAATGTGACCAAAGTAGTTAGATCATGTCATGTATTTACCATTTGTATTACCATTCTACTCTAAAGCTATGTTGTGTTGACATATTCCAATATTATGCAACACATTGTTTCACTAGAAGGTTCAAAGGCACAATAGTGACTCATTTTGATCCATATGAGAATTAGATATCGAGTCAATGGATCCATGTATTGCAAAACATTGTACAAGTTCGTAGGGATTTTTTTTTTACAAATACATTCTATGCTTAAAATTTGGGAGATATTTTATTTCAGCATTAAATCATCCAACTAGCATAAGGTAATTATTTTCCATATAATCTTAAATTCATTTATAAAATTGAAACATGATAAGAAATGTGTGGCATACCCATTCATGCCTTCTTAATAAAAAAATGAGTACCTACTTGATCCCATTCAAAGTGTTGGCTATTAATCAATCAAATTCACAATATACAAAATAGATATAGCTGCCAAAAGAATCCCAACTTACTATGAATCATGTTTGAATGAAAAATTAAAGGTGCAATAGATTCATTCAAACATGTAATAATAAAAATCATGGCAAGCACATGCATATATACATTCTTAAGTATATCCACACACATTGCATGAACATAATCCTCATCATAATAGAAAATAAAGAGTTCAACTTGTGAAGGAGTATAAGGAGAATTTATTATTCTTATATTTTAATGAAATAGGTCCAAGAAATGGTTGTCTTAGAGAACTTACTATCCAACCATAATAATCAAATCTTGATACCCCACCCCCATCCCACCCTTTCCTCAAGCTAAGACATGAGACCACCAAGGTGAATAAACCATCTATGTGCATATAACACACTCAACCCAACCCATGTATCTCATGACTCGAATATTATCACCATGGATCACTCCAAGCAACTTATCCAACTGTCAATCAACCATGAAGCTCACTACTCATGTTATTCACAACTAAACTTGGACCTTTCCATTCTATGTTGTATAGTCCCTTAGTAAATCACTACCAACTTGTGCAAGTGTAACCGAGAAGATCCCAGCAATTGATTATCTTCTAAGCAATCTTGGTGGAGTAGTTGTTTGGCTCAAATATAGTAAATGAGAAACAATATGATGTAGGTAATGGTGTTTTATCTTACCCAAACTTAATGCTCATGCATACTATTTAAAAAATGGGGTATATCCAAATAAGTTAAACACCTTAAGGAAAATGCTCACACATAGACCAAATATCAGTGTATTAGTGTTTTACATGGATAAAACCATTGAAGAGAGAAACAATCCATTGACCCAACCAACGTGATCAATTGAGACTATATATTAATTCAAAAATGAATAAATTACATGAACATACTAATCATAATAAATTATCAATAAATTATCCTTCATGCTCTTTAAATTGAGATCATCGACAAATTGAGTGTTAAGCCACAACTCAAGTGTTATTAACACCAAGGAGAATATGAATCATCAAATCAATTTATGTCTAGAACATAATTGTGACCATTATATTAGTTAGTTACAAAAGAATGCTAAAGAAACACACTTTCTTAAAGACACATTGGAGAAAGTTGATCTTAACTAACTCTTTAGTGTCTAAATATCCTAATATCCCCCCTATAAGAACAACTTGGGATAATATTTAAGGATTTACAAAGGTGACACAATATGAGAAGGAAGGAGGTGTCAAAGGCTATCCCTCCTTAATGACAACTTCTTGAAATATTAATATACCAAAGATTTGAAAGCATAGATTCTGTAAGGGTATTCCTAAAATGTATGTGACCTTGATCATGTATTTGGAAATAGAGCACTTTGAAGACATGATCCTAAAGAATCTTCCTGATGAAATACATGTGTATCTCAATGTGTTTGCTATGATAATTTTTAGATAGATCTTTGGAAAGATAAATGGCACTTTGATTATGACACCATAGTGTGGTTAGATGTTGCTTCTTGAATCCAAATTTTAAAAGGATATGTCTAAGCCACATGACTTATTGACTTGTGTGAACTATTGCTTGATATTCTGCTTCTACCAAGGAAAGAGAAAGAGCATTTTTCTTCTTACAAGCCCAAGTGACAAGTCTAGAATCAAGACTAAAAACACAACCTTCAATATACCTATGTTCATCATGATCATTGGCCCAACTAGATCAATGAACCCAACTAACAAAGGAGTCCCCCCCTAAACTATATTGTATCCCAAACTGAATAGTACCCTAGGTATAAAAACGCATCCTCTTTACTAGTTTCTAATGGCTCTCATGGGGTGATTGCATTACCTGGGAAATAAGACCAACAACAAAGGAAATATCAAGGTGTATATGATTCAAATACAAAAGGATATCAACTAACTAACAATACAAAATGGCATACACTTTGGGTGTGGTACAATTGGAAACAAGTTTAAATCTATATTGGAAGGAAGATGAGGTGAATTTATAATATTCCATGTGAAAGCGACGAAAACTATCACATGCATATTTAGGTTGGGAAGGAAAATTCCTTCCTTGGTTTGCAAGAATTAGAGGACAAGAAAATAATTCAAATTTCCTAAGTGCGTCTTGTCAAATTTCTACCTAAGATTGGATTTCACATGAGTGAGGAGTTTGGGGCAGGGTAATTTTCAACGGCGAAATTTCGCCAATTGGCTATTTTTCGGACATTTTTTCAAAAAATAAATTCGCTATTTGGTCATTTTTAGTCTCCAATATCACCTATATTTATATAAAATATGTTTTTTTATCATAATATTCGCCAAAATTTACACATTTCAATAGTAAATTGTATGTTTCATACTTAGTATTTGCCTACCTACTATATACATGGTTTTTTCAATCCAAAATAATTGCCTGGGATACTATACTTAAGTATAATATTAGAATCCTTAAAAAATACCCTGGTTTGGGGTCACTACTAGTGGTTATAAGGTCATCAACATAAGAACACGTATAATGAGGTGGTCACCCACATTCTTGGTATAGACATTGAAGTTAGAATGACATCTAGAAAAGACAAAGTTAAGAAGAAATATAATCATTTTGGCATACAAAAATCGAGGAGTGTTAGGAGATCTACAATATCTCGAGGTGGAAATTTCTAGACCCTTCTAGTGTGTTTTGGTTCCTTATGGAACCCTCATATGTATTTTCTAAAAGGGGAGTGATCCCCTGGAATTGGAACACAAGAGATATAGAAGAAAGCATTATAAGTTTTTTGATGAGTAATAATAAAAGATCGAAGCTATCATTACCCCATGATTTTACCTACGTATAGTAGAGTTTCCAAATCTTGTGTTCTATTGTTATTTTTGTTTGCTTATGTTTTTATATATTTTACTAACAATGAGCTTACATAAGGCCATATAGGTATTTCTCAGTGTGATATTTTTTCCAAGATTTGAAAGCTAGTGAAGAAGCAAAACACAAAATAATGGAGATAAGAGACAAAATTCAAAGTAACATAATATTTATTAATCCATAAATGAATAGTTACAATAGCTCATCAAAGATGAGAGTTCCAATGCATTATGCATTGGAATGCAATGAAATGCTATATTTAATTCTTCACCAAAGTTATACATATAGGCCATTCAAATTACTAAAGAAGGTAATTCAAATTGCTCACTAATGCATGAAAACCTAGTTGGGCTTAACTAGAGCTCATATGCCCTTAGTTAGCCATGCAATCTCGCAAAGATGAGTTGAATACCTCATAATTGAACTAAGTGGGCAAGTGGAGGCTTAGTTACCTAAAATTAAGGATTTAATGTTTGCACAACTCATGCATGAGAGATTGATGCTATGGAGAGGGTACATATGCTTTAACACCCCCCCATAATCCTAACTCAATGAAACTAATGGAAAAAAAGGTCTTGGCAATTTTCAACCATGTTAGGTACCCATGCACAAAAATACTCAAAAACTAGAAATGTAAAACCCAATGGGAAAAACCCCCCCAAAGAAGACAGAAGTGAGATCCACCATGTGAATGCTAGATAGTCTCTAAAAGCTAGAAATATGGCAAGCCAATGAAGCATGATATGATGATTACAGATCACAATCCGCTCCAATGAGTGTCTTGAAGCTACAATGTTGAGGCTGATACTAGTTGACAATAATAATATCTCTTCAAAAAACTAAGACACCAACCTACACCAAGATGGTTAGGCTATTTTAGAGTGCTTCCAAAGCATAGAATAAAACGCCTTAAAATTCATCTAGTAGTGGTGAAATGGAACTATAAATGCATCCTAATTAGTCAATGTCAAGAGAAATTAGAAAGGTCATGTATCATGGAGGAAACACATATGTAGGATGTTCTTAAGAAATTGCTCAAATGTTTCCATGACCAATCATCTAGCCAACCACAAACTATCTTCAAAGTTTGTGCCTTGCCAAGATGTTATTGACTAGTAGGCCTCTTCATCAATGAGTTGAAATAAGGCGAACTAACAAATGGTTATGTATACCTAAAAGGAGGATGATGTTGTCTCTTATCATGATGTTGAGAATGTCCATATGTGGACGATGTAGACCTTGAAGCTAATGTTGAAGAGTCTATTGTTTCCAAAATATTTGATGTTATCAATTCTGATAACTCTGAAGCCAGTGTCGAATCTGGCTAAGTAGGATCCAAATCTGTATCAATATGTGGTGTATGATATGACTCCTACAACTCATCAATAAGAGAGTCATTTGATGCGATTATATCTAGTGCTGGAATGAATTGAATCTACTCGGTAAATGAATCAAGACAGCTTGATAATGTTGATGAATCCTCATCAAAACCTAATCCGTCTTTGGTTCGTCTCATCACATGTTGAATGATATTTGTGATCCCTTATCCATACTTAACAAGGACACCGCCATTTTATCCCATCTTTATAAGTAATTTTGACCCAAGGACACGAGTATGCACCTCAAAAGAAGGTGTTGTAGGCTCATGAATCACAGTAAGTACATGTTTTGCAATAATATATGTAGTGTAAAGAATATGTGGCAACAAAGATAGAATTTGCAGAGTCAGTAGTAAAACTTGAAAAAGAATTTTCATTTTTAGAATCAAAAAATGAGGAAGTGGCATTAGAAACAAGAGATTGTTTCAAATATTCATGCAAAACAACAATAATATCTCCCTTCTATTTAAAATAAACCAAAAATTGTTGATTGAGAAGATTGAATTTCTTCTCCATTTCATCAAGGTAAGTAGTCCAAGCATTGAATTGAGCTTGATTTTGTTCCATTACACCCTCAATGAGTCCATAATCCCTGATGAAATAGGTACTCGTGCTTTGAAGAGCAATCTTTAATTTCTCTTGTTCACCTCAAAATTTGTTGAATTCCTTGACAAGGTTTTGATTGAGATTGCGAAGATTGGGGATTGTTAGATCTTTGTTATAAATTGTAGACCATCCACCTATGAGACTTTATTTGGATATTCTAATCCTCCACCATTGAGATATATGGGCCCTTTTCTCTTCCATCTTGATTGATTCGCTTTGTCCTTTGTGTTCAACTTTCAAAAAATGTAATGTGCTTTGCTATGTGTCTTCAACTTCCAATTGTTAATTGTTTATCTTTAATTTGGAGCTGCAATACTACTTGAAATCGAATATCAGTCATACACATAAGCAATCATATTTGACACATGAATTTACTCTGGGGAAACTCTCTATGACCTGAGGGAGAAAACCCCAGCAAAACCTTCCTTAAGACTTAAAGAGCATGTTGTCGATGTCAAGCATGATATAATAAAAAATTCAACAATAACATAACACTCACTAAAAACAAAGCATCAAATACAACTGGAGGATGCAAAGGTAATCTCTATAGAATATCATTATAAAAAGAGGAGAATAAGAGAGGCCATAGAGATTCAAAAGCACCCAATTTTTTTTTAATAAAGATGATGGTTTAATACTATGCAATTCTTGGAAACCCTTAATACACTTTCTAATAAAAGGAAGGTCAGCTTGACTAAGGATGAACAAAATAAAATAATCAAGTATTTATTAGCCTCAATAAACCTATAATTCCATTGATACATCGCTCATGATGATGGACTTATCTTGAAATTCCGAAACATGTAGAGAAGTAAAAACAATACGAAGGCCTCCATAATAGTCTCCATGAACAAAACCTTCCTTATTATATTGATATATAGCATAGAATGTATTTTACATCAAGCACCCCCGGTACAATTACAGATCAAGAGAAAGATAAATAAGAGAGACTCTGAATAATATCATGCACAAAGAAAAACGCATTGCCTTCAAGAGAGAAGAGAATTAGCTTCACATTGGATTCATCAATCCTATAAAACATACTTATGTATTATTGTCATGCATTGGCTTATATTTTTATTTTCTGACTTTAGGATGAACTCTTCCTCCATATGGATGCATCAATATTTCATGAAGAAGTGTGCCCCACTTCTCATGCAATGCATTAACTCACTGAACTGTCTCTTAGGATGAACTTGCCCCTTAACTGAAAGCTTTCCCACTTAGTTAGGTGGCTAAAGTAAGTGTCATCATGCAAGTGTCACAACTCAAGTGTCGTGTTTTAGTTTAACATAAGTGTCATCATGCAATAACACTTAGTTAAATAGATCTTCTTTGTTGTCACTTAGTTATCTCTCTTAACTGATTCTTTCTTGTTAAAATCACTGCAGTGATCAATTCAAGTTCTCCTTTGATTTACTGAAGTATTCACTAAAGTTTAACAATTCAAATTTTCTCTTAATTAATTCTTTATGTGCAACTCGAATTCTCTCATATCTTATCATATCTCATCTTTATCTCTTGTCTTATATGCATGGTCCACATGTTCCATCTTAATTATCATATCAAATATACTAAGGATGTTTTTCCAATTATGTGATCATATTGTTCTACTATCATTCCAAGTGGTTATATGCTAAAGTAATTCACTCTAGAGGTGGCTAATCTCTAGAGGATACTTAATAGCTCAACCATGATTAGTAGTACATCACACACCATACATGCTTCGACATGCAAAGCATCACCTCAACACATGAGGCACCACATGAGGATATATCTTCACACACAATACCTTAGCCTTGACTAGCAAGACTGTACAACATCATCACTTTGGCATACAAAGCACTTGCCTTAACACATGAAGCTTAACCATTCTTGAGTCCAACTCAAGATTATTCTCCAAGTTTCATGAGTCGAACTCAGGTCCTATAAGGCACTACCTCGACACACAAGGTTCAATCGTGACACACAAGATTGACTTGGAGAATGAATATTCATGATGTCGTAACTTTAACACTCCCTCTCTGTGAGGGAGGCATTCTTTGTCATGCTAAGATTGTCTCGAAAGTACCTATACTTCATCACAGATAGAGGCTTAGCCAACATATTTTCAATCTGCTTACCAGTAGAAATGAACTGAAGTCTTATCTCACCTCTATGGACCATGTTTCTAATGTAGTGATACTTCATATCAATGTGTTTCGATCTGCCATGAAACAAACGGTTTTCTAAGAGCTTAATGTAGCTCTGATTGTCAAAGCGAATGACTGTAGTCTCAAGCTTCTCACTGAACAACCAAGCAAGTAGCTTCCTAAGACACACAACATCTCGGCAGGTGGTACTAGCTGCAATATACTATGTTTTTATAGTACTCTGGGCTGTGGAGACCTGCTTTCTGTTGGACCAAGAGATCATAGATGATCCCAGGCTCAAACGAAATCCAGATGTACTTATTCATTCCACAATACTACCACCCCATTCGAATTCGGCATATCCAAGTAGCATCACTCCACCACTAGATGCATATATGATTCCATAAGCAATAGCACCTCGAAGGTATCTAAGCACATGCATGGCAACAACCCAATGTCTATGTCTTGGATCAGACATGAACTTAATCAAGATACTCAGTGCATAACACATGTATGGTCTACTATGTATCAAATACATCAAGGAACCAATGAGATGTCTATACATGGTAGGATCCACTAGATCTGATCTGTAATATGACTCATTTAGCTTCTTTAGATTAGACACAATTGGAGTATACATGGACTTACATTCCACCATACCAAATCTCCGCAACACATCAACTTTGTACTTTCGTTGTGAAATAAATATCTCATCTTTCCTTTTCCAAACTTCTAGACTAAGAAAATAGTGCATAAGACCTAAGTATTTCATTTCGAACTCAGAAGTGAGCTCCCTCTTGCACCAAGCTATTTGTTGCTCCTCTCTAGTAAGGAACAAGTCATCAACATATAGAACCAATATCAATGGTTGGTTCTTCACAACCTTAAGTACATGTTGGGGTCAGCTTCACTTTTGGAGAATCCCAAGCTTAGAAGATAGCTACCAATCCTCGAATACCAATCCCTCGGGTCCTGCTTAAGCCCATACAAGGATTTGTTAAGTTTGCATACATGGGACTCCTTCCCATGAACTAAAAACCCCTCATGTTGATGTATGTAAACATATTCCTCAACCTCATCATTGAGAAAGTCAGTCTTCACATCCATCTAGTGAAGTTTCCAACCCAAAACTGAAGCAAGGGAAATTATGGTTCAGATAGTAGTGTACTTGGCCACAGGAATGAATTTTTCATCATAATTTATCCCTTCTTTCTGTGAGAAACCACGGGCCACAAATATTGCTTTATACTTTTCGATACTTCCATCAGCTACATGCTTGATTTTATAAAGCCACTTGGAAGTTAGTATGGAATTCTCATCAGGTTTAGGAACCACTTCCCACACATCAGTCTTCATGATAGATTTGTATTCTTCTACCATGGCATCTTTCCATACTTGTTTCTTTGAGGAATCCTCATAAGGAGATGGTTCTAAACCACTAATGTGCTCATCTATGCTACATATCCTAAAAATATTCTAGGTCTCTTTTGCTCTATGAATGAGCCTAGAGGTGTTCCATGCTTTTCTGCCTCTTGTAGAATGTCTCGACACCATGCAAATATCCTCTTAGTAAGAGGTTCATAAAGTGACCTTTATATCATATCTTCTGTCTCTTCAAGATCAAGTGGATCTACGGATTCTTCTAGCTTCTCCCTCTCAACATCTAAAAGGGGAGAATAAAAAATTGGATCCTCCATCATAAGATTATCATGCTCCTCCATATTTGAATCACACTGAAGCTATTTAGAGTGCTTAAAGGAATCATCTTCATGAAATGTTACATCTTTGATAACTTCAATGTTTCTTTGTCTTGGAACATAGATTCTGTAAGCTTTTGAGGAATCGCTATATCCAACAAATGTTCCTTTCTTTCCACATGGATCCATGTTTTTCCTCTTCTCTTTCGGTACATGAATGTATACAGGACAAATAAAAATATTCAAGTTTCCAACATCTGGTTTTTCCCCAGTGAAAACCTCTTCAGGATTCTTTTCTCCCAAGATAGCATGAGGGCTTCTGTTCTAAATATAAATAGCAATGTTGGATTTCTCTACCCATAAGGATGTGGTCAGATCCTAATCACACGTCATGGTTTTTATAGCCTCACATATTGTTCTATTCTTTCTTTTAGCAACCCCATTTTGCTAGGGTTGTAGGGTACAATCAGTTGTATTTTTATTCCTGCATCATGACAGAAGTCATTAAATTCATGGGACTCAAACTCTGGTCCATTATCATATCTTAAAGCACGAATGTGCTTTCCATTCTGATTCTCAACTAGTGCTTTAGAATCTTGAAACTTGTTGAAAATTTCACTTTTTGCCTTCAAAAAATAAACCCATGACTTATGAGAGAAGTCATATATGAAAGCACATAATACAAATAACCATTTAAGGAGGGCGCATACATAGGAACACATATATAGGAATGAATTAATTCAAGGATCCATTTGTATCTTTCGGTACTACTTGGAAAACTCATTTTTGTGTTATTTCCAAGAGTGCAACCTCTACAAACACTATCAAAATCATTTAAACATGGGCATACCTTTCACCATTTTTTGCAATCCAGGAAGTGCTTTGAAATGGAGATGACAAAGCCTTCTATGCCACAACTCACACTGACTAATTGTGTCATCAATCATGGCTTGAATGATATTCCCAAAAAAAATTTAGAGGACTCCCTCTCTAACTCCAATCATTGATGTAGAGTTCAAGTCTTCATGCTTAGGCCACAGGAGCGCTTTGTTGTCCATAAAGATAAATATGAATCGTTTATCTTCTATAATCGAAACATATAGGAGGTTCTTCTTCAATATGAGGACAAACAAAATTTCATCCACATTCAATACATATCCTGAATCTGACTAAAAATAAGTGGATCCAATTCCTTGGATCAAATAAGTGGTATTATCTCCAAGCTCCACCTTCTAGGAAACTTATTTTCCTCCATAACTGCAATAGCGCTCCTATATCCAATCATGTGCTTGGATGCACCACTGTCCACCAACCATGTCTCAGCAATAGTGGTAATGGATCTAGAAAGGGATGAGACAATATAGTACTCATTCCTCGTCTCTTGATCGTTTGAACGATTCTTCTTATAGGTTCATCTTCTGTAGCAATAGAAGCATGAAACCTACCCTTGCACTTTCCTCTTTGCTTTGCACAACATTCTCTAGCATAATGACCCTTCTTATTACAATTGAAACATTTAACTTTAGACTTGTCAAATTTCTTGAAATCATTCTCCTTTTGATGAGATAATTTCTTGTGATATTTCTTACCTCTCTTCATCTGTGCTGCAAGAGCAAGTTTCCCTTCTTTGGAGGTAGACTATTTGCTCTGGATTCACCCTTCTTCTTATAGGAAATCCTGCGACAACCTCTCAAAGTTAGGTTTCACTTATTGACCATTTACTGCAGCCAAGAATGTCTCCCATGCAAATGGAATACCATCGACAACAGTCTGAATGAGATCATCATCATCGACTATCACACCAATGCTTATAAGTTGGTCTCTTACTTAAGAGATCTTTGTGAAGAAGGAAGCCACAGCTTCTTCCTTTTCCATATTCATAATTCGAAGCTTGTTCTTCAATGATCTCTTTTGACTGGGCACCTTCTTCTCATAAATATTTGTCAAAGTGTCAAAGCATTCCTTTGCGGTCTTCAATGGAGTGATCACGGGCATCAAATTGTCTTTCATGGAATCATAAATTATTATCTTTGCTTTGGATTTATTCTTCTTGAAAGTAATGCACCTTGCATTAGAAGTAGGCTCTTCAATAACACTAGATACATATCCATCCAAATCATGCTCTTCCGGGATATTCGGGATCCTGGCCTTTCAAGTATTGAAGTTCGAAGTTCCTTCAAGATGATCTTTTGGTCTCACTGAGTTTGAAGCAATTTTTCTTCAAATATTGTGCTCACTTAGGATCTACGTAGGATCAGGCTTTATTGTTGAACTTAGCTCTTTCACGCCCTGAGCTCTGATACCATGTTAATTTTTTATCTTTAATTCAGAGCTATAATAATACTTGAAATCAAATTACAATCATACACATAAGCAATCACATTTGACACATGAATTTACCCTCGGGAAACCCTTTATGACTTGAGGGAGAAAACCCCGTCAAAACCTTCCTTAGCATATTGATATATAGTAGAGAATGTATTTTACATCAAGCATCCCTGGTGCAATTACAAAGCAAGAGAAAGATAAAGAAGAGAGACTCAGAATAATATCCTGCACAAAGAAACACACATTTCCTTCAAGAGAGAAGAGAATTAGCTTCACATTGGATTCATCAATCCTGTATAACATATTTATATATTCTTCTCATGCATCGGCTTCTATTTTTATCTTTTGAATTCGGGATGAACTCTCCCTCCATATGGATGCATCAATCTTGCATGAAGAAGTGCGCCCCACTTCTCATGCAATGCATTGTCACTGAACTATCTCTTATGATGATCTCGCCCCTTAACTGAAAGCTTTCCCACTTAGTTATGTAGCTAATTTAAGTGTCATCATGCAAGTGTAGAAACTCAAGTGTCGTCTTTTAGTTTAAAATAAGTGTCGTCATGCAATAACACTTAATTAACTACATATTCTATGTTCTCACTTAATTAACTCTCTTAACTGATTCTTTCCTATTAACATAACTGTACTGATCAATTCAAGTTTTCTCCTTTGATTTACTGAAGTTTAACAATTCAAATTCTCTCTTAATTAATTATTTATGTGCAATTCGAAATATCTCATATATTATCACATCTTATCTTTATCTCTTGCCTTATCTACATGGTCCACATGTGCCAGCTTAATTATCACATCAAATATACTAAGGATATTTTCCCAATGATGTGATCATATTGTTCTACTATCGTTCCAAGTGGTTATATGATAAATTAATTCACTCTAGAGGTGGCGAGTCTCTAGAGGAGACTTAATAGCTCAACCATGTTTAGTATTACATCACACACCATACATGTTTCGACATGAAATGCATCACCTCAACACATGAAGATATGTCTTGACACACAAGACCTTATCCTTGACTAGCAATACTATACAACATCATCACTTTGACATACAAAGCACTTGCCTCAACACATGAAGCTTAACCATGCTTGAGTCCAACTTAAGATTCTTCACTAAGTTTCCTAAGTCCAACTCGGGATCCTATAAGGCACTACCTTGACACACGAGGCTCAATCTTGACACACAAGATTGACCAGGAGAATGAATCATGATGATGTAACTTTAACACCAATCCTATATACAAAATTCTTTAGAATCCCTATAATTCTAATACCATGTGATATTTTTGCCAAGATCTAAAAGCTAGTGAAGGAGCAAAACAAAAAATAATGGAGATAATAGACAAAATTTAGAGTAACATAATATTTTTGAATCCATCAAAGAATAGTTACAATATCTCATCAAATATGAGATTTTCAATGCATTGTACATTGGAATGCAATGTAATGTGATCTATAATGATTCACCAAAGTTATACATATAGGCAATCCAAATTACTAAAGAAGGAAATTCGAATTGCTCACTAATGCATGAAAACCTTGTTGGGCTTAACTAGATCTCATGTGCCCTTAGTTAACCATGCAATATCTCAGAGATGAGTTAATTAGATCATCACTGACCTAATTGGAGAAGTTGAGGCTTGGTTACCTAAATTCAAGGATTTGATGCATGCACAATTCATGCATGAAAGATTGATGCTATGGAGAGGGTAAATATACTCTAACACTTAGGGCGACAAATAAGATTGGATTCATTCTAAATATAACTAGGAGGTTCTTCCATGTAAATTTATTCTTGTAAATCCCCATGCAAGAAGGCATATTTGACAACTATCTGATGGGCATCCCATTTGTATGATGTTACAATGGCCCAAATCATGAAAATGGAATTCATTTTATATACAAGGGAAAATGTATAAGTATAGTCAATTCATTATACTTAGAAAAATCCTTGAGCAACTAATCGATCCTTGTGTATATCAGCACTTCCATTTACTACAGACTTAGTTCTATACACCTATTTACATCTAACAAGTTTTCTTCCTTTTGAAATAGGGACAATTTCCCAACTGTCATTGCCACTAAGGAACAATATTCCTCATTCACTATTGCATCCTAATCTAGATGACTAGAAGATTCTGCAAATGTTTAAAGATCGCGGGACTTTGAAACTTGATCCAAAAGAGAGAAGGCTTGTGAACTACGAATGTGTACAATGCTAATCAAAAGGATCATCAGAAAGATCACTAACCACTTCTAATGTTGTAGGGACCCACCTAGGTCAATGTTGGTGTGTTGTTGCAGGTTCATGTTTAATGAACTCAACTAGAGGAAAATGATAAGGCGGGATTGAGATTTCATTCTCACTGCCATCGACATCTCTAGAAGAAGAAACCATAATAGGGGCAATAGTATAAAATTTTGGGATAGAAAAGGGAAAAAGAGATGGCACATGCACCGAAGATGGTTCAATGTTGGAAAACATGTTATACAACTTTACAAGCACCTGTCATTGTTCTCATTTTTTGGGAAGTCGATTTTAGTAGCTTTTTTTACCTTCATTTTAAAAAGTGTATATACTGGTAGCACCATTTTTCATTTTGAGCCCTTTTTTTTGCGATTTTAAAACTTCTTGTTAAAAAGAAATTTAATTTTTATTTACAAGTGTGTTTTTCGACTTTTACAAAACAAATGCATTTAGTAGCTAGTTATAATGAAAAAATATGTACATTTACAAAAAAAATAAAATTTTAGAAGCTAGATAGAATGAAAAACATATATATTTTGAAAGTTTTTTCTTTGAACTTTTATCTTAAAGAAGTAATTTATATGGGCAAATTTGTAAAAAAAATAGAAAATAAAGACATTTTAAACCATTTTAATGTATTTTCAACTATTTTGGTTATGTAATTTAAGATTTTAAAGATTTAAAAAAATAAATAAATAAATAAAACAAATTTAAAAAAATAAAACTTAAAACAAAAATTAAAAAAATAAAACTTAAAACAAAATTAAAAAATAACCAAATTTTAATAAAATTTATAACAAAAATTTAAAAATCCAAATTTTAAAAAAAAATAAACATTTATAACAAAAATTTTTTAAAAAAAATTACAACAAATTAAAATTTAAAATTAACTTTTGAATTTAAAACAAAATTAAAAATTGAAATTACAAAATTAAAACAATTACAAACAAAAACAAAAACAAAATTAAAATAAAAAGTTTTAATTTAAAAAAACACAAAAAAAAAACTAAACCTACCCTAACCTACCCCACGTCTCCCCTCCCCCCCACGTCCCCCTTCCTCTGCCCCTATCCCCCCGCTCCTCCCTCCCCTCCCCCCACGTGGGGGCCGGGGGATAGGGGGAGGGGAGGGGCGGAGGGAGGGGGTGTGGGGGGGAGGGGAGGTAGGAGCAGGGGATAGGGGGGGAGGGGCGGTGGGAGGGGGGCGTGGGGGGGAGGGGTGGTAGGATCAAGGGGATAGGGGAAGGGGAGGGGGATGTGGAGGGGACGGGAGGAGGGGTACGGGTGAGGGACGGGTGGGTTAGGTATTTTTTTTTTTTGAAATTAAAACATTTTTTTCCTACCCCTTCCTTCCATACCCACCCCTCCCCCACCTCCCCTCACCCCCACCTCCCCCTCCATCTGCCCCTCCCCTCCCCCTATCCCCTCGCTCCTCCGTCCCCTCCCCCCAACGCCCCCTTCCCTCTGCCCCTCCCCTCCCCCTATCCCCCTGCTCCTCCCTCCCCTCCCCCACATGCCTCCCTAACTCTTCCCCTGCCCTCCCCTCCCCTCCCCTTATCCCCTCTCTCCTCCCTTCCCTCCCCCTCCCCCTCCCCGCCCCCCTCTCCCCCCTTCCCCTACCCCTCCCCGCGCCCCGCCATCTACCCACGCATCCACCCCTTGTTAGTTGCGCAATTATCAGAATTGCCCTGCCACGAAGGGGCGATGCGTGGGCGGAGAAAGGAGCAGATCAGCTCATTGGTCTACCCATGCGTCACTACTTCGCGGCGACATGAATCCAAGAATTGTGCAGCCAGCGTGGGGCAGCTGTGTGGGATGTTGGCAGGGCGCGGGGAGGGGGAGGGGAAGGAGGGAGAGGGGGTTGGGGAGGGGGAGGGGGAGGGGAGGCGCAGAGGGAGGAGGGCGTGTGGGCAAGGGGAGGCATGAGCAGGGGGATAGGGGGAGGTGGGGGGATGTGGAGGGGAGGGGAGTCGAGGGAGGTGGGGATAGGAGGAGAGGGAGGGGTGGGTTAGGTATTGATTTTTTATTTTTATTTTAAATTAAAACACTTATTTTTTGTTTTTTTTATAAAAAAATTTTAAATTGAAATTTTTTATATTTCAGGTGATCTCGGAGATTTTTTATATTGTTTAATGTTTTAAATTTTTTTTTTAAGTTTGGTTTTAAATGTTCTAATTTTGTATTTTTAGTCCTTTTTTTTTGTTAATTTTTTTTAAATAATTTTGTTTATTTTGAGCTATTTTTTCTTTTTTTAATTGATTTTTTGTTAATTTTTTTTATAAAATTTGTTCAATGTGTTTTTTTTTATTTTTTAAATGTTTTTATTTTGTTAAATTTGTATTTTTCGAAATTTGAATTTTATTTTTATTTTTTTACGTTTTGGGGGATTTTTTTTTTAATTTTGGTTTATAATTTGTTTTAAAGTTGTGAATTATTTTTAAAAATATTTTTAATTTGGTTTTTAGTTTTTTAATAACTTTTGCATTTTTTAATTTTCACTTTTTTTAATTTTTTATTTAATTCTAGTAGGTCCAATTTTCAATATGGGTGTCAATTTAGGGTTTTGATTGCAATGATACCACCAATGGCTCGTTTTGCGATTATTTTTTAGTGTTTTTATTCAAAAATTTGAAATTTTTATGGCTATAGTTCTCATTCTTTGTATTTTTCATTTTATAGGCCCAAATATCATAACTTGTGCCTTTGTGGTATAATATATGGTTTTATTATGAATAATACCATAAATTTGTTTATTTTATATAAAAAGAGAGGTGATATAATTTCTTGAATAATTTGTGTTTAACTCGGTTCTAGTTTTATATAGTGTTACTAAGAGAATTAATATATACAATTTTAAATTATTATACAATAATATAATAATGCCATTTTCTAAAAAAGTGTGCTACCGGTAGCATTAGTTTTCAATTCAGGGCTTGATCTTAAGGTTTTTGTAAACAACAATAATGATTGTTTTCGTCCATGTCTATATTTTTAACAAAAAAAAAAGTGGTGCTACCGATACCACCACTTTTTGATTCGGGGTTGCTTTTTTTGTGTTTTTAAAGCAAAAATGTGAGTTTTTATGGCTAGAGTTCTCGTTTTGAGTATAAAGTTCTCGTCAAGTTGCATAACATGTTGGAATTGATTGAGTACTAAGAGGGGGGTTGAATCAGTATTAGCGCAGTTATCAACAATTTTTACCTTCTTAAATAGATTATCCTTTACTTAATTCTTATCTTCAATTATGCATCAATAAATGAAACATTCATCCATAAATTCACCAAGACAAAGACCACAGAACACAGTAATTTTGAGGTGGAAACCCAATCGGGAGAAAAACATAGAAAGCTTCTTTATAATGAAAAAGAATACATTCAAGAAAGCACCAACTTCTGTTATTTACCAGCACCAACTGGAAGGAGGCACTGACCCCCTAGTTTTACAGGCCCGGACCTGAAGGAAGCACTGACTCGCTATGTTTCTCTAGAACCAACTGGAAGGAGGCTACAACCCCCTTTCTCCTTTCCCCATCCTATCGCCCAGATATCCAAAATGTGATTCGGACTTACTGAATGTCAAATCCGCGCACTTGTCTAATATTCTCAATATAACTCTGTTATGTGCTACCTTTGTATGCAGTCGATTCTCTGTCACTGAGCTGCATACATCACTTTACTTCTCCTTCTTCTCAATACACACTTTTGTTGATGTCTTACTTCATGTACTGTGTGCTCATTGATACTGTAGTCTGCGTTGAGCTAAACTCTATCGTTCTGTTACGGCGCTACTGCTTTCACCAATTGATATTGTGCCTTTACTTGATAGTTTGCTGCTCTAAGATATTGCACTAGTAACAAATGGAACTATGCACTTACTAATGGGTTTGTGTTATATAAGTGCCACGGACTTTTAGACAATCTGCGACATGTTGTGCATCAATAGATTTGTCCTTTCGATTTAACGCACTTGTCTCATATCATCTCCATCACGATGCGCTCGCTGGATACTGCTATTTCTATGTCGACATGCATCAAATGGACTTCTCAACTTCACACAGATTTACTTATGCATTAGCTAGACATATGCACATCATCTGAAATACTTCGGTTTTGTCTATGCGCTTTTGTCTTTGCAACATCTGTGACTATCAGCGTGTTGTCAATAATATTGTCATTCAAAACATCAAGCACTTGTGCATACTCAGTGTTTCTTCCTTTCGGTATGTGCGCATCCATCACAGATCTACATCATCATTATGCACACCATCAGTTATGCATTCTACTGCATGTGTGCTCTTGGATCCTCTCTAGATCATTATGCTCTTTTCTCGATGCCTTTGATGCCCCGAATATCAAACTGCAACAAACAATTGAAGCTCTTATGCTCTCGCCATCAAGCTTACTTCAAATCTACAAGTTGCATCTTTATTTATACAAGACCTACACGAATTGTATGTCCACAAGTTAGTTGTGGAAACCCTTCTTCCATACTTCACGGATTATGCATTTTCCACATGTCATCTTCCGCACTATTGATGTGTCATCCTTTGTGTGTCATGCGCCTTCATGGTCCAAAACTTAGTGGGAATTTACACCTTGGTGGTATACTCTTGCGCTTTTGATGTACCATCACTTTGAGGTATGTGTGCATCCTTGCTTTTCGACTTGGTATGTCTTCAACCTTTGTTGTACCACCCCTTGTGTGTAATGTGTCCTTTATGTGTTAATGCTTTGCGGAATCTGCACATACTCCAACTTCTAGTTGGTGGGACTTTGACTCGTGCCTTGTCATCACTTGTGGGACTAGAGCACCTGATGTTCCGTTGACTTTGGAATTTGTTCATAAACTAACTTCAATTATTGTACCCTTCTTGGAACTTGTGCGCCCTTTACAGTTGAAAGCATATTCATATTGTATTGTACTTGTACGCTTTCAGTACTGTCTGACCATAGTCTGTTAGCGCACTCCCAATCTTTGACTAAGTAATGCTTATGCATTCAACATGCTTGTACACTTGTATATTTGCTTAACCAACTCCTTGGCTTGTTTGTGCACAGTGCATTTGTCCTATCAATTCTTTGGCTTCTACCTTGAGTGAGTATGACTTTGTGGACTTGAATGCTGCGCTAGTACTTCTTTGAACTAAATCTATATGTTGTATCCATAGACACACACCTTCAGACTGGATGCAAATTCTAGATATAATTCTTCACAGTGGCATCCATGTCCTTCACCATTTTATGCAAATACTTCTTCACACTGTTGTAGGAATGTTGTATCCACTTTGACATCAATTGACATCAATGACTCAAACTAAATTAGTTGACATCCTCTT
The DNA here is from genome assembly GCA_027924585.1 of Larix kaempferi. Taxonomy (NCBI): domain Eukaryota; kingdom Viridiplantae; phylum Streptophyta; class Pinopsida; order Pinales; family Pinaceae; genus Larix; species Larix kaempferi. Next base: position 30,338,150 of record BSBM01000370.1, on the reverse strand, counting down.
TGACATTAGTTGACATCAATGACAACCAAATTTCAACAATCTCCCCCTTTGGCATTGATGTCAACACCTTATGAAGTTGTGTATGATCTTCTTTGAAGTGTATGCTTCATTTGTACTTTGTCGCAGTGCTCCCCCTGTGTATGTGCACCCCCTGACTTCTTTGGGTTTCTGGCTACTACGTTTTCTTGTCAGTACTTCTACACGAACCATATTGATATTGCTTTATGTTGCTTCTATGTATACCATATGTTCTTCATGCCATGTATCAAGTGATCTACTTCACACTCTTTCACATATGTTATAGATTTATGCAGTATCTCTATGTTGTTCCTCTGATGGATATTTTGTTGCATTCATTACTTGTGCAACCAACTTCATGTATTATACTTCAGTGTTGTCATTCATGTAACTCTCCTTGCTTCAGCTATTTCTACTTGCTTCAGCTTCATCCCTAACAGCTTCATGTATTTCTGCTTGCTTCAGCTTCGTGTTTGACAGCTTCATGTATTTCTACCTCTTTGACATCAATGGAAAAGAGGTGCCATTACTTGTGCAATGTAGATTATTTTGTTACTTGGTTTTGCATTGGCCTCAACCTCATCTATCTTTAGGGATGAATCCCACTATCTTCATGCTTCATTTCTCTGTTGTAATTCTACACTAATTTCCTTTCATAATTATATTTGATTGCTTTCTTGAAACATACATTGCATTATTCCTTCATCTTGATTTCATGTTCCTGCCACAACACTTCAATAAGCTTTGTGTAGTGATCCATACATACTTCCCCTATCATGCCAACTGCGTAGTGTCGAAGTCAATCTTCTATTGGCTTTGCATTACACTTCATGCGCCTGACTGCTTCATCTGTAACATTTAATGTTGTTGTATCCCTTGCAATGACAACCAACAATATGGCATGTTTTTTATTCATCGACCAATTCGGCATGACACTCAATTCATGTGGCAACAAATACATGTCGCTTCCATACTCGAACCTTTTGAGAAAAATTATCCATCATAGGATGCAATGAATTATTTTTTTCCCTTTTGTACTGTTTCTAAAAATTCATTAACTCCAACATTTAGTTTTGGCGACTCCACCACCTTCATCGACTTGTGAGACATTGAATGTATATCTCATCAAATTAATTTCATGTGTGCGAATGTCTTCCTTTCAACTCTATAAGATTTCTGCAAACAATGCCTGGTTCACTGCCTCTTTCACTCTTGCTCTTTCATGTCGCATTGATGTCTGATCCTTCTTCTAATATCTCTTCTTCCTTCCAATGGATTCCCTTTAGAGAATGAACACATCCCTTGAGAATGTGTTCCTTGTTTTTCAGTCTCAGCAATCTGAGTTTTCACTCTTCAAATTCGATATGGACTCCTGGCAACGACAAATAGAGGAAAATCAATTTCTTCATCAATACTCTCAGTCACAGGTGAATTACAGAAATTCTGAGCAAATGTTTATCTTGACCCATCAAGTGGATAATATAGAACGTCAAAAACAAAAAATCCTAAATGAGTTGTCTCGTTTAGCATCTTGAACCATCGTCATCGTCTACAACTCTGCAGCTTATTCCTTTTCACCCATCTTTAGAGTGTACTGCACTAGCATCCCCTTGAATTCATTAATATGCATCTTGTTGAATTTAGGGGTTTCACACAGTCCTTAGGGGACTATCCAAAGATGCAATAATTGCTTGCTGCATTACATGTTCTTGGATTGCTTGTATCTTCAGTAAACTTCTACGGATATTTCCTTACCCAAGTCGTGTTTTGCACACTTCCGTTTTAATTCAGCACCGGATATTTTTCACTACAGTCCTTTTGAATGCGATTACCTTTGCGCAATAATTCTACATCTAGATAATTCACCGCTCTTCGACAGTACATAGCCTTATGTCCAAAACTATCACATGCAAAGCCTTATGTCCAAAACTGTCACATGCAAAGCATCTCACAGTTTGACAATATTTTGCAATATGACCAAAGCGATTGCATCTTGCGCACCTCACCCTATTGATCCTTCTTTGGTTAAGACATTGATCGCATACCTTTTTTGGTGTCTTTACATAACCAAGACCTGTTTTGTCTTATGGTGGTCTCTGATCCTTCAGAATATTGTTCATCATTGACGTGTTGTCTTTTAACTTGTTCTGCACTTCATCTTCAGATTATGTCTTGTCACTTTCTAATTGTGTGCAGATAGGATTGTTGCTTGCAATATGTACTTGTTTCTTTCCCTTTATCTCAATCAGCTTGTCTTCTAAGCAAGATATCTCTCTGTCCTTTTCCTCAAGTTGACTCATCAACATCCTTATTTTCTACGCCAATTCTTCCAGAGAATCTTTCATTGCAGATCTCTCTTTCTCAAGTAATTCCATCTTGTATTGTGTGCAACTCAGTTGAATTTCATAGTTGCTCACATTTTCACGAATTTCTGCGACAACGGATTCCTAACATGGTATGTCCTGTTCTTCAGACTTTGACAGTTGTCCCTTAAAGAGTTTATTCTTCTTCTTTGAATTCTTCAAGTCATCCAAAGAGATAATCAATTTACCTTCCCATTCAATATATGCAGTATCTTCATCATCATCAGATTGACTGTCAATATTGACCTCTGCTACAGGATTTGGAATTGTAGCTAGATTACGAGGTGTTTTAAATGATCCACTGAAGAAGTATTTGTATAGTGACCCCGGCTTGCTTTATACAACTAGTGTGTTCTTCGAACTATTCTTCTTCCTTTCATCTTTCATTTCTTCTACTACATGAGCCATGAAGAGTACTTATTTAGGTTCTTCATTGCAGTCACTTCCTTCGGACGCATTGCTTCCTTCCTCAATGTACAGACTCTTCCTCTGTTTTGGAATCCTTCTTTTAATTTCAGGTCTGTGTTGTGAGCGCACAGGTTTTCGATCATACGACCTAGATTCCTCATCACTGTCGCTATTTCTATTTTCCTTGAAGGGACACTTTGAGGCATAGTGTCCTACTCCTCCACATCTGAATCATTTGAAGGGTAACTTGTTTTTGTACTTACCTAGTCCTCTTTTCAACTTCTTGAGAAATTTTTATTCTTCAACCTATGATTCATCGCAGTAGTCTTTGTCATGGTCATGATTATCCTTTCATGTGGCTTTAAACGTGACTTCCTTTCTAAGGGTAGGATCCTTCTCAGTTCTCATCTCATATGCAGTGAGAATCCCCTAAAGATCACCCTTCGTCAGGTCTTCAATATTAGATCGATCTTCTAAAACATAAACTTTCGCATTGAATCTTTGAGGAAAAGTCCTCAATATCTTCTGTACCACTGATTATTCTCCTATTGTGAGCCCAAGACTCTTGATAGAATTAACTATCTCATCTACTCTTAAGAAGTAAAATGTAATATTCTCTTCATCTTTCATCCTTAGTGATTCAAATTATGATCAAGTGGATATCGGTGGCCACCCACCTTTCCAACTGGCTCAAAACAGTTTTTTGAGAATTTTAGTATTGTACTATTTTTAGCAGTTTTTCAGGTCCTGAACTTCCGGGGCCATTTTGAGGCCCTAAACGACATTTTTTGGCAATTTGGGGGGCCAAATGGTTCTCTTTCGAACATATTTGGCCTAATTTAAAAGTTGTAAATCTTGGATAGACCTTTCCAATGGGCTACCGAGCGCCCCAAACGGAGATCGTATGCAAAAGTTACGACCCCAGGAAGTTGATGTACTAACTTACCCAAACGAGGCCCACATGACTTTTGGTGCTTCACCTCCTAGGGTTAGGTTTTTGGATGTCTAGGGTTTTTGACATTCCTGTTTATTGTAAAAGGCCTTGAGAGCCTCATTGTAACCATCTTCTTGCGAAATGAGCGCAGCCGTCACATCTCTTCTCAGAGATAAGCCGCCGCCATTCCAGCAAGCTTGTTTTCCGCTGCATTTTACAATTTTAGCTTATTCCCTTATTGAATAGAAAACCAGTTTTATTGTATCTCTGTTATTTTGTGTTAAGCATATGATAATAATCTGTATTCATTTCGTTCTACTCATAAAATCCGGATCAGTGGTATCAGAGCGGTCTGCTCCTTGTCATCTTAATGCATGTCCCCAATGAGGTCAGGGTACAAAGAATTGGGTCTCGAGCTTGTTTCTCTTGAGGACAAAAGCTCTCGCATGCCCAAGCGACCTATCATGGCAGGAGAAAAGAAAGATGACGGGATAGGAGATCCTATCAAAATGTTGCTTGAGGAAGCCCTCATGCAGAAGAGGAACGAGATGATGGATAGTTTCGCGCAAATCCTTTGACGACTACCAACAAGCGACACATCTTCCTTGAGTGGAGGCGCCGCCCCCTTCAAGGTACAAATCAACTTCGATATTCCTATATTTGAAGGACAGATAGACGCAGATGATGTAGATAAGTGGTTGAATCTACTAGAAGGGTATTTTTCTTTCCATAACTTTTCGAATAGAGAAAATATTACTTTTGCGCTCCTCAAAGCCATTCCCCATGTCAAAGATTGGTGGGAAACATTCTGCGAGCAAAAGGACATAAAAGAAGCCTCATTATTTTCGGTCATGGCCACCTGGGAGTCCTTCAGGTATGTTATTAAGGAACAATACTACCCTGTTGGAATTTATGATGACTTGTATACCAAATGGACCACACTGCGACAAGAAAGAGACCAAGCAGTGCCAGAGTTCACAAATATCTTCCATACCTTGCGCACCAAGCTGGGTATCAAAGATTCAAAGCGACATCTGGTGCTCAAGTATTGCAGTGGTCTGCATAGATACATCCAGACCAAAATGGAATTTCTGGACATCTCTTCCTTGGGCGCGGCCTACCGATATGCCGTCAAAATTGAGCAGAAGCTCAAACAAAAGACACGGCAATTCGGGCCTGGGAACCCCTCACAACAAAAGACAGGAAAGGGCAGCCCCAACCCACAGAATAAAGGACAAAGCAAATATGGACAGTATCAGGACAACCAGTCCAAGCCGCAAGCAAAGAAGGACACCGGAAAGACAAAGAAAGATACCGGGAAGTGGTGCGACTTCCATAAGAGCCCTTGGAATAACACTGTTGATTGCCGCTCAAAGCAGTCATTGGTGGCCGAAGTGAAAGCATCTAAATCAGATGTGGGTTCTGACTCTGAATCCAAACCAGAAAGGGGAAGATGGATCATTGACGTGGAACCCAGTGCCACCATTGCTACCACCAAGCTCCAGCCTGATGAACCAGACAAGCCAGAAGAAGGAGAACGCCTCTTCCATTCACAGATGTGGGTAAAAGGAACCCCGTTGCACTTCATCGTTGATAGCGGTAACCAGAAGAAACTCATCTCAGCAAAGGTCGTCAAGCGCCTGGCCCTGCCGACAACACCGCACCCACAACCCTACACCATCGGATGGCTCCACAAAGGAAGCAATCTTCGCGTCAACCAACAGTGCTGATTGTCATACGACATCAAGCCCTTCGAGGATGAGGTATTGTGTGATGTTGCTCCTCTCGAAGTTTCAGATGTTCTTTTGGGCCAACCTTATTTATGGAAACATCATGTTGTATATGATTCTAGGCCTCGTAGTGTTATTATTTCTTTGAACGGGAAATTGTACAGGATACCCGAGGCAGTCCCTCCTAGTGCTATTTACTAGATATCTGCCAAGCAATGCAGGAAGGTCATCTCTCAGACCGGTAAATTTGTCTTCTTCGTGATTCGCTCTCAGAGTGAGAGAAAGATCGCAGCCACATCCAGGGCCTCCACGACCGATCTCTCCACACAACAGAAGCAAGTGGATAAGGTGGTGGAAGGATACTCAAATATCTTCTCCTCTCCTACCGGGGTACCTCTGCACTGCCAGGTCAAGCATCCCATCGATCTGACCCCAGACGTACCGCTACCCAATGGGCCAGTCTATCGCCGCTCTCTGTTGTAAAACGAGGAGATCAAGAGGCAGATCCAAGAATTTCTCCACAAGGGGCACATCCTTCCCAGCTCATCACCTTGTGGGATCCCAATCGTGCTGGTGCAGAAGAAAGATGGGACCTGGTTACTCTGCATTGATTACCGGGCCCTGAATAAAATCATAGTCCGCAACGGGTACCTGATTCCCCGAATCGACGACCTCCTTGATCAACTCATGGGGGGAAAATAATTTACTAAGATTGATCTGAAGTCTGGATACCACCAAGTCCTAATAGAACAGACTGATGTATGGAAGACTGCCTTCAAGTCAAAAGAAGGTCTTTTTGAATGGCTGGTCATGCCTTTTGGTTTGACAAATGCTCCAGCAACTTTTATGAGGATGATGGATGATATCCTACGACCTTTCACCAATAATTTTGTAGTGGTGTATCTGGATGACATCCTCATCTACAACAAGACTTGGGAGGAACACTTGCAGCATATTCAGCAGGTTCTACACACCCTGCGGAAGCACAAACTATATGCAAACTTGGAAAAATGCTCCTTCGGCATGGACAGGGTCCATTACTTAGGCTACATCGTTGATCGACATGGTGTGCATGTGGATCCAGCCAAGATCCAGGTCATCCGTGACTGGCTAGCCCCAACCACACTCACTGAACTTCGAAGCTTCTTGGGCCTCGCCAATTTCTATCGTCGGTTCGTGCTGGGATTCTCTCATATCGCATGGGCCCTCAGCCAAGTGACCAGGGGTGGTGGTAAGGAAAAATTTGTGTGGGGCCTGTCCCAACAACAAGCCTTCGATGACTTGAAGAAGCGTTTGTGCTCATCGCCAGTACTCTCATTACCAGACCTGCAACATCCCTTTGAGATCAAGACAAATGCTTCATATTATGCTGTGGGCATCGTTCTCACTCAACACGGCCACCCCGTGGCATATCATAGTGAGACACTATCAGATGCTATCTGTAAGTACCCTACCTACGACAAAGAAATGTACTCTATTGTACAAGCCTGCCGCCAGTGAAGACATTACATTCTTGGGAAGGAGACAGTCATCCACACTGATCACAAGCCACTACAGTTCATGCAGACCCAAGGAAATTTGCAGAATGACTGCCATCAGAAGTGGTCAACATATTTATAGCAGTTCCACCTCAACATCAAATATAAAACAGGGAGTACCAATCGAGTTGCTTACTGCCTCAGTCGACCTCCAGTCGTGGCACTCACCATGGTGCTAGACTCTTGCGGCCACGAGACCTCCGAATGGCCCCACCTCTATGAGATAGACCCTGACTTCTCCACCACCTATCAAATGTTGGGCACCAACTCAGTGGTTTCTAATTTCCATCTTCAGGACGGGTTGTTGTGTTGTCTGGGCCATCTCTGTGTTCCATCAAGCGAGCGCGCGAAGCTCACTACAGTCGGGTGGCAGGACACTTTGGCATCGAAAAGACAGTGGCAGTGTTGCAGAAACATTTCTACTGGCTGAAACTTCGACAAGATGTTGGCAAGTATATCAGGTCCCGCACCGCTTGCGCTATTGCCAAACCGACCACTAAGAAACAGGGCCTATACACCCCTATGCCTACTCCTGACAGGCCGTGGGAATCCATCTAAATGGACTACATTTCGGACCTCCCATCCACCAAGAGGGGAAACGACTGTGTTTTTGTGGTTGTTGATCGCTTTTCCAAGATGGCGATTCTAGCCGCTTGCAAGAAGAACATCACAGTAGAAGCCACTGCCAAGCTCTTCTTTGAGCGAGTATGGGTACATTTTGGGATCCCACATACCATTATCTCATACCGTGACAGTCGGTTCCTCAACTCATTCTGGTCAAGCCTCTGGTCACTGCTGGATACCAAGCTCACCAAATCCACTTCCTTCCACCCCCAGACTGATGGCCAAACCGAGGTCGTCAACCGGATGGTCGTACATATCCTGCGCATGTACAATTCAATACACCCCTGCACATGGGATGAGATTCTTCCCCATGTCCAACATAGCTACAACCGAGCCTTGCATAGCTCAACTGGCCACAGCCCCTTTCAGGTGGGGTTGGGATTCCAACCATTGGGCCCCATGGATGTTGCACTTCCCCTTGCGACTACCTCGGCCGACTCGTCCCCAGAAGCTGACAAAGCCGCCCAGCTCATTGAACGGATCCAGCATATCCGCCAACAGGTTCAGGATATTCTACAGAAGTCTAATGCCAAGTACAAGCAGCGCCATGATCAACATCGGGTGCCACTTAAGTTTCAAGTGGGCGACAAAGTTTGGTTGCATTTGCAGAAAGAATGCCTTATAGGGCCCCATCGAAAGCTTTTCCCACTCTGTTATGGTTCGTACACCATCACAAAGGAAATGGGTGACAATTCTTTTGAGCTCAACATTCCCCCCTTCCTTGGTTTGCATCCAGTCTTCAATGTGGCTCTCCTTCAGCCATATTTCCCACCATTATTAGACACCTCAGAGATAGCAGAGAAGTTGACACCAACAGAGCTCGACCCTGACTACCTACAACAAGCATCCAGTGATCATATTGCAGACACACAGATCAAGGGCACTCGACATCAAAGGATCCAGCTTTATCGAGTTGTCAAAGCAGGGCAGCTCCTGCACCAAGGCAAGTGGCTCACCCGGGGCCAAATTCAGCAGAAATTTCCTCATCTGATGGGGGAACTCAACGCAATGGAGACCATTGCTTCCTAAGGAGGGATAATTGATCCAGGTGGATATCGGTGGCCACCCACCTTTCCAACTGGCTCAAAATAGTTTTCTGGCAATTTTGGTATTGTACTATTTTTAGCAATTTTTCGGGTCCTGAACTTCCTGGGCCATTTTGAGGCCCTAAACGACATTTTTTGGCAATTTGGGGGGGCAAATGGTTTCCTTTGGCATGCATTTGGCCTCATTAAAAAGTTTTAAATCTCGCATAGACCTTTCCAACAGGCTATCGAGCGCCCCAAACGGAGATCGTATGCAAAAGTTACGACCTCGGGAAGTTGATTTACTAACTTACCCAAACGAGGCCCACATGACTTTTGGTGCTTCATCTCCTAGGGTTAGGTTTTTGGATGTCTAGGGTTTTTGACATTCCTGTTTATTTTAAAAGGCCTTTAGAGCCTCATTGTAACCATCTTCTTGCGAAATGAGCGCAGTCGTCACATCTCTTCTCAGAGATAAGCCGCCACCATTCCAGCAAGCTTGTTTTCCGCTGCATTTTACAATTTTAGCTTATTCCCTTATTGAATAGAAAACCAGTTTTACTGTATCTCTGTTATTTTTTGTTAAGCATCTGATAATAATCTGTATTCATTTCATTCTACTCATAAAATCTAGATCAAATTACCCATAGTAGTTTTGCAACTTTTCTTTCTTTACCTTATCGTCACCTTCATAGATACCTCTGAGTTTGTCCCAAACTTCCTTGGCTGATGCACAGTGCATAACCTTGAGGAATTCATCACCTGGAAAGCCACATAGCAGATCATTTATGTATTTTACATTGCTTTCATAGATTCTCCTTTGCGTTGGATTATCTGGCACAATTGTTGGTACATCATAACCATCGAGAATAGGTTTCCAAACATCTGCTCCCAATGATTGTAGATAAACTTCCATACAAACTTTCCAGAAAATATAATTGGTGACGTCAAACCTTGGTGCTCTGTTGGTGGAAAGGAATTCCTACTTATCCATTTCTACACAATTATCTATCTTCCATATGTTATTTTTTTACTGAAGACACCCTCTCTTATACCAATTGTTGGAATCGATTTAATACTGAGAGGAGGGTGAATCAATATTAGCGTAGTTATCATAAATTTTTACCTTCTTAAACATATTAGCCTTTACTTAATTCTTATATTCATTTATGCATCAATAAATAAAACATTCATCCATAAATTCACCAAGACAAAGAACATAGAACACAAGAATTTTGACGTAGAAACCCAATCGGGAGAAAATCATGGAATGCTTCTTTATAATGAGAAATAATACATTCAAGGAAGCACCAGCTTCCTGTATTTACCAACACCAATTGTAAGGAGGTACCGACCCCCTGGTTTTACAGGCTCCGACCTTAAGGAAGCACCCACTCCCTCTGTTTCTCCAGCACCAACTAGAAGGAGGCTACAACCCCCTTTCTCCTTGCCCCATCCTGTCGCCCATATATCCAAAATGTGATTCTGACTTACTTAACTTCAACTCTACGCACTCGTCTGTTATTCTGAAGATAATTTTGTTGTGCGCTACCATTGTATGCAGTCGATTCTCTGTCACTGAGCTACATACATCACTTGACTTCTCATTCTTCTCAATTTACACTTCTGTTGATGTCTTACTTCATGTACTTTGTGCTTACTGATACTGAATTATACGCTTAGGTAAGTTCTGTCATTCTATTACGGCACTACTACTTTCACAAATTGATATTGTGCCTTTACTTGATAGTTTGTTTCGCTTAGATATTGCACTAGTAACAAATGGAACTGTGCACTTATTGATGTGTTCTTTCTGTATAAGTGCCACAATATTTTAGACAATCTGCGAAATGTCGTGCATCAATAGATTCATACTTTTGGTTTAACACACTTGTCTCATATCATCTGCATCATGATGCGCTTGCTGGATCCTGCTACTGCTCTATTGTCACGCATCAGATGGACTTCTCAACTTCACACACTTTTACTTCTGCATCAGCTAGACATCTACACATCATCTTAAATAATTCGTTTCTATCTCTATGCTTCTGTCTTTACAACATCCATGACTATCGGCATGATGTCAGTAATATTGTACTTTAAAACACCAAGCACTTGCGCATGCTTAGTGTTTCTTCCTTTCAGTACTTGTGCATCTGTCACAGATCTACAACATCATTATGCACACCATCAGTTATGCATTGTGTTGCATGTGTGCTCTCAACTCCTTGCTAGATCATTATGTTCAGTCCTCGAGCCCTTTGATGCCCCGAATATCAAACTACAACAAGCACTTGAAGCTATTATGCTCTCGCCATCGAGCTTACTTCAAATCTCCAACTTGCATCTTTATTTATACAAGTCCTGCACGGATTGTATGTCCACAAGTTGGTTGTGGCAACCATTCTTCCATACTTCATGGATTGTGCATTTTCCACATGTCATCTTCTGCACTATTGATGTGTCATTCTTTGTGTTTCTTGTGCCTTCATGGTACACAACTTAGTGGGACTTTACACCTTGGTGGTGTACTTTTTTGCTCTTAATGTACCATCACTTTGAGGTATGTGTGCATCCTTGCTTTTCAACTTGGTATGTCTTCAACCTTTGTTGTACCATCCCTTGTGGGTAATGTGCACTTGTTGTGTTGATGCTTTGTGGAATCTGTGCATACTCCAACTTCTACTTGGTAGGACTTTGAATTGTGCCTTGTCATCACTTGTGGTACTTGAGCACCTAATGTTATATTGGCTGTGGAATTTTTTTCATAAACTAACTTCAACCGATGTACCCTTCTTGGAACTTGTGTTCCCTTTACAACTGAAAGCATCCTCAGATTGGCTTGGACTTGCGCTCTTTCGGGACTGTCTAACCATAGGTTGTTAGCGCACTCCCAATACTTGACTAAAAAATGCTTATGCATTCAACATGATTGTACGCTTGTATCTTTGATTAACCAACCCCTTGTCTTGCTTGTGCACAGTGCATTTGTCCTACCAATTCTTTGGCTTCTACCTTGAGTGAGTATGACTTGGTGGACTTGACTGCTTCCCTGGTACTTCTTTGAACTAAATCTGTATGTTGTATCCATATACACACACCTTCATACTAGATGCAACTTCTAGATATACTTCTTCACACTAGCATCCATGTCCTTCACCATTTTGCACAAATGCTTCTTCAAACTGGTTTCCATATACTTCTTCACACTAATGTAGGAATGTTGTATCCACTTTGACATCAATGACTCAAACTGAATTAGTTGACATCCTCTTTGACATTAGTTGACATCAATGACAACCAAAGTTCAACATTCACAATATTAAGATAGCATAAATATTGAATTAGGAATGCAAGCATATATACCTTGGCCAAACTTGACATCTCGGCCTAACAATATTTTTTTTCAAGTAGGTTGAAGAATTCTACAACCTTTTATATCTTCAGAGTATGCAACAACTATGCACTTCTCACTCTTTATAGGTTGCGATGATTTATTTTTCTCATTAGGAATGTGAGCCTAGGATTCACTACTAAACATGTGAAAATAACTTATATATTGTTTAATGTTACCCCATGATTCTTCCAATGTTTTTAAAGCCTTCTTGGAGTGCAATTGATTATGTAACTTACACAATTTACAACTTCCACCCAAATACGATGACTTAATTCTTTATATTAAATCACGCAAATTTCCATTTATTTCAATGTGTGATTCTTTCTCTTAGCAACATCATTTTGTTGTGGTGTGTATAGAACAATGTGTTACATCTAAATGCCATGTGTAGTGTAGTAAGTTGTAAATTTTTTATTAACATATCCACACCATTATCAGTTCTTAAATTATAAAGGCGACGAATAGATTGATTTTTGGCAAAGGCCTTGTTGAGGAAATAAATCCAAGTGTGTCTAGAGAAATCATCAATGAAGGTTAAGAAGTACTTGAACCCGGAGAAAGAAGAAAAATGAATCAGACCACATAAATGACTACGAACAAGTTGCAAGGGGGTAGATGTGCATTAAGATGCATGCTTGACAAAAATGTCCCAATGATGTTTGCTAAGAAAATAGTCATAAAAACACCATCTCTACAAGAAATAAGAGGAAGTCCTATCACCATATCCTATTTACATAGCTACTACTAAGTGATACTTTATATGACCAAACAACTCATGTTAAAGTCCACTTATCTCATCATTATAAGTAATAAAAAATTAGTGAAGAGATGATGACCCAATCTTGCCAAATTTGTACTACTTGTTAATATCAATCAGAATTCCAATTGTTGTGATATGCTTGGGATCCTATAAATCCTTGATTACAACTTGGTGAGGATAAAATTCTAGGATTTTGCCTTCACCAAAATGAGGGATTTGATATTTTAATATAAAGTTACAAGAAATCCTTGGAACACATAATCCATCATTAAAATGGTCATCATCTATCAAAATTGCTTTATACCTTAGGACACTCAAATGTCTATCATCACCAAAAAATATTCCTTTGGTGTGACATTATTAAGAGAACAAAATATGGCTTTATCCTTAGTTGTATGATAAGATGCTCCAAAATCAATAAGTTGCTTGTTGTAAGAAAAAGTAGATATTGCATTGAAAGAGAAACCAAAGGTAGAAAGAGCATGTCCATTGTCCATGTGAAGAAGATTTTGAAGAATAAGGAAGAAAGATCTAGTTGATGTTGTTCTTCTTCATTGTTGTTTCTAAGCTGTCCATGTTCTTGAAACATCTGGATTATGTATGACCATATAGCCCAAACAAATTACATTGTCTATGTATTCTTGTCTTTTGGCTTGGCTGCTTTATCACCCTTGCGAGTAGGAGTTGGTTGAGAAGGTTTGGACCCTTGATTTGTTTGTTGTTGCAAGGATGTTGCATCTTCATATCTTCATATGCTTGGAGCCTTAATTCTATTGAGCGACTAAAGCTTTGTTAAATATACTTGCAATGTTGATCAATGCAAGATGTAAGAGCTTATCTTTCTCTCTAGTTAAAGAATCTGAAATTGCTACAAAAGAAGGCATTTTGTAATTAGTTTTAACTAAAGACATACTGCTTTTGAGCTCCCCTTTATTTTGAATTGAAACCTTTTCATATTCTCCTTATGTCCTTTAACCCATTGCGTAAGTACTTCTACTTTTTTCATGAGAGGCCTTGCCTTTCTCATCGACTTTTGTTGGCTACATATTTATTGGCCAGTCTTAAATTATCCACTTAAACCTAAAAATTATCACGGTCCTAAAGAGATCTTATGTTAGAGATATTTAGTCATGTTAAATTCCTTTGAGCAAGCATGATTTGTGTAATTATGACTTAGAGCTTTATTGTGCTCACAGATTCCTACATAAATTAAGTAAATGACTTGGATGGAGGAAGAAGAAGCGTAAAGCCATTGCTAAAAGTAGGATGGTAGAGAATTTGGTATTTAAGTTTTACCCTTGTTTGCCTTTCTCTTTTCATTGTATAAATAACCTTGGTAAGTTATGCCTGTTATGAAACTTCATTAACTCAGGAAAGCATATGGATTATTTGACCTATCATTACCAAATTTACTTTAATTACCATAAAATCACCAACACGATGAGGCTATTTGATACTTAACTAATTATATTGTGTGAAGGAGAGTGTACACCTCAACATAGTTAATGAAGGAAACACCTAACAACCTTATGTAAAAGAGGCAATAACCACCATCGAAGGTGGTGGCAAGCCCCGACCTTGCCTCCCCAATTTTCCTCTTGCCAAACATCATGTTTATAAAAGTGAATGTAGTGAAATATATAAAATGAATTTTTAAATATTATAAATACAGATAAAGAAATTATTCGTAGTGCATAATGTTTTATTTTTTATAATAATTGTTTTATAGATATTTAGATAAAATAGAGATTAATTACATAATTTACATGTGATGTATTTGTATTATAAATATTTAAATAATAATTTAAAATAAAAATGAATTTGTATTCATTATTTATAGTATTTATTATGATTATGATTTATTATAATTTTATTTAGATAAAATAGAGATTAAGTACATCATTTACATTTGATGTAATGGTATTATGAATATTTAAAATTAAAATGAATTTGTATTCATTACTTATATTATTTTTATTATGATGATGTATTATAATTTTATTAATTTGTGTTAAATATTAGTTATATATATATATATATATATATATATATAATTTAATTTATTTCAATTTTATGGGTTAGTTCAAGTGATTAAGAGTTATGGATTGTAAATAAAAGGTTTTAAGATCAAATTTTCGGGTGGCTATGTATTGATATATATAAAGGTTTCACTTGATATCCACATCGAGTTAGGCTCAGTAATAAGAACCGGCAGGATGAAGCCTCTTCAAGTAGCCCCGCAACTCCTCTCTGAGATTGTGAACCACATTGAAAAAAATATAATCTAATCCATTTTATTTAATTTAAAATATTTTTAAAAATAAAATAAAATAAATAATTTAATTTATATGATGCAATATTAAGGTTTAGGAATTATTAAATTTGATTATTAAAATTTAAAGAATTCAATTATTAAAATTTAAAAGAAAAAAGAAAAAAATATAAAATAAAGAAAATATTTTGAAAATGAAATAAGAATTGAAAAGAGATGATAGAAAAATATATACAAAGATATAAAATTAAGTTGTACCTGACCCATTATAAGAAAATATGGTAATAGTGACCTCACAACATTTAAACATTTAAGATTAAGAAAACATGAAAATTATAATTATATATATATATATATATATATATATATATATTTGAATAATTTAGATAATAAAAATATTGAAACAAATCATTTTTAAAAACAATCAACATATTATTTTGTTTTATTTAAAATTTCAAAATATGAAAATCATATATATAATTGAGCATATAGAATTGTGCTCAAATGTGCTTGTTTTTATAATTCAATGTGATAAGATATGGTTACAAAATATTTATTTATATATATATATATATATATATTTAATATAAAAAGAGAAATACCAATTTTATACATAAATAAAAATATTATAAATATAATATTTATTTAAAATTATTTTTTTAATACAAAGATAAATATTTGAACAATAATCAAAGTTATATTGTTAATTTTCATTAGCTCACTTGGTTAAGGTGTGGGTCTTGTCAACAAGGTAACTCAAGTTCAATTCTTCTTAGGGGTGACTTAGTTGGGAAGCGACACCCAAAAACTCAATCAAGTTGAGGTTGGTGCGGTCCAGGCCAAGTATGGTCCCCTGGTGATTTTGATGACTTAAATGCCCCTGGATCATAGTTTCTTAAACCATAGATCACTCCTACAAGTCAAAAAATTCGAGTAAAAAAAAATAAATGATCAAAATTATACTTTTACCTATAACATAATTTTAAATAAAATTACAACTAATTTAAATTCATCTTAAATAATTAAAAATATTATTTTCAAAATATTTTATCATTTTCAATACCTCATAATTTTGGAGTTAACATAAATTTAATTTAATAAGAAATAATAGAAAACTTGAAAAAGACATGTAACCAATAGAACTCTTTGTAACCATTCAAATTATATAAAAAATAATAATAATAAAAATAACTAGAGAAAGACAAATAACCAATTTAACCCTTTATATCCATTCAAACCACAGACACAACTAACCAATTTAGCACTTTATATCCATTCAAAACCACAAACACCACTATGGTAGTAAGTATTGGTTAATGATTAAAGATGATGGCAAGGCAATGAAGAGGACATGAGAGGGAGGATAGTTGAGACATGAGAACATGTCTTATCAACAACACCATTCCCTTGCACATACCATGACACATTAATTTCAAAATGGACAATGAACACTACCCATGTGTATTCTCGAGAATATCACTTTTTTTCCCATGTGAGGGGGAGGACCATATTGAGTTACAAGGAAGATACCCCACATCTTTATTAGAAAAACCAAACAAGTAGACAAAAACAAAATGAGTTTTAAGTTGGATTTTCACTTTCAAAGGAAACTAGTTGGTTGTGTCAGTTACTATATGTTTGCAATTGACAATGACATGTGACCATCACTTAGAAATATATATTTTAATCTAAAATAGTTTTAATTTTATTTATTTGATGCTTAGAATAAATAATTAAAATTTGGTGTGGTTGCAGGTTTTTTTTATAGATATTTGAAAATTTTAATTACATTTGTATATCTACACAACTTTTAATGATGTGAAAAAACAGTTTTCATATCATTTTGATCCATAGCATAGCTTATAGTTGACACTCAATTTTATGTTTATTACCTAAAATTTCACTGAAAAATAAGCAAATATGAATCATTTTACCATTAACACATATTCACAGGAATGCCAACTCATCCATTGAAAGCAATATGTACATGAAAGAGAATAGTTATGTACTCATGTCGTGGACCACCATGCAATGACATGGACGTCTTTCTCAGCCTCGAATAGGTGGATTAGTTGGCCACATGCTACGGCTGCTTTCCTCAGTGATCCCCTACACCTCACAGAAGACACGTAGATAATAATTTATCATTGGCCAGAAAGGTGGTGATCACATTAAGGATGACTTTAGTTCGAGTGTGCCCAACATCAAGGACCAGATTTTAATGTATGTATAGGGGAAATGTAGTCTATGGGATCTTTCCAAGTGACCAAGGCACATTGTGAGAAAACTGCCTCAAATTTCACTTATTGTCTGTGTACTTATATTGCAAATGAACAATAAAAGAGACAAATATATGGAAAATAACTAATGCTATTATGTATGTTTGCACATGGGAGTGGATAAAGGTCATTCTAATAGAGATGTGGGGATTTTAGTGATAGGATTTTGGAACTAGTTGTTACATGTGTGTTTGATACTGATGACGTGGAATTTGATATGCAAAGTAGTACATATGCATTTTACAAGAGATGTTAGTGTTCTTATCTGCAATGCATTTGAAACAATGCCACTTATACACATAGGATATATGACAAACAAATATGTACATGTCTCAATTTCATACAACTCACAGCTATCTCCTAACTTGCATGAGGCCACCAACTTTGCATTTATAATTTGTCTAGGGAATTTATCCCATAGTTGCCTAATAAGAAATTAAAGCCATTATTACAATGAGGGGCCACCAACTTTGCATTTATAATTTGTCTAGGGAATTTATCCCTGTGTTGCCTAACATGCTTGTGTAGAAATAAGACAATGAAAGTCATTCTTGCAAGTGATGCCTTTTTGACAAACATATAGAATATGGAAACATGGTAGTTTATAAGGTATTATATGTAACGAAAGTTTTGTATTTTTTACGTTTTTTCCCATCTTGATCTTCAAACATTGTTATGTATAATTGGTTTAATGCTTTTTTAATTTATCTTTGTTGATTTTCATTGAAATATTGTTGTTATTTATGGATTTCATGGATAGCATTGCTTTCTATAGTTATTGGATTTAGTTGATAACATCTCTAGGAGTGGGAGATTCTTGGACATACAACTTTACTCGGTTCTCATATGTTACAATATTGATGAAGCAGTGGAAGAGATTCTTGTTTGGGAGGGAAATCTTGAATTCATGCAGGTGCTACATTATCTACAAATGAAGGTTGAACTAATCTCTCCATCAATATTCTTTATGTTGACCAGGGTAATCAAGCCTACCTGATCTAACTTAAGGGTGTGAAAATATTGAATGAACTACTCAACCAAGGTGGGGAAATGGGTTATTGAACCCTTCAAAAAGTGTTGAAGCCAATGAAAACACTTTCAATTAGGATTTGAGAAAAGAGTTTTAAGGTGACATTATCATCATGTAAAAACTTGGCATAAGTCACATTGAATGATTATGAGTGTTGAAAGGGACCTTCATCACCTTTTTCACTAAATTCTAAAAAGGTAGGCATGTTTTGGGGCAACCTAGTTGATGTAACTCAAAGGGAAAGGGGATAACAAACAAGATGTGTATCACAAGGCACAAAAAGACAACTTGCTCTTCCCAACTTTTACCTTAAATGTGTGCCTTCTAAGGGATCATCACTATGTCTTAAAATCAAGTTTCAATGGAGTCATCGATTTGCCATGAATACTTGTTTAAGGGGTATTCATTGTATGTACACTTGGATATGGATAACTTCCTCCCTTCACTATCATTACAACACTTGACGGTAAGGTTGGATTGGAGGAAAGGGTAAAGTCAACAAACGTTGAAATATGGGGGCCACCAAAGGACCTCATAGTCGAAGAGCCAAGAGAAAGCAAGAAGGGAAATTGTAAGGAGAGAGAAATCCTTAGGTTCAAGAAGGGAAGAGTTGAAGAGAAATCCTTAGTGGAGTCACCAAAATGTGATGTAGCAAGTATGTTGAAGTGTTGCACTTCCACACAAGTGGCATCACTACCACCACAAGGGAGGAAGGGAGTGGAGTTGCCACCTAGTTCTTGAAGGAAATCGAGAGCCTAAATGAGAAAAAGAAAGATAGACACTAAGTGACTTACTAAGATCCAATTTAATTTTTTTCCTAGGGTTTGGTTAATTTTAAAGGGATGCCTAGCCTAAGTCTTAAAATAATTCAATAGATAGAAAAGCAATGCAAGGGATGGGATCTAATTACTGTTGGAATATTCAGCTATACTGAGAGGGGGGTGAATGAGTATAGGACATATTTTGACTTTCAAAACTTGTTTATCAATCACAATCACATTAGCCTTCAATCACATTGAGCAACAGTCAACAAAAATGCACAATACAAGAGACATAATATTTTAACATGGAAACATAATGAGGGAGAAAACCACGAGAATATGCTCTTGCTATAAGCAACGGTTGCAATCATTTGCGGACACCCATCTGTTGGAGACACCAATCTCCCAAGTTTACAAGCAATAACTTGTAGGAGGCACTAACCCCCTAAATTATCTAGCATCAACTCCCTAGATTCTCCAGCACCAATTGGAAGGAAGCACCAACTCCCTTGATTCTCCAACTCCAATTGGAAGGAAGCACCAACTCCCTAAATTATTTAATGATGTACTACGCGACACTTCACCTGTCGCACTCTACTCTATCACAATCTTCTCTACGCACTCTATTATGAGCACTTTTTTCTATCATACTCTTCTCTGCCACTCTACTCTCTACACTCTACTGTATCACAATCTTCTCTACGCACTCTATTATGAGCACTTTTTTCTATCATACTCTTCTCTGCCACTCTACTCTCTGCACTCTACTTTGCACACGCTGCTTTTCGATGACTGCTAGATATGCACTCTTCTTTTCTGCACACTACTCTCTTCACTCTGCTTTGCACAAGACAACCCTAGCTTCTATACTACGCACCAATTTTCATGTCACGCTTTTCTCTACGCAAGACAATTTTCACTATTGCACAAACTCTACTATGTCACACTCTGCATTGTGCAAGACAAACCTCACTAATGACACACTATATCACTCATCATTATTGTCACACTGTCGCACTCTTCATTATGCACTCTACATTACAAAAAATAACCCTGATTGTTGAGCATCCATCATAGTACCTACATTCTTAATTAACCAAAGAATTACCTGCAAGAAAACATCTCTTCCTCTTCACAAGGTGCACCTCCTCCTCCTTAGAAATTATTCAAAAACATATTCAAGAATCCTTCAAAAACATCTTCAAGAATCTAGAACATCTCAATAAAACCCAAGAATTGATCTTCAAGAACCCAAAAAAAATCATGTTCTCCATGGAATTGTGCACCTTTTCAGAGCTCCATACTCGCTTGGGTTGATGAACAAATGAGGAGAGCGCTCCACTTATTTATACAAGTCTTAAATAAATTCCTGGGCTGAAAAAACATTGTACAATATCCTAGTAGGGACGACCTAACATTATGGCTCATTTACCTTTACAAATTCTTTCATATCTCCTCATTCCTATGGAGTTAGAGGGACTTCCACATACCATTGGAAATGTCTCAGAACAATATTCCCAACCATGTAATATATACTCCAATTTGAGTTAGATATCTAGAGTAAAAATTCCTTCAAAGATAGGGTATCCAAACTAGGCATCCAAAAACAATATTTCCAATAATCTTCATGTTGTGATCTCTATCTATAATTTCCTTTCCTTTGACATCAACGACCACAATATTTTAAACAATATCCCCCTTTGTCATTGATGGAAACCTTTAGGCAATTATGTTGCTGCGCAATTTTTTCTGTATCCATGCAATTATGTTGCTACGCAATTTTGTTTCTGTAAAATATCTGCAATCTCTCCCCATACACGGTATCTGCAATTTCTCCCCCTTTGAAATCAATGGAAAAGGGATGCTCCCCCTAGACTCATGATTTTATTTCTTCTTAATTGTCTCCCCTTATATGAATGCTTATCTTCTTTTGTCAATTCCTTTGACTACTCATGAGCATTTTTGTGTTCCCACAGCTTCTGACTTTGATGAGGCTTGAGAAAATTAATGAGGGGTTGGAATTACTCCCAATTTCTATCTGAGATACTCAAAGGTATCCCTGGGAAGAGGTGATGCAAGTGGGACAAGAAAAATCTAATCCAACCCGCTTACCCCAAGAATAGGATGATTCTACACTTAGCATAATCACTAAACTTAGCTTACCCAGCCAAGTCTTTCCAGAAATGTGGGCCTCACTTTCCCAAAATTCCTTCTGCAATTATCTTCCTCCCGCAATTACCTTTCCGCAATTTTTTTTCCACAACGACCTTTCCGCAACGACCTTGTGGAATCACCTTCCTTCCATAATTGCAGTTGTGCTTTCCCAACTCCTTTCTGCAACCGGTTCCCACAACTGGCATCTGCAAATTTCCTTTCTGCAATTGTGGATACGCCTTCTGAAGCTTCCTCGAAATTGACTTCTGCAACAGGCTTCCACAATAGCCTCCCGCAATGATCCTTCTGCAATGCTTTGAACCGTTAGATCAAAAAGTGTTCATCCTGCAGCTTCTGTGGGTCATTGGATCTACAATCAATAGTGGAATTGAACCTTTGTGCTAACTTCTCATCCGCTCGGCCGTTAACTCCCCACCTTTTTCTCCTGTGAAACAATATATGATTCGTTGATCCCTTTGGATTCAATCTCGTCCATCGATCTGCTACCAATGCGGAACTCTTAACTTAGGCTTTGCGGAACTCTATTTCCCACGCATCTCCACTTCGCGAAATCTTTCCCCTTCATCAATCTTCCTTCTCTCCTTCGATCTAGACCATCCGACTCTGTCAAATGAAATCTCTGCAACTCTACGTCGATTGATCAGAGGATCGATCAATCGACCTCAACCCAACTTCACCGAGCTTGATCTCCTTGTCTTTTAATTTGATCTTCCCATCAAACTGGCACATCACGTCTGGAACAGAATAGGGATTCAATTCGACTCCACGTTGTGTTCTAATCTAACCCTAAAATTCACCTTCCACATAGCTCTGAAACATTTGCATACACGGTGCACCGGTCCTTCTCTGTGAACGATAATACAAGGTTTACAATGCAAGTTATAACATTCATTCAGGCATTCACACTCAAATATCCATCAAACACTCTCTACATCCTTCAATTCTCAAAAGCCCTAATTTCAGGTTACTGTACACACAGATTTGTCATGTGATTAACAGAGTTCATCAATCATCCATTCACAGAATCAAACATGCAGAAGAACCAATCTTCTATCACCATTCAGACACACACAAAATTATTCTTCCATTGATATAGATACATGTAGAATTGTCCCTTCTCTATTCAATCACCAGCAATCAATACATTCACAATTATGCAGAACCTGTGTTTTGATCTTCAAGGCCTGGTCTACCTTGGTTTTTCCATCCTTATCCAGATTTACATTGTTTGGTTACCCTTTAGCCTCGTAGGCTTACACACAATATATACAGTAGGATTCAAGAGCCAATTCTGGTTCAGATCCATAATATCCTCAACAACACTCATATAGTTTATCAACTGTTA
This sequence comes from Larix kaempferi, assembly GCA_027924585.1. NCBI lineage: Eukaryota > Viridiplantae > Streptophyta > Pinopsida > Pinales > Pinaceae > Larix > Larix kaempferi. The sequence continues at coordinate 30,315,491 of BSBM01000370.1, read as the reverse complement.
TCTAAACTTACCAAGCTCTTAACCCTATCTCTATGACTCTCCTATGAGATCCTTTGAGCTCCATCGAATGTTGTCATCAATTGTGGGCTTTGTTGCATGACTCACCTAATGACTCACCTAACTAATGACTCATCATCCATCTAGAAGCACACAAAAACATAGTATTATTTACAATATTCCATCAAGGAACCCTAATTCATAAAATGAAGACCCCTAAGGTCTAGATCAAACATTTGACTTGGATGGAGAGCAAGATGCTCCTGCATTAGACTCCCCAGGAAGAAAGAATTATGACTTCCTGGTCATAACCTTCAATCTTCTTATGCCTAGATCCAAAACTTTATTTTGAAGCTCCTCAGTTGCTTCATGGTTGTCCTGTTGTCTTCTTTCTTACTGCAACTCTCCTGGATTCCAAACTTTATGTTGCAATGCTCCACTAGCCTGCTTCTGCAATATCCCTTTGCCGCTTTTCTTATACTGCTGCTTTGTTTCCTTGCTCTGCTGATGTAAATCTTCTTTCTTTCTTCATGTCTTCTCCAAGACATATTCACCGTCAACATCCTCATTTCTTCAATCTCATGCTCCAATCTATCCTTTGGCTGGTACACCTGCTTGCGCTGCTTATATTTTGGCTCTCTGCTGCTATCCACTAGCTGTTGTATCCTCATTTATTCAGGATTCTTCTGCTCCTGCTTCATAACAACTTCCAATGGTTGTCTTTTTCTAAATAGCAACTCATTTATGAGTTCTTTCTATTGCAACAAGTCAATCTTTCTCTCATTAAAAAGGTACTCTTCATCATACTGGACTTCAAAATTTTCATCAATGACATCCCCTGCAATCACACACAAATGATCAGTAAAATCCTTTAGTTCTCTCTATTGCTTGTAGCACCAGCTCCTAATCTTGCTCTGAACTTTTCAAAAATTTATTGAGACCTCGTCCATGTCTCTCTTCAGCATTAGAATTTTTCTCTTCGATTTCTCTTTGGTTATATTCATGAGCCAAATCTTCTTTACTCCATGCAGCAACAATCTTCTCTAACTGTCTCTCAGCAATCTCTTTGTTTAATGTTGTAGGATTTTCCCATTGGCTGTCTTTATGAGACAACATAGCCTCTATGTTCATCAGAATGCAATTATGATCTTGTCCTCCTGAATGTCTTTGTACATTTATTTTTCTTCATTCACCTGTTCAAGTGAATGTCCATCTTCATTGTCCTTGAATACATACTCGGTCAATAACTCTTCTATTTCAGTCATCTCTTCCAGCAGCTTCATTTCTTCACCAACATCTATCTCTCCTACAGTCTGAGCTATAGGCTACATACAATCATTATCCTCTTTTACAACAAGATCATGTTCTGTTGCTATGATTTTGAAAAGCATTTCTCTTCCTCCTTCATTATCTCTGACAGTCCAAGATTACTGCTCAGTTTCTTCCTTCATAAACACATCACCAAATTTCAATACTTGCAGTCATACACAAACCATTAGATTTAAAAACATAAGACTCCTCATCTGCAATTTCAACCATATCTTCTTTAGGTGGTTTTGAACTTATCAGAGAGTTCAGAAAATCATCTACAATCTCTGCTTCATAATCCTCATTCACATCTTCTCCAAGCAAAGGACCTTGTTCAGGTTCACAATATGAAATTTCGATCTCAAACTCAGCTGTCATGAGTTCTTCCTTCAATCTGGAAGACATATTTTTCTTTAGCTTCACCTGTAGTGAATGCCATCTCATTTTCTTATTCTTCATTATCCAACCATACCTCTATTCTTATTTCTGTAGCAGCCTCTCTAATTGAATAAGTTGCAAATTTATGTTAAATAATTCTCTGTCATATTCTTCTTGACTCATCCTATTGATGTCTTCTACCTTGGAACCTTTTCTTCTGTTGTGGCTTTCCTTTGAACCTATGCAATGACCTTCAGTAGTCATTATCTCCATCTCCTCTTTCCCTGTCAACTCCATCTTGTTCACTTGTGGACTGCTCCCAAGCCTTCTCTCAACAAGTCTTCATACCTGCCTCTATACCTCAACAAGCTATCTCTCCTTGAGCTTGTCCTTTTGGTATCCTTAGTTCTTTCCTCTAGAACCTCTTGATAAACTTCCTTTTCTCCTCTTGGCATCTATAGATCCACTTCCTCTCTGAGAACATTCACTAGTCCTCTGCTTGTCCAGCCTCTGTTGGATATTTAGGTTCTTCCACTGCTTCTTCTTCTTTCCTCTAAGATTTCACAAACTCTTCATCAAAACCATAATCATCCTTGATACAACTCCTCTAGTTGTCATTGTTGTTGTCAAACCTTTCTTGTTTGCTTCAACAAATTATTATAACCGGAGTTAGACTAAAATATCAATCAGTCCATACCTTTAAGACTCTTACACTTGTTCATTTGGTTGGAACATCTCCCCTGTTTGCAATTCTTTTTCCACTATTATTTGTAATCATAAACTAAAAACAAAAAGACCATTACCTCATTCCAAGAGAGAAATGTGTTCTGATATCTCTTCAGTGCACGTAGAATCTTTTTCTTCTGCTCTGATACCAAATGATGGTATCAACAATTGGTATACACTCGAAACCTTGCACTGATATATTTTTGAGGATATGATACCAAATGATGCAGGTGGGACAAGCAAAATCCAATCCAACCTGCTTACCGCAGGAATAGGATGATTTTACACTTATCAGAATAACCAAACTTAGCTTACCCAACCAAGTCTTTCCAGAAATGCAGGCCTCACTTTCCCAAAATGCCTTCCGCAATTATCTTCCTCCTACAATTACCTTTCCACAATTTCTTTTCCTCAACGACCTTGTGGAATCACCTTCCTTCCGCAATTGCGGGCATGCTTTCCCAACTTCTTTCCGCAACTGGTGTCTGCAAATTTCCTTTCCACAATTGCTTCCTTCCGCAATTGCGAATGCACCTTCCACAATTTCCTCAAAATAGACTTCCGCAACAGGCTTCTACAATAGCCTCCCACAACGATCCTTCCGTAATGCTTTGAACTGTCGGATCAACAAGTGTTCATCCTGCAACTTTTGTGGGTCATTGGATCTACGATCAACAGTGGAATTGAACCTTTATGCTAACTCCGCATCCGCTCGGTCGTTAACTCCCGACCTTTTTCTCCTGCGGAACGTTATATGAGTTGTTGATCCCTTCGGCTTTGATCTCTTCCGCCGATCTGCTACCAATGCGGAACTCTTAACTTAGGATTTGTGGAACTCTATTTCCCACACATCTCCACTTCGTGAAATCTTTCCCCGTCGTCGATATTCCTTCTCTCCTTCGATTTGGATCATCCGACTCTATCAACTGCAATCTCTGCAAATCTACGCCGATTGATCAGAGCATCGATCAATCGACCTCAATCCAACACCATCAAGCTTGATCTCCTTGGATTTTAACTGGATCTTCCCATTAAACTGGCACATCATGTCTGGAACAGAATAGGGCTTCAATTCGACTCCACGACGTGTTCTAATATAACCCTGAACTTCACCTTCCACACAACTCTGCAACATTGACATACACAATGCACCGATCCTTCTCTATGAACGATAATACAGGATTTACAATGCAAGTTATAACATTCATTCAATCATTCACACTGAGAGATCCATCAAACACTCTCTGCATCCTTCAATTCTCAAAAGCCCTAATTTCAGGCTATTGTACACACAGATTTGTCATGCGATTAACAAATTTCATCAATCATCCATCCACAGAATCAAACATGTAGAAGAACCACTCTTCTATCACCATTCAGACACACACATAATTATTATTCCATTGATACAGAGACATGCAGAATTGTCTCTTCTCTATTCAATCACCAGCAATCAATACATTCACAATGATGCAGAACCTGTGTTCTGATCTTCAAGGCCTGATCTACCTTGGGTTGGCCATCCTTAGCCAGATTTACATTGTTTGGCTACCCTTTAGCCTCGTAGGGTTACACACAATATATATAGTAGTTTTCAAGAACCAATTTTGGTTCAGATCCATAATATCCTCAACAACACTCCTATAGTTTATCAATTGTTATCTAAATTTAGGAAGCTCTTAACACTATCTCTATGACTCGCCCATGAGAGCCTTTGAGCTCCATCGAATGTTGCCATCAATTGTGGGCTTTGTTGAATGACTCACCTAACTATTGACTCATCTAAATGACTCATCATCCGTTTAGAAGCACACTAAAACATAGTATTATTTACAATATTCCATCAAGGAACCCTAATTTAGAAAATGAAGACCCCTAAGGTCTAGATCAAACATTTGACTTGGATGGAGAGCAGGATGCTCCTGCATCAAGAGGATTTGTGAAAATATCTACAATATGCTCCTCGATGGAAACATAGTCCAACTTGACATTGTTCTTGGTGACTTGTTCTCTCAAAAAATGATATTTGATAGGGATATCCTTTGTCTTGGAGTGCATTACAAGATTATTGGAAATGCTTTTGAAGACTTTCTAAGGAGGAGGATCTGCACCTTGTTAAGAGGAAGGTATTGTTTCTTGCAGATACTTCTTTGGTTAAGGAATAATGTAGGTACAGTGATGGACTACTTGTGCAACGTAGAGTGCACAATGAAGAGTGCGACAATGTGACAGTAGTGAAGAGTGAGACGATGTGACAGTAGTGAAGTTTGTATTGCATAGTGCAAAGTGTGACATAGCAGAGTTTGCACGGTAGTGAAGATTGTCTTGCATAGATCAAAGCATGACAAGAAATTTGGTGCACAGTACAAAAGCTAGGGTTATCTTGTGCATAGCATAGTGTGTAGAGCAGTGTGTGATAGAGTACAGTGCATAGAGCAGAGTGCGCAAAGAAGAGTACGAAAAAACAGAGTGCATACAAAGGAGTGGACATAGCAGAGTGTGACAGGTGAAGTGTCACGCAACACATCATTACAGAATTTAGGGATTTGTGCTTCCTTCCAGTTGGAGCTGGAGAATCTAGGGAGTTGGTGCTAGATAATTTAGGGGGTTGGTGTCTCCTACAAGTTGTTGCTTGTAAACTTGGGAGATTGGTGTCTCCAACAAATAAGTGTCTCCAAATCATTGTAAACTCATAGATCAACTCATCATTGCACAAATATCATGCATAGATAATCATTTGTGATCATGTTTAACCATTGTAACCATTGTTTATAGAAAGAACATCTCCCCATGTTTTTCTCCCTCATTGGGTTTCCACGTTAAAATCTTGTGTCTCTTGTATTATGCATTTTTGTTGACTGATGCTCAATGTGATTGAAGGCTAATGTGATTGTTAAACAAGTTTTGAAAGTTAAAATATATCTTATACCGATTCAACCCCCCCCTCCCAGTATAGCTCAATATTCCAACAATTGGTATCAGATGACAGGTCTTGAGTACTAAACTAACTCGGGTAACACGGGAGGGGAGATTGTTGGCATTTGTGTCCAGCGCTCCCTGTGAGTTACATAACATGGGATGAACCCCTCTTGTGGATCTTAACTTTGGTGATTGGCGGAGATCAACGCCTGTGGGTTTTGTTCTAATGACAATTGTGCTCTAACAAATAAAAAAATACAACCAAATACTAAAGAGAAATAAAAAGAAATGGAAAGAACACATATGGGAAAAATGATTTCTTATGTACTAGTTGTTGAAAACTATCAAGAAATAAATATCCTACCATGCTCTAAAGCACCAAGATCCTCCTTTATATGTACATGTAATAATGTCCAAAAGTAATGCAAAGTATATGAAAAACACATTATATCTACTAAATATATATATATATGAAATAATATCACTAATGGAAAGATCAAACTATTCCTTAATTATGAGGTGTCATGTAGGAGAAATGTTGGTAAACCTCCTTAGAGAGGGATTGAGAGGATCCATAAGAAAACCAAAGATCTCAATCAATTGAGGTAAAAAGGAAGAAATTAAGCCAAAGAGTCGAGCAAACCAGTGATGGTAGGTCTATATTGTTACAGAGTTTTTGGAGACAATGGTTCTTGGTATCCTAGATGCTTGAGAGAAGGGGGAGCAAGGTTCTAGCAAAAATCTCATAAAGCAACAATGTTTTTTCAAATGAGAACAAAAAGTCAAATCAAGAACCATAACAAAGAATAAATGAGGGATTATAAGAGTAGTACATTCTACATTTTGGACCACTTTTCTGGTCATTTTTCCCATCATTTTTGCTCGAAATTTAACTAGAATTTTTGGAATTGCAGATATAAGTTTTTAAGATTGCACAATTGTTGGAGGGGACCCTTTGGGATCCTTAATTGTCATTACTTACTTATGTAATAGTATAGTTAAAGAAGCCATTGGAGTGGGTGCAACCGCTCCAACCACATGTAAGATGTAAAAATATACCTATCAAGATGAATATAACCAGTTGGATGCATTCGACTCATCTCTCGTGTCTTGATTATATCTCTGTGTATGCTTATACTCTCTGCTTGAATACAACATCTGGCGTCGTTGTTGTCTTCTTCTGGTCTGGGTGACAGCAGCAACAAAGGGAGTCGGTTCGAACCTGCAAAAGATCGTGAGGAGAAGGATCGTTGCTCGATTGTTGAGGCGTTGTTGAATACTTTCCTGTGTGCAAGAGAAAGAAGCTGATGAGAGCGATCAAGAACCCTGCAAGAAATGCTCAGAAATGATGATGCCGCCGCGTGATGTTGTTGTTTGAAAGATCGTGCCTGAAAATTTAAATCCACCTTTTTCTACTTTTAAAGGTATCATTTATTGCTGCTTAGTTCGATCATGTGTAGAATGAGATTGCAATACATTGTGAGATGCTCGTTGAAGATTCTGCAAGAAAAATTACGTACTGCTGGTACGAAGGAAACACAGTGCTGTTACAAAAAATGGTGATATGAACTCTGTGTGTAAGAAAATCTATGGCGACTTCTTGTCACAGTGGTTAGTTAGGGAAGCAATGCACTCGACTGTCGGTTATAAAAATATGCAGATTATGTCTATTGACCATTTCTCCTCATGGGTTTTGTCCAGCCATCAGAGAGTGAAGATCCATGCCAGCAGTTCAATTGTTGAGAATGCTGAACATCGACTCCATTATCCTGTCGAGAGTACCGACCAACAGGTTACTGATAACGAGGGAATACCGACTCAATAAATCTGTCGACTGGGCACGACGAGTTATATTTTGAAACAATTGACGGCTACAGCTCATCGATATTTATAACCTACTTATCACTATGGAGAAACAGCCCGACTTCAGATGGAGACGTTGATAGGATAAAGCAGTATCATCATATTAAACTTTGCATGCAGCAAGCAACGAGTTTGAAGAAATATCCATATTGCTCCATTGCTCACATAGATCAACAAATCTTCCTAATTGCTCGGAGACAAAGTAAATGAACAGTGGCGTGAAGCAGCCGACCACTTCAGGAGACAAATAGCCGACCATTCCAGTCGTTTAATTGTGTTTATTGATCTGCTCGTCAAGCGTGGAGGATAGAACATGGTGGATCTGTTGAATGTCGCCCGCCTATCAAAGTATGCATCAATACCCCTCTGAGAAGAAATATTTGTCTAATGTTGAAGAACGACGGCTAGTCGGTGAATACCATGTAAATTTTGCTATGTGGGCTAGCAACTTGTCAGTGAATGTAACTGGTCGGGTATTATTAAAAACTTCGTTCATATGAGAATATTGATGTATTTCAAAATTACCATGATATGGTTATACTTTATGAACCTATCAACGATTTGACGTGGGCGAGTATGGGATCGGTTGGAGATGTTGCTAGTTGGCGTTGTTCGCATCGATTTTTAGATGCATGCACTATTATTATATTAAATATCTTGTTGCTTGGGCGACGACCTGAATAAACCACCAGTTTCTCATATCATATCATGCTCTCCTATCGTCGACTCTATAGACTGTTCGTCGACTGACTAGAAATATCGATCTGCTGCAGAAACTTGTCGACTATATCAACTTTTGAATGAAACGGAATGCATATCAAGTGATGATCGAATGTATCTCTGTGGACGAGTTCGTTTTGTGACGTGGCTGGAGAGACTACAGCATGTTTACCCATCAACTGAATAATTGCGTACCTCGTGGACTAGTACAGCTACAAGAAGTATGATAATTAGCCTTGTTCTAAGAAAGTCATAGTCTGGTCGATGCTTAAATATGCTTGAGGCCAATGTTGTACTTATATGACCAATGATTTCATTTGGTCGAGTTATTTTTGTAAAATTAAGTTATCTAAATACTCACATATCATCGACATAAAGATAAGGTCGATGTTGTAATTAGTGATTCATTTTATGGTAAATATGGTCGATATAATGTGGTCGACAGAATTGTAATTGGTCAGTTGTAAATGGTGGTCAGTACTAAAAGTGGTCGAAGCTTGACTTGTAAGTTTTGGTCGGTTTTTAAATTATGGTCGGTGGTATATGGTCGGTATTGTAAGTAGTCGAACCTTAATGTTGGTTGGGGTTAGACTACGTCATAAAATTTTGGTCGGACTGCAATAAAGTCGGCGTCTTGTTGCCTTATTAAAGTCGGTCTCTAGCCGACTCTATATGTCGAGTCAAGTAAGTCATGTCGAGTCAAGTCAATCGAAACTACAAGTCGTCGGCCTCGACCAATAGCAGTCGGTATCAACCACAAGCAGCAGCGACACATTCAAAACTTGCAGGAAGCCTCACGACAGAAGTTGTCAACGAAGACTATATTCAAGGAGAAGACACTTATACCACACAGAGAAATCGCTTCACGTTTAATAATGACAAAAGAACACTTAAATTGATCAAGCCCCCTGGTGCTGACACACATAAACATCTATTCAATGTCATTTCAGAAGTTTTTCAAGCAGATGGTGAGTTGGTGCAATGGCAGAGTGTGGACGCCCAGATGCTCCTGGACTGTGGAAGAGAATCTGGTAGGAAGGTGAAAGGGGTAAGCGGCTCAATTGGCCACTACCAATCTGCTGACAGAGACTAAAGGACTCGCAGTTCATGGTTGTTAATGTTTTCTTCGGGACGAAGAAAGATTTTGAGGTGGGGGAGATGTTGGAGGGGACTCTTCGGGATCCTTAATTGTCATTACTTACTTATGTAATAGTATAGTTAAAGAAGCCATTGGAGCGAGTGCAACTGCTCCAACCACATGTAAGATGCATAAATATAACCAGTTGGATGCATATATACCTATCAAGATGAATATAACCAGTTTGATGCATTCAACTCATCTCTCGTGTCTTGATTATATCTCTGTGTATGCTTATACTCTCTGCTTGAATACAACAACAATACAAATGCAACAAGGGTATTCGAGGGCATTGAGCCCATTTATACAATCAAAAAATGGAATTTGAACAATGAAAAATTAAGATTTGCAAAAGATTAAATGACTGGATTTAGGTGATAATAACCAAAAAAATCCAAAACATAGAAGTTTACACAACTCCCTATTTATATAACAAGGAACCACATCGATAAGTCTAAGGTACGAAAATAAGTGTTGAAGAAGATGTGAGGCCCTCCACTAGTATTGGGTCAATTTGAAAGTTTTTTTTTAATGTAAAAGGACTAGATTAGCATGTGGGAGAATGGATAAATGTTGAAGATAAATTCATTATAAAGGGGAAAACTTATTTTCCTATCGAGACTCCCCAAATTTGCATATCAAAGAATATAAAAAATGATTAAAGATGAGATAATGAGAAATACACCAAGTTAACTAAAAAATGAACGCAAAGCTAAGTAAATCAAGTAAATTCACGATAGGGCAATCTATATAATGCATACTCTCATACTACTACTACTACTGAAGTTATTTAGATTGGATTTTGAGTTTTTAGTCTTAAGGTTACAAGTGTCATGAACAAGTTACTTGTTCTTTATGTGTATTTTATGTGTAGTTGCAAGAGTTATCCATTATCCATGCATTAACTACGAGTTATTCATGGAGTTATCTATGCATAGCTACCAGTTATTTTTTATATTCTCTTTTTTTAATTGTTTATTTCGAATTTGAAAGGCCTTTTTTTTTAAATTGTTTATTTCGAATTTGAAAAGCCTGACATAAAATCAATCTAAACAGTACACTTGTTTCATTCTCATGCAATCTAGGCACGTGGGATAGTAAACAACTAAACACACTGTTTTTTACTTTTCCTAGACTAAATGATGCATTTTAAAACTACCTAAATCCTCCATTTGAGTACTCGAAATTGCAATTTTAGGTTCTGATGGGGGGCTATTTGGTTAGTGCATATACTTCTCCCAATCTAGAAGGCTATCCAAATTCTAAAATATAAACTATTTAGGAGTATCCAAATTCTAAAATATAAACACTTATAAACAGGGAGCAGCCGTTGATCTGGTTTTAGCAGACAGATTCCGCTTGCGTGATGAATGAGGTTCTGGTGAGTATTTGTAAAGAATGTCCCATCTCATTTCACGTCGTAACTTGGTATCGTATTCTTCCAGCTTCGAGAAAACGTGGATATCACGTATTATATAGAGAGAGAACTCCCGTATTCAGAAAGGACGTGGTTCAGCAGCTTCAGCTCCTGTATTTGTATCACGCATGCCAACGATGGCTTCGAGAAAGATCATAACAATAATCACTGTGTGTACTTTCTTGTGTATATATTCAGGCAAAAGATTTAACACTCCACTCATCACATCAAAACTTCAAAAGCCAAAAATTATTACTTGTATTGCATTTTAGTCTAAAATTAGGTCAATCTGGGAGCTTTCAATTCAGGAATTAGGTTAGTATAGCGTCCATGCCTACGTTTTTCTCAAGGCTATTTTTCTCTCCAAGGCCTGTGTCAGTGTAAGTGGAAGATGCTTAATTAGTGCCTTATAATGCAGTTTATAGAACTAGAACCATAAATCTACAAATATACCCACAAATAGCATGTTTATAGAATTCTAAAGCATGTTTATAGAACAATAAATCTACAAATTCAAAGTATAAGCATGGAGGAATTTGTTAGAGCCACGTTCATGCATTGGCAGCTAGTAGAAAATTGAAAATTATAACAGTCCACCCCATTTTCAAGCTATTAGGAAGGTGATTAGTTTTGCTCTCCTTCCTTCAATTGCATCCACTTACCCTACTACAACTACATCCCATTTCCATTAAAAACTTGTAGGGCACTTAATTCTAATTCAAGGTTCAAACTTTATGGTGAGGGGTTGAGGGTGTGAGCCAGCCGTGGGGCTTATGGCTGACCCAATGGAAACCCATGTTTTTTTTCAAGGGGACTGTAGTATTCTCTTGGCGGTGGTGGTGTTGTCCTTTAATGCCTCGTGCGACCATGGTGACAGTTCTACTTGCCGCTACACAGATCGTTCTCACATTCAATATTAAGGCTAGCCCCGGCCCAGATTTTTTGCTACCACTAGACTTAGTTATCTCTCCAACTCTAACTCCACTCAAATAAAAAAATTAATTATAATCCATACTTGGTAACTTAATTATAATCCATAGTTATAATGCCTTTTAACCTTTATCAATTGTTTTATTGTATACAATTCACACTCAATAGCACAACTTTCATGATGAAGAGCTTCGCATAAAGACACACCATTATTCTAAACAAAATAGTTAGACTAGGGCTATTCACCATTCGAGTTCCATTCTAAATTCAAGTTATGTTGACATATTGCAAGATTATGCAACACAGCATTTCAAAATTTGAAAACTACTTTATCAATTGTTTTATTGTATACAATTCACACTCAATAACACAACTTTCATGATTATGATTAAGAGCTTAGCATAAAGACACACCCTTATTCTAAACAAAGTAGTTAGACTAGGGCTATTCACCATTCGAGTTCCATTCTAAATTCAAGTTATGTTGACATATTCCAAGATTATGCAACACAGGATTTCAAAATTTGAAGGCTCTATGGTGACTCATTTTGGTGCAATATGATAATTAGATAACAAGTCAATGAATCCATATTCCTCCAAAACACTTTACAAGTTTTTTAGGTTCTCTATATGTGAAAAATATATTATTTCAACATTAAAAGGAATTATTTTCCATATAATCTTAAAAGATATTTATAAAGTTGAAATATGATAAGAAAATGTGTGGCTACCATCCATGCTTTCCCAACAACAAAAAAGAATGAGTATCCACTTGATCCTATTCAAAATGTTGGTCATTAATGAATTGAAGTCACCATAAATAATAAAAAGATAAAGATATATGACTTCCAAAAAAGATTAGCATGCTAGGAATTCATGTATTAATAAAAAAATTAAAAGCACAACAAATTAATTCAAATATATAAAAAGAAAAATCATGGCAAATACATGCACATAGACATTTTAAAGCATATTCTTAGATATTACATGGAGAATCATCATCATAATAAAAAATAAAGGGCTCAACATGCAAAGAATTAAAACAAGAATAATAGGATTATGAATTAATGAAATTGTTCTAAGAAATGGTTGTGTAAGAGCACTTCACCACCCAACCATAAGCATCTAGTGTAGATACCCCCAACTCAACCCTTCCCCACGCTAATTTACAAGGCCAACAAGGTGAAGAAACCATTTATGTGCATATAACAAACTCAACCTAATACATTTCTATCATGACTCAACCAATATTCTCACTAGAGATCACTCAAAGCACCTTATCCAACCATGAAACTCTCTACTCATGGTTATGCATGACACTACTATTCTGCCCTTGTATGTTGTATAGTCCCTTAGCAAATCACTGCCAACTTGTGCTCAAGCCTCTAATTATCTTCTCGGAAATCTCAATGGAGTAGTTATTTGGCTCAAAAGTAGTTAATGAGCAACAATGTGATGTAGGTAATGTTTTTTATATTACCCAACCTCTATGTTCATCCAAATTGTTTGAAAAATAGGGTATATCCAAACAAGTTGAACATGTTAAGGAAAATGCTCACATAAAGACCAAATATTAGTATACCAATTTTTTATGTGGTTAAAACCACTAAAGAGGGAAACAACCCATGGCCCCAACCAACAACCAATTGAGACAATATATTAATGTAAAAAAGAATAAATTACATGAACATATCTCATAATTAATCATTAACAAATGAATATTCATGCTCTCTAAATAAAGATCATGGACCAATCAAGCGTTAAGCCACACATCAAGTGTCATTATTTCCAAGGAGAAGATGAATGGTCAAATCACTTAATGTTTAGAACATAATCATGACCTTCAGATTATTTAGTTACAAAAACAAAAACATGATAAAGAAATGCGATTTCCTAAAGACACATTGGACAAAGTTGATCTTAATTAACTCCTAATTGTCTAAATCCTTAACATCCCCCCTTAAGAACAACTTGGGATATGATTGAAGGATTCACAAAGGTGACACAATAGGAGAAGGAAGGAGGTATTAGAGGTTGTCCCTCTTTAAGGACAACTTCTTTAACTCCTAATATAGATCGAATTTTTGAAAGCATAGCTTCTATAAAGGTCTTTGTGAAAATTTTTATGACTTGATCCTCAATTTGGCAATAGAGCACTTTGAATATATGATCTTAAATAAGCTTCATGATGAAGTGTATTTGTAGCTCAATGTGTTTAATCTGCTAATGTTGAACTAGGTCTTTAGTGAGATAAATGGCACTCTAATTAGCTCACCATAGTATGTTTGGATGTTTCTACTTGAATCTAAACTCTAAGAGGGTTTGTCTAAGCCACATGTCTTCTTGACTTGTTCGGACTATTGCTTGATACTATGCTTCTATTGAGGAAAGAGAAATGGCATTACAAGCCCAAGATACAAGGCTAGAACGAAGATTGAAAACATAACCCGCAATAGACTTATGATCATCATGATCATTGGCCAAATCAAAATCAATGAAACTGACCAACAAAGAAGCCCCCCCCTGAACTGTAATATACCCCAAACTGAACTATTGCATACCAAATTATCCTATGTACTTCTTTCCAATGGCTCTCATAGGGTGCTTCCATGTAATGAGCAATAAGGCCAACAACAAAGGAAATATCAAGATGGGTGTGAGTAAAATGCAAAAGGTTATCACCTAACGAATGGTACAAAGTGGCATACACTTTGGGTGTGGTACAAATGGAAACAAGTTTAACTCTACACTAGAGAAACATGTGGTCGATTTATAGTCTTCCATGTGAAAATGACGAAGATCACGTGCATACTTGTTAGGGGAGGGAAATTCCTTCCTTGGTTTGCAAAAACTAGAGGCTAAGAAAATAATTCAAATTTCCTAAGTTTGTCTTTTCAAATTTCTTCCTAAAACTAGATTTCACATGGGTAAGAAGTTTGGGGTCACTACTACTAACTATAAGTTCATCAACATAAAGAACAAGATAGTCACCCACTTTCTTGGTACCAACATTAGAGTTAGAATGGTATCTAGAAAAACCAAAGTCGAGAAGAAATCTATTAATTTTGGGATACCAAACCCTAGGAGCTTACTTAAGGTGATAGAGAGATTTCTTAATGTGACAAATAAGACTAGAGTCATTCTTCATATAACTACAAGGTTGTTCCATGTAAATTTATTCTTATAAATCTCCATGCAAGAAGGTAGATCTTTGACATCCATCTGATGGACATCACATGCGTATGATGTTGCAAGGGCTCAAATAATGAAAATGGAATTCATTTTGGCTAAAAGGGAAAATGTTTTAGTATAGTCAATTCATTATACTTAGGAAAATACTTTAGCAATTAATATGTCCTTATGTCTATCAACAATTCAATCTGCTACATATTTAGTCATATACCCATTTACACCTAACAATTTTTCTTCCTTTTGAAAGAGGGACAAGATTCCAAGCATCATTCACCATTAAGGAACAATATTTGTCATTCATTGTTGAATCCAAATCTAGATGGATAGAATCTACTGCAAATGTTTAAAAATCATGAGTCACTGAAACTTGAGCCAAACGAGAGGAGGCTTGGAAACTATGAACATGTATCATGCTAATAAAAATGATCATCATAAAGATCACTAGATGTTTCTCATGTTGTACAGACCCATCTAGGTCAAAGTTGTGGTGTTATTGTAGGTTCATGTTCAATGGAATCAACTAGAGGAAAATTAGTAGGTGTATTTGGGATTTCATCCTCATTGTCAATGACATTTGTAGTAGAAGAAAACATAGTAGAGGTATTATTATAAAATTTTGGGATAAAAGAGTAAAAAGAGATGGAAACTGCATTGAAGATGGCTCATAGGATGAAGATAGTTGTCACATCCCCTCCCATCAATCCGACTCAAGGGATGGAACATGAACTAAATCCGGGCTTACAAAGTCTAGCCCCATCATTATTTTACAAATTCATAACGAGTAAAATGCATGTGTCCAGATGCATAAATAACATACACAGCGGAATTGAACTATATCCACACACATCTAACATGCATTTATCAGCATAATCATAACAGTCATCAATTAAACACATTGCATAATTAATACAAGAGAATACTTATCTTGATATGAAGTTGTCCTGAGCAACTAGCTATGCAACTGTAGCGTTCCACTCAACCATAGGCCAACTGTGCTGATCAATCTCTCGGTACAGTTGCCACCCCCAAGCTAGTCATGATTTCCACAAGAAAAAAGGGAACACCGACTAACACATAGCCAAGTATATACCACAAATCATCCAAGCCAGTCAACAACTGGGTTTATCAGGTTGCCAAGGCAGTAGAAAGGAAGGAATTGATAAGCTAGTAAGCTCAACTGCAGAGCTATCAGTACCTCTACAAGATTTAGCTAGCTTGGCACCCACAATATGTACACACCCAACACAAGGAAGTATCCCCTTCACTGCTCCATAGTCCCTTAGGCCATACCTTCCTTCTAGTGCTCTTAAGGATGTGCATAGAAAAGTAGCAAAATCCCTCTCATCTTTTGGTGAGGTTACACCTTTCACTAGGTTTATCAAGCCAATCCCCACTCCTTATCTACTCTTGGTTGCTTACACACAAGCTAAAGCCAAAATAAGGGATACGTGTAACCCATTCCACAACAATCTCTCCCCATACACACAGTAGGGCATAAATGTTAAGTATGGAAAAACATTTTAATTATGGAATTCACAAAAGATGGTTTCCATGAGTGTTCCAAATCATGACACACCAAAAACAAATTGTGAGAGGGGAAAACAATAGTTGGTGGGTTACCAATTGAATTCCAACATGCACATGGGAAACCGAGTGAAAAAAACGGATCTCACAAACCCCCAATTCGATTTCCCTTCTTCCCCACTGTTCTACAACACAAAAACGCCCTTCTTCCAGCCAAAAATGAAGGAAAACATAGTAAATTCTTGGAGGAAAAATCCCAACAAGCTATGATTGCATGAGGGAGCAAAGCACATGGATGAATGATGGATTGGGAAACACATTCATGGGTCTTTTCTTTCCCGGGAAGGAAAACACGTTTTTCCAAAATGATGGCTTTCCCATACACAAAATTTGGACAGCCGTACCTTCCATTTCCCAAAACAATAACTACCTCAACCACCTCTTCGAAGAAATAAATGATTGGGTGCAAAATTCAACATGGGTAGTTAATGGTTCATGGGTTCTCTCACTGACACTTGGATTGACACTATTTGCTTCAAGGGTTTGAATTTTTCCCTCCCTATTCCTTGTAAAAATCATGCCCCCATACTCTTGTTGCCTTGCATAGCTAGTTGTGGGTATTTTTATTAAAATACATTTACATCATATTTATAATTTCCATTGTGCCATGCTAGCACACTATCAACATGCATCGATTTTTAATTGTCGATACGTAAACAATAAATCGATGGCGAGGCCTTGGCCTTGAGATCCTCACCATGATTTCATAACGATATTACATTATTTACATATTTAATGCAACGGGTCAAAATTGGGGTGTTACAATAGCACATATGTTCAATTAGGAACACAAGCCTATAGACATTCACCAAACCTGACATCCCTCCTAACAATATTCTTTGTTGAATTAGATTTAAAATATTTTACATCTTCAGAGTATTGAAGAAAGATGCATTTCTCACTCTTTACAAGTTGCAATGATTTCCTTTTCTCATTAGGAATATGAGCCTAGGATTCACTACTAAAACACTAAAATGGCTTAAATCCAATTTAATGTTACTACATGCTTCTTCCAAAGATTTTTTCTTTTAAAGCCTTTATGGAGTGCAATTGACTATGTAATTTGCACAATTAATGGCTTCCACCATAAACAATGACTTGATTCCTTATATTGGATTATACAAATTTGCATTTCTTTTAATACATGATTCTTTCTCTTAGAAACGCCATTTTGTTGTGGTGTGTAAGGAAGAATGTGTTGCATATAAATGCCATGTGTAGTGGTAAGTTGTAAATTTTTTGTTAACATATCCACACCATGATTATCAGTTCTTACTTCTAAAGGTGATGTCTAGATTGGTTTTTAGTAAAGGTCTTGTAGGACAAAACATGTCAAAAACTTCACTCTTAAGTTTGAGGAAATAAATCCAGAGTGTGTCTAGAGAAATCATCAATGAAGTTTAAGAAATACGTAAACACAGAGAAAGAAGAAAAAATAAGCATACCACACATATCTATGAATAAGCTACAAGGGGGTCAATGTGTGCTAAGAGACATGCTTGTCAGGAATCTCCTCATGATGTTCGTTGAGAACATAGTTAAAAAAATGCCATCCCTACAAGAAACAAGAGGAAGACCAATCACCATATTCTATTTATATCGTTGTTGCAATGAATAATAGTTTAGTTGACCAAACTACTCTTTCAAAGTATACTCATCTCGTTGTCATACACAGTAAAAACTTAGTGAAGAGATGATGATCCAAATTTGTCAAATTTGTACAACCTGCTAATATCAATAACAATTCCAATTGTTACGATATGTTTGGGATCCTTTAAATCCTTAATTAAAACTATGGTAAGGTGAAATCTATACAATTTTTTCCTTCACCATAAGGAGTGATTCGATACATTGATAGAAGGTTGCAAGAAATCCTTGGAACACATAATACATCATTAAAATGGCCATCATCTAGCATAATTGTTCCATACCATATAACACTAATAGAGCTATCGTCACCAACAAATACTGTTTGGTGTTGCATTCATTAAGAGAAGGAAATATGGATTTATCCGTAGCCATATGATAAGATCATCCATAATCAATAAGTCACTCATTGTAAGAAGAAGTAGATGTTGCATTGAAAGAGAAACCAAAGGTGCCTAGAGCATGTCCATGAGAAGAAGATTTTCAAGAAGAAAGAAGAAATATATATATTGATGTTCTTCTTCTTCATTGTTGCTTCTAAGATTTTCATCTTCTAGAAACATCCAGACTATGTATAGCCATCTCACCAAAAAAAAATACAATGTCTCTCTGACTTCTTGCCTTTAGACTTGGCTCCTTTATTATCTTTGGGAGTAGGAATTCACTAAGAGGGTTTGGAACCCTTGATTTGTTTGTTATTGTGAGCATGTTGCATATTTAGATGCTTGGGGCCTTGATGTCGTTAAGTCACTAAGCCTTTGTTAAATGTACTTACAATATTGATCAATCCAAGATGTCAGAGGTTATCTTGCTCTAGACTAACTAGAGAATCACAAAATGATTCAAATGATGGCATTTGTAAGTAGTCTTAGCTAAATGCGATGGCATACTACTTTTGAATCTCCCCCTTGTTTCTCATTGAAGCCTTTTCATTTTATCCTTATGTCCTCTAATCAATTGTGTATTTCTACTTTGTTCATGAGAGGCCTTTCCTTTTGCATCATCTTTGTTGCTTGCATAATTAGTGGTAGCAAAGTCTTAAACTCTCCACTGGAACCTAAAAATTATCATGGCCCTAAGAGATCTTGAGTCATGTTATAGGTTCCTTAGATGGGGCATGACTTGTATAATTATGACTTAGAGTTTTCTTGTGCTCACAAATTCCTACAAACCCTAAAGAAAAAAGACAAAATAGGTTAAGGAAGAAATGAGTTTCATGGAGACCCAAAACAATGTCTAGAATCACTGCTAAAACAACCAAAATAGGTTAAGGAGGAAATTAGTTGCATGGAGACAAAAAGTGTAGATCCATTAATGACCAAAATAGGCTAAAGAAGAAATGTGTTACATGGAGACAAAAAAATGTATAGCGATTGTTAAAACAATGAATGATCATGGTCCTAAGAGATCTTGAGTCATGTTATAGGTTCCTTAGATAGGGCATGACTTGTATAATTATGACTTAGAGTTTTCTTGTGCTCACAAATTCCTACAAACCCTAAAGAAAAAAGACAAAATAGGTTAAGGAAGAAATGAGTTGCATGGAGACCCAAAACAATGTCTAGAATCACTGCTAAAACAACCAAAATAGGTTAAGGAGGAAATTAGTTGCATTGGAGACAAAAAGTGTAGATCCATTAATGACCAAAATAGGCTAAAGAAGAAATGTGTTGCATGGAGACAAAAAAATGTATAGCGATTGTTAAAACAATGAATGATCAAGAATTTGGTATTTAGTATTTAAATGTGCCACTTGATTGCCTAATTTATTTGTTTTTCCTAAAGACAACCAAGGTAAATTATAATTGCTAAAAGCTTCCTTCACTCATGGGAACATATGGATTGCTTGACTTATTATGACTAACTTTATTTTACAATTATAAAATCACGATGAAAATAATTACCATTAAATCACCAATAATATTTATACTTAATCTCTTAACTAATTATATTCCCTAAAAAAATGACTCTTCACTGTATTCTATTAAAAAAAATATATAAAAACTTTAAAAATTATATGTAAAAGGGCAATAATCACCTTTGAAAGTGCAAATGAACTCTCACCTTATCTCTTCCCAAATTTCCTCTTATCACCATGGAGCCAAACATCATGTTTTTAACCAAGATTAGAGTAGAATGTAGTGGAATACATACACTGTATTATTGAATATTATAAATAAGAATATAGAAAAGACTCTTAATAGACCTTATTAATACCTTAAGAAGCAGATTCATTTTATTGAAACAAATCCCATATTTGTAATATATTTACATTACAAGATATTTTGTTTAAATAAGATAGATATTAGAAATGTAATTATTGATAATAACTTATTAGTCCATGTCAAAGGCTAGTAGGGACTTTTAGTAATCGATTTTTAATAATTTTTGAAATAGAGAGTCATAGGTGGGGTGGTAGAGGTGGTGGTAGCTATAACTCTCTTTTGAGTTATTGATCTCCCACAAGAAAAGATGTTGGGTGGATCCACTAAACCTAGTCTTGAAGTTGTACTAGTCTCTACCAAACTATTGCTAATTTAACTATTAATGCTTATATAATGCAAAGGGAAAGATCCAATTATTTGTGGGTGCATGTGCACATAATTTGTGGATCTGGTGCATGCAAGGTGGGGTTGGCCCAATAGTTCATTGTTCAAGGAAATTCTCGTTGGGATCCATGAAAGGTAGCGAGTAGTGTACTGGTCACTGTGAAAGATTCCCGCACCGATTAAGAAGGAAAACATGAGAAGTCACGCTAGCTAGAAGCTTTGTGAAGAGGTTGCATGAGCTACATGTTTGTGATTATTTGAAGCAGAAGGAGATGTTCTAATATGTGAGGAATTTTCTATGTAAAGGATTGACATGTGAGGAGTTATCTACGTTGTGCATTATTTTGTCATGGTAAAGGATTGACCTGTGAGGAGTTGTCTACACTATTGTCCACATGAAAGGGAGCATTTTATGCCCAAGTTGTTGCAATTGTTGCTTGTTTGCTTGGTTAAGTTGGACCCATTGATGTCTTCTAATTGCTAGCCCTCTAATTCTACAGAGCAATCCTAAAACTCAAAGCAAGCTTTTGAAACCTACCTTTTGGTTCCATCGTGCAAAGTTGGACAACTGGGGATTCAATACAAATTTCGACAAAGCACCTCAATGAAATTTAGATACTTCTTGCTTTCTGTCTTGTATGTGCGATGTGAACTATGGAAGATTCTTGTTATTTGAGTATGAAGTTCTCGTTGTTTTCAACCAAGGGTCATATATTATCTAATTTACTAATTGATATCACTTTCAACCAGTGGAAGCTTGGATATGTCCAATTAATTACCTGATATGGATATTATGGAATTTGTTTGCAATTTACATTATTTTTATAATTGTGGCGACATTCATATTTTATGATCTCATCTAATATAGTTTTATCATAAGCGTAGATCCATCTTAACTCTGGATATATCATGGGCCGATAGGGATCAAATCCCTCGAGGTGCAAAAGGTCCACACCTCCATAGATTTGATCCTTATTGACCCATGATAGATCGAAGTAAATATGGATTTACACTCGTTATAAAATGTATTTTAATCAACCAATACAAAAACACCATAAATTTATTAGTTGTATTTTCAATTTCAAAAGAAACCAATAAATTATGTTATGTTAGTTATCATTTGTTTTTTGTTTTTTTTTTAAATCTTACTATTCATAAGGTGGATCAGAAAAACTACAATTATACTTCCCCCCAAAAAATGTCTCACAAACAGTAAAACACTAACAATGATATTAATCAATAGTCACTTTACAATTAAAATGTAAAACTTTCCCGTAGTTATTATTTGTTTGCAATTGATAGTGACGTGGAGGAGAAATATATCATTTTCCCAAAATGGTTTCAAAAAATTTAATCTAATCTAAAAATAACAAGTGAAATAAGCAGCAAAGTTGCTTAGTACCTGCCTCTTAAAAATAATTTGAAAATAATGAGAAGATAGTGATCAGAGTAATTTGTAATCTATGAATATTTTACACTAAATTATTGGTGAAATCAATAAGCTAACATGTTTTGTATTATATATTTGATGAAATATATATAGTTGTATTGTTTCTTATAATATATTTGATATAGATATAGTTATATTGTTTCTTATAATATATTTGATATAGATATGGTTGTATTGTTTCTTATAATATATTTGATATATTCAATACAACCTCATCATGTTTATTAAGATAAATTATTTTGTATTATGTTAAGCGTTAGTGGGTTAGTAGCGTCAATCATGGATAACTATATTCCACCATGTAGTCTTCCATGTTTGACTTAAATCAACCATAGTAGTTGGGGAGTTAATGGCATAGTAGTTGAAGCACATTAGTATGTTGGTAGGTCTTAGTATGCAATGGTTGGGGATATTTTGGGTTAATGGTTAAAGAGATAACAAGCTAGATATTAGCGGTTCATGGTAATGGATTAGTGGTGAGATGAATATGTTAACATGTTTTGTATTATATAGTTGTCAAAATAGATATAATTATAATGTTTTTTATAATATATTTGATACACAACCATAAATATGTTTATAAAGAAAGATTATTTTGTAATATAAATATTTAATTTAAAAAAACTATATATTGATTAGTAGAATAAATTAAATATCTATAAATATAGATTTTTAACTAAAATATAAATAGTTTATATTTTATATAAACTATTTATTGTTATATAAATAGTTTATATTTTATATAAATTATTTTTTGTTATATAAATAGTGGGTCAGTGATGAGGGTCTTAGTATGCAATGATTGGAGATATTTTGAGTTAATGGTTAAAGAGATAACAAGTTAGATATTAGGGGTTCATGGTGAGATGAATATACTAACATGTTTTGTATTATATAGTTGTTAAAATAGATATAATTATAAAGTTTTTTATAATATATCTGATATATTCAACACAACCATAAATATGTTTATAAGGAAATATTATTTTGTGATATAAATATTCAATTTATAAAAACTATATATTGATTAATAGAATACACAAAATAATAAGTTTCATTTAGTGTTTTTTTCAAAAAATCATTATTAAAAAATTATAATTGTTCATCATAAATTAAATATCTATAAATATAGATTTTTAACGAAAACATTAATAGTTTATACCCATATCATTAATCTTTTATTTTGTTATATAATTTAATAAATTTACTTAAATTATATAACTTAAATCTTATTACATATACATATATAAATTCTTACCAAAACATAAAACAAATATCATTAAAATTATTCATAAATTCAATAATAATAATAATATACTATACATTCAAATAACTTTATGTCTCACATAGTACTTTTAAATTGCAATTGAAATAATAGATTTTAAAAATCACAAATTTTACATTTAAAATTAAAATAAATTTCTTAAATTAAAAATATTTTAGTAATTAATAATTTTAATTGAAATTTTAATTACTTGAAAAATGATATAATACTTTTTAATTACAAATATTACAATTTGTAATTTATAATGGTTTATATAATAAATTTATAAATAATTAAAATGATAAAATTTAAAGAGACAATATTTTGAAATTATAATTTATAATTTTTTAAACCATAAAAATAAAATTTTAATAATTTACTATTTTTAAATTATAATTTATAAATAATCAAAATATTAAATTTTGAAAATTGAAAATATTATAGTAAAATTAATGTAAATTCCATTTTAAAATATTAAAAAATGGAATGTGTACATATAAATATACTTATGTGTGTATAGCCGTATTGGCCTTATTTAACAGCCTCAATGCTTTCCATTTATTTTTGTGACAGCTACCCAGCTTTAATTGCAAGCTAATAACTTACGGAGGGATAAGGGGATAGGATGTTAATGCCGCTGCTGCTGCAGTGTTCCCTATTGGCCTCTTGATGGATTACGTGGTTCGGTCACCATTGCATTTATGTTACTAAATGATGGTGGTACAGTGAAATGACAAATGATATAGATGTTTTAATATTAAATAAGACATTCAAAATTATTAAATTATATTTTAAATATTTTTTTATTAAAATTATCTAATTATATCATATCAATAATATTAATGATAATAATTTATAAGACACTTGGCAATATAATGTATTTTTTATTTTTTATTATTTTTAATTGATTTTTTATATGTGATAATTTTATTGTACACCACATTAAGTTAGTCAAATCATTAACATTAACCAATAAGAAAACAGAAAAATGTATTTTAAAAAATAAAAAAATATATTTTAAATTTTAAAAAATTTAAATGAATATAGAAATTTTACAAAACTCAAATAAAACTTTAGGAAGAAAAAAAAACTAATTAAAGTCAAAGCTTTTAGCATACCAAGTGATCATTTCAAATTAAAATAAAACAATCCCACGCTATTCATGGTATATTTTTTGTTGCTGCGGAGGGTGGAGCCTATCCTATGCTCCACCCATATCAACAAAGGGTGTGTTTTAGGTTTGCATTCTCTCGCTGTTTTTGGTGTTTTTTATTGCTACAACTTCACATACAATTTTATGAGCTGAATTTTTATAAATGAGGAGAGTACATTTTTAAATGGAGTTTGAGATTTTGTTCAAAGTACCATATCCTAGGAACTGTGAGTTGGTGTTATGTATGATCTCTTCATGGTGCTTTTGCGTCAATATAGCTCCATGGGATTAATTTTTAAGAATGTGGTTGGTTTGAAATTTTGGTTAAAAACCCATACCCAAAGAGAGTTGTTATTGAGTTTGAACCCCCCATGTTATTCATGCATTGTTTCAACTCCACATACAATTCCTTGAGTTGAATTTCAACAAATGACATGGGTAACTTGTCGAATGCCCTAGTCTAGGATTTTGGTTAAAATGATTCATATCCACGGGACTTAGTCATCTACCCATAATGCTCATGCGTTGTTACAACTCTATGGATTGAATTTCAATCAATGATTTGGGCACCTCAACTAAAGACTCGATCTAAGATTTTAGTCTCTTAGTCATGACCCATATCCATAGGTAGTTGGTCTTGGTTTTGATCACCACACAATGCTTATGCATTATTACAACTCCAAGGGTTGATCTTACCATTGTCATGGGTACCTTGGAAAATACTATAGTTAAGGACCCATATCCAAAGGCATTTGGTCTAGAGTTTGATCTCCCCCACAGTGCTTGTGCATTGCTATATGGCATCTTGTTGTGCCTCGGGCTTGCATTTTGGTTAATGACCCATATCCATAGATAGGTGTTTAAGTTCAATTCCCCTCGTGATAGTTATGCATCGATAAAATTTCACATACAACTCCATTAGTTGAATTTCTACCAATGACATGGATACCTAGTTATATGCCCCGATTTTATGTTTTTGTTAATGATACATATTAACAAGCAATTGGTTTTGAGTTCTATTACCGCTATAATGCTCATGCATTGATACAACTCCACATACAACTTTATTAAATTTATTGTATTTATTTTTTGTTAAAAATTTATTGTATTTAAAATAATTTATAGTATTTTATTAAATTGCACAACATTATTATATTTTAATTTTAATTCACTCATATCCACCATTGGTGATATTTAAATACAATATTCTATATACCTTGTATATTTTAAGGTGGTGTAATAAATGCATATAGATTTTGCCAAGCTATCTAGAAGTGTATCTCAACCATTGCATGAATGTGACATGCTCACGAGGACTATTGCAATTTGTCCAACGAACTATGCTACTCCTGGAAAATGACTTTTTCTTATGTATTTGCAGTGTCTTTTATATATAAAAGGCAATGTATTGGTATACATTTTTATTAAAAATTTAATTTATAATAGTAAAAGTAGATATATAAAATATACAATAAAAAATATAAGCAAAGAAATAATATAATAAAGTTAATAAATGGTGGTGGTACAATGAAATAATTAAGTTAATAATGGTGGTACAATGAAATGACAAATGATATAGATGTTTTAATATTAAATAAGACATTCAAAATTATTAAATTATATTTTAAATATTTTTTAATTAAAATTATTTAATTATATCATATCAATGATATTAATGATAATAATTTATAAGACACTTGGCAATATAATGTATTTTTTATTTTTTATTATTTTTAATTGATTTTTTATATGTGATAATTTTATTGCACACCACATTAAATTAATCAAATCATTAACATTAACCAATAAGAAAACAAAAAAATGTGTTTTAAAAAATAAAAAAAATATATTTTAAATTTTAAAAAATTTAAATTAATATAGAAATTTTACAAAACTTAAATAAATCTTTAGGAAGAAAAAAAATTAATTAAAGTCAAAGCTTTTAGCATACCAAGTAATTGCTATATAACCTACTGGAGGTAGGTATAATAAATCAAATTTCAAATCTGATATATTGATAGGGAAATCCAAATAATTTTAAATAAGCATTACCCTTGAGCCAAACATGCCCGCCCATTAACATATATCCACACAGAATGCCAACTCATCCACTGACAATAGTACGTACACATTTCACTAAATAGATTGATTGTCCTGCTGCAAGCAGCAGCAGTGGGCCCGGTGGTGACGTATAACAGAAAAGTTCTGTACCCCTCTCGTGAACCACGATGTATTGACGTGGACCAGTTTCTCAGCCTCATAGTCGACCACGTGCTCCGGTCTCTTTACTCCGTGAGGCCCCAACGCTTCGCAGAAGACACGTAGATAATAATTTATTGTTGGTCAGAAAGGCAGTGGTCACATCAAGGAAGACGTACAATATGGGCTGGGCTGGTGCTCGACATCATGGACCGCAATTTAATGTAGTTGTGCCAATATCTGATATTTCAACAAGAGAATTAAGGTATGGTCAGATATACATAATCCATACATTTATTACAAAGGGATTTAATAAGAGCATCATGTCACTTACAAGAATTGTAAGGTGGGTGGGGAGGGTAACAATAAATCCTCCCAACTACCCATGCTACATCTATTGGCCCTGTGTATGGGATCTTACTACCAAGTGACCTACTGTCTCAAATTTCACGTGTTCGCTTTATACTTCATATTGTAAATGAATAATAAAAGAGACAATATATCGAAAAAAAGTCATGCTATATTTTTTTACTATGAGGAATTGGTAACTTCGTCTAGATTATTTGGGCTAGGTTCAGGTTCAAATTTGATGGTTGCTACTATAACCCCAAAAGTATACCCAACAACCTGCAAGGATCAAACCCAATATATCATTTGAGATTTGATCTCTGATGAAAAGAATAAAAACCACTATATCCCACCAATAAACCCCCAATTCCCGGACAAAAATAAATAATCCTATCATAATTACACAGGGGAATGGATGAAAATGATATCGATAAAGATTTATAGATTTTAATAGTAAGCTTATAAATTTAATTATTATACCATGTATAAAGTAATGATGATGTGATTATTATACCATATATAAAGTAATGATGATGTGAAATCTGATATGCAAAATAGTATACATTTTATAAAAAAAAACATGAATCCCTACCACCTATACACACATATCATATGTGACTAATAGATACTTCCATGTCCCAAGTTCATACAAATCATAACCATCTCCCAACTTGCATTAAGGTCACCAACCTTGCATTTATAAATTTGCGCAAAGCATTTATGGCATTGTTGCCCAATAAAGTCATTTTTGTAACTAACATGTCCTTTTTTTTCACATGCTAATTAAACTGGCGCTCAATGATGGGTGAGAACGCCGAATCGAACGGGGTCTTGAGGTCGATCCTGGGTGGGGACGGCCACAACCGACCGCCCCAGCCACCCGGCCATAACGGCGGCCCCGTAACTAACATGTCCTTAGGACAATGAAAGCCAGTATTGCTATTGGTGCCTTTTTTTGAAGAATATGGAAGCATGGTAGTTTACAAGGCATTTTCACTTTATTTGCCATCAGTTTCTCTTTTTATTAAAGTGATGTTTGTATTGTTGGTTTAATGTTTTTATTTATTTATTTTCAACTCATTTTGATTGATTTTATCAAATTTTATCGTTTTTCAATATACAATTATATATATATGGAATTAATTTTTTTGATATTTTTAATTATTAGTCTTTATCAAGGCATAACAATCCATTTGCATTCTATTTTTAATTAATTTCTAAATTTTCATTTTAAATTTTTTATATAGTTACCTATTGTTTATAAATTTTAATTATTCAATTGATTTTCAAACAAATAAAAAATTATATTTTAAATTTTATAAATTATATAATTCTTATTTTTGATTGGCTATTCTAATTTTTGATTGGCTAGTAAATTTGATTTGATTAATAAGCCCTCTTAAGATGTGACTTTTGTAAAATTAAAAATAAAATTAAAAAATTATGTTCTAGTCTATGGACTCAATCGTGGATCATCAGATCGATGGGGATTAAATACATATTACTATCGATTCTCCACCATTACACTGCACATTTCCCAATTGTGTATTAAAGTTATTGTAGTCAATGACAAGCCATGCAACAAACCGATGGGTCCATGCATGTACACTTATTTTATTCTTTTCAAATCTCATACATGTCACAGTACACTACAATATGGTATTCTTAGGAAGTTTCACATTTTCTTTACAATGTTGTCATGTTTTCGTTCAATAACATTGTATGTCATTTCAATAGCATTATATGCCATTCCTTGACATGACATGAGGGTCATTGTATTTAAATAAAATCTTTTTTTTTTTTTTTTTACATATTAATAATACAAAATTGCAAATCTTTTCTTTTTTTTGTAATAGATAATTATACCATTTTATATATGTTACTATTTGTTAATTCTTAATTAACAAGAAGTGGATTATATCCTATTAAAATATATTTTTGAAAATATTGAAAGCTTAAATATATTTACTAAATTTTTACTTGAAATTTAAATCTTTCTTAGAAGCAGTTATAAACAACATTGTTGTACTGTATCTCAACTACTAACATGCGTTTATGGCAGGGACTAGCTGCCTTGCAGCTATTCGACTTGTTTTAGGTATGGTTATGTTTTAGTGAGGAGTGTCTTATAAGAGATGGTGTTATTTATTTTGAAAAGTTTTAGAGTATGGACGATTTCACATTGGTTAGACATAGCTTTAATGATTTTGGATTTCATTGTGTTGAAGTTTTGTAATTGATGTTTCCCGTAGACACTCTACCCATCTTCAAGGAATCAACATGAAATAGTTACTCATGATAAGAAAAAAGTGAGACTGAGTTTATATAGGAATGAGTAATTTAAACGTTAAGAAATTAGATAAAGAAAAATAAGGAAGAAGACAAGAAATAAGGGATAAAATATTGACAAATATTAAATTAGGGTATATATATATAAAAGGAAATGGGGAATAATTAAAACTATTTAATTGATTAAAGATTAATGAAGAAAATTAAATTTAGTTCAATAAATATAAATTAAGGGAGTGACTCTTAAGATTATAAAAAGTAATAATATTAAAGGAGAAAGTTAAAGAATTTTAATAATATAATAGGGAGAGTGGATAATTAATTATATGAAAAAAGAGGAATGAAAATAAATAACTAATTAATTCCAAAATGAGGTTTTGAACCTTAAAATTAATAATAAAATAAACATTCTTAAATAAAGAAGTTAAAACGATTTTAATAATATAATATTAAGGTTAAACTTTTTAATAATTATAAACTATTCAATATTAAGAATTAAAGATTAAATTAATAAAATACAAATGATGAGTACACAATTTATAAAAAAGTTAAATTTTTTAATAATTATAAACTATTCAATATTGGGAATTAAAGATTAAATTAATAAAATACAAATTATGAGTACACAATTTATAAAAAAAGTCAAATAAAAATAAAAATAACAAAGGAAACATTCTTAAATAAAAAAGTTAAAACAATTTTAATAATAATATATTAAGGTTAATTTTTTTAATAATGATAAACTATTCAATATTAAGAATTAAAGATTAAATTAATAAAATATAAATTATGGGTAGACAATTTATAAAAAAAAGTCAAAATTAAAATTAAAATAACAAAGGAGATGGGAATGAAAATTATTTAAATCATTAAAGGAAGGAAATGAAGAAAATGAGTAAGGTATAATCTAATGAGTTTAAATTAAATGGTAAAGTGAAAAGGCTTAATTAAAAAGACCTTATTTTAGTGAATGGAAAATTAATAAAATTATAGAGAGAACGATAGTGAATAAAAAAAATTAATGTGAAGAGAAGAGAAGTGAGGAAAATTAAAAAGATAAAAAAATTTAAAAATTAATTAAGAGAAGGCTAAAGATAGGGGGAGTAAGGATAGACTCGGAATCAATTGAGTTTATGGTTTACATGATAGATTAAAGGCTTCCGTGATTGACTTAACTTGTAGCCGTTATCACGCTTAAAATTGTTAGGATTCTTTTCTATTTCAAGGGCTTCCCTTATAAGGCGTGAGGAGTAATGAGAGGTATGGGACAAAATTTTGTTTTGATCGAAGCAAATAAGATGTTTGGAATTGAATGAGTGCGCTGCAATGGCAAACTTGGAAAGTTGATTGTGGTTAGTGTCAACGATGTGCTCCTTGAGGTGGTCCTAATGGATATACCACTTTGGACAATATAGGACTTGCCACAAGAGCAAGGAATTTGATAAACCCCTTGGGAAAGAAGGGGGTCAGATTTATCTTTGACACTTTGAAATAGCTATTTGAGAGTTTTGTGGGGTTTAAAGACTGTTTTAATTTCTCTTTTATTTAAGAGTTTAGATATTCAATCAGTGATGCCTTGGATGTAGGGAAGAGAGTTTAAGGCTCAAGAAGGGGGACTGGGTCGCGAAGGTTTATGTTTGGGATGAGGGATAGGCGTGGGATAGACCTAAAAGCTTTATTGATTTGGTTCAAAGAGTAACCATTATTGAAGATTGTTATTATGTATCTTTTACTCATTTGATATCTATTTGTATTTTGGAAGGAGTATTGAAGTTATAAACATGTGAAAAGAAAAGCATAACATTTTTAAATCCCAAATTTGTATTATCATTTATCTACTTTGTAAAATAACATTTTTTATTCTCTTTACAATGTTTCATGATTCATATATCCTCACTTAACATTTTATTGATCCCAAATATTTATATTAAAAAAAAAAAAATCTACATAAAATATCTATAAAAATTGATAATAAAAGGAACTACAAAGAACTCAAACCATAAGGATTATAAGCTTTAAAAGCATAGTAAAGATGCACAATAGCTAAACACATGTCACTGAGATTTCCTAATTTCCATGAAATGCTCAAAACAAACAACATTCCCATTGGTAGAAGATTGGTGTACACATGTTCTCTTTGCTCTTTTTGGGGGGATTTCTTGTGTTTTAATTTGTACCTAGCACTCTTTTTCGTTGATGAATTTTCACTTTGAAATAAATTTCTTGAGATTTTATGTGATTTTTTTTCCTAAATCTTTATTGTGAATAAATTTTTACATTTTTTTAATAAAAAAAATAGTGACTTGTTATTTCATTATGACCATGAACAAAACTAAACGTAGTGACTTGTTATTTCATTATGACCATCAACAAAACTACAACATAGGACAGTAGTTCAAAAAGAAGCCCATCCCCATACAGTTAGATATTACAAAATTGTGTTTCCCCGTCACATTTAAGCCCGAACTAAGATATAATTTCAGAGCCAGATAAAGTAATATACCCTTTATCATCTTTTGGAGGGTGAAAATATTTGTTACCCATAACTAATGTGAAATGGAGCAATATATCATGGTATCAATTTTATTACTTTATAGTTTTTCTTTACATGTTTTATTTAAGAAGAATTATTAAAATTAGGATATTTAAATATTAATGTGTTTAGAAATTATTTTTATAATATCAATTTTAGTTTTTTAGTTTTTTTTAACATGTTTTATTTAAAAAATTATTAAAATATTAATGTATTTATAAATTATTTTTATAATATCAATTTGTGGAGAGTGAAAATAAAATTATAATGTATTCCTTTGTTGGGTTAGTAGGTTTGAACGTACTTATTTTGGAAGCCTGGCAGAGAAGGATAAGAGCTCTCCACGAATCATTTGAAAACATAAAAATAAAACACATATTTTTGGAATATAACACAAATGTTGATTAACAATTTTTTAATTCACTAATATTTGATGATACTCGATAAGTAGAGGCTGGAATGAATTTTGATACTAAATTACTGTTTATGCTACTCAAAACCTTTAGGTTGACTCTTGAATTTATAAGCTTTTATCATTCACAGTATATATATTTTTTTTAAATCGAAAAGATAAAATAACTTACTATTAATAAAGACAAATAGTAATAGTATCATGTGACAGATGTATCCAAAACACCAATGTCCGCGGCTACACCCCAGCCACAAGGAAAAGAAATAGTAACATGAGACATATATGTCCAAACACTAATAACCACGGCTACACCCCATCCGCTAGGTAAATAAAAATCAATCAGCACAAAGAACGGAGTCCCAACAAAGTAGACTAGATAGCAAAAAGAGGACCCAGAAATAACAGGTCGAGTCCCGAAAAAACCGCACCCGGACCAAGGCACTCTTGTGAGAAGAAACCAAGAGAAATACCGCCTATAAAAGGCCACCAAAACAAAGATATAGGCCGCCAAAATAGTAGTAAAAACAACTGGAGAAAAAACCCAGCCACAACAAAATGCCAACCAAAGATTGGCCAAAAGGCCCCACTAAAAACCTGCAACAAAAGATAGAATCCGATAAATGTAACCACCAACAGTTACAAACATAGATGATCCAAAGAACCCGCAGAAAACAATAGATCATCCTCCCAATCCTCCCAAAAGATAAGGCCCAAAGGGTAGGTTAAAGCCCGCTTCGACAAGTCATCCACCAACTGATTATGCGAGCGGGGAACGTGATGGAAACTGATACTGTGGAAACGTTCAACCAAGCATCGAGTCTCACGGAGCCAATGTGAGAGCAACAACACCCTGATGGAAACAACACCATTGGCCCAATCAATCGTAATACGAGAATCACCCCAAACCTGAAGGGTGTGGAACCAACGAGAAGATGCAAAACAGAGGAGTAACCAGAGAGCCAGCAGTTCACTACGTGAGTTTGAACCCACCCCAGAGTTCCACCACAATTTGAATCTTCGAGACGGATTCACAAGAGTATTGCACCAGTCCCACTGATTGAGCCCCTGCCTTGCGAAGCATCGTCAAAGAAACCACAAGGATAAACAAGATCTTGAAGAGGAAATGAAGGACTAGTAGGACATGAAGAAACACCCCTATAAGAGCTCACAACAATAGAATCTCTAAACGTAGCAAGCGCTCTACATCCCAAAAAAAGATACATCCGGGCATACATCATAAAAAATGGCAGAGTTCCTAGCCCTCCAGACCTCCCAAAAGGCAAAACAAGGAAGGGCATGCCATTCATTATGTAAACGCCCCCAAGCACGAAGGTCGTCCACCAGAGAGTTGAATCCCCAACTGAAACGCCGCCCACAGATATTACTGATTACAGACCAAATAGCAGAAACAAAAGGACACCGCTGGAAATATGGTCAATAGTTTCTCCCTGTGAACGACAGAGCACACACCAACCAGGACCACTGAAACCACGTCGGCATAGATTATCCCAAGTAAGGATACAATTATTCAACACCAACTAGATAAAACATTTAAGTTTTAAGGGCATATGAAAAAGCCACAATTTTGTGAACCACCACTTCGCATCCACAAAACCACATGTGGCCAAGGACTCATACGCCAATTTTGCAATGACCGACCCATCATTTGAATTCTTAGACCAAACCAGTTGATCATCCATAGAATTTTTTATTTAAAAGCTATATAATAAAATTAATAAAAATATTATAAACATAATTATAATATTATACAAATACTATTTAAAATTAAATATTTTAATATACAACAATTTTATGTGAGGTTAAAATGTAATTTTTCTTGTAGTGCACGGAAGTGTTTGCATTCAACCATGGAGGCTATTATGATGATATTAATTGTATATTTTTTAAAAATTAATAAATACAGTAATTAAATATATAATAATTACAATGGACACAAAGAAAACTCAATGCCATGGACATAAAGGGAACTCGAGGTACCTTTTTCGGAAGGAATTTGCCACCTCCACTCGACCAAGTGCTCAATATGACAAGGAGACCTGCAAAACAACCATGCAAATCATGAAATGATACAATTGGCTAACAAGTGATAAACTATAACAACAATTTTCTAAATGAGAAATGTGCTAGCTAGTAGGATGACTCCAACAAGATTTGAGAGCATATGTGCTAGCTAGTAGGATGACTCGAACCATGCCTGAAATAACACTGTAATCATTAAGAAGATGAAAGCATACATATTTACCAGAAAAAAAATAAGATACAAGGTAAAGCAGTTGAATATATTATACTAAATACAAGAGTTTATAAATAAGAAAATACATCATGACAATAATGTAGAAAATAACTATACCAAATCCATACAAGTTTACATAGCTATGTCAGTCCCAACAAGTTCCAATTCTAAGTTCTCACTTTCTCAATGAATCACGGTGTAAATATTGTTTTTAATACTAATGTAGTGAGGTAAAAACATTTAAAATTAAACTTTTCTTATTTGAACTTGAATGCTAATGTAATAGTGAGTGATAACTAAGACTCTCGTGTTTGATGATTGATGCACATAAATGATTAATCCAAGCATGAATACTAACCTTTATAGGGGATATGCCATCTCTACATGGGAATATGAGCATCACGATTATGTATTGTATGTGGTATTGGTATTGTATACCAAAGACACATATTATGGAACAATGGTTAGGGAATGAAATCAAGGGCCTTAAATGGCCTTGAATGAGGTTTCTGAGTCTCAAGAACCATGAAGCAAGTGTAACAACCCCAAACAGAGGAGATTATGAAAAATAAAAAATAAAACTTTACTTCTTTCAACTAAAGACAGTTAAAATAATAATTGGTCTAACCTTTTTTATTTTATACTAAATATAGAATTTCAACATTCTTAATGTTTTTACTTTTCTCATTCTAATATTTCCATAAACTTCTCACAGAACATACTTAAGTTTGTTTCATATCATCACAAGGCATATGTCTTTCTTTCTTTAATCATAGCAACAAAGAAGCAAGCTTTAGAATATAGTAGTAATGAATATATGTCTTTCTTTCTTTATTCAAGATCTAGAATTGTTCTTCATCGTTGATATCCTGGCTACAAGTCCAACATTCTTTACCCTAGTTATCATGGATTTACAACAAGGCTCTCTGACAACCATCGGGGATTTACAAAAAAAGCAGAGTTTCGATCCTATGAGGATCCATCATTTTTAAGGAATCAATTTTCCGAGCCCGTTCCGACCCACATAATATAGACAGAAAGTAGAGCTAACATTTTAGTATTCAAATCAATATGTTACAAATAACAGAGTATAAATAATTCCTTTCCTCGAAGAACAAAACCGATCCATTATCAAAAGAATGCATATTATTATGACTGAGGTTTGAGCCATCTAACGAAACATAGAGAGAAAATGTTTCATACCTGTGAAACCAACCAAGGGATTATGCATTGTGTTGAATGCACCTGAATACGTTTGGGTATGGCATCAAATAAAATGGAGAAAATTAATACAAATCCTTAATGAGTATATATTATTCATAAAAATGTACAGTGAAGCTTGTTTGCTCTCTAATTTATCAAGAATTGCAACTGTGGCCATGAGTTGGCTTAGTTTCTGAGTCAGTTGGTGGTGTAGGCGGCCAAGTGGTCCATCAATAGAGGTTGCGGACATGATCATGCCGAGTTTGAGCCCCAACAACACCTGTGTCCAAATAACATATACTAATTCAATTAAATAATAAATCAAACCCCGCATTTAATAATGCTTGTGTATATAGCAATATATGTGTATAGGAGTAGAACAAAATGGACAATCATTTACTTGTTATTGGTCACAATACTAACAATCCCAATGCATTATTTTCCATGAAACCTGCGTAGAGGTTGGTGGGATTCTATACCACTCTCATGATATTCCTTGTAGAGGAGGAACCCCAAACAATCACTAGCTAAATGCTTGAACAGAGATAGCACTTACCATGTAAGCAAAACAAATATTAAGGATGGCCATCGAGTCATTAACCCGTTAAATAGTCTCGACATAGCCATACTAGAGAGACAAATGATATTGTTAGCAAAGGTATAAATTTATTCATACATATATTTTCAAAACATTGTGTGTTCATGCTCTATGAAGAGTGAACGCACTGTGCATAAAAATATAAATGAGAAAGAATTAAATATACATTATCTAGTGTGAATGGTAAAATGACTTGATCTTGATATCAAAGGATGATATCATAGGTGAGTGGGAATGCAAATGAAGTTACAGGGTTGAATAAAAATTACTATAGCTCAGAGTTACAAGAGTATAAACCAAGTTACCCATATAAAATGGTGTGCAAACCAGCTACCTCATTAAGAGCCTACCGTAGGTTACCCATATAAAATGGTGTGCAAACCAGCTACCTCAGTAAGAGCCTACCGTAGGTTACCCATATGAAATGGCGTGCAAACAAGCTACCTCAGTAAGAGCCTACCGTAGGTTACCCATATGAAATGGCATGCAAACCACCTACCTCATTAAGAGCTATGGTAGGTTACCCATATGAAATGGCATGCAAACCAACTACCTCATTAAGAGCCTACCGTAGGCTCTGTAAACTAAGTGAGTACTATGAACTGGGTGGTCTCTCAATCCTTGTTGTCGATCTTCATT
Organism: Larix kaempferi; assembly: GCA_027924585.1. NCBI lineage: Eukaryota > Viridiplantae > Streptophyta > Pinopsida > Pinales > Pinaceae > Larix > Larix kaempferi. The sequence goes on along the minus strand of BSBM01000370.1, from coordinate 30,278,782 downwards.
GAGAATTCCAAGAAGCATATGCAGTCGACAACTCAGACCTAGATTAAATTCCGTATGTGTTTTGTTCAAAGCGCCAAGACTTGGCATTAATTCGAGTAGTTGGATAGTAGACCAAATCCCTTACCACAATCTGGCATATAACTATGTGACATCCCTATCTAGTCTCTTCCTAGCTATGATCTTGCTATAGTAGTTTCTGACATGCCAATGATACCCCACTCACTATTAGGTAGGGTTCACTCATAATCACTTGTAATTCATCTTGATTGTAGAGAGCCAAGGGGGTTAGTTAGGATCAAGATCAAGATCTATAGTTCCCCAATAAAGTTTAAGATAAATACCTAGTAGTTCTAGGTTCCTTACTTTCATACCATTTTGTTCCAACATATTATATAGCACCCAGGAGTGATGCGGAGGTATAGCTTGACGTTCTAATAAGTAGTGTTCCTAGATTTAATCTCAGTGTACTTCCAATTATACATATTTATTATTATTACATCTTCCTTTAAAGGTCCTAAGAGTGACGGGTACAAAGGTAAAAAATGATAGAGATAGCATTGGTAGCTAGAGTAACGTGATCTAAATCCAGGCATAGAGCTGATTACGATCCTAGATGGAGATGTGATTGAAGATTCAAAGTGAGTAGCTTTAGTTTTATAAGAACCTGTTGATCCAGTTAAATAAGCACCAATCACATTTGATCCAGATTTGAAACATCAATGGTTTCAGTTTGAGTGTCATACCTATGTATGTCACTAGTATGGGAGTTATAACTGAGTGTCTAACATCACTTCCCTAAGTGGAGTACCGTAATGAAGAACCGTCGCATCACTTGTAGGGTCATCGATGACATTTTACCGTAAAATCTGATTTTAAAACCATATTCATCCCGCACCTCCTTTAGCTTTTGCGCATCTTCTTTCTTATTAGGTGCCTATCCCTTCACCCTCGAACCAAAAGATAGTTTCTTCCCCTCATTCGCATACTACTTATAATAGCAATACTCCCAATCTAGATCATTCTCCCTAAGGTAGCAGCATTGTACACGTATAAAGTGAAGGTGGCAGTAGAGATTAGACTCCTAAAAGTATTCCCTAATGTAAGCCCGCTTCACTGGATAGCCCCTACATGTACCCTAACCCTAGCTGGAGAAGTAGGATGTGGATAGGATCCTTAGCTGAGCATCCAAGTAAAAGTACCTATAGTTAATACATGTGCCCTCGTAGTAGTTAAGCTGATAGTCCTTATAAATATAAATATTTATTGGTGCTAGTGCTGGTGCTAGGTAAATCTAGAATATTTAGTAACTCTTGCCAGCGAGGATTGTAAAGAAGCACCCAACTCACTCGCCGGTTATAGGCCCGAACTACCCATTAACTTTCATGAGCCTTTCGCAGACCATATCCCCTTGCTACCCATTATAGTTGCTCTATAGATAGTATACTACCGCTACCCTTTGCTCTCATGCCTAGCTGCTTTGGATAGCCATTCATCCATGCAGGCCTGGAATTTGACGTGGAGGAAGACGTATTGAGCCATCTGAAACGTATTTTACGGGCAAGAATTTTTGCCACATGTCACCGTCTACGTGTGATATAAAATACAGACCGTAGATTTGACGTTTAATAATATCCATCGAACGTCAAAAATCTTAGTACCTACAGCCACGGGCCTACGGCTAGTAGCTACATGCAAGTTGGCACTTGGCAGTGTGGCACTGGCACCGTTCGGTTTGAAACTCGAGGCGACAAGGAGTCCTTTGCTGGTGGCCGCTGGTAGTAGGTATAGGGTATTATCGGAATTAATTGCGACTCGCCTGTAGGGTATTATCCAACTTCCAAGTTATTGATGCTCATCGGTGGAACCGTGGAGGCTTGGAGCCTGGAACCGGAGTTATTCAGTTCTGTGACTCTATCTGTAATGTTTGTGTTGGAAGACTAGTCGAGCTCGGATCGTTGCCTCCGTTTCTGCTGGTATTTGCGGGACGCGTGGAAGCAGTAGATCACAGATGGAATCAACATGGCCTAGGCGGGGATAACTTCGAAGACCGTTGCAGAGACCTTCATCCGGGGCTTGCGAGTTTGCTGCATTGGAGTGGCAAGGGTAAACCATGGCTACGTCTTGATTTGAGGCAGTCTTGTCCTCTGGATTCACTATGGGCTCCATATGACCTCTTTCAGCCCGCTCATAATTATTTAGATGTTTGAAACTTCAAACCTTTTGCTAAAATGGAGCTGTTGTATTCGGCGAATCAGCCCTGTTCAAATGCTTCCAGCCTTCCACGACCGAAGGTTCTCGAGATCAAGTAGAGGTATGTGTAACAAACTAAGAGTGTTTGAACCTAAATATATATAGATATATACACGCATGAGGAATGTTTTTACAACTATGACTAATTTTCTGATTAAGGACTATCTCACAACGAGTACATATATTGTCTCACAGCTATGCATATATTGTCTCACAACGAGTGCATATATAGTGTAGAGGTATGAGGAATGTTTTTACAACTATGACTAATTTTCTGATTAAGGACTGTCTCACAACGAGTGCATATATTGTCTTGCTTTTGTCTTATGAGTCAACAACTTTTGCAGCTTCCTATTAGGCTTAGAATGTTGTCACCCACTAGCCCAATGGTTTTGCTACTAACAGCATAGGGCCATCCATATCCATGGAGCTATTGTTTTTAGTATTGCCTAAATGCCCAGTGACTCGCGAGTCGCGACAGAGAATTATCAACTAAAATGGAAAGGAGACTCCACTAATTAATTAAATTGGATCCAGGTTTGGTTCCCAACCGCTGTGTTGTGTATTTGGTTTGCGATTAATTTTAATTTTGTCTTTTCCCAATTTCCCCTAATTTCCCATGCCGAGAATGCTTGCACTAGTGAGTCAGTGACTCAGTGTGAATCCATGGCCTAGACAGGGTTCTAACACCTAGGCATTTTATGCAATGTGGGATCCATGTGTGACCTCAGGCCCTGGTCAAATTCCTATCTGAGTTTGTTCTGCCAATTATAAATTATAATACCCCGAACAACCTCTAGAGGGCCTGCCGCCTGCATTCCAGCCATGCTTACAAACTAACAACTAGACGCATTTTATTGCCACGGTATGGCACTGGACATTGCAGATTCCCCAATTGCGTTAGGTAGACATAGTTTGAGGAAAAAGGAAGTTGAGCTGGAGGAAATTGTTTATGATTTTGACGTTACTCCTAAAATCATTTTCAAATTTTCCATAATTTCAATCTGTAACAAATGCAATGTAATAGTCACAATTCTCATATTTGTTCGAGCTGAATGAAATGAAAAATTATTAAAATAAAATAGTAATAATGAGAAATCTTATTCGAGTGTCATCCTACTTGCATATAATATGCAATGTATACATAAGATTTTGAATGCAATGTAATAGTCACAACTCTCATATTTGTTCGAGCTGAATGAAATGAAAAATTATTAAAATAAAATAGTAATAATGAGAAATCTTATTCGAGTGTCATCCTACTTGCATATAATATGCAATGTATACAGAAGATTTTGATTTAGTTTGGATGTAGATAAACGTAAAAAAAATTTTAAAAATATGTTTAAGTATTTTTTTTTGGTTTGGTATTAGTTTGTTTTTTTATATAGATTTGTTTTTAAATCATATGTTTTAAATTATTTTTTTTAAAAGATGTTTAAGTATTTTTTTTTGGTTTTGTATACTTGTGTATATAGGTAGGTTCTATATTAGTTTGTTTTTTATATAGATTTGTTTTTAAATCATGTTTTAAATATATATTTTTAAATATATTTAAGTAATCTTTTTTTGGTTTGGCATATTTCTGTATATAGGTGGGTAGCTGTTAAAATTTACAATGTCTCAAAAAAGAAAAATCCAAGTCACTTTTGGAGAAATGTATGGTTGGCAAAAAGAACAAAAATCCAAAATTCAAAATGATTCAAACATTAGTGAAGAAGCTTATAATACTGAATTGGAGCAGCAATTGGATGAAATTTTTGGAAGAGTAAGTGATGAAGATGTAGATGTAGAAAGAGATGAAGTTGAAGAAGAGGTTGATAATGAAAAGAAAATGAAAGTGCAATCAAAAAGGAAATTCCGTATGGAATGGTTAGATAAGTTTGATTGGCTAAATTATGTGAGGCAAGATGATAAAGTATATATGAAATGTAGGTATTGTGAGAAGTATAGGATGAGTGGGCCATAGGGTTTAGGGAATGGTTGTACGACATTACAACATGATACTCTTGTTACTCATGAAAAATCAGTAGTACATAAAGATGCTAAAACAAGATGGATTAATGCATTGGAGAGAAAGATGAAGTCAATTCCCGATCATGTCAAACAAGTGGAAGATGCTAATAAGCAAAGAGTTATTGCTACAATGAAAATATCATATTTTGTATGCCAATAAGATTTGTCTTTATCAAAGTACGAAAAACTTTGCAAATTTCTCATGGATGCGAAAACACCATGTATGCCAAAGTCTCAAGAGTATTCTTCATACACAAATCGTAAATCAGCAAATGATTTTATATATTGCCTATCGAGACACCTTGAAGAAGTTCAGATAAAGAATATGTTGGAAAGTCCTTTCTTCTCATTAATGGTGGATGAAAGCACAGATCGAAGCTTAGAGCAGCACCTTGTTGTTTATGCAACTTATTTAGATTCGAAGGGTCTTGGGCCACCTATTTCACAATTTATGAAGCTGAAAAATGTAATGGATGGAAAAGGGAAAACAATATATGATAGTGTAAACTAGTTAATAAATTCTAGAGGTCTTCAATATAAATATTTGATAGTTGTTTCTACAGATGGGGCTTCAGCAATGATTGGGCATGAAAATGGCTTTGTTTCATTTTTGAAAAAAGTCACTCCAAATCTTATTACAGTCCATTGTGTAGCTCATCGTGAATCTTTAGCAGCAGCGGATGCTTCTAAAAAAATTCCTGAACTATTATTTGTTGAAAAAATTGCAAACAAAGTGTATTCGTGGATTCAAAACTCACCAAAGAAAAATAATGAACTTAATGATTTGCTTAAAGTCATGCAGATTGATGTTCTTGATGTTCTACAAATACATGCAGTGAGATGGTTATCTAGGGGAGAAGTTATTATAAGGCTTGTGAAGCTTATGCCAGCCATTTTAACATTGTGGAAAAATGAAAAAAAAACTTCATCATGGTATGATAAGACACAGATTTATTCCATTCAGTTTTGTTTGCATATGCTTGCTGATGTATTGGGTGAATTGAATAAGCTAAACAAGACTTTTCAAGAAGAAAATGTAGACATTACAACTATTGGGTTGGCTCTTGAAGTAACTATAAGTACATTGTCTAGATGGTTTTTGAGAAAAGAAACATTTGCAGAAGGTACAACTTATCTTTCAAAATTTCTATGTGAGTCACAATATGGGTATATTGAAATTAAAGATGAAGGGTTAGTCATAGATAGACATGAGTTACAATATATCTCTATTCCAACTGGGGAGATTGATTATAGTGATAGGAAACAAACTATGAAACCTCATATTGAAGGAACACAAGAGAGTTGTCAGCAACTCACAGAAGGCTATATTGAGTCTCTCATAGACTCTTTGAATGAAAGATTTCCAGATCTTTATCTTTTTAATGCAGCAAAATTGTTCAGCCCTTGTTATTATCCAAAAGAACGTCGTAGCCGTGAGAAAAATTCAGAGCATTGGCTTTCTAAACTTTTTCAACATTTGCAGCATACCATACCAAATGATGTCAGAAATGTGCATTTATTTGATGAAAAAGCTTGCAAAAGAGAGCTGCACCCTTTTGTTGATTCATTAAGTTTGGCTTGTGAGGGTTTCTCTATGAAAGAATCATGGAAGGTATTTCGTAATACAAAACAATGGCATACAAATTATCCTCATATGATGAAATTATGGCAAGCTGTACTCACTATTCCTGCAAGTACAGTGGATTGTGAAAGAGGATTTTCTAAACAGAATATAATTAAGGACATTGCGAAATCAAAGCTAGGATTGGATACACTAGATGCACTAATGAGAATATCTTTGAATGGACCTGAATTATCAACTGTTGATTGGAATGCAGTCTATGAGGTATGGAGAGATACAAAGTCAAGAAGAGTTCTTGAGCTTTGAGAGTTGGGAAGTCTTCCTAGTCCTCTCAAGTGAGTTGTGTTTATTTTCAAACCATTGTTTTAAGCACCGTGTGTATGTTTTTATATTAGATTTAAGCATTTGCCTTTCATATCTTATTTTTAATTTAAGAATTGTTCTTGCAGCATTTTTTGAAAATTTTGAACTTCATATGGAATCATGAAAGTTACATCACTAAGTGCCATTTTCTTAAAAATCGACAAGTAAGTGTTTCTTTTAAATAATATGTATTCTTATTGTTTGAGTTGGAAAATTCAATGATTGTTATGTGGATAAAATGGTTATTGATTTAGGGGTTCTATTTTGGATGTAATTTATTTTGCAATAAATTATAAGGCATATTTAATGTAATAAATTTTTTTGTGTGTGTTACAGGCTGCAACTTTAGATTCTAGCAACACATTTACTTGTAACAACATCACATTTCCAGTATTACATTATTTTTGTTACAGCTTCAAATTTGGTTCCACATGAAGGGTTCTTTAATGTTCCATGCATTTTGAGAGACACCTCTTTTTGTAAAATCTGAGTCCAGCCATAACTCAAAACCAAATCATGAGAATTTTTGTCCACGAAACTTTAATTTTGGAAAGCTTGAAAAAAGGTAATGTGTTAAGCATTGAGTGTATGTTTTTATATTAGATTTAATCATTTCTCTCTTATAACTTATTTTTAATTTAAGAATCTTTCTTGCAGGAATTTTGAACTTCATATGGAATCATTTGTGGTTACAAAAGTTACAGCAGTAGTGGCCATTTTTGTAAAAATGGACAAGTAAGTGTTCTTTTTTAAATAATAGGTATTATTATTATTTGAGTTGACAAATTCAATGACTGTTATGTTGTTAAAATTATTGTTGATTTTATGATTTAGGGGTTCCCTTTAGGTGTAGTTTATTTTGCAATAAATTTTAAGACATTTTTAATTTGATAAAATTGTTCTTTTATCTGTTACATGTTACAACTTTAGATTCCAGCAACACACTATACTTTTTATAGCGTCAAATTTCCAACAATAATTACATTTCCAGATGTAATTTATTTTCTAATACATAATAAGGCATATTTAATGTGATATATATATTTTTTTTTATGTTACAAGCTACAACTTTAGATTCCAGCAACACATTTACTTGTAACAACATCGCATTTTGAGCAGTACATTATTTTTGTTATAGTTTCACATTTGGTGTCACATTAAGGGTTCTTTGATGTTCCATGCATTTTGAGAGACACCTCTTTTTGTAAAAATCTCAGTGCATCCATAACTCAAAACCAACTCATGAGAATTTTGTCCACAAAGAATTTGATTTTGGAAAGCTTGAAAAAAAAGGTAATGTGTTAAGAATTGAGTGTATGTTTTTATATTTGATTTAAACATTTATCTCTTATAACTTATTTTTAATCCAAGCATCTTTCTTGCACGAATTTTGAAAATTTGAACTTAATATGGAATTATTTGTGGTTACAGAAGTTACTTCAATGTGTGTTCTATTGTTAAAATGATTTGTGATTTTATGATTTAGGGGTTCTTTTCGCTGTAGTTTATTTTGTAATAAATTTTAAAACATTTTTAAATTGATAAAATTGTTTTTTTTTTTTTTGTTACAGGCTACAGCTTTAGATTCCAACAACACACTATCCAGCAGTTACATTTGGTGCCACAAGAAGGGTTCGTTGATGTTCCATGAGAGACATTTTTTTTTGTAAAATGTGATTCTAGCCATAACTCTAAACTACATCATCTGAATTTTGTCCATATCATGTTCAAGAGTCATGATCTTTTTGTTATTGAAATACACTTTGGTAAAAAAATATAGTTCATTATGTATTTTCTGAAATTTCACTGTTGTTGTAAAACACTTTTTTTATAATACAAACTACAGTTACATTCATATATTTATTATTATGAATAATTGTTTTGGTGTATTTTTTTTTTTTTTTTTTTTTTTTTTAAATATAAAATTAGAATTGTTAATCTGAAATGTCCTAAAAATACAAACAAATTTGACTTTCATGAATTTAAGCAAAACGTAAAGTGAAAGGCATGGAAATAACAAGACCGTCATCAAATTGCCTGGTGACAGGCAGAATAGATTTGAAATTCATCCATGGTTGTGCCATTGAAGTGGGAAAAAAGCTCAGTGCCTAGCTCGTAGTAACATGAGAATAGCCCAGCGCTCGAGGAATATAATAGTATAAATGTTTCATAACCCATAGCGCATCACGAGGAAAGAAGTAGTAACATGAGAATAGCCCAATATCTTAAGCTCGAGGAAAGCCGGTCCTGTAACGTTTACTTATAAATATATCGATATACACGTATATAAATGTATTCACATGTGTTAACTTTAAGGGAAGGATAAAGATTTGTACTTTAGAGGAAGGATAAGATTGGTACTTTAAGTGAAGGATACAAATACAGATACTTAAAGGAGTAGCCCTCATATTTAATTTAATATTATTGTTTTTTTACAATAGTTTTGTAGTATGCATGGGGTACAATAAAGTTTTTAATATATATATATATATGAGAGACATAATCCTTTGGAGTTTAGAAATGAACCCTGTGTAATGTTTTATAATGTTTATGAATATAATGCCCTCTCCAATGAGATTAGAGGTAGTCTCAATTTATAAAAGTGGAATCAATTAAACAAATATATTTAGTTTAGAACATTAAAATAATAACTAGAATGTTATTATCTATCAATTATATTGGTATAAAGAATAAATGTTGGGCCATGATTGGCATTTATATCCAAAAAAAATATTTGGGTTATTAATGTGGGTATGTTACATGCGGCCTCTGTGAAATCTTAACTAGAGGTCATGTCAACCAATTTTGGATGAGGTGTTATTCATATTTCTATTTTTTGTAATAAGAAGTCTAAAATATTCCTTATCAAGCCATACAAGATTATATTTAAAAGAAAATGAAGGTTTTCTATCATCCTTTTCTAGTTGTATAAGAATAAGTAGATGGTCATATAAGCCATTGTTTCCTACCCAATAGTTGTATCTTTCAAAATCCTCCACCAATTTTTCTACCATTAAGAATATATCTATCATCTTAGAGATGCTTGTTCTTCCATGTTAGCACAAAAACTAGCATCTTAAGGTTGAATACCTAAAATCAATGATAGCTTATGGACAACTAAGAGGGAGGACATTGTCACAACATCTAACCTTTTTTGTCTCTGTCTAGGCTATCTCTTCTCTAGCTCAAAGGTGGAGCCCATAGGGTAGGATTACTAGAGTTTAACAATGGAGTACATGTTGAAAATGAAGAGTAACTTTACAAAAACAAAGTATTTTGGTTTTTGTAAAATATAAGAGTCATGAAGGAATTGGAGACTAGTGTTTTATACAATGGGAAAATGGGGTCAACCAAGGAATGCATAAGTCTTTATTTAGGAAGATTAGAAATGGACAAGGTCACAATGCACAAACCTATATGCTCTCTAGTGGATGGGTTGATTTTAGAGATCACGCAAAAGGAAATTTCTATAGCAAAAAAAATTCAAATGGACTCAAGGAGGAAAGCTACATTGAAATGCATAAAAAAACACATGATTTCTAGGCACGAAATATGTACCTAAACTACACTTTAAATTGATATCACATAAAAGATAGAAAGCCTAATCCTTCATTACCTCAATTCCATTAACAATTTGAAGATCCATTAACCAACCAAGCACATGAGAAACCTACCAACCCTTCAATAGAGTACTACCATCAATGATCCTACATTCCAATTGAGTATCCCTTGTCCATCAAACTCAATGCCTTGTGCCCTTATCCCCTGATTTTTCCTCTGCCTCCCCTCCACCGCTTCTACACGAAATGTAATAAAATATACCCTAAATATTTGTATTTCCATATAACATAATTAAGCCCCCTTGGCCCCTTAATACAAGGAAATATATTTTCTCATTTATGTATCATAGTTTATTCCTCAATATGAATGGACGTGATAGGATATTTCCTACCAACTGACCCCCCCACCCCCCCTAGTGATTTTTTCAAGGTAATTTTTTCATCTCTATTGCCCTAACCTAGTAGCAAGGAGAATTACCTCCAAGAGGAAGGCTTGTCACCTTCCTCTAAGGCTAGGGTTTGGGGGTAACATCCATTAAAACCCTAAGTTTGTCCATTTTCTCTACATCAAACCCTAGTTTGAATTTTTGTAAATATTATTGCTAGGTTAAACTTTCATTTTTAGGTATAATTTTTCATTTTCATGGTAGAATTAGGGTTAGAATTAGGTCTACAATTTTATAACAAAAACCCTAAAAATAAAAACACTAAAAATTTCTTCACTTTTTGGCCTCCTTAAAATTTCGGCCCTAACTTCTTGCGTCCCTAAATTCTCGGCTCTAAAACCTCGACTCTAAATTATCTTGACCCTAAATTCTCGCAACCCCAAAATTTCGCCCTAAATTTTTGCGGCCCTAAAATCTCGGCCATAAATTCTCCCAGCCCTAAATTCTCGCGACCCCAAAATTTTGGCCCTAAATTATCACGGCCCTAAAATTTCGGGCATGAAATCCTGAGCCTATCTTTTTTAACCCTAATTAGACCTACAAAACTGCCAAATCTACTATACAAGCGCCATCCTAACTCTCTCTATTACTTTCTGTTTGACTCCATTAGAGGCACTGATCTATGCTTTAAGATGTTTGGAAGGAATTTGGAATCTACTTGGCAGGTACATTAAAGGGCTCTCCCCTTGGGACAACATTGGATCCCGAAGAAGTTAGGAGATTGGACAAAGGTGACAATAGTCCAAGTTTATTATATGATTGCCTTTCACTTGCAAGCCTAGCCTACTAGTTTGAACAGTAACATGAGTCAAATCAAAAAGTCAAACCACTGCCATATACATCTATGAAACCAAATAAAAAATCCCAACAAAACCTTTGCATCTACGTACTTTTGTTAAAATAATTAGTTTGTTTCCTATGTAGAGCAATATGGATAAATCTTCCAGATGAGAAAGATATGTATATGAACTTAGATGGACAACACATTTGAAAGTGCCAATGGGAATACCAAGTTAAGTTGAAGAGGAACTTTAGACTTTTATAAAGTCTATAAGCATAAGGAATATCACTTTTGAGTTATAAACACTATAATCATTATAATTATAATTAGATGTGAAAGTCTATTTCACGTTTAAGTAGTGGTGTTTAGAATATATTGTTAGTTGTACAATTACTGAATATATTCATGAAAAGCCAAAGCTTCCAAGGCTATCTTATTGGGTTGTTCCAATGGTAATGTCTTTATATGGATGATGAAAAGGTTTTTAGGATACAATTGAGTAGGTAATTAAGATTGAATAAACTTAGTAGAAGTTGGAAAACTAACTGACTTTATATTTATATATATATATTGGAATATTATAAATGGATAATTGATGATAGAGTTATGATATAAATTATAATTTTATATTGTTGATTGACTAAGTCAAGTATATTCTTTAAATGATATAGAAATAAAGAATTTCCTCTACAAAGCTACATTTCACCCTTTTTCCAACCAAATTTTCTTAAGGATTCTTCTCTATGGATGTTGCTACATTAACCTCTTCTACTTCTTCACCTTGGCACACATCCAACAAAACAGTATTCTTACGATGGGTCACTCTAGAGTAGAACCTTCTTTCCATTCAACATTGATCTTGAGAATTTTCCATGGCATTGTGATTCCTTTTAGGTTGAGATTGCATTATGAACTTCATTCTTCTTTCTCATCTACTTTTGGCCATTACCATGGGGAATCCTACCTTTTTATTTGGTTGTTTGTTGGTAGGTATCTTTTAATGCCCTCTCTTCTATATGTTGCTTTCCACCTTTAATCCGTGTCAATCTTAATGCATCCAAACAATTTCCATTTGAAGGGAGGCATCCATTGGCGTATTATTTTGTTGATCTATTTATATTGATTTGGTTTATATAATATTTGAACATGTATAGATCTAGGTACATAAACTAACTATATATGCAATGAGAAACAAATCAACCATCAAATCATAATGTAATAACTAGATAACATTGATTATTACATAAGAAACTCAGAATGGAAGAGAAAAGAATGATCAAGTTCATTAAATAACTGAATAAAGAAGCTTACAATATATAGAGAGGCAATTTGAGTTAGGTTAGAATGAAATTCAAATTCCCCATGCCATGCTAAAGGACTAGTCAAGCTTAACTTAGAGCAACTAACCTCAGTTAGTCATGCAAGCTCTCCTACACTGAGTTTAATTATCCTGAACTGAACTAAACTGAATTATACTAAGCTAAATTGAACTGACATGCACTAAAATGAACTGAACTGGGGATATAATGTCACTACATGACCAATTAGGGTCAGTTAGGACCTCAATAAGTGGGGTGCACCTAGTCTTCACTTAACTGCCTCCTTAAATAAGGGACTGTGCCCCAAATTTAGGGAATGCGCCCTCAAATCAAGGAGTGCACCCCCAAATCTAACGTTTTGGTGTATGTGTGAATCGAGAGGTCAATTTTGGTGTGGTTGGGCCCATTAGAATCAAAAATTCAGGGTCTCAGCAGGTTATTTATTTTAATAGCCCCCATAAGCCTAACTAGGTAAAAATAAACTAAGTAAAAAATGGGTCCCGACAATTTGCAACCGTATTAGGTACCCATGCACACATCAAAAAATTCACTGAAAGTTGGAAAAGAAGGAAAAAACCTAGTGGGGAAATCCCCACCCATAAAAGAGAATTTGAAAAGAAGACTTTAAGGATCCTACTTAAAAAATTCCTTTACACCCAAAGAAACTCTCAACTAGGTGAATTGTTGCTCGGTAAAGGGATTTGTGAAGATCCCTGCAAATATTTGTGAACTCCTCCTTCTTTTGAAGTGCATGTGATCCCATTCATAATATATAAACACTTTGAAGTGGTTGAATGGTGGTTCTTGACCACTCCTTGCTTCGAATGGGGAAAATACCTTGAAGATTTTGTGCGGAACTTGGTGAACTGTAGGAGTAAAGGTTGTAGATATGGAGAAAGAGAAGACATTATGGAGGTCTTCTTCAACAAGAATCTGGTTTGGGATAATTTCTCCAATGGCCTCTTTCATCTTTTGAATGAATGTGAACATGTCCTCATAGGACATGTGTTGTGAAGCTTCTAGGGCCTCCTTCAACAAAATTGGATCGGGCATACCAACTGTGTAGCAATTGAGCTAGCGGGATAGGAGATCCATGGCTACAAATGAGCTCTCTAGTGTATGAAAATGAGCTCTTTGATGGCTTCAAAGCACTCATTGATGACTGTAAATGATCTCTTTGGTGGCTGCAAGTACACCTCTTTGATGGTTGTAAATGAGCACTCCTTTGATGGTTGCAATTGCAATTCTTGATGGATGCAAATGAGTACTGTAAACGAGCTCTTTGGTGGCTGAAAAAATCCTTTTTTGGTGGCTGCAAAAAACTTTCTTTAGTGGCTTATAAAAATCCTTCTTCAATCTACAAGAGTAGTGGCTACAAAAGCCTTCTTTGGTGGCTGTGAAAGCTTTCATTGGTGGTTGCAAAAGCCTTCATTGGTGGCCGCAAAATCCTTCTTGGGTTTTTAAGAAGGCCTTCTTATGTGGTTGCGAAAGCCTTCTTGGTGGTTGTAAAATCTTGGCTGCAAAATCCCTTCTCAACCTGCAAGCTAGATAACTGACAAGAAATCATTGAAACACTAACTAGTTTAGTACCCCCTATGCTTTGATACCATATAAGATTTGAACATGTATATATCTAGGTACTTAAACTAATTAGATATGCAATGAGAAACAAATCAACCATCAAATCATAATGTTATAAATGGATAACATTGATTATTACATAAGAAACTCAGAATGGAAGAGACTCAAGAATGATCAAGTTCATTAAATAATTGAATGGAGAAGCTTACAATATATAGAGAGGCAACTGGAATTAGGTTAGAAGGAAATTCGAATTTCCCATGCCATGCTAAAGCACTAGTCAGGCTTAACTTAGAGAAAATAACCGCAGATACTCATGCAAGCTCTCTTACACTGATTTGAACTATCCTAAACTGAACTGAACTGAATTGTACTGAATTGAATTGAAATGACATGAACTAAAATGAAATAAATTGGGGTGCTAATGTCACTATAGGACCAATTAGGGTTAGTTAGGACCTCAATTATTGGGGCACACTTAGTCTTCACTTAACTGCCTCCTTAAATCAGGGAATGTGCCCCATGTTGGAGCATTTTCCAACCACACATCATTTATTTGAGCCTTACAGCTTAATTATCCACTTATCCTAAGTATTTTGACTCCTTCATGTGCTTACATCATCAGTTTCAGTCAATTGGGCCTCCTCCTACATTCTAGGAGCCAACTGGGCCATCATCTGAGCCTCCTCCTACATTCCAAGACCCAATTGGGCCACCTACTCAGCCTCCTCCACCTTTCAGGGGGTGATTTGCATGCCTCATGCGCATTATTGAGCCAACTGGTGATACTAGGGCGCCTTACTACACTGTTTGACCTTGTTTGGTGTGATTCTCACCTAACACTCAGTTACACTACAGACATATGGCGCCCTCCCCTATTTTTGGGAATTCAGTTGAGTCTGGCATTGAGTTAGACTCAGTTAGTCAGTTCTAGAGTCTGTTCGAGTCAATTATTGTTTAGTTAAGTGGTTAATTGATGTGCCGAGTGGTGTTAACTTCCTAGTAAGCCACTCTCATGCACCAATTCGAATGACCACCTTTTGAATTCAAATTTCTTGGCTTATTAGCCATTGTTACACATTGTAAACTATCTTCTGAGTATATGAGATTATTTTACTGTTGCAAACCTTCTGCACAGTGTTTCCATACATTTTATTGCATGCATCTCTAGTAACTGTTGTGTTTGTTCCATAGATCTGTTGTGCTTGATATTTCACACCCCAAATTTAGGGAATTTGCCCTCAAATCAAGGAGTGTGCCCCCAAATCTATGGTTTTGGTGTATGTGCGAATCAAGAAGTCAATTTTGGTGTGATTGGGCCCATTAGAATCAGTAGGCCATGGTCTAGGTGCGTTATTTATTCTAAGAGTTTCTTTTGTTACTTTGTATTCTTTGGGAACCTGTTTTCTTGTATTGTAAGAACCCACTTACTCTCATGATTATTTCATTATTTAAATATACAACAAAACCCAAAAAGCATAGAACTATAAAAAGAGAGAGGGGAGAAAGAATCGATATCTTAGTTAAATCTAAGTCCATAACGTCACCCTTGAATAGATCCCCTACATTTGAGTCATTGTTTCTTGATTGGGTGATAGAATTGTTCCTTAGAACATGTATCCATTACTGCCATGGTCCTTGAATTATTTTTGAATTCCTCATGATTGGTTACTCTTCCAATATTAATAGATGTACCTTAGTGAATTTTCATCGAGGTACCTTTTCCTTGGTTTGTTCACGTACAGTTGTTTCCATGGTATTTTTTGTCCATCCTCTAAGTCAAGGGAAGTCCTAAGTTGAATCCTCAAGTTGGCCATGCCTAAGATTTCCTAACCTCCAATGTCATCTCTTCCTTGAGTCAAATTTGAAGTACTTAGAGATATCAAACATTAGTATTCCTATTTCATGCTAGTTGAAGAGACTCATCATTTCTTTTTAGTGATCAAGCCACCCTATTGACCATGACACATCTACTCTAGGGGTTCAATTTAGATACTTATAGTAACTTAGAATTTACTTTCATAGTTGGATTTTTTCCCTTGCACTTAAAAGTGAATTTTCATCATTGTTCCCTCATTGAGCGGTCCTTCCATGTTTGACGTCAACTCATTGATTCACATAATTTAGGTTTACACTAGTATCTAAGTTCCCATTATCATAATTGATAAAACATATTAGACTTAGAAACAATTACCATCATTTGTTGTTGAATAAACAACCTTTCCTCTATGAAACTTCATTTTGTATAGAGGAAAGTTATACGCAAATGCAACACTCCAAAATTGGTTCTAAGCCTTCAACATTACTCTTTATCACTCCAATTAAAATGTACACCAATTTAAGTTAACATACAAATTAAACCATGATTTGGGGATTTACCTATAGGTCAACCTTGCACTTGATGTAAATCTATCTTTTCAACACCCCTGAGTCTGAAATTTGGGTCCATAATAACATGATATGTCTCCTTTGCAATGTCATGGATCTCACTAAATTTTGACGTGCCAAGGAAAACTTATGATAACTTTTCAAACTTGTTGATTTTGGAACCTTTTAAGAGAGTGAACTTGTATTGTATGCCACCCATCCAATTTTACGAATATGGTTCTGAACTGTTGGCTTGAACACTCTGGTCCATGCTCTTTCCATTGCCACTAGTGTCACTTGATTTGGAAGTTTTAATAGTAATATATATATGATTGTTTTACTTGAACCGCATGTTTAATCTTAGTTTAAGGAGTAGACATAAACCCTAACTTGCACAAAATTTATCTCTAAAATATAGCATACTAGGTGCTGAAATTTTTATGCAATGTACTTGGCTATGTCCTATGTTCACCATAAAAATTGCACACTTAAAAAATGGGTCGATCGTTTTTAAAGAGAAAACGGTAATATGCCTCTTTTGAAGCCAAGGACCATCCTCTCTGATACCAAATGTTTGTGCTAAATCCTTAAATTGGCATAATAAACTAGAGTAAGCACAACGTACACAAGATGTGAATATGGGGTGCAATTTCCAAAGAAATAAAAGAGATTATTTAGACAATAACTCTTTATAGAGTAGGAGAGCCTCCTCCAATTAATCCCAATACATTCATATATCCAAATAAATTGTTGATATCCCAATGATGAATATATTGACCTCTATATAGACTTATTCTCTCTCATTGCACATGTGGGCCCTTATAACATATACATTTTTTGAGGAACCTGCAACAATCAATTGTTGAAATGCACGATATATCAGAACACATAATATTTTTGTTGATCGTAGGCCACTTCGAGGGGGAAACCTCCTTTGAGAAAGCTCAATACAAATAACTCGTGGATGCTTTCATTGGCCTCAACACGTACTTATATACTAAGTCTATGCGCCAATACTCTGGATCAATACCATGGAACATATAATACTACGAGACGACCTACAAATCATATGCGTCCAATACTATGGATCAATACCATGGAACATATAATACTATGGGCTAATGCAAACTATGGATCAATACCATGGAACATATAATACTACGGGAAAGCTTACAAAGCATATGCGTCCAACAACAATATACTAACGAAGTAAAGAGAAGGGTTGACACGGGTTCCTAACATCCACCCCCCTTAGAAAAATCTTTGTCCTCAAAGCTTTAGGTGTGGAAATTGTTGTTGAATATGAAGGAGTGGTTCCCATGTATCATCCTCTAGTTGCATTCTATGCCACTGAATTAATACATATGTGATAGATCGAGAGTGAAGCTGACGAGTGTGCCTATTGAGGATGGCCTCCGGATCCAAAAGGATGGATCCTTCACTATCCAGTTCTAGTAAAATAATTTGTCCTCTGATGTTGGTGCCAAGAACTTTCTTCAGACAAGAGACATGAAATACTGGATGAATATGGGAAGAAGGGGGAAGTTCCAATTTATAAGCAACGGACCCAATCTTCGGAAGAATCTTATATGTCCCATAGAACTTTGGAGTGAGCTTATGATGCCCTTTGAGTTTCAAGGAAGATTGCTTGTAAGACTGTAGATGAAGAAAAACCATATCACCTGCTTGAAAAGTGTGCTCAGAATGGTGTTGATCGACTTGTTTCTTCATTCGATTTCTTGCCATGTGAAGATTGTCCTGCAAAATGTGAATAATCTGATCACGGTTTCGAAGAACCGTGTCAACTTCCTGAACTGGTGAACTATTGGGTGTGTATGGAAGAAGAACTGGCGGTGCCTGACCATAGACTACTTCATATGGAGTCATTTTAGAGGCAGTGTGGTAGGAGGTATTGTACCACCATTCAATGAGAGGGAGCAACTTTTCCCACTAATGTTGTTGTTCAGAGGTGAAGCAACGAAGATAAGTTTCCAAACATTTATTGATAATTTTAGTCTGACCATCTATTTGTGGGTGATACCCTGAACTCATCTTCAGTTTGGTGCCACTGTGGCAAAATAGTTCTGTCCAAAAATGACTGGTGAAAGCTGCATCGCGATCCAAGACAATGGAAGAAGGGATTCCATGAAGACAGAAGATCTGGTCCAGGAAAATTTGTGTGACTGAGAAGGTTGTATAGGGATGGTTGAGGGCACAAAAATGACTATATTTGGAGATGCGATCAACCACAACCAAAGTCATTGTCTTCCCTCTAGATTTAGGGATCCCTTCAATGAAATCCATAGAGATATCTGCCCAAATCCATGTAGGGATGGGAAAGGGTTCGAGCAATCCCGAAAGGAGTGTTGTTTCACCCTTGTTGCGCTGGAAGATATCACATTCAGCCACTATCTGTTGAATTGTCCTTTTCATTCCTTGGTAAAATAAGTTACGTCATGCCCGTTCATACGTTTTGAGGAACCCATAGTGACTTGTCGATGGAGAATTATGGAGTTCATAGAAGACATCCTGTTGAAGATCTAGGGAAGCACCAGATGACCCTTGTATCTCAGGGAAGCACCATCCCAAGAGTAATGCGGTACAACATAAGGGTTGTTGGCCAAGCGTTGGATGATTTGAGATAATGAAGATTCATTGACATATCCCTGTTGAACAGATTGCAACCAATTTGGAATAGACATAGAAATAGCTGAAAGAGAAACTAGGTCATCAAATGTGCGAGAAAGAGCGTTTGCCACAAGATTGTCCTTACCCTTATTGTAAGTGATCTCATAGTCATAATCCATTAGTTTGCTAACCCATTTATGTTGTGCTAGGGAGGAGACCCGTTTTTCCAGGAAATATTTCAGACTCTGGTGATAAATCTTGATGCAGAAATGATTCCCTTATAGGTATGGTCACCACTTATGTACTACATGCAAAATAGCCATCATTTCCTTCTCATATGTAGAGGCAGCTAAATTCTTACCGGAAAGGGATTTGTTGGTGAACGCAATGGGATGTTCACACTGAAGGATAACAACACTAAGTCCATTGCCGCAAGCATCACTCTAAATAGTGAAGGGCTTGAAAAATCGGGCATAGTTAGAATAGGTGTAGTACACATAGCTTGTTTGAGTTTTTCAAATGCACACTCAGTAGCATGTGTCCATATAAAAGCATCATTTTTCAATAAAGTGGTTAATGGAGATGTAATCTTCCCATAATCCTTGAAAAACTTGTGGTAGTATCTAGTCAATCCCAAAAGACCACGAAGGCTCTTGAGTGTTTGAGGATACGACCAATTTTTCATGGCATCTATTTTGGAAGGATCCACGCGAACCCCTTGTGTTGAAATAATATGCCCAAGATAATCTAATTCCTCCTGTCCAAAAAAAATCTAGACTATTTTGCGTGGAAATGATGATCAAAGAAAAGTTGCATTACAACATATAGATGCTAGAGATGTGCAACCCATGTTTTACTATAGATGAGGATATCATCAACGAAGACTAGAATGAATTTCCACAAGTAGGGCCATAATATTTTATTCATCAATGCCTGGAATGTGGAAGGAGCATTAGTGAGGCCAAATGGCATGACCAAAAACTCATAGTGGCCATCATGTGTGCAGAAAGTTGTTTTAGGCATATCATCCTCATGAACTCAAATTTGATGATACCCAAAACGAAGATCCAACTTGGAGAAAAAATGAGCACCATGAAGCTCATCAAGAAGCTCATGAACAACAGGAATTGGAAACTTTTCCTTGATTGTGAGGTGATTAAGTGCTCAGAAGTCAATGTAGAGGCGCCATGACCCATCTTTTTTTCGGATAAGAAGAACTAGTGAAGAAAAGGAACTAGTACTAGGGAGAATAATACCTTTCTTCAGTAAGTCCCAAACGAGCATCTCAATCTCTGTTTTTGCGATAGGGCCTGATGTTGGGAGGAACGCTTCTAGGAAGGAGCTGAATACGATGGTGCTCTGGTCTTGAAGGTGGAAATCCCATTGGTTCAAAAAAGACACCTGCATATCTATCCAAAATTTGTTGTAGATCCAAAAGAGTAGTGGAGACCGTTGATGGTTGCATCTGAATGGAATGGATCTGAGCGATGACAACATGTGAATTATTCTTAAGGATATTTTCCATGAGATGTGAACTGATGATGTTGAGAGACCCTGGTTGTAATCCCTTCAATGTGTGTTTTTTCCCATTGACTAAAAATTGCATCCAAAGTTCAACAAAATCCCATAAGATGAGGCCAAGTGTGCGTATCCATTGAGCGCCCAAAACCACATCACATCCGCCTAAGGCGAAGGAAAACATGTTGGAGCGCACGTTATAATATCCCATAGAGATACGCACATTGTTACACTTCCCCTTGCAAGGTAAGGTGCCCCCATTGGCAATCATGAATTCAAAGTTGGAGGAAGGATGGAAAAAACAATCAGCATATTTGGCGATCCGAGGGTCAATGAAGTTATGAGTGCTACCAGAATCAATCAGTATTGTAAGAGGGAGCTTCTTGAAGTAATCCCTGACCCACATTGTTTGTGGGGTGGTGACTCCGACTAAGGCATGGAGAGATATCTCTGGGTGTTCGTCTTGACATGGAGGGTCAACAGGCGGTTGTTGAATGTCGACCTGATCATCGATTCTATTCGGAGCTTCTTCATCAATTTCAAAGACAGGCGGAGAATCCACATCCAAGAGATAGATCTTTTTCTCAACACATCTATGTCCCCGAGTGAATTTCTCATCACAATTATAACAAATCACTTTTTCTCTACGTGCCCGAATCTCTACTTTGGACAAATTCTTGCTAGGATTTGGTCAAGGAGCTGGCATGAAGGGAGGTCATTGGGAAACCATATTTCTAAAGGGAACAAAACTGTATTTGGAGCATTGTTGGGTTGCGATCTTGTCCTCGTCCAACTTAGCCAAACCTAGGGATTCCATCATTTTGTTGGGAGAGAACATTTTGACCTCAAATTGGATTGCATCCTTTAGACCACTGATAAAACAACTCCCGTAGAATTCATCAGACAATCCTTCAGTGTGATTAGCCAGTTTCTCAAATTATGTCTGATACTCTCTCATAGTGCCAATTTGGCGAAGTTTAGTGAGTGCTCCTGTGAATTCATCAAAAGCACTATGACCAAATCATTGCAAAAGGAGGAAACAATCTATCTATTTTGGCTCTTCATGAGCCTTAATGTACGAACAGTACCATTGAAGGGCTTCGTGTTCCAAATGAAAGGATGCAAGTGGAAATTTGTTGACATCAAAAGTATTATGCAGACTGGAATATTGTTCTACTCTATATATCCATCCAGTCGGATCATTACCATTGAAGCGAGGAAATTCAAGCTTCGACCCACGAAAATTGTTGGAAGAAGAGAAGCCAGTGTCTACGGAAGATTCTGGCTGTTGTTTATTGTTCATGGATGAATGATGAAGATGCAGGCCGAGAAATTTTTCGTCCAGATCTTGGAGTTTGGTTTTGAGGGATGCATGTTCTTCCTCCATGTTTTTTACTTCTGTGTGGGTGACAACCATAACCAGGAGGTTTTTTTTTTTGAGTGGGTAGAAAAACAAAACAGAGGCTTCTTTAGTAAAGGAAAGTTTGGATTTTGGAAAAACTCGAATGGGTAAGTGGGGTTTGACTAGGTTTTGGACACTTTCTAATGGACAAGGAAGAAAAAAATGGGGATTTCAAAAGCAGGGTGAAAGAATGGGAAAATTTTTCAAAGAGGGACAAAGAATCCGAAATAAAAATTGAACACTGTGGAAAAATTTGAAGGCGATTGGGTGAAAATCGAAGAAGTTATGGTAAACCCTAAAAATAGACAGATGTCAGATTTCTGGCTTCGAGAAGTGGAATTTGGGATAGGGTCCTCGGGAATGAAATATGCAGAATGGGATTGCAGGGGTGTCAATGAATTTTCAAGGGAAACAGAGTTAAAACAAGGAATATATGGAAAAAAAACATAATTATATATATATATATATATATATATTCAGAATGAATCTGCTACGGCTCGGAATTGATCTGCAACAGTTCTGGACAGATGTAATTTGCGATTTATCAGCTAGAAATAGATATGGACCACAGGTATGTGCGGCTTCCTAAAGGTTCATGGGATTCAATCGGCCACCAATGCTTTCTAACGGCTTGCGTATTGGGGCAGTACCCCTCACTCCATGACTCAGGTAAAACCGATAACCTCTTTTCCACAAACGACAGCTCTTGGTTTACCTCATGGGTGGGAACTAGTCAATCAGGTATGGGTCGTTGCCCTTTTCGCTGGTAGGTCCTCTCAATGGGCCAGCTACTTCAGGGTTCCTGTGGTACTCCTCACAATGAGTTTTAGGGCTATGCCCAAGTACTTCTCGCAGTTAAGCGGATAGGGATTATTCTTGGATCTGAACCTGCAATTGAAAGGAACAATACAGATGTGAAAAAAAAAAAATTGGTAGAAATTCCACCCAACGAGCCCAAGAAAGTGCTATGATACCAGATGTGAGGAACCTGTAACAATTAATTGATGAAATGCACGATAGATCAGAACACAATATTTTTATTGATCGCGGGCCACTTTGAGGGGGCAACCTCCTTTGAGCAAATTCAGTACAAATAACTCGTGGATGCCTTCATTGTTCTCAACATGTACTTATATACTTAGTCTATGCACCAATACTATGGATCAATACCATGGAACATATAATACTACGAGACGACTTACAAAGCATATGTGTCCAATACTATGGATATATACCATGAAACATATAATACTATGGGCTAATACAAACTATGGATCAATACCATGGAACATATAATACTATGGGACGACTTACAAAGCATATGTGTCCAACAACAATATACTGACAAAGTAAAGAGAAGGGTTGACATGGGTTCCTAACACATTTACCCCATTGCATACACATTTAACTTCACATGTGCACCCCTTGGGGTCATATCAAATGGTATGTGCCAAATCCTTAAAATAACATTATAAACTAGTGTAAAAAAATGTACACAAGATGTGAACATTGAGTAAAACTCCCAATGAAATAATAGAAATGAGTTACACAATAACTCTTTATAGAATATGAGAACCTCCTCCAATTAACTCAAATACATTCATATATCCAAATCATATGTTCATATCCCAATAATGACTATATTGACCTCTCTATATATCCATTGTCATTTTCTTGCACTTATGGGCTCTTTATTACGCCAACTATTATTACATATACACTTACCCCATTACATATACATTTAAGCATGTATCTGCCCCCTTGGGGTCATATCAGTTAGGGTCAAAACATAGGGCCATTACATTTATTTCTAGGGTCTCATTGGCCATGTATGAAATCCATGCCCATTGCACATGCCTTGAATAGGGAGTCATTATCCCAAAAGTTAAGTATAGCTTTCATTTCAATATTTTGTGCACCTTAATAGTGTTAAAGTTACAACATCATGAGTCATTCTCCACATCAATCTTGTGTGCCAAGATTGAGCCTTGTGTGTCTAGGTAGTGCCTTATAGGAGCCTGAGTTGGACTTGGGAAACTTGGAGAAGAATCTTGAGTTAGACTCAAGAATGAATAAGCCTCATGTGTTGAGGTAAGTGCTTTGTCTGACAAAGTGATGATGTTGTATAGTCTTGCTTGGCAAGGCTAAGGTCTTGTGTGTCAAGACAGATCCTCATGTGTTGAGGTGGTACCTCATGATGTGTTGAGGTTATGCTTTGCATGTCGAAGCATGAATGGTGTGTGATGTACTACTAACCATGGTTGAGCTATTAATTCTCCTATAGAGAATGGACACCTCTAGAGTGAATTATTATAGCATATGACTACTTGGAATGATAGTAGAACAAGATGGCCACATCATTGGAAAAATATCCTTAGTATATTTGATATGATAGATAAATTAAATTTGGCACATGTGGATCATGAAGATAAGACAAGAGATAAAGATAAGATGTGATAAGATAAGAGAGAACTCGAATGGCTAAATTTCAGTCATGTTAACAAGAAAGACTTCAGTTAATTAAGGATAATTTGAATTGTTCACTTCAGTTATGTTAACAAGAAAGACTTCAGTTAATTAAAGGAGAATTCGAATTGTTCACTTCAGTGATGTTATCAAGAATGACTTCAGTTAAAAGAGTTAACTAAGTGTTAATAAAGAATATCTAGTTAACTAAAGTGTTTTGCATGTCAACACTTGAGTTAAACTAAAAGATGACACTTAAGTTGAACAAAAAGACAACACTTTGAGTTACAACACTTAAGGTACGACACTTGCATGATGACACTTGATTTAGCCTCCTAACTAAGTGACCTAGCATCTAGATGGAGGGTGAATTCATCCTGAATTCAGAAGATAAAAATAGAAGCCGAAACATGAGAAGAATATATATATATATACAGGATTTATGAATTCAATGTGAAGCAAATTCTCTTCTCTCTTGAAGGCAATGCGCTTTTCTTTGTGCAGGATATTATTCTGAGTTCTATTCTTCCATCTTCTCTCTTACTCTAATATTGCACCAAGGGTGCTTGGTATTTATCTCTAATAATGCTCCATGGGTGCTTGATGTAATCTGCTCATTGTAAAGATATTCTCTACTATCTATCAATATTCTAAGGAATATTTTGTTGGGGTTTTCTCCCTCGAGTACCAGAGGGTTTCCCTAGGGTAAATTTATGTGTCGTATGTGAATGCTTATGTTTATGATTATTCATTGAATTCAAGTACTATTGTAATTTCGAATCAAATATAAAAATTAACAAATATTTCTCATGGCCCTAAATTGTGGTCCAAGTCCAAAAACCAAGGTCTTAGGATACGTCGTTTATCCTTAGATTGCATATGCATTGGATGAATACCCAAGCCACCACATAGGCCCCACATCAAGAATTTTTGTCCTGTGAGAAATATATGGTTGTCATTTCAAATATTGATATGCTAGGGATGGTTCTCATAGCCTACATGATGGCTTAGAGACAAAATCATAGGTCTTACAATTTTTCCTTTGAGACTCATGGACCATGTGTAGGGCTCCAAGCCACCACAAAGGCCATACACTGAGAAAATTTACTCGATTAGAAATTCAAGGTGGCATTTTTTAACTTGTAACACCATGGATGATTTTAAGGTTGAGGCCATGGTCGAAGGTCATCATCTAAGGTCTAATGCCATACAAATTTCTTTCAGTTTTGGGGATTATGAGCTATGTGTTGGACCCTAACCTTGTTACAGATGCTTTGTATAGGGAATATTTTGTCCTACAAGTAGGATATGATGGTCAATGAAAATTTATTAATGCTAAGGATGGTTCTTGGAATCTAGATTAAGGCTTGGTGTCAAAATCTATGGTCAAGAACATACCAATATTCTTTAGATGTCATGATACATGTGTAGTGTCACATACCATCACAAATTCCCTACATAAGGATTTCTTAACTTACAAGTGAGATATGAAAACCATTTCAAGGATTACCACACTAGGGATTTTTCTTAGGGCCCATGCAAAGGTCTTAGGACACAAAGTTTCTCTCTAGGAGATCATGGACCATGTGCAGGCCTCTAAGCCATTGCACATGCCTTGAATATGGAATCTTTGACCTATGAAATCAATATGGTATCCATTTCAAAGGTTGGTGAGCCAATGATGGTTATCATGGCCTAAGCCATGGTACAAGGCCAAAAGACAGGGTCTTAGTCCATATCAATTGTATTTGGGGTTTGTGTGCCATGTGTGGGGCCTTGAGCCATCAAATAATCCTTAAATCTGAAATATTTTTCCCATGAGTAAAATATGCGCCCATTTCAAGGTTTAGAACAATGAGGACGATTCTCATTTCTAAACCATGGTATGAAGAAAAAATCTAGAATCTGAATCCCTAGGGCTCATGGGCCATGCATGGGGTCCAAATCCATCTTAGAGGACCTAGATAGGGAATTTATGGCATGTGATTTAGATGTGGTGGTGTTGTTGCTACAACATAATCCCCAAAATTATCTTAAAAATTTGGGACCCCTCCTCCTATTTTTTGGGTGGGCTTAGAGTTCGACTCATCCTAGAGAAGTTCACCTTCAACACTTAGAAATTTTCTTGAAAATCAAGTAAATAGGGCAAATTTTGGCCTAAGTATAACTGGGGTTTTGCGTCGAAACGGTCAGATCAACTCGACGAGTTGAGCCAACAAGGTTGGAGAAAAAGTTGGTTTTTTGGATGAAGTCCCTCTTTCGGAGCAACTCGGCGAGTGTTGCTGAAACAGTCAAAGTGTTTCAAGTTTGCATCCCAATACTTAGTTATTTTTTATTGTGCATTTGGTCAGAGGAAACTAGCAAGTCACGCCGACCGTTTCGGCATTAAAACCTCAGTGATGTCGAAACACATCAGCGAGAAAACGCTAGTTAGTCTGAAAATCCTCGATGAAAAGAAATCAACGAAGAATGGTGAATGACGCGACGCATTTCGCAACAACTCCGCGAGGGGTGCCGAAACAGTCGCTGAAGAAACGTGAAACATACCTACAAAGAATGCGGCGAGCACCGATACGAGATCACGAAAGTGGTAATAAAAGGTCGGCGAAACTCGTGAAGTGAAACCGATGAAACTCATGAGTGGTGCCAAAATGGTCATGGTAAAATCGCGAGAGGTGTCGAACCGCTCTGGCGAAAAGTCGTCAGATGAAGCCAACATCGGCGCAAGGTTGAGAACACCTCCGACACATTTCGCTGCAACTGAGTGATTCACCCTGAAACAGTCCGCGGTAAAATTTTTGGGCAGCGACATGAGAAAAGGAAATTCCACGCCAAACCGGGGCCTGACCATTAATGACCCCACCAACTTCCTCGTTCGCATTTATTGCTAGAGTGTTTTAAAGTTATATATAGGGAAAAAAAACCATTTTTAATTTACATTTGGAAAACGTCGTTCTTGAGAAAATACCTCCACTAGTTTCCGGACGCCAAGCACCCAACATCATTGAGCTCGACTTCACATCCATTCTACAAGTGACAGGTAGGAAACCTCATTCCCTCATGTTCCTTTTTTAGTTGGCATTGTTTTGGTTCTTTTTGGTATTTTTTGGCCTCTTATGAGACATTGGTCTTTCCTTACCGTCGGTTTACACACGTCGTTGTGATACATTAGGACAGACCGGTTGGTTTTGGTTGTTAGGTTTAGATTTTTCCTATAAGAGGGTGCCATGGACTCACTCAACTAGGGTTATTCATGTCCGACAGTTCTCCCTGGCTCACATTTACCACTCGGTCACATAACCCTCGTTTTTCTTCTTAGTTGACATAACCAATTAAGGGGTTTTTTTGGAGGGGGGCATGGATAGTAGAGTATTTTTGTGTTTTCCGGCTTGGCACATCATAGATTTTACCCTTGTAGAGGGCCGGCCCTAGATGTCATCTAGTTACACCCCGTTGAGATCATCATGTTTTCCAAGCCCACATAGCACCCCACGTAGTCACTCTTTCGATGCCAAACTCATTTGGTTTTTCTTACCCGTCATTGTTTTAAGATTGAATGTGTTACGCCCACGAAATAATGTGTTTTTAATTAAAGGAAGAATTCATTCAAGCAGGATTAAAAGCTGGAAAACATTGTTTGAGTAACCCCGATTTCAGTTTTACCAAATCTTTAACCCCCCACCATTCTTATGAAGAAATTGATTATTGTGGTTGACTAAAATTAATGGGAATATTTGGAAAGAATATATTTGAAATAATGTCGCATACATTTTCAGTTGCATATTAATTTCTGCACACCTGCATACTGTTGAAGCAAAGTAAACATTAGCTACATATACCTGACAATATGGAAGTAATTAATTTAACTTTGCTTATCAATGATAATATGAAGGAGAAATGTGTTACAGATCTCTTGTTGAAGTTTTGCTTACATATTGATTCCAATGTCTCATTAAGATTCCAACATGCAAAGAAAGGGTGCTAAACAAAAGCATAAGGAAACTGAATCAAAATTTGAAGTGGAAGTAATCGTTGACACCTCAGTAAAAACCATGTTTGAGGACACTAGAGCAATAACAGGAATTGTCCCAAAATACAAGTGGGGAGAATTGTACCAGGTTATCAGAGATGGAAATGTACTTGAGGAATCCATCGAGGCGCTAATGGCTTACCAGAATATCAAGAAATATGGCATCCATAAAGTGGCCACATGCCCATAGATTTTTCCTTTCTCTAAGGTTATCGGATGGATCCTGCCATACGTAGATGTTAACACAAGGATCATATCAAATGTAAAAGGAAAAGGGCTTGCGTCCTTCCAACCGGCCCACATAGCTGCAACATATAAACTGTTGTCCCCTAAAGTCTTGATGATTGATGATTGGATCAAGGGGTTAAACATTGATCACTTTGAATATGCAAAAAATATGATGATCCTCGGAAGGCAGTTGAGACCGAATTCAAGTGGAGAGTATGACAACCAGAGTTTAAGAACTCCGTACAGGATCATATCCTTGATGCTAAGCCAGTTGTTTGGCTGGGTAAATGGAAACATATACAAACTCAGCTACATACACCTAATGTATAACATTGCCACACATGGTATCGTTTTCAACTGGGCTGATATCATTTCAGAAAGCATGGCATCAACCATAACAGCAGCCCAAGGAGGACCGACACAGGGAGATGCATAGTTCCTCATGTCCTCATATCTCATAGATCGCATACTGATCAAACACCCATTCCCTAAATTGGGATGTATTTGGAATCAAGCCAAGTCTCCCATCTATGTGGCCTATTAGATTACGTGGAACCATAGATATGCGAGCTATTACAAGCTCATCTGTAAGGAAATGATCATTCCTCTATACTGGTTGATTTTCAATGAGGAGCCCAACTGCTTATCCGAGAATGCTATGGTTGTAAAAAAAAAGTATGGGGATTATTACTTTTCGCAAGAGGGAACCTATATCAGAATGTATGGGTGTTCTAGAGCTCCTTCCCTAATGCCCAAATATGTAACTAACTTTGCAGTCCACAAAGAGGCCATGAGGCAGGTGTTCATTAATGGAATTAGTAGTTTTTTACATGATCAGAAGAAGGCCTCCTTCCTATCGTTTCCCTTTTATATCGTGGCCTGCCAATTTCCTAAGGTTAAAGGTGCCGAAGCTTTTGTAAAATATTTGGAAGCATTCCATTTTGGGGAGAAGAGTTTCGCAGTAAATGAGAGCCACAAGAAGGTCACCAATCAGTGTGCGTCAATTAAGATACATTATGAATATACTGTTAGGAACCCATGTCTTTACTTTGTTAGTATGTTGTTATTGGACGCATATGCTTTGTAAGTCGTCCCATAGTATTTGTTGATCAATAGTTTGTGTTATTGTTGTTGGCGCATATGCTTTGTAAGTCGCCCGTAGTATTGTTGATCCATAGTTTGTAACGGCCCATGGTTTCGACCCATAGTATTGGCGCCTAGAATTAGTAAATAAGTGTGTGTTGAGACCTATGAAGGCACCGTGAAGTTATTTGTATTGAGCTTGCTCAAAGGAGGTTGCCCCCTCGAAGTGGCCCGTGATCAATACAAAAGTGATTCTGAGTTCTGTCATTTCTGCTATTTCGCGCATTCTTGTTAATTAATTGTTGCAGGTGCCTCACATCTGGTATCAGAGCCTCCACCCAGGTTCAAGTCACAGAGCGGGTGGCAACGCCGGCATTGCAGTGTTCGCCCGGGGCTCGTACGGCGCAAAGGGGACACCACCGTACGGGCGCACATCCAGCCCAGAGTCTGGACTGCGGAGCGTGGTGGGATGTTAAGATCCTGGTGGGCGGCCTTCACTAACACCTCGAGGTTTTGGTGTAACGGTTCGTATCATCTGGTATCAGAGCACTTTCTTGGGCTCGCTGGGTGAAATTTCGGCCAAAAATTTTTTTCGCATCTGTTGCAGGTTCGGATTTGGGAATAATCCCTATCCGCTTAACTGTGGGAAGTACTTGGGCATAAGCCCTAAAACTCATTGTGAGGAGTACCACAGGAACCCCGAAGTAGCTGGCCCATTGAGAGGACCTGCCAGCGAAAAGGGCAACGACCCCTACCTGATTGACTAGTTCCCACCCGTGAGGTAAACCAAGAGCTGTCGTTTGTGGCAAAGCGGTTATCAGTTTTACCTGAGCCGTGGAGTGAGGGGTATTGCCCCAATACGCAAGCCGTCAGACAGCATTGGTGGCCGAGTGAAAACCCTGAACTGTTAGGAAGCCGCACATACCTGGGGTCCATATCTACTTTCAGTTGAACTATTTTCGATCACTGCTACGCCGTTTCAGATCCATTTTGCAAGCCGTTCCAGATCCAGCAGGTCGGCGTTGTTCCAGATTCCTTCTGAGCCGTAGCCGCTTCAGTTTTTTCGCCATATCTCCCTTGTTTTACCTCTGTTTTCCTTGAAAATTTCAGGGAACCCCTATCATTCCATTCTGCATATTTCATCCCTGAGGACCCTATCCTCAATTCCCTTTTCTACAGCCCAAAATCCCACATTTGTCTATTTTTAGGGTTTGCCATAACTTCCTCAGATTTCACCCAATCACCTTCAATTTTTACCACAGAGTTCCTTTCTGAATTCTGCTTCTTTGTTCCCTTCTGCCAAATTTTCCCATCCTTTCACCCCGCTGCTGAAATCCTCAATTTTACTTCCCTGTCTATCCAACAGTGTCCAAAAAACGAGTCAAACCCCAATTACCCTTCTGATTTTTTCCCAAATCCAAATTTTCCTTTACTGAAGTAGTTCCTGTTTTTGTTTTCCTACCCAATCAAAAAAAAAAAAAAAAAAAATCCCTGGTTATGGTTGTCACCCGTGCAGGAGCAAAAACCATGGAGGAAGCCCTTGCAGCCATCCAAGCCAAACTCCAGGATCTGGATGAAAAATTTCTTGGTCTCCATCTTGAGCATTCAGCTATGAACAACAAACGGCAGTCCGAGTCTTCAGTAGACAATGGGTTCTCTTCTTCCAGCAATTTCCGTGGTCCAAAGCTTGATTTTCCTCACTTCAATGGTACCGATCCAACTGGATGGATCTATCGTGTAGAACAATATTTCAGTCTGCATAATACGTTTGATGTCAACAAAGTTCCGTTGGCATCCTTTCATTTGGAACAGGAAGCTCTTCAGTGGTACCGTTGGTACATCAAGGCTCATCCAGAGCCCAACTGGCCGAACTTTTGCCAGCTCCTTCTGCAACGATTTGGTCCTAGTGCTTTTGATGACTTCACAGGAGCCCTCACTAAACTTCGCCAGATTGGCACTGTGAGAGAGTATCAAACCGAATTTGAGAATCTAGCCAACCACACTGAAGGATTGTCTGATGAATTTTACCGGAGTTGTTTTATCAGTGGTCTAAAGGATGCCATCCGCTCCGAGGTCAAAATGTTCTGCCCCAACACAATGATGGAAGCACTCGGGTTGGCTAAATTGGCAGAAGACAAGATTGCAGCCCAACAACGCTCCAAGCCCACTTTTGTTCCCTTCAGAAATATGGGGTCTCAGCGACCTCCTATACCGCAGGCTCCTCGACCGACTCCTATCAAGCGTTTGTCGGAAACAGAGATGCAAGCTCGCAGAGAAAAGGGTCTTTGCTATAATTGTGATGAGAAATTCACTCGGGGACATCGATGTGTTCAGCAAAAGCTCTATCTCCTGGATGTGGAGTCTCCGCCTGCCTCTGAAATGGGTGACGAAGATCCAGAAACACTGGATGCTCCGGTCGACATTCAGGAACCGCCTAGTGACCCTCCGTCTCAGGATGACCAGCCAGAGATATCTCTCCATGCTTTAGCTGGAATCACCACCCCCCAAACAATGCGGGTCAGGGGTTACTTCAAGAAGCTTCCTCTTACAATCCTCATTGATTCTGGTAGCACTCATAATTTCATCGACCCTCGGATCGCCAAACAAGCTGATTGTTTTATCCATCCTTGCTCCAACTTTGAAGTCATGATTGCCAATGGGGGCACCCTACCTTGCAAAGGGAAGTGTCGAAATGTGCGTATCTCTATGGGAGATTATATCCTGCGCTCTGACATGTTTGCCTTGCCCTTAGGCGGATGTGATGTGGTTTTGGGCGCTCAATGGCTACGCACACTCGGCCCTATCTTATGGGATTTTGCCAAACTTTGGATGCAGTTTTCCCTCAATGGACACAAACACACATTGACAGGATTACAACCAGGTTCTCTCAGCATCATCAGTTCACATCGCATGGAGAAACTCCTCAAGAAGAGTTCACATGGTGTCATCGCTCAGATCAGTTCCATCCAGATGCAACCATCCGCGGTCTCCACTACTCCTTTGGATCTACAACAAATTCTGAATCGATATACAGGTGTCTTTGCTGAACCAGTGGGATTACCACCTTCCAGGCCAGAAGACCATCGTATTCAGCTCCTTCCTGGCAGCGTTCCTCCCAACATCAGGCCCTATCGCTACCCATTTCACCAAAAAACAGAGATTGAAATGCTCGTGCGGGACTTATTGAAGCAAGGTATTATTCGCCCAAGCACTAGTTCCTTTTCTTCTCCAGTTATTCTTGTCCGCAAAAAAGATGGGTCATGGCGCCTCTGCATTGACTTCCGAGCACTTAATCACCTCACCATCAAGGATAAGTTTCCAATTCCTGTTGTTGATGAGCTTCTTGATGAGCTTCATGGGGCTCACTTTTTCTCCAAGTTGGATCTTCGTTCTGGGTATCATCAAATTCGGGTTCATGAGGAGGATATTCCTAAAACAGCTTTCCGCACACATGATGGCCATTATGAGTTTTTGGTCATGCCCTTTGGCCTCACTAATGCTCCTTCCACATTCCAGGCCTTAATGAATAAAATATTTCGACCCTACTTGCGGAAATTCATTCTGGTATTCTTTGATGATATCCTCATCTACAGTAAAACATGGGATGAACATCTCCAGCATCTGGATCTTGTCATGCAACTTTTCTCTGACCATCATCTCCATGCCAAGCAGTCTAAATGTGTTTTTGGACAAAAGGAAGTTGAGTATCTCGGGCACATTATCTCAGCACAAGGGGTTCGCGTGGATCCTGCCAAAATCGATGCCATGAACAATTGGCCACATCCTCAGACACTCAAGAGCCTTCGTGGTTTTTTGGGGTTGACTGGCTACTACCGCAAGTTTGTCAAGGATTATGGGAAGATTGCAGCTCCATTAACTGCCCTATTGAAAAAAGATGCTTTTACATGGACACCTGCTGCGCAGTGTGCATTTGACAAACTAAAACAAGCTATGTGTACTACACCTGTGCTAGCTATGCCCAATTTTTCCAAGCCCTTCACGATTGAGAGTGATGCTTGCGGCAATGGACTTGGTGCTGTTCTCCTTCAAGATGAACACCCCATTGCATTCACCAGCAAAGCCCTTTCCGGTAAGAATTTAGCTGCCTCTACCTATGAGAAGGAAATGATGGCTATTTTGCATGCAGTACAGAAGTGGCGTCCATACCTATTAGGGAATCATTTCTGCATCAAGACTGATCACCAGAGTTTGAAATATTTCTTGGACCAGCGTGTCTCCTCCCCGGCACAACAGAAATGGGTTAGCAAACTCATGGGTTATGACTATGAGATCACTTACAAGAAGGGTAAAGACAATATTGTGGCAGATGCTCTTTCTCGTACATTTGATGCCCAAGGTTCTCTTTCAGCTATTTCTATGCCTGTTCCAAATTGGTTGCAATCTGTTCAACAGGGTTATGTCAATGACTCTTCCTTATCTCAGATCATCCAGCGCTTGACCAACAATCCTTCTGCGGTCCCACATTACTCTTGGGATGGTGCTTCTCTGCGATACAAGGGTCGTCTGGTGCTTCCCCAGAGCACAGATCTTCAACAGGCTGTCTTCTATGAACTCCATGCTTCTCCATCAGTCGGGCACTCTGGGTTCCTCAAAACATATGAACGAGCACGGCGTAACTTCTTTTGGCAGGGCATGAAAAGGACAATTCAACAGATGGTGGCCGAATGTGATACCTGCCAGCGCAATAAGGGTGAAACAACACTCCTTCCAGGATTGCTTGAACCCCTGCCCATACCTACACGGATTTGGACAGATATTTCTATGGATTTCATCGAAGGGCTCCCTAAATCTGGCGGAAAGACAGTGATTCTCGTTGTGGTTGATCGTCTCTCCAAATATAGTCATTTTTGTGCTCTCAGCCATCCCTATACAGCCTCCTCCGTCGCTCAAATTTTTATGGACCAGATCTTTCGTCTTCATGGCATCCCTTCTTCCATTGTCTCGGATCGTGATGCGACTTTCACTAGTCATTTTTGGACAGAACTATTTCATCACACTGGCACCAAATTGAAGATGAGTTCAGGGTATCACCCACAAACAGATGGTCAGACTGAAATTGTTAATAAATGCTTGGAAACTTATCTTCGTTGCTTCACCTCGGAACAACAACATCAGTGGGCAAAGTGGCTTCCCCTCGCTGAATGGTGGTACAATACCTCTTACCACACTGCCTCCAAAATGACCCCATATGAAGCAGTCTATGGTCAGGCACCTCCAGCTCTTCTTCCATACACCCCCACCAGTTCACCAGTTCAGGAAGTTGACAGGGTCCTTCGCAACCGAGATCATATTCTTCGCATTTTGCGGGACAATCTTCACATGGCAAGGAATCGCATGAAGCAACAAGCTGATCAGCACCGTTCAGAGCGCACCTTTCAAGTCGGCGATATGGTTTTTCTTCGTCTCCAACCGTACAAACAGTCCTCCTTGAAACTCAAAGGACATCATAAGCTCGCTCCAAAGTTCTATGGGCCATATCGGATTCTTCAGAAGATTGGGTCCGTCGCTTATAAATTGGAACTTCCTCCTTCCCGCATTCATCCAGTCTTTCATGTCTCTTGTCTGAAGAAAGTTCTTGGCACCAACATCAGCGGCCAAACGATTTTACTCGAACTGGATAATGAAGGATCCATCCTTTTGGAGCCAGAGGCCATCCTCAATCGGCGCACGCGTCATCTTCGCTCTCGCTCTATCACAGAGGTCTTAATTCAGTGGCACGGCATGCAACCAGAGGATGCTACATGGGAACCACTCCTTCAGATTCAACAACAATTTCCACATCTAAAGCTTTGAGGACAAAGCTTTTTTTCAAGGGGGAGGGGATGTTAGGAACCCATGTCTTTACTTTGTTAGTATGTTGTTATTGGACGCATATGCTTTGTAAGTCGTCCCATAGTATTTGTTGATCAATAGTTTGTGTTATTGTTGTTGGCGCATATGCTTTGTAAGTCGCCCGTAGTATTGTTGATCCATAGTTTGTAACGGCCCATGGTTTCGACCCATAGTATTGGCGCCTAGAATTAGTATATAAGTGTGTGTTGAGACCTATGAAGGCACCGTGAAGTTATTTGTATTGAGCTTGCTCAAAGGAGGTTGCCCCCTCGAAGTGGCCCGTGATCAATACAAAAGTGATTCTGAGTTCTGTCATTTCTGCTATTTCGCGCATTCTTGTTAATTAATTGTTGCAGGTGCCTCACATATACAGATCACTTCGACAAGGATGAGGAAGTGTACATAAGAGCAAGAAATATGACTGAGCTGAACAAAATATTTGTTCGAAAAAGAAGCCTCAGTCCCAATCATGTTGCTACTACTGCAGCAGAAACTGAATGGAAATATAAGCAAAGAGAATAAGCCATAAGGCTACAAGTTGCGGAAGCAGAACAAAAACTAAAGGAGGAAGCATAGAGGAAGCAGAAAGAGGAGGCCGAGAAGTTGAAAAAGGAGATCGATATATTACTAAAGGAAGAGGAAGATAAAAGGGAAGCAGAAAACGCAAGAAGAGAGACAAAAGAAAGAGAAGCTACTGAAGAACTACAAAGAAAAGAAGAAGAATATCGGTTCAAGGAAGTTATGGAAGAAGAGAGAACCCAAGGAGGGAACACGAGTCCACAACACATGGACATAGACCCTCCAGAAGTGTCAGGGTTCATGCTTACCCGAGGTCATATTCCATTTGTAGAGCTCAGGCTCACACCCTTCACCCCGTCAAAGCAATACATCGTGGCCAAATTAGATACGATAATTTTTTATTCAGGGAGAAAAACCATTTTGAGAAGGTCAGAGAAGAGGTTAAAGATGGTTGCGCAGGAACATATAGTCACCATCCAAGAAAACACTATTATGGAGGTACTCACAAGGACCCTAAGTTCACAGCGTCCGTGAGCATAATAGCTGCACAAGCAAGTGCAGATAATGTTGACAAGCTGTTAAATTACATTGAACGCAATAAGGAGAAAATGCGGAAATTAAAGGATAATATCACATCCCCATTTTGACCCTTGTAATATTTTGGGCTATAATATAAATATTGTATGCATATTATGTATGATTCCTAGAATGGAGCTCAAGGCCAAGGCCCCACTAGTGAATGCTCGACCTTGAAGAGACAAGTATTGGATATTATGCTACCCATGTGCTAGTGAACCATGGGAATTGTAAATATGAATTTTAATATAAATTCCCACAAGTAGCTATGCAATGCAATAAGAGATGGGGGCATGATGTTTAAAAGTAAATCAGGAGGGAAATATTCAAACCTTTAAGCCAATCAAGTCAAGCCAAGTGTCAATGAGAGAACCCATTAACTCTCAACTACCCATGCTGACTTTTGTACCCAGTCATTTACTCTCCCAAGAGTTGGTTGAGGTAGTTAATGCCTTGGGGAATGGAGAGGTATGGCTGTCCAAATTCGGGTATGGGCAAGCCACCCTTCATGGAAAATTGTGTTTGGCTTCTTGGGAAAGAAAAGAGCCATGAATTCCCCCCCAAGCCATTATTCACCCATCAGTTTTGCTCTCTCACGAGTTTGGAACTACCTGGGCGTTTTCCTCCATGGTTTTGTTGTGTTTTCATTCATCCTCCTAGCTGGGAAGGGTGTTTTTGTGTTGTATAACAGTGGGGAAGAAAGGGAAATCGATTTGGGGACCATAGAGGTTGATTTGGCTCACTGATTGTTTGTATATCTGTGGGAGAAATTGTTTTCTTCCCTATGGTCGATTTCCCCTCTCACAAATCCGTTTTGGTGTGCCCACGTTTTGGGGAAAACCCATGTCCATCTAGATTCTAAGTCCCATTGATGAAAATGTGTTTCCAAGCCCATATCTGAGTTTTGTGTGTAAGAGAATGGTGGGGTTGAGAGGGGTATCCATTGCTTTGGCTGAGCTAAGCTTGAGAGACTCAATTCCCTTGTAGATATCATGCCCAGCTCGGGGGTGGTCTTTGAGTGCTGAAAGAATATAGGCTGGGCAGAGACCTATGGTTGGGTGGAACGTTGCAGCGACATAGCTAGTTGCTTGGGACAGCATTACATCCAGATGAGTATTTTATTGTGTTTACTTCCAAATTTTTTTAATTTGATGGTTATTTTGATATGTTGGATGAGTATGAAATGTGTGTGGATGATGTTTTAATTCCGCTGTGCATAATTGCTTGATTTACATCTGCACACTTTTGATCTTATTGCTGTGAATCTAATAAATGGGCTGAGTTTATGTAAAAGCCCCACAGATTGGCATCATGTTCGCTTCCTTGCATTGGATATATGGGAGGGGACGTGACAGATAACTTGGTAAAGGTGCGTGGAGAAGGAATAAAGTTGAAAATGAAGTATGAGGCCGTGATCGCTGAAAAGGATAGATTACTATCTAAGTATCAGAGTCTGGATGCAGAGAAAGAGGCAATGACTATACATTTAGTGATAATGGAAGGCGAGAGAAGCGAATTTGAAGCCCGCATCAATGAATTGGAAACAAGAGAGTTGACAGCAAATCAGCAGGCTGAAGATTTGCAAACTTAGATTGGAGAAATTGTCAAAGAAAAGGAATCTTTATCAGAATAGTTAGAACTGGAGAACAATAGGAAACAAGACACGACTCCTTTCCATGAGCAGTCATGCAAAATTCAGGAGAGAATATGTCACTCACAATAGTTGATCATTGAAGAGATCTACAAGACGAAAATAATGATAGCAAGGATGAACGTTATTGCCACAGAATCAATGGTGATCAGGAAAAGAGTGTTCAACAATATAAATAAGATTAAGAGGCAGATAACATGGAGAGAAGGGAAAACAAATTTTCCAGACCACTTGCCCTAGAAAACAACTGCAGACTTGAATTTAGACATGCAACTTCTCAATTTTTGCAGAAGAGTTGGCAGGAAGATTAATGTTGAAATCCCTAAAACTATTGACAAATGTGTAGAGTTTTACAAGAGGATTCAACAGGTCCATGAGAAATGTCATTTGGTTATGGCCACGGATATGAACGAGTTTCATGAGAAAGATCAGCGTCTGATGGAGCTGCGAAATGGACTAAGGGAGGATACATAATATATCATAAAATTGGGCGTGCTTATGGAAGAGGATCTCCAACATTATATTGGGACAACATCCATAAATGCATATTTCCTTGAAGATGGCTACAGGGAAACAACATAAGGATTGACGAGCGTGGAGAAAGATTTAGCATGTGTTAGAGCTTGTACAATGTGACATTATTTTTGAAGAGGTCGATATCTGGAGCAATTATATTAGTAGCTTGGGGGGGGCATCAGGGACTTAATTGTAAATTGTGATTTATTGTAATTTTTCCTGTGCAAACACTAGAGGACAAATTTTGGGAGTCCAAGAGTTAGGATAGGTGAAACGAACAGTCATAGGGAGAAAAAATTTTGTAATATAAATAGAGGGTGCGAATACTTGTAAAAGGACTTTTTGCTGGTGAATTAGATGCTGGAAGCATTTTGTAAAAGAACTATTTCTTTGCTAATGAGAAAAGACTTGTTCACCGAGGAAAATCTTGCATTGGTGTTTGCTCGGAACATGTGATTGCTAGAACATAATTATTTATATTTCTCCTTATATAATGCTGTGAGATGTTTCTAATTCTGTCGAACTATTTCAATGATGATGGATGGTTTCTTTATTTCATGCAAATGTTTATGTGTAACGGAGTAATAAATCACTTTAATTAACATCAGAGCTATCTTTGATAATTTCTGCTGTAAATGTGAATGTTTCTTTTAATGGCTATCTATTAAATTTGCCTGAACATTTCAGCTTATTACTCTTACCTTAAATTTTCTCCCTGTAGGAATAGGATAGTTAGTTTAGGTTAGAAATAAGTGAATTGATGAGGTGGGTGTGTTAAGACGAGAGGTAAGAACCTGTGCATCGTTTGTGAGGCCCCTACCCTTCAGTTCCAACTTAAATTGCATTAGATAGGGAACTTGCATTTCATTCCTTAAATTAAAATTACATAAACGGTGGACCGGGCCGCAACCGGTAAAGAATTTAAACAAACATATTCACGGTGGTCGGACTGTAAACCGAATGGATTCCCTACACCAAACGGTGAACAATCTAATTGGGATTATTTACCGGGGAGAATCCCTACTGTCGATGCTGAGAATTTATGGGCATCAACAAGTGGTCATTTCAAGGTTTAACAATCCAAGGGTGGTTGTCACAACCTAGACCACAGTCCAAGATAAAAAACCAAATCCTTAGCAATAACATTTGCTTTGGGGGCTCATGGTCCATGAATTGGCCCCAAGCCATGGTATTAAGGCATGATCTAGTGTCTAAGTCCACAATAATTTATTTTATGGTTCATGGGCCATGGGTAGTACCCCATACACACACACCTTACATATAGAATTTTTATCCTATAAGTGAGATACAATCATTGTTTTAAGGCATAAATAACTAGAGATCTTTATTGAGACCCAAGCCATGTTCTAGGGTTAAAATTCAAGGTCTTGGGCCATACAATTACCTATATGTCTCATGAGCCATGTGACATACATAAACTACCGCACAAGACTTGCATAGAGAATATTTAACCTAGAAGTTAGATATGTGCCTCAATATAGTTCTTGGGATAAGGGTATTGTCTAGGATAAAATGATGGTGTACCATAACGTTTGTCTCTGGGGCTCATAGACCATGTGTGGATGCTTATGGAAGTAACACACATGCCATGCTTAAGGAATCTTTGGCATTTGAGCATTATGTGTGTTGAAGAATGTAACTTCAGAAGATGTTCTTATTGTATTTTTATTATACTTCCTTCAGGAATATTCATATTGTAATTGATCATGGAAAAAAAACCTAAAAGAAATCAAGTAAAATAAACAAGTCGGCCCAGTGGGTAAACTGCCCCAGTCAAGTCGGACCAGTTAGGGAAGGACAAGTTGGCCCAGTTAGGTAAAAAGGTCACTTTATGATTAGTATAAATAAGGGAGTCACCTTGCTCATTTGTATATCACTCACTCAAGGTAGTTCGCATTAGTAGAGAGAGAAAGACAAGTTCGCTTAGGAGAAAGAGTAGATGCATTGAAGACATCTTATTCTTGGGTTTCTTTGTTCTAGTTTTATTGTACGAGATTGACATTGTACTTGCTGACGAATCTATACTGAAGAAGTTTTCTTGTATTTTCTGCCCCAAGAGGGTTTCCTAGGATAAATCGTTGTGTACTCTTGTTTGTGTTGTGCTTTTCTATCTTTCAATGATCCTATTGCATATGGTTATTATGATAATATATAAATTGTTTGAATATCTAACATAACCATCTTTATAGTATTAAAATTCTAACATGGTATCAAATCTAGCATGAAAGAAGACTTTGTACAGCAGAAACAGCTGGAAGTGAAAACTAGGGTTTCCTGTTACGAAATATTTTCACCATAGATTGTCCTGAAAAGGAGGACACAACAATTCACCCTAGGAGGGCGCATTTTTATGTGGAGGAATATTCTAGATCCAAGAATTTTTAATTTTGACCTTGTCACTATTGCGCGGGAAAACTAGAGCATCAAATTTTTCACACTTTTGTCCACAGATTTGGCTGAAGGAAGAGTTTTCCCAACTTGCCTTAGGGAGGTGCATCTTTCCCTCATCTCATACTTGAAAGATTCCAAAGTTGGAAAACTAGGGTTTCTCTAACAAACCCTAGGTCAACCAAGTAGCAGATTTCAGAAGGCATTGAAGCAAGCACTTCAATGGAGGATCTTGATTGGTAAGTAC
Organism: Larix kaempferi; assembly: GCA_027924585.1. Taxonomy (NCBI): domain Eukaryota; kingdom Viridiplantae; phylum Streptophyta; class Pinopsida; order Pinales; family Pinaceae; genus Larix; species Larix kaempferi. The sequence goes on along the minus strand of BSBM01000370.1, from coordinate 30,237,391 downwards.
TATTATATTTATTTCTATTTGAGGTTCTCATTTTATGAAGATGACAAACAATACCAAGATTGAGGATAATCTTGAAGGAGCTTATAACTTCCGAGCCTAGAAGTATAGAGTATTGCTCATTCTCAAAGAGAATGATTTGGAAAACTATGTTAAGGAGGAATTTGTGGAGCCGGAGGGAGATGAAGACAAGGACAGAAACAAGAAGAATTTGATTAGGGCCAAGAGGATCATTGTTGACTCCATCAAGGATCACTTGATCCCCCATATCTCATGATTGAATACTCCCAGGGAGATGTGTGATGCATTGAAGAGACTATATGAAGGAAAGAACCATAATATGAAGATGACCTTGAGAACTCAACTCAAGGGTAGGAAGATGTGGAACTCAGAAAGCATCCAATCCTATTTCACAAGGGTCTCCCAAATCAAACAACAATTAGAAGCTATTGGAGACCATGTTGAAGAATCAGAATTGGTGATGACTACATTGAATTGTCTCCCAAGATCATGGGAATCATTCATCCAAGGGAGTTGTTCTAAGAGGAAGCTCCCCAAATTCAATAGGCTATGGGGAGATTGTACTCAAGAGGAAGCCATAATTGAAGCCATAGAAGAGAAGATGTGTGAAGATGATAATCAAGCCTTAACATCTCATGCAAAGAAGAGCAAGAAAGAAGACCACTCTCACAAGAAGCCTAGAAGATTCCAAAAGAATCATAGAACTCATAAGGACTATTCAAATTACATATGTTACACTTGTGATGAAAAATGATACCTTGCAAGACATTTCCCCAAGAATAAGGGAAACAACAAGAAAGGAAAGAAGAAGAGGTGTCATGCTCATGCTACAGAAGATGATGAACCAGTCAAGAAGAGAGCAAGGGAAGACTCCTCAAGTGATGAAGAATATGTTCTAATTTCAGCTCTCACAGGTACTATTACTCGTGGATGTAATGATTGGCTTGTTGATAGTGGTGCTTCAAAGCACATGACAAGTTTCAAGAACTCTCTCACCAACTTGACAGAAAAGGACTCACCTCACAAGGTGAAACTTGGAGATGATTACCAATATCCCATAAAAGGGGTAGGAGAAGCATCCTACAATCTAGACTCAAGAAAGACCATCAAGATGAAATATGTTCTCTATGTTCCAGGATTGAAGAAGAATCTACTTTCCATATCAGCTTTAGATGCGAAAGGATTCCAAGTTGCATTTGTTAATGGACAAGTACTGATGTGGCCAAAAGGTGAGACTTTTGATGATGCGGTAGTAATTGAAGAGCAAGAGGGAGGCTTGTACAATTTGAAAGGCCAACCAGAACAAGCATTGGTTCATGACACTATGGAACCAAGTGAACTATGGAACATAAGGCTTGTATATATATACACTACAAGGCTTTACCAATTGTAAGCAAAAATGGTGACTGGTCTACCAGAGATCCAGACAAAACATGATGGTGTATTTAAATAATGTGAAGAATTTGTTTCAGAGCAAAAGGAGATCTTGAATCCAGTACATGAGGACCAATGATGAATACTTTAGAAAGTTCCAGAATAGACAAAGAAGAAGATCAAGGTCTTCAGAATCAGATGATGGAGAAAAGTACACTTCCAGAAACTCCAGTGACTCCTGCAAGGATGTAGAAACTAAGAGGGAGCCTACAAAACACACGAAATATAATTATTTACTTTCATTTGAATTCCTTAGTATTTTTGAAGGATATTGCTCATAACAGTTACATGTAGATTTGTGATGCGGCTTTCTTTTATGCACTTGTATTGACTAGCAATAGGCTCATGTAGTGCATGTTATGGGTAAGTGGCCTATAGTGTTATACAACATCCCATGAGCCCTTGGTGGAGCTAGTCTAGGATGAAACCTCTTTGCTAACATGTTGAGCGCATTGCACGCTCTTAATATTATGTTCTAGTACAGATGGAAGGCATATAAATAGTTATCGTGTGTATATAGGATATGGATGAGTGTTGTGTTGAAGCATTGGATAAGATGCATTGGTTGCATGACTGTGTGCATTATGCATAAGAAGTTGTCATTACATGGAATGGTACTAATCATATGACGAAATTTGACTTGTAGGAAAAATCGTGTGCTATGACCTACAAGAGAAGGATGATAAGACTTTGTGATGATTGTTCAAAAATGACATTCAAGTAGATTTAAAAAATCAAGCACACTACAGAAGTACAAGGAAAGGTTCATGGATTCTCTTAGAAAGAGGGAGTCGATTATGCCGAAACATGTGCTCCTGTAGCAAGATACACTTCGATTAGAGCTATACTTGCGATAACTATAGTGATGAAGTGGAAGGTACACCAAATGGACATGAAGACAACTTTCCTGAATGGTGTAGTAGAATAAGAAGTGTATGTGGAGCAGCCACGGGGATCCGAGACTCATGACAGGTAGACACATGTGTGAAGAAAGCCTTGTATGGTTTGAAATAGGCACCCAGGACATGGTACGACGGGATTGACATATTTCTGATGAGCTTGGGAGTTACCAGGAGTAAAGCAAATTCCAACCTTTACTTCAAGGCTAAGGATGGAAAACCAATGATACTAATTTTGTATGTAGATGACCTGTTCTTGTCAGGTGATGAGAAGCTCATTACAGAAACGAAGAGTAAACTTGTTGCATAATTCTAGATGAAAGACCTAGGTATGATGCACTACTTCTTAGGTCTTGAGGTGTGGCAGAATTCAAAAGAGATTTTCCTTAGCCAAGGAAAATATGCAGTATAGATTCTGAAGAGATTCAGGATGATGGATTGTAAGGCTAGGGCCACACCAATGGCATCAAATTTGAAGATGTTGTGTGATACTTCTTTAGAGACAGTATATTCCACAGTATATAGATAGATGATTGGTTCATTGATGTACTTAACGAACAGGAGGCTGAATCTATGCTTTGCAATGAATACATTGAGTTAGTACATGGTAGAGCCGAGACGTGTTCACCTAATTGTGGAAAAGCATGTGTTGAGGTACTTGAGGGGTACGATTATGGGCTCAAATATGCGACCGATCAAAAGATTAACCTGTAGGGTTATGTTGATGTAGATTGGGCCAGTAGTGTCACGGATAGGAAGAGCACTTCAGGATGTTGCTTTAGTTTGGGATCAGGTATGATCTCTTGGTTCAGTAGGAAGCAGACGAGTGTGGCACTCAGTATAGCCAAAGCAGAGTACATGGCATCTTGTTCAGCTAGCTGTGAAGCGGTGTGGCTTTGGAAGTTACTTGCAGGATTGTTTGATCTCGAGTTAGAGGTGACTTGTATTTTTCGCGACACCCAGAGTTGTGTGAAGTTGTCCGAGAAACCAATGTTTCATGACAAGTCGAAGCACATTGAGATCAAGTACCACTATATCAGGGATATGGTGTAGAGAGGAACAGTGAGGATCTAGTATGTGGCGACGAACAAGCAGATAGCTGATGTGATGACCAAGCCTCTGTCGAGAGTAAAGTTTGAGTACTTCAGGGACAAGCTTGGAGTTGTCTAGATCGGTGATCCTCAAAAGAGGGAGGGATGAGAAACATAGCACATGTGAGATGTAGGTAGTCACGTAGCGACATAATTTGTGCTCCTGGGTGGGTCTCCACTTGAGGTGATGTGGTAGTGGGTGGTCAGTTCGGTGACATAATCAGGGCTCCCAGACTACACTCACGAGGATGCAGTAGGTAGTCACGTTGGTGACATATCTAAGTCTCCTGATTGCTGGTGCTATGTTGGGAATACACGACATGTGCAAAGACACAAGTGGTCACTAGGTGACGTAATTCGTGGTCCTGGGCTATTCTCCACATGATGTGATGTGATAACAGGTAGTCACTTGGTGACGTAATTTGTGCTCCTAGGTTATACTCACGAGGTTCGTGTTACTGAGATGCACAAAGACATAGGTGGTCACTAGGTGATGTAATTTGTGGTCTTGGGCTGGTCTCCACATGATGAAATGTGATTCGCTAGCAGGTAGTCACTTCGGTGACGTAATTTGGGCTCCCAGGCTACACTCACGAGATGATATGGACATGCAATGTGGTAACACAGGCGGTTGCTTTGGCAATGTAATGTGTGGTCCTGGGTTGGACCCACTTGATGGCTTGCTTGTACAGAACTTCTAGTGATGTATATATTCGATAGATGTCAGAAGTCAATGGTCAGAGTACAGAGTTGCATCAACAGTGATGATGATGGCGCTGGAAGAATACCTTCCTTGTTAAGAGGGAGTGTTGAAGAATGTAACTTCAAAAGATATTCTTATTGTATTTTTATTGTACTTCCTTCGGGAATATTCATATTGTAATTGATCATGAAAAAAAACCCTAAAAGAAATCAAGTAAAATAGACAATTCGACCCAATGGGTAAACTGCCCCAAATAATGGGTAGTTTGCCTCAAACAATGGGAAAAACTACCCCAGTCATGTTGGCCCATTTAGGGAAGGACAGGTCGTCCCAGCTAGGTAAAAAGGTCACTTTATGATTAGTATAAATAAGGGAGTCGCCTTGCTCATTTGTATATCACTTGTGCTCAAGCTAGTTCACATTAGTAGAGAGAGAAAGACAAGTTCACTTAGGAGAAAGAGTAGTTGCATTGAAGACATCTTATTCTTGGGTTTCTTTGTTCTCGGGTTATTGTATGAGATTGACATTGTACTTGCTGACGAATATATACTAAAGAAGTTTTGTTGGGTTTTCTGCCCCAAGAGGGTTTCCCAGGATAAATCGTTGTGTACTTTTGTTTATGTTGTGCCTGTCTATCTTTCAGTGATCCTATTGCATATAGTTATTATGATATTATATAAATTGTTTGAAGATCTAACATAACCATCTTTATAGTATTAAAATTCTAACAATGTGGTGTCAAATTTGAATTTTGTAACATCAAGCATGGTTTTCATAGGTCAATCTATTGTCCAAAGTCAAAAGCTAGAGTTTTAGGCCATAACATTTGCCTTTGGATGTTATTGGCCATGCATAGGTCCTCAAGGCATTACACAAACCTTGTATAAGGACTCTTTGGCCTACAATTAAAGTTTTGAAACACTAGGGATGGTTCTATAGGACCATTCCAGGGCATAGTGATTAAGACTAAGGTATTAAGACATAACATTTATCTCTACAATTGATGGGTTCCATTGTGTAAGGCATGCCCTTAAATCACTACATAATCCCTCCATATGGATTCCTTGTTCTATGAATAAGATATGGTGACCATTTTGAAGTTTGGCATGCTAAGGGTGGTCTTGGTACCCATGTTATGGTTATGGTAGCCAATTAAAGGTTTGAAAAACTAGGGATGGTTCTATAGGACCATTCGATGGTGTGGTGATTAAGACTAATGTATTAATACATAACATTTATCTCTATTGCTATTGGATGCGAATGTGTAAGGCGTGCCCCAAATCTCTACATAAGCCCTCCATATGGAATCCTTGTGTTACGAGTGGGATATAGTTGTCATTTTGATGTTTGGGATGACAAGGATTGTTCTTAGTACCCGCGTCATGTTTCAATGCCAAAATCCAAGGTCATAGGCCATAACATCCCCATCTCATGAAAAACAAGTAAGTACAATTATGAAGCAATTCACATAGATTGAACCACGGAATAGAAAGACAGGAAAAACAAAAAGGGTTGGGGGCAAGGGAAATTTTAAGGATCCATAATTTTATTAAAGTGTAGAAACCTTGGTAAATCTTACTAATTCCTAAATTCCCAACCATAAAATGTTAGGCAATATTTTTCTAAAAAGATTAAAAATTTTAAGGATTTTATATCATTTTTGGACAATTTTAGCAATTTTTAGAGTAAAATTATTTTATCCCATGGAATTTGGGCAATCAATTTAGAAAAAAATGAAAATTGATAATTCGTTTTTGAAAAAAATAAAAATTTAACCCATGGACTAAATTTCGCCCATACAATTTTCCATGTTAACAATTTTTTAAACAATAAGTAAATCTTTTAATTCACAAAATTACCTACCTTTACTTTTCTTAATAAATTTAAGATATATAAGAATTTCTTACAGCAAAACAATCAGATTATATTGCATCTTTAAAAAACAAGTACCTACACGTTTCGCTAAATAGGTTGCCCTGCTGCAATCAACAGCTAGTGGGCCCGGTGGTGACGTGTCAGAGGACCATTCTCTACGCGTGTTCAAAGGACGTGGACCATCATATAGTGACGTGGACGACATCTCAGCCTCACATGGGTGGACTCGCAGGCTGACACCGACGGGGCGATGTTACGGTCACTTTCTCCGTGAGAAGTGGATGAGAATATCATGGGCCAAAAAGTGGGTAGTTGGAGTGTGCCCATCATAATGGAACGCAATTTAATGCAAATATAGGGTGGGGTCAATTTAATGCAAATATAGGGTGGGGTCGGTGACCCTTCAGCGCCACTGAGATTTTCGAGGTGTTGCAAGGTGTACTCTTGAGGTTACTTTTAAGGAATTGCGATGAATATGCATCCAGCGACAGAGCATTAAATGTCATTTGAGGTTTGATATGTATTGTTGGATCTAATGCAAGTTGAATTATACAACAAGTATAACGCTTTTAAAAAGTGCTTAAATGCACATGAAGAATATATTATGTTTTTCTATCGATAAATATGATATGTATTTTTTTCTTTGGAAAAAAATATACTATTGGATCTAAAGTAATTCATATTCAATGGTACACATTGGACTGCTTCGGATCCAATGATACATATTGGACTCCGAGTAACATTTAATGCTTTAGATCTAATGGTGCATATCGAACTTCGAGTGGCATTTTATGCTCCGTCACTAAATGCTTAATATTTGCTTTGAGAAAGTAAATATCTTATATGCTGTTGAATTGTGTATTTTATCTTCTTAATGGAAGATAAATGATAATGAGCTTTATAATTCTTTGAAGAAACGATAAATATACTTAAGATCTCACAATATATTAACCATGTAAAGATAAACTCCTCTTTCATTCTTAGCTTGTCATCACAAAATCTACATACTTGTTGGTACCTTGGGATATGATCATTAACTCCATACTATGCTTGTGAAAGTACAAGGATATGATCATTGACTCCATACTATGCTTGTGAGAGTACACATAAAATTGGTCCACAAAGAACCTCAACCCATGTGATAATATGATGTACTTAAGAATAGTGATGTGCCCATCTTTAAAATTTAGAAGTGATATGTGTAATAATGATGCATCTTTGTCAATGATCTATATATTCAATCCAACGCTGTATTAATGAGAAAGTGATAGAGAAAAGATTATTTATGTGTAACCCCACTCTGTCATTAAGGTGCATAATAATTATGTAAGATTTTTATTTCAAATCAAGTGCTAAGGGGGATCAAAACATTTTTTAAGTTTTTTAGATTAAAAATGATTAGTTTATTAATATATTTTATCTCTATCAATACATGATAAATCTGGAATAAAAATGGATTTATAGTAATAAAACAAACAAGTCATGATTACACCATATAAACTCCATATTTACATAATAATTTCCATTAATCAAATTTAAAATACCAACATCTAACATGTTCATTTAATGCAATATGTACCATTGGATCTAAAGCGGTCCAATATGTACCAATGAATTTCAGTCAGTCGCTTTAGATCCAATGGTACATATTGGACCCTAAGCGATATTTAATGCTTTAGATCTAATGGTACATATTGGACTTTGAGTGGCATTTAATGCTATGTTGCTTAATGCTTAATATTTGCTTTAAGAAAGTATATATTTTACTTACACATTGTTGAATTGTGTATTTTATCTTCTCAATGGAAAATAGATGATAATGAGCTTTATAATTATTTGAAGAAGCGATAATATATACTTAAGATTTCACAATATATTAACTATGTAAAGATAAACTCCTCTTTCATTTGTAGCTTGTCATCACAAAATCTACATACTTGTTGGTACCTTGGGATATGATCATTGACTTATTGGTCCACAAAGAACCTCAACCCTTGTGATAATATGATGTACTTAAGAGTTGTGATGTGCCCATCTTCAAAATTTAGAAGTGATATGTGTAATAATGATGCATCTTTGTTAAGAATGATTTATGCATTCAATCCAAAGTTGCATTAATGGGAAAGTGATAGAGAAAAGATTATTTATGTGTAACCCTCACTCAATGCTTAATATTTGCTTTGAGAAAGTAAATATCTTATATGCTGTTGAATTGTGTATTTTATCTTCTTAATGAAAGATAAATGATAATGAGCTTTATAATTCTTTGAAGAAACGATAAATATACTTAAGATCTCACAATATATTAACCATGTAAAGATAAACTCCTCTTTCATTCTTAGCTTGTCATCACAAAATCTACATACTTGTTGGTACCTTGGGATATGATCATTAACTCCATACTATGCTTGTGAAAGTACACAGATATGATCATTGACTCCATACTATGCTTGTGAGAGTACACATAAAATTGGTCCACAAAGAACCTCAACCCATGTGATAATATGATGTGCTTAAGAATAGTGATGTGCCCATCTTTAAAATTTAGAAGTGATACATGTAATAATGATGCATCTTTGTCAATGATCTATACATTCAATCCAACGTTGTATTAATGAGAAAGTGATAGAGAAAAGATTATTTATGTGTGACCCCACTCTGTCATTAAGGTGCATAATAATTATGTAAGATTTTTATTTCAAATCAAGTGCTAAGGGGGATCAAAACATTTTTTAAGTTTTTTAGATTAAAAATGATTAGTTTATTAATATATTTTATCTCTATCAATACATGATAAATCTGGAATAAAAATGGATTTATAGTAATAAAACAAACAAGTCATGATTACACCATATAAAATCCATATTTACATAATAATTAAGTAATTAATCTTTTCATTAATCAAATTTAAAATACCAACATCTAACATGTTCATTTAATGCAATATGTACCGTTGGATCTAAAGCGACTGAAATTCATTGGTACATATTGGACCGCTTTAGATCCAATGGTACATATTGGACCCTAAGCGATATTTAATGCTTTAGATCTAATGGTACATATTGGACTTTGAGTGGCATTTAATGCTCTGTCGCTTAATGCTTAATATTTGCTTTAAGAAAGTATATATTTTACTTACACATTGTTGAATTGTGTATTTTATCTTCTCAATGGAAAATAGATGATAATGAGCTTTATAATTATCTGAAGAAGCGATAATATATACTTAAGATTTCACAATATATTAACTATGTAAAGATAAACTCCTCTTTCGTTCGTAGCTTGTCATCACAAAATCTACATACTCATTGGTACCTTGGGATATGATCATTGACTTATTGGTCCAGAAAGAACCTCAACCCTTGCGATAATATGATGTACTTAAGAGTTGTGATGTGCTCATCTTCAAAATTTAGAAGTGATATGTGTAATAATGATGCATCTTTGTTAACAATGATTTATACATTCAATCCAAAGTTGCATTAATGGGAAAGTGATAGAGAAAAGATTATTTATGTGTAACCTCACTCTATCTTTAAGGTGCATAATAATTATTTAAGATTTTTATTTCAAATCAAGTGTCGAGATGATCAAAACATTTTTTCAATTTTTTACATTAAAAATAATTAATTTGATAAAAGATTTGTTCCATATCAATACTTGATAAATATAAAATTAAAATGAATTTATACTAATAAAACAAACAAATCATGATTACACCATATATGAACTTCATATTTACATAAGAATTAAATAATTAGTATTTTTATTCATCAAAATTAATATAATATAATAAACAATCTATTATAATGATTTATAGTTGAAATAATTTTTTAAATAACAATTATGTTTTCATTTTTTAAATTGTTTTTTTTAATGGCTTGATAACTTTCTTCAACTGATATAAGTAGCTCATCAATTCCTTAGAGGAACTTAAAATATTTTTTTAAATAGCTTGATAGCTTTCTTCAACTGATATAAGTAACTCATCAATTTCTTAGAGGAACTTAAGATATTTCATTAAAATGTTAATGATCAATTTTGAATTTCCTTTAAAATATTTATGATTTCCTTATTTTTATTATATTATAAACTACCATAGGCCTATAGAAAACGCTAATGTGTGATATATTCAAACAAATAGGCATCTACTTTAATTGAGGATAATGTGTGATATAGTCAAAGAGGCATACACTTTTAACTCAATTAGAAAAAGAGAATCAAACCAAAGAGACCCACAACCATATACATCTATGAAACCCAACAAACCTTTGCATCTACATACTTTTGTTAAAATAATTAGTTTGCTTCCTTATGTAGAGCAATAGGGATAAATCCCCAAGATGAGAAGATATGTGCGAATGGGAATTCCTATTTAAGTTGAAGAGGAACAAAGTATTATTTATATAACTATAGAGTTTTACAAAGCCCATAGGCATAAGGAATATCACTATTGAATTATAAACATTATAATTAGTATGTGAAAGTCAACATCCGTTTAGAATATGTTAATTGGAGAATTGCTGAATATATTCATGAAACACCAAAGATCTCATGACTATTGGGGGTTGTTCCAATGGTAATAACAAAGGAAAAAAGCATGGTAATGCTGTAACAACAGAGAAAACAAGCATGGTTTTTAAGTAAAAGGAGATGGATTAAGAAAAGGGTTTTAACATTTAATTGAATATGTAGTTAGGATCTAATCAACTTACTAGAGATTGGAAAATTAGTTGATTTTTTTTCCAGCAGAAAAAAAACATATCATGTTATTCATATTGAATCAAATGGTGTACAATAAAGTCTTTGTCTACAAAAGACCAAGCAAAAATTGTATCATAACTATCTCAAAAACATAGCTGCAATAGCCACTAAAACACTTCTGAAAATACATAAAAAGTAATCCTTCAAAAAGGCTGATCTTATGACCAACATTCAGTCCTATGATTGCCAAAAAAGTATCTACATCTCAAACCAAAAAGAAACCCTCATCCAAAATAAACAGGATTACTCTAAGATCCACAAAGATCCCATATCACAAACATAGGAATCTTGATGTTCTTCCCAAATTAAAAAGCCTTCTTCGCCATCCAGAGCCTGTTTGGAAAGCTTGTCTACGAGGAAGTTGTGTTTGTCTGCCAGGAAAACTAGTTGACTTCTTTCTAATATATATATATATATATATTCTATTATAAATGAAGAATCTATGATAGAAATAATAATAAAGTTATGCTATAAATTAAAATTTTATATTTTTCATTTGTTTAGTTAAATGTATATTTGAAGTGACATATAAGATTAAGATTTCTTTTTACAAAGCTACATTTCAACCTCTTGTTTTTTAAATTTGGTTTAGGATTCTCCATGTTAGATGTTGGTGTATTAGTCTATCTTGCATCTTCACCTTGGCATGCATTTGACATATGAGTCTTTCTATGATGGGTCACTCTAGAGTATCTTCTTATTTCCGTACAACGTTGGTCCTGAGAATTTTCCATAGGATTAGGAGTCCTTTTAGATTGAGATTGTATTGTGAACTTCATTCATGCTTGTCATATACTTTTGGCCATTCCCAATGGGGAACCCATCCTTTTATTTGGTTTTTAATTGTTGTGCAATTCTTTACGCTTCTCTTTTCTATATATTGCTTCCCACTTTTTATACATGTCATTCTTAATGCACACAAACAATTTAATTAGAAGGGAGGCATGCACTGGAGTGTTCTTTGATTGATTTATTTGTGTTTCCTTAGTTGATTATGACCATGCATTCCCTTGTGTTCCTTGGAAGCTCGTTTTCTCGTAACGTGAGTACCCATGACCTCCTCTCATGATTATGTTTTTTTTAAATATAGGAAACAATCCAAAAAAACATAGAATTGTAAAAAGAGATGTGAGAGAAAGAATTTAGATCTTAACTAAATTTAATTCCGATGATGTTTCCCTTGAATAGAGCCCCTATGTTTTGAACCAAAATCCTTACAATAACATAAGATAACAAAAGTACACACCATGTATAGCAAAGTAAACGTGGAGCACAACTCCAATATAGATAATAAAGATAAGTTACACAATAAATCCTTAAATAAGAGGAGATCCTTCTCCAAATACCCCAAGACATTCACATAATCATTTCACATCTCCTCAATAATGATTACATTATTAGAAAACAAGATTGCAGAACAATAGCATAAAATGAGATGCAAAAATAAAACACATAAACACAATACAAGAGATACACCAATATGTGTGGTTCTCCCAATATGGGATACGTCCACGAAGAAATTGCAAGTCATTTTCTTATACCGTCCAACAAATGAAGGGATACAACCTGTAGCACATCCACTGCAAATTCCTCTTCACTCTCTCACAGTCTCTCTGACACAATCATAGAGATATTTACAATACTACAATAGACAATCATATTACAATGAATTCCTTTTAAAGAGGGATTATCATGGGAAAATACCATGGGATTCCCAAGACCATGGACCCGTAAATCACTCATTATTGACCAAGTCATGACTATGAAATTACAACATTTTACAAGACATTTTTTCCAAATTTTTCGCTACGGGGGCACTGCTCCCAAACCCATGCCGGGGGGGGTTCCAAAAAGTAGTTTCTTTTCCCCTTGGACACCCCATGGTGTAATGTCCCTTTTTAGAAATTTTATTACAATGGCAAAATTTTCACTTTTTTCCCTAATTCGACCTATGACTAGTTTTGATGTCTAGGTCTCCAATTTGCTCCAAATGCTCACAAATATTCTAAGGACATGTATGAATGATATTAATACTTGATTATGATGTTCAAGGATGATTTAAGACCGTTAAAACACTTCTAAAAACTCCTTTAATATTCTGGTCAATGTATGGTATTTTACTAGCAATTTCTCTTTGACTAGTATTAGTCCATTGGTCTCCAAATGAATCCAAATTATCCCAAATTGATACAGAAGGTAGTTGGATGATATTAAGACATATTTATAATGTTGATGGATGGTCTATATTTTTCATATGACTTCTTCAACTCCTCTTTCAAATATGGTCAAGATAAGGGTTTTACTAGTAAATTGTGGTTCAAAACCCCTAGGGGAAGATGATGAAAATGGCTTTCCAAATGCACTCAATACAACTCGAATTTCTGAATGGAATCAGGGGACATATAAAGGAAATAAAAATGAACTCATATGCATATCCATTCAACTTTTAATTTCTACTATAACTTCCTTAAATCAGATGCAAAAAGACTAGTTTCAACCTTGGGGGAAATGGTATTAAATCTTCTTCAAATGGTATTAAACTGATCAAAATGACACCAAATGCTTAAGTACTGCACTTGAAACTTGTGAATCTCATAAATGATAGTCCATGGATCATAAATACATCAAAGGAATGATATTTCATTCTAATACATCAATACATCATTGCTATGCATCAAGGTAGTGGGGAAATGACACCATTCTTTCATTAACAATCAGATTTATACATTTCCACTTGGAATTTCGACCTGAAAATTCCTAAAGATGAAGAACAGAGTATTTAATTCATATTACAAAAGAAATGGGGCATTAGAATCTCCCCCAAAGAGTACAATAGCTCACCAAAAACACCCTCCCTCAAGGAGCAAGAATATGCAATGAAAACTGGAAATGGTTGAGTGAGCGAGCTGCAATAGAAGAAACCACGAGCTTCCCTGTAGCTTAAAACTGCAAATAAAGACTCCATTAAAGCTCCATGAAAGACCTGAATGGACTCTCCAACAAGGTAATTTTTAAGGGCGAAATTTCGCCAATTGGCTATTTTTCGGACTTTTTTTCAAAAAATAGAATCGTTATTTGGTCATTTTTAGTCTCCAATATCGCCTATATTTACATAAAATATGTTTTTTTATCATAATATTCGCCAAAATTTACACATTTCAGTAGTAAATTGTATGTTTCATACTTAATATTCGCCTACCTATCTATATACATGTTTTGTTCGATCCAAAATAATCGCCTAGGATACTATACTTAAGTATAATATTAGAATCCTTAAAAAATACCCTGCTCTCCAAACACCAACTTGGATGGGAATCTTTCACCCTCGAAATTGGCTAAGGCAAAAAACTAGTCATCCACTAGCTCTTCTCTCACAAATGCAATTGCAAATTCTAAAAATGATAAAAAAACTGACATTCTTCTTTTTTCATGACTTTTATAAACTTCTAATGTCCTCCATGGGTCGAATTCCTTCCAAGATCTTCATGCCAACTCAAGTTGGGAAGAGATTCCCAAGTATGCCACTTGTCCTTCCAATTCTAGCTCCCTCCTTCTCCAAATTCGACTTGGTGTCTCTTTGGCTTCCCTAAATCACTTGAGCGTCCTCTTGGAGTCTATTTTTAGCCCTGACATGTCATATATGTCATATTTCAACCTTTAGGTCTGATTTGTGTCATAAGTGTCATAGATTTTTCATCATTGTTGTCATGGGAGTTAGGGAATCTAGCTCAAGTGTCCCAAAACCTCTAGTTTGACTCTTCCTCTTCCATGGAGGTTACCATTCCATCCAAATTTGACCTATGATTATAAATACCATGTGTATGAGCCCACCAACTCATCCAATAATTTTTTCCTTCTCATGGATTCGAAATGGCAAGAGAGAGATGCCATGTGGCATTGAAAAATGAAGCTAGTGTGGGTCCCACATCCTCCATATGTCTTCAAAACCAATTGCCACCTAGAATTTATCTTGTATATGTTTATTTATATCCTTTATTAAATATTTATGCTATTCTAATGTCCACACATCATTTATTATCCCCCTTATCTCAAATCCCAAAGCTTCCACCCATAACTTAGGAAACAAGTAATTTTCCTCCTTGGCAATTATTTGACCCTTAACATCAATTTGACAAACTCTCATGAATATGGCCAATGGGATTAGGCCATTGTGACCCAATGCAAAATTTGGTACATGAAAAATACTCCCTTCCCAATATTGCTTGTCCTCAAGCAATTTCAAACATGGGTGTTGAAGAACCTACTTTCTATATAATTCTTTGAAGTTGCCATTGAGTTGCCCAACTTTGAGTCTTCGAGATTCCATGAATATTTTAGAGAGGAACCACCATGCTTGCTGCTTCACTACTTTGATTAAAATCAATTTATTAAGTGGGGAATCCATTCCCCATACTACTTGTTTCCCCCCATAATTGAAACCAATGAGACTAAGAATTATCCCAGGGTCCCATTGCTTGTATTGCACTCCAACAATTAGAAGTGCTCTCCAACTCCTAGTTCCTGGATCCCATTTTCTTGTATGAATTCTTCCAAACATCATGAGTACAAAATATATATCATCAAAATGCATAAAAACATAATGAAAATGTACATCAAGAAGATGCTTCATCAAAAAATCATGAAAGTGCTTATACCTCCAAGCAAGTAGACCACCTTTTTCCAAGTGCATACAAGCATCAAATAACCAATCAAATCCACTCTAATGACATAGGTGAGGATCCCATGTCCTATCATGCTGCTCCAAAAGGATTGATATGCATCCAGATATTCAGCCATGTATTCTTTCATCCAAGAAGTGAATGAAGAACCTCCACTAAAATCTGAACCGAATAATGAGCAAGAAAAACAAGGAGACTTCAAATGAATCAAAGAAGTCTCACCCATACATCTATGAATGTGAGAATCATAATTATATAACAAAGTGTGTGGCTGCCAACAAAAATGTTCTCCAATCATAAATCTATTCACCTAGTGTTGGATGAAGTTCCTCCAACATCAAATGAACCAAGTGTTGAGCAAGAAAAACCATGAGTCTTCAAGTGATTCAAATGCATATCATAGGTGCATCCAGGTAGATGTGCATCATCATAAAGTAACAAAGGATGTTTCTGCAAATGTGAATAAGAATGTGCTCCAACCATTTCATCATAAAAATTAAATCTAGGAGTTCCATACTCCTCATGTGGCACCATAAGAAAGAACCCTTTCACCCATACTTGATTGAGACTAATGCTGCAAAACATGTAATTGTAGGATGTAGAAGAATGAACTAACTCACCCAAATGATAAAAAAGTGCCGAAGTTTCATCATGGGAAGGATCCATATGGGTAGTATCATGTAGATCTTTCGAAAGTGTGAAACCTTTGTCATAGATTGGTTCCAATGTAGAGGAATCATGCTCTTCTTTAAAAATTGCATAACCTTGATCAAGAGACAATTCAAGTTCCTCTTCCACCACATCAAGTGTTTGTATCTCATAAAGTTAATCTTCAAACACATCAAGAACATTCAAATTTTCACATTTCTCATGATCCACCATGTCATGAGAATCCTCCAAACAATCTACCATTTGACAATTTGAAACATAGGAGTAAAAACAAGTATCTTGCAACTTTTCAAGAAGTTGCTCATTTTGAATTGTGAGCTTATGATTATCCTCATTATTCTTCAAGTATGCATCATGTAACAATTCATTAAGCTCAAACAAATGGTTTCTATAAAAAAACAAAGACATGGAATTATCTTTGATGTGGCACATTGCTCTTTGAATCTTCCCCATGTCTTCAAAGAAGGATGTTTCCTCCAATGAAGTAGCTCTCCAACAAGAATTTGACACTAATGCTTGAGTGTCATGGAGAATGCTAAGGGGCTCTTGGATCTTATTTTCATTCATATTTAAGGAACCTTCAATAAAATGAGGCTATTGAAAATGAACCTCCTCATCTCCTTCCTTCTTACTTGGACCAACTTCATGAAGCTCAAGTGGTGATGGGGAAGTTGATCTTGTTTCTTCTTCAACTGCTACAAGGTCTTCATTTTCATGCTTAATGGAAGTTTGGCTTGCAGCTCAACATTTTCAAAAGTTGTCTCTATGTCACCAACATAGAGGTGTGAGCACCCATTAGTAGGCACTCCTTCATAGTTTAAGCATCCATCAATATATGCTCTTTGATTCATGTCCAAGGTAGAATGTGTCTCTTCCTTTTGCTCCTTCAAGCAAGCTGATGCATTTTGTACCCAAGTATGTGCAGAACTTTGTGATGAGCCATCAAAGGTGGGGAGTGGCATTTTACTTATTTCATAATTCAATTATCTATTTTGAAATGGATTCTTATTACCTTCCTTCATCTTGAGCTTGTTTGAGATAATGATGTATTGATCAAATGGTGAAGTGTTTTTGCAATCTTCACTCAAATTTTGCCATTCGAGTAGAATTTCTTCCACATCATTTGGAGCTTTAATATTTGATTTGGACTCAAGAAATTTTGGTGCAGTAGGCCTTGGTGTTCTCTGAAATTCATTTTCTCTATTATGGGGTCCTGTGCTTGATAGAATATGCTCACCATGTGTCTTTTTTCCTTCTGATTGTGTACTACTGCTGCCTCCTACTACCCCTTTGCTTCCTAGTTGGATAGCCATCAATTTGAAGCTTTTCATCATCTTCTTGCCCATGTCTCTCATTCCCATTGAAAGTTCATCAAAAAATGGTTTATGGCTGCAATAAATTCCTCTTTATTGTCTCATTTTTCCCTTTCACCCCTAGTCATGAGTTTTTCAAAAATTTGCTCTTCTTCTCCTACTACTTCCTCTTCAACAAAACACTTATGGTTTCAATATATAATGGTGGTCCCTGACTTATTTTTCCTCATGAATATCAGACCACATCAAGTGCCAATATCATGCTCTGATACCACTTGTAATGTACCTTTTTAGAAATTTTATTACAATGGCAAAATTTTCACTTTTTTTCCCTAATTTGACCTATGACTAGTTTTGATGTCTATGTCTCCAATTTGCTCCAAATGCTCCCAAATATTCTGAGGAGATGTATGACTGATATTAAGAATTTATTATTATGTTCAGGGATGATTTAAGACCATTAAAACACTTCTGCAAACTCCTTTAAGATTATGGTCAATGTATGGTATTTTACTAGCAATTTCTCTTTGACTAGTATTGGTCCCTTGGTCTCCAAATGAATCCAAATTATCCCAAATTGCTACAGAAGGTACTTGGATGATATTAATACGTATTTATAGTTTTTATGGATGCTCTGGATTGTTCATATGACTTCTGCAACTCCTCTTTCAAATATGGTCAAGATAGGGGTTTTACTAGTAAATTGTGGTTCAAATCCCCTAGGGGAAGATGATGAAAATGGATTTCCAAATGCACTCAATCCAACTCGAATTTATGAATGGAAGCACGGGAAATATAAAGGACATAAAAATGAACTCATATGCATCACCATTCAACTTTTAATGTCTGCTATAACTCCCTTAAATCAGATGCAAAAAGACTAGTTTCAACCTTGGGGGAAATGGTATTAAATCTTCTTCAAATGGTATTACACTAATCAAAATGAATCCAAATGCTTAAGTAATGAAAATGAAACTTGTGAAGATCATAAATGACAGTCCATGAATCATAAATACATCAGAAGAATGATATTTCATTCGAATACATCAATACATCATTGCTATACATCAAGGTAGTGGAGAAATGACACCATTCTTTCATTAACAATCAGATTTATACATTTCCACTTGGAATTTTGACCTGAGACTTTATGAAGATGAATAAAAAAGTATTCAATTCATATTACAAAATAAATGGGGCATTAGAAGCTCCCCCAAAGAGTACAATAGCTCACCAAAAACGACCTCCCTCAAGGAGCAAGAATATGCAATGAAAACTGGAAATGGTTGAGTGAGTGAGCTGCAATAGAAGAAACCAAGAGATTCCCTATAGCTTAAAACCTGCAAATAAAGACTCCATTAAAGCTCCATGAAAGACCTGAATGGCCTCTCCAAACACCAACTTGGATGGGAATCTTTCACCCTCGAAATTGGCTAAGGCAAAAAACTAGTCATCCACTAGCTCTTCTCTCACAAATGCAATTGCAAATTCTAAAAATGATAAAAAAATGACATTCTTCTTTGTTCATTAATTTTATAAACTTCTAATGTCCTCCATGGGTCGAATTCCTTCCAAGATCTTAATGCCAACTCAAGTTGGGAAGAGATTCCCAAGTATGCCACTTGTCCTTCCAATCCTAGCTCCCTCCTTCTCCAAATTCGACTTGGTGTCTCTTTGGATTCCCTAAATCACTTGAGCACCCTATTGGAGGATACTTTTAGCCCTGACATGTCATATATGTCATATGTCAGCCTTCAGGTCTGATTTGTGTCATAGGTGTCATAGATTCTTCATCATTGTTGTCATAGGAGTTAGGGAATCTAGCCTAAGTGTCCCCAAACCTCTAGTTTGACTCTTACTCTTCCATGGAGGTTACCATTCCATCCAAATGAGAACTATGATGATAAATACCATGTGTATGAACCTACCAACTTATCCAAGAATGTTTTCCTTCTCATGTATTCGAAATGGAAAGAGAGAGATGCCATGTGGCATTGAAAAATCAAGCTAGTGTGGGTCCCACATCCTCCATTTGTCTTCAAAACCAATTGCCACCTAGAATTTCTCTTGTATATGTTTATTTATCCCCTTTATTAAATATTTATGCCATTCTAATGTCCACACATCATTTATTATCCCCCTTATCTCAAATCCCAAAGCTTCCACCCACAACCTAGGAAACTAGTAATTTTCCTCCTTGGGAATGATTTGACCCTTAACATCAATTTGACAAACTCTCATGAACATGGCCAATGGGATTAGGCCATTGTGACCCAATGCAAAGTTTGGTACATGACACATTGCGACTATAATGGGGGGGGGGAGCCCCCCCACACCCCTCTATCATGGGATGTGATCTATACAGGGTTGAAACACGACCTCTGAATTGGGAAGATTAGGTTCCACAATGAACATACATTACCCTTGATATATACATATTTATTCATTGCACACGAGACCTCTTCATTAGGCCAACCATATTACATATACATCTATCCCAACATTATGTGAATGTCTTGGGTAATTGGAGAAAGATCCAATTACCCCAAAACATTAGGGTAATATGTCCCCCTTGGGTCATATCATAGTTCCCTGCTTTGAAAATCTTTGTCCTCAAAGCTTTGTAGTTAATGGATTTACATGTGATGAAACCAAGTAATAATATTTCCTTAGATTCATGCTTTCTTGTCACCATTGATGATGATCCATCCATCCAAATTTCAATTCTTTTTTTGTCTCAATACTTTTTAGTTGGTTGTTGCATAATTCCATGTGTTGTCATTGTGAATTCTTCATTTTGTTGTAGTTTCTGGTCTCTGATAATATCTTGTTGGATAATAGTTTTCTGATGACTCGTTCCATGAATATTGTCGAGTATTATTTCATATTCTTCCTTGATAGTGTCGTTGTATATCTTCTTGTCTTTCTTGGAATCTTTTCTAGTAATGAGGATGTCGATATGGTTTCACACTTGATGGTTTCTCTTCCTTTTGCACACCCATATCACCAATATTCTTTTCAAAGATAATGGTGTCCTCTATCCTTTTTTTTTTTATCACACTCGCTTTTGAGATAATATCCTCATATTTGACATGTACATCTTCAAGTTGGAGCTCAAGTTCAAGTATTTTATGGTTTCCTTCTAGAAGCTTTCCTTCCTTTTCCTTTTGAAGCTGCAATGTAATGTCATTCATCAATTTATGATGTCCTTCTTGAATATTAGATTGTGTTTCTTCTTTTACGTCATCTGTATTTAGAGCTTCCTCAACCTTCTTGCAATTTTTGTCTTCAAGTCTTTTGGTAGTCTCTTCATCCAAGATTATTGTTTTTTCTTGATTTTGACCATGCTTCTTTTCTTCTTTCAATATTTTGACCTCATCCAATAGATTTTTATTATGATTTATCAATATTCATATTTCTTCATCCTTGCTTTTCAATTCTTCCCTTGACTCATCATTTTCCCATTTTCGTTTCCCATTATTTTCCTTTTTCAATGGATTTTTAATCACCCAAATCATACCTTCCAGTCAAAAGTTATGCAAGTTTCAAAATAACATACCTTTTAATACCCTAATTTGGAGACTATTTTGATGCTCAACCTTCAAATTGAGATAACTCTGAAATTGTGGCCCCTATGAGTTTGAAATTTCTTTATGTAGTAGCTTGCTATGTCTTCTATGCAATTCCACAAGTATAGCCTGATTTTGATTTTCCAAGAGAGAGTTATGGTGATTTTCCCACAACTTGTTATTTTTTTCCTATTCAAGAGAGCAATAGTGTATAGACTGACATGTGTCTAATTTTATGGATCTGATTCTAAAATTGCTACCACAAATACTAAGCAATGTCTTCTTTCTGATGCATTAGGTAATAAATCAAAACATGAACATCATATCACATATAGTTCATTATGTCCTTTGTGACTTCTCTGAGTTTTGCTTTCTGAAACGTCCCAGAAAAAAATTATAGCGAAAATGCCAAGATGACTCATTTTGGAAGCGTCCAAGTTCTTATACCAAATGTTGTGAACCCAAAATCCTTAAAATAGCATAAGATAACAAAAGCACACACCGTGTAGAACAAAGTAAATGTGGAGCACAACTCCAATATAAATAATAAAGATGGTAAACACAATAAGGGAAGATCCTTCTCCAATTACCCAAAGACATTCAAATAATTATTTGACATCTCCTCAATAATGACTACATTACCCTTATATAGACATATCCACTCATTTTGAGATGGGGACCCTTCATTAGGCCGACCCTATTACTTATACATTTAGCCCCATATATTCCCCCCTAGGGATCATATTACATATGTTTAGCCCCATATATTCCCCCCCATGGATCTTATCACCCTACATTTGAGTCATTATCTCTATGGCTGGGTGATATAATTGTTCCTTAGAACATGTATCAATTATTGCCCTGGTCCTTGATTCATTTTGAATTCCTCCCAATCAGTTACCCTTTCAATCTTAATAGATTCATACCATAGTGAATTTTCATTATGTTACAATGTCCTTGGTATATTCACTTATAGTTGTTGGAAGAAGTTGTCATTGATGTCAATAGGGTGAAGAGATCCATGCCATTGTCGTTTACATCATGAACTTATGATATTGTTGAGTGATGTTGTCATTGATGTTTTAAGTGGAAGTGATGATGATGATGTGGCAATGGTAATAATGATGTGGCAATGATGATGATGATATGGTAGTAATAGAGGAAGATGGCAATGGTAATGATGATGTGACAGTAATAGAGGAAGATTGTTTGAAGAAGCCCCTAAAGCAGTAATGATGTGTCCTCTTGAAAAATCCCTAAAGAGCCTTGGAGCATTGACATAAGTGCATATAACTCCAAAGCGGTACCCTTATGGCTTAGCTATTAAGCATGCCCCTCACAGGATGAGATAACATGTGGATGATTCCACATTCCCACTTTGAGTGGTACACAAATGGAGCAAGCTCCTAAAGCCATTGAGGATGCCCCCAAAGAAATGATGATGTGTCCCAAAGAAATGATTATGCGCACTTTCAAGGAGTAGAGCAAAAATTAGAGGAGAATCTTATGAAGAGTTTGAAGGATGATCTAGGGTTTTTTTCTTAATTCTTTATCTTGACAGAAACTTGCATAAATTTCTCATACAAAACTAGAATGATGAACTTCTTAGCTTGTTGTAAAGCTTGTTGTAAGGGCTATGTGATGACATGATCTAGGGTTTCTTTTGTGAAGGACATGACACAGGACTAGGGTTTCTCTCTTGTGATCTTGGGAAAGGTGTGAATCTTGCATATGTATTAGGGTTTCTCTCTCGATGAATCATGGTGAAGATATTGCATAGATTATGATGATGTTATTGCCATAGATTATGGTGATATTGGCATAGATTGTGGTGATGATCTTGGAATAGATCATGGTGATATTGGCATAGATTATGGTGGTGATGTTGACATAGATCATGGTGATATTGGCATAGATTATGGTAATGGTATTGCCATAAAGTATTGTAATGTTAATGGTATGGACTATAGTGATGTTATTGTCATGATCTAGGGTTCCTCTCTTGGAATGAACTAGGGTTTGAAGATGACGATGATGGTAAGGGTTTGAAGAAAGAAACAAATGAAGTCTATGGATGATTGTTTCATGAAGTTTATATTGCAGATTTAGAAGATAAATTTTGGTCCTCTTCATGAAGGTTTTATTGCAGAATTGGAATGTTAGGTTAACCTTGACTCAGTGAATGAGTCATTGAGCTAATCTTGGTTTGGGTCAATGAAAATGGCATTTGGTGGCCAATAGTATTTGGTGGCCCATGGTATTTGGTGTACCATGGTATTGGCCCAAGGTATTGTATGCAATGAATCCTATAAAGAGCTTGGCATACTCCATTGTAATTTGTCCTGGAGGTGAGCGCGTGAGCTCACTTGGCCCAGTTGGTAGGTTTTGGCCAAGGATAATGAAGCTTTATTGTTCCTGTTTTTTCCCTTTGGGTTTTTCCAAGGTTCATTGTTGTCTCTTAAATGTGTTGCTATGTGATTGAGATTATTATTTTTCTCTCATTATCATGTACATTGCTCATTTAAATACTAAGAACTGGTAGCAGAGCACGTGGTTGGTGATCCTTGAGGCCATCTTTTTTGTACCTGAGTTTTAATAAATATATTGCGGGGTGCATAATCTTGGTACTCGACACCCCAACCATTTTTTGTTCTTGGTTAGAATGTGATTTCCCTAGTTGCTTAGAAGCACGAAGAAAAAAATCATTGTATCCCTCTTATGTGCAAAGAAGGGATGTGGCATCAAGTTGTGGAATGAACCACTGGGATAGGTACGAGGGTGGAAAGTGTACTTATAGTCTAGCTTTATGTGGAATCAGAGAGGTTGAGTCTTCGATTGTGAGAGGAATGTGAGATGGTTTAATCTCAGTTTTGAAAATTCCTAAAGAACTAGCGGTTACATTGGCTGAGGACCCATGTAATCCGGTAGATGGATTCTTTTTATATGGATATCAATGACAAGTTTGTATGAAGCTACAAAATGAGGCATGGAAGATGATGAGCATGGAAACATGAGAGGATGTAGCAATAGATGGTGATGGTAAAGTCACCATGAGACACATGAACAATTTTTTTATTTTATTCTAATGGAATTGAAAATTGTATTACATGTAAATGGGCATACGATTGTAAGACTTGGTTAGGCATGCGTACCCTTGGTAACTCACTGGTAAAGCCATGTAGACCTAGGTGATAAGGGTGGCACGCGAGATTCCTCATTAAAAAATTTGAAGGGGGCTGGTCATTACTCCAAGTCAAGTTTAAAGGGGGGATTGTTAGGTTAACCTTGACTCGGTGAATGAGTCATTGAACTAATCTAACAAGTTATACAACTTGATGAGAAATTTATACCCAAAATGAGAACTCGAGCCATAAAAACTCATATTTTTGCATAAAAAAACACCAAAAAACAACCCCGAATCAAAACAATCCTTATTGTTGTTTACAAAAACCTTAAAATCAAGCCCTGAATTGAAAACTAATGCTACCGATAGCACACTTTTTAAAAAATGGCATTATTATATCATTGTATCATAATTTAAAATTGTATTTATTAAATCTCTTTCATATTTTTGCACCAAAACACCAAAAATCAACCCCAAAACGAAAAATGGCGATACCAGTATCACCCTCTTTTTATGGGGGGGTGCATTTACAACTTTCTGGAAAGTAAGGGTGGTATCAATGCAATCAAACTCTTAAATTGATCTCCAAATCAAAAAGTGGATCTCCTAGAATCACTATTTTTATTTTAAAAAAACTTTAAAAAATACTTATGACCCTGAAAGAAAATTTATAAACAATTTTTTTTTAAAATAAATCCAAAACAATTATTAAAAAACAATGTAAAAAAAAATAAAAAATGAAATACATATTTAAATGTTAAAAAAAAAACATTTAAAAGAAAAAAAAAAAACATATTTGATTTTTTTTTTTAATTTCAATATTTTTCATAGTTAAATAAATTTCATTTAAAAAAAATTAAAATTTTTTAGAAACATTAAACCAAACTAAATTCTTTAAAAATATTTAATTAAAATTTATTAAAAATTAAAAAAAAAAACTAAACACAAAATTTTCACCAAAATTTAAAATTAAAAAAAAAAACACAAAATGCCCCACCCACTCGCCCGCCCACCCCCACCAAAAAAATTAAATTAAAAAAAAAACACAAAATGCCCCACCCGCCCGCCCGCCCACCCCCACCGCTCCCCATTCCCCCTCCTAGCTCTCCCCCCTCGTGCCCTCCCCCTCCGCTCCCCCTCCCCCTCCCCCTCCCCTCTCCCTCGTTCTCTCCCCCTCTTTCCCCTCCCCTCCCTCCCCTGCCCTCTCCTTGCACCGTGAGCTCGCACCCTTGCCCCCCCTGTGCCATGGCGAGATTTCAAGAATCACGTCGTCACAAATAGGCGGAAGGAGGAGCGGCGCTCCTCCTCCTTCTGCCCAAGCGCCGCCCCTTTGCGGCAGCGCAATTCTCGAAATCGCGCCAAGCCGCAGGGGGGGGCCGAGGGCGCGGGATCACGGTGTGGGGAGGGGGGAGAGGGGGAGGGCACGGGGGAAGGTAGGGGGAGAGGAGGGAGATGAGGGAGCGGGGAGGGGAAGGAGAGGGGGGGGAGGAGGGAGGAAGGAGGGGAAGGAGGAGTGGCGGGGGCATGCGAGTGGGTGGGTGGGTTAGTTTTTTTTTTAATTTTTAAATATATATATATATATATATTTTTTTTAAATTTTAAATTTTTATTTTTTTAAATTTCCTTTTAAGTTTAAATTTTTTATTTAAATTTTAATTCATTTTGGTTTTTTATTTTTAAATTTAAAATTTTAATTTTAATTCATTTTGGTTTTTTATTTAATTTTTAAATTTGAATTTTTTTTTGTTATTTAGTTTAGTTTTGTTTTTTTATAATTTTTTTTTTTTTTTTTTTTAATTTAAAAAAAATTAATTCTATGCAAACAAATCATTGAAAAAAACTTTAAAAAAAAATTGAAATAATTTTTTTTTTTCAAATTTTCGCATAAAAATTATTTATTTAAGACATAAGTTTAAAGAAAAGTTTCCAGAGTATATATATTTTCAATCTAACTAGCTTCTAAAAGTTTAAAAAAAATTGAAAGTGTATATTTTTTCGTCATAACTAGCTACTATATATATATATATATATATATATATTTGTAAAAATTGAAAAAATGCATTTGTAAATAAAATTACAATTTTTCTATGACCAAGAAGTTTCAAAATCTCAAAAAAAGGCCTCAAAATGAAAAATGATACTACCAGTATACACACTTTTTGAAACGGATGTAAAAACAGCTACTAAAATTGACCCCCCAAAAAACGAGAACAATGTCGGGTTCTCGTCAAGTTGTATAATATGTTATCTTTGTTTGGGTCAAAGAAAATGACAATTGGTGGCCAATAATATTTGGTGTTCCATGGTTTTTGGTGGCCCATGGTATTGGCCCAAAGTATTGCATTTAATGAAGCCTATAAAGGGCTTGGCATAGTCCATTGTAATTTGGCTTGGAGGTGAGTGTGTGAGCTCACTTGGTCCGGTTGACAAGTTTTGGCCAAGGATAATGAAGCTTTATTGTTGTTGGTTTTTCCCTTTCGAGTTTTCCAAGGTATATTGTTGTCTCTTAAATGTGTTACTATGTGATTGTGATTATTATTTTTCTCTCATTATCATGTATGCTCATTTAAATCCTAAGATGGAAGACATGTTTTGGTCCTCTTAATGAAGATTTTATTGCAGATTTTAGGGCTAGTTTGCTTAAAATTTAAAGGTCATATTGCATACATGTTTTGGTATTCTCCATGAAGGATTTGAATGCAGATTTGAAGGACACATTTCAACCTTGTTTATGAAGATGTGGAAGACATCTTTTGGTCTTGCACAAGAGGGCTTTCTAGCATATTTGAAGATTATCTTGGAAGAAGTTGCTTGCATATTTGGAGGGCAGATTTGAGGCATGTACAGGTTGACATGTTAATAGTGAAAGCGACAATGACAGTGATAATGTGAAGACAGTGATAAGGCCCAGTGACAGTGACAGTACAATGATAGTGACAGTGTGAATACAAGGACAATGATAAGGACAATGACAAAGATAGTGACAATGACAGTGATAGTGACAGTGGCAGTGACAATGACAGTGATAGGTTGATACTCTTATTCATATCAGGGTGGCAGGGTGGTGCTAGGGCAGGTTGATGCCTGTGATCTCAAGGAGTTGGTGATTCCTTCTAGTTGGTGCTAGAGAACCGTGTTGGCTGTGGAGCTTGATCTTCTTGATTCATAGATTGGGTTTCAGTCATGTCTGGATCCTATCCCATGATCGGGGTATGTGGGGGGGCTTGTCCCCCCACTATAGTAGCCATGGGGGGTCCAGGGGGGGCGGTGACTACTTTTGGGATCCCCCCCAAAGTGGGGGTTTAGGGGCAACGCCCTCGTAGCAAAAATTTTGAAAAAAAAGTCTTGTTAAATGTTGTAATTTCATAGTCATGATTTGGCCAATAATGGGTGATTTACGGGCCCATGGTATTGGATATCCTGTGGTATTTCCCCATGGTAACCCCTCTTTAAAAGGAAGGCATTTTAATACGAATGGGTATTGTAGTATTGTAAATATCTTTGTGATTGTGTAAGAAAGACTGTGAGAGAGTGAAGAGGAAGTTGCAGTGGATGTGTTGTAGGTTGTATCCCTTCATTTGTTGGATGGTATAATAAAATGGTTGACAATTTATTTGTGGACGTAGCCCAAATTGGGTGAACCACATATATTGGTGTCTCTCTTATATTGTGTTTATGTGTTTTATTTTTGCATCTTATTTTATGTTATTGTTATGCGATCTCGTTTTTCTAACAATTGGTATCAAAGCCAAAGGCCTATTTGGCGCATAAACTTGTAGGAAATAAGGGTTCTTGGTTTGAGTGGGAGTATGGAAGAAGAAGGAAAGTTTAGGGTTGAGAAATTTAACGGCCAAAACTACAAGTTATGGGAGATGCAAATGGAGGACTATCTCTATCAAAAGGTTCTATTCCTACTGTTGGGAGGAAAAACAAAACAGTTGGCGGCTATGAAGGGCGAAGAATGGGAGGTTCTTGACAGAAAGGGACTAGGAACAATATGACTGTACCTGGCTTCGTCGACGGCTTTCAATATTTCAAAAGAAAAGATAACGGAGGGTCTGATGAGCGCATTGGCTAAACTATATGAAAAACCATTGGCCTCCAATAAGGTATTTGTAATGAAGCGTTTATTTAATATGAAGATGTTAGAAGGTAGGTCTGTTGCTAAGCATTTAAATGAATTTAATAGGATTGCTAATTAGCTAAGTCTTGTAAAAGTGAATTTTGAAGATGAGGTTAGATCTCTTCTAATCTTGTTCTCATTTCCAGAAAGCTGGAATGGCTTGGTCATGGCTGTAAGTAACTTTGTCTTTGGTTCAAACACTTTGAAATTTGATGATGTTGTTGGTGTTATTCTTAGAGAGGAAATGCAAAAGAAAAGCACAAATGAGACATCAGGTAATGCATTGACCATGGAGAGAGGGTGAAGACAAAAAGAGAGAGGAAAGAGCCCAAGTAATTGTGGGAAGTCTATAAATAGCAAATCTAAGTCCAGACTGGGAAAGATAGAGTGTTGGAACTGTGGAAAGAAATGACATGAAGAAACACTGCAGATCTCTAAAGAATAAAGGAGATGGACAAAAGGATATTACTCGGGAAGCAAATGTAGCAAGTGATGTATTACAAGATGCTTTGATTCTTGCATTAGATAGTGCTAGTTATTACTGGGTAGTGGATTGAAGGGCTTCATGTCATGCTACACCCCATAGGGAATTCTTTCATAATTATGCTCCAGGTGATTTTGGACATTATTGGGTGATGATGAACCATGTAAAATTGTTGGAATGGGAAAGGTAAAGATAAAGTTAAAGAATGGAAGTGAATGGCTGTTGAAAGATGTAAGGCATATTCCTGCTATGAAAAGAAATATGATCTCAACAAGACAATTGGGATATGGTGGTTGTTTATCTACATTTGGATAAACATGGTGGAAGATCACTGAAGGATCACTGGTAATAGGAAAAGGAGATATGATAGGTACGTTGTATTTATGTCCTCATAATACTGACTATTCTATCTCTTTAGCTTCCACAGGAATAGATACAACATTGTGGCATCATAGGCTTGGACACATGAGTGAGAAGGGAATGTAGATTATCCATTCAAGGAAGTTACTGCCAGATTTGAAGTAGGTTAGTTTGAAATTCTATGAGAAGTGCGTTTATGCAAAATAGAAGAGATTCATATTTCTCAAGGTTGGAAAGCAAAAGAAGGATGAAAATTTAGAGCTTGTGCATACAGATGTATGGGGATCGGCTCAGGTACAATGTCTTGGTGGATCTCTTTATTATGCTACTTTTATTGATCATGCAAATAGAAAAACTTAGGTTTATTGCATTAGACAGAAATATGATGTTTTTGCTACTTTGAAGAAATGGAAAGCTTTGGTTGAGAATGAGATAGGAAAAATGTTGAAGTATCTCAAATCTGATAATGGAAGTGAATACCGCGACAAGGAGTTTGATAGTCCCAGGAACACCATAAGAAATTGGTGTGTCATAAAGGATGAACGGGACAATCATGGTGCATGCAAGGTGTATGAGACTGCATACAAGGTTGCCCTTACAATTTTGGGAAGATGTTGTAGATGTTTTTGTTTACTTAATAAATAGAGGGCCTTCAAGCTCATTAGATGGTGGCATTCCAAAGGAGGCATGGATAGGTAAAAAGGTAAATTACTCATTTCTGAGAAATTTTGGTTGTGAAGCATTTGTCCATATTGATAAAGAAAATAGAACAAAGCTTGAGGATAAATTCGAGAAGTGTACCTTTATTGGATATAAGGTTGATTATTTTGGTTATCACTTATAGTATTATGAAAATCACAAAATCATTAGGAGAAGAGATGTAGTATTCAATGAAAAGGTCATGTACAAAGATCAATTTCAGGGAAAGAAATAGGAAAAGGAAAACACATAATACATAGGCTTAGTGAAATAAAAAAAATGAAACTCCAAAGGTGCCAGAAAATCAAGAACAATAGCAAGTACCTCAAACTCCTGCAAGTGTTAGAATATGTACCAAGTTAAGTAGAACCCCTAAACGATACTCTCATTCATTGTATTATTTATTGATGACTTATTCTAGTGAACCATAATGTTATGAAGAAGCAATGTAGGTGGAAACTAAAAAGAAGTGGAAACAAGGCATGAATGAGGAAATGGACTCATTGGTAAGAAACCAAACTTGGGATTTGGTTCAGTTGCCTACAAGTAAAATAGAATTGTAGAATAAATTAGTTTACGGGTTGAAAGAAGAAGATGGAGGCAAGAAGCGGTACAAGGCAAGACTTGTTGTAAAGGGGCTTGCACAAAATAAAGGTATAGATTTTGATGAAATATTTTCTCCTGTTGTTAAAATGACTTCAATTAGAACTATTTTAAGTCTATTGGTGGTCAAATATTTGCATCTTGAACAGTTAGATGTAAAAACAACCTTTCTCCACGGGGATTTGGAGGAAGAGATTTATATGCAACATCAATAGGGGTATGAGGTCAAAGGGAAGGAGAATTTAGTATGTAGGTTGAAGAAGAGATTGTATGACCTGAAGCAAGCTCCAAGGTAGTGTTATTTGAAATTTGACAAGTTTATGACAGAACAAGGTCATAGTAGATGTCATTCTGACCATTGTGTTTATTTCAAGAGGCTAGATAATGGAAAATATATTATCTTGTTATTGTATGTGGATGACATGCTTGTTGTAGTGTCCATAATGTAGGATATAAATGTGCTCAAAAGGAAATTAGCTAATTCATTTGCAATGAAGGATTTGGGTGTTGCAAATCAAATCCTTGGTACAAGAATAACAAGAGACAAGAAAAATCCCAAATTGACATTGTATCAGGGTGAGTACATAGAAAATGTGTTGGAGAGGTTTAGAATGCAGGATGCAAAACTAGTTAGTACACCTTTGGCTAACCATTTCAAACGAAGGAGATGTGTCCCAAGACACATGAGGAAATAGAATACATGTCCAAGGTTCCATATTCATCAACAGTTGGTAGCTTGTTGTATGCCATGGTGTGCACAAGACTAGATATTGCACATGAAGTGGGAGTTGTGATTAGGTATATGAACAATCCAGGTAAAGAACATTGGAAGGCAGTAAAGCGGATTCTCAGGTGTTTGAGAGGTACTACTACTCATGCATTATGTTTTGGATGTTTAGACACTATTCTACAGGGATATGTTGATGCAGATATGGCAGGTGATAAATATAGCAGGAGGAGCACCACAGGGTATGTTTTTATTGTAGGTAGAACAGTAGTAAGTTGGATTTCAAAACTACAAAAGGTTATTGCACTTTCAACAACTGAAGCAGAGTATGTTGCTACTACAGATGCTAGTAAAGAGATGATTTGGCTATAGAGGTTCATGGAGGAATTAAGTAAGAAGCAGGAGAATATAAGGTTGTACAGTGACATCCAAAGCGCCATTCATCTTGCAAAGAACGCAACGTTCCATTTTAAGAGTAAACATATACAGCTCAAGTACCATTTCATATGATCTGTTCTGGAAGATGAACTGTTGAAGTTGGAAAAGATACACACTAGCCAGAATCCCGCAGACATGCTGACAAATGTAGTAACCAGAGAGAAATTGGGTTCCTGCTCAGCTTCAGTTGGCCTTCAAACATTAAGGTGACAATGAGAAATTTTCCAGGTCCAAGGTTTGGAGCATAGTCCAGCAGATGTAGTAGTGGTGGAGTTGTTGTGATTAGTCTCTAAGTAGGAGATTGTTGGTCGTGGAGCTTGATTTTCTTGATTTAGAGGGCGTGTTTCAGCCGTATTTGGATCCTAGCCCATGATGGGGGGTGCGACATTCCCCCCCACTATAGTCTCCACGGGGGTTCTAGGGGTGGTGGCGACTACTTTTGGGAGCCCCCCTGGTGGGGGTTTGGGGGCAATGCCCCCATAGTGAAAATTTCGAAAAAAACTGCCTTGTTAAATGTTGTAATTTCATATTCATGATTTGGTCAATAATAGGTGATTTACGGGCCCATGGTATTGGATATCCCTTGGTGTTTTCGCATGGTAATCCCTCTTTAAAAGGAAGGCATTGTAATATGGATGGGTATTGTAGTATTGTAAAGATCTATGTGATTATGTAAGAGAGACTATGAGAGAGTGGAGAGGAAGTTGAAGCGAATGTGATGTGGGTTATATCTCTTCATTTTATAGACGATATAATAAAAGGACTGGCAATTTCTTTGTGGATACAGCCCATATTGGGTGAACCACATATATTGGTGTCTCTATTATATTGTGTTTATGTGTTTTATTTCTACATATTATTTTATGCTATTATTCTACGGGTTATATCCCTTCATTTGTTGGACAGTAAAATAAAGGATTGGCAATTTATTTGTTGACATAGCCCATATTGTGTGAACCACGTATATTGGTGTCTCTCTTGTATTGTGTTGATGTGTTGTATTTCTACATAGTATTTTATGATATTGTTATGCGATCCCGTTTTTCTAACAAACTAGGGTGGCGGGATGGGACAAGGATAGGAGATCGAAGTCTCCTTCATATTGGTGCATGAAAAGTGTTAGTTGGCGATTAGAAAGGGGCTTGGTGCCTCTTTCTAGTTGGTGCTAGAAAAATTAGGGGGTTGGTGCCTCCTTCCAATTGGTGTTGGTAAAGCCAGAGGGTTGTAGCCTCCTTCTAGTGAGTGCTAGAGAAATTAGAGAGTGGGTTCTTCCTTCCAGTTGGTGCCGATAAAACAATTGAATGTAATCTTGTTATTATATAAGAAAAACATTCTGTGGTTTTCTCCTGTTTGAGTTTCCATGTAAAATATATTGTGCACTATGTATGCTTTATGTGATGATGAATTCCATTGTTAATGGTTAATGTTACATGATGTGCTTAAGGTTAAAACGGGTAAAAAGTGCTCAATACTGATTCACCCCCCGTCTCGGTATTGGTGAATATTCCAACAATTGGTATCAAAGCAAGTTCCTTCATAACAGTCTAATAGCTGGAAGGAAGACCTCTTGAGCATAAATGGGTTCAAATTATGAGTGTTGGAGCATAATGATGAGATTATATTTACATGCACAAGGTTGTGGAATCTGGGAATATGTTTTGAATGGTTACGTCACCCCCAAAAGACCACCAAAATTATAGCCAAGAAAAAGTTGAAAAGGAACAATGCAATGGAAATGGATACCATCTAGGATGGACTATCTGATCCTGTGAAAGTCAAACTAGGACAATGCACATCAACTAAATATATCTGAGACAAACTACAAGAAAACTACATAAATGAAGAAATGCATGAATGTGTAGAATATCATAAGGAATATACATCGAATGAAGAAGCAACATCAAAGAAGATGGAAGACAACCCAAGTGAACATGTTGTTGATGAATCAAATGAAGAAAAGGTAAAGGAAGTCGAATCAAGTAATTATTCTTGTTGTGATAAATCAAACCCTTGTGACATTAGATGTGACTATGCAAATAAAAGCAGTTTTGACGAACATGAAGACAATAAAAAGGAAAGGTCAGAAACAGAAAATGAAGAACATTCTGAAGTAGATGATGAAGTCATTGAGAGAAAAAACAATGTCTCAGAAGAAGAAGAGAATAATGAAGTAGAAGATGTAGTAGACCTTGAAGGGGAACTGATTGGTGCTTTGGATTATTTGAGGAAAGAAAGAAAGAAGAATATGATGCTATTGGAACAACTGCAGAGGTATCAAAAAAATAATGCATTGCTAGAATAGAATGAGGCAACATGTATAGAAAAAGAAAATACTTGTCAAGAACAAGAAGTTGAAATTAGATTCTTAAAGAAAGAATTGAAGAAGTTAAGTTTGACAAACATGGAAACTGAAGTGGAACTCTCAGATCTCAGAAAGGAGAACCAGTTACTAAAATTTCAACTGCAAAAATCCCTGAGGATGATTTGAATTCAAAAGGAAAGATGGAAGATAGTATTGAAGAAGCTAAAAAGACCATTGTTGGTCTAAGAATCCAAATAGAAGAGGCCAAGAAAACTGAAGAATATCTAACAAGTCAACTTCAAGAGAAGAAAGAAATTTGTCAAAAACAAGAGTTTGTGATCATTTCACTAAAAGGAGATTTGGACAAGACAATTGCCCAGTTGAAGACAAATTCAAAGTTTGAGAAAAACACTATGTTCTTAGATGACATCCTTGTTAAAGTTACAACATCATGAGTCATTCTCCAGTTCAATCGTGTGTGTCAAGATTGAGCCTCGTGTGTCGAGGTAGTGCCTTATAGGAGCCTGAGCTGGACTCAGAAAACTTAGAGAAGAATCTTGAGTTGGACTCAAGAATGGTTAAGCTTCATGTGCTGATGAAAGTGATATGTAT
Source organism: Larix kaempferi (assembly GCA_027924585.1). Lineage (NCBI taxonomy): Eukaryota > Viridiplantae > Streptophyta > Pinopsida > Pinales > Pinaceae > Larix > Larix kaempferi. The sequence goes on along the minus strand of BSBM01000370.1, from coordinate 30,202,905 downwards.
GTCAAGACAGATCCTCATGCGTTGATTTAATGCTTTGCATTTCAAATCATGAATGGTGTGTGATGTACTACTAACCATGGTTAAGCTATTAAGTCTCCTCTAGAGACTGGCCACCTCTAGAGTGAATTACTTTAGCATATGATCAATTGGAATGATAGTAGAACAAGATGATCACATCATTGGAAAAATATCCTTAGTATATTTGATATGATAAATAATGTAAAGATGGAACAAATGGATCATGCATTTAAGACAAGATATAAAGATAAGATATATTAAGATAAGAGAGAACTCGAATTGTTCATTTTAGTGATCAAGAAAGACTTCAGTTAATTAAGAGAGAACTCAAATTATTTACTTCAATGATGTTAACAAGAAAGACTTCAGTTAAAAGAGTTAACTAAGTGATAACAAAGAAGATCTAGTTAACTAAGTGTTTGCATGACGACACTTGAGTTAACTAAATATTTGCATGGCCACACTCGAGTTAAACTAAAAGACAACACTTGAAGTCGTCTAGCATCCAATTCAAGGGCAAGTTCATCCTAAAGTAGAAATATCTAATTAACTAAGTGCTTGCATGACAACACTTGAGTTAAACTAAATGATGACACTTAAGTTACGACACTTGAGTTAGTAACCTAACTAAGTGACCTAGCATGTAGTTGGAAGGCAGGTTATTAAAGTCAGAAGGCTATAAATTATGCCAAGAATGAGATGTATGAGACACTTGTAATGCAGGCTTTGATGAGATCAAGGTGAAGAGAGAATCTCTCTTGAAGGAAGTGTGCATGTGACCAAAGTTGCGAATTTGTCTTAGTGCAGAATCAACTACTGGGTTCTTCTATTATTCTCTCTTCTCTCTTGCTCTGTGATTGCACCATGGATGCTTAGTATTTCTCTCTGATAATGCATCGAGGGTGCTTGATATAAAACATTCTCTTCTATCAATCAATATACTAAGGAAGGTTTTATTGGGGTTTTCTCCCTCAATTCATAGAGGGTTTCCCCAGGGTAAATTCATGTGTCGAATGTGATTGCTTATGCATATGATTGTTATTTGATTTCAAGTAATATTGCATTTCCAAATTAAAGATAAAAAATTAGCAATCCTTAGTTTTCAATGCAAAGATCACCAAATGATAAGACCGGTTTGGATGAACATAAGAGAATTGAAGAAAGTGAAAGCTCCAAGCTACCATAAAAGGAAAGTGAAGACAAGGCTAAGAGTTATGCAGATATTCTCAGAAGCTCCCATCAAGGCAAAGACTACAAAGGAAGAAGTCATGGTCAACAAGATTCAAGGAAGAATGGATACAAGGAAGTTACATCACAAAGAAGACCCTTTGCTCCTTGGTACCAAAGATTCTTTTTTGGTTATTGTTTTTCATGTAACAATTTTGGACACAGGGCTAGAGATTGTAAAGCTTATGGAGAAAATGCTCAAGCAATAAATCGAGCTGCCTGCATGAACTACAATGTTGAATGTTACAAATGACACAACTATGGACACATAGATCGTGATTGTAGAAGCACGATGGAGTCTTCCATGAAAGAAAATACTCATATTAGATATAAGAAAGTCTAGAGTAAGAAGTCATAAGGACAAAAGGAAGAAGCTTGTGGATTGGTTCTCTATACAGATGATGAAGGTTCAAAGCTCAAGACAAGAAATCAAAGCAATCCTCTTATAGTGAAGCTGGGAAGCATATTGAATGAAAGCATAAATAGTCCAAGGATCAAAGACAAAAAGGAATTGGTATTACACGTTGAAAATGTGAGGGAAAAACAAGAAGAATAGGTCAATGGAGAATTCTTAGAAGACATACCCACAGTAGTTGCCAAGTCAAGTAATAAATATAAATAAACAAGTAAAAAGGAAGGTGTTAAGATTACAGATTATGATCCTGAAGTAGAACAACATTATATATTGTTCTAAAAAATTTGACATAAAGACTCCCAGTATCGTGGATAATATTGAGGGGGAATCTAAGTAGTAGGTAAGGAAGACCAAAGAAAGGACAACATGTTAAGGACTATACAGAGAAGAAGAAAGTGGTGTGGTAAATCATACAAGAACACAAGGGGATCTACTTCAAAAAGCTTCAAGAAATGGCCCATTCTAAGGGGGATTCAGTACAATCAAAGGAAGCGCATTGTTGGAAAGGAAATATATTCTCAGAAGGCATTCTTAGTCAAGTAAAGTTATCTTTTCCAAAGGGGAAGAGAATATTCAGCAAAACATAGTCACACAAAACAAGCACATTGACAAGGGGGAGCCAACATAATCCCAACGGGAGTATGTGGACAAAGTTGCTTCACCCCTTTTCCATTAATTTCAAAGGGGGGGAGAGAGTTGTAGTTGTTGTCATTGTCATTTACATCATGGGATTATGAGATTGTTGAGTGATGTTGTCATTGATGTCAAAGTGGCAGTGATGATGATGATGTGGCAATGGTAATGATGTTGTGGCAATGATGATGATGATATGGTAGTAATAGATCCTACATGGAAAATGAGGAAACCAAATGCTACTACTATACATCCTTGTACGGATATATCCATATGGTTGTATAGACCTATTGTACTAATCCATACAACTATATAGATCTATTTGTAGGACTATCCAGACTTGTTGTATAGATTCGTTCAACTGTGCAAATTTGTTGTATGATTTCACTGCATAGTACTGTTGTATGGTACCTTCCTCCTAGCCGATGCAATTCCCTTTCTCTCTTTCGATTGTTTTCCTTGTCCAAAAAAATTGTGTAATAAACACTCTCTATCTTGACTTTCCTTTCTGCTTGACTTGAAACCCTAATATGAGATTAATCCCTAATGTATGTGTTAACACCCAAAAATTACTCACTAGATCGTCCCCTTAGTCACATAACCCTGTTGACCATTTTCCCTATCATTCTAGCTTCCAAAGCCTCAAAAAAGCCCAAATGGGTACCTAAAAAGGCAAAAATCACTTGTTTCCTCCTCAAATTAATTAAATTCCTTCAAAACATACCAAAAACCCTCAAAAGGGGTCCAAAATCTCCAAAGTTTAAATAAATTCAAAAAAAAAAGGAAAAAGAGGGAAAAAGAGGGAAAAAACCCTAAACCATTAACCTAAACCACTTGATACCCAAAACCATGGTTGTTTACTCCACCACCTAAAAATCTATAAGAAGGTGATGGATGCCCCTCATTTGACATCCACTATTCATCCTACCCTTATGCTGCCCAAATTAATCTAGGACCCTAGCCCAACCATCTGAGCTTGAGTTCCCCACTTTGAGTAAGCCTTGGGCCCAACCTTTGAGCATTTGGAGAAGAGGAGATTCTGGAGCCTTGGAGCACCTCCCTGGTACAACTGCAAGAACTCCACCAACCTCACCATTTAGGTAAATTATTTGCAAACCCTAGTTTTCCAATCAATAAAAAATTGTTAATCTCATTTTTGTCTCCTCATGGATATTTGTTGTTTATTCTATAAGTCTTTCACTTTATTACTAAAGTGAATTAAAAAATAGAATTAACTTGAACTCTTTTTAACAAATTCACATTGAACCTATGTGGAAGTTCCTATCCAAACTACATTCTTCAACAACTATTTCCATCGATCATAGTTCCAAGGAATTTTCTAACCAAGAAATTTGACCAGGGGACTATTATAGCTGACACATTATGATCATATTTTTCCTTCATTGATCAAAGTTATTATCTTGATTCCTATTAGTAAGAGTTCTTATCTGAAACTCTAGGCGACAAAAACTATGACTAAAAAACCAAAGGAAATTGGTCTTGTCAACCAGAATCATGTTTGTCATAGTTTGAGGAAACTATGATAAAAGAACTATGAGTGACATAGAAATTTTAACTATGAAAAAGCATATGAACTCTAGCCACGTCTGACCCATAAGAACCGAACTCTAGCCAACTCTGAGTCACAAGAATTTTAGTTGACGAGAACTAGAACTCTCACCAATGAAGAAATTCTAAAATAAAATACAATGAAGAAAAACAAAAGTTATATATTATAAAAAATAAACATTTTCATTTTACAATATTAAACATTAAAAAAATTAAAACTTAAAATTACATAACCTAATAATAAATATTTGTGGGTGAACCTAATGAATCACTCACACCATGTACTAATAATACATAACAAATGCTTGTTGTTATTTGAGAGAAAACAAGAGAAGAGACCAATACACTTTTTAGATTTGAGTTTTCATCCTCCTAAGAACCAAGACACTTTTGAAGATACTAAATTCAGATTTCCATTTGTGTAAATGACTAGATACTAAATTACAAAATTATTTTTCTTGATTATAATTTATATTAAAAACCTTATTCAATTTCAATAATTTATATTTATAAATAATCAATCTTAAAATATACAAAAATACATCCAACTTTAATAAAAAATATAATCATTTTTTAATAAAAATGATTCCAAATTCAAATTTTTATTATTATAAACCAACATAAAAAAAATGTTTGTAACTTAAAAATTCCATTTATAAAAAATGTTCTTTGAATATTTATAGACATTTGAGATACTTGCCACTTGTGCAACTTGTTTCTCAATAACATTTAATCAATCTTAAAATTTACAAAACTACATCTAACTTTAATAAAAAAATATAATCATTTTTATATTAAAATGATTGCAAGTTCAATTTTTTTATTATTATAAATTAACATAAAAATTATAAATTATAAACAAATATAAAAAAATGTTTGTAACTTAAAAACTCCATTTATAAAAAATGTTCTTTGAATATTTACAGACATTAGAGATACTTACTTGTGGCACTTGTGCAATGATCAAGTTCCTCGTCACTTCCTTTTCGATTCTATTTTCAACTTTGAGTTGTTAAAATTCATAGTCACTTGGTAAGATCTCTCTTCAAAGTTGGAGAAACGAAAATGATTAAATTATTATTAATAAATTATTTTTATACGTAAAGATAGAGTTAAGAGAAGAGAGGATCTGTGTTTCTTTGATGATTTCAGTCTCTATTATGGGATCATCATCTTTCTTGGATGATTTGGGTTTCTACTATGGGATCATCATCACGAGACATTTAGGAAGAAAATGTCTTGATTGCCTAACAAATGTTTTCTATATATAATGATGATTTGGTAGATGAAAATAGGTTGAAGGTGTTGACTTAATTTTTTAAGGTTTGATTAGATTAATTAGTTATTCTAATATATTAATGAATTAAATTATTCAAATTAATTTTATTTTTATATTGATAGGTGTATATATATTAAAAATTGGGGTGGATTACTATTTATGTTTTTTTAGATTGAATTTTTATGGTAGTTTTTCAAAATTAGAAATAAATAAATATAAAAAAAGAAGAAAAAGGTTATAGGTAGCTGATTTATAGATAACAAGTGATTACAACTAAGCATGGAAAAAAAGTAACAAACAATTTTGTGGATGACAATCAATTAGTTGCTCGCACAAACTAATTGATTTCACCCAAACAAAACAGAACAGTAAAAAGAAAAGACAAAAATCCGTTACAAAGAGAAAATATTGAAACCCTGATTTTTCTAGCTGAATGCAAACTGGCCATGAGCTTGTCAGCAGAGGATTCATATGGTAGTAAAACCGAAAGCCCGCCAAGGCTCTGTCACCCATGGATTGCACCCAGTCCACTAGTCTTTTCTAGCTTCCCGCTATGAAATTCAAAATTTGAGAGCTCTTCGCTTTCATATGAAACATACATGCAGAATCAAATCAGTGAAGTTTTGAACGCATACAAGCGTTTTAAGAAGTAGGAGAAGGAATTGTTCGAGTGCAAGCCAATCTTGGTTGTTTTAGGTGAAAACCTAAGCGATAGCCAAGCCCGTGACGTATAAAAGAGGATCGTGTGTATAAGGGCGAAAATATCAGCAGTTGGATTTGATTTAATTCTCAATTCAACAGTTGATATCTCTGCAGCGGTAGTATTAGGTTAGATTTGATCTAATTCTCAATTCAACTGTTGATAGCGGTAGTCCTGTGGAGTGCAATAACATATCTTAGTATCCAGTTGCAGAGCATTAATAGATAGAATATTTTACAATATAGGGTATGTACCGGGGTCATTCAACTTTAATGGTACACACCCTTTTAGAGCATTCAGTGCAATCCCAAGATTAGTTGCATGGATCAGAGAGGTAGAAGTTGTATCGAGTAGGATAAAAATAAAGTTTTTTAATAATTTTGGTGTAAATTTGGTTTGAAAATTATAATTTAATGCTACGATTTCAATAATCACAACAATCACGATGAGTAGTTTAGAGTGATTTTAAAACTACCATATCGTCGAAATCACAATTTGAATAACAAAAATTAAGATTTGAACAATTCTTGATCTGCCAAATTCCAGCGGCTGGGGGCGTTTTAGTTGTTCCTTATACTGCTTCGAAGTTATAAGCCATCAGTGAAGTTTTGAACGCCAAAATCCACTGCTCTTACGAAGACAACATGATTGCAAATCTACTACAATTCACTGTAAAATCCGGTGAGGACATTGCAACAATCCTTCCCAGTTGCAAGTTGTGAGGATGGATTTAAGAAAATGGTGGTTGGAAATTTCTGCAATTAAAAGCTTGATGTACCATACAATTTGCGGCTCATAGAACACATTTTTCAACTAAAAAATCGTGCATAATTTCACAAAAATCTGAGCATAAGTGTGGTTATGCATAATTTCACAGAAATCTGAGTATAAGTGGTTGGGAAATTTATGCATGTTTACCATCATAAAATTCTCCAAATGCTAGGAAAAATCTGCATTATCCCTGATAGAACATGGTTTGAAATTGTCTTAAAAGTGCTAAAATGAAATCTGCCATAGATGGCTAAAACAAATCTGCATAAATATGCTTTATATGACACCCAAAATTCCTTTCATCAACACAATAGTATTCACTTGGAGATGCATTAGACATGTCTTCTTCATCCACCTCTTCTTCTAAATTCGAAATATGATGCAAAGGTAGTTCATTGGATGAAAAAAATTGCTCCATCAAAGAATATTCATCAAGAAATATTCATAATTAGGATCTCATTCCTTGAAAAATATCTTAATAAAACCTGCAAATGAAGATATTTCTCCTTTTCCCAAATCATCAAACCACTTCATTACTATACTATAAAGAAAAAATATAAAAAAAAATCATCATGATATATACATGAAAAATAACAAAGTCCAAGATAAGCTTCAAGAAAGATGTGACATGTCCTGTAATTTAATCAACATGCTCACAAAAAATTAAGCCATAGTCGTTACATTTTTCAATCATAACATCATCCCACTTATTTAGATACCCTGGGATATCCAAGAAGTCAAACTAAGGAAACCAACATGCTTATGGGGACCAATCCATGTTTCTCAAAATTTGAAAATTTTATGCATACATTATACCAAAATCAAAGAAGTGAAGCCGCCATGCTGAACCTTCAAGTGCCTTCACAATGTTAAATGCTTCACCTCTACAAGAAATAAGTATTCAAAATCTATAAGGAAAAGGAATTCTTCCCTTTATGGAGTCACTATGCGAGAATAAGACAACCTTTTCACAAAATATCATGAAGCATAGTCTTCAATTTTTTTCTAATTGCGCTTTATCTTCGACAGAATGCCAAAATGTTACCTCTCAAGTTAGCATGTGAAATTTAAAGCCCAAAATAACAATGCTAACCCAAAGGGAACTTAGAGGGGCTACTCATTGCCACCTCAATAACACCCTTTCCAAATTTAGGTTGGCTCTCCTCCAACTCAAGGGTTATTGTCCCTACATAAGATTGTTAAGAGTAAAGTCATTAAAGTTCAATGAGAGACAAGGAGAGTAAGCCTTAATGAAATGTGTCTATTTTGTAGTATTAAAATTAATGTGATGGAAGATAAGGGACTAGTGCTTGTCCAATGTTGGGCATAATGGAATCAAAAGACCAAGTCATAAATGCATAAATATTTAGAATATGATTCACGAATTGTGTCTTAAACAAACCCCCCAAGTATCATGCTTTGTACACGTGTCATATTTTTCCAAAAAAATAGACTATACCATGCTTCTTGGAGTGTGTGTTCATTTGGTTAGAAAACACCATGATATGAACATAAAGAGACAAGGAGAGTAAGCCTTAATGAAATGTGTCTATTTTGTAGTATAAAAATTAATGTGATGGAAGATAAGGGACTAGTGCTTGTCCAATGTTGGGCATAATGGAATCAAAAGACCAATTCATAAATGCATAAATATTTAGAATATGATTCACGAATTGTGTTTTAAACAAACCCCCCAGTATCATGCTTTGTACACGTGTCATATTTTTCCAAAAAAATAGACTATACCATGCTTCTAGGAGTGTGTGTTCATTTGGTTAGAAAACACCATGATATGAACATAAATAATAAGATCAACAACTAGTTAGATTTTATGCTACTGAACAAATTTATAAACAAGAATTTCCTAGGTCGTATATCCTTTAAATTTAGAAATCTAAATAGGCTTCAACCAACTCTTCCTCTATACGTTAAAACATCCATGGCACATGAACATGACTAACAAAAAAAATTGCTATGACAAACTTGATTGAGCTTATTTTCAATAGGTTTGCTTCTAAAATAAACATTTTGATCCATAATAGAAAACCAATGCTTTTATTAAACAAATCCCATACTTATTCAGGTGTTACTAATCTCTTCTTTCAACTTACCAATGTTTAGGAGTAGGAAAAGGAAAATGAGCAAAGTGGGGCAATTCTTCCAAACCTTTCTCACATGAAATTATACACTTGGTTTACTTATGAAATAAAAGAAAACCAAATCAAAATTCAATATTTAGATTCAAAATGAGTAGGGTGAATTTTTTGTTACCATAATTGAAATATTCAAAAAGAAAAATAAAGCAATTATTATGTCAAAAGAAATTAAGAGGAAATCAAGTTAACATAAAATAAAAAAGAATCCATTACCTAACGAGCTTATTTGATTACTAAACCAAAACCAAGCCTAAAATTACATTCTAAAGGCAAGAAAAAGAACAAAATCTATGTTATTTCTATCCTAAACTATGTTGGCTCAATAAATGGTATGTGAAATCATAGATCCAATGTAACCATTGAATAACATCCATACCTACATGAATATCAGGATTATGCCGAAGTAGATAATATTAGTGTGTAGTGTAATGAAATGTTAAAAAATTAAACCATTAGGAGATCTACTAACAATGAGAAGTATTAAATACTTCTTTGTGGAAACTTTTGAGAAAAATATGACTCCAACCAAGTATTAATAACATCATGAAAACCATTATGGTAATCTTGGAGTGCTTAAAAAGAATCCAAATGTGAGTGAAATACAATCTCATGGCACTTGATCGGGTATTATAAAGTGATGCTCGCTAAAAATAATTATTTTCCCAACATATTATTCCTTTCGTGCATAACGAAAATTGGTTGTGAACTTAGGGATGCTTCCTGCTAGAAAAATAAAAACTGAAGCAAACAACAATATCAATAGAACACAAGATTTATGTGGAAACCTTGTTGTGCGTATGTAAAACCGGAGGGAAAATGCATCTTCGATCTTTTATTATTACTTGACAAAAAACTTACAATGTTTTCTGCTTTTGTGATACATTGTCAGGGATCACTTCCCTTTTATACAATACATATGAGGATTCTAGAAGAAACCAAAATAGGCTAAAAGGTCTAGAAATTTTCACCTTGAGGGACTCGCCTCCATCTCCTGAGGAAAGGAGGGCTTGGTCAACCCCCTCAGCACATACGAATAATGCAAGGGGATAATCATCCACCACTATACATGAAAATGTCATAGATATGGATATTGAGTTCAACTCATAACATTCTCCCACTTGAAATTGATATACATGAATTTCCTTGCCTATGTTTTCCATTCGAGTGGCATTGCCCAATGCCGCCTTCATCACATTTTCAACAAGCCAAGAGAAGTTTGACACCATTCAAACTTCTCTATTTGACCAACTTTGTAAGCATATCTAAATCTTCTCATCAATATTAGTTTTCTCCAATAGGATCCTACCTTATTCTACCACTTTTCTTATGAAATGGTACTTAATATCAATAAGCTTTGTGTGATCATGGAATGTTGGATTCTTCACTAATTAAATGGCACTTTGACTATTACAATTCAAAGTGATATTCCCATGCATAATCTTAAAGTCATCCATCAATATCTCTAGCCATATTGCCTCTTTACTAGCCTCAATTGCTGTCACATATTCTAATTAAGTGGTTGATAAGGCCACCACTGGATACAAATTAGACGTCCAAGTTACAACTCCACCAACAACAATGAAAGTATATCATGTAGTAGAATTTTTTCCATATTTATCTCCACCAAGAAAACCTTTAATTTGTAAATCTGTCAATTTGTAGCAAATAACAGTATCTGAAGTACCCCTTAAATATCAAACTATCCACTTCACAACATTCCAATGCTCCTTACCACGATTCGCCATGAACAAGATAACAACTCACATTACTTGAGCAATATTCAATCTGGTGCTCACCATGGAGAACATGAGGCTTTCTACTATTGATGAATGTAGTACACGAGACATGCTTGTCTTTTCTACTTTTATTCTAGGTCACTGTTCATAAAAAAACTTAAACTTTGTAGGGAGTGGGGTGCTAATTGGATTTACATTCTATGTATTGAAATGTTGCATGATTTTTTCTATATATGACTTTTGACTTAACCTTATCTTCCTACCTTTTTTGTCCCTATGTATCTTCATCCCTAAAATTTGATTTGTTGCTCCTAAATCCTTCATTTCAAATGTCCTATCCAAATGAGCATTAAGACAAATGATTTTCTTCATGCCAGGGCCATCAACCAACATATCATCAATATACAATAGTAATATAACAAAATTGCCATCATCATTTACCTTATATAATATGCACAATGGTCGAATTCACTTCCACTGAAACCATGGATCTTCATGAAGGTGTGAATTTTTTTGTACCACAGCCTTGGCACATGTTTCAATTGTTAGAAAAATAGGATCGAAGAGAAATAACATAAAATAAATGCAAAAATAAAACGCATAACACAATACAAGAGAGACATCAATATACGTGGTTCACCCAATATGGGCTACGTTCGCTGAGAAACAACCAATCCTTTCTATTTTACTGTGCAACAAAATGAAGGGATATAACCCGCAGCACATCCATTGCAACTTCCTCTTCACTCTCTCAGAGTCTCTCTCTCAAACACATTGATCTTTCATAATACTCAGCCACAATACAATTCCCTCACACATAAAGGAGGGTTTCCTTCTAAGGAAAAAAACCTTAACATAACTTCTACCGTTAGATCTATGAACTATTAATTCTCATGGGAAAATACCATAGGCTACACAAAACCATGGGACCATAAACAACTATCTAAACCCATTATTTACCAAGTCAAGAATGAACCAAATGACTAAGGAATTACAAAATTTTACAAGGCATTTTTTAAATTTTCACAACAATAGGGGTTGGTTGCATCAAGAAGATAATCAGGTTCCACAACCAACAATATCCCACTTGGAGACTGATCATAAAAACTCTACCGTTGTTGTACCTGCTAGATTATGGTCCATCTTGGACCTGACAAGTTTCTCATCTTCACGTTGATGCTTGAAGGCCAACTGAACCCGAGCAGGAACTTAGTTTCTCCCTGGTTACTACCTTTTTTAACATGTTTGTAGGATTATGGCTAGTATGTATCTTTTCCAACTTCAACTATCCATCTTCTAAGACGGATCGTATGAAAAAATACCTTAGTTGTATATGTTTAGTCTTAGAATGGAATATTGAGTTGTTTTCAAGATGAATGGCACTTTGGTTGTCAGAATACAACCCGCTATTCTCTTGATTCTTACCCAATTCCTCCATGAACCTCTATAGTCAAATCATCTCTTTACTAGTCTCTGTAGCAACAAAATATTTTGCTTCTGTTATTGAAAGTGCAACAACCTTCTACAGTTTCGAAATCCAACTTACAGTTGTTCCACCTGCAGTAAAAACATAACCTATGGTGCTCTTCTTGCTACATTTACAATATTCCATATCTGCATCCACATATCCCTATAGATTAGTGTTTAAACCTCCAAAACATAATGCATGAGTAGTAGTAGCTCTCAAATACCTAAGAATCCACTTTATTGCCTTCCAATGCACTTTTCCTATAGTGTTCATATACCTGCTCACAACTCCCATTGCATGTGCAATATCTGGTCTTGTGCACACCATCACATACATCAAGCTACCAACTGCCGATGAATAAGGGACCTTGGACATGCATTCTATCTCCTTTTGTGTCGTAGGAAACGTCTCCTTAGTTATTTTGAAATGGCTGGCCAAAGGTGCACTAACTGGTTTTGCATCCTTCATTCTAAACCTCTCCAACACCTTCTCTATGCACTTACCCTGAGACAATGTCAATTTGTGATTTGTCATGTCTCTTGTTATTCTCATATCAAGGATTTGCTTTGCATCATCCAAATCCTTCATTGCAAATGAATTAGCTAATTTCCTTTTGAGCGGATTTATATTATGCATGTTAGACCTTACAACAAGCATGCCAACTACATCCAATAACAAGATAATATAGTTTCCATTATCTAGCCTCTTGAAATAAACACAGTGGTCAAAATGACATTTACTATAACCTTGTTTTGTCATAAACCTATCGAATTTCAAATACCGTTGCCGTGGAGCTTGCTTTAGGCCATACAAGCTCTTCTTCAATATGCATACCAAAGTCTCCTTCCCTTTAACCTCATACCCCTTTTGCTACTGCATATAAATCTCTTCCTCCAAATCCCCATGGAGAAACATTGTTTTGACATCTAATTGTTCAAGATGCAAATCTTCTACTGCCACTAGACTTTAAATAGTCCTAATTGAATTCATTCTTCTTCTTATCATTTCATCATTGTAATCATGGGAGTATTCCTAATGGATTGGAATTAGTACTATTTAATAGACTGTTTTTATTTACATCATCATTATTTAATAGTCTGTTTCTATTTACATTTGCATGATTTAATAGACTATTTTTATTTACAATATCATTTTTATAAACTATTTCTATTTACTAATTTAATTCTTTTGGGATTTAAAACATATTTTATTTAGTTTACTAGAATAGAATAATATCGAATTTGAAGATAGTTAGATTATAAATAATATTTATAATCACGGGTTTAAAACCCTAGGGGGGAATTTCCCATTTATAAACAAAGGCATAATGGAGAAAGGGGTTTGATCCCTTAGACATTTGTCCTTAATCTCCATGTGTACAACAATGTTTTACATAATATAATATTATTCTAAAACAAGTCGAATTTACAGACTTAACATCAAAACCACCCATACTATAGCATTAAACATTGCCACTGGGTCGAACCCTAAGGGTACTAGGTCCCTTTTATATATTCAGTACATAAATAACTATACAATGTAAAACTAGGGATCTATAACCAAATCCAGGGTCGAGCTCGAGGGCCACCCTTTCACTAATCAATAATCACGATACATGTAAACAATAAAGTCGAAAACAATTATTATTACTGAATAATGCTACTCACGGCGTATAGGCTACCGTTCAGAGGTTCAAATCTCTATATCAACATATAGATACAAAAATATGAAGAATTTCAACAATCCGAGATCAAATGCTTGTTGGAATATTCTCACCATCTTATCTTGGTTTTGCATGCATACATGTATCCCATGCAGCACTCCATGCATCCATGCATTTGCAACTGAGTCTCCTAGTACCTAGTCCTTAGTTTAGGCCCCCTAGAGCTTCATTTTGGTCATCACTAGCCCTCTTATCCACTCAGAGCGCCTTGTTTACATCGTTGCTTTACACTTATTATACTCAATCAACTAAATATAAGTCTTTCACTTTATTCCTAAAGTGAATTAAAAAATAGAATTAACTTGAACACCTTTTAACACATTCACATTGAACCTATGTGGAAGTTCCTACCCAAGCTACATTCTTCAACAACTATTGCCATCGGTCATAGTTCCAAGGAATTTTATAACCAAGAACTTTGACCAGGGGACTATTATGACTGACACATTATGATCATATTTTTCCTTCATTGATCAAAGCTATTATCTTGATTCATATTAGTAAGAGTTCTTATCTGAAAATCTAGACGACAAATATTATGACTAAAAAAACAAAGGAAACTGGTCTTGTCAACCAAAATCATGTTTGTCATAGTTTGAAGAAACTATGAGTGACATAGAAACTTTGTCTATGAAAGAGCATATGAACTCTAGCCACAAGAACTCTAACCAACTCTGACCCACAAGAATTTTAGTCAACGAAAACTAGAACTCTCACCAATGAAAAAATTCTAAAAGAAAGTACAAGAAATTCTAAAAAAAATACAATGAAAAAAACAAAAATTATATATTATAAAAAATAAACATTTTCATTTTACAATATTAAACATTAAACAAATTAAAACTAAAAATTACATAACCTAATAATAAACATTTGTGGGTAAACCTAATGAAACACTCACACCATGTACTAATAATACATAAAAAAACAAAAAATTGCTTGTTATTTGAGAGAAAACAAGAGAAGAGACCAATACAATTTTTAGATTTGAGTTTTCATCCTACTAGGAACCAAGACACTTTCGAAGATACTGAATTCAAATTTCCATTTGTGTTAATGACCAAGACACACTTGATGATAGTCAATGATCCAACCAATTATCATTTACACTTGTGCATAAAGGTGATAGTGATTATGATATTTAGATATGGTTGGGATTATAACATCTAAACTATGATGATAGTCAATAATTTGACCAAGTATCATTTACACTTGTGCATAAAGGTGATAGTGATTATCATAGTTAGATATGGTTGAGATTATATCATCTACACTAACCTTTAACATTGTAACAATACAAATTTATAAATTTTTATGTTTTTTAATAAACAATTTTATTTTTATTTACAACTTTAACATTGTAACAATACAAATTTATAAATTTTTATATTTTTTAATAAATAATTTCATTTTTATTTACAACATAGAAGAAATAAAACAATAAAATTTAAATAGGTATTTGAATACAATCCACTTAAGTATCTTTATCAACATATAAACTTTAGCTAACAACTGCATACATAAATATTCTTTTTATAATTGAAAAAATGCAAACAAAGAACTAACCTTGTTTTCAAAAACATATTTGCATCGAAATTTCCAAATGATCAAACAATGCTAAAATCCTAAAGAAGGGCCAGACATCACTGAGAGAGGAGAGTGCCAATGATTTGGAATCACCCAAAAACACCGCTCTCCACCCGCTCTACAATGCAACCTAACCTACAAAATGGTTGCATGCTCAGACTAAAGAAACTCCCAACATAACTTGGAAAAAGAACAATCCCAGAAGTTGTGATTCTTTATTTCCAACCTGAGGTAAGAAGGGGAAATCCCATTTGAGATACTGCTTTTGGACCAACCATACATTGGTAGGAAGGCCTTGGTAAGTCAATATTCGTGCCAACACTTGGACTATGTAGCTAACTTGAATTGACCACACATTATGCAATCTCATGATCCAAAATCTCTCTACATCAATAAACACCGATTGTGAATTCAGGATAGGTCTAAGCTCTTGCAGCTGATGAAGAAGAGAGTATAACCTCCGAGAATCATATTGGACCAAGTGGAACCCAAAGCTCCACTCCCAATCATGCCAAAATGGGAAAGGCATGTGTACATAATTTTGAACAAGGACTCATGTGGAATAAGATCGATAATATCCATAGTAATATGTTGGTTTATAGAAGAAAGGGCAAAGTCACGAACAATGGATTGCCAATGCTTCCAAGAGAAAGTATTGGAATCCCACAAATCCACCCAATACAAAATTCTCTTCTTACTCAATTGTCACTCTTGAAAATCGGGAATGTCTCCAACACACGTGCCCTAAACCTTCCAGTTACAAATAGGTCCTTTGGCCCAATCCCATCCTATGCAACTATCAAACATATGCCACCACACCAAGCCAACTACCTTCATCCATGCTGCCCAGATACTCCTAATAATGAAAGAACCCAAGACCTAGAAGCTATGAGGAGATGAAGCTATATCACACAATCCAAAATATCCCTTGATCTTGCCAGTATGTTGTGTTGTGAGAAGAATATGCGTGAATAAAACTTGCCAATGAGAGCATCCCTATAGACATAGAACCACCTATTTTGCATCCAAGATGCTACCATGAGTTGCAATATCAATCAACCCTAGACATCCCTCATCCTTGGGCATAATGAAAACATATTAAGATACCATAGGGAGGCCTTAAGCCCCACTGTACTTGCACAATAAGTGTGAATGAAAAAGTTGCTCCAACAAGATACATAATAAATATGCAAGGCTTAAAGAATCATACTCACAATAAAATTTCATGTTTCTGGGGAAATTTTTGTGGGGAAATTTTTGTGGGGAAATCAAGGGATTCATTTTCCTAATGAACATGCCATCATACATTAGTGCAACCAACTTAAGGTGCTTAAGCTCCACACCAAAGGGGATGCCAAGATAAGTGATTTTTAACAATGTAGTAATTAAGTTTTACAAAATTTCATGATTTTTTTATAATTTTTTGTGGGAAATCAAGAGTTTGGGGTAGATTACTATTTATGTTTTTCTTAGATTGAACGAGGATAGGACAAATTTATTGTTCAGATTGATTTTATGGAAAAAAAAAGTAACAAGTAGCAGTCATAAACAAAAAGTGATCACAACTAAACATGAAGAAAAAGTAACAAATAACTTGTCCATAACACTTAACTTGCTAGCTAAAATCTTGTAAGTAGAAATATAACTAGAATCAATTAGTTGCTCATAAGTAAACATTATTTTGTCAAATTACATGGTATAAAAAGATTTCACCAAGGCAAAACAGAGCAGTAGAAAAAGAAGGCAAAAGTCCATTAAAAAGAGAAAATATTTAAACCCTGATTTTCCTAGCTGAATGCAAACTGGCCATGAGCTTGTCAGGAGAGTATTGATCATGATTCGACTGTCGACTGGTTTTCAATTGAATCCCGTCGGCGCCACAGGTCATTCACCTTCCAACCTCCTGCGGAATCCATATGGTAGTAAAACCGAAGGCCGAGGTTCTGTCACCCATGGATTGTGCCCAGTCCACCAGTCTTTTCTAGCTTCCCCCTATGAAATTCAAAATTTGAGACCTCTTCGCTTTCATATGAAACATACATGCAGAAGAAGGAGAAGGAATAGTTCGAGTGTCTGTACTCAAATTAATCTTGGTTGTTTTAGGGTGACGTATAAAAGAGGATCGTGTGTCTAAGGCGCATAATAAACCCGGCTGCATAAATATCAACATTTAGATTTGATCTAATTCTCAATTCAACGGGTGACATCTCTACAGCGGTAGCATTAAAATATGCTACCCTGTGTAGTGAAATAACATATCTAAGTATCCAGTTGCAAAGCATTAAATAGATAGAATGTTTTACAATATAGGGTATGTACCTGGGTCATTCAACTCTAATGGTACACACCCCTGTAGAGCATTCAAGTCTAATGGTGCACACCCATGTAGAGCATTCAGTGCAGTCCCAAGATTAGCTGCACGGATGTGAGAGGTAGAAGTTGTAAGCCATCAGTGAACAAGGAAAGAAAAACCAACTCTCACATGAATTGTGAAAGTACTCCAATGTCTTGTAAGATATTGTTAGATAAATGGCATTTGGTGTGAACATTGATACCAGTAATCTGTCGTATCACGGCGTGCAGCATGCCATCAATATAGCACTGTCTACATCGCAGGGCAATGGCTGGACGGAAACAATATGGGATATCCTTCATGCATGCCAGGGTATGGAGGCGTAAGGCCCTAGACTGACAGGGTTCAAAGGATTCAAAAGGTGTAGGTTAAAAGTTTTACTATGCTATTTCTGTCGAAATCCAATTAAAAGTGTTGATATAAATTTTTGGAACAGAAATCCAATTAAAATTGTTGATGTAAATTGTTGGAAACCTCTCATACAACGGCACTCCTTTCATTAATATCCTCCCATGGCCATCGCCATCCATGTTGACGGAGTAGACTGAGATGAAAAGGTCGCCCATGTCGCCACATCTGCGAACAATGGAATTGGTGCCGCAGCATTCAATTCAATTCAACGTACGACTATTATTTGTTCCTTGTAAGTTGTGAGAAAATAGACATTGATTTGGTTTGAGGAGACAGATTTTCGATTGCGTGATGACTGAGCCATGAGGTGACTCAGGTGACTCGTGAGTAATGTAAAGAATGTCCCATCTCATTTCAGGCCGTACCTTCATGATCGTCGTTTTCATCAAACTTTCAGATCAAAACGTGGATATCACGTAACATAATCCTGTTACCCGTATACTGAAACTTTGAAAGGATTTAGTTCAGCTCCTCAGCTTCTGTATTTGTATCACGCATGCCAAAGATGGCAGCTTCAAGAAAGATCATAACAATAATCACTGTTTCCACGGCTCTTACTAAGACAACATGATTTCAAATCTACTGCAATTCACTGTAAAATCCGGTGAGGACATGGATTTAAGTTTTACTATTATCACCTATGATCTTTAAACAATCTGGCCTGAGCTGCACACATTTTCCATAACTTGTTCATGAGAGTCTTTTTTTCAACCACCAGAAAATAGCATACTATTAATATTAATAAACTATAGAAAGATACAATACCAAGGCTACAGCCAGCCTTCACAACGATGAGACCAAGACAAGGCAACAAGTCTAGACCACAAATGCCCAAAAATATCAAACTCCCCCGGAGCAACAAATACCATGACAAAGCATAAATACCGAACAACCAAGACAACTGGGCACAAGGCAACCCACCAAGACCACTACAAAACGGGCACAAAACAACCCACCGAGAGAACGGGCACAAGGCAACCCAACAAGACACAAGCCACTACACAACATAAAGCCATGGAGATCATGTAAAAGACATAATCCCACTACAAACACATAGACCAAAACAAAAAGAACACAACGAATACCAACGTTTTACAACCACCAAAAACAACTACCACAAAAACCCAATAAGAAGTTGGCCTTCAAAGAGAGTTAATCACATGCAGGAAAAGATAAATGTCACCAATGTAAAATACATATAATACTCGGAAAAATAGAAATATGCAAATATATGATAAGGCCACCAAAACACTATAGTTGAAGATGACCCAAAGATCCACCAGCCACCAATCGATCTGAAATCCACTCCTCCCAAAATAGGATGTCCACAGGAGAAGAAAGAGCCCTCTTGGATAGTTCATCCGCACGAAAATTATGAACACTAAGAAAATGTTGAAAGGTGATGTAATCAAAACTATCAATCAAAATTCTGGTCTCCACAAGCCAATGAGTGAGTTGGAGCAAATTGAGAGCGGCCAAACCCTTTGCCCAAGAGATGATAACCTGCGAGTCCCCCCAAACATGAAGGCGAGAAATATCTTTGGATTTGGCGAAACGGAGGAGCAACCGCATAGCAATCAACTCAGTTCGAGAATTTGTTCCAATTCCCGAATTCATCCAGCACTTGAAAAAATGGTTGCAACTGATGAAGAGAACCGCCCCGATCCCACTGATAGCCCCACAAAGTTGAGAGGCCCCATCAAAAAATCTACAGGGATAGTTGCACAAATCCAGAGAGAAGTTTGGAGGATTGCCACCCTCCTACCCAACAATGGAGGACCAGGGGATTAAAAGTCGACAAAGCTCGACAACCATAAAACAAGACATTTGGTCTCACATCATAAACAATAGTTGTATTATGGGCCCTCCAAACCTCCCAAAAAATAAAATAAGGAAGAGCCCACCATTCCAGAAACAAACGCTCCCAATGCAACAACCCAACCTCCATATTGTAAGATCCCCAATGAAACCAACAACCACTAACACTGGAGATTGAAGTTCAAACAACCTTGACAAAGGAACACCAAACAAAGAGATGATCAACAGTTTCCACTTGAGAAAAACATAACTGACATCTACCCGGACCACATAAACCACGCTGGCAGAGATTATCCCAAGTGAGAACACTGTTATTTAGAGCCAGCCAGCTGAAACATTTCAATTTATAAGGCATTAAATATTTCCAAATCTTAGAGTACCACCATCTCGACTGCACTAGATCAAGCGATAACATAGGGTCATACGCAAGATTTGTCGTAGCGACACCACTTGAATTATTCCAAGACCAGACCAACCTGTCCGACGACTCCTGGAGAGTTATGTTTAAACTGCACACACCTTTCACATAAGTATCCCATTCCAACTCCATAGAGCCCGACATGCCCAAGTGTTGCGCCGATATCCAGGAGGGACGACACACCCCAACAGCAAACGGATACACAGCATGACAAAGAGTTTTAAATCCCTTCGATCTTAGTACCCAGATTAAATCCTGAGAAAGACGATAATTCATAGGACCCCCCAAGATAGGGTCCTCACCAAGACAAATATCACGACCATGCCCCGGAATCCATGACATCCAATTGGTGAGAGTGGAGAAGGACCCCAATAAACCAGACCAAATATTTGAGATTCCCTTGACACAAGGAGGTCCATTCCTGAACCAATCTACCACCAAGAGCGATTTACGATATTTTCCTTTGATAAGTGTACTCCATGCAGAGTTGGAAAATAACGCCCTCCACAGACTCTTGGTTTTTAGAGCCACAACAAATTTACCAATGTTTTTAATGGCCCAACCACCCATTTTCGCCGGCCTAGCCAACAAATGCCAATTTACCAAATGAAATTTCTGCTTCTACCCCCCACCTGACCAGATAAATGAAAATATCCTTCTACGGATTCCTTTCAAAATAGACTTTGGAATTTTACACAACGATAGCCAGTAGACAACCAGATTTTGAAGGACAGATCTTGCCAATGTGAGTCGACCCCCGATGGAAAGCCAGCGCCAACACCAATGGTTGATACGATTGTCAAAGAGTTTAAGAAGCCACAACCAGACACTTATAAGGTAGTTCGTTGGTTTAAGAAATAACCCAAGGTATTTGGTGCCCTCGGATAGTGCCTTGAAATTGAAAGGGAATAGTTGGCTTACCAGATATTTAATAGCAATATCCACATTATTTTCCAAAAACCAGGACTTTCTAGCACTAATCAGCATGACAAAAAAGATCCATACTTTTTTTGTAATTTTTCCATTCCACCAGAGTGCCAGGACCAAAAATCATAACATCATCAACAAAGAGGGTATGTGTCACGGAAACCTGCTTAGAAACCTTAATACCAGTGATATTCCCATCTCTTTTTTCTCTGAGGATGAATCTGCTCAAGCCCTCAATGATTAACATGAAAGAAAAGGTGATAAGGGAAAACCCTGCCTCAGACCCCTGGAAATTTTGAAAAAATCAGATGGAACCCCATTGATAATGACTACAAAATTCACCGAAGAAATACAAGCCATAATCCACTTAACCACCGCCCAGGGCAAGCCAATCTGAACCAGGACTAACCGAATAAAGGTCTAGTCCACCTGATCGTATGCCTTAACAAGATCCAGTTTCAGGAAGAGGGTATTTTGCTGTCTGGTCTTCATTCGGTTTGCTATAATTTTGGATATAACCTTATAAATCAAATTACAAAGTGAAATAGGTCTGAAATCACTGAAATCCTTTGGATGAGATTTTTTTGGAATGAGAGCCAGAAATGTAGAGTTGAGAGCACCAGTCACCATGCCAGAGATGCGACATTCCTCCACCGCCGCCCAAACGTCCAACCCCATAATCTCAAAAAAGCAAATGAAAATATCGACAATCCACTTGTCTGGTCCCGGGCTCTTATCTTTGGCAAAAGCCTTCAAAATATTTTCAATCTCCACCAGAGAAACTTCGTTGAAGAGAGCATCCCCTTCCTCATCCGAGAACAATATTGGCTATTCTCTAATCACCTTGAATTGTTCAATCATTGAGACATTTTTGGGATCATGGTATGATTCTTGAAAATAATTCCTGGCCTCCCTGTGTAGATCGTCCAGACCAGAAATACGACGACCAACACTATCATTTAAGTCCCAAATGGTATTTTGAACCCTTCTAGCATCAACAAATTTATAGAAAAAAATTGGAATTTTGGTCCCCTGCTTTTATCCATATAGAACGGCTCTTTAGTCGCCAAGATTCCTCCTGAAACGTGAGATGTTTTAGCCTCCTTCCTGCCAACTCTAATAAGTTGGCATGTTCTGTTGAGATATTGTAACTTATAAGAATATTATATTTGTACTTTATTATTCCGAAGATGTTTCATTCCTCCATGGAGACCTTATTGTATATCCGGAGATGTTTATTCCTCCGAGAGAATGTGGTAACTAGGGTTATTAGATCTCCCATGTGGGGTCGACCCTAAGTTAACTGTTTAGGGGTTATTAGACTCTCTTAGGAGAGGTCGGCCTAGTTAGGGTGAAAAGTCAGTTAGAAGATGAGTATAAGTAGAGGAGGTGTGTTCCTCACTTATCACTCATTCACTCACTTGTGTATTGTGCATAGGAGAGAGAGAGATCTGCATAGGAGGAGAAGGAGCTCTTGTTTGGAGACTACATCTTTGTATTGGTTGATTATATATATTGAGGAAAGCTTTGCTAGGTTTTCTACCCCATGAGGGTTTCCCAGGGTAAATCTTTGTCTATCTTGTGATTGTGTTTCTTTCAATGATCTTGCTTATCAATTTAGGCTAAACTTAACATGGTATCAGAGCTAGCCTGAATAGGACATCTTTCACAAGGTGAAAATACCTCTCTCTCCTCCTCCGGTGAAAATTAGGGTTTCTGCAAAAGTTTGAATTTTTGGATTATGAGAGCATGGATGGATGCTCCTCCTAAAAAATCGAAATTTTGAGCCATAGATCGAACTTTTTGAGTGGGTAGAACCCCGGGCTTTGTCAAACCCTAGTTTGACTTTTGGACCAGAAAACTAGTAAACCAGAAAAGGTGCGAACCAGAAAACTAGAAATTCTGTTACAGATCTGAAAGTTGCTGATCAGATTTGAAAGGTGAAAAGTTGAAGTTTCCAGAAGCAGAGTTCACCAGTTATCTCAATTCAATCAAGCACATCTCCTGGTAAGTTTTATTTTATCTTTTGAGAAACTTCAATTTCTGTGACCTCCCGGATAAGATGGCTCCAAGCACTAAGCTTGAAGACAAGCTAGAGGTTATAGAGAATTTTCGGGCATGGAAGTATAGGATTGGTCTCATTCTTGAAGAGAATGATCTTGCCCAATATATCAAAGATGAGGTTGCAGAACCTGCAGAAGATGAAGCCAAAGAAAAGTATAAGAAGGACTTGATTAGGGCAAGGAGAATCATTGATGATTCCATCAAGGACCACTTGATTCCCCAAGTGGCATCCAAGAAGACCCCAAAGGAAATGTATGATGCCCTAGGCAGAATGTATGAAGGGAGGAACATCAATAGAAAGATGAATTTGAGAAGTCAATTGAATAATACCAAAATGAATAAAGGAGAATCTATTCAAGATTATTTAACAACGGTCTCCCAGTTCAAGGAACAACTAGAAGCCATTGGAGACACCCTTGATGAAGATGAACTATCATGACTGCACTCAATGGTCTCACTAGACCTTGGGAGTCATTCATCCAAACCATGTGTGCAAGAAAAGAAAGTATGAAGTTTGATGTGGTATGGGAGGATTGCATTTAAGAAGAGGCTAGGGTAGCCAATAGAGAAGCCTTGCTCAAAGAAGATGACCAAGCTTTGGCCACTCACACCAGAAGAAGAAGGAGTCACTTCAACTCCAAGAAGAATGGCCATAAGAGGTCTCATCCTCCTCATAGATCTCAAAAGAAAGAAGGAGTAAGTTCAGAAAGAGACCTCTCCTCAGCTAAATGTTACAATTGTCACAAACCAGGACACTTTGCTAGAAATTGTCCTTCAAAGAAGAAGAAGAATCTTCACAAAAGACATCATGCACATCTAGCAGAAGATGATAGTGAAGAAGAAGAGGAAAGGCCCAAAAGGAAGAGAGCTAAAGTAGAAGAAGAAGATGCAGAAGAGTATGTTCTATTCTCTGCACTCTCTGGGTTAGTAACACCTGGAGAAAATACATGGCTCATTGATAGTGGTGCTTCAAAGCACATGACAAGACAGAAGAAGACTCTCTCAAGTATGGAAGAAAAGACCTCTCCTCAGAAGGTATCCTTGGGAGATGACTATCAATATCCCATCAAAGGAATTGGTGAAGCAAGCTACAAGCTTGATTCTGGAACTCCACTAAAGATGAAGGAAATCCTATATGTACCAGGTTTGAAGAAGAACTTACTTTCTATCTCGGCATTAGATAAGAAAGGTTATAGGGTTGCATTCATAGATGGACAAGTACTCATGTGGTCCAAAGGAAAATCAATTGAGGATGCAATTGTTATTGGTGAAGAGGAAGGAGGGCTATATAAACTCAAGGGTCATCCAGGAGCTGCCCTTGTTCATGAGGCCACTAGCCCTAGTGATCTATGGCATAGGAGGCTTGCTCACATTAACTACAAAGCATTACCTCATGTGAGCAAGGTAGTTATAGGACTACCAGATTTGAAGATTGATCATAAAGGCACATGTAAATGATGTGCAAAAGGAAAGAATATCAAGAACCCATTTCCAAAGAGTGAGACAAAGACTAAAAGTACTTTGGAGTTGATCCATTCAGATGTATTTGGACCAATGCCCTTCACATCCTTAAGTGGATTTGAATACTACCTTACATTCATTGATGACTACTCAAGGAAGACTTGGATATATTTCCTAAAAGGAAAAGATGAAGTCTTTGTGAAGTTCAAGGAATTCAAAGCCTTGATAAAAAATCACTCAGAAAAGAAGATCTAAATACTTAGGACAGATAATGGTGGAGAATACACTTCAAAGTATTTTGAAGTCTTTTGTAAAGAAGCTGTAATCAAGAGGGAACTAACCACTCCCTATAATCCTCAACAAAATGGTGTTGCAGAGAGAAAGAATAGAACCATTATGGAAGTAGTAAAGACAATGACACATGATCAAGACCTACCTATGTATCTATGGGCAGAAGAAGCCAGGACCGCAGTCTATGTGCAGAATAGACTATCTCATAGTGCTCTTGATTTCAAGAGCCCGGAAGAAGTGTTCACAGGGAAGAAGCCTGAGGTAAGTCACCTCAAGATATTTGGATGCCCAGTATACATTCACATTCCAAAAGAAAAGAGAACCAAGCTGGATCCTTCTGGGAAGAAGGGAATATTTGTTGAATATTGTGAAGCATCCATTCAGAATATACATCCCAGGATTCCATCATATGGAAATAAGTAGGGATGTGACATTTGATGAAGAGGCAGCTCTCAAGAGATCTAGGAAGTGCCAGTATGAAGATGTATATGAGGAAGATGCACCTTCCAGAATTACAGAAGCTGCACCCACCCCTGAAGAGACAACACCTGAAGACCGTGACATGATGGAACCACAAGAACCCCTTGCCATAAACATATCAAGAAAGAGAAAGCTAGCATGGGCAAGAGACATTATACAAGGAGCTGAAAAGTATGGAGCTCCTAAAGGCTCCACTGGAGTGAGCAAGAAACGAAAGACATTCTCCAGCTATATGGCTTTGATGTGTGATCTTGTAGATCAAGAACCCACTAGTTATGAAGAAGCATCTCATAAGAAAGAGTGGGTGGAGGCAATGACTGAGGAATACCAGTCAATAATGAAGAATGATGTTTGTGCTATAGTTCCCAATCCAAAGGACAAAAGTGTGGTATCCTCCAAATGGATATACAAGATAAAGCATGTTGCGGATGGTAGCATTGAAAAGTATAAGGCAAGGTTTATGGCCATAGGATTCTCTCAGAAAGAGGGAATTGACTATGAAGAGACATTTGCACCAGTTTCAAGGTACACTTCCATCAGAACCATCATGGCACTTGCATCCATGATGAAGTGGGAATTACACCAAATGGATGTGAAGACAACTTTCCTGAATGGTGTGATTGAGGAGGAAGTGTACATAGAACAACCACAAGGATTTGAGGTTGAAGATAGAAGAACCCACGTATGCAAACTGAAGAAGGCTTTGTATGGGTTGAAACAAGCTCCTAGAGATTGGTATGGAAGAATTGACAGTTTCTTGACAAGCTTGGGTTTTACCAAAAGTAAAGCTGATCCAAATCTTTATCTCAAAGTTATGGATGATGAACCTGTCATATTGTTGCTATATGTGGATGATCTATTTCTGACTGAAAATATGAAACAGATTATCGAATGCAAGGAGAATCTCTCTACAGAGTTTGAGATGAAAGATCTCGGATTGATGCATTACTTCCTAGGTCTGGAAGTATGGCAAAGCCCAGAAGGAATCTTTCTCAACCAGGGAAAGTATGCGGTGGAGATCTTGAAAAGATTTGATATGTCGGAATGCAAATCCATGGACACTCCCATGGATTCCAACTTGAAGCTGTTAGCTGATGACTCATCAGAGTTAGTGGATATGAATCTGTACAGACAGATTATTGGGTCATTGATGTATCTAACAAATACCAGGCCAGATATATGCTTTGTCGTGAACACCTTGAGTCAGTATCTAGTAGAACCTAGATGTGTTCACCCGATTGCTGCAAAGCATGTGATGAAGTACCTGAAAGGTACGATAGACTATGGTCTATGCTATCTTGGAGATCATGACTTCATATTGTATGGCTACACAGATGCTGATTGGGTAGGAAGTGTATCAGACATGAAGAGCACATTGGGAGGATGTTATTGTCTGGGATCTGCCATTATCTCATGGTTTAGCAGGAAGCAGTCTAGTGTGGCTCTCAGTACAACTGAAGCAGAATATATTGTTGCTTGCTCTGCTAGTTGTGAAGCGATATGGCTTCAGAAGTTGTTATCAATATTATTTGACATAGAGATGGACCCCACTGTGATCCTGCGTGACAACCAGAGTTGTATCAAGATGACAGAGAATCCAGTGTTTCATGATAAGTCAAAGCACATGGAGATCCGATATTTTTATATACGGGATATGGTGCAGAAAGGAGCTATCAAGATCGAGTATGTGAGCATTGATGAACACGTTGCTGATATATTAACCAAACCTCTGTCTCGAGTAAAGTTTGAGTATTTCCAAGACAAGCTTGGTGTAGTTCAGAAGGACCCTCCTCGAAAGGGGGAGTGACATGATCGTTGATGATGAGATTTCCTGCATCGACGGAAAGGTCGATGATGTGGATACCTGTATTGATGATAATATTGTATGAGGTTACGTGTTCCGACGATGAGGTTGCTTGTTCCTATGATTAGGTCGATATGTGGTCCTTAGACTTTGTCTAAGTGGACGTGATAGGACTGCATCATCCTTGAACAATTAGTTCAAAATGTACGTGATAGGACTGCATCGTCCCTGAACAGTTAGTTCAAAATGTACGTGACAGGACTATGTCGTCCTTAGACATGAGAGATGACTTAAATGGATCAGGACTGCATCGTCCCTGAACAGTAGTCCAAAATGTATGTGATAGGAATACATCGTCCCTAAACAGTAGTTCAAAATGTACGTGACAGAACTGTATCGTCCTTAGATATGAGAGATGTCTTAAATGGATCAGGACTGCATCATCCCTGAACAGTAGTTCAAAATGTACGTGACAGGACTGTATCGTCCTTAGACATGAGAGATGTCTTAAATGGATCAGGACTGTATCGTCCCTGAACAGTAGTTCAAAATGTATGTGACAGGACTTTATCGTCCTTAGACATGAGAGATGTCTTAAATGGATCAGGACTGCATCGTCCCTGAACAGTAGTTAAAAATGTATGTGATAGGATTGCATCGTCTCTGAACAGTAGTTCAAAATGTACATGACAGGACTGTATCATCCTTAGACATGAGAGATGTATTAAATGGATCAGGATTGCATCATCCCTGAACAGTAGTTCAAAATGTACGTGATAGGACTGCATCATCCCTGAACAGTAGTTCAAAATGTACGTGACAGAACTGCATCGTCCTTAGACATGAGAGATGTCTTAAATGGATCAGGACTGCATCGTCCCTGAACAGTAGTTCAAAATGTACGTGACAAGACTACATCGTCCTTAGACATGAGAGATGTCTTAAATGGATTAGGACTACATCGTCCCTGAACAGTAGTTCAAAATGTACGTGACAAGACTGCATCATCCTTAGACATGAGAGGTGTCTTAAATGGATCAGGATTGATCATCCTATAAGTAGATCTGGATTGCATTGTCCATAGACATGAGAGGTGTCTTAAAGTGAGAGGGATTGATCATCCCAAAATTAGATCATGTGTATTGAAGAGTATGTTGCTGATGATGATACTATTGATCGAGATGATCCAGATGATGAGGCTGTTGATCGAGTGATCTAGATGTTGATGCTGTTGATCGAGTGATCCATATGTTTAACTGTTTGAGTTACTGATGATGTATGAAGAAAGCTTCAAATGATTTATAGATGCATCATGTATCATGTAGTTGATGACTCCTTGCTCCTGCAGATGTTGTTATAATATCCTTCTTGTTAAGGGGAGTGTTGAGATATTGTAACTTCTAAGAATATTATATTTGTACTTTATTATTCTGGAGATGTTTCATTCCTTCGTGGAGACCCCATTGTATATCCGGAGATGTTTATTCCTCCGAGAGAATGTGGTAACTAGGGTTATTAGATCTCCCATGTGGGGTCGACCCTAAGTTAACTCTTTAGGGGTTATTAGACTCTCTTAGGAGAGGTCGGCCCAGTTAAGGTGAAAAGTTAGTTAGAAGATGAGTATAAGTAGAGGAGGTGTGTTCCTCACTTATCACTCATTCAATCACTTGTGTATTGCGCATAGGAGAGAGAGAGAGATCTACATAGGAGGAGAAGGAGCTCTTGTTTGGAGACTACATCTTTGTATTGGTTGATTATCTATATTTAGGAAAGATTTGCTGGGTTTTCTACCCCATGAGGGTTTCCAAGGTTAAATCTTTGTCTATCTTGTGATTGTGTTTCTTTCAGTGATCTTGCTTGTCAATTTAGGCTAAACTTAACATGTTCACCATCATTGAGCACCCCAGTATCAGCTTTCAACAGTAAGGCACTTAGATCTTGTTCAATCACATCAAGGTCCTTAGCCATATCCTTGCATCTTTGCTTTTCCCATTGCAAGGTCAATGTTTTTAAGCTCCTCAATTTCGCAACCAATTTTTCCATCGCCGAGAGCTCCCCAGAGACATCCCTACTTTCCCAATGATCAACCATCGCCTTCCTGTAGATGGAGTCAGATAGCCAGGTTGATTTGAATTTGAAAGGATAACTCTGGTAGGCCACCTTAGTATCAATCTAAAGACAAATAGGTCGATGGTCACTAATGCGTGTTGACAGCACCCACGATCTGAACTTGTAAAATTTTCCCAGTAAATGCTCAGAGATTAGGAAGCGGTCCAAACGTTTGGATATAAGAGCCTCATTCCTCCAACTGTTTGTCCACTTAGGAGCCAGAGGGACGGGTTCCACACCAACCAGCCTATTTGAGGAAAATAGATCTCTAAAATAATCACCCAAAGGGTCCATCTTGGCATGACGACCCCATATCTCCGAGAACCCCCAAGTAAAGTTGAAGTCCCCTGCAAATATCAAGTTATCTAAATCAAGTAGGTGATCATAAAGAACCTTTTCCAAAAAATTCTTCCTCTCATAATAAGAACAATACCAATTCACTATGTTAATGCCGCTTGAGAAACCTTTCAAATTTTCGGATAGGAGGATCCCAATAGAAACATAAACTGAATTTAACTCCAGAACCAGAGGGTTCCATGTAGCCGACAAACCCCTCGATAACCCATTTGCATTAATAGCACATACCATCCAATTAGGCTTGACTTTTGCAAAGAAGGACCTAGATTGTTCCTCACAAACCATGTTTTCCTGAAGGAGAACAACATCCGAATTCGTAATATAAAAAATACGTTTGCGGGCTAGCATCTTGGGAAGGCCCCCCACTCCTCGAATATTCAAGGAGAGACAAATCATTTACGACCCCAAGCAAGGGCTTTAATGCCTCTAAGCGCCCTGGAGTTTGGAGAGACTGTGTCGACGAGGGCACCAATAGGAGTCTCCTCCCCCAAGTTGACATTTGAGATAGAAGCCTTCGATTTTCTCGCACTACGAATTTTCAGTGGAGATAGATCCATGGAAAGACCCCCAAAACGGGCCCCCTTTAAACATTTTTTGGATTCAGTGGCCAAGTCTGAGGGGAGGATATGCATCTTAGAATCCTTCGAGGCCACCTTCCGGTTTCTGAAAAAATTCGGAATGACCTCCTTTTTCACCATTTCACAATAGGAGGGAATCACCAAGAGTTGCGAGCAATGCGCCAATTCCGTCGGTGGTTCCGACCCCCCCAAAGACCCCGCAGAATCTGGAACCACCAATGTTTTGGGTAACTTTGACACCACCAAATTCGTCGATGAAACCGGTTCCCCGATTCTATGATAGGAAGGGATTCCAACGGGACGGGATAAGATGGGGACAACACAGGCGAAGGCACGGTAGAAAGGTCCGAGGAAACAAGTATATTATCGGATGTGGAGGGGACCGATACCAGTGAGGCTGACCCACTCAAAGAGGGAATATTTAAGTTGTCAATTGGGCAAGGCAGAGAGAGTGAAACATTGTCCAAGTCAGCACAATGAGAGGACGCTTGGGAAGTAGTGGATGGATCATAAAATGTCCCAATAGCTGATTTTTTTTTAAGTCTAAATATCTGATAAAAGATTTTTCCAATTCATTGAGTGAATGATAAAATGAGGGATCATAGTGAGAAAGCTTACCCATTATATCCAGCTGATCCAAACCCGGTGGGGAAAATCTGTTGGAGAAACCAACCATTTCACTCGACACGTCCAACTCCAACTCACTGTCGTCCTCGGAAGACCATAAGGGATCTGCATCCAAATTTTGATGAGGATGAACCGCATTCTTACACTAGCGCCAAAGGTGGCCAACCTCCTTACAATGAGAGCATCTAAAGGGAATGCCTGTGATGAACCTGCAATAATTAATTAATGCAAATACATGAGATATCAGAAATAATAGAACATAATCACTTTTATATTGATCATGGGCCACTTCGAGGGGGCAACCTCCTTTGAGCAAGCTCAATACAATTAACTTCACGGTGCCTTCAATGACCTCAACACACACTTATATACTAAGTCTATTCCCAATACTATGAGTCAAAACCATGGGACATATAATACTGCGGGATGACTTACAAAGCATATGCGTCCAATACTATGGGTCAATACTATGGGCTAATATAAACTACGGATCAACAAATACTACAAGACGACTTACAAAGCATATCCGTCCAACAACAATATACTAACATAGTAAAGAGAAGGGCTGACATAGGTTCCTAACATCCCCTCTCCCTTAGAAAAAGCTTTGTCCTCAAAGCTTTGGTTGCTGCAGAATCTGAAGGAGTGGTTCCCCGGTAGCATCCTCGAGTTGCATTTCGGGCCACTGACGCCTGTGGAGTGTCAAGGAGGATTGCTTTGAAGGCTGTAGATGAAGAAGAACCCTGTCAGTTGCGTGGAAAAAGCGCTCAGAACGGTGTTGATCGGCTTGTTGTTTCAGGCGAATTCTGGCCATGTGAAGATTGTCCTGCAGAATGAGAAGAATCTGATCGCGGTTTCGAAGAACCGAGTCAATTTCCTGAACTGGGGAGATGCTAAGGGCGTATGGAAGAAGAACTGGCGGTGTTTTTCCATAGACTGCGTCATATGGTGTCCTTTGATATGTGGTATTGTACCACCATAGCGCTGCTAGGAAATCCATAGAAATAGTTGGCCAAAGCTGTGTAGGGATGGGCAAGGGTTTGAGAAATCCCGAAAGGAGTGTCGTTTCACCCTCGTTGACTTGGAAAGTATCATCGTCAGCCACCATCTCTTGAATTGTCATTTTTAGTCCCTGCCAAAAGAAGTTACATTGTTCCCGGTCATACATTTTGCAGAACCCAGAGTGCCCTGTCGATGAAGAAGCATGGAGTTCATAGAAGAGATAGCCCTGTTGAACATATTGCAACCAATTTGGAACAAGCAGAGAAAGAGCTGTAAGAGAAACTGGGTCATCAATTGTGCGAGAAGGATCATCTTCCACCATATTGTCCTTACCCTTCTTGTAAGTGATCACATAGGGATAACCCATTTCAGGTGTGTTGGGGAGGAGACCCATTGTTCCAGAAAATTTTCCAGACTCTGGAGATCAGTCTTGATGCAGAAATAATTCCCTAATAGGTATGGCTGCCACTTCTGTACTGCATGCAAAATAGCCATCATTTCCTGCTGAGAGGTAGATGTGGCTAAATTCTTACAGGAAAGGTCTCTTGAAGGCAGCAAGTGCATTGGTTCAACAAAGAGACCTGCATATCTATCCAAGGAAGTAGTGGAGACTGTTGATGGGTGCATCTGAATGGAATTGAGCTGAGCGATGACACCATGTGAATTCTTCTTAAGGATTTTTTCCAGGCAATGTGAACTGATGATATAGAGAAACCCTGGTTGAAAGCCCATAAATTTTTGTTGTGCCCCGTTGACTTTAAACTGCATCCAAATTTCAGCAAAATCCCATAAGATGGGGCCAAGTGTGCGTAACCATTGAACGCCCAAAACCACATCACATCCGCCTAAGGACAAGGCAAACATGTCAGAGCGTAGGTTATAATCTTCCATAGAGATACGCACATTGTGACACTTCCCCTTGCAAGGTAAGGTGCCCCCATTGGCAACCATGACTTCAAAGTTGGAGTAAGGATGGACAAAATAATCAGCCTGTTTGGCAATCCGAGGGTCAATGAAGTTATGAGTGCTACCAGAATCAATGAGTATGTTAAGAGGGAGCTTCTTGAAGTATCCCCTGACCCGCATTGTTTGTGGGGTGGTTACGCCGGTTACAACATGGAGAGAGATCTCGGGTGGGTCGTCCTGAGATGGGGTGTCAACAGGCGGGTGTTGAATGTCGACCGGATCATCTACTGTATCTGTAGCTTCTTCACCAAGTTCTAAGGCAGGCGGAGAATCCACATCCAAGAGATAGAGCTTTTGTTGAACACATCTATGCCCCCGAGTGAATTTCTCATCACAATTATAGCAAAGCCCTTTTTCTCGGCGTGCCTGCATTTCTATTTCAGACAAATGCTTGATAGGAGTTGGTTGAGGAGAAGGCGTGATGGGAGGTCGTTGGGAACCCATATTTCTGAAGGGCACAAAGGTGGGTTTGGAGCGTTGTTGAGCTGCGATCTTGTCCTCGGCCAGCTTAGCCAACCCTAGGACTTCCATCATTGTGTTGGGACAAAACATTTTGACCTCTGAGCGGATTTCATCCTTGAGACCATTGATAAAACAACTCCTATAGAATTCATCAGACAATCCTTCTGTGTGATTGGCCAATTTCTCAAATTTTGTTTGATACTCTCTCACTGTGCCAATTTGGTGAAGTTTAGTGAGTGCTCCTGTGAAATCATCAAAAGCACTAGGACCAAATCGTGGCAAAATGAGTTGGCAAAAATCTGTCCAGTTTGGCTCGGGATGAGCTTTGATGTACCAACGGTACCATTGAAGGGCTTCCTGTTCCAAATGAAAGGATGCAAGTGGAAATTTTTGGGCATCGGAAGTATTATGCAGACTGAAATATTGTTCTACTCGATATATCCATCCAGTCGAATCAGTACCATTGAAGCGAGGAAAATCAAGCTTTGGCCCACGAAAATTGCTGGAAGAAGAGAACCCGGTGGCTGCAAAATATTTTGGTTGTCTGGTATTATTCATGGCTGAATGCTGAAGATGGAGGCTGAGAAATTTTTCATCCAGATCTTGGAGTTTGGTTTGGATGCCTACAAGTGCTTCCTCCATGGTGTGTGCTCCTGCACGGGTGACAACCATAACCAGGTTTTTTTTTTGTGGAATGGGTAGAAAAACACAAACATAAGCTAATTTAGTAAAGGAAAATTTGGATTGGGGAAACAATCTGATGGGTAATTGGGATTTGACTAGATTTTGGACACTGTCGAAAGGACAAGAAAGCAAAAAGGGGGATTTCAGAAGCGGGGTGATAGAATGAGAAAATTTGGCAGAGAGAGACAAATAAGCAGAATTCAGAAAGGAACTCTGTGGTAAAATTTGAAGGTGATTGGGTGAAATTTGAGGAAGTTATGGCAAACCCTAAAAATAGACAAATGTGAGATTTTGGGCTTTGGGAAGGGGAATTGGGGATAGGGTCCTCAGGAATGAAAGATGCAAAATGGGATGACAGGGGTTCCCTGAAAATTTCAAGGGAAACAAGTGAAAATAAGGGAGATATGGAGGGTTTTTTTTTTTTTTGTCTTTTTTTTGTTAGAAAGGGATCGACAACAGCAACACGGAAGGGATCTGCAACGGCGCGGAAGGGATCGAAAACGGCTGGATCTGGAACTGTGACTGGATCTGGAACGACTTTCAGAATAGATCTGAAACGGCTGGATCTGGAGCGAAAGTGATCAGCAACAGTTCAACTGGAAATAGATATGGACCCCAGGTATGCACGGCTTCCTAACAGTTCAGGTGTTTCACTCGGCCACCAATGCTGTCTGACGACTTGCGTATTGGGGCAGTACCCCTCACTCCACGGCTCAGGTAAAACTGATAACCGCTTTGCCACAAACGATAGCTCTTGGTTTACCTCACGGGTGGGAACTAGTCAATCAGGTAGGGGTCGTTGCCCTTTTCGCTGGCAGGTCCTCTCAATGGGCCAACTACTTTGGGGTTCCTGTGGTACTCCTCACAATGAGTTTTAGGGCTTATGCCCACGTACTTCCCACAGTTAAGCGGATGGGGATTATTCCCAAATCCGAAGCTGCAACAGATGTGAAAAAAAAAAATTGGCAGAAATTCCACCCAACGAGCCCAAGAAAGTGCTTTGATACCAGATGTGATGAACCTGCAATAATTAATTAATGCAAATACACAAGATATCAGAAATAATAGAACAGAATCACTTTTATATTGATCACGGGCCACTTCGAGGGGGCAACCTCCTTTGAGCAAGCTCAATACAATTAACTTCACGGTGCCTTCAATGACCTCAACACACACTTATTTACTAAGTCTATGCCCAATACTATGAGTCAAAACCATGGGACATATAATACTGCGGGACGACTTACAAAGCATATGCGTCTAATACTGTGGGTCAATACTATGGGCTAATATAAACTACGGATCAACAAATACTACAGGACAACTTACAAAGCATATGCGTCCAACAACAATATACTAACATAGTAAAGAGAAAGGTTGACATAGGTTCCTAACAATGCCCTAGTAATCAATAACCTGGGCAAAGTGACGCCCACGCTAGTCAATGTGAAGGGTATCAATAAGCCCAATGGAAATTTCAACCTCCACCAGCATGCGGCCCACCCGCTTGTCAACACCATTTATAACATCCTCCTCTAAATGCAAAAATCGCCCAAGGCTGTTGCCAACCGCCTCAAAATCACCTAGGTTCCACATAGCCAGCAAGAAACTAGGAAGGAGAACCCACAGGTGCCGAAATATGATCATGGCCCTGTCAGGGTCAAAATCGGTATGCCACCTTTGTAACATTAGGCTCCCCGCCCCTTTAAGCCAAAGTTTCTCAAGGATAAGTGACGCATGTTCCTCCGCCTGAAATTTGAAGCCATACCATCCCCAAGCTGGGATAGATACCTTAGGAACATAGTTTAGGATAGGTCCCCATGAATCGGCCACCCAACGGACAATGTCGCGTCGGTTCATAGCCATATAAGAGAAACGACCAACCAAATCCATCATGTTATATTCAACCAGATCCTCCAGACCCACATCCCTCCCCATCGTGAGCCAATGTTCACCTTGCCTACTCCACCACTTCTCAAGTCTTCTTTTAGATCTGCTAGAGGAGAAATGTCACCGACCAAGAACATTGGAGGAGTTAACCCCCTTAACACCATCGAAATGCGGTTGTGCTCCACCACCCAACACCTTACCCCACCCAGTTGACAACTTCCCTTTCTTGGGAATGTTCCAGTCAGCAGATGAGGGAGGATCACCACTCTGCGCTAAGGACCGCTTACCCTTTAACATTTCCTTATAGAACTCGTCCGGCTTCATAAGGTCGTTTTCTTCAATCCATAAGTCCGTCGGAGACGGGGAGTGAACGACCATGATAGGTTTTGACTGTTCGCCCGTGTGCATGGAAAATGTGATGAATCACCACCCAATAAATAACCAGGACCACCTGCATTCCAATGTGGCAGCCAACCTTTTCGAGCTCAGAACAAAAAATCCCAAACCCCCAGTGGAGCCTAACCAACAAAAACGGCAGCCAGAGATCTGACTTCGCAAACCCAGAATATGCCCTGACGAGGGTCAGTTTTCACGGCCTCGAAAGTGCCTGATAATGTACTGATATGGGTGCACAGGATGGATATTACCAGATCCGACAAGATCCGCACCGAATAGTTATATGGAAAAGGCAAACTTGTGAAAGCGACAGCTCTCACGCCGAAAGCACAAACCCTGCCCTTTTTGGAAGCAGCACAAAATACGCAGTACCCACGAGTTCTCAAAAGCACCACTCTTCATCGGCTCCGACCCAAGATCCACCAGGAAAACAACACTACAAACCCCCTGATTCTGACACCGGCAACCAGAGAGAAACCTGCACAAAAATCGATAAACCGGGAACGAAAAGGGTTATAAAAACAACATGCACCCCATATCAATAGCTATCACGAGACAACAAAAAAGCTACTGACAACCCCAGCAGTGAGCAGAAAAATGCTCCCTAAGGAAACCTCCAATCCTA
Source organism: Larix kaempferi (assembly GCA_027924585.1). Lineage (NCBI taxonomy): Eukaryota > Viridiplantae > Streptophyta > Pinopsida > Pinales > Pinaceae > Larix > Larix kaempferi. The sequence continues at coordinate 30,165,900 of BSBM01000370.1, read as the reverse complement.
CGCCATCTATGATATTGGTACTGTCACGTCCCCACTGACCCCCTTAGGCAATAGGAGGCCTGGATACATTTTTTTTTCTTCCCAAATCCGACTGAGTACACACACACAGTCGAAATAGCCCAGATCCGCAATCCGCACTTGCGAATCCAGAATCCGCAATTGCGGATGCGGAAGCACGAAACTTCACCACCGGAAACTTACCTTTCCGCAATCCACAATTCGCAACAGCGGATCCGCAATCCGCAACTGCAGATGCGAAAGTGCAAAACTCCACCACCGAAAACTTACCTTTCCGAAATCCACAATGTGCAACAACGAATCCACAATCTGCAATTGCGGATGTGGAAGTCTACAATGTAACTTCGAAACTTTTACGTTTCCGCAATCCGGAATCCGCATTGCGGATGCCGGCATGCGAAAACATACCCTTGCAAGGTAACTTTCCACACAATCTTCTGAGGGGCATAAATTGCTCATCCTTGGTCCAAACGAGACAAGGTCGATACCGTTGGAAAGGTCTTGGAGAGATCTATTCAATGGTGGAATCACTGCCCCATTTGAGCACTCACAGCATGTTAAATATCCTACTAAAGTTCTGTCCATAACTCCACTAAAAAGGACTTAAACCTTCTTCCTCCCATGACCTTCCCTTCCACCTGACCCACACAGGGGTTCTAAAACATTTCCAGGGCTTCCCCCCTCCCTCCCAAGGATCATATGTAAGCATACAACTCATTTCCAAGTTAATCAAACAAGCCACAACATTTAAAGTGCATAAAGTTAGATCTAACAATTATATCTATCACATGCAAGACTTATAATGCATTGAACTCATGCAATACAATGATATACATAATAATAATTCAGCCTTCTACTCACTCCTGCACATGACTTATTGTCAATCAAATTGAAAATATACATTCCATAACTGAACATAAGCAACCATTTCATAGCAATGGAATATCATCATTTAACATAACGAGAAGTACTTATCTTTCAACTTTTGAAGCTGCCAAGCAATTGGCTAAGTGAGAGAAACGTTCCACCCAAACTTAGATCTCTTTCTAGCCTATACTCTTTCAGCTGAGAGATCACCCCCGCGTTGGCCTGTGTATCCACTGAGGAAGGCTATCAGGTTCTCTCACAATCAAGGTTCCATCCCAATGCTAAGCCAATTTGCAGATGGGTTTATCAAGCATTCCAAGGCACCCACCCATGCTAAGCCAACCTACAGTGGGTTTATCAAGCATTCAGGGACATACTGGTCATGCTAAGCCAACTTCCAGTTGGGTTTATCAAGCATACCAACAATAGGGTCATGCCAAGCTAGCCTACAGTTGGGTTTATCAAGCATACCAGCCTAGCTGATCATGCTAAGCCAACCTGTAGTGGGTTTATCAGGCATACCAAGCAATACAATCATGTCAAGCCAGCATACAGTTGGGTTTATCAAGCATAACAGACAAGTTAATCATGCTAAGCCAATCTGCAGTGGGTTTATCAGGCAAACAAGGATAACAAAGAAAACGTTGCTAAGCCAGTGAGCTCAACCACAGAGTTGCATGCATCTCAACACTCAACCGACCTGGCACCCACATTAACTACCACATCCAACACAAGGAAGACCCTCTTCTCTGCTGCACATTCCCTCAAGGCCTCTTCCCTTCCAGTGCTATTCCAGGACGGGCATAGAAAGGTCTAGTCGCTAGTTCTATGAGATTTCATCCTTCACTGGGTTTATCAAGCAACCCAACCTTCTACCATAATTCAACAAGCTAAGTCATTTTGGGCTTGCGTACAGGGATCTGTTCAACGATCTATTCTCTGCGATTCAAATCCGGTTCTCACGGTTTCTCTGCACTGTTCAAGCTTGCAGTTTCCTCACGGGTTCTTGCCACTTCGTCACCGGTAGACTAGGTTCGCACACACAGTTTTCATGGCTAAAAACTCTCCGGTGTTTTCTATTACACAGGGAAACACGATTATCTTCAGACTTTCCCCCCCACGGTTGGCTCTACATATGAAGGAATGTATGAGCAATCTCTCTCCTGACGAGTCGATGAATCATGGAAGTCTGCAGGAGTGAATGGTTCATGAATGCATGCCTTCCCCAATGAGTGAATGCCTCCCTGAATGTATGAGTGAATGTCCCATTTTTCCTCCACCCAACGGGTAGTCAAACAGGTTCTGCGAGTTCCCAGACATTGAGTTCCTTCCAGGACAAGAAACCAGAGCCATGCCGTGCCATACGAAATCACAGGCATGCTCCATACCCCATCGGATTCAGCAACAGGGTTCTCAACCACCCTCTGCAACCTAATTAATGTCACCAGGGAGTTCAAACAGGTTCACAATCGGACATGTGGCAACATGGGTACCAATCCCATAACCCCCTTAGCTCTCCCTAGTGGATACACGTGGCCCCTTCTCATTAGTTGCCTCCTTATCCAGCTTCTTGGTTATTTTATTCATTAATAATAATTACATCATTTGCATTTCTTCATGGCTTAAGAGCCCATGAATAATCAAACTGTCAAATACTTGCCTATGCAATAACCTTAAACATCCACTAGTGGGGCCTTGGCCTTGAGCTCCACACTAGGGAGAATACACACACTACATATACACAGTATTTACATTGAAGCCAATAAACATTAAGGGAAAAATGGGATATTACAACTCCCTCTCCTTTAAAATAACACCATCCCAAAAATGAACAAAAATGGGAATGCCTCTTTCATGGCATCCTCCGGCTCCCACGTGGCCTCCTCTGGGCTAAGGTGCATCCATTTCACCTTTACCTACCCTATGGCCCGGTTTCGAAGCAAGGTAACCTTCCTGTCAAGGATGCATGCAGGCTCCACCTGGAACTCTCCCTTTGGTTCCAACTGTATCACATGCCAATCAATGATATGATTAGGATCATGTACATATTTCTTAAGCAAAAATACATGCAAAACATTATGAACTTTCATGTTAGCAAGTAATGAAATCCTATATGCAACTGGCCCTATCCTATCAAGGACTTCGAATGGACCACAATATCTTGGTGCCAACTTGGCACAAATTCCCAACTTCATGGAACTCTTCCTTTGTTTCACTCTCAAGTAGACATGATCCCCAATCTGGAATTCCTTATGCATTCTTTTCAAATCTGCATAACTCTTCTTCTTGTCCCGTGCTACCTTCAAATTCTTCCTAATCTTCACAATCTCTTACTCCATTTCCTCAATCATCTCAGGTCCAAGCACTACTATGTTCACTGGACTGTCCCAACTCACTAGAGTCTTGCATCCTTTGCCATACAACACTTCAAAAGGACTCATCTTCAATGATGCTTGATTTCCATTGTTGTAAGCAAATTCTACTAAGTGTAAATAGTCTTCCCACTTGGATGGTTTATCCATCACATACATTCTTAACATATCTTCAAGGATCTGATTCACTCTCTCAGTTTGACCATCTGCTTGAGGATGATAGGATGCACTAAACTTCAACTGAGTTCCCAACTCCTGGAACAATCCTTTCCAAAAATTAGATGTGAACTTTATGTCACGGTCTAAAACTATTGCCTTGGGAAATCCATGCAATCTGAATATCTCTCTCACGAAGATATCTGCAATGTCATTGGCCTTGTGGGTGGGCTTGACTGGAATGAAATGAACTACCTTTGATAGCTTGTCCACCACAACCATGATCGCATCATGTTTCTTCACTGTCATTGGCAACCCTGTTATAAAATCCATAGAAATCACTTCCCACTTCCATTTTGGGATGGGCAGTGGCTGCAATAATCCTGTTGGATGTTGATGCTCTACCTTGACCTGTTGACACTTCTGACATCTAGTAATGTACTCAGCTATGTATTTCTTCATTCCATGCCAAAAATACTGCTTCCTTGCTGTTGTTATAGTCTTCTGATATCTTGGATGTCCTGAGTATGGTCTTTGGTGTATCTCATCCATCACCAACCTCTTCAAATCTGCACTATTTGGAATGTACAATCTGGTGTTCTGATAAATGAGAACATTATCCTCACCCAACTAATATCTTACATGCTTTTCATCTATAACACCCTGCTGCAATTTCTCTTTGATCTGAAGATAGAATTCATCACCATTCTGAGCCTCTAAAATTCTTACCTTCAAATCTGATTCACACCTACTTATTGCCGCAATATGAAATTTCCGGTTGAGTGCATCGACTACTTCATTCTCCTTACCCTTGACATGCTTAATTTCCAAATCACACTCGCAAAGAAACTCCATCCACCTGGTTTGCCTAGCGTTCAGATTCGGCTGGTCGAACAAGTATTTTAAACTCATATGATTAGTCCTGAGCTCAAATATTCTTGCCAAGAGATAATGCCTCCATCTCTTGAGAGCATGAACTATGGCTTCTAGCTCTAAGTCATGGGTGGCATAGGTCCTTTCATGCTCCTTTGTCTTTCTTCACTCAAAACAAATTATAGACCCTTCTTGCATTAGCACTCCAGCGAGTCCCTCAATGCAAGCATCAGTGCATACTACAAAATCCTTACTCAGATCTGCAATCTTCAAAACAGGTGCACTAGTAAGTAACTCCTTTAATTGATAAAAACGTCTTTCACATTTTTCAGACCATGTGAATTTGATGTCCTTCCTCTGCAATGAATTAATTGGATGGGATATCTTGGATAAGCCTCCAATAAACCTTCTATAGTAACCAGCAAGGCCCATAAAAGATCTAAAATCCGCTGCATTCCTTGGAGTAGACCAATCCATGATGGCCTCAATATTCTCTAGATCAACTGCAATTCCCTCTGCCAATATAATGTGACCCAAATTCTGCACCTTTTGTTGATAGAAGTTACATTTACTCATCTTAGCATACAACTGGTGATCCCTAAGGACTTGCAATACCATCCTCAAGTGCTCACCATGTTCTTCTTCATTCTTGGAATACACAAGGATGTCATCCAAGAACACAATCACAAACTTATCCAAGTACTTGTTGAAGACACTATTCATGAGACACATGAATGTAGTAGGTGCATCATTGGTAAGACCAAATGGCACCACTGTAAATTCATAATGACCATACCTAGTCCTAAAGGCTATCTTATGAATGTCTTCTTCTTTTATCCTTACTTGATGGTACCCATAACTCAAGTCAATCTTGGAAAACACTCTAGCTTCCTTCATTTGGTCAAACAAGTCATCAATCCTTGGAAAGGGATACTTGTTCTTAAATGTCACCTTATTGAGCTACGTGTAATCAATACATAGCCTCAATGTTCCATTCTTCTTCTTGAAAAACAACACCAGTGCACCCCATGGGGATACACTCGGTTTGATATACTCCTTGTCCATTAACTCCTGTAGCTGCATCTTCAATTCTACCAATTCTGGTGTCCTCATTCTATAAGGAGCTTTGGAGATGGGTGCTGCCCTTGGAACAAGATTAATGGAGAAGTCAATGTCTCTCTTAGGTGGCAATCCTGGAACCTCATCCGGAAACACATCCTGAAATTATTGCAATATATGGAAGTATTCTAACCTGGGTCCCTTATATCCCGTTGAATCTAATATATGCATAGCATATAATTGACAACCCTTTTTATAAAACTTCCTCAATTGCAGAGCTTAAATATGCCTTACTGGAACATGCTTTGGAATTCCTTTAACCAACCTTGGTCTCCCTTCATCATCAAGACATTCCAGCACTTTCTCATAACACTCCACCTTGGCTCTATGCCTTTCCAACCAATCCATGCCAATTAGGGCATCATATGATCCCAATGGTAGGACAATTAATTCTGCATGTGTGAGGAGTCCATTCAATTCTATAGGACACTCCTTCACTACTTCACTAACCTTTCTCTTGGTACCGGTGGCTAATTGAACTAGCCAAGCCTTATCATGCTTTACTTTACCAAGAGACAACTTTCAACTACCTTAGGAGATACATAACTATGAGTAGATTCTAGATCAATCAAAATAGAAATAGGCTGGTCAACAATCTTACCTACAACCTCCACCACTGTTGATTGATGGTCTGCTAGATGATCATCCAGTGTTGCATAAATACTAGGTGTTGCTCTTGCCATGTACCCTACTGTAGCTGCTCCTTTAATGTTGTGCAAGCTCATGGGGTTCTTCCTTGTAGTTTGGAAATCTCTAAGCATGTAGTTTTCCCCACAACCCCAACACTGAAGTGGCCCCTTTGATGTTCTATTTGTTGCTATAGCTGGCTTGAATTATCTTCTTTCTTGTTGGCCTTGTGGAAATCTTCTGGGCTGATTTCTGAATGGTGGTTTGAATTCACCTTTCTTTTGATCAAACCTTCCCTTGGATTTACCTTTCCACGATGGATGTGCCTCTGCTTTACCTTTACCCTTCTCATAGAAATGCTCTGCCATTCTAATGGCTTCATCCAAGTTTGGTGGATTCACAAACTCTATTCTATCTCTGTAGCTATGTGGTAGACTACCAAGGAAGCATTGGATCTTCACTCTTTCATCCTTGATGTAGTCTACATACCTCAGCAACTCCAGAAACCTGTGGACATGCTCATCCATGGTGTTCTGTCCTAATCTGAGTTCATTGAACTCTTTCCTTTTTCTATCATAATACCTAGCTGATAGGTACTTCTCTTGGAAGTATCTTTTAAACCTTTCCCAACTAACTCTTCTTTTACTGATTCCCTTCACTTGCATGAGGTGTTCCCACCAGATTGAAGCTCTTCCACTAAGGTTATAGATGGAAACCCTATCCTTTTCAATCTCTGAATACTCATGTATTCTGAAATACTTCTTCATTCCAAGAAGACATGCCTCTACTTCTTGACCTTCTTTGCTTTCACCATCAAAAGTGGGAGGCCTTTCCTTCCTAAATTCACCTTGTGGAATACCTCTGTGCTTCTTTATGTCCTTACTCTTGCTGGTAGTGCGTCTTGGGCTCCCCTGAGAACCCTAATAATCATCTGATCTACTAGAAGAAAACTTGGGAGAGGGTGTCCTATTCCTTCTGCTCACAGAACCTCTTATAGGGCTTGGATTTCTTCTCTTAGAACGACCCCTAGACTGAATTTATGCATTTCTTTCCTCTCGACCTTCGTGGCTTGGGTTAGACCCACCATTTATTCTTTGTTGTATGTCACTAAGACTCTACAAAATGTCTGCATTGAGGTGATGTTGATCCTCTTGCGCTTTCATCATTCGCTCGTTAAATCTTACCATGGTCTCAACCAATTTTGGGGGCGTTACTTGCTCCCTTCTTCCATCAGACTCGGCCTCTGTATGTGCTTCTTGCACATTCCTGCCCAGCACCTCATCTTCTGGTTCAAACGGATCCTGCACATCGTTTAGAGTGACCATTCTTACGTCTTTCTGTGCGTTGTCCTGTGATACGATTCGTCTCACAGCTGCCGCTATCACTGTGCATATCAAAGCTATCCATTAGACATCACAAGCATGCAATTAAACTCTAAGATCCAAATCCCATGCTCTATCAAGCACCGAGAGGGATCAAATATCCCGAGGTGCAAACCTCTCCTCGAAAAGCTCCTTGAGTGCAATACCTGAGAATAGGTTTGCACCTCGAAAGATTTGATCCCTCTCGGCGCTTGATAGAGCCTGGGATTTGGATCTAGGCTGGTTTCAATCGTGGGTGGTGACACAAAACTGGAGTTTGATCAACATTGTAAGGAACATGTTAAGTTGAAAACATAGATACATTTACGAGGATTATCATAATGTAAGTAATAAGTATTAAGGATTGAGTAAATTGTTAAACTGGAAAATATAGACAATTCGCCTAACTTTTTTTTCGATTCTCTTTTTGTTGATCTACGTTTTGTTTTGTTTGTTCTTCTCCTTCTTCTCTCGTATTTCGTCATTTCGTACATTTTAATTTATTTGTTGTTCTGCAAACTAATTTTTTTGTTCTTTCAATTGCTTCAACTTTCTCTCTCGATACGCTCTTTGTTGATCAACGTTTCGTTTTCTTTTTTCTTCTCGTTCTTTTGCTGTCAATTCGCCTAACTTTTTTTTTTCGATTTTCTTTTTATTGATTTGCGTTTTGTTTTGTTCGTTCTTCTCCTTCTTCTGCCGTCATTTCGTACATTTTGATTTATTTGTTGTTTTGCAACTTGATTTCTTTGTTCTTCCAACTGCTTCAACTTTCTCTCTCGATACACTCTTTGTCGATCAACGTTTCGTTTTCTTTGTTCTTCTCGCTCTTCTGTTGTCAATTCACCTAACTTTTTTTCGATTTTCTTTTTGTTGATCTACGTTTTGTTTTGTTTGTTCTTCTCCTTCTTCTATCGTCATTTCATCATTTTGTACATTTTGATTTATTTGTTGTTCTGCAAACTGATTTTTTGTTCTTCCAATGCCTTCAATTTTCTCTCTCGATACGCTCTTTGTCAATCAACGTTTCGTTTTCTTTGTTCTTCTCGTTCTTCTGCTGTCAATTTGCCTATTTTTTTTTCGATTTTCTTTTTGTTGATCTGCGTTTTGTTTTGTTCATTCTTCTCCTTCTTCTGCCGTCATTTCGCCATTTCGTACATTTTGATTTATTTGTTGTTCTGCAACTTGATTTCTTTGTTCTGCCATCTGTTTCAACTTTCTCTCTCGATACACTCTTTGTCGATCAATGTTTCGTTTTCCTTGTTCCTCTCGTTCTTCTGCTGTCAATTCGTCTAACTTTCTATTTCAATATTCTTTTTATTGATCTGTGTTTCGTTTTCTTTGTTCTTCTAGTTCTTTTGCTATCATTTCGTCCAACTTCCTTTTTCGAAATTCTTTTTGTTCTTCTTCTTTTCGTTTCAAGTCTTCTTCTCGTTATTTTGTTGTCATTGACATCAATGCGTCCATACACTGAAATCAATGCGTCCACAAAATAAAATATACACTGAAAAATATGCAATAAAAAACCCCATACACTGAAATCTATGCATCCATTAACTGAAATCAATGCGTCCATACACTGAAATCTATGCGTCCATACACTGAAATCAATGCGTTCACAGAAAAACATCTAGACTGAAAAATATGCAATAAAAAACCCCATACACTGAAATCTATGCGTCCATACACTGAAATCAAAGCGTCCACAAAATAACATCTACACTGAAAAATATGCAATAAAAAGACCCAATACACTGAAATCAAACTCACTTTACATGATAATGAAATTCAATTTATTTACGAAATTCTATATTTAAAAAAAAAAGTAGGTGATCTCGGAGGATTGAACGTTGGACCTCACGCCCATTATCCCAACACCCTTACCACTATAACACATGTAGTTCTTATAATACAATGTAAAGAACTTATATACTTATATGTAAATATTAATATATATTTTAATTTAAATATAAATATAAATTAAATGTTAATTTAAATTTAAATTCAATATAAATTTAAATTTAAATTAAATGTTAATTTAAATTTAAATTCAATATAAATATTACACTAGATTTAATATAAAATTAATATATTTAATTTGAAACTTAATATATATTAAATTTAATATAAATTTAAATTTAAATTTTGTTTAAATTTAATATAAATTTAAATATAAATTTTGTTTAAATTTAATATAAATATAAATTTTGTTTAAATTTAAATTTAATTTTTGTTTAAATTTTGTGTAATGCAGGATGCAGGCCGGCGGGCGGGAGGGTGCAACAGGCGAGCTGGAGGGAGGAAGGTGGAGGGGAGGAGGAGGCGCGAGGGGAGGGGAGGTAGATGCGTAGGAAGGAGGGAGGGAGCAGGCCGGTGGTGGGAGGGTGCAACAGGCGGGCGGGAGGGAGTGAGCTCGTGGGCAGGAGGGAGGAGGTGGAGTAAGGTGGAGGGGAGGAGGAGGCGCAAGTGGAGGGGAGGTGGCTGCACAGGAAGGAGGGATGGAGTACGCTGGCGACGGGAGGGAGGGAGCAGGCCGGCGGCGGGAGGGAGGGAGTAGGCCGACGGAGGGAGGGTGCAGCGGGGAGGGCGGGCGGGAGGGAGGGAGGGAGCTCGTGGCAGTAGGAGGGAGGAGGTGGAAGAAGGTGGAGGGGAGGAGGAGAGGATAGAGGGAGTTGCGATGGGAGGGAGGAGGGAGAGAGGAGGCGGCTGCAACAGTACGAGGGAGGAAATTGCAGGTGGGAGGAGGCTGTGGCTGCAACAATAAATTTATTTTAAATTTAATTTCAAATTTAAGTGAAATTAAAATTTAAAATTTAAAACAGATTTATAATTACCTATTCGGTGCTCGGAACACTTCGCTCAGATTTAAAATAAGCTATTCGCCGCTCATAATGCTTTCCCTTCTGTGCAGAATCGTGTTTTATAAATTTGTATGATTTTTTTTGTATTATGTTTATTTTTTTGTATTATATATAGTCACCGTTTCTAAATTCATGTCGTTTCTAAATGGCCGACCAAATATATTTATTACTCTGAAAATTAGTTTGTTACATGAGGGACTTTACTTTTATTATAATGGTCGACAAAATATTAATTAGTTTATCACATTATCACTTTTTACTATTAGAAGTAACGCTACATCACACATGTAACGCTACATCATACACGTTACAAGATCTCCCTCATATTATCACTTTTTACTATTAGATGTAATGCTACATCACACATGTAATGCTACATCATACACGTTACAAGATCTCCCTCATATTATCACTTTTTACTATTAGATGTAATGTTACATCACACATGTAACGCTACATCATACACGTTACAAGATCTCCCTCATACTGGGTTGTAGAGCGCCTCTCAACGCAATTATACCCATTCAAACCTGGAACTATTCATTTGAATCAATTAGTTAATCAAATAAGTTCATCAAAACCACACCATGGGAGCATCTCTTGACCAAATTCAAGCACGATCCGGCCCAAACAGCTCCTAACGTTGCAACTGAAGCTCTGATACCACTCTGTCATGTCCCCACTGACCCCCTTAGGCCACGGGAGACCCTGATACTTTTTTTTTTCTTCCCAAATCCAACTTAGTACACACACACACAGTTGAAATAGCTCGGATCCGCAATCCGCAACGGCGGATCCACAATCTGCAATCCGCAATCCGCAACTGCGGATGCGAAAATGCAAAACTCCACCACCGGAAACTTACCTTTCCGCAATCTGCAATCCGCAACGACGGATCCGCAATCCGCAACTACGGATGCGGAAGTCCAAAATGTAACTTCAAAAATTTTACGTTTCCACAATCCGCAATCCGCATTGTGGATGCTGGCATGCGGAAACACACTCCTGCAAGGTAACTTTCCACACAATCTTCTGAGGGGAATAAATTACACATCCTTGGTTCAAAGGAGACAAGGTCAATACCGTTGTAAAGCTCTTGGAGAGCTCTATCCAATGGTGGAATCCCTTCCCCATCTAAGCACTCATACCATGTTAAATTTCCCACTGAAGTTATGTCCATAACTCCACTAAAAAGGACTTAAACCTTCTTCCTGCCATGACCTTCCCTTCCATCTGACCCACAGAGGGGTTCTGAAACATTTCCAGGGATTTCCCCCTCCCTCCCAAGGATCATATGTAAGCATACAACTCATTTCCAAGTTAATCAAACAAGCCACAACATGTAAAGAGCATAAAGTTAGATCTAACAATTATATCTATCACATTCAAGACTTATAATGCATTGAACTCATGCAATACAATGATATACATAATAATAACTCAACCTTCTACTTAGTCCTGCACATGACTTCTTGTCAATCAAATTGATACAAAGATACATTCCATAACTGAACATAAGCAACCATTTCATAGCAATGGAATATCATCATTTAACATAACGAGAAGTACTTATCTTTCAACTTCTGAAGCTGCCAAGCAACTGGCTAAGTGAGAGAAACGTTCCACCCAACCTTAGATCTCTGTCCATCCTGTACTCTTTCATTTGAGAGATCAACTCCGAGCTGGGATGAGTATCCACTAAGGAGGGCTATCAGGTTCTCTCACAATCAAGGTTCCATCCTAATGCTAAACCAATCTGCAGTTGGGTTTATCAAGCATTCCAGGGCACCTACCCATGCTAAGCCAACCTACAGTGGGTTTATCAAGCATTCAGGGACATATTGGTCATGCTAAGCCAACTTCCAGTTGGGTTTATCAAGCATACCAACAACAGGGTAATGCTAAGCCAGCCTGCAATTGGGTTTATCAAGCATACCAACCTAGGTGATCAGGCATACCAAGCAATACAATCATGCCAAGCCAGCATACAGTTGGGTTTATCAAGCATACCAGACAAGCCGATCATGCTAATCCAATATGTAGTGGGTTTATCAGGCAAACAGGGATAGCAAGGAAAACATTGCTAAGTCAATGAGCTCAACCACAGAGCTGCAGGAATCTCAACACTCAGCCGAGCTGGCACCCACATTACCTACCAAATCCAACACAAGGAAGACTCTCTTCTCTGCTGCATAGTCCCGCAAGGCCTCTTCCCTTCTAGTGCTATTCCAGGATGGGCATAGAAAGGTCCAGTCGCTAGTTCTATGAGATTTCAACCTTCACTAGGTTTATAAAGCAACCCAACCTTCTACCACAGTTCAACAAGCTGACTCGTTTCACACTTGCGGACAAGGATCTATTCCGCGATCTACTCTCTGCGATTCAAATCCGGTTCTCACAATTTCTCTGCACTATTCAAGCTTGCAGTTCCCTCATGGGTTCTTGCCACTCCGTCATTGGTAGAATGGGTTCACACACATAGTTTTCATGGCTAAAAAATCTATGGTATTTTCTATTACACAGGGAAACACGATGATCTTCAGACTCCCCCCCCCACGGTTGGCTTTGCGTATGCAGGAATGTATGAGAAATCTCTCTCCTGACGGGTCGATGAATCGTGGAAGTCTGCGGGAGTGAATGGTTTGTGAATGCATGCCTCCCCCAATGAGTGAATGCGTCCCTGAATGTATTAGTGAATGTACCCTTTTTCCTCCACCCAACGGGTAGTCAAACAGGTTCTGCGAGTTCCAAGGCATTGAGTGCCTTCCAGGACAAGAAACCAGAGCCATGCCCTACCATACGAAATCGCAGGCATGCTCCATACTCCATCGGCTTCAGCAACAGGATTCTCAACCACCCTCTGCAACCGAATTAATGTCAGCAGGGAGTTCAAACGGGTTCACAATCGGACATGTGGCAACATGGGTACCAATGCCATAACCCCCTCACCTCTCCCTAGTGGATACACGTGGCCCCTTGTCATTAGTTGCCTCCTTATCCAGCTTCATGGTTATTTGATTCATTAATAATAATTACATCATTTACATTTCTTCATGGCTTAACAACCCATGAATAATCAAACTATCAAATACTTGCCTATGCAATAACCTTAAACATCCACTAGTGGGGCCTTGGCCTTGAGCTCCACACTAGGGAGAATACACACACTGCATATACACAATATTTACATTGAAGCCAATAAAAATTAAGGGGAAAATGGGGTATTACGACTACACCTTCATAGGTTGAGCGCCAGCTGTAAGTAGAAACCCCCAAGGTCGTTGTAGAATCCTGCAAACTCGAAAAGACCTAGAAACCCTAGAAGATCGCTCTGCTCCGCTCCGCTCCGCTTACTTGTCTAGCGGCCTCATTTGTTCAGGGGAGTCTATACAAGTATGTGCAAAGAATAAATTGTTAATCACTTCATAATAAGAATAAAAGAGGTTTGGTTGGATGGTGAATCGATATTTTTTAAGCCCTACCAAGATTGAAATCCGCATTGATACATTTTTTGTTTCATATCTTGGTAAGGTTCAAATGCTCAATACCACATTTCGGTCCCCAAAGGTTGTTTTTGCTATATAGATCAATCGTGTGCAGGTTAGCAAAATCAATAATTGAAACAATACATATTTTTTCCATTGCAAACTATTAAAATACTATTGATTTTTGGGAAGGGATTTTTAATCATAACTTTCCTCCCCCATTATTCAATTTATTTATGGGCTATTAACCCATATATATAATAAAAAATAAACATAACATATATTATTTGTATTAATAAGAAAAAGAGTACAACAACTATTTAATACAAAAAGAGAAGATTTATCATGGTTGTTTACATGTTTAAAATTCAAGATTATGTAACCATTATCCATTACTTGATTTGTAAAAAATTAAGTGTCCAATTAAATGTCCTTTGTGAGTCTAGGTGTGGCTTTAGTAGCTTTATTTTATTTCATTGTGTCTTATTTTTTACCAATTTATTAATAATTTTCAATTGAATCAATTAATGTTGAAGAAAAATAAAAAATATTTAAATTGATATTGTTATTGTTGCTTCTAAGCTTTTCTTCTTTGTGAAACATAACCATATTTCCCACAAAATTATAAGAAGAGATTTACTACTTTGCAACTCATTTATTAATTTTCTCCTTAGTCTTTTAATCCATTGTCTAAGTATTTCTAGTAATTTGTTCATAACCTTTGTTCATTACATATATATTGGTAATGAAGTCTTAAACTCTCCACATGAACCTAAAATTTATCATGGTTTTAAGAGATCGAGTCATGTTAGGTTCTTTTGATGAGGCATGATTTGTATAATTGTGATAAGTGACTTTTGTTTGTGCTCACAAGTTCCTACAACCCTTTAAAAAATAGGTCAAGTGAATGAGATGCAGGGAGACCAAAGAAATTGTAATCGTAAAATAGAGTGGATGAACAAAGAATTTGGTATTTAAGTTTGTCACTAGTTTGTCTTTCCACTTATTTAATATATTATTTAAGTTTGCTACTTGTTTGTTTTTCTATTTATTCAATATATTTTTATGACTCAATTAAATTTTATTTGTTAAAAAGGCTTTAGGAATATATGATTGTTTGCTTTATTATAATTAATATTTTTTTGTAATCATATGATGATAATTATTATTATTGAAACAAAAACATATTAAAATTATATGATATTTAATTTTTTAATTAATTAAATTTATTTCTCAATATAATTGAGGAAGAAAACACTTAACAACCATATATAAAATAGGTAAAAGGGTACAAATGAGCTTCAACCTTACCTCTCCCCAAATTTCCTCTTAGCATCCAATATCTAAATATCATATTTATGGCCAAGAATGAAAGTAAAATGTAGTATGAACACACATTTTTAATTATTATAAATAAATATATCGAAAAATATTCTTTATATATTTTGTTAATAGTTTAAAAATAGATTCATTATATTGAAACCATTTATATATCTTAAGATTTTATGTGCAATCTATTACCTGGAAAGTTAGCATGTGAAATTTCAAGCCCAAAAGAATGATGCTAACACAAGAAGAACTAAGAGGGGCTACCCACTATCATCTCAGTAACACCCTCTCCAACTCTAGGTTGGCTCTCCTCCAACTCAAGGGGGTTGTCCTTACATAATATTGCTAAGGCTAATGGCATTAGAGTTCAAGGTGAGACAAGGAGAGTAAGCCTTGTGAAATTTTATTATATTGAAACCACTTGTATATCTTAAGATTTTATGTGCAATTTACTACCTCCAAAGTTATTGTGTGAAATTTAAAGCCCAAAAGAACAATGCTAACCCAAGGGGAACTAAGAAGGGCTACCCACTATCACATCAATAACACCCTCTCCAAATTTAAGTTGGCTCTCTTCAACTTAAGGGGGATTTTCCCTACATAAGATTCCTAAGTCTAACGGCATTAGAGTTCAAGGTGAGACAAGGAGAGTAAGCCTTGTGTCCTTTTTGTAGTATAAAATTCAATGTGATGGAAGATAAGGGACTAGTTCCTATCCAATGTTGGGCATAATGGAGTAAAAAATTCAAGCCAGAGAGAGAAAGTTATACGAATGTTTAAAATACAAGTAAAGCTATGAGACATGCCAATAATTTGTATTAACTTGATATTAACTGATGTAGAAGAAAACTTAGAGGGCCCTAAAATTGTCACACTCAAACATTACAATGAGGGTTTTCCTTGTGATGAAATGTTAACCCCACTACAACTCTATGAAGATGATAGTTGTAAGACTACATAATCATAAACAAGACACAAAGGTGATTAAAAAAGGTAAAACCCTCGATAATAATTCCTTCTAAGATGGTAAAACTACCCTCGAAACTTAGCCTCTCAAATATATTTGTAATTAATACTTTAGCATGCATCCAGAGCCAATACCATAAGCTTTACATTAAATGGAGAAGAATTTCATACCTCCATTTCTTCCTCAAAAATAGATACAATGTAGTTCCAAGAGGAAAGAAATCCCACAAATCGATCATAACAATAGATGGAAAAGGGCTACTCTTTATATAGAGAGTGTCGTTCAACTTACTTTATAATAAAATATGGTTTTCTCCACATTCTCTTTAACAAACTCTCTAATGATGTCATTTATATATTCAAAGAAGCGTTGACTAAGACCACTAACTCCAACAACCTCTAAAAAAACCTCCAAAACATATATAAAAGTATGAGTAAATACCCTTAATGTAATGATGTAATAGTAGTCCTCACTTTGATCCTAAGGTATCAATCAAAGAAATGGAGTAACATAATGTGCACCTCAACCCATAAATGATGGCACAATCAACTCCCCATCACAGTTAATCATATATTAGTATAGTCAAACTGTACCATATGCCAGGCCAAATGGCCATTCACATGATTGTGGCAACTCAACTCCAACTCGTTTCAAGAGGTCAGCAACTTCATGAAGTCTCATATCCATGCTAAGGGACGACACATGCATAAGAAGGGTGGGCCATAAAATACATCTAATTACGATTTTCCTTTATGTTCCAATATTCTACGTGAGTGAGCCATTGGAAAGGTGGGATGACCCATGTTCTAAGTGGCTCCACCAAGGAATGCATAGTCGACCCATAACTCATGCCCATGCCCATGGCATGGCATAAATATTTTACTTCAAGGTGATCATGGAATAATTCAAGGTGGGATGACCTATATTAGGTTGGCCCATTTTAAATCGGTCCTTAAAAAATTGCACACGAGGTTAGGGAATGTATGAGGGGACAACCCTTTTTATATTTAAATAACGGTAACCTTCATGGTGGAGTGCAACATCACTGTAATTCAATCCATCCCTTCAAAAATGTCTCCACTATCATGTTAAGTTCAAGGTAGGTGTTGTTTTGTGATAAAATGGGTGGCCCAAACATCACTTTAGTAATATCCCTTACCCCTCAAAACTTCTTAATTGACATACCCAGGTGCCATATAACACAAGTCTAGTATTGTGGTGTCTAGAAAATAATAATAATAAAAAAAATGTAATGATCAACAAATATAACACCTTTATGTCATTATCAAACTCATCAAACTTTTACTAATCACTAGAGACAATCTAAATGTGTAATGAGGAATACTATCCAAAATAGAAGTGAATCTCCAATCAACTCCCTCAAAACCATCTTTAAGCATATGGAATAAAAATAGCTCCATGGGGGCCATGCTATCAAATTCCCTTCATTATGATAGCAATCACAAGTTTAACCCTCATGCAATATGACGGGTAACAATTGGATCCCACTTGGGAACATGTGCTTTTTGAATAAGAGTGCATAAGAATCTCTAATCTACGGTATGTACCTTCCAAGAGAGGAAGAAAGATAGTGATAGATTTTATGTGGTGGGTGTGAGATTTTGAACCAATGGATCCAAAAGCTAAATGGAGTAGTAATATAGTTAGTGATCCATAGAAGAGAAGAAAAAGGTATTAAAGTAACATGATATTCAATAACCAAATAAAGAGATCTCATCAAAGATGAGACTTCAATACAATTGCATAGATAAAAAGAGAGAATTCTAGTATAGATCTAAGCTAGGTCTCCATTAATCAATTGAATGCTCAATAGAATACGTCAATGAATGAATTGTAGAAGTACATGAATGAATGCTTGATAAATGAAATGAAAACCTTCATATATAGGTAACTAAGATTAAGCTTAATAACATGCACAATCATAAAATCTAGTTAAACTTAAGAGAAATCACCCTGAATGCTCAAATGCCCCCTCCTTAGGGAGTTGTGTTCGCCATGCAAGTGTTGTTAGGGCTTAACTAGGCCTATAATTGATAAAGAGAAGTGATTCCATGCTAATATTAGACAAGTTCACCATCCTTAGGAAGTAAACTAGGTCATGCAAGTGTAGTAATTGTTAACAGGTCCTAGAACTGCCTCATGAGGTGGTTAACTCAATCACGCATGAGCAACCAATACTGTTTAACTAGACATGCATGTGAAAATTGAGTGTAACTGGCCCAAATTGGACAACTAGGTCACATTATTCAATTAACTAAGACAAAATAACCAATTAGTCAATTAATAGAGCCAAAATATCCAACTATGGTGCATTAGGCAGTTAACTAAGCCATAACTGCTTAACTTAAGTGTACAAATCCCTAAAAAGGGGGGTTAATTGGTTGTGAGTGCACCTTTGACCCTAAAAATTGGGGTTTGACCATGCAAGTGCACACTTGACCCTAAAAGAAGGGGGATAATTGTAGTATGAGATCTTTGTCCCCTATGAGTACAAAAGATATGCAAAATGAGTGTGCATGTGCACCAACAATGGGATGGTTCAATTCACATCCCAAAACCACACATACAATATCCATATTATTCTTATTAGTTAGATTGTTGTGCAAAGGGGCCCTTGTACCACAAACAAGGGGTCTCATACACTAAATTGGTGTCCGGCTTGGCTACGACCTTAAAAATATATTATTATTATTGTTATTATTATTATTATTACATCAAAATAACTCCAAAAATTTGGCTTTAATTTTTTTAAATAGAAACAGGTGATCGATTTATATAAACAAAGGCTGTGCACAACCATTCAGTACAAAAAACAAAAGCCAGCACTCTGCCAGAGAAGGGAAAATTGCAGAGGCTTATAGAGTTCTTTTCCTGGAGTTCTATGCTTTATGACTTCCTATAAACTCTATTTCTGCTGTTGGGATAAACCCTTACAAATTGATTGCATAATTTTAAACAAAAAAAATTCAAGATAGGAGCATCTAAGGGAACCTGCAGGCAAGGAAAGAAGTGACTGCCATCAACTGAAATTCTGCTGCTGGACTGAAGCCGTGTCTACCATCTCCTGATTTACAGTTGGGGCCTCCTGCACAAAGCTGCAATGTGTTTTGTAGGCAAGGGCAAAGGTGTCTGCTTTGATGCTATCAACTTTCCCCATCAACTCAATAATATTTTTGTCCATGTCCTCCATGCGCGATTCCAGACAAGAGAGCCGAGCGTGGATGTATCTGTCTTCCATAGCTAACTCGTCGATTTGGTTTGCAGTGGTACAGACTGCTGAGTATGTCCTGGAGAGATATGTTTTGATTTCGGAAGAAAGCTGGCTCAGTGTGGCTATGGCTTGTCTGACGCCTTCCATATTGCAAACTAACGAGGGAGAACTGTTTACAAATGACGCTGTATGGCCCTGGGAAATACAGAGACGTTGCAGAGCCGGGGCGAGGGCAGGGTAAGAAGGGCTTTCTATTTTGTGCTCTATACAACCGACAGACGCATGGGATAATAAATGCCCAAGTGTGGGATCTGAGCAAGCCACGAGGAGGGCGCGTGGGTTGATGTGAGACTACCAAGCCAAGTCGTGGTGGTGGGAGAAATGGTGTCCAAAACAAATTTCGCAATGGTGATAGGGGCTACCATGCATATGATTATTCCAAGTATTAAAACTCCTTAAAAATGTATTCATTAAGGTATAAAACGGTGAGTTGGGACCTTGTTGAGAGAGGCTTGTCCCTTGCCCAAAGTGACACCAACATTTGCTAATTTGTCGGCAATGGAATTGAGATATCCTAACACATGGAAATAGAGAGTGTCCTTTGGGAGTTCGAGACACTTGATTATTTTCTGAATTCTCTGGCTTCTGTCATTCTTGTGGGAGTTACCATTGCTCATAGCTTGAATTACATGTTTGGAGTCTCCGAATACCTGTAAGCGATTCATGTTAAAGGTGACCGCTATTTCTAGGGAGTGATACAAGGCCAACCATTCTGCTTGGTTGTTGGTGCTGATGCCAAGTCCCCAAGAAAAGTCTGCTACTTTATTTCCTCCAGGGTAAAAAATTAACCCCCCCGCACCTGCCACCCCCACCAAAAATTTGGCTTTATAAGAAAGAGTATAAGCCAATAATTCCAAAATAACATGAAATTAAATCTAATGCTTCTGATGTTGATCTTAATCTTCCTACTCCATTTTAACATAAGAGAATGAGAATGCTACGTGAAATCATAAAGCCAATGTAGCCATGTGTTCATCTCATCAATGCCATAGCATAACCTCTTGTGTTTGGTCACCAACCAAACCAAAGAGATGCTCATCACCAAGAAAATATGAGTTGGAAAATACATGATAAGATGGGTGAAGTCTACAATGTGTTTATGAAGATGCTCAAAATACCACAATCATGCTAAGAAGGGTATGCACCAACACAAGACTCCTATACCAAGCTTGGATAGGACTAATGTAAACATCATTGCTGCAATAAAACTTATGAGGACATCCCATATCATTCTCTTCAAAGTCATCATCACTCCCCTCAAGCAACAAGGGCTTAGGTGGATCTACAAATATACAAAAATATTCAAGGTTATCCTCCAAATAAGATGTACATGAGATATGGCATAACATTACAACTTAAAACAAAATAGCTCTAAATTTAGGG
The DNA here is from genome assembly GCA_027924585.1 of Larix kaempferi. Taxonomy (NCBI): domain Eukaryota; kingdom Viridiplantae; phylum Streptophyta; class Pinopsida; order Pinales; family Pinaceae; genus Larix; species Larix kaempferi. The sequence continues at coordinate 30,145,193 of BSBM01000370.1, read as the reverse complement.
CTTGAAACCCTCTTTTTTATGGTTAGAAATTTTTGTAATATAATTCAACATGAAGTGCTTGCGGTCCCATACCATTTCCAACATTAAAATTACAATTTTCAGCTCAAATCACATGCAAAATATGAGAGAAACATGAAGAAAATGGTGGTTGAAAATTTCTGCAATTAAAAGCTTTATGTACCATACAATTTGCAGCTCGTAGAACACATTTTTCAACTAAAAAATATGCATAATTTCACAAAAATCTGAGCATGAGTGTGGTTGGAAATTTTTGCATGTTTACCATCATAAAAATTCTCCAAATGCTAGGAAAAATCTGCATTATCCCTAATAGAACATGGCTAGAAATTGTCTTAAAAGTGCTAAAATGAAATCTACCATAGATGGCTGAAACAAATCTGGATAAATAGCTTTATATGACACCCAAAATTCGTATTATTAATAGGAGCATATGGCTGGAAAATAACATAGAAAATTTCTGCAGTTACCTCCTCAATGTTAGGCTTTCCCAAAGATTCAAAATCTACAATACCTTCACTAGACACATCGCTACAAGTATCATGGATAGGGTCTTTACAACTTTTCCGACAGTCCATGTCCCTACTATGATTCAAAATCAAACCCTTGTCTTGACAAAGAGAGGATGAAGTGGATGCTTGTGTGCTTTCGTCAACAAAATAGTATTCACTTGGAGATGCATTAGACATGTCTTCTTCATCCACCTCTTCTTCTGGGTTTGAAATATGATGCAAAGGTGGTTCATTGGATGAACAAAATTGCTCCATGAAGGAATATTCATAGTTAGGATCTCATTCCTTGAGAAATATCTTAATAAAACCTGCAAATGAAGATATATCTTATTTTCCCAAACCATCAAACCATTCCATTACAATACTATCAAGGGAAAACATAAAAAAATTCACCATGATATATTCATGAAAAATAGCAAGGTCCAAAATAAGCTTCATGAAAGATGTGACATGTCCTATAGTTTAATCAACATGCTCACAAAAAATTAAGCCATAGTCGTCAAATTTTTCAATCATAACATCATCCCACTTATTTAGATACCCTAGGATATCCAAGAAGTCAAACTAAGGAAACCGACATGCATATGGGGACCATTCCATATTTCTCAAAATTTGAAAATTTTATGCATACATTATACCAAAATCAAAGAAGTGAAGTCACCATGTTGAACCTTCAAGCCTTCCTTCACAATGTTGAATGCTTCACCTCTACAAGAAACAAGTATTCAAAATCTATAAGGAAAAGGGATTCTTCCCTTCATGGAGTTACCACGTGAGAATAAGACAACCTTCTCACAAAATATCATGAAGCATAGTCTTCAATATTTTTGGAAATGCACTTTATCCCCGACAAAATGCCAAAATGTTACTTCCCAAGTTAGCACGTGAAATTTAAATCCCAAAATAACAATGCTAACCCAAGGGGAACTTAGAGGGGCTACTCACTGCCACCTCAGTAACACCCTCTCCAAATTTAGGTTGGCTCTCCTCCAACTCAAGGGTTATTGTCCCTACATAAGATTGTTAAGAGTAAAGGCATTAAATTTCAATGAGAGACAAGGAGAGTAAGCCTTAATGAAATGTGTATTTTCTGTAGTATAAAAATTAATGTGATGGAAGATAAGAAAATAGTGCTTGTCCAATGTTGGGAATAATGGAATCAAAATACCAAGTCATAAATGCATAAATCTTTAGAATATGATTCACGAATCGTGTCTTAAACAAAACCCCCCAAGTATCATGCTTTGTAAATGTGTCATATTTTCCAAAAATTAGACTATACCATGCTTCTAGGAGTGTGTGTTCATTTGGTTAGAAAACACCTTGATACAAACACAAATAGTAAGATCAACAACTAGTTATATTTTATGCTCCTCAACAAATTTATAAACAATAATTACCTAGGTCGTATATCCTTTAAATTTAGAAATCTAAATAGGATTAAACCAACTCTTCCTCTATACGTTAAAACATCCATGGCACATGAGCATGACTAACAAAATATTACTATGACAAACTTGAATGATTGAGCTTATTGTTAGATAGGTTTGCTTCTAAAATAAACATTTTGATCCATAATAGAAAACCAATCCTTTTATTAAACAAATCCCATACATATTCAGGTGTTACTAATCTCTTCTTTCAACTTACCAATTTTTATTAGTAGGAAAAGGAAAATGAGCAAAGTGGGGCAATTATTCTTCCAAACCTTTCTCACATGAAATTCTACACTTCGTTTACTTATGAAATAAAAGAAAATCAAAGCTCAAGTCAATCTTTAGATTCAAAATGAGTAGGGTGAAATTTTTGTTACCATAATAGAATTATTCAGAAGGAAAAATAAAGAAACTATTATGTAAAAAGAAATGAAGAGGAAATCAAGTTAACAAAAAATAAAAATGAATCCATTACCTGATGAGCTTATTTGATTACTAAACCAAAACCGTGCCTAAAATTATATTCTAAAGACAAGAAAGAAAACAAAATCTATGTTATTTCTATCCTAAACTATGTTGGCTCAGTAAATGATATGTGAAATCATAGATCCAATGCAACCATTAAATGACATCCATACCTACATGGATATCAATATTATGCGGAAGTAGATAGGATTAGTGTGTAGTGTAATGAAATGTTAAAAAATTAAAGCATTAGGAGATCTACTGAAAATAAGAAGTATTAAATACTTACTTATTTGTGGAAGAGAAAAATATGACTTCAACCAGGTCCCAATAACATCAGGAAAATCATTATGGTAATCTTGGAGTGATTAAAAAGAATCCAAAGGTGAGTGAAATACAATCTCATGGCACTTGATCGGGTGTTATAAAGTGATGCTCGCTAAAAATGATTATTTTCCCAACATATTACTCCTTTCGTTATGCATGAAAATTGGTTGTGAACTTAGTGTTGCTTTCTGTTAGAAAAATAAAAACTGAAGAAAACAACAATAGCAATAGAACACAAGATTTATGTGGAAACCTTGTTGTGAGTAGGTAAAACCACAAGGAAAATGCATCTTCGATAATAAAAAAAAATTACAATGTTTTCTTCTCTTGTGATACATTTCCAGGGATCATGTAATATCCCTGATCTGATCTCATAGGATATCAACTCAAATTCAACTTTAAAATCAGAAAATTTTGTGATAGAAACTAGTTCACAAAACTAGTGAAGAAGAAACTAGTCTTGGACATAGATAAACCTTGGAAGAGATTGATGGTTGGGATTTTTTGGATCTGCAAAATATGAAAGTGAGTGTGTAGAAGAAAGGAAAATGGAATCAAGGCCAGCTTCATAGTCCTATGCACAATTTAATGGGTCCATTTATGTTTCGACAACAACTTCCGCTGAGGTCTACTCCAAGGCTTCCTGGGCACACCAACATATGCATACTAGACCATCCGCTTACACTTGAAAGTAACTAGAGAGTGGATATAAGTCATTAAACTCCTAACCTACTTTTTTGTAAAATATATCATAGTTTTGGGAAGGTTTGGCATAGTTTGGAGATCAAACACGTAAAACTAGTAATCGGGATTGCTCAACTAACTTGAGTTCCAGGAGTTCCAAACACTATGAGAAGGGAACAAATCTAAAAAATTAGGCATGGAATATTTTAAATAGTGTATTAAAAATATCCAGTAACTGATATAATCAAATTTGATTTAGTGGAAGTGGATTCTCATATGAATTACTGAAAACTAGTTAAAATTTATGCAATTCTAGAGTAGGTACAAAAAACTTGAAGTAATTTCAGAATTCTGCAATTTTTAATATCAGACATGATAAAAGATATTCACATCATTACATAAACCTCGAATGGGAGCAAAGAGTATTCTAGAATACATCAAATTCTGACCATCTTCATAGGATAGAAGGGGGGTAGAAGAGTATGGGAATACTAGAGAATTTGAACTAGATGCTTGATATTTCTTCTTCTGAATCTCGAATCGGCTTGAATGGAATTCAGGACTTGCACATCATAATTCCATGGATGCAATAGAAAATAATACTGAATCAATGTTAACCTTGGGGCACATCACTCAAGCTTGGCTGAGGCACAACACTCAACCTGAGAAGCAAAGCTCTCTAGACAAATACACACTACCCAAAAGATGTGAAATGGATTTATCCTCCTTTTATAGAATTTTCTTCTCATGCTTGAGCTTATCCTCTTAGAAATTTGAATTGGAGGAGAAATGGATGTTTCCTTTATTAGTTGGATTGGGTTTGGACCCACTTAGCCTCATGGATGCATCCTCAATTGCTAAACTTGGAGCCTATTGCTTTTCTGGATGTTTCTATTCCTTCATGAGTTGCACAAATCAAGAATCTTTTTTCTTTTTTGCTTTTGATAACTTTCATGATTTTCCAACTTTCCTTGCTTTATGACTTTCTCTTGCTTTTAGAAACTACGCCTCCTTTCTTTCTGGATGTTTCCTGATTTTAAATACTGGATGCTTTTATGCACTTGCCTGCTTTGTGCACTTTCTTGCTTTATGCACTTTCTTGCTTTTCATTGCTTTTTCCAATTTCCTTCTTTTTTGTTGTCACCTTGCTTTTAGGCTACTTTCTTCTCGTTTCTATCTTTTTCTCAAGCAAGTGAGGTCCACCTTATCCTCTTGTGTGCCCTCATGAGCCTGATTAATCATAAATAAATATTATTTTTATATTTTAGGCCAATATTAATAAAATTAACTTGTGTAAAAATTATTGGCCAATTATTCCCAAATTATTAATAATTATCTTAGGAAACTCAAATTGGGAATCTTATACTTCATGTGGCCGACCTTAGTCCAATTATTCTTCAATTACTCTCTTGGCATCTTACTTTGGTAAATTTCCACCCTTAGCCACCAATTTAATAATTTTAATCCTAGGTGACTTAGGCCAAAATTATGTCTTGGACCATAGCAAAATTTGGGAACGACAAATCCTCCCCTCCTAATATTTCTTGTCCTCAAGCAATTTAGTTCAAGGACTAACAATGCATCTCCATCCCAAGCATGCTTATGAATTTTCCTCCTCTTATCACATTGATGACCATAGAAGATACCAACTATGTGCATCACAACTAAAATCATCAAAATAATGGGTCTAATAAATTTAATGGAAATGAAACATATGCTCTTCTCAAAGCATGCTCCTGCAATTCAATGTATCTCTGAACTCCCCAATTAACTCTGAGAGGGTCCATCATGTTGTTTCTGCTCAACTCTGATCATAATTTGCTCATGTATTTCCAAATAGTTACATCCATCATACGATTTTCCATGCAGGGAACTAGACCACTACTCAACAAAGATGGACTTCAAGAAATGTAAGCTATCTCAACCTCCTGGATCCCACTGACTATGTTGCTTTCTCCTAAACTCAAATTCCATCAAGAGCAAACTTTAAATCTAAGGAATTCCAGGATCCCATGGATTATGCAACATTCTTCCAAACATATTGATCATCTGAAACAATGTGGCATTCTGAAGGATGCCAGGATCCCATAACCAAGTTGAAATCTCTTCACTTCCAATGCTTCTGAAAACTCTCATTATGTACTTGCACACCCGATCCCTATGTGCATGTGTACTGAAGGTATATAATGGCTGAAAAACATGTCTTTGCTGCTGCTCACATGTCAGGGAAATTTTAGTGATATAAAAAAAAACTTCATTGCAGAACAAAAGAAACCTTTACCTCCGGGAGTCTTCATTTAAATGATTCCTCTATCCACCCAATCAATGGATGAATAAGAAATAGTGTTTATTGATCCATATGGAATATGATTAGAAATCTCCTCTAGAGTAGGATCTACCTCCCATAGGGGTAGTCCATGGTCCTCTTGCTGCACATATATCTCTTAGACAACTTCCCCTATGGCCGTTCTCTTCTCAAGGACATGCATTTTTGCTTGCTCTTCTTGCTCACAAAATCTCCTTGTGAATGAAGTGTAAAATAATCACCTACCAAGGTGAGAAAGATTAGTGTACCCTTAGATCTTCATCTATGCTATGTATTTATCTATACAATCCTTGGATACACAATCACACATGCTAATTGATCCAAGTGACATGCCCTCAGCTATAACTCCCATAGCTGAGTCTTCTTCCATGCTCGTCTTCATACCAACAAGCGCTTGGACAAAATATTCTACATATTTTTTCTCCTTAATCACTTGAAAATCTGAATTTACCTCATGTTCAACTCTCACATGAGGCTCCTCCATCAAATCCACTCTGTCACTTGCCATGTGCAAATGACTATCTTCCATGCAGGATGGAGGGTGTGACGAGCTCAACTCTTTTTGAAGTTGATCATTTTGCATTCTTGATTCTTGAAGGGCCCCTTGAGTGATCCTCAAAGAATCATATGTAGAATCCAACACATAAGTGAGCTTGTCAATCTCCTCTTCATATTCTAATGAGGCACTATGATGCATCTTCACAAGCTCAAGCATATGATCTCTATCAGAAGGTAGCTGAAAAAATGCACCTCTTATGTCTATCATTGCTTCTTGAATCTTTTCCAATTCTTTAATGGAAGACTTCTCCTCCATTCTCCAACAACAATGTGACACCAATGCATTAGTTCCATGCAAAGTGCTCAGGACCTTCCTAATCTCCTTTTCTCTCATCTTCAATGACCTTGCAAGGAAGTGTGGTTCTTGAGGATGAACCTCTTGTTTTTCAACAAGATCAACTTTACCATGTAGTTCAAGTGGTGACTGAAACATTGATCCTAGAAAAACTTATGTTGCTACAAGCTCTTCATCTTCATGCTCAAGGGAATTTTTGCTTGCAACAGTTTCTTCAAAACTTATCTCTATGCCACCCATATAGAGACTTGAGCATCCATCTGTAGATGCTCTTTCAACCATGTCCAGAGTGTCACTTGTCTCTCTCGATTGTTCCTATGCAGTACTAGTCGTAGGATCCAAGGGATGAACACCCTGCTCTTTTGTTGAAAAACCCTCATTAGTAAGGATATCAACTATGTCTTCTTTTGTTTCACCACTTAGAGAACTAGGTGGTTCACGATTCCTCTCTTTGATGACTAGGAATAATCTCTCCAAGTCACTCAATGTCTCATTGACAACACAGTGTGTGCTGACATATGTGAGTTCCTCCATCATGTGTGCATCATTCAAACTTCCTTCTAATGATCCAGCCCTATCACTGCATTCACCCTTATCACCAGAGATCTCAGCCCCAACACCCAAAGACTCAAACATGCCAAGATTCTCCTCTGATGTGGCTACAAATTCATTATGACACAAAGGAATACAAAAATATGAATGTTGACCATACATTTACATCATATCTCTCTCTTCATATGGTGGAGCTATGGTGCCTCCTCCTGCCACCAAATCTCCTGGTTCACATCCAATTGATGATGTCCTTGTATTCTGCTTCATTATGAAGCTCAAGGGGTAACTGTGAATCGAATTTATGCTCTTATTTTGGATATGATACAAAAGATGTCTCACCACCATCAATATAACTATTATCCTTTGAGGTGATCTTGAAATCCCCAACAAAAAAGCTTGAAGATCCTGAAGTGGAATCTCTTTCTTCATTGTTAACAACTTCAACACTTTTTCCTTGGTCTTGTGCTACACATGGTTCTTCTTTCTATTTGGAAGCTTCCGCAATGCTAGGTACCTCATGATCATTTAATGGCTTCCTTTTGACAAAGGGCGCCCCTCTTTCTGAATCAAGTGAATCTTTGTATGCTCCCTTATTCATTGGCTCATTGGGTGTAGAAAATGGTGATGCTTCATTCTACTGCAACATATGGTCCACTTCTTTGCACACACTGTTGACAGTATGAATAACTCTGCTTTGATATGTGTTGCCACAAGTATCCTCATTTGAAAACAACCTTTCAACTTTGAAAGTACAAAAGTCTCGAAAAGGAAATACCTCCTCGATCTCCTTCCTCAATGTGTGATATTCTATGATGTACTTTGGGGGATTAACTCCTAGAAGTTCCCCCCCATAGCACACTCTACCATCTACAACACTAAACTATGATGGATTAGGACTTTTGTTCTCTATGCACACAATGTCACACAAAGTGTCATTATCCTCATTTCTTATTAAGCCTCCATCAACATAGAATACTTCCTGATCATCCCATTCAAAATTATCACTGGCTGGTGCTGGTTTCATGGCTGCAAATTCTTCAACTTGAGAGATAAATTTCCACAGGAGTAGAGGGAAGTTCTCTGATACCACTGTAATATCCCTTATCTGATATCATAGGATATCAACTCAAATTCAACTTTAAAATTAGAAAATTGTATGACAGAAACTAGTTCACAAAACTAGTCAAGAAGAAACTAGTCTTGGACACAGATAAACCCTGGAAGCGATGGATGGTTTGACTTTTAGGATTTGAAAAATATGAAATTGAGTGTGTAGAAGAAAGGAAAACGGAATCAAGGACAGCTTCAAATTCCTATGCACAATGTACTGGGGCCATTTATGTTTCGACAACAGTTGTCATTGAGGTCTAATCCAAGGATTCCTGGGCACACCAGCATTTGCATACTAGACCATCCGCTTACACTTGAAAGTAACCAGAGAGTGGATATAAGTCATTAAACTCGTAACCTACATCCGCGTAAAATATATCAGATTTTTGGGAAGGTTTGGCAGATTTTGGAGATAAAACAAGCAAAACTAGTAATCGAGACTCCTCAACTAGCTTGAGTTCTAGGAGTTCCAAACACTATGAGAGGGGAACGAATCTGAAAAATTAGGCATGGAATATGTTAATTAGTGTCTTAACAAGATCCAACTGATATAATCAAATTTTATTTAGTGGAAGTGGATTCTCCTAAAGTCATTGAGGATGCCCCCAAAGAAATGATGATGTGTCCACAAGACCATGATAATGATAAGTTTAAAAAATCCCCTAAATTCTTGGTGATATGCCCACATGACCATGTGAAGTGTCAATATTCCCTTAAAGAGATGATGATGTGTCCACATGACCAAGTGAAGTGTAAAGAATCTCCTAAAGTAATGATGATATGTCAACATAATCATGAAGTGGTCAAGAAGCCCCTTGATGAATCCATCAAGTGGTCATTGAACCATTGAAGAAGCCCCTAAAATGTGGAAGACAAAAATAATAATAAGTTAGGGCCGACCTACCCTAAAGTGATTTAAAAAGTAACTTGGAAAGGTATAAATACAAGTTAGATCATTTCATTTTTACTATCCAAGTTTTTCTTCTCTTATGCGCACTTTCAAGGAGTAGAGAGAAATTTAGAGGAGGATCTTATGAAGAGTTTGAAGGATGATCTAGGGTTTTTTTCTTAATTCTTTATCTTGACAGAAACTTGCATAACTTTCTCATACGATACCAGAATGATGAACTTCTTAGCTCATTGTAAAGCTTGTTGTAAGGGCTATGTGATGACATGATATAGGGTTTCTTTTGTGAAGGACATGACACATGACTAGGGTTTCTCTTTTGTTTCTTCATCTTGTGATCTTGGGAAAGGTGTGAATCTTGCATATGTATTAGGGTTTCTCTCTCGATGAATCATGGTGAAGATATTGCATAGATTATGATGATGTCATTGCCATAGATTATGGGGATATTGGCATAGATTGTGGTGATGATATTGGAATAGATCATGGTGATATTTGCATAGAACATGGTGATATTGGCATAGATTATGGTGGTGATCTTGGCATAGATCATGGTGATATTGGCATAGATTATGGTGATGGTATTGCCATAGATTATTGTAAATTTATTGGTATGGAATATGGTGATGTTATTTTCATGATCTAGGGTTCCTCTCTTGGAATTACCTAGGGTTTGAAGATGATGATTATGGTAAGGGTTTGAAGAAACAAACAAATGAAGTCTATGGATGATTGTTTCATGAAGGTTATATTGCAAATTTAGAAGATAAGTTTTGGTCCTCTTCATGAAGGTTTTATTGCAGATTTGGAATGTTAGGTTAACCTTGAGTAGGTGAATGAGGCATTGATCTAATCTTGATTTGGGTCAAAGAAAATGGCATTTGGTGGCCAATAGTATTTGGTGGCCAATGGTATTTGGTGTCCCATGGTATTGGCCCAAGGTATTGCATGTAATGAAGCCTATAAAGATCTTGGAATACACCATTGTAATGTGGCCTGGAGGTGAGCAGGTGAGCTCACTTGGCCCATTTGGTAGGTTTTGGCCAAGGATAATGAAGCTTTATTGTTGTCGGATTTTCCCTTTGGGGTTTTCCAAGGTTCATTGTAGTCTCTTAAATGAGTTGCTATGTTCATTATCATGTACATTGATCATTTAAATACTAAGAACTGATATCAGAGCATGTGGTTGGTGATCCTTGAGGCCAAATTTTTTGTACCTGAGATTTAATAAATATGTTGCGGGGTGCATAATCTTGGTACTCGAAACCCCAACAATTTTTGGTTCTTGGTTAGAATGTGGTTTCCCTAGGTGCTTAGAAGCACGAAGAAAAAAATCATTGTATCCCTCTTATGTGCAAAGAAGGGATGTGGCATCAAGTTGTGGAATGAACCACTGGGATAGGTACGAGGGTGGCAAGTGTACTTGTAGTCTAGATTTATGTGGAATCAGATAGGTTTAGTCTTCAATTGCGAGAGGAATGTGAGATGGTTTAATCTCGATTTTGGGAACAAGATTGATGAACCATGTAGCTGAAGAGAATTCCTAGAAAACTAACTGTTACATTGGCTGAGGACTCATGTAATCCGGTAGATGGATTCTTTTTATATGGATGGCAGTGACAAGTTTGTATGAAACTAAAAAATGAGGCATGGAAGATGATGAGCATGGAAACGTGAGAGGGTGTAGCAATAGATGGTGATGGTAAAGTCACCATGAGACACATGAACAAAAAAAATATTTTATTGGAGTTGAAAATTGTATTACATGTAAATGGGCATACAACTGTAAGACCTGGTTAGGCATGCGTACCCTTGGTAACTCATCGGTAAAGTCATGTAGACCTAGGTGATAAGGGGGGCACGCGAGATTCCTCATTAAAAAATTTGAGGGGGTTTGGTCATTACGCCAAGTCAAGTTTAAAGGGGGGATTGTTAGTTTAACCTTGACTCGGTGAATGAATCATTGAGCTAATCTAACAAGTTATACAACTTGATGAGAACTTTATACTCAAAATGAGAACTTTAGCCATAAAAACTCACATTTTTGCATAAAAACACCAAAAAACAACCCCAAATCAAAAAGTGGTGCTACTGGTAGCACCACTTTTTTTGGTTAAAAATAAAGACATGGACCAAAACAATCATTTTTGTTGTTTACAAAAACCTTAAAATCAAGTCCTGAATTGAAAACTAATGCTATCGGTAGCACACTTTTTTTCAAAAAATGGCATTATTATATCATTGTATCATAATTTAAAATTGTATTTATTAAATCTCTTTCATATTTTTGCACCAAAACACCAAAAATCAACCCCAAAACGAAAAAATGATGATACCGGTATCACCCTCTTTTTATGCGGCGCTATATTTACAACTTTCTGGAGAGTAGGGGTGGTATCGTTGAAATCAAACTCTTAAATCGATCTCCAGATCGAAAAATAGATCTCCTAGAATCACTGCTATTTTTATTCGAGGTTAAAATTTAAAAAACAATCACTTAAAAAAAAGAAAATTTAAAAGAAAAATTTAAAAATATGAAATTTGAAAAACACAAAACTTATTCAAAAAATTCAAAAACCAAATTTAAAAAAACCTTAAAAAATACTTATGACCCTGAAAGAAAATTTATAAACAAAATTTAAAAAAAAATGTAAAAAAAATAAAAAATGAAATACATATTTAAATGTTAAAAAAAAACATTTAAGACATTAAATATATATATATATATATATATATATATATTAATTCCATTTTTTAAAAATTAAATAAAATTTCATTTTACAAAAAAATTGAAAAAATTTCATTTAAAAAAATTTAAACCAAACTAAATTCTTTAAAAATATTAAATGATTTTTTTTTAAATTTAACAAAAAAACTAAACACAAAATTTTAACCAAAATTAAAAATTAAAATAAAAATTTTAAATTAAAAAAATAAAATAAAACAAAAAAACAAAACCCGCCCACACCCCCCCCCACCCGCCCACACCCCCCCCACTACTCCCCTCTCCCCCTCCCCCTCCTCCGCTCCCCCTCCCCCTCCCCTCTCCCCCTCTTTCCCCTCCCTTCCCTCCCCCTCCCTCTCCCCGCACCGTTAGCGTGCGCCCTCCCCCCCCAGCGGCACTGCTTGGGAGGAAGGAGGAGCGACGTCGCTCCTCCTTCCACCCAAGCGTCGCCGCTTTGCAGTGGCATGGTTCTCGGAATCGCGCAAGGTTGTCGGGGGGGGGGGCGAGGGCGCGGGCTCACGGTGCGGGGAGGAGGAGGGGGGAGAGGGGGAGGGGAGGAGGAGGCGGGAGAGGGGGAGGGGGGGAGTTGGTGGGAGTGGGGAGTGGGGAGGGGATGAGGGAGAGGAGAGGAGGAGGGGGAGCGGAGGGGAGAGAGTGGGAGGGCACGGGGGAAGGTAGGGGGAGAGGGGGAGATGAGGGAGGGGAAAGGGCAATGAGAGGGGGGAGAGGAGGGAGGAAGGAGAGGGAAGGGGGAGTGGTGGGGGAGGTCGAGTGGGTGGGTGGGTTAGTTTTTCTTTTTATAATAATTTTTTTTTTTTTTAATTTAAAATTTATATTTTTTTAAATTTTAAATTTTTATTTTTAAATTTTAAATTTTTATTTTAATTTTTAATTCATTTTGGTTTTTAATTTTTATTTTTAATTTTTAAATTTGAATTGCTTTTTGTTATTTAGTTTTGTTTTGTTATTTTATAATTTTGGTTTTTCTTTTTTTTTTTTTCTTTTTTCTTTTTTTAATTTTATTTTAAAATCTAAAATAAATTAATTCTATGCAAAAATCATTGAAAGAACAGAGATAGTGATAGTGACAGTGATAGTGACAGTGACAGTGACAGTGACAAGGATAGTGATAGGATGATACTCTTATTCATATCAAGGTGGCAGGGTGGTACTAGGGCAGGTTGATGCCTGTGATCTCAATGAGTTGGTGATTCCTTCTAGTTGGTGCTAGAGAACCATGTTGGTTGTGGAGCCTGATCTTCCTGATTCATAGGTTGTGTTTCAGCCGTGTCTGGATCCTATCCCATGATGGGGGGAATGTGGGGGGACTTGTCCCCCCACTATAGTCGCCATGGGGGCTCCGAGGGGGGGTGACTACTTTTGGGATCCCCCTTAGTGGGGGTTCAGGGGCAGTGCCCTCGTAGTGAAAATTTTGAAAAAAATAAATCTTGTTAAATGTTGTAATTTCATAGTCATGACTTGGTCATTAATGGGTGATTTACGGGCCCGTGGTATTGGGTATCCTGTGGTATTTTCCCATGGTAATCCCTCTTTAAAAGGAAGGAATTTTAATACAGATGGGTATTGTAGTATTGTAAATATCTTTGTGATTGTGTAAGAAAGACTATGAGAGAGTGAAGAGGAAGTTGCAGCGGATGTGTTGTAGGTTGTATCCCTTCATTTGTTGGATGGTATAATAAAATGATTGACAATTTCTCTATGGACGTAGCCCAAATTGGGTGAACCACGTATATTGGTGTCTCTCTTATATTGTGTTTATGTGTTTTATTTCTGCATCTTATTTTATGTTATTGTTCTGCGATCCTGTTTTTCTAACAATTGGTATCAGAGCCAAAGGCCTATTTGGCACATAAACTCGTAGGAAAGAAGGGTTACTCGTTCGAGTGGGAGTAATGGATGAAGAAGGAAAGTTTAGGGTCGAGAAATTTAACGGCCAAAACTACCAGTTACGGAAGATGCAAATGGAGGACTATCTCTATCTTATATTCCTACTGTTGGGAAGAAAAACAAAACAGTTGGCAGCTATGAAGGATGGAGAATGAGAGGTTCTTGACTGTGCATGGCTTCATCGACAGCGTTCAATATTTCAAAAGAAAAGATAATGGAGGGTATGATGAGTGCATTGGATAAACTATATGAAAATCCATTGGCCTCTAACAAGGTATTTGTAATGAAACGTTTATTTAATATGAAGATGCCAGAAGGTAGGTCTGTTTCTGAGCATTTAAATGAATTTAATGGGATTACTAATCAACTAAGTTTTGTAAAAGTGAACTTTGAAGATGAGGTTAGAGCTCTTCTAATCTTGTGCTCATTGCTAGAAAGATGGAATGGCTTGGTCATGGCTGTAAGTAACTCTGTCTTTAGTTCAAACACTTTGAAATTTGATGATGTTGTTGGTGTTAATCTTAGTGAGGAAATGCAAAGAAAAATCACAAATGAGACATCAGGTAATGCATTTACTATGGAGAGCAGGGGAAGAAAAAAGGAGAGAGGAAAGAGCCCAATTAATTGTGGGAAGTCTATAAAGAGAATATCTAAGTCTAGACTAGGAAAGATAGAGTGCCGGAACCGTGGAAAGAAATGACATCTGAAGAAAGACTGTGGATCTCTAAAGAATAAAGGAGATGGACAACAAGAGATTACTCAGGAAGCAAATGTATTAAGTGATGTGTTACAAGATGCTTTGATTCTTGCATTAGATAGTACTAGTGATTACTGGGTAGTGGATTCAGGGGCTTCATGTCATGCTACACCCCATAGGAAATTCTTTCATGATTATGCTCCAGGTGATTTTGGACATGTTTTATTGGGTGATGATGAACCATGTAAAATTGTTGGAATGGGAAAGGTACGGATAAAGTTAAGGAATGGAGGTGAATGTTTGTTGAAATATGTAAGGCATATTCCTGCTATGAAAAGAAATATGATCTCAACAAGGCAGTTGGGATATGGTGGTTTTTTATCTACGTTTGGAGAAACATGGTGGAAGATCACTGAAGGATCATTGGTAATAGCAAAATGAGATATGATAGGTACGTTGTATTTATGTCCTCATAATACTATCTTTTCTATCTCTTTAGATTCGACAAGAAAATATACCACATTGTGGCATCGTAGGCTTGGCCACATAAGTGAGAAGGGGATGTAGATTCTCCATTCAAGGAAGTTGCTGCCAGATTTGAAGTAGGTTACTTTGGAATTCTGTGAGAAGTGTGTTTATGGAAAATAAAAGAGAGTCATATTTCTCAAGGTTGGGAAGCAAAAGAAGAATGAAAATTTAGAGCTTTTGCATACAGATGTATGGGGATCAGCTCAGGTACAATCTCTTGGTGGCTCTCTTTATTATGTTAATTTTATTGATGATGCAAATATAAAAACTTAGTTTTATTGCATTAGACAGAAATATGATGTTTTTCTACTTTTAAGAAATGGAAAGCTTTGGTTGAGAATGAGACAGGAAAAATGTTGAAGTGTCTCAAATATGATAATGGAGGTGAATACTGTGGCAAGGAGTTTGATAGTTACTGTTGATACCATGGGATTCGTATAGAGAAGAAAGTCCCAAGAACACCATAAGAAAATGGTGTGTCAGAAAGGATGAATAGGACAATCATGGTGCATGCAAGGTGTATGAGATTGTATGGAGGGTTTCCCTTATAGTTTTGGGTCGATGTTGTAGATATTGTTGTTTACTTAATAAACAAAGGGCCTTCAAGTTCATTGGATGGTGGCATTCCAGAGGAGGCATGGACATGTAAAAAGTTTAATTACTCATTTCTAAGAACTTTTGGTTGTGAAGCATTTGTCCATATTTATAAAGAAAATAGAACAAAGCTTGAGGCTAAATCCGAGAAGTCTATCTTTATTGGATATGAGGTTGATGATTTTGGTTATCACTTATGGCATTATGAAAATCACAAATTCATTAGGAGAAGAGATTTAGTATTCAACAAAAAGGTCATGTACAAAGAGTAGTTGCAAGGAAAGAAATAGGAAAAGGAAAACACATAATACATAGGCTTAGTGAAATAAAAAAAATATGAAACTCCAAAGGTGCCAGAAAATAAAGAACAACAGCAGGTACCTCAAACTCCTGCAAGTGTTAGAAGATATACCAAGTTAAGTAGACCCCCTGAGCGATACTCTCATTCACTGTATTATTTATTGATGACTTATTCTAGTGAACCGGAATTTTATGAAGAATCAATGCAGCTGGAAACTAGAAAGAAGTGGGTGCAACACATGAATGAGGAAATGGAATCATTGGTAAGAAACCAAACTTGGGATTTGGTTCATTTTCCTAAAGGAAAAAGAGCATTGCGGAATAAATGAGTTTACGAGTTGAAGAAAGAAGATGGAGGCAAGAAGCGGTACAAGGAAAGACTTGTTGTAAAGGGGTTTGCACAAAAGAAAGGTATATATTTTGATGAAGTATTTTCTCATGTTGTTAAAATGACTTCAATTAGAACTATTTTAAGTCTATTGGTGGTCGAATATTTGCATCTTGAACAGTTAGATGTAAAAACAACCTTTCTCCATGGGTATTTGGAGGAAGAGATTTATATGCAACATCCATAGGGGTATGAGGTCAAAGGGAAGGAGAATTTAGTATGTAGGTTGAAGAAGAGTTTGTATGGCCTGAAGCAAGCTCCAAGGTAGTAGTATTTGAAATTTGACAAGTTTATGACAGAACAAGGTCATAGTAGATGTCATTCTTACCACTGTGTTTATTTCAAGAGTCTAGATAATGGAAGATATATTATTTTGTTATTGCATGTGGATGACATGCTTGTTGCAGGGTCTATGATGAAGGATATAAATGTGCTCAAAAGGAAATTAGCAAATTCATTTACGATGAAGGATTTGGGTGTTTCAAAGTAAATCCTTGGTATAAGAATAATAAGAGACAAGAAAAATCACAAATTGACATTGTCTCAGGGTGAGTACATAGAAATTGTGTTGGAGAGGTTTAGAATGCAGAATGCAAAACCAGTTAGTACACCTTTGGCCATCCATTTCAAACTAAGGATATGTGTCCCTAGACACATGAGGAAATAGAATACATGTCCAAGGTTCCATATTCATCAATAGTTGGTAGCTTGTTGTATGCCATGGTGTGCACAAGACCAAATATTGCACATGCAGTGGGAGTTGTGATCAAGTATATGAACAATCCAAGTAAATAACATTGGAAGGCAGTAAAGTGGATTCTCAGGTATTTGAGAGGTACTACTACTCATGCATTATGTTTTGGATGTTTAGACACTATTCTACAGGGATATGTTGATGCAGATATGGCAGGTGATAAAGATAACAGGAGGAGCACCACATGGTATGCTTTTAATGTAGGTGGAACAACAGTAAGTTGGATTTCGAAACTGCAAAAGGTTGTTGCAATTTCAACAACTGAAGCATAGTATGTTCATGCTACATATGCTGGTAAAGAGATTATTTGGTTAGAGAGGTTCATGGAGGAATTGGGTAAGAAGCAGGAGAATATAAGGTTGTATAGTGACATCCAAAGCGCCATTCAAGTACCATTTCATACGATCCGTTCTGGAATATGAACTGTTGAAGTTGAAAAAGATACACACTAGCCAGAATCTTGCAAACATCCTAACAAAGGTAGTAACTAGAGAGAAACTGAGTTCCTTCCCAGTTTCAGTTGGCCTTCAAACATGAAGGTGACGATGAGAAATTTTCCAGGTCCAAGGTTTGGAGCATAGTCCAGCAGATTTAGTAGCGGTGGAGTTGTTGTGATCAATCTCTAAGTGGGATATTGTTGGTCGTGGAGCCTGATTTTTTTTATTTAGAAGTTGTGTTTCAGTCGTGTTTGGATCCTATCCCATGAAGGGGGTGGGTGTGTAGGATTTTCCCTCCGCTATAGTCTCCACGGGGGGTGGCAAATACTTTTGGGAGCCCCCCTAGTGGGGGTTCGGGGGAAACACCCCTGCAGCAAAATTTTTGAAAAAAAATGCCTTGTTAAATATTGTAATTTTATGTTCATGATTTGGTGAATAATGGGTGATTTACAAGCCCATGGTATTGGGTATCCCGTGGTATTTTTCCCGTGGTAATCCCTCTTTAAAAGGAAGGCATTGTAATATGGATGGGTATTGTAGTAATGTAAAGATCTCTATGATTGTGTAAGAGAGACTATGAGAGAGTGAAGAGGAAGTTGAAGCGGATGTGATGCGGGTTATATCCCTTCATTTGCTAGATGATATAATAAAATGACTTGCAATTTCTCTGTGGACGTAGCCCATATTGGGTGAACCACATATATTGGTGTCTCTCTTGTATTGTGTTTATGTGTTCTATTTCTACATCTTATTTTATGCTATTGTTTTGCGGGTTATATCCCTTCATTTGTTGGATGGTATAATAAAATGACTGGCAATTTCTTTGTCGACGTAGCCCATATTCGGTGAACCATGTATATTGGTGTCTCTCTTATATTGTGTTTATGTGTTTTATTTCTACATCTTATTTTATAATATTGTTATGTGATCCTGTTTTTCTAACAAACTAGGGTGGCAGGACGGGACAAGGATAGGAGATCGAAGTCTCCTTCATATTGGTGCATGAAAAGTGTTAGTTGGTGATCACAAAGGGGCTTGGTGCTAGAAAAATTAGGGGGTTGGTGCCTCCTTCCAAATGTTGCTGGTAAAGACAAGGGTTTGTAGCCTCCTTCTAGTGAGTGCTAGAGAAATTAGAGAGTGGATTCTTCCTTCCAATTGGTGCCGATACAACATTTGAATGTAATCTTGTTATTATATAAGAAAAACATTCAGTGGTTTTCTCCCGTTTGATTTTCCATGTAAAATATCTTGTGCACTATGTATGATTTATGTGATGATGAATGCCATTGTTAATGGTTAATGTTACATGATGTGCGTAAGGTTAAAATTGGTAAAAAGTGCTCAATACTGATTCACCCCCCTCTCGGTATGGATGAATATTCCAACAATTGGTATCAGAGCAAGTTCATTCATAACAGTCTAATAGTTGGAAGTAAGACGTGTTGAGCACACATGGATGAATATGAAAATATCTTCTCTCCCAATGGAGCTCCACTATTTGATGGTTCAAATTATGAGTGTTGGATCATTATGATGAGATTATATTTACATGCACAAGGTTGTCGAATCTGGGAATATGTTTTGAATGGTTACGTCACCCCCAAAAGACCACCAAAAATTGCATCCAAGAAAGAGTTAAAAAGGAACAATGCAATGGAAATGGATACCATCTGGGATGGAATATCTGATCATATGAAAGTCAAAATAGGATCATTCACATCAACTAAAGATATTTGAGACAAACTACAAGAAAACTACATAAATGAAGCAAAGCGGGGATGTGTAGAATATCATAAGGAAGATACATGGAAGGAAGAAGCAACATCAAAGAAGATGGAATACAACCCAAGTGAACATGTTGTTGATGAATCGAATGAAGAAAAGGTAAAGGAAGTCGAATCAAGTAAAGAATTATTGTTGTGATAAATCAAACCCTTGTGACATTAGATGTGCCTAAGCAAATAAAATAACTTTTGACAAACATGAAGACACTAAAAATGAAAGGCCGGATACAGAAAATGAAGAACATTCTGAAGTAGATGATGAAGTCATTGAGAGAAAAAACAATGTCTCAGAAGAAGAAGAGAATGATGAAGTAAACCTTGAAGGGGAAATGATTGGTGCTCTGGATGATTTGAGGAAAGAAAGAAAGAAAAACATGATGCTATTGGAACAACTGCAGAGGTATCAAAAAAATAATGCATTGCTAGAATAGAAGGAGGCAACATGTATAGAAAAAGAAAATACTTGTCAATAACAAGAAGTTGAAATTAGATTCTTAAAGAAAGAATTAAAGAAGTTAAGTTTGGAAAACATGGAAACTAAACTGGAAATCTCATATCTCAGAAAGGAGAACCAGTTACTAAAAGTTCAACTTTAAAAATACGATGAGGATGATCTGAATTCAAAAAGACAGATGGAAGATAGTATTGAAGAATCTAGAAATACCATTGTTGGTCTAAGAATCCAAATAGAAGAGGCCAAGGAAACTGAAGAATATCTAACAAGTCAACTTCAAGACAAGAAAGGAATTTGTCAAAAACAAAAGTTTGTGATCATTTCATTAAAAGGAGAATTGGACAAGACAATTGCCCAATTGAAGACAAATTCAAAGTTTGAGAAGAACACTATGTTCTTAGATGACATCCTTGTTAAATTTACAACATCATGAGTCATTCTCCAGGTCAATCTTGTGTGTCAAGATTGAGCCTCGTGTGTCGAGGTAGTGCCTTATAGGAGCCTGAGTTGGACTCGAAAAACTTGGAGAAGAATCTTGAGTTGGACTCAAGAATGGTTAAGCTTCATCTGTTGAGGCAAGTGCTTTGTATTTCAAGACAAATCCTCATGTGTTGAGGTGGTGCCTCATGTGTTGAGGTAATGCTTTGCATGTCGAAGCATGAATGGTGTGTAATGTACTACTAACCATGGTTAAGCTATTAAGTCTCCTATAGGGACTGAACACCTCTAGAGTGGATTACTTTAGCATATGATCACTTGGAATGATAATAGAACAAGATGATCACATCATTGGAAAAATATCCTTAGTATATTTGATATGATAAATAAAGTAAAGATGGAACAAGTGGATCATGCATTTAAGACAATAGATAAAGATAAGATATGTTAAGATAAGAGAGAACTCGAATTGTTCACTTTAGTGATCAAAAAATACTTCAGTTAATTAAGAGAGAACTCAAATTATTTACTTCAATGATGTTAACAAGAAAGAATTCAGTTAAAAGAGTTCACTTAGTGATAACAAAGAAGTGCTAGTTAACTAAGTGTTTGCATGACGACACTTGAGTTAACTAAGTATTTGCATGGCGACACTCGAGTTAAACTAAAAGACAACACTTGAAGTGGTCTAGCATCCAGTTCAAGGGAAAGTTCATCCTAAAGTAGAATATCTAATTAACTAAGTGCATCTATGACAACACTTGAGTTAAACTAAATGATGACACTTAAGTTACGACACTTGAGTTTGTAACCTAAGTGACCTAGCATGCAGTTGGAAGGCGATTTCTTGAAGTCAGAAGGCTATAAATTAAGCCAAGAATGAGATGTATGATACACTTGTAATGTAGGCTTTGATGATATCAAGGTGAAGAGCGAATCTCTCTTGAAGGAAGTGTGCATGTGACCAAAACTACGAATTTTTCTTAGTGCAGAATCAACTACTGGGTTCTTCTATTATTTTCTCTTCTCTCTTGCTCTGTGATTGCACCAAGGGTGCTTAATATTTCTCTATGTTAATGCACCGAGGGTGCTTGATGTAAAATACATTCTCTTCTATCAATCATTATACTAAGGAAGGTTTTGTTGGGATTTTCTCCCTCAAGTCATAGAGGGTTTCCCTAGGGTAAATTCATGTGTCGAATGTGATTGCTTATGCGTATGATTGTTATTTGATTTCAAGTACTATTGCATTTCCAAATTAAAGATAAAAAATTAACAATCCTTAGTTTTCAATGCAAAGATCACTAAATGATAAGACTAGTTTGGATGAACATAAGAGAATTGAAGAAAGTGAAAGCTCCAAGCTACCATAAAAGGAAAGTGAAGAAAAGGCTAAGAGTTATGCATATATTCTCATAAGCTCCCATCAAGGAAAAGACTACAAAGGAAAAGGAAGAAGTCATGGTTAACAAGATTCAAGGAAGAATGGATACAAGGAATGTACATCACAAAGAAGACCCTTTGCTCCTTGGTACCAAAGATTCTTTTTTGGTTATTGCTTTTCATGTAACAATTTTGGACACAGGGCTAGAGATTGTAAAGCTTATGGAGAAAATGCTCAAGCAAAAAAAGGAGGTGTCTGCATGAACTACAATGTTGAATGTTACAAATGACACAACTATGGACAAATAGCTCGTGATTGTAGAAGCGCGATGGAGTCTTCCATGAAAGAAAATACTCATATTAGATATAAGAAAGTGTAGAATAAGAAGTCATAAGGACAAAAGGAAGAAGCTTGTGGATTGGTTCTCTATACAGATGATGGAGGTTCAAATCCCAAGACAGGAAATCAAAGCAATCCTCTTGCAGTGAAGCTGGGAAGCATATTGAATGAAAGCATAAATAGTCCAAGGATCAAAGACAAAAATGAATTGGTATTACATGCTAAAGATGTGAGGGAAAAACAAGAAGAATAGGTCAATGGAGAATTCTTAGAAGACATACCCACACTAGTTGCTGAGTCAAGTAATAAATATAAATAAACAAGTAAAAAGGAAGGTGTTAGGATTACAGATGATGATCCTGAAGTAGAACAACATTATATATTGTTCTAAAAAATTTGGCATAGAGACTCCCAGTATCGTGGATAATATTGAGGTGGAGTCTAAGTAGCAGGTAAGGAAGACCAAACAAAGGACAACATGTTAAGGACTATACAGAGCAGGAGAAAGTGGCTTGGTAAATCATACAAGAACGCAAGGGGGGATACTTCAGAAAGCTTCAAGAAATGGCCCATTCTAAGGGGGATTCGGTACAATCAAAGGAGGAGCATTGTTGGAAAGGAAATATATTCTTAGAAGGAATTCTAAGGAAAGTAAAGTTACCTTTTGCAATGGGGAAGAGAATATTCAGCAAAACATAGTCACATAAAACAAGCACATTGACAGGGGGAGCTAGCATAATCCCAACAAGAGTATGTGGACAAAGTTGCTTCACCCCTTTGTCATTAATGTCCAAGGGGGGGAGAGAGTTGTATTTGTTGTCATGGTCATTGACATCATGATATTATGAGATTGTTGAGTGATGTTGTCATTGATGTCAAAGTGGCAGTGGTGATGATGATGTGGCAATGGTAATGATGATGATGACATAGTAGTAAATATAAAGGCAACATGGAAAATGAGGAAACCAACTGCTACTACTATACATCCTTGTACGGATCTATCCATATGGTTGTATAGACCTATTGTACTAATCCATACAACTATATGGATATATTTGTACAACTATCCAAACTTGTTGTACAGATTCGTTCAACTGTGCAAATTTTTTGTATGATTGCACTATACAGTATTGTTGTATGGCACCTTCCTCGTAACCGTTGCAGTTTCCTTTCTCTCTTTCGATTGTTTTCCTTGTCCAAAAAAGTTGTGTAATAAACACTCTCTATCTTGACTTTCCTTTCTGCTTGAGTTGAAACCCTGACATGAGATCAATCCTTAATGTATGAATACACTTATTAGACTCCATCAACTAAATATAAGTCTTTCACTTTATTCCTAAAGTGAATTAAAAAATAGAATTAACTTGAACTCCTTTTAACACATTCACATTGAACCTATGTGGAATTTCCTATGCAAGCTACATTCTTCAACAACTATTGCCATCGGTCATAGTTCCAAGGAATTTTATAACCAAGAACTTTGACCAGGGGACTATTATGACTGACACATTATGATCATATTTTTCCTTCAGTGATCAAAGTTATTATCTTGATTCCTATTAGTAAGAGTTCTTATATGAAACTCTAGCCGATAAAAACTATGACTAAAAAAACAAAGGAAATTGGTCTTGTCAACCAAAATCATGTTTGTCATAGTTTGAGGAAACTATGATAAAAGAACTATGAGTGACATAGAAACTTTGACTTTGAAAGAGCATATGAACTCTAGCCAACTCTGATCCACAAAAATTTTAGTTGACGAGAACTAAAACTAGAACTCTCACCAATAAAGGAATTCTAAAAAAAAGTACAACAAAGTAAAACAAAAATTATATATTATAAAAATAAACATTTTCATTTTACAATATTAAACAGTAATTAAACATTAAAAAAATTAAAACTTAAAATTACATAACCTAATAATAAACATGTGTGGGTGAACCTAAAAAAAACAACTTAAATTATATATTATAAAAAATAAACATTTTCATTTTACAATATTAAACATTAAAAAAATTAAAACTTAAAATTACATAACCAAATAATAAACATTTGTTGGTAAACCTAATGAAACACTCACACCATGTACAAATAATACATAACGAATGCTTCTTATTTGAGAGAAAACAAGAGAAGAGACCAATACACTTTTTAGATTTGAGTTTTCATCCTCCTTAGAACCAAGACACTTTCGAAGATACTGAATTCAAATTTCCATTTGTGTTAATGACCTAGACACATTTGATGATAGTCAATAATCCGACCAATTATCATTTACCCTTGTGCATAAAGGTGATAATGATTATGATATTTAGATATTGCTGGGATTATACCATCTAAACTATGATGATAGTCAATTATCCGACCAATTATCATTTACACTTGTGCATAGAGGTTAGAGTGATTATCATAATTAGATATGGTTGGGATTATACCATCTAAACTAAACTTTAACATTGTAACAATACAAATTTATAATTTTTAATAAACAATTTTATTTTTGTTTACAACATAGAAGAAATAATACAATAAAATCCAACTAGGTATTTGAATACAATTCACTTAAGTATTTTTGATCAATAGAAAAAAAATTAGCCAACAACGGCATACATAAATATTCATTTCATAATTGAAAAAATGCAAACAAAGAACTAACCTTGTTTTCAAAAACATATTTGCATTGAAATTTCCAATTGAACATACAATACTAAAATTCTAAAGAAGGGCCAGACACCACTGAGAGAGGAGAGTACCAAGGATTTGGAATCACCTAACAACACCGCTCTCCACTCGCTCTCCAATGCAACCTATCGGGCTACAAAATGGTTGCATGCTCAGACTAAAGAAACTCCCAACACAACTTGGAAAAAGAACAATCCGGACAGTTATGCTTCTTTATTTCCAACCTAATGTAAGAAGGGGAAAGCCCATTTGAGAGACCACTTTTGGACCAACCATACATTGGTAGGAAGGCCTTGGTAAGTCACTATTCGTGCAAACCCTTGGACTATGTAGCTAACTTGAATGGACCACAC
Organism: Larix kaempferi; assembly: GCA_027924585.1. Lineage (NCBI taxonomy): Eukaryota > Viridiplantae > Streptophyta > Pinopsida > Pinales > Pinaceae > Larix > Larix kaempferi. Next base: position 30,120,238 of record BSBM01000370.1, on the reverse strand, counting down.
ACTATGAAATCTCATGATCCAAAATCTCTCTACCTCAATAAACACCGATTGTGAATTCATAATAGGTCTAAGCTCTTGCCGCTGATGAAGAAGAGAGTATAACCTCCTAGAATCATATTGGAGCAAGTGGCACCCAAATCCCCACTCCCAATCATGCCAAAATGGGCAAGGCATGCATACATCATTTTGAACAAGGCCTCGTGTGGAATAAGATCGATAATCTCCATAGTAATATGTTGGTTTAGAGAAGAAAGGGCAAAGTCACGAGCAATGGATTGCCAATGCTTCCAAGAGAAAGTATTGGAATCTCACAAATCCATCCAATACAAAATTCTCTTCTTACTCAATTATCACCCTTGAAAATCGGGAATGTCTACAACACACGTGCCCTAAACCTTCCAGTTACAAATCGATCCTTTGGCCCAATCCCATCCTGTGCAACTATCAGACATATGCCACCACACCAAGCCACCTACCTTCCTCCATGCTGCCCAAATACTCCTAATAATGAAAGAACCCAAGATCTAGAAGCTATGAGGAGATGAATCTATATCACACAATCCAAAATATCCCTTGATCTTGCCAATATGTTGTGTCGTGAGAAGAATATGCCTAAATAAAACTTGTCAATGAGAGCATCCCTACAGACATAGAACCACCTATTTGGTAGCCAAGATTCTACCATGAGTTGCAATATCAATTAACCCTAGACCTCCCTCATCCTTGGGCATAATGAAAACATACTAAGATACCATAGGGAGGCCTTAAGCCCCACTGTACTTGCACAATAAGTGTGAATGAAAAAGTTGCTCCAATATGTGAAATTAAGCCCTACTGGGAAGCCAACAAGATACATAATAAATATGCAGGGCTTAAAGAATCATACTCACGACAATAATTTTTTTAGCAAATTATGGAAGGTCTTTGTATTGCTAGAAAAAGAGCTTGCACTCTAAAAGCTCCAAAAATCAATCACACTTAGCCACTAAAGAAAGCTCCACACCAAATGGAATGCCAAGATAAGTTATTTTTAACAATGTAATGACACAATTTTACAAAATTTCATGTTTTAGGGAAATCAAGGGATTCATTTTCCTAATAAACATGCCATCATAAATTAGTGCAACCAACTTAAGGTGCCTAAGCTCCACACCAAAAGGGATGCCAAGATAAGTGATTTTTAACAATGTAGTAGCTAATAGATTATCTTTTAGTTTAAATTATATTTAATATTTTATTTATTTATAATAATGGATTATCTTTCACTTTAAATTATATTTAATATTCTAATTTTATAAAATATAATGATGGTGATGTTTACTACGGCCCAATTCTATATAACAAATAAATATAATTAAATTAGAGATAATTATTTCTGGATAGCATTTTAATAAACTAAGTTACATAATGGTGGCTGGGGCAGTCGGCTGTGGCCATCCCTACCCAGGATCGACCCTGAGACCCGTCCTATTCGGCATTCTCGCCTTCCATTGAGCGCCCGTTTAACTATCATATGAAAAAAAGTAAGTTGCATAAAATAACAAAATTAATTCTCTTGATTATAATTTATATTAGCCCTTGTAGAGCTCCTTGGTGTGAACATTGATAACAGTAATCTATCGTATCACGGCGTGCAGCATGCCATCAATATAGCACTGTCTACATCGCATGGCAATGGCTGGACGGAAACAATATGCATCGGAGGAGGGCGTGGGTCGTGACTAGGATGGGAAACCCTTGAGAGGGTTGATGCATGGCAGGGTATGGAGGCGTAAGGCCCTAGACTGACAGGGAAAACCCTTTATGCTAGTGAATGAGAAACCTGTCATCCAACGGCACTCCTTTCATTAATATCCTCCCATGGCCATCGCCATCCATGTAGACGGAGTAGACTGGATATCCTCCCATCGCCAATATCGATGTAGACGGAGTAGGCTGAGATGAAAAGGTCGCCCATGTTGCCACATCTTCGAACAATGGAATTGGCGGAGCCACAGCATTCAATTCAATTCAACGTACGACCATTATTTGTTCCTTGTAAGTTGTGAGAAAATAGCCATTGATTTGGTTCGAGGAGACAGATTTTCGCTTGCGTGATGAATGAGCCATGAGGTGACTCAGGTGACTCGTGAGTAATGTAAAGAATGTCCCATCTCATTTCAGGCCGTAACTTCATCATCGTCGTTTTCATCAAACTTTCAGATCAAAACGTGGATATCACATAACTTCTGTATTTGTATCAAGCATGCCAACGATGGCAGCTTCAAGAAAAATCATAACAATAATCACTGTTTCCACGGCTCTTACTAAGACAACATGATTGCAAATCTAATGCAATTCACTGTAAAATCCGGTGAGGACATGGATTTAAGTTTTACTATTATCACCTATGATCTTTAAACAATCTGGCCTGAGCTGCACACTTTTTTCCATTACTTGTTCAAGGGAGTCTATACAAGTATGGGCAAAGAATAAATTGTTAATCACTTCATAATAAGAATAAAAGAGGTTTGGTTGGATGGTGAATCGATATGTTTCAAGCCCTACCAAGATTCAAATCTGCATTGATATATTTTTGTTTCATATTTTGGCAAGGTTCAAATGCTCAATACCAAAGGTTGTTTTTGCTATATAAATCAGGTTAGCAGAATCAATAATTGAAACAATATATCATTTTTTCCATTGCAAATTTTTAGAATACTATTGATTTTTCGGAAGGGATTTTTAATCTTGGCTTTCCTCCCCCAATATTCAATTTATTTATTTTTTCACACAATGAAAATAGCATACTATTAATTAGGTAAATAGTATCAATGGATACATCAACAAGGAGAAAAGAGATAGTCTCCCCGACCAAAAAAGGATCCAACCATGACCATCCTCCGATCAAAAGTTCCAACAAGTACCAAACTATCCGCCAATGGCGAAACAATGGGCAAAAACCAATAGATCCAACAAATACCAACCCATCTGCCTGAGGCGAAACAATGGGCAAATAAACCCAAAAGAACCAACAAATATCTAGCCCATCCGCCTATGGCGAAACAATGGGCACCATGAAAAGACTAGCAGAAAATTTAAAGACAATCCAGTGCAGAAATAAATAACCCGGAGTAACTGCCATCAAAAACAACAGCAACCAGCTGAACAAGAGAGTCGGTCGGCCAAAAAAACCACAGGATGGGTCATCAGATCATAAGAGACGAAATCATATCATATGCCAAATAAAAGGGGATACGCCAACCAACCAATAGTTGATCGATCGTATGAGACTAAAGACCTGCAGAGCATACCAAAAAACTGTCAAAAAATAAGTGCTAAAAAGAGAGGTCCAAACTGCCCGCAGAAACCAGCACGTCCATAGACCAATCCTCCCAAAAGATGTGTCCCAGAGAAGAAAGGAGAGCACGTTTAGAAAGGTCATCCACCAACTGATTGGAAGATCGAGGAACGTGGAGAAAATCAGTAACCTCTGCCCTGTCAATAAGGGTTTGTGTCTCGTTCAGCCAGTGTGTGAGCATAAGAACATTGATAAGGCCTGTTCCTTTGGCCCAGGAAATAATCACCTTTGAATCTCCCCAAATCTAGAGATGAAGACAATCCATATGTATAGCAAACCGAAGCAACATCCATAGAGCCAAAAGCTCGCAGCAAGTGTTGGTACCAGGTGCCAAGTGCAACCACACTTTGAAAAATCTATTCTCAGTGAGGTGTAATACCGCCCAGCCCCACAAATCGATCCTCCCTATTGAGAGGCACCATCAAAAAAACCACAAGGGTAACTGAGCAATAATGGCACCGGAAAACAAGTAACGGGCGCCTGGAAGCATGTACCATCTGTGTTAGAGGCCCGAAATGCCGCAATCACACTGCCAGCCATAACATCCAGATGAAAACATAGACCCTGAAAAATACCATCATTCCAAGCACGCCACAACTTCCATAATACAAATACAGGGAGTGCCCACCAGTCCGTGAAAGTGCGACCCCACCTATGAAAACTCTCCTCTAGGCTACTCGGATCCCACCTGAACCGAATGTTACATAAATCACCTATTTTTTCCCATAATGCAGTTACAACGGAACATGATCCAAAAGGTGCATCACATTTTCATCACATATACAACAAAGGTGACAACGGCCAGGACCACAGAACCCCCGGTGGCACAAATTGTCCCATGTAAGCACCTTATTGTGAAGGACCAACCAAAAAAAACATTTTAGTTTCAGTGGTACCAAGAACATCCAGATCTTCTGATACCACCACCGTACCCAGAGGTGATGTAGTCATAAGCCAATTTGGTTGTAGCAGCACCTGTAGAAGTGTTCCAGGACCAAACCAGCCGATCAGGCACATCAGATAATGATAAATTCATGCCAATTAATCCTTCCGTGTAGCAGTCCCATTCTAATGCCAAAAGCCCTGACAGCCCCAAGTGAGCCGCCCGAATCCAACAAGGACGACCCCGACCATCAGGGTGTCTAGTAAAAGCGTGGTTCAGTGTTAAATAGCCTCTAGATCGTAGAAATCCGATCAACACTATGGAGAGTTGATAGATTACAGGGCCACCCAATATGGGATCCTCCCCCAGCCGGATATCCCTACCATTTCCAGGTATCCAGGACATCCAATCAGATAGATATTTATAGGAGCCCAACAGGCCACACCAAATATTAGACGCACCACCTCTCCCAGGGGGGGCACCCCGAAACCAGTCCACCACCGAGCAATGCTTCAAATATTTTCCTTTAATAATCAGACTCCATGCGAGCCCGAAGAAAGGGCACGCCACAAGCTCTTTGTTTTGAGTTCTAAATCAAAGTTCCCCAAATCCTTAATAGCCCATCCCCCCAACTGTTGTGGCCGGGCCAGAAGTCTCCAATTTGCCAAATGGAACCTGTGCGTCGAGCCATCCCTAGACCAAAGGAACGAAAATATACGTTTATGAATATTATTGAGTATGTTCCGGGGTATTTTGCTAAGGGAAAGCCAATAAACAGCCATATTTTGCAGAACCGATCTGATTAAGGTAAGTCTTCCCCCAATAGTGAGCCAACGCCAGCACCAATGGCCAATACGTTTGTCAAACCGATTTAATAACCAGCGCCAATCACAAATGTGGTAGTTTTTCGGCTTCAAGAAATATCCAAGATATGAGGTGCCTTTAGAAAGTTCCCGAAAATTGAAAGGGAAGAAATTACTGACCGAGGATTTAACCGCCAAATCCACATTATTTTCCAAGAACCAAGATTTACCCACACTAATAAGCATCCCATAGGCTTTGCAAAACAGGTCCAAAATGTTCTTGTAAGTCCTCCATTCGGGAATAGAGCCCGGTCCAAAGAGCATAACATCATCGACGAAAAGAGTATGTGTAATGGAGATATGCTCAGTCATTTTAATACCCAGAATGTGCCCATCCCGTTTTGCCCGTATAATAAGGCGACTTAAACCTTCAATGGTCAGCAAAAACAACAATGGTGATAACGGGCAACCCTAACGAAGTCCACGAGAGCTCTTGAAAAAACCAGAAGGTAGACCATTAATAATCACCGCAAAGTTTACAGAGGTGATGCAAGCCATAATCCATTTGACCACTGCCCAAGGTAGTCCAATTTGAACCAGTGCTAGGCGGATAAAGGTCCAATCCACCCGGTCATATGCTTTGACCAAATCCAGTTTAAGACATAGAGAGCTAAGTTGTTTAGTCTTAACTGTATGGAACACCTCCTAAGTAACCCCAACCGCATCCAGAGTCTGTCGATCCTCCAGGAACCCATACTGCTCCATTTAAATATATTTAGATAGACCAAGCTTGATACAGATAGCAATGATCTTAGATATCACTTTGAAGATGAGATTACATAAAGAAATGGGTTGGAAGTCTCCAAAATCTTCAGGGTGAGATTTCTTGGGAATAAGTGCAATGAATGTAGAATTGAAGGCACCAGTAACTAAACCCTTGCATCGAGACTCCTCCACAGCTGCCCACAAATCAGGACCCATAATATCAAAAAACTTAATAAAAAGTTCAACCATCCATCCATGTGGTCCAGGTCACTTATCTTTAGCAAATCCCTTTAGTACAGCTTCAATATCAAGTAGGGAGACTTCCTTAAAGATGGCATCTCCCTCCGCATCAGAGAAAAGTCGAGGGTACTCTCGGATGACATTGAATTGCTCGATCATAGGTATGTCCTTATGGTCTTGATAGATTTCCTGGAAGTACTGTCGAGCCTCCGCTTGTAGACTACCAATAGTGGATATGCGACGACCATTTTAATCGTTTAAATTCCAAATAATGTTTTGGATGCGACAGGTATCAAAAAACTTATAGAAAAATTTAATATTCAATTTATTTATGGGTTGTTAACCCATATATATAATAAAAAATAAACATAACATATATTATTTGTATTAATAAGAAAAAGATTCTTATTAATAAAGAGTACACCAACTACTTAATACAAAAAGAGAGATTATCCATATTTGATACATAAGATTTAACATAGTTTTTATAATAGTTTTTTATTATCCATATTTGATACATAAGATTTATTATAGTTTTTACATAGTTGTTGACATGTTTAAAATTCAAGATTGTGTAACCATTATTCACTACTTGATTTGTGGGTTTAGGTGTGGCTCTAGTAGCTTTATTTTATTCCATTTTTTTTTAACAACTTATTAACAATATTCAATTGAGTCAATTAATGTTGTAACCTCTTTTGTAGGAGAGCTAGTACATTTTAAAGAAAAATAAGAAATATCTAAATTGATATTGTTATTGTTGCTTCTAAGCTTTTCATCGTCTTGAAACATTCAGACAATACATAACCCTATTTCCCACAAAATTACAATGTCTTTTAGTCAAAAGAAGAGATTTACTGCTTTGCAACTCATTTATTGATTTTCTCCTTAGTCTTTTAACCCATTGTCTAAGTAATTTTACTAATTTGTTCATAAGCTTTGTTCATTACATATATATTGGTAATGAAGTCTTAAACTCTCCACATGAACCTAAAAATTATCATGGTTTTAAGAGATCGAGTCATGTTAGGTTTTCTTGATGAGACATGATTTGTCTAATTATGATAAGTGACTTTTTTGTGCTCACAAGTTCCTACAAACCTTAAAAAAAAAAAGCCAAAAAGTGAAAATGAGATGCATGGAGACCAAAGAATCTATAATTGTATAGCAACTATTTTATAGTGGATGAACAAGAATTTGGTATTTAAGTTTGTCACTAGTTTTCTTTCCACTTATTCAATATATTATTTAAGTTTGTTATTTTTCCACTTATTCAATATATTATTTAAGTTTGTTATTGGTTTGTTTTTCTATTTATTCAATTTATTTTTATGATTTAATTAAATTTTATTTGTTAAAAAGACTTTAGGAATATATGATTGTTTGATTTATTATAATTAGTATTTTTTTTGTAATTATATATTTATGATAATAACAATTATTATTGAATAAAAAATATATTAAAAGTATTTGATATTTATTTTTTTAATTAATTATATTTATTTCTTAATATAATTGAGGAAGAAAACACCTCACAACCATATGTAAAAGAGATAAAAATGGTACAAATGAGCTCCAACCTTGGCTCTCCCCAAATTTCTTCTTGGCATCCAATGTCTAAATATCATATTTATGGCAAAGAATGAGAGTAAAATGTAGTATGAAACACATTTTTAATTATTATAGATAAAATATATAGAAATATATTCTTTATAGATTTTATTAATAGTTTAAAAATAGATTCATTATATTGAAACCATTTCTATATCTTAAGATTTTATGTGCAATCTATTACCTCGAAAGTGAAATTTCAATCTCAAAAGAACAGTGCTAACGCAAGGAGAACTAAGAGGGGGTAAGAGGGAATATCCCTATCATCTCAGTAACACCCTCTCCAACTTTAGGTTGTCTCTCCTCCAACTCAAGGAGGGTTGTCCTTACATAATATTGCTAAGGCTAATGGCATTATAGTTCAAGGTGAGACAAGGAAAGCAAGCCTTGTGAAATTTTATTATATTGAAACCATTTGTATATCTTAAGATTTTATGTGCAATTTGCTACCCCAAAGTTATTGTGTGAAATTTAAAGCCCAAAAGAACAATGCTGGCCCAAGGGGAACTAAGAGGGGCTACCCACTATCACATCAATAACACCCTCTCCAACTTTAGGTTGGATCTCTTCCAACTCAAGAGAGATTGTCCCTACATAAGATTCCTAAGTCTAGTGGCATTAAAGTTAAAGGTGAGACAAGGAGATTAAGCCTTGTGTCCCTTTTGTAGTATAAAATTCAATGTGATGGAAGATAAGGGACTAGTGCCTATCCAATGTTGGGCATAATGGAGTCAAAAATTCAAGCCAAAGAGAGAAATTTATATGAATGTTTAAAAGACAAGTAAAGTTATGAGACATGCCAATAATTTGTCTTAACTTGATATTAGATGATGTCGAAGAAAACTTAGAGGGCCCTAAAATTGTCACCCTCAAACATTACAATGCGGGTTTGTCTTGTGATGAAATGTTAACCCCACTACAACTCTATGAAGATGATAGTTTTAAGACTACATAATCATAAACAAGACACAAAGGTGATTAAAAAGGGTAAAACCCTCATAATAATTCCTTCTAATATAGTAAAGCTACCCTTGAAACTTAGCCTCTCAAAAATATTTGTAAGTAATACTTTAGCATGCATCCAGATCCAATACCATAAGCTTTACATTAAATGGAGAAGACTTTGATACCTCCATTTCTTCCTCAAGAATATATATAATGTAGTTCTAAGAGGAAAGAAATCCTCACAAACCAATCATAAAAATAGATGAAACAGCGCTACTCTTTATATAGAGAGTGTAGCTCAACTTCCTTTACAATAAAATATGATTTTCTCCACATTCTCTTTAAAAAACTATCTAATAATGTGTTTGTATCCAAAGAAATATTAACTAAGCCCACTAACTCCAACAACCTCTTAAAAATCTCCAAAACATATATAAAAGTATGAGTAAATATCCTTAATAGAATGATGGAATAGTAATCCTCACTTTGATCCCAAGGTCTCAATCAAAGAAATGGAGTAACATAATGTGCAACTCAACCCATAAATGATGGCACAACCAACTCCAAATCACAATTAATCCTATATTAGTATAGTCAAACTGTACCATATGCCAGGCCAAATGGCCCATTCACATGGCTGTGGCAACTCAACTCCAACTCGTCTCAAGAGGTCAACAACTTCATGAAGTCTCGTATCCATGCTAAGGGACGACACATGCATAAGAAGGGTGGTCCATAAAATACATCTAATTACAATTTTCCTTGATGTTCCAATATTCTACGTGAGTGAGCCATTGGAAAGGTGGGATGACCCATGTGCTAAGTGGCTCTGGACCAAGTAATGCATAGTCGATCCATAACTCACGCCCATGCCCATGGCATGGCATAAATCCTTTTACTTAAATAAGATGATCATGGAATAATTCAAGGTGGGATGACCTATGTTAGGTTGGCCCATTTTAAATCGGCCATTCAAAAATTGCACACGAGGTTAGGGAATGTAAGAGGGGACAACCTTTTTATATTTAAATAACAATAACCGTCATGGTGGAGTGCAACAACATTGTAATTCAATCCATCCCTTGAAAAATGTCTCCACTATCATGTTAAGTCCAAGGTAGGTGTGGTTTTGTGATAAAAGGGGTGGCCCCAACATCACTTTAGTTATATCCCTTACCCCTTAAAAATTCTTAATTGACATACCCAAGTGCCATATAACAAGTCTAGTCTTGTGGTGCCTAGAACACAATAATAATAATAAAAAATATAATGACCAACAAATATAACACCTTTATGTCATTATCAAACTCATCAAACTTTTAATAATCAGGACAATCCAAATGTGTAATGAGGAATACTGTCCAAAATAGAAGTGAATCTCCAAACAACTCCCTCAAAAACATCTTTAAGCATATACAAGAAAAATAACTCCAGCTCATGTTATCCTCCAAATAAGATGTACATGAGATATGGCATAACATTACACTCCAAATAAGATGTACATGAGATATGGCATAACATTACAGCTTTAAAAAAATAGCTCTAAATTTAGGGCTTAAAACCCTCTTTTTTATGGTTATAAATTTTTGTAAGATAATTCAACATGAAGTGCTGGCTGTCCCATACCATTTCCAACATTAAAATTCTATTTTTCAGCTGAAATAACATGCAAAATATGAGAGAAACATGAAGAAAATAGTGGTTGGAAATTTCTGCAAAAGCTTGATGTACCAAACAATTTGTAGCTCGTAGAACGCATTTTTCAACTAAAAACTCATCCATAATTTCACAAAAATCTGAGCATAGGTGTGGTTGGAAAATTTATGCATGTTTACCATCATAAAAATTCTCCAATTTTTAGGATAAATTTGCATTATCCCTAATAGAACATGGCTAGAAATTGTCTTAAAAGTGCTAAAATGAAATCTGTCATAGATGGCTGAAACAAATCTGCATAAATATGCTTTATATGACACCCAAAATTCGTATTATTAATAGGAGAATATGGCTGGAAATAACATACAAAATTTCTACAGTTACCTCCTCAATGTTAGGCTTTCCCAAAGATTCAAAATCTACAATACCTTCACTAGACACATCACTACAAGTATCATAGATAGGGTCTTTACAACTTTTCCAACAGTCCATGTCCCTACTATGATTCAAAATCAAACCTTTGTCTTGACAACAAGAGGATGAAGTGGATGCTTGTGTGCTTTCATCAACAAAATATTATTCACTTGGAGATGCATTAGACATGTCTTCTTCATCCACCTCTTCTTCTATATTTGAAATATGATGCAAAGGTGGTTCATTGGATGAAAACAATTGCTCCATCAAGGAATATTCATAGTTATGATCCCATTCCTTGAGAAATATCTTAATAAAACTTGCAGATGAAGATATTTCTCCTTTTCCCAAATCACCAAACCACTCCATTACAATACCATCAAGGGAAATCATAAAAAAAATCATCATGATATATTCATGAAAAATAACAAAGTCCAAGATAAGCTTCATGAAATATGTGACATGTCCTATAGTTTAATCAACCTGCTCACAAAAAATTAAACCATAGTCATCAAATTTTTCAATCATAACATCATCCCACTTATTTAGACACCCTGGGATATCCAAGAAGTCAAACTAGGGAAACCAACATGCATATGGGGACCATTCCATGTTTCTCAAAATTTGAAAATTTTATGCATACATTATACTAAAATCAAAGAAGTGAAGTCGCCATGCTGAACCTTCAAGTGCCTTCACAATGTTAAATGCTTCACCTCTACAGGAAACAAGTATTCAAAATCTATAAGGAAAAGGGATTCTTCCCTTCATGGAGTCACCATGTGAGAATAAGACAACCTTCTCACAAAATATCAAGAAGCATAGTCTTCAATTTTTTTTGAAATGCTCTTTATCCTCGACAAAATGCCAAAATGTTACCTCCCAAGTTAGCATGTGAAATTTAAATCCCAAAATAACAACGCTAACCCAAGGGAAACTTAGAGGAGCTACTCATTGCCACCTCAGTAACACCCTCTCCAAATTTAGGTTGTCTCTCTTCCAAGTCAAGGGTTATTGTACCTACATAAGATTGTTAAGAGTAAATGCATTAAAGTTCAATGATAGACAAAGAGAGTAAGCCTTAATGAGATGTGTCTTTTTTGTAGTATAAAAATTAATGTGATGGAAGAAAAGGGACTAGTGCTTTTCCAATGTTGGGCATAATGGAATCAAAAGACCAAGTCATAAATGCTTTGTACATGTGTCATATTTTCCAAAAATTAGAATATACCATGCTTCTAGGAGTGTGTGTTCATTTGGTTAGAAAACACCATGATACGAACACAAATTGTAAGATCATCAACTAGTTAGATTTTATGCTCCTCAACAAATTTATAAACAATAATTTCCTAAATCGTATATCCTTTAAATTTAGAAATCCAAATAGGCTTAAACCAACTCTTCCTCTATACGTTAAAACATCCATGCCACATGAGCATGACTAACAAAAAATTGCTATGACAAACTTGAATGATTGATCCATAATAGAAAACCAACATAAACATTAGAAAGGTTTGCTTCTAAAATAAACATTTTGATCCATAATAGAAAACCAATGCTTTTATTAAACAAATCCCATACCTATTCATGTGTTACTAATCTCTTCTTTCAACTTACCAATTTTCAGTAGTAGGAAAATGAAAATGAGCAAAGTAGGGCAATTCTTCTTCCAAACCTTTCTCACATGAAATTCTACACTTGGTTTACTTATGAAATAAAAGAAAACTAAAGTTCAATTCAACCTTTAGATTCAAAATGAGTAGGGTGAAGTTTTTTGTTACCATAATTAATTATTCAAAAGCAAAAATAAAGCAACTATTATGTAAAAAGAAATGAAGAGGAAATCAAGTTAACAGAAAATAAAAACGAATCCATTACCTGATGAGCTTATTTGATTACCAAACCAAAACCAAGCCTAAAATTAAATTCTAAAGACCAGCAAGAAAACAAAATCTATTGTATTTCTATCCTAAACTATGTTGGCTCAATAAATGGTATGTGAAATCATAGATATAATGGTTGAATGACATCCAGACCTACATCGATATCATGATTATGCGGAAGTAGATATGATTAGTGTGCAGTGTGATGAAATGTTAAAAAATTAAACCATTAGGAGATCTACTGACAATAAGAAGTATTAAATACCTACTTCTTTGTGGAAACTTTTGAGAAAAATATGACTCCAACCAGGTCCCAATAACAACATGAAAACCATTATGGTAACCTTAGAGTGCTTAAAAAGAATCCAAAGGTGAGTGAAATACAATCTCATGGCACTTGATCGGGTGTTATAAAGTGATGCTCGCTGAAAATGATTCTTTTCCCAACATATTACTCCTTTCGTTATGCATGAAAATTGGTTGTGAACTTAGTCTTGCTTCATGTTAGAAAAATAAAAAGTGAAGCAAACAATAATAGCAATAGAACACAAGATTTATGTGGAAACCTTGTTGTGCATAGGTAAAACCATAGGGAAAATGCATATTCAATCTTTTATTATTACTTGACAAAAAAATTACAATGTTTTCTTCTCTTGTGATACATTTCCATGGATCACTTCCCTTTTATACAATACATATGAGGATTCTAGAAGAAACTAAAATAGGCTAAAGAAGAAACTAAAATAGGCTAAAAGGGTCTAGAAACTTTCACCTCAAGCGATTCACCTCCAAATCTCAAGGCAAGGAGGGCTTGGTCAACCCCCTCAACACATACGAATCACGCAAGGGGATAGTCATGTACCACTATACATGAAAATGTCATAGATATGGATATTGAGTTCAACTCATAACATTCTCCCACTTGAAGTTGATATACATGAAGTCCATTTCCTATGCTTTCCATTCATGTGGCATTTCCCAATGCTGCCTTCATCACATTTTCAGCAAGCCAAGAGAAGTTTAACACCATTCAAACTTCTCTATTTTGACCAACTTTGTAAGCATATCTAAATCATTCTCATCAATATTAGTTTTCTCCAATAGGATCCTACCTTATTCTACCACTTTTCTTATGAAATGGATCTTAATATCAATAAGCTTCGTGTGATCATGAAATGTTGGATTCTTCACTAAGTAAATAACACTTTGACTATTACAATTCAAAGTGATATTCCCATGCATAATCTTGAAGTCATCCATCAATCTCTCTAGCCATATTGCCTCTCTACTAGCCTCAATTGCGGCCACATATTCTAATTAAGTGGTTGATAACGACACCATTGGATACAAATTAGACGTCCATGTTACAGCTCCATCAACAACAATGAAAGTATATCATGTAGTAGAATTTTGTCCATATTTATCTCCACCAAAATCTAAATATGCAAAACCTTTAATTTGTAAATCTATCAATTTGTAGCAAATAACAATATCTGAAGTACCCCTTAAATATCCAACTATCCACTTCACAACATTCCAATGCTCCTTACCACGATTCACCATGAACAGGATAACGACTCCCATTACTTGAGCAATATTCAATCTGGTGCTCACCATGGAGAACATGAGGCTTTATACTATTGATGAATACAGTACACGAGACATTCTTGTCTTTTCTACTTTTATTCTAGGCCACTGTTCAGACAGAGAAAAAAAATAAAATAATAATAATAATAATTGGATTTACATTCTATGTATTGAAACACTGCATGATTTTTTCTATATATGACTTTTGACTTAACCAAATCTTCCTACCTATTTTGTCCCTATATATCTTCATCCCTAAAATTTGATTTGTTGCTCCTAAATCCAAAAAAACACTAATTGGATTTACATTCTATGTATTGAAACACTGCATGATTTTTTCTATATATGACTTTTGACCTAACCAAATCTTCCTACCTATTTTGTCCCTATATATCTTCATCCCTAAAATTTGATTTGTTGCTCCTAAATCCTTCATTTCAAATGTCCTAGCCAAATGAGCATTAAGACCACTAATTGGATTTACATTCTATGTATTGAAACACTGCATGATTTTTTCTATATATGAATTTTGACTTAACCAAATCTTCCTACCTATTTTGTCCCTATATATCTTCATCCCTAAAATTTGATTTGTTGCTCCTAAATCCTTCATTTCAAATGTCCTAGCCAAATGAGCTTTAATACCAATGATTTTCTTCATGCTAGGGCCAACAACCAACATATCATCAATATACAATAGTAAGATAACAAAATTTCTATCATCAAACCTTATATAATATGCACAATGGTCGAATTCACTTCTACTGAAACCATGGATCTTCATGACGGTGTGAAATTTTTTGGACCACATCCTTGGTACATGTTTCAATTGTTAGAAAAATAGGATCACAAATAAATAACATAAAATAAATGCAGAAATAAAACACATAAGAACAAAATACAAGAGAGACATCAATATACGTGGTTCACCCAATATGGGTTACGTCCACTGAGAAACAACCAATCCTTTCTATTTTATTGTCCAACAAAATGAAGGCATATAACCCGCATCACATCCGTTGCAACTTCCTCTTCACTCTCTCATAGTCTCTCTCTCAAACACATTGATCTTTCACAATACTCATTCGCAATACAATTTCCTCATACATAAAGGAGGGCTGCCTTCTAAGGCAAACAACCCTAACATAACTTCTACCATTAGATGTACGATCTAATAATAACCATGGGAAAATACCATAGGCTACACAAAACCATGGGCTCATAAACCACTATCTAAACCCATTATTGACCAAGTCAATAATGATCCAAATGACTACGGAATTACAAAATTTTACAAGGCATTTTAAAAATTTTCACAACAATAGGGGTTGGTTTCATCAAGAAGATAATCAGGTTCCACAACCAATAATCTCCCACTTGGAGACTGATCATAACAACTCTATCGTTGTTGTATCTGCTAGACTATGGTCCACCTTAGACCTGACAAGTTTCTCATCTTCACCTTCATGCTTGAAGTCCAACTGAAACCGAGCAGGAACTCAGTTTCTCCCTGGTTACCACCTTTGTTAACATGTCTGTAGGATTATGGCTAGTATGTATCTTTTCCAACTTCAACTATCCATCTTCTAAGACAGATAGTATGAAACAATACCTTAGTTGTATATTTTTAGTCTTAGAATGGAATATTGAGTTGTTTGCAAGATGAATGGCACTCTGGCTGTCACAATACAACCCGCTATTCTCCTGCTTCTTACCCAATTCCTCCATGAACCTATATAGTCAAATCATCTCTTTACTAGCCTCTATAGAAACAACATATTTTGCTTCTATTGTTGAAATTGCAACAACCTTCTGTAGTTTCGAAATCCAACTTACCATTGTTCCACCTACAGTAAAAACATAGCCTATGGTGCTCTTCTTGCTACCTTTATCATATGCCATATCCACATCAACACATCCTTGTAGAGTAGTGTCTAAACCTCCAAAACATAATGCATGAGTAGTAGTTGCTCTCAAATACCTAAGAATCCACTTTACTGCCTTCCAATGCTCTTTTCCTGGATTGTTCATATACTTGCTCACAACTCCCATTGCATGTGCAATATATGGTCTTGTGCACACCATCGCATACATCAAGCTACCAATTGCTGATGAATAAGGGACCTTGGACATGCATTCTATCTCATTTTGTGTCATAGGGCACATCTCCTTAGTTAGTTTGAAATGGTTGGACAAAGGTGCACTAACTAGTTTTGCATCTTACATTCTAAACCTGTCCAACACCTTCTCTATGTACTCACCCTGAGAGAATGTCAATTTGTGATTTTTCATGTCTCTTGTTATTTTCATATCAAGGATTTGCTTGGCATCATCCAAATCCTTCATCGCAAATGAATTAGCTAATTTACTTTTGAGAGGATTTATATCATGCATGTTAGACCCTGCAACAAGCATGCCAACTACATACAATAACAACATAATATAGCTTCCATTATCTAGCCCGTTGAAATAAACACAGTGGTCAAAATGACATCTACTATAACCTTGTTCTATCATAAACCTATCGAATTTCAAATAGTGCTGCCTTAGAGCTTTCTTTAGGCCATACAAGCTCTTCTTCAATATGCATACCAAATTCTCCTTCCCTTAAACCTCATACCCCTTTTGCTAGTGCATATAAATCTCTTGCTCCAAATCCTCATGGAGAAAAGTTGTTTTCACATCTAACTATTCAGGATGCAAATCTTCTACTACCACTAGACTTTAAATAATCGTAATTGAATTCATTCTTCTTATTATTATTTCATCATTGTAACCAGGGGAGTATTCCTAATAGATTGGAATTAGTACTATTTAATAAACTGTTTTTATTTACATCAACATTATTTAATAGACTGTTTCTATTTACATTTGCATTAACATTATTTAATAGACTGTTTCTATTTACATTTGCATTAACATTATTTAATAGACTGTTTTTATTTACATTAACATTTTTATAAAGTGTTTCTATTTACTAATTACGCCGTAGACGTTTCACCATGGAGGTGCATAACCTCCACGTCAGCTAGATTCCTCGCTCATGGAGCGAATGAAATCTTGCCACATGGAGGGCTATGTTTCGCCACCGCCTCCTACAATAACGCTAACTGCAAATAGAATGCTACCACGTGGAGAAGCTTCTCCACACCTGAATTTCTTCCATTTTTTCAACGGCTGAGACGAGGGCGACGAGACCGCGCTAATTGCAACGAATTTGTACCCGGTAGAGCAAGTTCTGGAGTCGACTCACCTCGTCCGTCCCACGGTGGAGAAAGTCCGTATAAATCTGAGGACGGGGAGAGTGTCGAGAAAGCAATTATCTTCGAAATGTCTGGAATTCGGCGTCATTAATCCCTAGTTCCTTGCAAAGAAGAATAGATACACATATATGTCGATCGCTGCACGATGCCCAAGTTTTGTGGAGTTGCTAAACTCGACTTTTTAATAGAGAATCAAAAAGGGAATTCTGCAGAGGAGTGCGTAGTTGTGTCGAGGTTGTATGGCGAGGGTTGCTCATCCCTGTACTTTTTATTCATGCAGGAAACTGATCGGACTCTTTAGGAAAATATGAGACTCTTTTCAAATTAAAATGAGTTATCCTGGAGTTACGTGAAGGGAAGAAGAAGGTTTGTCATAGGTGCTCCTGGCATGAAGCTCAGGTGGTACAGAGACCTTCTCCTCTATGCGAACCGAATTCCTCTTCTTAATTAACATGTTTTCTGATATTAACATAACTTCGATATTATTTACCAGTAAAATTTTTAATAATGAGATGTATATTGTTTATTTTTTCGAATTAAACTAATTAAACTCTTATATAACCATCGTGGGGATGGTCATAGAAGTGAAAAAGCGTTGGAAATAGGAAAGAAAGAAACGCACATTCTTCCTCCACTCTACCCAAACAATTCTCACGAAACCCTTCACCCAACTAAATATTCAATTTCAACATCAAAATCTTATTGGAAGGAAGATTAATATTAAATTTCAAATTTAAATCTTCTATCAGGAAGATTAAGACTAATATAAGGCGATCAATTTAGATGATGAACCCACATACATGGTCGAAGTATACTTGGCCGAGTGGGGGAATCCATAGCTTGCATTAGATCCTGCTACTGCTGCGGAGTTTGCATATTCCGTGTCTATGCAATTAAGGTGGAACAGTTGGATTTTCCGGCGGATACATGTTGATGTATATGTAACTTCGAAATGTATTTCACATATATGTATATTGTATTCCTATAGAGATGTTATTATTCCTCTATACGGAAGTGTCGTCATTTATATTGTAAGTGTCGTAACTTATACTTGATGGGTTATTAGACCACATTGTTGGGGTCGGCCCTGTATAAGTCATGTGGGTCAAAGGGTTATTAGACCACCCTAGTGGGGGTCGGCCCAGTCAGCATTATGTTAAGTGGTTAAGTTGAGGCTGACCTAGTTGAGTAAAGGTCAAGTCAAGTTAGTGTATAAATAGAGAGTGTGTCTCTCTCATTTTACACATTCTATTCTCTCACTCACACTTTGGAGAGTGGCGCACTTGTGGAGGAGGAGGCTCTGCTGCTAGGAGAAGACTATCTCTTGTACTCTGGTTGTATCATTGCTCTATCTATCTTTGAGGAAGTTATTGGGGTTTTTCACCTTTATGGTTTTCCCCAAGTAAAGTCTGTGTCTCTTGTGTGCTTGCATTATTGTGTCCATGATTGATATGCTGTAGATTTGCTGTACATGTTGTTCTCTCGGTTAAGATCCTAGATCATATTGAAGTAAATTCTGAAAATTTAACATGGTATCAGAGCTAGCCTGAAAGAAGGCATGATATGGCATGTATGACACTTGTTGCACTTACGATGCTAGGGCTTGATATAGCAAAAACCAGTCATCGTAGCACTTTCGCTATAAATCCGTTTTGGAGAAGTTTTCGGATCTGAAACTTTTACAGGTCGAAGATCAGATCCCCATGTACCTTGTGTTCAAAGGAAAACCCCTAATTCGTTGTACTTTGTGATTTATGATCTGTACAATATAAGGTTTCTGCATCTTCTAGATCTGAGTCAAAATAAGGTGACCTTGGGAAAAAGGTCATAACTTGGGATAGGAAGCTCCAAATGAAATTTTGTAAAAAGTGACAGGTAGTACACAGACTGTACTATCTCAAGAAAAATATTCAGAGGTCGAAGTTGAACCAGTGACACGTGGCATGCCGTACAAGTTCGCTCTCCTGTATTATCCCATAAACAGGTCACGTTGCGACAATTGGCATAAATCTCTCTCAGAGAATCCAATTGAGGTCAGACCTGTCGAGATGGAAATATAACAGGTCAGGATATCTCAAGAAAATGTTTCAGAGGCCGAAGTTGAACCAGTGACACGTGGCACGCCGTACAAGTTCGCTCTCCTGTATTATCCCATAAACAGGTCACGTTGCGACACTTGGCATAACTCTCTCTCATAGAATCCAATTGAGGTTAGACCTGTTGGGATGGAAAGATAATAGGTCAGGTATCTCAAGAAAAATTTTCAGACCTTGTAGATCGAAAAGTTTGGAGTTACACCATAAACAATCAGGTACATATTTCTGTCAAAACAGAATTATTTTTTAGTACCTTCATTCATGGCTTCCGGAATTTAGGGCTTTGAAGAAAGTTGGAATTTTTGTAATCGGAGACCACGGCTGGATGCTACTCATCAAAATCGAAATTTAGAGACCAATATCATATTTTTTGGTTTGGCAGAAGGCCGGGCTTGATCAAACCCCAGTTCGGGACTTTGATCGGAAAGATGGAAAATTAGGGCTTCTGCAAAAATTGGAATTTTGGAAATCTGTGACCACGGCTGGAAGCTCCTCAGAAAAATCAAAGCTTAGAGTTTTGAATCAAATATTTGGTTGGGTGAAGCTACGGGAAACTAAAACCCTAATTCAGGGTCCTCCCAGTGAATCCGGAAATCTAAAAGGCAATTTCGAGGGGTGAAACTTTGCAATTTTCAAATTCTGAATATACCAGCTTGATTAGCTCATCAAGGCGCATATTTCTATCCTTTCGGAAGTTTGAATTTTTGGGGTTTCTCTGACATACCCTAATCCAGCTCCATGTCCAATTCTTGCAAATCAAGTGGAGTGGGTCACATAATTCCACCGACGGGCTTAACCTAACTCTGGCAGAAACTATCAGCAGGATTAAGAAAATTCCCATCAATTTTTTATTTAAAAAACTTTTACTTTTATTTAAAATATTGTTTATTTGATGATAGTGGTTAAGGTCCAATAAAACTATTAATATAATGAATTTAAATTTATTTGTGGATACATCTCTTCTCATATTAAAAATCATGACCTAGTATGAAAACAAAGGATATTAACTATTCTGATATTTGGATTTTTTATGTTTTCAAAAGGAATGCCGAAAGCAAAAATTGAACTTTTTCATAGAACTTATGATTTTTCAGGTGACCGTTTCACAGATCTTATGTTTTTTCGGAGACCACATTTTTCTACCGCCAGCGATCGCAGCACATCATAATTTTTTTCCCCAAAGCATTTCTTTCCTTTCATGGTCGCTTCTTTAGTCGCCAACTATTTTGCGTGTTTTATGATATTTTCTCCAACCAGCTGGAGCGACCAAGTTTTTTTCTGGTCGCTTTTCTTTCAACTATATCGTCTACTATTTCACGTGTTTTATGATATTCTCTCCGACCAGCGGGAACGACCAAGCATTTCTCGCGAGGCGCTCGTTCGTCTGGTCGCCCCTTTTTCAACAACGACGCCCAACTCCTTTCAGACAACTATATTCCGCAAGCCAAATTTATTTACACGCAAATGTAGGCTAAAAATAGCCACCAAAGGATAAATGTACAAAAAAATATATGAAAAAAATTACAGTTTTCTTACAACAACGACATTCTAAACACATTTGTACACAAAGATGGCCTTCACAGCCGCAAATTTTCATTATTTCGTGCGCAACCAGAGTAAAATTGATATAAGTATAATTTATTTAAGAAATGTTTTTCTTGGAACACTTTTGAAATATATAATTTATTTTTCTTTTCTATAAAAATAGAAATATATTTAGTTGGCAATATTTTAAAATTTTATTTTTTCTTAATTATTTTATCTTTTAAAATCTTATTTTTTTATGTTTTTTTTTAACACCTTTGAAATATGGTTTTTTCTTTTCAATAAAGATATAAATATATTTAGTTGAACATTTTTTAGAACTTTTATTCTTTTCTATAAAGATATAAACATATTTAGTTGACAATTTTTTAAATTTTTTTATTTTCTTAATTCTTTTATCTTTTGTACCGAAGACATTTTTATTTTTATTTTTTTGGAACACCTTTGGAATATGATTTTCTTTTTCCTTTTGGAACACATTTGAAATATTTTTTTTTCCTTTTCTATAAAGATATAAATATATTTAATTCACAATTTTTTAAAATTCAAATTCCTAGAGAAACATTTCCATTCCTTTCAAAAGCATACCGTGCTTAGTGATTTGTTTCAATTTCCTATTGTTACAAGTGACATGGTGTTCATTATACAAAATTTTTCCTATACTTTTTTTATTATTTATTCCTAAAAAAACATTTCCATTTTTTTCAAAAGCATAACGTGCTTAGTGATTTGTTTCAATTTCATATTGTCATGAGTGGCATGGTGTTCATTATCGTGTGCTACGGTGTTCATAGTCGTTTCCGACACTACAATGTAGATGAAGTCTTGGCTTGATCGCGGATTAGATTCCATGGTGTAGTTTGACGAGAAATTTAGTGTTGTCTTATAAGGCATTTGAGTCTCTTGGTATTCTTCTTGGATAAAGGTTTCTTCATGATAATATAGGACAGTAACTTCCTAAACTGTTTGCTGATTTTTATCTTCTTACAAATATTTTTCATACTCACTTTTGTAATGATTTTTCCCTTCAAGTTCTTTATCGCAATGAGCCTCAAAGTATGCATTTGATACTACAAGATAGCCTATGGAATGCCTGGGGACTCACAAGGTAATTCACATGCAATGCAAGGCATGTGTCCCAAAAAAAAGCCCGTCGGCGGCTTCGGTGACTTTATCCTAACCATCGCGAAACGACCGGCTTAAAAGCACGAGCCAAGGCGACCAAGTTGGTGCGACAAGACTTAAATGCGGAAAAAGGGACGAGCGACGCTGTTCAAAAGGGGGCAACCACACGGTGGAATGCTTAGCGAAAAAGGCTTGGTCGATGCTAGATGGTCAGGGAAATTATCATAAAAGCCGCAAAATGATCGACGAGATAGTCGAAAAAACTGCGACCGAAATGCCACGAAACGAATCTAAAGAGTTGGGCAAAAAAAGATGATGTGACGCGATCCATGGCGGCAGAAACAACTTGGTCGGTGGAAATGTTATAAGATACACGAAACGATCGGCGACGGGTGAATTAAAACTTGTGACCATGGTCGGCAAGAAAGAACAAAAACTGACAAAATGAGTGGTGAAGCTGAGCCGCGTGCCATGAGACGGGTCGGCGTCAGATGAATAAAATATGGCAAAACAGTCGCCTATAAATGGCTAAAACGCTGCGACCAGTTTCAGCCAAAATGATCGAAAAACTGCGAAATGGGTCGACATGTTTATACCTTCATAAACCTGTATCGACTGTAGATGGTGACTTTTGATACATACTTAAAGTCAATATTATATTGTTTTATACCCAGTAGTTCTATGAAAGAGTTGGATTTTTCCATTCGGCGTTCCTTTTGCCCCTCTAAGGGCAAATGCTAGTTTAATTCTTTTAGGATTTACAACAGATTTTATTTAGTTTACTAGAATAGAATATCTGCTACTCACGGTGTATACGCTACAACAGATTTTATTATTCCCTGTGTGCTATTAATATGAGTGCAACCCAAGTTTATTAAAAACTTGGATTTTGAATTTAAATAATTGCCAGTTTGATTAACAATTAAGGTTTTGAATTTTTTATTTTGTCTATTTTCTAACATTAAAGAACTTATTGAACATAAATTGATATATTATCGAAAATAATAATGTATGATTATTTATAATTTTATGTGGAATCATTTATTTCAAACTTTTATTAAGAACATATTTAAACCATTTATTTTGGTTGAAATTTAAAGTTTTAACTTAAAGGAATTACAATTTATGGATCCAGTGCATACGTACCATCTCTATGTTAACTATGTACAATCTCTTATTATAATATTCATAAAATTTTATAATATAAAAGACATGAACTCAAGCTTGTGTAGATTTTAATTTTTAAGTTTAAATAAAGCTTTCAAAATGATAAAAAAACTCTTATTTGGATTAAAGAATACTTTTAGTTATATTTTTGTTTTTAGTAGTAATATCTCGATCAAGCTAATAGCTTTATTTTTTAAACCCAAATAATTCTTGATCAAGAGATTTGAAAATTTTCATTTAACCCTTGATTGAGGTATTCGAAGATCTCCATTAAGCTCTCGATCAAGTTTTTTAAAAACCCTTGATTGAGGTATATTACTCATTCAAGGGTTTAAAAATCATGAAATTCAACCACCTTGCTATAGAAGTTTTGCAACTACAACTTTCAGGGTATGAAACTCCTCTATCTTACTCATCTTAGGTGGCGGAGTTGATGTCAATCGATTCCTCATTGAATCATGTATCCAATGGCATATTAGTTTCACTCTTTCAATTTCATATTATATTTTTTATTTATATTCTTTTAAAACTTATACTTAATTGTTTTTCCATATGTGAGATCTTTGTGGATATTTCCTCTTTAAAAGGGCACTTTTGGTTTTTCAATTTATGTAAACAATAGGAAACAAGTTGACGGGACCACAAAGGTGTTTAGAATGTGATTCAGATATTAATTGCCTGGCTTCTAAAAATAAAAATAAAAATATAATTTTCCTAAAAAATAGGTGGATCTACTACATTATGTGTAAATCATGCTCTTATATTTTGTTTTTGAAAATTATACATTTAACATTGAATTAATTAATGATGGGAACATAAGTCACTTGTTAACTTTTCCATAAATTTGAAATGACAAGCATTTAATTAAATGCAAATTTGACACATTAAAAATTGTTAGAAAGACAATAAAATTCCCTATAAGTTGTTCTTTTACTGCACATTAAAATTCACGAGGGGTATATGAGTTTTGAGGGCTTCAATTTAAAAGGTATGTAAAATGTCAAATTTCTATCGCCATATTTTATTAAAAAAAGTCACCCATCTTCATGGAATCACATGTTTTACAATTGATGAAATTATGGGTACTACCACAATCTATTAAGACAATCACCTTCCTATGCTTAATATATCCTACCAACTTTAAGGTCTCCAGAGATGTAATGTCCTATACAACATGAATTGAAATTTTAGGTTCCTCGCAAGGATATTCCTAAGTAGGAACTTCATTAGGAGTGGATGTAAGTTACATGGGATCCAACTTGACCATATCGTCATTTCAAATGACGTTGGAATTGCAAGATGGATCCATACCAATTTGACAAATAATTCAGTCCTTACATTTATGACTTCATATTTTTTCCATCACAATTAGAACAAAGACCTTTAAGTTGACGTCCCATCATTTCACTATGAGTCAACTTACAGACCTTAAGGAGTGGGGAAGTATGTGGTCATTGAAGAAAATTTGTGTGTATGGACTAGGTTGTTGCCACTGCCTGTGTGCACTTAACTAGCCAAGTGACCTCTAACTAAGTACAAGAGTGATACATCTCAACTTGTGCTTTTATCTCCTCCTTAAGGCTACAAGTAAAACAAGACCTGAAGACTCATGATTTGAACCCTTTTTTATGATTTCCTATCACACTTAAAAGAATAATAAATTCTCTCTATGTTGATTTGGCACAACCTAGTAAGCATTCCCACAAAATTATACTAGTGCCAAAGAAAACATAAAGATCCTTCACAAACAAGTTCCAAGAAATGTACCCTTGATATGCCTTGTTATGCCATTATGACCATTGTCAACACTCCATATCGAGGTATAACACACCCACTTGAAGTTTCAATAGTTCATAATTAATACCCTAGAGGGAAAAGTAATGTTCCATATGACCCACACATCTTATTGGAAGGCAACAATCGAACTTGTTCATATCTACCTTAGGTAGTGTGTGCATCATGTTGGGTTGATTTTCATGAAAAGGTGGCCCGGTGTGATGGCCTCCATTTGTTGAATATTCCCCTCTACTCATTGTCCCCAACTTCTAATTCCAAATTTCTTATTGTTTGGTTGATGTTGGTTTGGAAGGTGGACATGCTATTGTTGATGTTAGTTTAGAATGTGGACATTCTATCATGGCTTTGCTCATGTTATTAAATGAGGCATTATATATTTTCTTCCAGTTAAGTGATCCTGGTATCCATTCTAGTTGTATTCATGGGCTCATCAGAAAAGTTACCAATGACCTATTCCCACTCGTTTAACATTGCACGATGATTTTAATGAAATAGGTCACCTATAATAGCTTGGTAGGTCTATGATCACTCGACTTATTTATAATAACATAAAGACTACATACTGATGAAAATTTCAATTTTGGATATTCTAACTTTTGTAGGAATTTCACTTCCTGTGCTATAAAGGTTCGACCAAGTCCTAAGATCAAGGGAATGCTAGGTGCTATAGTGCTCTAATATACCTTGAAGTTTCCAACAATAGTACATGGTTGGTCTTTTACAACACTATGTAAGGGGGATCACCTTGAGTGTTGTCCTTAGGGTACTATAGAAGCAAATGACCAAAATATTTTATTACGGATCGTCTTATATATGCATAGAGAGCTTTTTATATTCTAAAAAATATGTGGAAGATCAATTTCATGAATAGATTTTATCTAAAAAACAATTGTCAATAGTTTGAAAGTGTTTTTTTTAATATGCCTCGCACTTGAAACATTAACCAAGTACTTAGAATAGACACCCATTGATGAAAATAACAACACATAAATAATAAGAAGTGCAAACATGAAACATGTAATTTTACACCAAGATCTCCTCCTTTTAAGTACACAAGTAA
Organism: Larix kaempferi; assembly: GCA_027924585.1. Lineage (NCBI taxonomy): Eukaryota > Viridiplantae > Streptophyta > Pinopsida > Pinales > Pinaceae > Larix > Larix kaempferi. The sequence continues at coordinate 30,094,058 of BSBM01000370.1, read as the reverse complement.
ATCCCATGATAGTTGGGAAGAAAACCTACACTAGAATTGCCCATCGAGATTCACTAAGATATTAAATAATATTCTTTGAATGCATTTACTCTAAGTTATTTTTGGTTTACTAAGGATATATTGGCCATTGAGATTCACTAAGATATTACATGATATTCTTTGAATGCATTTACTGTAAGTTATTTTTGGTTTATTAAGGATATAGTATGTTAAAAATATAGTTCAAAGTTGTATGAAATTGCAACACTAAAGTTGCCATTAGATGTTATTCATTTAAGGCATTTAATATAGGTTGTTTTTGTTTTTTTTGTTTTAGATGTTATTCATTTAAGACATTTAAATAGTTCAAATTGGTATGTAATTGTATCATCTAGATTATACAATAATTCATTGTCCATGATTGAATTGGAGAGCTTCATGAGGGCAAGACATTGAAAAGGACCTAACATGGAGTCACAAAGGGGCATAGGGACATGGATCTATATATTTCCTCATCAAGATAATAAAGGGTATCTGTTATCAACATCATACTCTACATAGAGCATGACACATCATTTTCATAGAGCATGACACGTCATTTTTACAGTTGACAATGCATGGCACATCATTTTCATAGTTGACAATGGACACTATCTAACAATAATTATGTACCCTCTCTAACGGGTCTTCGACCTCCATGCAATGATGTGGACGAGTGTCACGGCGTCACATGGGTGGGCTGGCAGGCTGACACGGAGAATGCACACCACATGCCACGGTCGCTTTCGTGTAAGCCACTCGTTCGTCCTCTCTTAATTGGTTTGGAACATGGAAACGATAAAAACTCTATTTGGAACTTTGTAAAACTCTAAGACAAAGTACTTATCATTTAAATTTTGTAGGAAGGGTTAGCCCTTGCCAATTGACCTTTTAAAAGTGATTGAGGACCTCTTAAAGTTTGAAAAAAATCATTATTCATTTATCGAAATCCAAATCGCAATCAATAAGTAGAATAAGTAGAATGGTGGAAAGCATTTATCATAATTTGGGAGAATGTATGTATTATCACTATAGATCTATCTTAAACCCAGATCTATTAAGTATAAAGAGGGATTCGATTTCTTGAGATGTATTTTTATTTTATTTTATTTAAACTCAAAAAATTTGATCTCTCTTGATTGATAGACCGAGGTTTAAGTTTTTATTTTATTTTATTTTATAAATGGACATCGATTTTTTAATTTTTATTTTATTTTATGAATCCACATGGATTTTTTTAATTACTTTTTCATAATTTTTTTTATTTTATGAGTCAACATGAATTTTTTTAATTTTTTTTTGCATTATGTTACATTACATTACGTTAGGTGACACCATCTCTCCCATACTGAACTCTATAACACCTCGCTCTTCTCGATGAAATTAGATTTCTATACAACCAGCATAGATCCATCTTAAACCCGTATCTATCAAGCACCGAGAGGGATCCAATTTCTTGAGGTGTATTTCTTTTTTTAAATTTAAACTCAAGAAATTTGATCTCTCTTGATTGATAGATCCGGGTTTAAGTTTTAAGTTTTTATTTTATAAACTAACATCTATTTTTTAATTACTTTTCATAATTATTTTATGAACCAACATGGATTTTTTTTTAAAATACTTTTCATAATTTTTTATTTTATGAGCTGACATGAATTTTTTAATTATTTTGTTACAAACATTACATCACGTTACAACATCTCCCCATACTGAACTATAGAGCACCTCATTTCACTCGGTGCAAAAACTCTAATAATACATATAATCTTACATTACAATAATGTTTTACAATATGGTGTATATGGATTTATTATGAATGCATAGTAATATTATCCACGTGTGAGAATGCCAATCACTAAATATCATGTTGTAAAGATGATAATTTATACATAATTAAATCTTTACGCATAGAGAATTATATATTACCTCACTTAGTTAATGCTTTGTAATTCAATTTATAATGTTTATAAAAAAAACTACCCAAAAATTTAAATAGAAAAAAATAAGTTAATCTTCTTAATTTTCTAGCAATCTATTGATACTTAAAACACTAACTTATATGAAAACAATGAAAAAATATTTTGCCTTATACATTCTTCCCATCCCATTATTAAAGAAAAAATCGATGTTATGTTTTCACTACAAAGCTGAGGAATGAACTTGTATTATTAAGTTATAAATTACAGTGTTAGAATTGTGGAAATGTGTAAGATATAAGGGTATATGTCAAAAATAAAAGATATAGGCACACAGTGTTAAATTTAATGTATTGATGTTGATAAAGTGTATTGGTGTTGATAAAGTTTTTGGAATTTAATTATCATAAAGTTTTTAATTTCTATAAGTTTTTGTTATTTTTTTTAGAAATTTCATAACATTGGATTTGAAATGTATAACTAAAAAAGGATTTTTTATTTTCTTAAAAAAATGAGTGGACTTTGGTCATACTTTGGGTTCCAGATATAATGATTCATTTATTCATTTTTATTCAGAAGAATATTTTCCATTTTCAACGTTTTGGCCATTACATTTCTCTATTTGTGTTCTTGAATTGCTCATCATTTTTCATCATATCATTGGATTTTATTGAGAAATTTTGTAAGAGTGGATATAAAGGGTACAACTAAAAAGTAACAACTTTTATAAGTTTTTATCATTTGATTTTATTGAGAAATGATGTAAAATTGGATTTGAAGGGTACAATTAAAAGTATTTTTCATTTTCTTAACTAGCTTTTTTTGGTGTTTTTTTGGCCACTTTTGGGTTTGTTTCCAAATTCAACAACCCACTGATTTTTGTCCACAAGAAGATCTTCCATATTCAACTTCCATAAATCAAAGCTCTAACCATTAAATTTCTATATCTTTATTCTTGAACTGCTCACCATTTACCTTCATAAAAGCTTCACCTACACAAAGGATGAGCCCATGGAGATGGGTAACAATTCTTAGCAAGGGAAGCACAGGGAGTGGAGTTTTATACAAGCTTGATCAAGTTATTTGAAGCTCGCTATTTAGATATTGGGAGCTCGATCGAGAGCTTGTATAAGAACTCGATCGAGCCCTTTTTGTGGAAAAGCTAAACCCTTGATTAGGATTTGGGTGGGTTAAGTAAACACTCAATAGAGCTATGGATCTTGATCAAACTACTGATTGAAAAAACTTGACCAACCAACCGACCAATGAAGGGTATGGGTCTGAGCATTAAATAGATTGATTGAGTTGTTGGTCAAACAATCCTTTGATTGATTAATCATTCGATTGGAAAACGACTGATGTGGGGCCATAAAATAGCTCAATCGAACCCTAGAGCTTGATCAAGATTTTTCTTTTTATATATGAAAAAATAGAGCTATGTTTTTTTGCACAAGAACCCTTGGTTGAGTGCTCGGTTGGACGACCGAAAACACTCAACCAAACTCTATGATGACCCCACATGTCCTAGTTTTCACTCTTAAGACTTCCATTGACCCAATGGCATCATCAACCCAAGGAGGCTGGTCCATTTTTTGATCATTTTAATAGATTAAAAATTAATTTTTGACTGAAAGTTTTTAAAATTTTGTCCCTGAATAATCGTTTTCTACTAAAATTTACAATTTTTCACATAAATCTAATTACAATTAATTTATATAATTAAAGAAAATTCTTTATTTTAAATTTTATTGACCTGCAACATTTGTGCTACAAGTATTTTCAATTTTCAATTTAAATTTAAATTTTATATTTCAATTATATCAATTGGTAGCATCAACACTACCCATTTTTTAGATGGTGTGCTAGCAAGTAGAAATGCTAGAAAAAAATCCAATGCTCTAATAATGCACAAAGGATTGACAATTAGAACTCACTAATGAAACCTCAAACACGCACCTATTTTTCAAGATCATAGAGCCTTGAAGATTCTATTTTGTCCAATAGAAACTTGGCCATATGGTCCATCATGTTTGATTACCCCTAGACTTTAATTTGCTTTAAAACAAAGTTCATATAACCTTTGATTATTACATATTCATTACAAAGATTCCGAAGACCAAATCAATGCTTCCATAACACCTACCTAACCATATGAATCACATACATATTGAAAACTAAAAAAGTTAGAGCTAGTTTATATTAGTTCAATCCAAATCTTATAGGCTAGGAGATCTAAATTTAGGAGAGTGAAGTATTGACTTCACCCTATAGCCACCCCTTTTCCATTCTTTATGATTTACCTATAGATTCAAAGCAACAATAGACCATCCCTTTAGTAGAGATGACAACAAAGAATTGACATTCTCCCCTTCCATCACAGTCTCTTACAAATATAAGATGTTTGGTTCATGGGTCCTAACTTCTCTCCGTAGGGATTCTTTTTTATGGGGTGAAACTCAAATAATATGGAAAAGCATTATTGTCATTTTCATAAAGAGGATGGCCTTGCTAGTGCTCTAAGATCCTCGAGAGTAGTTTTCTTCTTCTCTTTTGGATTTTTTTCTCCTTTTCCTTCACTTGAGAAATTACTAGAAAATAATTCCTTTATAAAAATGTATTGCTTGAAATTTGGCCATGTACGCCCCTAACCCCCCCATTGTCCGTCATTCTCACATTCCCTAATGGAAAGGATAGTTATATGTAATATCATTGAAGTTAAAATAATAATTAAATATTATATTTAATGAACAATTTGTGGTTTCATACTTATTTGAAAAGTATTAGATTCCATCAAATGACAAAAAGAGATATACCTTAACATAATGAGTAAGTTGATTTTACATCTACAAACTATGATTTACGCAAAGAGGAACCAAGTTAAAGAATAGGAGGGTCCTCCTCCTTCTGATTCTTTTCCTTAAGCACACCCTACTATCCTAACACAACTTGTTTAGAGAGACTCATCAATAGTTTCGATAAGCTATCCTTTTACATCAAAGAAAGAGATAACTTACAACTAAGCTACAACTGATAGTACATGAACTAGTAAGGCACTCAAAGAGAAGTTTTTTCATTCTAAACTCTCATTTGTACATTCAATCACTATTTGGTGCCCCAAACACTTGCAACTTGGATATGTGTTTTTTCCAAAGAAACCTTCATAAGATTTAGTAAGGCATTTAAATCTCTACGCAATTGTTTGTTCCCCTATCTAGACCTAGCTTGAAGCTGTTGTAGCATATTTCATTGAGGTACAAGACTCCCCATAATCCACAAGGGATAGGGTTTCCTTGGTTGGACGAGGAGCCCAAAATATACTTGATTTTGTAAAACACCTCTAATGAGGAGAAGGGTTTATCCTAAATATTATTGCATTTCTATTATGCTTGACTAACTAAGAGATAATGCGAGGAAGGGATTTGCCACCCACAATCCATGTAGTATATAATAATTATTTCATAGCATCCACAAGAAAAATTCCTCCCCATTTTCCTACCCTCTTGGGAATGATACATCCTCCTTGCTTACATCCTTCGTAAATGTGAAATACATTGTATAGTGTATGTATTGATGGATCAAGCATGCAATGTCACAATTAAAATATTATAATAGCTTTAAAGGTTCAGACCTTGCATAAAACAACTTGGACCATTATGGTGATATTTTAAGATTAAACCTTATAATGAAGCATATACATTGGTCCTTAAAATGGTGGAAAGATCAAACTCTTCAATTATTTAAACTTTGTGTACCCAATTTTCCACTCATGATACTGATGCAAAGGATTTTTCAACACATTCTTAATTCAAGGAATCATTAAGGATAGACAAATATGATATTTCAATATTGTAATTTCCATAGACATGGTCCTTAAAATAACTAAAGAGTCTTATGGCCTAAATATCCTGTGTATGTTCCCTTTACCATGTTTAAGTCCTCGAGATTTGTACCTACGACACGAAAAACCCTAATGGCACCCATCTCCCTTGACCATGTATAGGACCCTACCACCCATGCCTACTACTCAAAACCACTTGACATCACCAACCCCCAATCATAAGATAAGGATACCTTAAGGAGGCCATGTTTGGTTGTTCAAGGAATCCTTAATTCCTAGCCTTGGATAGCTAGAATATTTCTTTAAAACCTAAGGCCCACATTTATTCCCACAACCATGTCCAGAGCCCCAATAATTACCCCTAGTGCTCAAAAAGATAATATTGGCACCCATATCCCTACACATGGGAAAAAGATTCCCTTGAGAGGTCACATGTGGTGTTCAAGGCATTGTACTTAGCCCTTGAAGTCTATAGTTTTCCTTTAGGGCCTAACATCTAAGTTTCTTCATCTATCCATGTCTAGATCACTGAGACTTATACTGACTATTGAAAATATCATAATAAAAAAATCATCCCCACTCGAAGCCCAATCATACCTTGGAAAGATACTTTATGATAGTTTGACATCTATTTCTTCACCTTATATGCTTATAATATTCCTTTAAGTCTTAAGGCTTGGGTATCCTTCTAGACTATGTCTAGGCCCTAAGACCCATACCTAGTTATTGATTTCTTTTAATGGTGCCCATATATCCACTTAAAAGATAATGATCCCCTCAACAAGTTATCTATGGTAGTTCAAGGTGTTATTCATGGAGCTTCAACCCTAGAAGCTACCTTAAGAGCCTAATGTTTGATTTTCCTCCATCGACCATGGTTACAACATTACACCAATACCCAGTTCTTAAAATCACTTAAGGTAACCATATTCCCACTTCGAGGCAAAGAATCTCCTTGGTAGATCACGTGTGGTGTTGCGAGGTGGTGTTCTTGGCCTTGAATTCCTAAAATCTTCATTTAGATTTGAGGGGTTATGCTTAATATTTCAACCATGTGCAAGACCACATGGCCCATCCCTAGTGATAAAATCCTTCTAATGAATCACATATCCCTTCTCAGAGGACAACTATCCCATAAAGAATGCTTGTCTAGTGGTTCAAGGCCTCATTCATGGAACTTGAGCCTTAGAAGATACATTTAATGCCTAAAGCTTAAGTTTCCTTCTTAGACCACAGTCAAGGTACCAATACCCATATGTAGTAATCAAAACCTCCTAATGGTTCCCATATCCCAACTTAGAGGAAAATGATACTCATGAGAGGCGAGGTGTGATGGTTTGAGGAATCATTATTTTTGTTCACTACCTATGAGGTTATTTTATGTCCTAAGGCTCACTTTTCTTCTCTTGAACATGTCGATGGCCCCACAACCAATCCTAGGTGCTCAACAACTTTTATTGGTTACCATATCACTAATCAAAGACCAAATATCCCACAAAAAGGCCATGTATGGTGGTTGGAGGCCTTACTCATGGCCCTTGAGACCTGTAAGAGATTGTTTATTCCAAATCCCTCAGTTTCAATGGTTGAGATTTTTTAAGTCCTTAAGATCGTGTTGATGCCCAAAAATTCTCAGCACCAACAGTAGGGATTCTCCCTGGTAAATAATCCCAATTAGATTACTCACCGTTTGGTGTGGGGAATCCGTCTGGTTAACGGTCTGACTACCGTGAGTGTAAGTGTTTAAGTTCTTTACCGATTGCGGCCCGATTCACCATTTATGTGATTTTAATTTGAATTATGAGATTCAAGTGCCCTAATTAAATGCATATAACCTAGAACTAACAGGAAGAAGCCTCAACAAGTGATGCGAAGGTTCTTCCCTCCATCTTATCACTTCTACCCAATCAATTCGCTAATCCTATTCTATATTAATCTAACCTATCCCTGCAGGGAGAAAACTTGAATTAAGAGTAATATACTGGAAATGTTAATATAAGTCTAACATATAGTTGTTTCAACACAACATTCACATTTACAACAAAAAGAATACCAAAGGTAGCTCTGATATGATTAAAACCATTTATTACTCGTTTTACACATAAACATTTGCATGGAAAGTAAAATCATTCATCACCATTGAAGTAGTTCTAGAAAGTTAGAACGATCTCACAAGTAGTTCAACATTAAACATTCCAGACATTCCAGGCAAAAATATCTGTGCACGCTTTTCCCAGCAAACAGATCCTTCTTATTAGCAGAAAAATAGTTCTCTTACAAAATGGTCCAGCTTCTATTATGCTAGAAAAAGTCTTTTTATCCTTACTCTCCTCCTCTATTTATCTTACAAAAGAGTTTTCCCTCTAGTGACTCCTCATTTTCCCTAACCCTAGGAATTCCCAAACTTTGTCATTTAGTGCTTACATCAGAAAATGAAAAAAGATAATTATAATTTAGATTTAGGTGGGCCCAGCTAAACTAGAAAGATATTCTTCCCACGCATTAGCTTCTTCAGCGATTACATTAAATTTGACAGGCTCCAATACTTGTAAGGAGACTTCATGATATGACACCTAAGTCTCAATATGCACCAGTCCTGCTTCTGCAGCCTTGCAGCTATCTTCCAGAAAATAGGCATGTATAGATGCTTGTCCTACAAAGTGGTGGATGTCTTCTTCTGTGAGAGCGTCCAATTTTCTAACGTAGTCTAATTCTCCCTACAGCCCATTCTGCAGCTCTGCTATGCGTAGGTCTCTTGAAGGAAGCTTGTTCATCTTCAGGAGTAGAGAGAGATGATATTTCTCATGAACCTGCTGGATTTTCTCGTAAAAATCCTGACACTTTTGGATAGTCTTCGGAATGTCATTATTTAGTCTCCTAGTAACCTTCCTGCAAAGTTCCAGAAGTTCCATTTTCGACTTCAAGTTTGTTGTTGTATTCAGAGGAAAATTATCAGGGTATTCTGAGTTGGTTTCTCTCCAGGCCATTTGGCTCTTAACCTTATCTGCAATATCCAACAACCTTTTCTTGAATTCCAATGACTCCACAGCTATCGCCTTCATTATCACCATCAACAGCTTCATCTTGTAGATTTCATCTGTGAGAATTTCTTGAGAGTGATATATTCGTTCCTGAATATTGTAGGCTTGATCACAAAATGGAGTTATGTCTTGCTTCCTCTTATCTGCCAATTCCAGTTGCTCTGCCAAAGATTCCTTCTCTTTAACTAACTCTTCCATCTGAGCTTTCAATTCTTCGACCTGTTGGTTTGCAACTGGCTCTCTTAACTCCAATTAAGTGATTCTGATGCAGGAGCATCATGACGAATCCAACAATGTGGCAGGTTGGTCACATGTTGTGGCTTGGTAAAGGGATAAACAGTCTTGGAATCTGAAGAAATTATTGATTAATGCTTTATTTGTAATTATGGAAATAAATTCATTTGTTGTCAATTGTTGAGCGAGAATAGGATTGAGTGGAATTTTGATACTCCCTGCGAGGAGATCAGGCCAACTCAGGTAGTTGTTGCATAATTATGGGAGTTTGTTTTACTAAGAATAGTAATTCCCTCATTTGTGGAGGAGAATTAGCTAGTGGTTAGATTTCTCTATTGTAATTCAAATTAGGCAGGAGGAATAGGACAGAGGAGGGATAGACAGAATGAGAGATACAGTAATCGTTCTGTGATCTTGAATAAAAATAGAGTATTTGATGAATTTGGGGTTTGACCAGTCATTTCTGGGTGAATGGTTGAATACATGCGTTAAATATTTTGTTCTTGTGACAGGAGCCAGTGACATTCATCTGTAGATTAGCTTTTAGTGGCTAATAGAGGTATCTGTTGTTTTTATCTAAGGATGCAGGTCGTGGTTATATGAGAATTCATTTGCAAATTGGTCTATTGAATTATCAAGCGATTATGTGTATCATCGATAGTCAAAGCGAAAAGGAGAATTCCTAAAATCAACAGTAATTTCATAGTAAAGTGATTTCAACCTTGCGTAGAGCGCTTAGATCACAAATGCATTTCGATTTTGAAAGTTCTCTGTCAACTATGTGTGTGAATGCAGATATTTTATTTGCCTAAGTCTTACACCTTGAATACACAGTGGAACCGGAGTTTACACCCGAGAAAACCTCAAGTTTCTTCGAGACATCAGTGAATTTACATATAAACTCGGTAAATTCGTGAGATGAAGCTATTCCATTGAAGTTCAGTGTATTATGGCTAGACAATAGAATTAAGTGCACCTTTGAGTCACAGGTTCTCATGATTGAGATATTATTTAATGAAGTATAATGGAAAATCCAAATTTGGCTAAGGTCCTAAACCAGAGTACCATGCACCTACTTGCCATCATTTTTGGTATCAGAGCCATAACTCGTTCTTTGGAGATATAGTAGGAGAATAGTAATGTTTGAATGATACAGGCATTGTTATAACTATTGTGTGGAATTGCAGCAGGATCAGATTCAAATATCTAGTGATTTGAAGACACACTGACCACGAGATATAGAGGAGTAGAAGGCAGGAATCCCATAAAGATAGTTTTGCAGAGCAAAGAATATTTTTGCATGCAACGTGGAGAAGAAATGTCAAGTGAAGAGGTTCTTTGGGAATAGTGCGTGATGGATAAGTTCTTCGGTGAAGAACAAGAATAAATTTCAAGGGGATAGGTGCATATTGGTATTATAGTTCCAACAGTGGGGGTTGGTAGAACTGTGAGGGCCTAGGGCTGTTAGATTCTGAACAGTGAAGAAAGCAAACACGCAGGGGAGCTTGTAGGGACTGCAATAGAGGATTGCAGACAAGAAGACCATATGGAAAAGATATAGATCAGAGGAGAGTACCTGAGAAATTGGTAAGTTGTATTGGTCTTTGCTTTGAATCTTGATAAAGATATGTTTGTTTTGATGAAAGTAACAGCTGAAAGAAGATTGTAATATGAAATTGCAAAAGATCTTTGTTGAGGAAGTATGACAGAAGTAACCCGCAACAAAGGAGCTATTATTAAAATTCCAATTGAAGATTGGAAAGAAGGGGAACAATTGGGTTATTAAGAGGAAGGTAGGGTGGAGTTTATTGGAAAAGTGAATCTTAGAGGGAGTGTGTTCTTGATTGAGAGGACATTCGAGATTGTGGAAACATAGGTGTCTATCCAAATGAATTGAACATAGAGGTGAGAATGTCTTGTTTTCAGTAGTTGTTAGTGATTGTTGACAACAAGTAGCAGAGATAGAGAAATTGTTATAGAGTGGTTGGAGATAAGAACACGTAGAGTTCTTGGAGAATATGGAAATGAACCTATAAAACTGAGGTTGGGAAGAGATGGTGAGTAAATTGAATGTAGAATCCCAAGGAGCAGAGAATGCTCAAGTAAAGATTCCAAAGGAGGGGGTCAGCAGACATATCAAGGGAAGACTAGGCATGGAAAAGCTTAGTATGGTGTGTGAAGGTAGGTTGATGGAGGTAGCCTATAGGAGTGGCTTAAATGCAGCTCCCAATGAGCAAGGAGAAGCTCATAAGAGAGGACAGACTATAACTATTGAAATTTGTAGTAAAGGTTCAGAGAAGGGCCATAGAATATCAAGTCAGGACAAGCTTGGTAGGGAATTAGATAAACTGAAAGTACAGCTGGAGGTGATGAGAGAATTTGTACAAATAAATATGGAAGACCATAGATACGGTTGGTCTTTTCAGAAGAAAAGGGTCAAGTGGAATTTGTTACAGGATAAGCTGAGACACAAGGCATGTGCTCAGTTAAGGGAAGAACTCAGAAGAGTTGAGTTACAGCACAAGACATGTGTTGAAAAAGAGGGTTACTTATGTGTACCTGAATAAGGACCTATCCTTGGAAAGAGTAGAGATGATGAGGAAGGCACGAGACTAGTTAATGGTCTCATAGATCCTTTAGAAGATGAAAACCAGTTGAGAGGTTTGATGTTTGAGATAACAAAAGGGGCTATAAGGCCTTATGATTTTAAAATTAATGATTGGTGTGTGGTTGCAGGTTGCTCAAGCATGAGATATGATAGACAGTCATCTGACACTATCTTAAACCCAGAAAAGAAGATGGCTATCCCTAGTCATATAAGAGATTCAAAGAATAATTACAATGAAATGAAAGAAGATGGCAAAGTTGTTGGCATAAAAGATAAGATGTATCAAAAATCATTTGAGGAAGAGCTTGCTGAGATGAAAGCAAGAGTGATAAGGATGATGAGGATGCTAGAATAACAAGGAAAAGACCAATGGTATGGTTGGGAATTAAAGAAGAAGATAGTATGTTGGAGCTTACTGCAGGTAAAGTTGAAGCAAAGGTTGTATGCCAGAGTAAGGGAAGAACTCAAAGTAGCTGAGTTGGAAATGAAAGCTCATAATGGTGAATTAGAATAAGAAATATTCTTTGATGAAGAAGTTGGAGCAGAAATACAAGCTGAAGAAGGAGTCATTGCTGAATTTTTGAGTCTTTGGACTAGTTCAAATCATATTGAGGATTTGATGATTGAGATAGTAGATGAGGTCACAAAACCTCATAGTTTTTTGTGTATGAATGTAGGATGCAATGAAAAAAAGTAGTTCCTTAATATTGCAATGGAATATTGTGAAAATGATGGATAGTCACTGAGGAATGTTAACGTTGATGATAGTCAGGGTAAAGAACAACTGCTAATAGTTGTTGTGGAGGATGAAGAAGGTTGTATGAGGATTGTCGATAAGGGACCTCAAATAGAAGAGATACAATATTTAGATGATTGGATGGTAGGTGATGAAACCAGTGAGGATTGTGCATAATTTCCAAAGACAATTCCAAGTGAATTGATAAGTTTATGCAATGAGATGAAATTTCTGGAAATGAAATTAAGTATTCAAAGAGTGGAAATCCAAGATGCCAAGCTGGAGATAGAAGAAGGTGGTGAAATTGTGATGAAGGGAAATGATACAAGGAATGAGAAGGAGAAGATTACCTCAGAAGACAATACTGAGGGAATTGATAGAGTAATAAACTCTCAAGAGGATGACAGTCAGATGTTGATGAAACAAAAGTGTAAGGTTTTTGAAGAAGAAGAAGATGAGAATAGTGCTACAGTCAAGAAGGTAATGAATAGTTTTCTTCTTAAACATGAAGTTGGATCTCAAGGCCAACAAGTGAACATAAGGCAACAGAGGACAATTGTGAAAGATGAAGAGATTGAGTTATCAAGAATGTTATTGAGGAAAGAAGTGTTTCCAGTATCTGACCAGAAAGGAAAACATTTTAAATTGCAAGCTAACTGTGAGTTTGCAGGTGTATTTAAGGATGAAGTGAAAGAGAATGACGCTAGGATGTCTCATAAAGGTGGAGCTATATTATATTTAAAGTATGCAGATATTGCCTCAAAATACAAAAATTTGAGTGAAATGTATGAAGTGGAAAAGGTAAGAGATCTCAAGCAACATAGTATTGTTGAGATAGAAGATGAAGTATTCGAAAGAGGTCAGAGGAAAGTTGAGTTGTGGAAGTATTTGTTAGAGGAACCTGAGGATGGAAGTGAGATTGCAGTTGGTTACAGAGAAATGTCTCAAACTTTGATAGGGATAGAGACATATATTAATTTTCAAACTCATGATAAGTTTGCTAGTACAAAGGAAGGAAAGCGTGAATATGATAAGAATTCATTTGCAAATTGGTCTCATTGAATTATCAAGTGATTGTGTGTATCATCAATAGTCAAAGGGAAAAGGAGAATTCCTAAACTAAACAGTAATTTCATAGTAAAGTGATTTCAACCTTGCGTAGAGCGTTCATATCACAAATGCATTTCGTTTTTGAAAGTTCTCTGTCAGCTATGTGTGTGAATGCAGATATTTTATTTGCCTAAGTCTTACACCTTGAATGCATAGTGGAACCGGATTTTACACCTGAGAAAACCTCAAGTTTCTTCAAGACATCAATGAATTTACATATAAGCTCAGTAAATTCGTGAGATGAAGCTATTCCATTGAAGTTCAGTGTATGATGGCTAGACAATAGAATTAAGTGTGCCTTTGAGTCACAGGTTCTCATGATTGAGATCTTCTTTGATGAAGTATAATGGAAAATCCATATTTGGCTAAGGTCCTAGACCAGAGTACCACACACCTGCCTGCCATCAGATTCGGGCCTCAAAGTCACTCCTTTCCCATTCCATAATCATTAACTACACAGTTAATGCCTCATTTTCTACGTCCAAATTCTAGTATTCATTCAGTAACCTTTCCTTCTCGGAAAGAATGGCGTCATGTTTCCTTTTCAGTTATATCCCTTCTCCTCGCATTTTCACCAAATTATTTTTCAATTTGAGCATATTCTCTTTATTTCGCTCCACGTCGCTCATCAACTTATCAACATTATCTGCAATTGCTTGCGCAACAACTATGTTGACAGATGCCATGAACTTAGGGTCCCCGTGGGTACCCTCCATGATTTTGTTTTCCTCAATAGTAACAACATCGGCTTGGGCTGCCAATTTCAGTCCCTTCTCTAATCTCCTTGTGATGGTCTCTCTTTTTGAATAAAAAAATATTGTGTCCAATCTGGACACAGTATGTTGCTTCGATGGGGTGAATGGGGTGAGTCCGAGCTCATGAAATGGGAGGTGACCTCCGGTGAGCGTCACACTAGACACCTCAGGTGGGTCTATGTCCATATTCTGCACACTCGAGATTCCCTTTTCCACAGCTTCCTTGGACTTTCCTTCTTCTTCCTTTTGCTTTTTTTGTTCTTTCGCTTCTCTTTCTGCTCTTTGTTTTACTTCTTCTTCCTCTTTTCTTTTTAATTCCTTAACATCCTCCCTTTCTTTCCTTTCAACCTCTTCCTTTCTGTTGTCTCTCTGATTCTTTCGCTCTTAGTTGTTCTGCTTGTTCCCTTTGTATCATTTATGCTTACTCTTTGAGCTTCCTCTCTGCTTCTTCTACTTGTAGTCTTGTAGCTTCTTCTCGTTGCCTCTGTAATTTTGCCACCTTTGCAGTGTTGGTATTGGTACTAGAAACAGCTCCGCTCTTGCGACGAAAGTGTTTGTTTAGCTCGGTAATGTTGCTTTCCCTCCGATATACTTCTTTGTCTTTGTCGAAGTGATTGGCATATTCATAATGTATTTTTATCGATGCACAATGATCGAAAACCTTGCCTTGGCTATCATTCCTCAAAAAACTCTTTTCACCAAAATGAAATGCTTCTAAAACTTGAATGAAAGCTTCGACAGATTTAACCTTGGAGAACTTGTATGCCCTGATACCGAAAGACAAATGTGGGAATGAAGCTTTCTTTTGATCATGTAGGAACCTTCCAATCCCATTAATGAAAACTTACCTTACTGCTTCCTTGTGGACCAAAAAATCGGTTGCATATTTGGGAAAAAGCGATGGAGCTTGGGAACCTCCAAACATTATGATGTACGTGCCCTCATGTGAGAACTAGTAGTCCCTGTATTCATTTATGACTGCCATTTCATTTTCAGATAAGCACTTTGGTTCCTCATGGAAAATTATCAAGTAGAGAGGCATGTTGAACTCTTAACAAATGAGCTTATAATGACTTGCATATCTATGGGCCCACATGGTCTGATAATCCACTTAGACCATAAATTCAGCTCCATTCCAGATGCACCCTAACTTAGGAAATGGGTGCCTATCTAATATGCAATCTATGAGGTATGAAGACATATAGAATTCTTCCTTCTTTTGGGTTAAACCTCCTTGTCGAGCTGCTATTGATGATGACAGGTTGTCCGAGATGATGTCTTCCCAATTAAAAACTATGACATGGAAGGCTATGTAGTAAATTAGAGGTACCCAATATAGCTTGTAGATAGTCCCGTCTTCCCTACCGAAAAATTCTGCTTAGTTTCAGAGCTATAATTATTAAAGGGGTCCTCAAGTTTTGACACTCATATTCTCCGCTCACTTTCTGTATCAGCTGCCTTCCTAATACTATCATTTTCTTAGCATTGTAACATCCCCTCCCATGGACCCAATTCAAGGAAGGGAACATGATACCAATCTGTGGGGATTTTACATAAACTCAGCCCATTCCATTAGATTCATACAAATAAATCAATTGTGTTCATATGCAAATCAATTAAACCTGCACAATGAAATAAAAACATCATCCACACACACCTTTCATATGCATTCATCATATCAAAAACAGTCATCAATTTAAAACATTGTAGAATTAAATACACATAAGAATATACTCATCTTCATTGTGCAATTGTCCCAAGCAACTAGCTATGTCGCTGCAACGTTCCACCCAACCATAGGTCTCTGCCCAACCTGTATTCTTTCAGCACTTAGAGACCACCCCTTAGCTAGGCATAATTTCTACAAGGAAAAGGGGACATTCATACTCCTACACAGCCAAATAATCACTGCATCTAAGCCAAGCCAGTCCACGGCTGGGTTTATCAGGATAAATCTGAACCCTCTTCATTTTTGGATGCTTACACTCCAGCTCAAGCCAAAGCAATGGATACCCATAACCCATACCCCAACATACGCTTTACACACACAACTAAACACAGTCATTGGGCATGGATAAACAATTACATCCAAGGTATTTACAAACAAGGTCCATGGGTTTTTCCCCAAATCGTGAGCACACCAAAAACGGACTGTGGAGAGGGAAAATGTCTACAGGGAAACAAACCCGATTTTCCCATGGGTATTCTGGGAATCTAAATGGCCAAGACAGCTTCCATGAAACCCCAAAATAAACTCCCTTCTTCCCAGCAGCTCTGCAACACCACAAACGTCTTCCTCCCAGATAGAAAACAAGGGAAAAACATAAAAACATGGAGGGAAAACACCCAGGTAGCTCCAAAAACGTGAGAGAGGCAAAACTGTTTGATGGGTAATGGCTTGGGGAGCAATTCATGGCTCTTTTCTTTCCCAAGGAGCAAAACACGTTTTTCCATGAAGGGTGGCTTTTCCATACTCGAATTTGGACAACGATACCTCTCCATTCCCAAGGCATTGACTACCTCAACCAACTCTTGGGAGAAATGAATGATTGGATACAAAAGTCAACATGGGTAGTTGAGGGTTTGATGGGTTCTCTCATTGACACTTGGCTTGACTTGATTGGCTCTAAGGGTTTGAATATTTCCCTCCCAATTCCTTGTAAAATCATGCCCCCATCTCTTGTTGCATTGCATAGCTAGTTGTGGGTATTTTATTAAAATGCATATTTACATGATATTTGCAATTCCATTGTGCCTGGCTAGCACGTAAACCATATGCATCAATAAATCGATGGAGGGGCCTTAGCCTTGAACTCCTCACCATGATTTTATAACAATATTACATTATTTACATTTTAATGCAATGGGGTCAAACTAGGGACATTACAAGCATATTCAAAGTGGTCCATGTTTAAGCCTTTGATCCAGTCTTTAGTTAACATGACCTGGGCTTACGGTAGCTTGTTTGTCGCTACTATATGAGCTGGATGGAATGAGGCAAATGCTTCCCCTTTGGCGTCAGAAATGATTCTTGATGTGGAATCAGCTTGTGGAGGGATCCATCCAATGACCTCTGAACAGGGAAATTTTTTTGGGCGTGTAGTTGCTTTGGTGATGCCCGATCTTTTGATATTTTGATACAAGATCATTTCTTCAAGAGCTACATCCAGGATATCCTGTTCCGGATCATTGGATACAATTCCCCCCATTTGAATTCAGGGACAACTCATGTTACTGCTTTTGTATCTTCGAACATTGGTTTTGTCTTTGTGTCTAATATAATCTCCACGTCCGATTCTGATTCGGTTACTTTAGATTTCTTCTTGGCACCCTTCTTAGGCATTTTCAAATCTTGATGAAAAAGAAGAAACATGGTATAAGTAACTTAAACAGAAGTTTGGAAAGCAATTTTCTTTCAAACTACTGATAATAGATTAAGTTGAGAGAGTAATAACTTCCATGTAGTTTGGTAAATGCTACTGATGCTTGCTTAGCTTAAACTTAGATACAATTAAGAGAAAACTAGGATGTTCATCTTAAAGGATTTTCACAAAAATCAGTTGACTCTAAAACTCCCTATAACCAGTGTGAATGATGGGACAAAACCTCGGGGTTATCCTACAATATTTTTAACTTTCAAACTAGTCTGAACAGTGTGTGCATAAAAACCAACTTTGTATGCATCAAAGGGAAAGGTTAAGACCAATAATGTCCGAAGGCAGAAAACCACTCTAAACTGGACTATTTAACTTCATATTTCCATGCAAGGAGGAATAGATTGCGTATGAGTTCAGTTGTGCTCTCATTGTGGACTTGACAATACCGACAGGAGAGGCAGGCTGGTAGAAACTGTCCTAAGAGGTTCGAACTACGGCAAATGACCACTAGATTCCACTAGGTTTTGCATTAAAACTGACAGAAAAGGCTTAGCAAGGGCTGGACAGGGTAAAATTGGCAGCCCTAGGTCGATATTGTTAGCTGAAAAAAAGGCCGTGACTGAAAACGCCCAATCGGCAATGAGTAG
Organism: Larix kaempferi; assembly: GCA_027924585.1. NCBI lineage: Eukaryota > Viridiplantae > Streptophyta > Pinopsida > Pinales > Pinaceae > Larix > Larix kaempferi. Next base: position 30,075,778 of record BSBM01000370.1, on the reverse strand, counting down.
AATTTAACTACGAGGCATAAAACACAAAAACGCTAAAACCCATGGAAAAAAATGAATGAGAGTGCCAATCAATAAAAATAACCACGAAGGCAGGGCAATGGCCTACCTGTCAGTCTCGGTATGGTTGCGAGAACAGGCTGAATGAAGTTTTGGCGTCCAGAGATTGTTGGAGGCGAAAAACCTTGAGAACGACGTTTTGGCAATGTTAAACCAAAAAATGACTTTTCCCTATAAATAATCAAGTCAAAAACCTAGTCATTAGGTTTGTGTGTCATTAATGCGAAGGTAGTGGGGTTGGTGGGTTCATTTATGACCAAACCCCGTCTCGGCATCAAAAGGTCGTTTACGTGTTATTGCCTTTAAAACTTCGTCGCTAACCGTTTCAGAGCGACTTATTCGACGACCGCGAAACACGTCGGTGGTTTTATCAAAAAAGTGTCGATGATGTCTTTCGACATCACTTCATGCATTTCATCGGTGCCATTTCGTGAGCTTCACTTTTTCTTGCAACCGTTTCGGTGTATCTAAGAGTGTCGCACCAAAAGCTTCGGGGTCACTCTGTGAGTTCTGTCGATCAGTCCTCTCCACCTCTGCAGTCTTATATTGGTGCTCAGCGATACGTTCCAAGTTTAGGCGGTGACAGTTTCGGCATAACTTGCTTATCCTCGACAAAACGCATTGCGCTACTTCTAATTTTGTGTTGACCGTATTTTGCTGGCTTGATCGGTGTGACTGGGGCTCTCTTGTTGAACCGTTTCGGCTGTGATTGAGGTTTTATCGCCGAAACAATCAATGAAACTTCATATTCTCTTCCGACCAGATGCGCGAAAACTTTAAGTGTGTTTATCGGTGCGAAGCTCCAACTGTTTCGTCTGTACTCGTTGAGTTGCTTCGAATGTGTCGGCTCAACTAGAAGAGTGTCTCTTAAACGAGGACTTCTCCAAAAGCAGGTTTTCTGCTCCGATCGTGTTGGCTCTAAAAGCTTATTTGATTGGACCATTTCGGCTCAAAAAGCTGAGTTTTACTTAGCAAAATTTTGGCTTTCTTTGCTCGATCCTTAGGAAAAAATCTAAGTCTGAGGATGGGATTCTTCTGGGAAGAAAAACCCTAAAAACTAAAGGAGGGGCCCCACATTTTTCTCAAAATTTTGGGGATTAGGTTGCAGTTGCAACAATTGGCGACTAGCTGGTGAACATAGATCTCTGACTAATCCCTTTTGAAAATCAAAACTCTTACAAGGTATCTGACTTTGGAGATAAAACGAAACCTTTATTCATTCTCTCAAGATTTTAAAAGGCCATATTTTGTGCAGAGAGATACACTATCTTCCATCATATTGGTCATTTATTTCGGGGAGCATGGTAACCTAGACTAGATTTCTTGACCACTCTCACGAGGCCATACTATGGATTTCATTTTAGATCCGTCTTTTGATTTCCACCAAAACATGACTCCACAAGATTGTAACAGCATCAAACAGATGTATTCGTTTGTTCCTCATTCCCATGCCATCAGCATTCTTTTGATGCTTCTTTTCTTGACGAATTTTGTTGCCTGATTCTTCCTTGATAGCTTTCTTCAATATTTAGAACTTGGTGTGGATTCTTCCATCCATAATTTCCTTTTTTGTGAGCAAGAGATTTATTTGTTTGTCATGCTCATGGACAGAGAAGAACCTTGCTGAGATGACCACCAGGGAAACTTTCTTGATTGGATGTCTTCGTTTTTTCAAAACCATTTCTTGGTGGAGATGATTTTTTTTGGGAATTTGACTCTTTGAAATAAGCTCTTTTGGATTTTGATTTGTAGCACGGGATCATTTTAAATGCCATACATCTGTGAGACATGCTTCCTGTCCGTGGGTCCATAATAACAGGATTCCTGAGACAATTATTAATGTGAGAGTGGATGGAGCCTCAAGATAGTAATCCAGACCTCATAAGCCTTAGTTATTTTATAGGGTTTATAATGACTCAATGTGCACTTGAAGTTGGTCTACCTTTCTAAAACTAGGCAGCGATTAAAATTCCCAAACTAATAATGTTATATCAAGCAAGCCTTTCCCAAAAGCAGATTTTGACTTTCAATGATTTAACAAAAAATCTGAGAGATTATTCAAATTCCTATCTTCCCAAGCATCCAAATATTGAGCTGGTATTATTATAGGACAAAATTAAACAAATCAAACAATAAGCAAACAAAACTTGAAAATAATCAAACCAGAAAAGACAACAAACTAGAGCAGCTTGAAAAACAGAAAAACCTTTATTTATGTACAAAGGTACTCCTACAACCTAATTAAAATATTGTTTGAGAGCTAGGTCCTTTACAGAGAGATTTTCCTCTTTCCCTGTAAATCTTGAAATTTGTAAGTTGAAGGGCCAATCTTCTTAGCAATCTAATAGGGGCCAAGCCATAATTGTTGAAATTTGGTATGCTTCCCCTTTTCTTCAGGTGGGTGATCCCAATTAAGAACGAAATCTCCTACCTCAAAAATTCTCTTAATGGAATTATTCTTGTCAAACCATATCTTGACAATGTTATCGTGTTGGTTGAATCTATCTTTGTCCTTCTCCCTAGATTCTTTGCACTTCAACAGAGTGTCAATTCGTGACTGTAATATTTCACTACCGAAACCTTTGGAATCTTGGGCTAATTGCAGGGATGGGAGTAATATGTTTGGAGGTAGAATAACTTCCCTTTCGTAGACCAAAGTATAAGGAGAAACTCCTAAGTAATGCTTCGGGGTAACCCTATCTTCCCATAACGCGTTGGGGAGAGCTACATGCCAATTTCTCTGAATTTCGATGACAGTTTTCTTTAAAATTCAAATGAGATTTTTATTTGTTGATCCTGCTAATCCATTTCCCTGGGGATAATAATTTTTTGAATAATGCAATTTGATTCCTTTTTCATAAGCAAATGCGGTTAATTTAACAAATGAGAAGTAAGTTGCATTATCAAAAACTAAAGAAATTGGAACCCCAAACCTGGTTATGATGTTCTCTTGTAGGAATTTGATGACTACGTATTCATTCATCATTGCGTAGAGGAGCAACTTTTGTCCACCGTTTTGGCACCAGTTTTGTCTTGGATGAATGGAAGGGTTTAGATCCATGAAAGGAGTGGGGCCTTGGTTTTCAGATCATAGGACCCAAGGGATGCCAAATAAGAGATCTGGGTGTGTATTTGTAATTTGGGAATGAAATAATCAAAGTTCCTAAGCTTTAACATTGCTAATGGGGGATAAATTACAAAGGTCGGCTCAATGTTATATGGTGTGGCACCGGTGAAGGGCGTATATCTATGGCGATAAAGATCAGCGGCTAAGAAGCAACTTCGCAAAGGTAGGATGGGGTAGTTTAAGCGTGGGCGGAGTGTGTTAGCCCGCAAGCAAATTGGAAATTTGATCGACAGACGGAAGGATAGATCTACAGCCAGCAGGTACTTCGACGATTTGACATGCATGGGGAATTGACATTTTCAGATTTGCAAAGTTTTGGTAGGCCCCGCGTATTGCAATGGTGTAGATTTGGCAGAGTTAAGATCTACGGTTGAATATTTGTTCGCAGATTGAACATGCACGGAGCATCGACGTTGTCCAAATCTGCGACCCTGGTAGGAGCTGCACCTTTTGATGGTTAAGATGTGGGCAAGATCTAAATTGATGGTTGATAGAATTTTTGTGGATATAAGGTGCAAGAAAGGAGGCATGTGAGAGGATTGAAATCTGCAGAGGATCGTGGAGTTAAAGGGTGAAGGAGATCTACGGCTCAAGTTCGATCATGCAGGTGGAGGGCTCAGAGAATTTCTTCACTATGAGAGATGCAAGGCTGGTAAGAAAATGGAAATTATATAAAAATATAGCTGCACGAGGATCCAAGTATCATTTGTCCTGTGCATTGGAAAACAACAGAAGGCAACTGTGGAGAAGCATCCAACTTAGACAGATTCTCAGACCAGTTGTTGATAACTAGGTAGGCCTCTTGTATCCATACAAAACTATTTAAATGGCTGAATTAAGTGAGATAGAACCCCCAGGTTTTGAATACCAGAGGATAGGTGACTTGTTTGAGGATAAAGATGCTAAGGTTTATGACATAGTATTGATAAATAACTCCATTGAGACAGCTGAGGACAGGTTGAAGTTGATTAGGGAGGGGAATATTGATGTACATAAGGTTTACCAATAATTTTTTCATTTGTTTGCAATCGACCAAACCCCAAATTGTCCTGAGTTCATCGACTAGTGCGCCACCAATTAATCCTCCTCTGAGAGGGTGATTATGGGTGCATCAAGCTCTAAGATCCTGTGCCAATTCAACCCCCTCACTGTTAGGAAATCCCTGTCAATCCCGGATGATTTTTTCTAGAAATCCAAAGAGTACACAGAAGAAGCCCTAATTCATCATTTCAGACAAGCCCTAGTCGAGCTTAAGTAAATTTTCTTCCATGCTAGCCTACTTCCTAATGTCTCCTTCCAGGACCAACCTTTCCCTGGTGAAGTCAGTCTATTTAGAGAAGAGTCCAAATGTGTTATAACCCTACTAGCCCAGCTCCTAGGATTAGATACAGACCAACATATCATTGAACCTTTAATAAGCATGTTGTTTGTCATGAGCACATGTCCTCTCGAGACTGAGGATCTCAGTCAGTCCATCTAGTGTGCCTGCCTTAGGTTTGATGAGGCCCTATATGAGAATATCCATTTTGAGCTAGTGGAGTTCCCCAAAACTAGAAGCTTCAGATTCCAGTCATACCTGCTGAGAATGTTCTTGTCTTTTAATGAAGAGAACTTACAGATTCCTGAGATGTTGCTCACTCGGGAGACACTCACAGACTACGCTGAGTTCATGAACAACATCATGTATGAAGTCTACAATGTTATCTTTCAAAGGAAACTTCCCAAGGTATTAACAGAAATGAAAGACATGTTGCAACCTTCTCCAGATAAGAAGATAGGTGACTGGTTCCTCTCAGAACACAGCACAACAATCATAGTTTATGGTTTTGTCCATGCACCCTATGTGCTACCATCTTTTCTAACCCCTAGATTATTTACACTGGAGTTCATCAGGTAGAAGCTGCAGGTGGAAGTTGAACATTTCTTGGATGACAAGAAGGCTTCAGATATCACTTTTCCATGGGTTGTAGGCCCATTCATCGTTAAAAACAAGGCTGCCCTTCCAACCATTGAAGGTATGATGAGAGATATGGGATTCAGAACAAAGTCAACCATCAATTATGACCCCCACCACATCATCTTAGACATAAGAAAAGAAAGTAACATAAAAGATTTTATACATTTTGAAATTACAAGGTTGTCTGAGACTGCTAATTTGCTAGAATATCCTGGAAAAAGTCAAATGGAGATAGATACACCTGATGACTCCACCTCCCTGGTACCAAAAGCCACTTCCCCACTATGTAGCTCTTCCATCCTGGTCCCAATGGTTGAATAAACTATACCCCTTGCCAATGGCTCTGGGAAAACCAGCAAGTTGGAAAAGATTTATGTCATGGATATAGATGATGACACAAAACTTGAGCTCCCAAAAGGTAGAAAGTAGAAAAACCTGAGTAGCAGATTGCACAGGTGTTAGTTGGTCAAGGAAAAAAGAAACAGGTGAATATTAAGCTACCTGCTTTCGAGGTCAAAGAATATATATTCAGCCAAACAGCCACTGAACTTGCTGCACCCAGCAAGAGTAGAGCTGAGCTACTGGAGGAGTATAAAGGGAGCACAAAAGCAGCCTCAGAGGAGTCTAAACTATATGAAGAAGTGAGGCAGATTTCCAATAAAGATGTGTCTTTGGTGACCAATAGGAGCCATGCTCAGAACACCTTGAACTTGGCCTTAGCTACCAAAAACAAAGCTACTGAACTGAAAGTGAACTTGGAAGATATTTATGTTCCTGATATGATCAACTTGCACAAGGAAACTTGGGAGGTTATCTATGCCAAGTTTCTTAAGGATGCACTAGAGCTATCTAAATTGCAAGTTTGTAAGGGTAAGTTTCAAAATTAGCTCGAACTAGAGAGAATGGAAAACAAATCCCACAAGGTACAAATCAAAAAGCTGCAAAATGCATTGTTGGCTATTGAAAGCCAGGAAGACAAGAAGGCCAGTATACAAAAGTTGTTGGATGAGAAAGATAACACCATTCAGTCATTGAAAAAGAAGCTAAAACCCCCTCCACCCAGCTGGTGGAAGCCTCTGAATTGACAGAGCTATAGGAGAAGAGAGAAAAGCTACAAGAGGAACTAACAGACTGCAAAGCTAGATTGTTGAAATTTGAAGAGAAGGAAAAGTTGTGGCCGAGTGATATGGCTCTCATGGTGGAGAGTGAAAAGAAGTGGAAAGCTAAGTCTAAATACCTTGAAAGGCAACTGCAGGAGAAGAGCAAAGAGTTGGAGAACATGGCCACACCTCCCTCCATAGAATCAGGTGACTTCTCCCTTGTGGGGGATATGGCACAGGCAAGTCTGAGAGACTTAGAAGTGGAAAAGTTAAAGAAGCAAAACACAAATCTGAAAACCCTGATGTCAAAAGCAGAGCAGGAAAAGGAGGATTGGGAAACCAAGTACCAGGAGATGCAGGTCAAAAATGAAGAATTGGTGAAGCAGGCCACAGGTCAAACTTCCCTACAGGAAGCAAAGCAAGTCATTTGGGATAACATTATTGCAAAGGCAGAAAATTTAAGGCCCTACCTTGACTTTGTCCTAGATAAAGAAACTGTAATCAAGCTAGCCAAGAAAAGTGTAGTAGCAGCAAATGAAAAATTGAATAAAAATCCTGTGGAGCACGCTGAAAATGCCATAGAATTCTTGAATGGCTTGACTGAAGATGAAGTAAAGGAAGCAAGTATAAAAGATAGATTATCCACCATCATTTGGTTCAAGAGAGTGATAAATAAGCATCAACAGGTGAAAAATATTCAGGCCAGAATTGATGTCTAGGCCCAGCCGGTGAAGTACTTCAGGGATATGTTTGACTCCTTGTTTAAGAAGGGGATGCCTCTCTTTTGGGAGGAGGATGGCACCATGAGGACACAAGAAGAATATCAGGGAAAGTTATGGGAATGCAGATTGGATAATGAATGCTTTGCTGACATGGACCAACCTCTGATAGGAAAAACAATGGTAGACAAATTGGCAAAGGATTTTGAATTGGGCATGATCTTCAAAAAGGCAGGTGCATGTCTTCAAAGCGGCTCATACAGGGATCATACAGAATTGTGGGTAATGTTAAAGGATGTGGCCACATCAGAATTGCCAACTGCTGACCAGTGGAAGATCGTGGAGAAGTATGGGAAGGAAAAACTGACATTGAATCCATGAATATTCTGAAGTACGTGGAGATTAGGGCATGAATAATTAGTTACTAAGGAATTTTGTTTATTTACTAGAGTTTGTTACCGGCTAGTAGATGCTCGAGGGAACTTGTAAAGGATGTTAATCCTACCTGTCAACGTTTGTTGTTTTTTGTTGTAACTAATTCTAGGAGAGGATGAAACTATTTGTATAGGTTTCATATCCAGTATTAACAACTTTCTGTTAGAGTGATTTGAGCCTCGGGGCTGAGAATACCTATATATACTCATATGTAATGAAGAGCAAGGGGTTGTTGGTTGGAACCCGTGAGTCCTTGTGCTGTGTAAATTTTGATACTTCTTTAATAAAATGGGTAGAGCCGAGCAAGTGATTTGAAGCATAGATTCTTGTGTTGTTTATTTTACAGTCTGTATCTCCTTTTCTTCATGTGAATGTATCCTTGTTTCTATGCCATATTGTTTTCTTTTCATGTTTGGATAAGTGTATATTGAAGCAGAATTCATATGTTTATGCTCTGTTTCTTTGATTCCAAGCATACACAAACATCTTTCTACTAAAGTTAATGCAGAATTCATTTATAATGCTCTATGTTGATGGATTGTTCTTATTTTCTTCCCTATCACTATACAAACAACTTTTTGACTATAAATGAGTAACTACCCTACCTCTAATAAGAATCCTTATGCAAATCATTTCCCCTTTACCATATTAAGTATTTTGACTCCATTTCCCAATGAATGTTCACCTTGTTTCAACCAAGCACCAATATGATTTTAATTTTAACTCCCATATCTGGCCTTGATAAACAAACAGTGAGAGATCCCTCTCTGGGAAGATAGAATCCAACTCTCTTTCCTAAAGTGGTTTTGTGTGTTACCTTGAAGAGGCCTTCCACAACCTTAGGGTCTATTTGAGTGCTAACACACCGTTTGAAATAATCAGTGGCTGTGGGGATATACCGGTGTTGCAATGAATAATTTGGATTGATTTCTCCAATAACATCTATGCCCCACTGCTCAAATGGTTCAGAGATAGTAATTGGCTGCAATGGCCCTGCTGCTTTTGGCAATTTTCCAGCGCTCCTTTGACATACATCACATTTTCTTGTGTAATCATGAGAATCCTTGAAAAGAGTGGGCCAATAGTACCCAGCTTTGAGTATCTTATGAGCAGTGGTATCCCCAGAAAAATGTCCCCCCTGTGGGACCGTTGTGTAATTATTTGACTACCTTGTCCGCATATTCCTTCTCAAGACATCTAAGAAAAACTCTGTCATATTTTTTATGAAAAGTACTCTGTCAATTATCTGATAAGATGTTGACTTCAATCGAAGTTCCCTTCTTTGCTTAGAGTTCCATTGTTCTGGTAAATATCCTTGCTGGAGATAGTGCACCAAATCTCTGTACCAGGATTCCGGAGCAGTGAAAATGGAACATACTTCAGTTAAATTCAATTCAACCAAATTTTGCCAATCATGATCCTCATCAATTTGGTTCTTTGTGGGAAACTTACACAATCCCTGACATTTAATGATAGTAGCTGGTTTGAACTCTAGATCATATTCTTGTAGTGCAGTTACCCAATTTCCTCTTCGTTCTCCCAACTCCTTGTGTACAAACAATGACCTGACAGACAGATGAGGTACAATGACCTTCGTTCTATTTTTCAAAATGTAGGGTATGAACTGCTTTACAACTTTGAACACTGCATATGCTTGTTTATCCACGGCTGGGTAATTCAGTTCAGCCGCTTGTAACCCAGTGCTCATGAAAGGTATTGGATATTCATCTCCTGATTCCCCTTTCTGAGTGAGCACTGTTGCGAGAGAATTATCTGAAGCAAAGGTGTAAATGATAAAATCATTTTCAAAGTCTGGACATCTTAAAGAAGGTGCATGATCTATGGAAGTATTTATGTCTTTAAATGCAATCTTATCGATGTCAATCCATTTGAACTGCACACTTTGCTTTACCATTTGCTGCAAAGGTTTCACAATTTGTACGAAATCAGGCACAAACCTTCGAACAAAATTAATCGAACCCATAAATGATTGCATAGCTTTTTTATTATGGGGCATGGGTTTCTGAGTTATAGCCTGAACTCTCTCTGGGTCTATCGAGATTCCCTTTTTTTAGATGATGTGACCCAAAACTTTTCCTTCAAGAAAAACAAAAATACTCTTCTTTGGGTTCAGAGATATGCCATATTTCCTGCAAGGATCAAAAATATGTTTCAAGTGGAAAACATGGTCTTCTCGTTTCTTGGAGAAAACGGTTACATCATCTAGATAGATGACCACGCAGTGGCCGACTAAACCTCGGAATTCAATATCTATCGCCCTCTGGAATGTGGCTCCTGCATTCATTAGGCCAAAAGGCATCCTCTGATATGCGAACATTCCCCACTTCATGCGAAATGTAGTTTTCAATCGATCTTGCTCGGCCACTAATACTTGATTATAGCCATAGAATCCATCTAACAGGGAGAAAAATTCTGACCCTGATACCATTTGTAAAATTTGCTCCATTGGTGGAACCGGATAGTTATCTTTGTCTGGAAAATCAACACACAGTCATATCTCACCTAATTTCTTCCTTACTAGAACTAGATTTGCCACCCATTCGGAGTGTCGAACTTTGAAAATAATCTTAGCATCCAATAGATTCTTCAACTCCTTTTGGATTAAGGGTTACAGCAGAGGATGCATCTTTCTGAGCCGCCGCTGAAAGGGCTTCACACCTATTTTAATGGGTATCACATGTTGTATGATGCGTGTATCATAAGTCTTTAAATATTCATAAGTCCATGCGAATACGTTCTTGTACTGCTAAAACAATTTGATGAGCTTGCGCCTTTCACCAGGCAAACAACATTTACCTAGATTGACATACTTAGGTTTAGCTTCTGTCCCTAAATTTACCAACTCATACTGCATCGAAGATTTGTTTGTCTTAGCATTAGCTAGTTTCCGGAATTCATTTTCCAAGTCAAACATTCCTTCAAGGGTTCTCACTCCTTTTGGCATGAAATTTATTTTGACTGCATCCTTGTTCTGTAAATATGATTGATGATCTTCTTCATCAATTATATACTCTTTGAAAACTTCTTCATTCGTTAGGAAGATAATAATATGTTCATTATCGCCGAACACCCTTAGATTTGTAATGTTGTCAGGTACCGATGGCCTGAAAATTAGTTCAATAGAGCACTTGTTATTTGTCAGAACTAATCTAGAAGCAGAAGTAGCTAACAAATCAGCTACATCATTTTGTAATATGGGAATTGCATTTATGTTAAAAGCATTGAACTGTGCTATTAAATTCCATACCTCAAATTGGTATCCTTTAAGATGCGGAGATAAACAATGAATAATATTTCTAATTTGTCTGACAAATATTTCGGAATCACCAAAAAATTTCAAATTTTTTACATTCAATTCAAAGGCTCTTTTCAGTCCTTGGACTAGAGCTTCATATTCTGCAGTGTTATTTGTGAATTCAAACTCTATCCTACAAGAGAGAAAATGTTTATTTCTTTCAGGGTCAATGAGAACACAACCGACTCCCGATCCCTCTTGTGTCTTGGAATCATCAAAGTACAAAACCCAAAAATTATTCCCTAAATCTACTTGGTTAGTGGTATCTCCTAAGTTAGTAACTAAGTATACTATGTTACAATAAATTTCATCAGCCTGTGAGAATCAAAGGAGATTAGACTGTGTGTATGATTCATGACTGGCTTCTTTCGCTTGACAATTTCCTGGTTCAAGCTCTAAGAAGTAGTTCCCTAAACCGAGGATGAAAAATTTATCGGCTCATTCTTTTCTTCAAGTTGAGTTACATTTTGCTTCATGTGAGGCTCTCTTAGTACTTTAATATGATTTTGCTTGTTCTAATATGGAAACCATAAGTGAGACCAATCTGTTGCAAAATAACCATTTATTTTCGTAGACTAGTCCCTTCTCAATATCAAACCATAAGCTTCAGGTATATCTACTACCACGATATCTATAAATTGGCATACCCTTGGGTCCGTAGACAATCTAATAAGCACATATTTCATCTCCCCTATAACCTTAACAACAGAACTGTCCAATTGTATGATCTGGGAAGGGGATGGTATTGGTTTCCCATTGATTTTTTTACAAATGGATAGTGGCATAACATTGAATGAAGCTCCAGAATCTACCAAACAATTATGTACATTGTGATTGAAAATTTCAAAGGTTAACAAGGTAGAGTCTGAGATTTTGATTTACCACTGATGCTTGCTTCGTTTATCTTCGTATATGAATCAACGGCATCTATGGAACTGCTTGATTGTGGGTCAAAAGATTCTAATAATTTCTTCCTCTATTGGGGGATATTACATAATTCAAATATTGTATTCTTCTTAATGTACTCCACAATATCGTACCCCATATTGTATTCTTATGTGCTCGTCCCACCATTTCCTGGCTTGTTCACTATGACTTTTTCCTATTTATTTATCACTGGGCTCGTTTCTTTTACAATTTCAGAATTCACTTTGGGTTGAGGCTGAGTGATTCCAATATTCCTTTTCGGAGCTTCCTTTGTGATATTCATCTTAGGAAACACCGGGCTTTGATCTACCACCGACCCTTTAATTCTAGTGGTGATGTTTACTGATGATACTTGGACTTCTTTAGCCTGCTCTTCTTCATTCAATCCCAAAGTGGGTGCCCAGTCCCATAATACCATTGTGATCTCCTCAGTTGGATATTCTTGTTCTTTTGTTTGATCTTCTTCTAGATCTTCCTGATCTATCAGCTGTGCATCTAACAATTTATTCATTACTAAAGTCATTGAATTTATCCATTGCGGGCAGCTCTTTTCAGAGTGTTGTTCTTGGTGAAAAGAGCAGAAATGTTCCATGCCAAATTCATTCAAATTTAGGACAACAGAATTAGTTATAGGCGGTAGAGGCTGTCCACTTTCTTCCCTTTTCTTGTAGAAGGGATTAAATGGTTTTCTAGATGTACCATCTCCCTTATCTTTCTCCAAGTCTACTATTTTGTTCGATAATTTATGTACCATTTTAACCACATTTTCTATTTGATTTGAGGGTTCTTCTTTAGGTCTAGATAATATGAGAGGCTTCTTGCTAGCCATTGGTTTTACTTCCAATTCTAATGCGTGTTTTGAAATACTATCCAAGTCAGCTTCTACCTTCTTAGCTTCCTCATAGTTTTCTATTAGAGTAGCCTTAATTGCTCTTTTGACAAACATAGCTATAGGTGGGTACAATGTTGTAGTGTAATATTCTACCAAGGATTCCTCAACGGGGTTTGTTGCAACACTAAAATTATTTAATAAGATAGTGAATCTTTGATTAAACTCCTGCACCTTTTCTTTCTTCTCCATCCTCATAGATAACAGTTCTTTCATGAGCGTGGCAACAGTCTTCTCATTGCCAAACTTGTTTAAAAAACATTTTTCAAAATCGTCCCAATATGCTATAGAATTAGCTTGTAGACTAAAATACCAAGAAGATGCCCTTAGCTCAAAACTTGAAGGGAAAAGTATGCAAACCACATCTTCATGTTCTACATTTAAAAGGTTCAGAGCCAAATAAAAACTCTTTAGGTGGTCTTCGAAAAAGATGCCTTTTCCAGGGTCGAATTTAGGTAGCACCATCTCTGGATGTTTGGGAAAATCGTGTAAAGGTGAAGCCAGGTTAAGTGGCCCTCTGGATCTCCACACAGGTTGGTTAACATTTCCAACCATAATTCGTGGTGGGGAATGTGTTGGTGAATGATGCGGTGTATGAGGAATTTCCTGAGCTGGAGAGGATTCGGGCACCAACTGGTCAAGGGGATCTGTGATTTCTTGAAAAGATAAATCCAACAACTCCTCCAAATTTTCTACAAGCACTGAATCTATGGTGTATGAGATTTATTTCTTAGGAATTCGCCTTCTAGGAAATGTGGGAATTACACTTAATCCTCCAAGCTTCCTCATGTAAGAACGTGTATGTCTTTGGAAGTGGTCTACCTCCTCAAATGGGACAACGTATAAAGGTTCTTTGTTTTAACCTCCAAAACTTACGTTTTCTTGATATTTTGGTTCCAGAACGAAGTCTTCTAGTTAAGCTGTTTCAAGTGGGTTTCCAGAGGAATCTCTTCGTATAAAAGGATCTCCTCTACCAGCCATGCACTGGCGGCCCTCCTTCTAGCGCCAAAATTGTTGATGCCCATAAATTCTCACCACCAACAGTAGGGATTCTCCTCAATAAATAATCTCAATTAGATTACTCACTGTTTGGTGTGGGGAATCCATCCGGTTAACAGTCCAACTACCGTGAGTGTAATTGTTTAAGTTCTTTGCCAGTTTCGGTCCGATTCACCGTTTATGTGATTTTAAATTTAAGTATGAGATGCAAGTTCCCTAATTAAATGCATATAACCTAGAACTGAAAGGCATAAGCCTCAACCAGTGATGTGAATATTCTTCCCTCCATCTTTTCACTTCTACCCAATCAATTCGCTAATCCTATTCTATATTAATCTAACCTATCCCTGCAGGAAGAAAACTTGAATTAAGAGTAATATACTGGAAATGTTAATATAAGTCTAACAGATAGTTGTTTCAACACAAGATTCACATTTATAGCAGAAAGAATACCAAAGGTAGCTCTGATATGATTAAAACCATTTATTACTCGTTTTACACATAAACATTTGCATGGAAAGTAAAACCACTCATCACCATTGAAGTAGTTCAAGAAAGTTAGAACGGTCTCACAAGTAGTTCCACATTAAACACTCCACACATTCCAGGAAAAAATATTTGTGCACATTTTTCCCAACAAACAAATCCTTCTTATTAGCAAAAAATAAGTTCTCTTACAAAATGGTCCAGCTTCTATTATGCTAGAAAAATTCTTTCTATCCTTACTCTCCTCCTCTATTTATCTTAGAAAATATTTTGTCCTTTAGTGACTCCTCGTTTTCCCTAACCCTGGGAATTCCCAAACTTTGTCATTTAGTGCTTACATCAGAAAATACAAAATATATTTACAATTTAGATTTAGGTGGGCCTAGCTAAACTAGAAAGATATTATGCCCACGCATTAGCTTCTTCAGCTATTACATTAAATTTGATAGGATCCAATACTTGTAAGGAGACTTCATTATCTGACAACCAAGTCTCAATATGCGCCAGTCCTGCTTCTGCAGCCTTGCAACTATCTTCCATAAAATAGGCATGTATAGATGCATTTCCTAAAAAGTGGTGGATTTCTTCTATGAGAGTGTCCAATTTTTTTATGTAGTCTAATTCTCCCTGCAACCCGTTCTGCAACTCTGTTATGTGTAGGTCTCTTGAAGGAAGATTGTTCATCTTTGGGAGCAAAGAGAGATGAAATTTCTCATGAACCTACTGGATTTTCTCATAAAAATCCTGACACTTTTGGATAGTCTTCGGAATGTCATTATTTAGTCTCCTGGAAGCCTTCCTGCAAAATTCCAGAAGTTCCATTTCAGACTTCAAGTTTTCTATTGTCTTCAGAGGAAAATTATCAGGGTATTTTGAGTTGGTTTCTCTCCAGTCCATCAAGCTCTTAACCTTATCTGTAATATCCATCATCCTTTTCCTGAATTTCAGTGACTCCACAGCTATAGCCTTCATTCTCACCATCAACAACTTCATATTGTAGATTTCGTTTGTGAGAATTTATTGAGAGTGATATATTCATTCTTGAATCTCGCAGGCTTGATCACAAAATGGATTTATGTCTTGATTCCTTTTATCTATCGATTACAGTTGTTCTACCAAATATTCCTTCTCTTTAACCAACTCTTCCATCTGAGCTTTCAATTCTTCGACCTGTTGGTTTGCAGCTGACTCTCTTGACTCCAATTGAGTGATTCGGGTATCAAAGTCAATCATTTCCCCTTCCATAATCATTAACTACACAGTTAATGCCTCATTTTCTGCGTCCAAATTATGGTATTCATTTAGTAACCTTTCCTTCTCGAAAATAATGGTGTCATGTTTCCTTTTCAGTTCTATCCCTTCTCCTCGCATTTTCACCAAATTATCTTTCAATTTGAGCATCTTCTCTTTATTTTGCTCCACATCGCTCATCAACTTGTCAACATTATCTGCACTTTCTTGTGCAGCAACTATGTTGACAGATGCCATGAACTTAGGGTCCCTGTGGGTACCCTCCATGATTGTATTTTCCTGAATAGTAACAACATCGGCTTGTGCTGCCAATTTCAGTCTCTTCTCTGATATCCTTGTGATGGTCTTTCTTTTTTAATCAAAAAATATTGTATCCAATCTGGCCATAGTATGTTGCTTCGATGGGGTGAATGGGGTGAGTTCGATCTCATGAAATGGGAGGTGACCTCCAGCGAGCATCACACTAGACACCTCAGGTGGGTGTATGTCCATATTCTGCACACTCGGGCTTCCCTTTTCCACAGCTTCCTTGGACTTTCCTTCTTCTTCCTTTTGCTTTTGTTGCTCTATCACTTCTCTTTCTGCTCTTTCTTTTACTTCTTCTTCCTCTTTTCTTTTTAATTCCTCAACAGCCTCTCTTTCTTGCCTGTTGGCCTCTTCCTTATGTTGTCTCTCTGATTCTTCCGCTCTTAGTTGTTCTGCTTGTTCCCTTTGTAGCCTTTCTGCTTCCTCTTTAAGCTTCCTCTCTACTTCTTCTACTTGTAGTCTTGCAGCTTCTTCTCGTTGCCTCTGTAATTTTTCCACCTTGGCAGTGTTGGTAGCGGTACTGGAACCAGCTCCTCTCTTGCAATGAAAGCGTTTGTTAAGCTCGCTCATGTTTCTTTCCCTCCGATATACTTCTTCGTCCTTGTCAAAGTGATTGGCATATTCATAATGTATTTTGATCGATGCACAATGCTCGAAAACCTTTCCTTGGCTATCATTCCTTGCAAAACTCTTTTCGCCAAAATGAAATGCTTCTAAATCTTGAATGAAAGCTTCGACAGTTTTAACCTTGGAGAACTTGTATGCCCCGATACAGAAAGGAAAAGGTGGGAATGGATATTTCTTTTCATCATCCAGGAACCTGCCAATTGCATTAATGAAAACTTGCCTTACTACTTCCTTATGGACCACAAAATCGGTTATGATTGAGGTTTTATTGCCGAAACAATCAGTGAGACTTCATATTCTCTTCCGACCAGATGCGCGAAAACTTTAAGTATGTTTATCGGTGCGAAGCTCCGACCGTTTCGGTTGTACTCGCCGAGTCGCTTCGAATGCATCAACTCAACTAGATGAGTGTCTCTTAAACGAGGACTTATCCAAAAGGGGGTTTTCTGCTCCAACCGTGTCGGCTCTAAAATCTTAGTTGATCCAACCGTTTCGGCTCAAAAGGCCTAGTTTTACTTAGAAAATTTTTGGCTTTCTTTGCTCGATCCTTAGTAAAAAATCTACGTCTGAGGATGGGATTCTTCTAGGAAGAAAAACCCTAAAAACTAAAGGAGGGGCCCCATAGTTTTCTCAAAAATTTGGGGATTAGGTTGCAGCTGCAACAATTGGAGACTAGCTGGTGAACATAGATCTCTAAGTAATCCCTTTTGAAAATCAAAACTCTTACACGGTATCTGAATTTGGAGATATAACAAAACCTTTATTCATTCTCCCAAGATTTTAAAACACCATATTTTGTGTAGAGAGATACACTATCTTGCATCATATTGGTCACCTAGATTAGATTTCTTGACCACTCTCTCAAGGCCAGACTATGGATTTCATTTTAGATCCATCTTTTGATTGCCACCAAAACATGAATCCACAGGATTGCAACAGCATCAAACAGATGTATTCGTTTGTTCCTCATTCCCATGCCATCAACATTATTTTGATGCTTCTTTTCTTGACGAATTTTGTCGCCTGAGTCTTCCTTGATAGCTTTCTTCAATCTTTAGAGCTTGATGTGGGTTCTTCCATCCATAATGTCCTTTTGTGTGAGCAAGAGATTTATTTGTTTGTCATGCTCATGGACGGAGAAGAACCTTGTTGAGCTGACCACCAGGGCAACTTTTTTTATTGGATGTCTTCGGTTTTTCAAAACCATTTCTTGATGGAGACTATTTTTTTTTGGAATTTGACTCTTTGAGATAAGCTCTTTTGTCTTTTGATTTGTAGCATGGGATCATTTTAAATGCCATACATCTGTGAGACATGCTTCCTCTCCGTGGGTCCATAAGAACAGGCTGCCTGAGATAGTTATTAATGTGAGAGTGGATGGAGCCTCAAGATAGTAATCCAGGCCTCATAAGCCTTAGTTATTTTATAGGGTTTATAATGACTCAATGTGGACTTGAAGTTGGTCTCCCTTTCTAAAACTAGGCAGTGATTAAAATTCCCAAACTGATAATGTTATATCAAGCAAGCCTTTCCCAAAAGAAGATTTTGACTTTCAGTGATTTAACAAAAAATCTAAGAGATTATTCAGATTCCTATCTTCCCAAGCATCCAAATATTGAACTGGTCTTATTATAGGAAAAAATTAAACAAATCAAACAATAAGCAAACAAAACTTGAAAATAATCAAACCATAAAAGACAACAAACTAGAGCAACTTGAAAAACTAAAAAACCTTTATTTGTGTACAATGGTACTCCTACAACCTAAGTGAAATATTGTTTGAGAGCTAGGTCATTTACAAGGATATTTTTCTCTCCCCCCTGTAAATCTTGAAGTTTGTAAGTTGAAGGGCCAATCTTCTCAGCAATCTGATAGGGGCCAAACCATAATTGTTGAAATTTCATATGCTTCCCCTTTTCTTCATGTGGGTGATCCCACTTAATAACTAAGTCTCCTACCTCAAAACTTCTCTTACTGGACTTCCTCTTATCAAACCATCTCTTGAAAATGTTCTGGTGTTGGTTGAATCTATCTTTGGCCTTCTGCCTAGATTCATCGTGCTTCAGTAGAGTGTCAATTTGTGACTGTAAGATTTCACTACCAGAATCTCTAGAATCTTGGGATAATGGCAGGGATGGGAGTAATATGTTTGGAGGTAGAATAGCTTCCCTTCCATAGACCAAAGTATAAGGAGAAACTCCTAAGTAATGCTTCGGGTTAACCCTATCTTCCCATAATGTGTTAGAGAGAGCTACAAGCCAATTTCTCTGACTTTCAATGAAAGTTTTCTTTAAAATTTGAATGAGAATTCTATTTGTTGATTCTGCTAATCCATTTCCCTGGGGATAATAATTTTTTGAATAATGCAATTTGATTCCTTTTTCATAAGCAAATTCGGTTAAATTAACAGATGAGAAGTAAGTTGCATTATCAAAAATTAAAGAAATTGGAACCCCAAACCTGGTTATGATGTTCTCTTGCAGGATTCTTTGTTCACTTTGTGTAGAGGAGCAGCTTTTGTCCACCGTGTGAAATAATCAGTGGCTGTGAGGATATACCGGTGTTGCAGTGAAGAATTTGGATTGATTTATCCAATAACGTCTATGCCCCACTGCTCAAATGGTTCAGAGATAGTAAATGGTTGCAATGGCCCTACTGCTTTTGGCAATTTTCCAATGCTCCTTTGACATACATCACATTTTCTTGTGTAAGCATGAGCATCCTTGAAAATATTGGTCCAGTAGTACCCAGCTCTAAGTATCTTATGAGCAGTGGTATCCCTAGAAAAATTCCCCCCTACGGGACCATCATGTAATTCTTTGACTACCTTGTCCGCATCTTCCTTCTCAAGACATTTAAGAAAAAATCGATCATAATTTTTTCTGAAAATTACTCCAATTGTATGATAAGATGCTGACTTCAATCGAAGTGCCCTTATCTGATTAGAGTTCTAGTGTTCTGGAAAATATCCTTGCTGGAGATAGTGCACCAAATATCTGTACTAGGATTCCGAAGCAGTGAAAATGGAACATACTTCAGGTATATTCAGTTCAGCCCCATTTTCCCAATCATGATCCTCGTCAGTTCGGTTCTCAATGAGCAACTTAAACAATCCCTGACCTTTAATGCTAGTAGTTGGTTTGAACTCTAGATCATATTCTTGTAGTGCAGTTACCCAATTTCCTCTTCGTTCTCCCAACTCCTTTTGTACAAACAACGACCTGACAGTCGGATGAGGTACAATGACCTTCATTCTATTTTTCAAAATGTAGGGTCTAAACTGCTTTATAGCTTTGAACACTGCATATTCTTGTTTATCCATGGCTAGGTAATTCAATTCATCCCCTTGCAACCCAGTTCCCATGAAAGATATTGGATATTCATCTCATGATTCCCCTTTCTGAGTGAACATTTCCTGCGAGAGAATTATCTGAAGCAAAGGTGTAAATGATAAAATCCTTTTCAAAGTCTGGACTTCTTAAAGAAGGTGCGTGAGCTATGGCAGTCTTTATGTATTTAAATGCAATCTTCTCGATGTCGGTCCATTTGAACTACACACTTTGCTTTACCATTTGTTGCAAAGGTTTCAAAACACTATGCTACTAAGGAGGGTAAGAATAAGTGGAATGGAAAGGAGAGTAAGACTACAGATACGACACAACAATTCAAGGATCCGAAAAAACACTATAAGCATTCTGATATCGATGTTCACACTGAAGAAAAGTGTTGGAAGCTACATCAAGAGATGAACCTCAAGAACTGCAAGAAGGATTCCAAGAAGAAGATACTTCTAGCCACAAAGTCAAGCAAGGAGTTAGAAATAAGCTCGAATGTGGAAGAAAACATTGTATGTACCACAATGCAGAAGGAGGTGAATCTGAGTAGCCTTCACCCTAAGGAAGAGAAAGAGATGATGAAACTCCTCCAAATAAAGATCTAGGTCAAGAAGACCAAGATCAATACTCTATTTGATTATGGTTCACAAGAAAAAACTCATAGTAGAGGATCTTGTACCTAATATTGCATTGTAAGTACATGATCATCCATGTACCTACCCATTGGGATGGGTAAATAAGGATGCATAAATCAAATTCATAAAATAGTGAAAAATCAAGTTTTCCATTACTGCAGAGTATGTTGATGAAGAGGAGGTAGACATAGTGATGCAGGAGGGATCAGGAAAACCAATCCAACTCGCTTTCCCCAAGAGTAGTGTGATTCCAAATTTAATAGAACCACCAAACTTAGCATACCTGGCTAAGTATTTCTCCAAACTGTCGTTGAAGGGAAGATCTCAAAACTTGCAATGAACTGGATTACATAAATATTTCAAGTCTCACCTGAATGCGAAGCGTTGAGCAAGTATGCCTTCTGCAAATTCCCTTCCGCAATCGCCTTCCCACAGTCACCTTTTTGTAATCGCCTTCCTTCCGTGATTGTGGGCGTGCCTTTGCAAATTCCTTCTGCAACTGCCTTCCGTAATTGGCATCCGCAACGTTCCTTCCGCAATTGTGAGTGTGCCTTCCACACTTCCTCGAAATTGGATTTCATAATTGTCCTCCCACAAAGTTCCTTCCACAATTCCACAATTATTTTGGGTCGTCATATCGGCAAGTGTTCCTTCTACAATTTCTGTGGGCCGTCAGATCCAGATCAATGGTGGACTCCTTGCATCCGTTCTGGCCGTTTACTCTCGAACTCTTTCTTCTGTGGAACACTATATATGTTGGTTGTGGAGTCTAATCTCCAGATTCAGAGATATTATTATTCAGTTGTGTCCATACCCCAAGTTTGGTTATGATCCCGGCACTAGTTTTCGGGCCCATGGTTTTGGGTAACCCGTGGTATTTTCCCATTGTATTTCCCTTATAAAAGAAAGACATTGTAACACGGCTAGGGTTAATGATGTATTAGGTATTATGCATTGTAAAGATCTCTGATATCAAGAAGAGAGACTGTACAACAGTGAAGAGGAAGTGCAGCGGTTGTGCTACAGGTTGTATCCCTTCACTTTGCTGGACGAAATAATAATAAGGATTGGCAACTTCAGTGTGGACGTAGCCCAACTTGGGTGAACCACGATATATATGTGTCTCTCTTGTAATGTGTGTGTGATTATATTTGCATTTCTGTTTATTATTATTGCTCTGTGATCCTGTTTTTCTAACAATTGGTATCGAAGTCAAAGGTCTATTTGGCAGATAAACCTGCAGGAAGTTAGGGTTAGTGGTTCGAGTGGGAGCAATGGAAGAAAAATGAAAGTTTAAGGTCGAGAATTTTAATGGCCAAAATTTCTAGTTATGGAAGATGCAAATGGAGGACTATCTGTACCAGAAGGATCTATTCCTACCGTTGGGAGGGAAAGCAAAGCAGCCGACGGCCATGAAGGACGAAGAATGGGAGGTTCTTGATAGAAAGGCACTGGGGACAATATGGTTGTCCCTGGCTTCATCGGTGGCTTTCAATATCTCAAAAGAAACGACAATGGAGGGTTTGATGGGCGCATTGGGTAAGTTGTATGAAAAACCATCGGCCTCCAACAAGGTATCTCTAATGAAGCATTTATTTAATATGAAGATGTCTGAAGGTGGATCTATTATTGATCATTTAAATGAGTTTAATACAGTTACAAATCAACTAAGTTCTGTAAGTGTGAAATTTGATGATGAGGTTAGGGCTCTTCTAATCTTGTGTTCATTGCCAGAAATCTGGAATAGCTTGGTCATGGCTGTAAGTAACTCTGTCTCTGGTTCAAACACCCTGAATTTTGATGATGTTATTGGTGTTATTCTTAGCAAGGAAATGCGAAGAAAAAGCACAAGTGAGACATCAGGTAATGCGTTGACCATGGAGAGCAGGGGAAGACAAAAGGAGAGAGGAAAGAGCCAAGGTAATCGTGGCAAGTCTAAAACGGGAAGATCCAAGTCTAGGCTGGGAAAAATAAAATGTTGGAAATGTGGAAAGAAAGGACATCTGAAGAAAGACTGTAGATCTCTAAATAAGAAAGGAGATGGACAGAAGGAAACTACCCAGGAAGCAAATGTAATAGGTGATTTGTTACAAGATGCTTTGATTCTTGCATTAGATAATACTAGTGATTATTGGGTAGTAGATTGAGGGGCTTCATGTCATGCTACACCCCATAGGAAATATTTTCATGATTGTGTTCCAGGCGATTTTGGACATGTTTTATTGGGTGATGATGAGCCATGTAAAATTGTTGGAATGGGTAAGGTATGGATAAAAGTTAAAAATGGAACTGAATGGATGTTGAAATATGTTAGGCATATTCCTGCTGTGAAAATAAATATGATATCAACAGGGAAGTTGGGAGATAGCGGCTGTCTATCTATGTTCGGAGAAAAGTGGTGGAAGATCACTAAAGGATCAATGGTGATAGCAAAAGGAGACAGGGTAGGTATGTTGTATTTATGTTCTCATAATACTGACCATTCTATCTCTTTAGCTTCCACAGGAACAAATACAACATTGTGGCATCATAGGCTTGGTCACATGAGTGAGAAGGTATGAAGAGCCTGCAATAATTAATTAATGCAAATACACAAGATATCAGAAATAACAGAACTCGGAATCACTTTTATATTGATCACGGGCCACTTCGAGGGGGCAACCTCCTTTGAGCAAGCTCAATACAATTAACTTCACGATGCCTTCAATGACCTCAACACACACTTATATACTAAGTCTATGCCCAATACTATGAGTCAAAACCATGGGACATATAATACTACGGGACGACTTTCAAAGCATATGCGTCCAATACTAAGGGTCAATACTATGGGCTAATATAAACTACAGATCAACAAATACTACGAGACAACTTACAAAGCATATGAGTCCAACAACAATATACTAACATAGTAAAGAGAAGGGTTGACATAGGTTCCTAACATCCCCTCTCCCTTAGAAAAGGCTTTGTCCTCAAAGCTTTGGTTGGAGAAATTGCTGCAGAATCTGAAGGAGTGGTTCCCCGGTAGCATCCTCGGGTTGCATTTTGGGCCACTGACGCCTTTGGAGTGTCAAGGAGGATTGCTTGGAAGGATGTAGATGAAGAAGAACCCTATCAGTTGAGTGGAAAATGCGCTCAGAACGGTGTTGATTGGCTTGTTTTTTCAGGTGAATTATGGCCATGTGAAGATTGTCCTGCAGAATGAGAAGAATCTGATCACGGTTTCGAAGAACTGAGTCAATTTCCTAAACTGGGGAGCTGCTAAGGGTGTATGGAAGAAGAACTGGCGGTGTTTTTCCATAGAATACTTCATATGGTGTCCTTTGAGATGTGGTATTGTACCACCAGAGCGCTACTAGGAAATCCATAGAAATAGTTGGCCAAAGTTGTGTAGGGATGGGCAAGGGTTTGAGCAATCCCGAAAGGAGTGTCGTTTCACCCTTGTTGACTTGGAAAGTATCATCGTCAGCCACCATATGTTGAATAGTCCCTGCCAAAAGAAGTTACATTGTTCCTGGTCATACATTTTGCAGAACCCAGAGTGCCCTGTTGATGAAGAAGCATGGAGTTCATAGAAGAGATAGCCCTGGTGAACATATTGCAACCAATTTGGAACAAGCAGAGAAAGAGCTGTAAGAGAAACTAGGTCATCAATTGTGTGAGAAGGAGCATCTTCCACCATATTGTCCTTACCTTTCTTTTTAAGTGATCACATAGGGATAACCCATGAGTTGGATAACCCATTTCAGGTGTGTTGGGGAGGAGACCCATTGTTCCAGAAAATTTTCCAGACTCTGGAGATCAGTCTTGATGCAGAAATAATTTCCTAATAGGTATGGATGCCACTTCTGTACTGCATGCAAAATAGCCATCATTTCCTGTTGAGAGGTAGATGTGGCTAAATTCTTACCGGAAAGGTCTCTTAAAGGCAGCAAGCGCATTGGTTCAGCAAAGATACCTGCATATCTATCCAAGGAAGTAGTGGAGACTGTTGATGGGTGCATATGAATGGAATTGAGCTGAGCGATGACACCATGTGAATTCTTCTTAAGGATTTTTTCCAGGCGATGTGAACTGATGATGCAGAGAGACCCTGGTTGTAAGCCCATAAATTTGTGTTGTGCCCCATTGACTTGAAACTGCATCCAAAGTTCATCAAAATCCCATAAGATGGGGCCAAGTGTGCATAACCATTGAATGCCCAAAACCACATCACATCTACCTAAGGACAAGGCAAACATGTCAGAGCGTAGTTTATAATCTTCCATAGAGATACACACATTGTGACACTTCCCCTTGCAAGGTAAGGTGCCCCCATTGGCAACCATGACTTCAAAGTTGGAGCAAGGATGGACAAAACAATCAGCCTGTTTGGAAATCCGAGGGTCAATGAAGTTATGAGTGCTACCAGAATCAATGAGTATGGTAAGAGGGAGCTTCTTGAAGTATCCCCTGACCTGCATTGTTTGTGGGGTGGTGACGCCGGTTACAGCATGGAGAGAGATCTCGGGTGGGTCGTCCTGAGATGGGGTGTCAACAGGTGGGTGTTGAATGTCGACTTGATCATCTACCGTATCTGTAGCTTCTTCACCAAATTCTAAGGTAGGCATAGAATCCACATCCAAGAGATAGAGCTTTTGTTGAACACATCTATGTCCCCGAGTGAATTTCTCATCACAATTATAGCAAAGCCATTTTTCTCGGCGTGCCTGCATTTCTATTTCAGACAAATGCTTGATAGGAGTTGGTTGAGGAGCAAGCGTGATGGGAGTTCGTTGGGAACCCATATTTCTGAAGGGAACAAAGGTGGGTTTAGAGCGTTGTTGAGCTGCGATCTTGTCCTCGGCCAGCTTAGCCAACCCTAGGACTTCCATCATTGTGTTGGGACAAAACATTTTGACCTCGGAGCGGATTTCATCCTTGAGACCATTGATAAAACAACTCCTATAGAATTCATCAGACAATCCTTCTGTGTGATTAGCCAATTTCTCAAATTTTGTCTGATACTCTCTCACTGTGCCAATTTGGTGAAGTTTAGTGAGTGCTCATGTGAAATCATCAAAAGCACTAGGACCAAATCGTGGAAAAATGAGTTGGCAAAAATCTGCCCAGTTTGGCTCGGGATGAGCTTTGAGGTACCAACGGTACCATTGAAGGGCTTCCTGTTCCAAATGAAAGGATGCAAGTGGAACTTTCTGGGCATCAGAAGTATTATGCAAACTAAAATATTGTTCTGCTCGATATATCCATCCAGTCGAATCAGTACCATTGAAGCGAGGAAAATCAAGCTTCGGCCCATGAAAATTGCTGGAAGAAGAGAACTCGGTGGCTGCAAACGATTCTGGCTGTCTGGTATTGTTCATGGCTGAATGCTGAAGATGGAGGCTGATAAATTTTTCATCAAGATCTTGGAGTTTGGTTTGGATGGCTGCAAGTGCTTCCTCCATGGTGTGTGCTCCTGCACGGGTGACAACCATAACCAGGTTTTTTTTTTGGGGGTGGAATGGGTAGAAAAACACAAACAGAAGCTGATTTAGTAAAGGGAAATTTGGATTGGGGAAACCATCTTATGGGTAATTGGGGTTTGACTAGATTTTGAACACTGTCGAAAGGACAAGAAAGCAAAAAAGGGGGATTTCAGAAGTGGGGTGATAGAATGAGAAAATTTGGCAGAGAGGGACAAAGAAGTAGAATTCAGAAAGGAACTCTGTGGTAAAATTTGAAGGTGATTGGGTGAAATCTGAGGAAGTTATGGCAAACCCTAAAAATAGACAAATGTGAGATTTCAGGCTTTGGGAAGGGGAATTGGGGATAGGGTCCTCATGAATGAAAGATGAAGAATGGGATGATAGGGGTTCCCCGAAAATTTCAAGGGAAATAGAGTAAAAACAAGGGAGATACGGAGAAAAAACTAGTTGGATCTGAAATGACGACTGGATCTGGAATGACTTTCAGGATAGATCTGAAACGGCTGGATCTGGAGCGGAAGTGATCGTCAACAGTTCAACTGAAAATAGATATGGAGCCCAGGTATGTACGGCTTCCTAACAGTTTAGGTGTTTCACTCGGCCACCAATGTTGTCCGACGGCTTGCGTATTAGGGCAGTACCCCTCACTCCACGGCTCAGGTAAAACTGATAACCGCTTTGCCACAAACGATAGCTCTTGGTTTACCTCACGGGTGGGAACTAGTCAATCAGGTAGGGGTCATTGAACTTTTCGCTGGCAGGTCCTCTCAATGGGTCAGCTACTTTGGGGTTCCTGTGGTACTCCTCACAATGAGTTTTAGGGCTTATGCCCAAGTACTTCCCACAGTTAAGCGAATAGGGATTATTCCCAAATCCGAAGCTGCAATAGATGCAAAAAAAAATTTGGCAGAAATTCCACCCAACGAGCCCAAGAATGTGCTCTGATGCTAGATGTGAAGAACCTGCAATAATTAATTAATGCAAATACACAAGAAATCAGAAATAACAGAACTCAGAATCACTTTTATATTGATCACGGGCCACTTCGAGAGGGCAACCTCCTTTGAGCAAGCTCAATACAATTAACTTCACGGTGCCTTCAATGACCTCAACACACACTTATATACTAAGTCTATGCCCAATACTATGAGTCAAAACCATGGGACATATAATACTACGGGACGACTTACAAAGCATATGCGTCTAATACTATGGGTCAATACTATGGGATAATATAAACTACATATCAACAAATACTACGGGATGACTTACAAAGCATATGCGTCCAACAACAATATACTAACATAGTAAAGAGAAGGGTTGACATAGGTTCCTAATAGAAGGGGATGCAGATTCTCCACTTAAGGAAGTTGCTGCCAGATTTGAGGTAAGTTTGGAATTCTGTGAGAATTGTATTTATGGAAAACAGAAGAGAGTCATATTTCTCAGGGTTGGGAAACAGAAGAAGAATGAAAAGTTAAATCTTGTGCATACAGATGTATGGGGACCGTCTCAGGTACAATCTCTTGGTGGCTCTCATTATTATGTTACATTTATTGATGATGCAACTAGGAAAACTTGGGTTTATTGCAGTAGACAGAAATCTGATGTGTTTGCTACTTTTAAGAAGTGGAAAGATTTGGTTGAGAATGAGACAGGAAAAAGGTTGAAGTGTCTCAGATCTAATAATGGAGGTGAGTACTGCGGCAAGGAGTTTGATAGTTATTGTTCATACCATGGGATTCGTAGAGAGAAGACAGTCCTAGGAACACCACAAGAAAATGCTGTGTCTGAAAGGATTAACAGAACGATCATGGAGCGTGCAAGGTGTATGAGATTGCATGCAGGGTTTTTCTTACAGTTTTGGGCAGATGTTGTAAATACTATTGTTTATTTAATAAACAGAGGACCTTCAAGTGCTTTGGATGGTGGTATTCCAAAGGAGGCATGGATAGATAAAAAGGTAAACTACTTATTTCTAAAAACATTTGGTTGTGAAGCATTTGTCCATATTGATAAAGAAAATAGAACAAAGCTTGAAGCTAAATCCAAGAAATGTACCTTTATTGGATATGGGATTGATGATTTTGGCTATCATTTATGGAATTATGAAAATCACAAAATCATTAGAAGTAGAGATGTCATATTCAATGAAAAGGTCATGTATAAAGATCAGTTGCAGGGAAAGAAATAAGAAAAGGAAAACACAGAGTACACAGTACTTGATGAAATTTAAGAAAATGAAGTTCCAAAGGTGCCAGAAAATCAAGAACAACAACAAGTACCTGAAACTCCTGCAACTGCAAGAAGATCTACCAGGTTAAGTAGACTCCCTGAACGATACTCTCCTTCAATGTATTATTTGTTGATGACTGATGTTGGTGAACCAGAATGTTATGAAGAAGCAATGCAGGTGGAAACTAGAAAGAAGTGGGAGCAAGGAATGAATGAGGAGATGGACTCATTGGTAGGAAACCAGACTTGGGATCTGGTTCAGTTTCCTGCTGGTAAAAGAGCATTGCAGAACAAATGGATTTACAGGTTGAAGGAAGAAGAAGGAGGTAAGAAGCGGTACAAGGCAAGACTTGTTGTAAAGGGGTTTGCACAAAAGAAAGGTATAGACTTTGATGAAATATTTTCTCCTGTTGTTAAGATGACTTCAATTAGGACTATCTTAAGTTTAGTGGTGGTAGAAGATTTGTATCTTGAATAGTTAGATGTAAAAACAACCTTTCTCCATGGGGATTTGGAGGAAGAGATATATATGCAGAAGCCACAAGGGTATGAGGTCAAAGGTAAGGAAAACTTGGTATGTGGGTTGAAAAAGAGTTTGTATGGCTTGAAGCAAGCTCCAAGGAAGTGGTATTTAAAATTTGACAAGTTTATGACAGAACAAGGTTATAGTAGATGTCATTCTGACCACTGTGTTTATTTCAAGAAGCTAGACAATGAAAGATATATTATCTTGTTATGTATGTGGATGACATGCTTGTTGCAAGGTCTAACATGCAGGATATAAATGTACTCAAAAGGAAGTTAGCTAATTCATTTGTGATGAAGGATTTGGGTGCTGCAAAGCAAATCCTTGGTATGAGAATAACGAAAGACGAGAAAAATCGCAAATTGACATTGTCTCAGAGTGAGTACATACAAAAGGTGTTGGAGAGGTTCATAATGCAGAATGCAAAACCAGTTAGTACACCTTTGGCCAGCCATTTCAATCTAAGTAAGGAAATTGTCCCAAGACACAGGAAGAGACAGATTACATGTCCAAGATTCCCTATCAATCAGCAGTTGGCAGCTTGATGTATGCCATGGTGTGCATAAGACCAGATATTGCACAAGCAATGGGAGTTGTGAGCAGATATATGAACAATCCAGGTAAAGAACATTAGAAGGCAGTACAGTGGATTCTCAGGTATTTGAGAGGTACTACCACTCAGGCATTATGTTTTGGAGGTTCAGACATTGTTCTACAGGGATATGTTGATGCAGATATGGCAGGTGATAAGGATAGCAGGAGGAGCACCACAAGGTATGTGTTTACTGTAGGTGGAACAACAGTAAGTTGGATTTTGAAACTGCATAAGGTTGTTGCACTTTCAACAACGGAAGCAAAGTATGTTGTTGTTACAGAGGCTAGTAAAGATATTATTTGGTTGCAGAGGTTTATGAAAGAATTGGGTAAGAAGCAAAAGGATAGCAGGTTGTATAGTGACAACCAGAGTGCCATTCATCTTGCAAATAACTCAGCATTCCATTCTAATACTAAACATATACATCTCAAGTACCATTTCATATGCTCTATTATGGAAGATGAACTATTGAAGCTGGAAAAGATACACACTAGCCAAAATCCTGCAGACATGTTCACAAAGGTAGTGACCAAAGAGAAACTGAGTTCCTACTCGATTTCAGTTGGCCTTCTAGCATGAAAGTGAAGATGAGAAAATTGCCAAGTCCAAGGTCCAGCAAGTGTAGCAGCGGTAGAGTTGTTGTGATAAATCTCCAAGTGGGAGATTGTTGGTTGTGGAGTCTAATATCTAGATTCAGAGATATTATTATTCAGCCGTGTTCATACCCCAAGTTTGGTTATGATCCCGACACCAGTTTTCAGGCCCATGGTTTTGGGTAACCTGTGGTATTTTCCCATTGTATTTTCCTTATAAAAGAAAGACATTGTAACACGGCTAGGGTTAATGATGTATTAGGTATTATGCATTGTAAAGATCTCTGAGATCAAGAAGAGAGACTATAAGACAGTGAAGAGGAAGTGTAGCAGTTGTGCTGCAGGTTGTATCCCTTCACTTTTCTAGATGGAATAATAATAAGGACTGGCAACTTCAGTGTGGACGCAGCCCAACTTGGGTGAACCACGATCTATCTGTGTCTCTCTTGTAATGTGTGTGTGATTATATTTTCATTTCTGTTTATTGTTATTGCTCTACGATCCTGTTTTTCTAACAATATACGTTGTTAATCTATTCAAAGACTTCTCTCGTCCGTTGATCTGTGATCAATGCGGAATGCTTAACTTTGGGTTTGTGGAGCTCTGTCTCCCACGCTATTTCATCTCGTGAAATACTTTCCCCATCATTGATATCCTTCGCTTCGATCTGGATCGTCCAACCTATTTAGAACGAGCCGAATGCAATATTTGCAATTGCACATTGATTGATTAGAGAATCGATCAATCAAACGTAACCCATCTTCACCGGGTTTGATCTCCTTCATTGGATCTAATATTCATCTCCATAGCTTCATATTTTATGCAGATCTACAACATTCATATACACAGTGCATCAATCCTTCCAGTGACTGATGATACAAGGTTTCAAGCTATCCCTTTAAGATAAGAATACATTTTACCTTCATACACATAGACTTATTAATTACTCATGCGCTCATATACATAGATTAGTGAACGTCCTCTGCAACATTCAATTCTCAGAAACCCTAACTCTGGGCTATTCATACACACAGATTTATCAGTCATTAACATAGTTTACCAATCATTCAATTCATGGAATCTTACACATAGAGAGAGCTATTATTCTATCATAATTCAAACACACCTCATCCATTGATATAGAGATGCACAATTATTGTTCTTCAATCACACATAAGAAACCTGATACAAGCAGGGTCACTTCCCCTGGCCAGATTTACATTGTTTTGGCCACCCTTATGCCTTGTAGGCTCACACAATATATACAGAAGGATTCTGGAACCAATTATGGTTCAGATCCACATTACACTCAACACACCCCTAACCTGCTACAACTGTTATCTAATTTTAGAAACATACTTAATCATATCTCTATGACTCTCTCATGAGAGCCTTGATCTTCATCGAATGCTACCATTAGATGTGGACTTATTTACATGACTCATACTTTGACTCAATGACTCATTCACTCACATAGTGACTCATCACCCATCTAGAATCTAAGGAATTTAACATATTTACAATGACTTGATCAAAATACCCCTGCTTAGGCAAATGTCAAGACCCTAAGGTCTGACCAAACACTGAACTTGGATGGAGAGCAGGATGCTCCTGCATCAAACTCCCCAGGAAGAAATAAATATGACCTCTAGTTCATAACCTTCAATATTCAATATGCATAGGTCACAAAATTTATGCTGAAGCTTTTCAGTTGCTTCATGGTTGTCTTGTTGTCTTGTTGTTGATTGCAACTCTCCTGGTTTCCATACTTTCTGCTGCAATGCTCCACTAGCCTTGCTTTTTGAAATATTCCCTTGTCACTTTTCTCCTGTTGTTGCTTTGTCTTCTTTCTTTGTTGATGTAGATCTTAATTCTTTCTTCATGTCTTCTCTGAGACACCTTCACCATCAACATCCTTATCATCTCAATTTCATTGTCCAGTCTATTCACTGGCTGGTACACCTGCTTACTCTACTTGTCTTGTAGCTCTCTGTTGCTATCCACTAACTGTTGTATCATCATTTCTTCATCTTTTTTTCTGCTCCTACTTCATAACAAATTCCAATGGATTTATTTTTCCAAATAGCAAATCATCTATGAGTTCTTTCTATTGCAACAAGTCAGTCTTTCCCTCATTAAAAAGGTACTCTTCATCATACTTGACTTCAAAACCTTCATAAATGACATCTCCTGCAATCACACACAAATGACCAGATTTAAAAATATAAAATCCTTTAGCCTTTTTTGTTGCTTGTAGCACCATCTCCTCATACTGTTCTAAACTTTTCAAAAATTTATTGAGACCTCGTCCATATATTCCTTTATCATCAAAATGTTTGTCTTCAATTTCTCTTTGGCTATATTCATGAGACAACATAGCCTCTCTTTTCATCAGAATGTAATTCTGATCTAGTCCACCTCAAATGCCTTTGTACATTTATTTTTCTTCCTTCACCTCTTCAAGAGATTGTCCATCTTCATTGTCCTTGAATACATATTTAGTCAAGAACTCTTCTATTTCATTAATCTCTTCTAGCAACTTCATTTATTCACCAACATATATCTCTCTTATAGTCTAAGCTACAAGATGCATTACCATTTCATCTTCATTTACAACAAGATTATGTTCTGTTTCTATTCTTTTGAAAATCATTTCTCCTCCTCCTTCATTTTCCATGACAATCCAAGATGATTGTTCAGTTTCTTCCTTCATAAACACATCATCTAAGAATTATTCAATACCTACAGTCATACACAAACCATTAGATTTAAAAACATAGTGCTCATCATATGAAGTCTCTACCATATCCTCTTCATTTGGTTCTGAACTTATCAGAGAGTTCAGAAAAGTATCTATAATCTTTGCTTCATCATCCTCATTCACATCTTCCCCAAGCAAAGGACCCTATTCTGGCTCACATTCAAAAACTTCTATCTTAGATCAGTTGTCCTGAGTTCTTCCTTCAATCTGGCATACATCTTTTTCTTTAGCTTCACTTGTAGTGAATTCCATCTCACTTTCTTCTTCTTCATTATCCAACTATACCTCTAGTCTTCTTGTAGCCTTGCTTCTAGCAGACTAATATGTATGCTTATTTCAACCAATTCCCCGTCATACTCCTTTTGACTCATCCTTTTGATGCTTTTTTCTTTGGCATATTTTATTTTGTTGTGGATTTCCTTTGAACCTCTATAATGACTTGCAATAGTCATTGTCTCTATCTCCTCTTCTTCTGTGAACTTCATCTTGTTCACTTGTGGACTGCTCCCAATCCTTCTCTCAACAAGTCTTCATACTTGCTAACTATACCTCAACAAGCCATCTCTCCTTGAGGTTTACCTTTTGGTATCACTGGTCCCTTCTCCTCTAGAACCTCTTGAGAAAATCCCTTTGCTCCTTTGGATTCTACAGATACACTTCCTCTTTGAGAACATTCAACTTGCCCCCTTCTTGTCCAACCTCTGTTGGATCCTTAGGTTCTACCACTACTTCCTCTTTTCTCTAAGAGTTCACAAACTCTTCTCATCAAGAACACATATGTTCTTTGTCATAGCTTTCAATCTATCTGCTACTATCAAACTTCTCATAGGCTTCAACCTGCAATAATATCAAACCAGAGTTAATACAAACATATTAATCAATCGCTTATAATATATATACCAAGATCTTATCATTCTCCCTTTTGATCCATCTCCTTTGGACCAATATCTTCCTTGAATTCTTATTTTAAGAGGACACCAGGTCCCATTGAATTGTCACTTTTCTTTTAACATAAATCCTTGATTTGATTCAACTATGAACACTTCCATTTGACCAACCTTCTCAGCACAGTTTTCAGCCTTCAACTTTAACATAAATTGAAAATAAAAATGTGATTTACCTTTGTTTCCTTCGTGGAAGCTTCACTTCCCTTTCTGTTAAGATTCTTCTTCCACCTAGCTGCAATTGCTGCTCTGATCTCCTTATAGTGCATGCATAATTTTTTTATGCTCTGATAACAATTGATGCAGGAGGGGTCAACAAAACCAATCCAACCCACCTTCCCCAGGTGTAGTGTGATTCCAAATTTAATAGAACCACCAAACTTAGCATACCCGGCTAAGTATTTCTACAAACTGTCATTGAATGGAGGATCTCAAAACTTGCAATGAGCTGGATTACATAAATATTTCAGGTCTCACCTGAATGAAGAGCATCGAGCAAGTATTCCTTCCCCAATTATCTTCTGCAAATTCCCTTCCGCAATCGCTTTCCTACAATCACCTTTCTGCAATCGCCTTCCTTCCGCAATTGCGAGCATGCCTTCACAACTTCCTTCTGCAACTACTTCCTCAATTGGCATCTGCAACATTCCCTCCGCAATTGTGGGTGTGCCTTCCGCACTTCCTTGAAATTGGATTCTGCAATTGTCCTCCCACAAAGTTCCTTCCACAATTCCACAATTACTTTGGGTCGTCATATCGGCAAGTTTTCCTTCCACAATTTATGTGGGCCGTCAGATCCAGATCAATGGTGGACTCCTTGCATCTATTCTGGTCGTTAACTCCCAAACTATTGTTGTCGTGGAACACTATATACGTTTTTGATCTCTTCGGCGACTTCTCTAATCCATTGATCTGTGATCAATGTGGAACACTTAAATTTCGGTTTGCGGAGCTCTATCTCCCGCGCTAGTTCACCTCGCGAAATCCTTTCCCCTTCGTTGATCTCCTTCACTCCGATCTGGATTGTTCAACCTCTATAGAAAGAACCGAATGCAATCTCTGCAACTGCACGTTGGTTGATCAGAGAATCGATCAATCAAACTCAACCCATCTTCATCAATTTTGATCTCCTTTGTTGGATATGATCTTCATATCCATATCTTCATCTTTTATGCAGCTCTGCAACATTCGTATACACAGCGCATCAATACTTCCAGTGATCGATGATACAGGATTTACAAGCTATCCCTTTAAGATCAAAATACCTTCTACCTTCATACACAGAGACTTATCAATTACTCATGCGCTCATATACAGAGATCATTCAACGTCCTCTACAACATTCAATTCTCAAAAACCCTAAATCCAGGCTATTCATACACATAGATTTATCAGTCATTAACAGAGTTTACCAATCATTCAATTCATGGAATCTTACAGACACGCATAGTTATTTGTCTATCACAATCATCCATTAATATAGATATGCACAATTATCCCTCTTCATTCACACATAAGAAACCTGATACAAGAAGGGTCACTTCCCCTGGCCCAATTTACATTGTTTTGGCCACCCTTATGCCTCGTAGGCTCACACAATATATATAGAAGGATTCTGGAACCAATTCTGGTTCAGATCCACATTACACTCAACACACCCCTAACCTGCTGCAATTGTTATATAATTTTAGCAACATACTTAATCCTATATATATGACTCGCTCATGAGATCCTTGATCTTCATCGAATGTTTCCATTAGATGTGGACTTAGTTACAATGAATTTATAAAAATACCCGTACTTAGGAAAATGTCAAGATCCTAAGGTTTGACCAAACCCTAAACTTGGATGGAGACTAGGATGCTCCTGCATTACATAGTACCCATGGATGTTTGTGGTCTAGTGTATAGAATCCCATACATGTATATAGGGGATGCGATCTTCATGAGGAGAGCCAACCAATACCGCTTGATCAAGGACGGGAAATACTTCATAATCAATGTGCACAAAGGTAAATCAAATATCTCTCCAGTAAGTTCCAACCAAGTGAAAAATATTATCAATACAAGTAGGAATTTTGTATTGATTTTCCTAAGAAAAAACAAACAAGAAGGTGAGTTGGCAAAAGTGAAGGAATTCCTTGAGGGATGTACCAAAGAGAATAAACAACATTCGGAGAGCCTTTTGTATACAAACATAGAAGTGTTCCAATAGCCTAAGGGGATACCTCCTAAGAGGGAGGTGGAGCACGAGATATAGTTATTGTTGGATTCCCCATTGCCAAACATTGAACTATATAGACAGTATGTCATAGAAGCAAATGAATTGAAGAATTAGTTGCAACAGTTGTTGGAGCAGGGCATGATCTAACCACACACCTCACCTTATGGGTCACCTATCATCACAGTACCCAAGAAGGATGGGACTTGGATGGTGTGCATCGACTGCAGATCCTTGAACAATATCACACTCAAGAATCAGTACCCTCTACCCAAGATTGATGATTTCTTGGACTAGTTGCAGCATGTCAAATACTTCACTAAGTTGGCTCTAAAATCGAGATACCACCAGGTGTGAGGGAAGGAAAAAGACACCTAGAAGACTAGGCAAGGTATATATGAATGGTTATTAATGTTTTTTGGTTTATGCAATGCACCGACTACATTTATGCATTTGATAAATAATGTATTATTCTCTTTCTTATATTTGTTTCTTAAAGTATATCTAGATGACATTGGTTTATAGTTCCACCTAGGAAGAGCACATCTCACATCTCAAGCAAGTGTTAGAGACTCTCAAAAAGAACTAGTTGCTAGATAATTTGAATAAATTTGAGTTCGCCCAGTAGTACTTTCTATATTTGGGGCATGTGATTGGTCGAGGATCAATCAAGGTTGATCCTGAAAAGACGGAGGCCACCACTAAGTGCCTACTCATACAAATTTCACTGAAGTTAGGAGCTTTTTGGGGGCAGGGTAATACCTTTAAAATTTCATAGCTTCCTTTTTGGTTGTGACTGCACCCCTCCATGCCATAATATCCAACAAAAAGGGGTTCCCTTGGAGGAAGAATCAATAAAAAGCCTTTGAAGAGCTCAATTGAAAGATCATTCAGGCACCAGTCCTTGCATTGCCTAATTTGCGGAAGCCTTTCAAATTGGAGACAGATGCAAGTGGGTATGTCATGGAAGTGGTTATGATGCAAGGAGGAATGTTGGTATGTTATCATTCTAAAACATTTCATGTGGGATCCCTAAACTACCCTACCTATGATAAGGAACTCTATGCCCTAGTTCAAGTTGTTAAGAAGTGGAAGCATTATTTGATGGGAAAGGATACAATCATTAACATTGATCATCAACCACTGTAGTATTTGTATGCGCAAAGTTAGCTACAACACTCCATACATTATAATTGTATGGGAGTCTTATAAAAATTCCATATCATCATCAAGTATAAGAAGGTAAGTATAAAAAAGCTATAATACATGCTCTCAAGGCCACCTACAACCAAAATTATAGCTTTGGGAACTCTTATGCACATGGAACCTTTTTCCCATGAACCATACAAGGAGAAGTGCACAGAAGATGAGGACTTCAAGGAGGTATTTCAACAATTTTAAGCCCACTTACATGTAGAATAAGGTGACAACAAGGTTGACTATCATCTTCGGGATGAGTTACTCTACAAGTTGGACAAGCTCTGTGTTCCTAAAGATGAGAGATTGTATCTTGTTAGAGAGGCACGGACCTCCAAAGTTGCAGCGCATTTTGACGTAGGGAAGATAGTTGCAAAATTAAAAAGGTATGTTTACTAGCATAGAATGCAAGAAGATGTAGCTTTTTTTATCATAGGATGCATACTTTGGTGTACAAGCAAGCCTAGCAATAGGAAGCAAGGTATATACCATCCCTTACATGTTCCTATGAGACCATGGGAGAGCATCTCCATGTATTTTGTGGGTGGTATTCCAACCACTAGGAACAAACATGACTATTTATTTGTGGTAGTTGACATATTCAACAAGATGTGCATTCTTATGACTTGTAAATTACCATCAAAGGACAAGAAGTAGCAAACATGTTCTTTGAACGGGTCTAGGTGCACTTTTGGATACCAAGGATCATCATCTTAGACAAAGATACCATATTTTTCAATATATTTTGGACTACACTTTGGGGAAAGATGGACATTAAGTTAAAGAGGTCCGCATCATTCCATCCACAGATGGAAGTAGTCAATAGGAAATTCATACATCTTTTGAGGGGTTACAATCAGAAGCATATGAAGGTAGGGGATGAAAATGTGATCTACATACAACACTCTTACAACATAGTAGTCCATACTTCCATTTAGAAGTCCCCTTTTGAAACTTGTTTTGGATACTTTCCACCTTCACCTCTGGATGTTATTTATGGACAGCAAGTGGGAGCGAGGGAGAAACCACAAGTGAAGCAGTAAGAGCTAAAAAAATTCATCAATAAGATAAGGCATACCATTTACAAGTATAAGAGGCACTGAAGAAGTCATAGGAAAAGTTAAAGGGAATACATGACCAACAAAAGGTTGAGAAAACATTCAAGGTGGGAGATAGAGTATGCTTACACCTAAACAAGGAAAGGCTACAGGGTCCTAGTAAGAATATCAAGGCTCTGAGGTATTTTCGTTTCTAGGTATTGGAGAAGGTGGTATATAATCCCTACTGACTTAGTCTACCCCCATACATGTGCATTTACTCTGTACTGAATGTGGAAAATCTAAAAATCTATTAACCTTCCATGTTGGATCAAGAACCTAAAAATGTCTTACCTTCTGTAGAGGACTTAACACCAGATGCTTAGGTAGAGTTATAAGAAGACACAATGTTGCAAAATAAATCCAAAACTACTAGGCGGGGCTAGTATGAACTCTAGCAAGTGGGACTGAAAGGACAACTTCCAAGAAATTCTAAATGGTACTCCAAGGAGAAGGTAGAGGAAAATTTTCCTCACCTAATTTAGTAAAATATTTTGGTGACCAAAAGACTCCCAAAATGGGGAGATGTGATATGAAATGGATCAATATATAATTTTTCACCTACTTGGAGATTTCAGGGTCAAAAAATTGGATGAAGTGGCTTGTAGGGCCCATTTTATGAGCAGGACTCATTTTGCAGATTTGGGGTTTGGAACCTTCTAGGGCCTGTTTGAGGGTATAAGGGAATTTTTTGGGGTAAAATAACCTATATGTTAGTTTTTCATCATTTAATTCCATATGATATAGGATCTTAATTGAGAGAACAACATGTACAACATATCAAACACAAGAGACAAGAAACACAAAGCATTTCACCAGGGAAAACCAAGAAGGTGAAAAACCCCACAACTTCCTCAGAGATAGAATG
Source organism: Larix kaempferi (assembly GCA_027924585.1). Classification (NCBI taxonomy): domain Eukaryota; kingdom Viridiplantae; phylum Streptophyta; class Pinopsida; order Pinales; family Pinaceae; genus Larix; species Larix kaempferi. The sequence continues at coordinate 30,037,108 of BSBM01000370.1, read as the reverse complement.
AGCACCAATACAAATATCACAAAGATGAAACCCCAAAACAAGATATAGTCTCCTATCATTTGCTCCTCCTCCACTTGTGTGCACTCCTCCTCTCTCTCACTAATGTGAAGTGAGTGAGTGATTTAATGAATGAGAGAGTCACACTCTCTATTTTTACTTTACTTTGACTTTCCTTTTACTCTAACTGACCTGACCTCCCTTAGGAGAGTCTAATAACCCATTACCACTTGTCACTGGGCCGACCCCACTAGAGTGGTCTAATAAACCTTTAACCCATACTGGGCCGACCCCTCTAAGGTGGTCTAATAACCCTTTAACCCATACCGGGCCGACCTCTCTAAGGTGGTCTAATAACCCATCAAATATAAGTTACGACACTTACAATGTAACTTGCGACACTTGCAAATACAAATGACGACACTTCCAATCGGAGGAATACTACATCTTCGTTGGGGATACAATAAAGTACAAATGTAATACATACAATGTACAAGTGAATATATTCCAAATTTACAAATACATCAACACTCCCTCTTAACTAGGAAGGTATTCTATTGACATAGGTCATCAATACATATCGTCACAAGTCTTCAATTCTGGAGTTGGATCATCGTCACTGGATCACGGAGCATCATCGTCACCGATGTTGTACTCGTCATCTCGATCACTGGTGCTATCTCTCAATTCTTCTTGTCATAGGAAGTTCTATAGAGCTAACCCTTTTTCATGTTGGATGTAGGCCTAGCCTCCATGTAGGTCTTCATCATCTCTGCGAGCGGCCTGATAGAGGTGGAATCTCAGTACTGATTATGTGCCTTTGCAAAACCTGACAAGAACATCCCAGAATCCTTTATGTGCCTTGTTGGGTCACAGATTTGTCCATATTTTCATCACCTATCGACATATATTTCATCCCTCTTCTTCCTATTATTATCCATTTATCGTTCCATTTTCCATCCATTTGCTGTAACTGCACGTAAAATACCATATTACTTCCATTGATGCTTTAGTGGTTAATCATGATTATTTTCCTTTATTTTTGATGAATTGAATACTATTATGCATAATTTTACTAATGATGGTTTATGGAGTGATTTGTCATATTAACAACAACAACACTCATGGTTCAAGCTTCCAAAGTTGGCATGCTAGCACACGTCCACATGGATATTTGTTAGGAACCCGTGTCAACCCTTCTCTTTACTATGTTAGTATATTGTTGTTGGACGCATATGCTTTGTAAGTCATCCCATAGTATTTGTTGATCCATAGTTTATATTAGCCCATAATATTGGATGCATATGCTTTGTAAGTCGTCCCATAGTATTATATGTCCCATGGTTTTGACACATAGTATTGGGCATAGACTTAGTATATAAGTGTGTGTTGAGGTCATTGAAGGACCGTGAAGTTAATTGTATTTAGCTTGCTTAAAGGAGGTTGCTCCCTCGAAGTGGCCTGTGATCAATATAAAAGTGATTCTGAGTTCTATTATTTCTGATATCTCGTGTATTTGCATTAATTAATTATTGCAGGTTCTTCACATCTGGTATCAGAACACTTTCTTAGGTTCGTTGGGTGGAATTTTTGCCAAAAAAAAAATTCGCATCTGTTGCAAGTTCAGATATGGGAATAACCCCTATCTGCTTAAATGTGGGAAGTACTTGGGCATAAGCCCTAAAACTCATTGTGAGGAGTACCACAGGAACTCCAAAGTAGCTGGCCCATTGAGAGGACCTGCCAACGAAAAGGGAAATGACCCCTACCTGATTGACTAGTTCCTACCCGTCAAGTAAACCAAGAGTTGTCGTTTGTGGCAAAGCGATTATCGGTTTTACCTGAGCCGTGGAGTGAGGGGTACTGCCCCAATACGCAAGCCGTCAGACAGCATTGGTGGCCGAGTGAATCCCCTGAACCGATAGGAAGCCGCACATACCTGGGGTCCATATCTATTTTCAGCTGAACTGTTGCCGATCACTTCCGCTCCAGATCCAGCCGTTTCAAATCTATTCTGAAATTCATTCTAGATCCAGTCGTCATTTCAGATCCAGCCATTTTCGATACCTTTCGCACCGTTGTAGATCCTGGTTATAGTTGTCACCCGCGTAGGAGAAAAAACCATGGAGGAAGCACTTGCAGCCATCCAAACCAAACTCCAAGATCTGGATGAAAAATTTCTCAGCCTCCATCTTCAGCATTCAGCCATGAACAATAACCGACAGCCAGAATCTTTTGCAGCCACCGGGTTTTCTTCTTCCAACAATTTTTCGTGGGCCGAAGCTTGATTTTCCTCGCTTCAATGGTACTGATCCGACTGGATGGATATACCACGCAGAACAATATTTCAGTCTGCATAATACTTTTTATGTCCAGAAAGTTCCACTTGCATTCTTTCATTTGGAACAGGAAGCCCTTCAATGGTACCGTTGGTACATCAAAGCTCATCCCGAGCCAAAGTGGACAGATTTTTGCCAACTCCTTTTGCTACGATTTGGTCCTAGTGCTGTTGACAACTTCACAAGAGCACTCACTAAACTTCACCAAACTGGCACAGTGAGAGAGTATCAAACAGAATTTGAGAAACTCGCCAATCACACAGAAGGGTTGTCTGATGAATTTTACAGGAGTTGTTTTATCACTGGTCTTAAGGATGAAATCCGGTTAGAGGTTAAAATGTTATGTCCCAACACAATGATGGAAGTCCTAGATTTGGCTAAGTTGGTAGAAGACAAGCTTGCAGCCCAACAGCGCTCCAAACCCACTTTTTTTCCCTTCTGAAATATGGGTTCTCAATGAGCTCCCATCCCACTAGCTCCTCGACCAACTCCTATCAAGCATTTGTCTGAAACCGAGATGCACGCATGCTGAGAAAAAGGGCTTTGTTATAATTGTGATGAGAAATTCACTCGAGGACATAGATGTGTTCAAAAAAATCTCTATCTCTTGGATGTGGATTCTCTGCCTGCCTTTGAACTTGGTGAAGAAGCTCCAGATACAGTATATGATCAAGTCGACATTCAGCACCCGCTTGTTGACACCCCATCTCAGGACAACCCACCCACAATCTCTCTCCATGCTGTAACCGGCGTCACAACCCCACAAACAATGCAAGTCAGGGGATACTTCAAGAAGTTCCCTCTTACCATACTCATTGATTCTGGTAGCACTCATAACTTCATTGACCCTTGGATTGCCAAACAGGCTGATTGTTTTGCCCATCCTTGCTCTAGCTTTGAAGTCATGGTTGCCAATGGGGGAACCTTACCTTGCAAGGGGAAGTGTCACAATGTGTGTATCTCTATGGAAGATTATAACCTGTTCTTTGAAATGTTTTCCTTGTCCTTAGGCGGATGTGATGTAGTTTTGGGAGTTCAATGGTTACGCACACTTGGCCCCATCTTATGGCATTTTGCTGAACTTTGGATGCAGTTTTTAGTCAATGGGGCACAACAAAAATTAATGGGCTTACAACCAGGGTCTCTCTGCATCATCAGTTCACATCGCCTGGAAAAAATCCTTAAGAAGAATTCACATGGTGTCATCGCTCAGCTCCATTCCATTCAGATGCACCCATCAACGGTCTCCACTACTTCCTTGGATAGATATGCAAGTGTATTTGCTGAACCAATGAGATTGCCTCTTTCAAGAGACCTTTCCGGTAAGAATTTAGTTTCATCTGCCTCTCAGCAGGAAATGATGTCTATTTTGCATGCAATACAAAAGTGGCAGCCATACCTATTAAGGGATTATTTCTGCATCAAGACTGATCTCCAGAGTCTGGAAAATTTTCTGGAACAATGGGTCTCCTCCCCAACACACCTGAAATGGGTTATCCAACTCATGGGTTATCCCTATGTGATCGCGTATAAGAAGGGTAAGGATAATATGGTGGTAGATGCTCCTTCTCGCACAATTGATGACCCAGTTTCTCTTACGACTCTTTCTCTGCTTGTTCCAAATTGGTTGCAATATGTTCAACAAGGCTATCTCTTCTATGACCTTCATGCTTCTTCATCAGTAGGGCACTCCAGGTTCTTCAAAATGTATGACCGGGAACAATGTCACTTCTTTTGGAAGGAACTGAAAATGACAATTCAACAGATGGTGGTTGACTGTGATACTTTCTAGGTCAACAAGGGTGAAACGACGCAGCTTTGGCCAACTATTTCTATGGATTTCCTAGAAGTGCTCTGGTGGTACAATACCACATCTCAAAGGACACCATATGAAGTAGTCTATGGATAGACACCGCTAGTTCTTCTTTCGTACACCCTTAGCAGCTCCCCTGTTCAGGAAATTGACTCGGTTATTCGAAACCCCGATCAGATTCTTCTCATTCTGCAGGACAATCTTCACATGGACAGAATTTGACTGAAACAACAAGCCGATCAGCACCGTTCTGAGCGCACTTTCTACACAGCTGATAGGGTTATTCTTCATTTACAGCCTTCCAAGCAATCCTCCCTAACACTCCAATTGCGTCAATGGCCCGAAATGCAACCCAAGGATGCTACCGGGGAACCACTCCTTCAGATTCTGCAGCAATTTCCCCAACCAAAGCTTTGAGGACAAAGCTTTTTCTAAGGGAGAGGGGATGTTAGGAACCCGTGTCAACCCTTCTCTTTACTATGTTAGTATATTGTTGTTGGACGCATATGCTTTGTAAGTCATCCTGTAGTATTTGTTGATCCATAGTTTATATTAGCCCATAGTATTGGACGCATATGCTTTGTAAGTTGTCCCGTAGTATTATATGTCCCATGGTTTTGACTCATAGTATTGGGCATAGACTTAGTATATAAGTGTGTGTTGAGGTCATTGAAGGACCATGAAGTTAATTGTATTGAGCTTGCTCAAAGGAGGTTGCCCCCTCGAAGTGGCCTGTGATCAATATAAAAGTGATTATGAGTTCTATTATTTCTGATATCTCGGGTATTTGCATTAATTAATTATTGCAGGTTCTTCACAATATTTCACAACATGGTTTCATCTTATGATTAATTATGTGGATTTGTGATTTCAATTCGTGCCCAAGTCCAACATGGCAACCTCCAACTCATGATCAAACGGCCTTAACCAAAAATGCATTCCAGATAACAACACATTTATTTACGTCGTGATTTGCGGGAAGATGGAGAAGAATCTCAAAAATATGGGGCATGGGTTTTGTGCGCAACAGCCTCAATTACCTGATTTGTGAGGAAATTGCCAAACAAAGCTACGGTTTGAGCTATGCAGCTGGTTCTCTAAACGTGTAATTCTCATATTTACTGTTGCGGTCCGTTTTACAAATTAGCAATTGGTTGAAACAGATCAAAAGTTGGGGATTCGGTTTCTCATTCTCCTGAGAGGATTTTATGTATAAATATGTAATCATTCTGATGTATTGGGGAAGGGGAGAAGAGAGAAAGCAATGTTATGCTGTAGGATTTGATCTAGACTCTGTTGTAATACTTTCATTATGATAATACATGCTAGCAATTTCTTAATTCTAGAGTTGTAGACTTTCATTGTGGAGATCTAGCTCTGCTCAGTGGAGGAAGAGCCCTCTTCCCTGAGCAGATGGTAGTGTTGATTGTAGTGTGTTATTATATAGATTTGCTTATTATTTAGTTCATGCTTTCATTCATTAGATTATCATAGTTGTATGTTTTCATTCATTAGATTTATCATAAATGTTTTCATGTTAATTCATTTTGATATATTGTTGGCCAACATAGAACTTATTTAGATTCATGCAATTAGATCTTGCTTCATAAAGAGTTGATTTTTTTTAAGTTAGATTTACAATGTGATTTTATGAATAGGTTTGAGGTTTGATTTATTTTCAAGAAGGTGTGATCTAGTTTACAAAGAGTTTTGATTTCATACCAATAGATAAATAGTGTCAGGTAGAAATTGTGCTTGCATAGATCTTGCACCATAGCTTTGAAATAAAAGACTTCCTCGGGTTGATAATTTATGTTTTGGTAGTTTCAACTGTTTAATTAATTAGACAATTAATCTACCAAACATGACTTAGCACGACCGGCAAGATCTCCCAGGACTGATTACATGCAGCCTTCACAAAACCTTTAAAGAGCATCCCAGGAACGTTTATGTGCCTAGCACGACCGGCAAGATCTCTAAAGAGAATCCCAGTACTTTTATGTGCCTAGCACAACCTATCGTATCTCCAGGACTGATTACATGTGAACAGGAAAAACCTTAAAAGAGCATCCCATGAACGTTTATGTTCCTAGCACGACCGGCAAGATCTGTAAAGAGCATCCCAGGACTTTTACATGCCTAGCACAACCTATTGGATCTCCAGGATTGATTACATGCCTCCCTTGCAAAACCTCGAAAGAGCAACCCAAGACTGATTACGAGCTTACTGCTCAACCTATCGGATCTCCCAGGGAGCTATTACATGCTACTGCACAACCTGCCAAATATCCACAGCCTCGAAGTATCACCCTGATACTCATGATCAACCTGATCATCCTCGCACGAAGCATCATCCTAATGCTCATGATCATACAGTGCATCATCCTGATGCACATCATCATCGCATGATCATCCTGATCATCATCATAGCATCATCTTGATGTATATCATTGGGAACATCGTCCTGATGTTCATCACACAGCACTTACATCCACAGCCATGGGAAGGATCCTCCTACCACCATGCCTGGAATGGCTCTTGAAAATGTGTCCCATCACTCCCTCCTCGAAGTATCTTCTATCTGAAGAACACCAAGCCTCTCTCTTAAGTACTCGAACTTCACTATGGCTAGTGGTTTGGTCAACACATCTGCAATCAGCTCATTCGTCGCAACATACATGAGCTTCACTGCTCCTCTCTGCACCATATCCCTAATATAGTGATATTTGATCTCGATATGATTCGACTTGTCATGGAATACTGGGTTCTCTAACAACTTCACACAACTCTGGTTGTCACAATAGGTACAAGTAGCATCCAACTGTATATCAAATAAATCAGACAATAGCTTCCTTAGCCATACTACCTCACAACTAGCCGAACAAGCTGCAACATACTCTGCTTCGGCTATACTCAATGATATGCAGGATTGCTTCCTGCTAAACCAAGAGATCACACCTGATCCCATACTGAAGCAGCACCCCGAAGTGCTCTTCCTATCTGCAGAACTGCCTTCCCAATATGAATCAACATAACCCTCTAGGTTAAAATTTTGATTCACATCATACTTGAGCCCATAATCAACCGTACCCTTCAGGTACCTCAGAATATGCTTTACAGTAATTAAGTGAACATGTCTAGGATCCGTCAGGAACTGGCTCAAGGTGTTCACCGCAAAGCAAATATCTGGTCTCGTGCTCATCAGGTACATCAAGGACCCAATCATCTGACGATACATCGTGGCATCAACCGACTCTGATGAAGCATCACTCAATAGCTTCAGGTTCGATGCCATAGGTGTGGCCATGGCCTTGCAGTCCATCATCCCGAATCGCTTCAGGATCTCTATTGCATACTTCCCTTGTCCAAGGAAGATTCCATCTGCACTCTGCCACACCTCCATACTTAGAAAGTAATGCATCATACCCAAGTCCTTCATTTCGAACTCGACAGCAAGCTTCCTCTTCGTGTTGGAAATCAACCTATCCTCACCTCACCTGTCACAAACAGGTCATCCACATACAATAGGAGTATCACTGGATTGCCTTCCTCAAACTTGTAGTAAAGGTTGGAATCCGCTTTACTCTTGATAAATCCCAAACTGGACAGGAAGCTGTCTATCCTGTCGTACCATGTCATGGGTGCTTGCTTCAAGCCATACAAGGATTTCTTTAATCTGCACACATATGACTCCATGTCATGTGTCTCAAAACCGGGTGGTTTCTCCACATACACTTCCTCTTCGACTACACCATTCAAGAAAGTTGTCTTGACATCCATCTGGTGTATCTTCCATTTCATTATTACAGCCAGAGCAAGTATTGTTCTGATGGAAGTGTATCTGGCTACAGGTGCAAAATTTTCTTCATAGTCTATCCCTTCTTTCTTGGAGAAGCCACGAGCCACAAACCTTGCCATCTTTTATTTCTTTATGCTGACATCTGCAGCATGCTTGATCTTGTAGATCCTCTTGGAAGTCACAACAGACTTCCCTTCTCGTCTCGAGACCACATTCTAGAAATCATTCTTCATGATCGACTGGTACTCCTCGATCATGGCATCCTTCCATTACTGCATCCTGGATCCTAGGATCTTCAGATTCTTCATTATCTTCAATAGGTAGTTTTCTGGATTTGTTGAGTCTTCGTCGCATGTTCTTTGAAACAAATCTCTCTTGTAGGTGATGGTACATGGTCTTTCTTACAAGACAAGTTCAATTGCATGATTAGAAACATCTCATAGATTTCAGAACAAATTCTTACACATAAAGACATATGTCATACAGTCATGCAATTATCTTAGCCAATGCTTCAATACAACATTCATCCATATCCCGTATTCATCCAGTAACTTTCTAGATGCCTTCCATCTCTACCAAAACATTGTTAAGAGTGTGCACTACTCCAACATGTCAGCAAAGATGTTTCATTCTAGATAAGTAGCAATGGAATGTTGTACAGTACCATAGGCCACTTACCCATTACTTGCATATTAGTAGTATCTTGTTCATTAATGCAACTTTTCTAAAATGCATAATATACATCCTAAATCTAGGAACATAAGTATGTACATGACTGAACAACATCATTTAAGTAATTATATATACAAGAAATGATAATTCAAATACTTATCTTTGTTTGTTTGTTGGGTGGACTCCCTCTCAATCTTTGCTTCCTTACAGGAATCACTGGACTATGCTCCCTCTTGATCTTTGCTTCCTTAATTATATGTCTTTGAACTTATATCCATCCTGGACCACTATGCATGCTTAAGTGTGCACTAGTGTCATCATTGTGTCATCCTCAAGATCTCATACATAATCATACATGCATTAGTATAATCTCAATACTATCAAAACATTATGATTCTAAATATGTATGGTCATGACCATTTCACACACAGGTAATTTGTCACAAGTGTTAGTATTCAAGGTGTCCAAATCATTCTCTTCTACGATTAACCCAATCCACTTTGATTTGCTGAAACTAGATATGGAGCTGGCTAGGGTTTGACAGAGAAACCCTTAAAATCCAAACTTGGAACTTCAAACTTCTATCTGGACAGGGAGATGCAATTGACTGAGGCGGGCAAGCTGGTGTGCTCAGATTTTGAAAACTTCAAAAATTGACCCTTCAAAATTGACCTACGAGTCAAAAACCCGAACTAGGGTTTAATAGAGCCTGAGGTTCTACCCAACCAAAAATTTCGATCTTGGTCTCTAAATTTTGATTTTAATGAGGAGCAACCAGCCGTGGTCTCAAATTCCAAAAATTCCAACTTTTGCAGAAACCCTAATTTCTCGCAGCAGTGACGATCCAAAAATGAAAGTGCTCAAAATCCAATTCTGTTTGGACAAAAATATATGCCATATTGTTTCTGATGTGTCTCTAAAATTTTAGGTCCTTAGGGTCTGAAACTTCGTCCTGTGGTAGACTGACCTGTCATCTTTCCAACCCCACAGATCTGAGCTTTAATGGATTCTCTGAGAGAGAGATATGTCAAGTGTCGCAACGTGACCTTTTTATGGGATGAAACAGTATAGTGAACTTGTATGGAGTTCCACATGTCACTGTTTCAACTTCAGCCTCTGAAACCCAGACCTGTGAAACTAAAGTTTGTTCCCTAACTGCCACTTTTTATAGAATTCCATTTGGAGCTTCCTATCCCGAGATATGACTTTTGTTCCTAGCTCACCTGTTTAGGGCTACATTCTGGAAGAGGAATAAACCCTAACTTTTACGGATCATGTCTCACAAAGTACAATGAATCTGAGGATGATCTTCTGACACAAGGTACATGAACATTTCATATTCAGCCTGTAAAAGTTTCAAATCCTGAACCTTCGCCAAAATGTATTTATAGCAAAAGTTCCACGATGACTAGTTTTATTATACCAAGCTCTAGCTTCCAATTTGTCGTAAGTTCAACAAGTGTCGTAAATTCCATACAATTCCTTCCTTCAGGCTAGCTCTGATACCATGTTAGTTTTTCATCATTTAATTCAATATGATCTAGGATCTTAACTGAGAGAATAACATGTACAACATATCAAACACAAGAGACAAAAGACACAAAGCATTTCACCGAGGAAAACCAAGAAGGTGAAAAACCCCGCAACTTCCTCAGAGATAGAATGAGCACAAATACAAAGATCACAAAGATGAAACCCCAAAACAAGAGATAGTCTCCTAGCAGCTGCTCCTCCTCCACTTGTGTGCACTCCTCCTCTCTCTCACTAATTTGAAGTGAGTGAGTGAGTGAATGAGAGAGTCACACTCTCTATTTATACTTTACTTTGACTTTCCTTTTACTCTAACTGGGCCGACCTCCCTTAGGAGAGTCTAATAACCCATTACCACTTATCATTGGGCCGACCCCACTAGGGTGGTCTAATAACCCATTACCACTTGTCACTAGGCCGACCCCACTAGGGTGGTCTAATAACCCTTTAACCCATACTGGTCCGACCCCTCTAAGGTGGTCTAATAACCCTTTAACCCATACTGGGCCGACCTCTCTAAGGTGGTCTAATAACCCATCAAATATAAGTTACGACACTTACAATGTAACTTGCGACACTTGCAAATACAAATGACGACACTTCCAATCAGAGGAATAATACATCTTCGTTGGGGATACAATAAAGTACAAATGTAATACATACAATATACAAGTGAATATCTTCTGAAGTTACAAATACATCAACACCATCACTAGGTCCATGGGCTATTAGGTGTTTCCACAAATCGATATCTTTCCAACGATCAAAATATTGCCTCAATCGAAGTCTATATGCAAAAGATATGCCTCCCACAAGTTAACTTATCCAGTTGACAACCATGCTACCGAGTGGACTCCATGTTAGCTCTCATTCATCACATATGTCGAGCTAGTCATGTGTGGTCCTTCAAAAACCCTAACCCTAATAGGGAGTTGAGTCATGAAAAACAATAAAATTAACCCTAGACTGTTATCAGGATATGTTAAATATCTAGCTATTCTAAGAAGAAGGGGAGCCATTATTTTGATGTATTGTATTGTTCCATAGTTGATCAATATCATGGGAGTGGATGTTAAAGCAGAACATGGGATATAGGGGACCCTATAGTAGCCATTATGGCCATATATTCATAGGTAACTCCATAGAGAGTATTATTTCCTTTGTATTTGCATTTTGATATGAAGAGCAAGGCATAGTCCTCATTTTTGGTTGGGTTTTTCCCCATAATGGGTTTTCCCAAGTTATATCTTGTGTTAATGTGTGGATTTTGTACTTATTTTCTCTAGTTTCTCTTCCAGTTCCATTGTATTCATAATTTTATGAAATTAAATTAATACAATGAACTAAGTTGTAAGATTCATTGTGATGAACCGATATAGTGGAATTTACATGCCAATTTACGGATCATATTAGTATCATAGTAATTTTTCTTTGGGTTTTGTGGGTAATCGCACGATCCAGTAGTTGGTGAAAAAATATTCAAATCCTAGTCATGGTGGATGAGTCTATTCAATGAGCGTCAGATGATCATGAGAAATGATTTTTAAAACTGGAAATACAAGTCATCGATATCTAACACAACATGTCAATCCTTGTGGAATCTCTAGAGAGAAAGTTCGGACCTTTCAGGGATTTTGGAGGATTTAACTCAAATTTTGGATCTGAGTGGAAATCAAAAGATAAAAATGAAACAGAAAAGGAGTCAACGAAAGAGGTCAAGAGGAAGAAACCGAGTTACAGTACCAACATTCCTTCCCAGACTCTCTTCAATATGGAAGCGAAAATCTACATCAAGTTGTATCAAGGTAATATTGATGCTCTGAAATTGAATCATTGGTTGCAGCAATTTAAAAATTTATTTCAGCATCCATCAAATAGTTGAGGATCAAAATATCTCATTTTCCAAATTGAAGTTAGAGGGCCATGCATTAACCTGGTGGGAAAGCCACACAGAAGCACTTAGGTTGGAGGCTAATCCACTAGTAACTAAGTGGGAGGACTTAAATCCCCCATTCAGTCCTTTTCCTACTCTATCAGATATGTAAAGGACCAGGGGATCCATTGTCATTACTTCAATAAAAGGCAAGGGCAGATTGTGCAAGATTACACCATCGAGTTCAGGAAGATAGCTATAATGTTGGGTATCGCACCCAAGAACCCTGATGTACTACTAAAGTATCTAGGGGAGTTACATAGTCACATACGAAGGAAGGTGATTATCTTCAATCATGGGTCAATTGATGAATCCTATGTACAAGTAGAGTACCTGGAAAACATAAGATAAAAGAAAGGACAACCAAGCAGTTCAAAACAGAAAGAGAGCCAAATTTCTACCAAGAAGGGTAGAAAGAAGTGGAAGAGAAAGGAGAAGAAGACTACAACACAACACATCAGTTCAAGTATCCTAAGAACCATTGTAAGCATTGTGATATTGATGGTCACACTAAATAAAACTGTTGGGAGCTACATCTAGAGATAAACCGCAAGAACAATGCCAAGAAGAAGAACCTTATAGTTGTGGAGTCAAGCAAGGAGTCATAAAGAAGCTCAAATGTGCATGAAAAGATTATCTATACAACAGTGAAAAAGGAGGTGAATATGAGTATCATTCACCGTAAGGAAGAGAAAGAGATTATGACACTCTTCCACATAAAGCTCTAGGTCAAGAAGACCAAGATCGATGCTCTATTTGATTCTATTTTATAGGAAAACCTCATAGCATTGGTTCTAGTGCGTAAACTTGGATTGGAATTGCATGATCATCCCAGTCCCTACCCATTGGGATGGGTAAATAAGGACGTAGAACTCAGAGTCATGAACATTAGAGGAAATTTGAGGTCTAAAATGGGCCTCCTAAGAAAAATAATAAAATACTAGTTAAAATAATGAAATAATATTTATTAATTTTGGAGGAAGAAAGGAAAAAACTACTTTTTTTGTTCGTATTTTCAACATATCTCCCTGTTTTTTTCCTCAAATTTCGAGCAAGATCTCTCATTGGATGCAGAATTAAATTATGCATCCAACGAGTGATCCCACTCGAAATTCGAGTAAAAACAAAGGGAGATATGTTGAAAATACGAACAAAAAAGTAGTTTTTTTATGAAAAATATCTCAAGTCAACCATTATGGTTGACTCATTTTATTAAAATTCTATTGGTTCTTGAATTCCAAATCATAAGAAATTATGGTTGGCTCGTTTTCTTATAAGGCCCATTTTAGACCCCAAATTTCCTCTAATGACAGTGCAAGATCAAGATTTCCATAAGTGCGAGTAGACATAGTACCCCTGGATTTTTTAGGTGTAGTGTTTGAAATCCCCTACATGTATATGAGGGATGTAATATTAATGAGGAGATTCAACCAATACTGCTTGATCAAAGATAGGAAATACTTCATCATTAACATGCACAAAGGTAAATCTAAGATCTCTCTGGTAAGTGCCAACCAAGCGAAAAAGCTTATCAGTTCAAGTAGGAAATTTGTATTGTTTTTCTTAAGACAAAATCAGTAAGAAGGTGAATTAGTAAAAGTGAAGGCATCCTTGGAGGGATGTACCAAAGAGAAGAAACAATAGTTGGAGAGCCTTTTGTAGGAATATATAGAAGTGTTCCAATAGCCCCCTAAGAGAAAGGTGGAGCACAAGATACATTTATTACTAGATTCGCGATTGCAAAACATTGGACTGTATAGATAGTCTGTCATAGAAGCAAATGAAGTGAAGAAGCAGTTTCAATAGTTTTTGGAGCAGGGTGTGATCCAACCAAGCACCTCACCTTATGGGTAACCTATCATCATAGTACCCAAGAAGGATGGGACTTGGAGGATGTGCATAAACTACATAGCCTTGAAAAAAATCACACTTAAGAATTGCAACCCTCTTCCTAGGATCGATGATATGTTGGACTAGTTTAACATGACAAGTACTTCACCAAGTTGGATCTCAAATCAGGATACCACCAAGTGAAATTGAATGAAGAAAACACCTAGAAGACCTCCTTCAAGACTAGGCAAGGTCTATATGAATTCTTAATAATTTCATTTGGTTTATGCAATACACCAACTGCAATTATGAATTTTATGAATCATGTATTACGCCCTTTCCTAGATTTGTTTGTTATAGTATGTCTAGATGACATACTGTTTTATAGTGCTACCTAAGAAGAGCACATTGATCTCACATGCCAAGTAGGTGTTAGAGACTTTGGAAAATCACCAGTTGCTCACTAATTTGAATAAATGTGGGTCCTTGGTGTATTTGGGGTATGTGATTGGTGGAGGAGAACTCAAGATTGATCATGCAAAGATGGAGGGCATCATTAAGTGGCCTACTCCTATAAATGTCACTAAAGTTAGGAGCTTTTGTGTGGAAGCACAATACCTTCGGAAGTTCGTAGCTTCATTTCCAGTTGTTTTTGTACCCCTCCATACCATAAACACCAACAACAAGGGGTTACAGTGGGGAAAGAGTCAACATAAATCCTTTGAAGAACTCAAGCAAAAGACCATTCAGGCACTAGTTCTTTCATTTCCTAATTTGTAGAATCCTTTCGAATTGGACACAGATGAAATTGGGTATACCATGTTTTGATGTAAGGAGGAATGCTGGTATGTTGTCATTCTGAAATGTTTCATAGTGGAGTCTTATACTACCCTACCTATGATCAGGAAATCTATTCATTTGTTCAATTTGTTAAGAAGTGGAATCACTACCTAATGGGAAGGGAGACCATCATTCACACTAATCATCATCCACTACAGTCTTCGTAGGCCCACAGTAAGATTCAGCAAGAAGTGCATTCTTATGCTTTGTAAAAAGACCATGAAAGGATAAGAAGCAACAAATATTGTTGGGTGTGGCCCAAGAAGAGGAAGTTAAGAAGGCAAGTATAGTTAGGCGAGGCCCAGGCTTGACCATTTTTGGGGAGAAAGGTGACTCTGCAAATCCCGAGCAGAGGGTATGGAGCGAAGTGCAGATGGGAGAAAAGGACTTGTTTCCTTAATAAAGACAAAGTACTAAATACAGCTAGAGGTGGTTGGGGAAGTTAAGGGATGAGTGGCAGCCTGACTGCTTCAGGAACAGGAAGTTAAGAAGAGGAATGGTGTAAAGGACATGCCACTACAAAATCCGGAGATATGCTGTCAGAGAAAATGACGAAGTCAGGGGAAGCAACATCAGAGGGAAAATGGAGTTAAAGATTAGCATGGTCTACAGGAGAAGCACAAGGTTTTAGGGTTTTGGGTACTATGGGGATTGGCCCATAGTTATTGTAATATGTGACCTCCGAGCACACCTATATATAGGGGTAATTTTGTATGAGGAGGGGTTGGATGGTTGTTGTAGGCTGGAACAGGAAGGGTATTTTTGGGTTTTTTTAGAAGATATTGTAATAGGAGAATAGCGATCAATGAGAGAAGAGACTCTACAGCTGAGTGCATAGATATCTGACTATAGAGAAGAGTCTGCAGCTAAGTGTGCAGGCCAGAACTGTTACCCTTCCAAGATAATATAAGAACAATTCTCGTGGACGTAGATCCCTCCTGGGGTGAACCACGTAAATCCATGTGTTTATGTATATGATTTTATGGTGTAGTTATATATATGATTTTATGGTGTGTTTATGTATTTGATTTTGTATGTATGTGAATGGTAATTATATGATGAGTAAATGGATTACATGTGTATGGATTGTATGGAGTAACACTTAGAATGGTGAATGTGTAGCTAACTGGTGAATACAGTAGAGATTTGACGTAGTTTTATATGATGTTTTCTAGCTACGAAGTGCAAAGTAACCTGTTCATTCTAGTTCTGTGTGTTTATTCTAAGTAGCACTAAAAAGAGGTTAGTGACCACATCTGCATATCACCATGGTTACAGAAGGTTGATTATGTAACCCCCCATCTTTGCTTCGGGTGAGACTTCATCCTATTTACAGGGTGATGCCTAAAGGGACAGTGAGAGGGGTTTTGTTGTTGTTGCGATAACTTCGTCGAACCCGGGTTTTCCCAGGACAGCCAACGAATGGTTTTGTTTCCGACTTGGACTGACATTATGGTGATGTGTCATGTTGATGTGGAATCTAGGGAAGAGTGAAATACATAATTGGGTGAGTCAGACAGAACGCGAGTTTGCGAAGAAAGAAAACAAACATCCTCGGCTCACTACAGAATAGTGACTACAGAGATACATATTTACTGAGTTGCATGAAGTTTTCTTCACATATTTTGAGAATGAGTTTCAAGAGTGTATATCTAGGGTAGCAAAAAGAAAGAATTGTTTTCGGGGTGGAGAACCTACAATTTGGAATCCATAGTTGATTAAGAGGCTTAAAGGGTTTAATATCCAGATTTCCAGAGCAGTAGAATTTTGGTTGGATAGCTTGGTAGAAGGATATATTACAGAGTTTGTTGTGGACACTTTGAATTCCTACAGTGCAGTTGAAAGAGACTTTTTCAATGGATTTAGAGGTAAGTACTTGAAAAACCTGAGTTTATGGGTGTGTTAAGAATGCAGTCAGATTCCTAGGATTTGAGTCTATAATGTTAAAAAACGCATATAGTGACATAGACGAAGACACCGTCATTCTGTGTAGTGGAAAAAGATATAAACTTAACACTAAAAAGAGGTTTCGTGAAGGTGAACTTCGCACATTCCTAAAAACTGAGTTAGAGAGTGATATAAACTTGTCTCAAAGTGAGTCTGATAGTGAGATAGAACCTAGATATACTGGCTATCAACATATCACTCCGCATAAACCTATAGTTGTTGAAAGAAATATTACTAGTTCGCAGAACACTAGTAGTAGTAATACTGCAGGAACAGGTACAAATAATTAGCAGAGTAGTGGTGTACCTCCACCATTTCACTCCACAGGTAGTACTGTAGTGTTTAGAACCCTACACCTCCTAGAAGAAGGATGGCAGATGATATAAAGCTACCTTTTTTTAAAGGAACCGGTCTAGAAGATCCAAAGCAACAATGGTTTCTCTGTGATGTTGTATGGAACGTTAAACAAGTACAATACGATGATATAAACCAAGCCCAACTAGTCACTACATTCAGAGATAGATCTTTAACATGGTTGATGAAATATTTTGTTGGATAGAACAGAACACTAGTTGACATCATAGTTGCATTAATTAGAGAATTTAAGAAGCCTAAATCAGAGTCTCAATGCATTACAGAGTTGAAAGAGATAAAAAAGAAACCTAATGAGACTGTGTGGGAATTTTATCAGAAGTTCAAAGCCTTGTTGGATCAAGTTATCTTTGACATTGCACTGTAACAACACCAAGAGTGGTTTATAGCTGCATTGTTTCCCCATGTTATATTACCATTGATGCAACAGAAGCATTGTAAATTGCGATGAAGCTAGAAGCTTATCCTATAGGAGAAACTAGCGCTGGTATGGTACAAATACAGACACCACTAGTGAACCTGACATTACAGCTACATGATATACAAAAAGGAAAAGAAGTAAGAGAAGAGGTTTGGTGTACTAAATGTAAAGGAGACGGACATTCCAAGGAATATTGTCCCGTATTCATTGATTACCTCACCAATGGGGCACCAAACCCATTAAATCAACCTCAAGGACCATGGTGCGAGATTTGTCAATGTAGAGGACGTCGACAAAAGGACTGTTACCTACTCCAGAAGTACGTACAGACACCAAAGAACCTGTATTGCACATTTTGTAAGTCATTTGGCCATGATGACACCAACTGTAGAGAATATGACCTCATGATAGAAATAAAGCATGATGTTTAGAGAGTCAAAGGAGAGATACAAAACAACAATGAGAATCCACAGTATGATCAGGGTACATACAGAGAATGTGGCCCAGATTTAGAGGAAGAGGACATAATACTAGCCTGGGATGAGGTAGAGGTCATATTATCTATTATAATTGTGGTCAACCTGGACATTTGGCAAGGGATTTTCAGAACCCTTGCACTACTTGTAAGTATTGTAAATATTATGACCATATCATTGAAGCATGTCCCATTTTGCTAGGAAAAATGCAAGAAAAGAAACCACAAGGATAGAACCAGAATATGCAGATGAACACAACTGAGAAAAGGAATGAAGATCGCAACATCCATGTTGTGACGCGAAGTGGAGCTTCGACAGGAGATGATAGGAAAAACGAACCTTCGAATTCTGATAATCACATAAATAGACCAAAGCATACTGATGGGCCTTGGGTGAGGAAAACAGTCGGAAAGATACTTGCATTCGACCCTAACAGAGAAAAAGAAGTATTCATGGAAGCAAGAAAAAAATTTCAAGACTTGGGATCTTCGACTACAAGGACTCCTTTGCGAAGCAATCAAACACCTGTACTAGATATCCCATTCTTGTATGATGGGTCGTGAGCTTCGGCAGAACAAGCAAGTCCTATAACACAATTTCTACAGAGTTGCACGAAGATGATAAGGCATGAGCACGCCTTAGGGGAACTACAAAATGTGATGGGATACTATGAGTAGCTTAGTACACTAAACGAAGCACATAGAGAATTCCATCACATTAAGAACCATAAAAGGACAGGAAGAGAAATGAGGTTAAGCACGCGGATTGGATATTTTGAAATGAACCAGGTCATTCTCGATCTAGGTTCAGAGGTGAACGTGCTGACAAAACAAACATGGGAGAAAATGGGGAAACCAAAGCTATCTTGGTATCCTATACAGTTGATATTAGATAACCAGCAAAAGGTTATACCTTTCGGGAGGCTATCAAGTGTTCATGTTGACATTGATGGAGTGCAGAGTACAGCAGAATTTGAGGTGATTATGATCATAGACAACAGTAATCATTATCTTGCACTATTAAGGATTGAATGGGCATGTGATAACCTCGCAATTATCAACTTGAAGGAAAAACATATGATATTTGAAAGACAGGATGCCAGGTTTATTGCACCCTTGGAT
Source organism: Larix kaempferi (assembly GCA_027924585.1). Taxonomy (NCBI): domain Eukaryota; kingdom Viridiplantae; phylum Streptophyta; class Pinopsida; order Pinales; family Pinaceae; genus Larix; species Larix kaempferi. The sequence continues at coordinate 30,018,018 of BSBM01000370.1, read as the reverse complement.
CCTTCACAAGGAACGAGGTACGTTGAGCCAATAAGAGAAGAATACAAAGCTCAAGAGATAGATAACATCTACAAGATGACAGTTAATATTAATCCTATAGAAGATGGAACGTTGAGATGGATATGCAATAGTTCATGCGTATCAGAGTCAGACACGGGACTGGAGATATGGCAGAGTAGAATGCATGAAGTATCAGCTAGACGATGTGTGAGGATGACAAAGTCACTTCACTGGATTGGAACAGAGGTAATTCCAATTCCTACTTATGATGGTTTGAGTAGTATACATGCATTCTTTGATGAATATCTAGCATCAGTTTCATATGAACATAGGCTATCATCTCTAGATATAGCATTGCGAGCTACACCTCCTAGGTGGTGGGTTGTGCACAAGAACAAGCTGAACACATGGGAAGAATGCCAGCACTTAATGGAAGTTAGATTTGCTGAACAAACTAAGAATGATCAATCAAAGTACATTGGACAGACTGATCCTAGAGATCATATAGAATCTTGCTTGAAAGCGTGGAGGCATATACCAAAGACAGAGTGGGTCCATATGTTTGTGCACACATTGGATCCAATAGAAAAGAACTGGTACATAGAAACAGAACTTCGACATGGTACAACAGATTGGAACATGATGATGAAGAGCTTTCAGCTAACTTTCAGTTTTGAGGATGACTGTCTGAGCATTAATGAGGCTCTACAAATCATTAAAAATAAGTTATTTGATGATGTCACGTTTCCTGTGTATAGTCAACTAGAATGGGAAATATAGTTGGAACATGCCCTTGAGTGTTATAATTTTACACTGGATGAAGATGAAAATGAAGACCCCCGCGATGTGAATATACCATAATATGAAGGAAAACGCGATGTACAAGGACCTTATTTGGAAATTCCATATATGAGTAACCCCATTAAGAATAAAAAGATCAATATTAGCATGGATGAAGAACCAAATTTCACCTCTATTGGAGATTACTGGGATGAAGAAACAGTGGGATAGATTGCAAACCTACTGCATGAATATCAAGACTTGTTTCCAACCAATTTTTCTGAAATGAATGGAATTTTAGGTTACTTGGGAGTTATGAAGAAAATAAAAGTGAAAGTAGAAATTGATCAAATGTTGGAGGTAGGGATAATTGAACCAGTAGAAGAGTCAGAATGGATAAGTCCCATGGTGGTTCAAGACAAGAAACCTAAAGGAGAAATCAGAATTTGTGTGGATCTCAGAAAATTGAATGATGCATATGTGCATGACCCATTTCCTACTCCATTCACAGATGAAGTACTAGATAATGTAGGTGGATAGGTGGTATACTCTTTCACTGATGAATTTTCTGGTTACCATCAGATCAGAATTGTTGATGAAGATAGACATAAGACTACATTTGCTACTGAATGGGGATCATTTCAATACATCGTTATACCTTTTGGGTTGAAGAACGCACCTGCTATCTTTTCAAGGGTGGTTGTAGATGCATTTAAGTATTATATCCATAAATTACTGGAGGTTTACTTCGATGACTAGACACTATTTTTCCTTTTGAAGGACCATCATGCGAACTTAAGGATGATGTTAGCAAAGTGTAGACAGTATCAGATTTCCATGAACTTAAAGAGTGTGTCTTTTGTGTTCCTTATGGCATTTTTTTAGGACACATAGTATGAAAACAAAGATTAATGGTTGATCCAGAGACGATATCTATCATATTAAATCTCCCACCGCTTAATTAAGTTAACCAGCTACACACTACATTGGGACACATAGGATATTATAGAAAATTCATTAAGGGATATGCGCAAATAACTACGCCTATGGAGAAACTATTGAAAAAAGAAGCGAAGTACGAGTGGACTGAATATTTCCAAATAGGATTGTATACACTGAAAGAGAAGATAGTCACAACACCTATTATAGTCTTTCCTTACTGGAATAAGTCATTTCATGTACACGTAGATGCTTCATCTATAGCACTTGGAATTTTACTAGCACAACCTGGTGATGGAGGCATTGACCATCCAATTGCATTTTCTAGTAGAAAGCTATTTTCGGCATAAAAGAATCACCACAACAGAGAGAGAAAGCTTAGCTATTGTGTACGCATTGCAGAAATTTAGGAACTATTTGCTAGGTTCGCACTTTTGCATGTTCACTGACCATTCAACTTTAAAGTACTTGGTCAATAAGCCAGTGTCAGGGGTAATAATATGCATATGGCTTCTAATTTTTCAGGAATATGATTTTGAGATCATAGTGAATCCAAGAAGATTGAATGCAGGACCTGACCATCTCTCAACGATTGATTCAGGAGAGGAACCTAGTAATTTGGAGGATAATCTACCAGATGCGCAATTGTTTGCTATTCACATAGAAGATGACTACTTCAGAGACATTGTAGAATTTATAACCATAGGGTTAGCACCCGTAGAATTCACTACATAGCAGAAGAAACAGTTAGTGGTAAGATCAACTGATTTTACCTTGATTGCATGGAAATTATATAAATTGGGACCAGATGAAGTGTTCGTACGTGTGTACTAGAGCATGAGAGACCTATCATACTTGTTGAAGCACATTCAAGGGTATCTGGAGGACACTATGCATGGAAATCCACTGCACGTAATATTTTGAGAGTAGGGCTGTGGTGGCCTACTATACATAAAGATTCAAAGGAACATTGCAGGAGTTGTGATGTATGCCAGAGAAAAGGAAAGGAATCTCGTAGAGATGAGATGCCATTGATGCCACAGTTGACTTTACAAGCATTTTATAAATGGGCTATTGACTTTGTGGGACCTATTACCCCACCAGGGAAGAGAACTAGCTCGAGATACAGCATTACAGCTACAGATTATCTAACTAGATGGACAGAAGCAACACTAGTGAAGGACTGTAGCATAGCTATAGCAGCGCATTTTATTTTTGAAAACATCTTGACAAGGTTTGGATGTCCAAATATTCTGATGAGTGATCAGGGAAATCACTTCCTGAACAAAACCATTGAAGCCCTAACAGAAGAATTTCATATATATCATCAGAAGAGTACACCATATCATCCACAAGCTAATGGCACCGTGGAGGCATTTAATAAAGTATTGGAGAATGCATTGACCAAGGTATGCAATACAAACAGGGATGATTGGGATCTCATAATACTAGCAGTATTATGGGCATATAGAACAACTTGTAAAAATTTGATAGGTCATACACCTTTTGGGTTAGCGTATGGACAGGAAGTTGTCATGCCCATGGAATACATAGTACCAAGATTTAAAATTGTAGCATTCACAAACATGGTTGATGCTGAAACGATGGATGAAAGACTATTACAGTTGATTGGATTGGAGGAAGACCGCTTCATTGCAGGCTTTCACCAACAAGTGCAGAAAGCTAGAGAAAAGGTACGGCATGATAGACACATCAAGCACAAGTGCTTCCAAGTAGGAGACCTTGTTATCCTCTATGATAGAATTTTTTTGAAATTTCATGGAAAGTTTAGAATGCATTGGTTAGGGCCATACACTTTTAAACAGATTACGAACGGTGGCACAATATAGTTAGCCACATTACTTGGAAAAAACTTACAAGGACTTGTCAATGGGAGTAGGTTAAAGCCTTACAGGGGTGGCCCTACTCCTACAACTAGAAATTAAACAACAGAATAGTGTTTAAGTGTCATGAGCAGCTGAAATTGGATACTAAACAGAGAGCAGAGTTTGCACACAACAGTTTTTCCATATTGCGAAGTTCACAAATCTGAAGATGTGTTGCGAAGCACAGATTGCAAGTCAAGTTGTGAAGTAAAGAAAGGGGTAGTGTTGTGAATTTCCATCAAGAGAAGGGAAACGCAAAGTGAGCTTCTCCACTCACCTAACCTTCGGCGAAGCTTGACAAAACTAGTTGTTATAGCTTTTGTTTGAAAACTAGTCGTTATATAGTATTTTGGGGAAATCAGATTTTTCCGCTTTAAGGGTTACTTGTCCATTGAAGACACATTTAATGCAAGGCAAGAACATGATATAAGCTAGATTTGGACAATGGACATAGCATTTAATGTTAACTTAGCCATTTTTGGGCGCATCTCAGTTTGGGTTATGGCTATATATAGAACAGAAGCACACAGTTACATGTTTTACTGTGATTATTATTATTACCGTGAGTAAATTATGAGCTTTTACCAGTGCAGGACAGAACATTCCTACAGTACATATCTGAGCAAGAAGAACTACAAGAGGTATTAAAGAAATTCCAATAGTTCGGTATAGAAGCAGTTATGAAAACACTCGTTAAGAAAGCAACCCATGAGAAAGGTGTGTCCTCTAGGATCTCTCCTCGGCACGCACAGGAGTCTTGATAGAAGGATAAAAGTAAAGCAAAGGAACAAAAGAAGCCCCAGTCTACAGAAACACCATGAGAGAACCAGGGAGAGCGGCCTCATGAGAGGCCAATTCTGTTAATACCTGAGTACATTCCGCCACAAAAAGATGATGAACCGACAGTAGTGTTGAAGAAGAACCCACAATATGGAATCCCTCTTCCGCCGATGTCAAGCCATGTTTAGGAATAGGAGAAATTGTTGGGAAAGAACCCGGACGTTAATTTCGCAGACTACAAGCTGTTGAACACTACCAAGTATCTGCAGTTCCATCCAGACCGATATATGTGCAGAAAGTTCGACGAAGCCACTAAGTAGACAAACATGCAAGCACAGGAGTGGATTTCACCATTACAGTCCTCGGGGCTGTTGAACCTCCTGAGAATTCCACACTTCAGGCGAAGTCCAGAGCTAACAGTCATCGTGCATGTGTTGCTATCATGCACACACCATGGATACTTATGGATAGACCGCAAGCTAGACATAAACATTGATCCAATATACAGGATCACGCATATCATCAAACAAGGTACTGACCCCGCAACGGAATTTGTGGGTAAGAATAAAGATAAAGACCTCACCAAGTAGATGAAGAGTGAATTCATATTAGTTAAAGGAAATCAAGGCTATCAAGCAGAACATATTGAAGATGATGTCATGAGGTTCACAGTATAGTTGCTCACAGGGAGGGTACTCAGAAAATGCAGACCGACAGAAGTTCTAGTTTCCACAATCTCCCTGGCTTCTAAGGCTAAGGAGGGGCTACCGTTCAATTGGGCAGGATACCTATTAAATGAATTTATCAATGATGTAGCGAATGCACAGGATAATGGATATTAGTTTCTTTATAATTGGCTGATATTCCTCATCACATTTGTGGTATAGACAGAGCCAAAGTACCAACAGAACGTACCAGTGTTCCCTGGCGACTGACGCGGACCTCGGTACACAAATATGTGGAGTAACACAAGGCCAGAAAGACAAAGGTTGAACAATGTGCAGCTATACACATTCTACTAGCAGTTATGTGAGGTGATTATGCACACTTCGCGTATCCTTAAATACGTGACAGCGGTGTACATTCGAAAGATGATATTCAATGTCGATCTCCATTCTATATTTCTACAACCCAGATAGCCAACAAAGCCGGAAGCATAGAATATTAACCTCATTATTGAGGATTGGCAACAGGAACGGAAATTTGATGCGCTAGAAACACTGCTTACGATATCGCGGCAATAACAGTGACAAGCAGGATAAATATGGTGTCGGAGGAGGCGATGATCAGCAGGAATAAGAGCAAGAATGGGAATAGCAGCAGACTGGTGATCCGCCAGTAGGTGAAAAGAGAAAGAACATCGCCATGGATGTTCCGGAGGGGTCAAAAATAAAGAAAGAAAAAGCGACTTAGACTCCACTTGATGCGAAGTTGGAAGATGACGACTATGACTGCATTGCATTCAGGGTGCACGCCCATATGGAAGAAACACTCACAGAGAAATACAAGAAGTAGGAGCATCTTGAAACAAACATGGCAGAAAGGATCGTCGAGTTGAATAATATGATGGAAAGAGTCGAGCAGGTACAAAGGGATATAATGAAAGGATCAGACTCTAAAGATAGATCAGAGGAAACAAGCCAGAGAAAAAGGAAATCACCTGCACTAACGATGCAACCTCGGCTGGTGCACATCGAGCCGACAAATATTATATTTACATCAGATGAATTCACTAAAGGTGCGAAGCAGCTTGCACACTTAGACATCAATGTGGGAATGCTACCTATAGACAGACTGTATGAGCTACACTTGCAGTTCGTAGAAGATATTAAGGACAGGGACATGATAGCATACAACCAACATTTGAAGCTGGAAAAGAACTACAACTAGTTGAAGAATGAATGTCAACTAAGGATGGATGAGTTAGTAGACGCTCGCGAAAAGTAGAAGAAGCCGAAGAAGTCCGTAGAGAAAGTCTGTGTTAAGATCCCAGACTTCGATGAAGAAGTTGAAGTCGAAGCGACTATAGTCAAGATTGGTACTATAGTCAACGGTCTTAAAGCAAAGATGGAGGACATGGATATCGGATACAAATAGAAGATTGCACACTTGGAAGCTAGAGAACAACTTAGCACTCCACTAGAAGTAAAGGCAGAAAGAGCTGAAGAGTTAAAAACTTTGAGAGGGAGCATCTCCACGGAAGTTGCGAGGTGCCAAGACTTGTTAGAAGAAGTGACCAAGTTGTGGTCCATACTGCAGGAAGACCCAGAATTACAGAATATCCAGGGTGAAGTACAAAAGAAGCAGAAGGACCTTCACTCAATAAACACGGCAATGAAGGACTTGTCGCCGAGGTAGAAAATATAGAAGTTCGTAGAAACAAAGGAGCTCCAGAAAGAGCTGCAGGAATTAAGGACCGAGGAAGTAGAAACTAAGACAAAGTTGCAACCAATGTAGGAAGAGGCATTGGCACTCTCTGAAGAGATTGAGGTGAAGCTGCAAGAGCTTTGCACAACAGAAAAGACAGTTAAGGACCATATGCAGGAGTCGATATATGCTATGTTGCTCGACATAGTGAAAGAATACGAGTAGGAAACTAAGTATGTTGTTGTGATGTCGAGCGCAACATATCAAGAGTTCGCAGCAAAGATGAAGATCCCAAGTGACGAGAAGTCAGCAAACCCAGTGGAAGTGGCTCGAGGGCAAGCCACAAGTAAGTTTCAAGGGACTGTTGGGCATGGTCCAATAAGAGGATTTAATAAGGCAAGTACAGTTAAGCAAGGCCTAACTTGACCATTTTTTGGAGAAAGGCGACTCTGCAAATCCCGAGGAGAGGGTATGGAGCGAAGTGCAGTTGGGAGAAAAGGACATGTTTCCTTAATAGGGACAAAGTACTAAGGATAGATAGAGGTGGTTGGGGCAGTTAAGGGCTGAGTGGTGGCCTGAATGCTACAGGAACAGGAAGTTAAGAAACGGAATGGTGTAAAGGACACACCACTACAGAAGCCAGAGGTACGTTGTCAGAGAAAATGGTGAAGTCAAAGGAAGCAGCGCCAAAGGGACAACCGAGTTAAAGCTTAGCGTGGTCTACAGGAGAACCACGGGGCTTTAGGGTTTTGGGTACTGTGGGAGTTGGCCGATAGTTACTGTAATATGTGACCTTCGGGCACACCTATATATAGGGGTAGTTTTGTATGAGGAAGGGTTGGATGGTTGTTGTAGACCGAAACTAGAAGGGTAGTTTTGGGTTTGTTTAGGAGATATTGTAATAGGAGAATAACTATCAAAGAGAGAACAGACTCTACAATTGAGTGCATAGAGGTCTGATTGTAAAGAAGATTCTGCAGCTAAGTGCGCAGACCATAACTGTTACCCTTCCAAGCTAATAGAAGAACAGTTCTCGTGGACGTAGCTCCCTCCTGGGGTGAACCATGTAAATCCATGTGTTTAAGTATATGATTTTATGGTGTGTTTATGTATTTTCTTTTGTATGTATGTGAATGGTAATTATATGATGAGTAAATGGAATACATGTGTATGGATGCTATGGAGGAACACTTAGAATGGTGAATGTGTAGCTAATTGATGAATACAGTAGATATTCAGCGTAGTTCTATATGTTGTTGATTAGTTGCGAAGTGCGAAGTAACCTATTCATTCTAGTTATGTGTGTTTATGCTAAGTAGCACTAAAAAGTGGTTATTGACCACATCTACACATAGTCACGGTTATAGAAGGTTGATTCTGTAACCCCCCATCTTCACTTCGGGTTAGACTTCATCCTGTTTATAGGGTGATGCCAAAAGGGCCAGTGAGAGGGGTTTTGTTGTTGCTGCGATAACTTCACTGAACCCGGGTCTTACCAGGGCAGCCAAAAATTATGCTCTTTGAATAAGTCTCAGTGCACTTTGGGATACCAAGGAGCATCATATCAAATATAGATACCAAATTTCTTAGTATATTTTGGACTACACTTTGGGAAAATATGGACACTAAGTTGAAGAGGTCCGCAGCATTCCATCCACAGACATGTAGACAAACGAAAGTAGTCAACGAGACTTTGGTACATCTTTTGAGGGGTTACAATTTGAAGCATCTGAACACTTGGGGTGAAAATGTGATCTACATACAACACTCTTATAACGGAGCAGTCCACACTTCCATTGGGAAGTCCCCTTTTGAAACTTATTTTGGATACTTAACACCTTCACCTCTAGATTTTTTTAATGAGAGAAAGTGCGAGTGAGGGAAGACACCACAAGTGAAGCAGTAAGAGCTGAAAATTCCATTTATAAGATTAGGCAGATCTATTTACAAGCATAGGAGGCACTAAAGAAGTTACAAGAAAATCACAAAGAAATACATGATGTTGGGCCTAAGGTTTTGTGAACAAGTTTTGTATTAGTGTGAATAGGGGAGCATAACAAAGTGGCCAAAAGGGAGCCTACCCATAAATAATGGTAAGGGTAGTGGTTGATTGAGTCAACTGAGGGATTGGTTAATTAATTTAGGAAGCTAGTTAGATTTTCGGTCCACTTAGTGGTCCGCGGGGGCTATGCCGAAAAGTATAAATATGTAACAGGTTGGGTAGAATAGGATGTTGATGTTTTGGGTAAGAATGAGACTTTTTAATGTAGTGAAATAAATATAGTGCGATGAAGAGAAGAATGATCCCATGCACTATTTTATTTACAGGAGAGTTGTGAAGAAGTGTGATCTACAGGCTATGTGCGCAAATATAAAGAAGATTAAATTATTTCTATAACAGGATCAATGAATAAACAAATCATTTATGTGGTTTTCTCCCAGTTGGGTTTCCACGTAAAAATATACGATGTCCTATGTATCTGAATGCTCGTGAATGGTTATGTGTGTGTTTGTTTTGTTGATTACATTATACTGTAAATGATAAATACTCAATGATAATGGAATACGAATGTTATATATTTTAAATTACTGTGCAATTTACATATGCATGATAATAGTTATGTGGGTTGATAGATATTTTTTGAAGACTTATTAATGTGTATTATGTTATAACGGAGTACAATCCCCTTCACTGCTGCAAAAACTTGGTTCCTGCAGCTCCCATAAGTACTTCGGTTCAAACGTTTCCTGTTCGCATGTGATGCCAAAAAGGGCCATTATCTTGGGGTTTGTTGGTCTGCATCGTAGTGAACTTGGGTCTGCCCACAAGTGAGCCAGCACATTACCAACACATCATTGAGAAAACATTCAAGGTGGGAGAAAGAGTATGGCTACACCTAAACAAGGAAAGACTACATGATCTTGGTAAGAATATACAAGCTCTAAGGTATGGTCCTTTTGAGGTATTGGAGAAGGTGGGAGATAATTCCTATAGGTTCATTCTACCCCCATACATGTGCATTTACTCCGTAGTGAATGTGGAAAATATCAAACTCTATGAACCTTCCATGTTGGATTATGAACTTGAGCAAGTCTTACCTTCTATAGAGGGAATACAACCAAAGGCTCAAGCGGAGTTAGAAGAAGACACAATGTTGTAGAAGAAGTCTAGAACTACCAGGCAGGTATAGTATGAACTTTGGAAGATGGGGAGGAAAGGACAACTTCCAGGCAAGGATAAATTATACTCCAAGGAGAAGGTAGAGAAAAAAATTTCCTCACCTCATTCAGTAAAATATTTTGGCAACCAAAATCCTCCCAAAATGGAAAGGTGTGGTCCGAAATGGATCAATGTATAACTTGTCACTTGACTTGGATATTTCAGGGTCGAAATATTGGATGAATTAATTGGCTTGTAGGGCCCATTTTCTTGTAGGACTCATTTTGTAGATTTAGGGTCTAGAACCTTCGGGGGCCTATTTGAGGGTCTAAATGGCATTTTTGGGGGTAAAACAATCCATCACTAATGTGATGGGGAATGAGGTGATTCTACACTCCAAGACCTTTCCAACAGTCCAAATATTGTCTCATGAAAAATTTATGCCTCTTGCAAGTTGACCTATCCAATTGACCACAACGTTACTAAGTGGATTCCATGTCAACTTTCATGTTTCACACATGTGCAGCTAGTCATGTGTGGGCCTTCAAGAACATTATAGAAGGACCAAAACCCTAACCCTAATCAAGATTTGAGGCATGCAAAAACCCTAAAATTGACCCTATATGGCTATCGGGATATATTAAATACCTGGCTGCTAGAAGAAGAAGGGGAGCCATTCTTTTGATGTATTGTTTGTTCCATAGTTAAGCAACAACATGGGTGTGGATGTTAGAGTAGTAAAAAGGAGATAAGAGATCCTGTAGTAGCCATTATGGCCATAGATTCATAGGTAACTCCATAGAAAGTACCATTTGCTTTGTATTTTCATTTTGATGTGAAGAGAAAGGCATGGTACTCATTTGTGGATGGGTTTTTCCCCATAGTGAGTTTTCTCAGGGTATATCTTGTGTTATTTTGTGGATTGTGTACTTACTTTCTCTAGTTTCTCTTTCAATTCCATTGTATTTAATAATGAAATTAAATTAACGCAATGGACTACCTTGTAATATCCATTGTGATGAATTGATCCTTTGGAATATCCATGACAACTTACGGATCAAGGTTTGGGGGAGAGAACGAGAAAGAGATATGGGGGTCAGGGTATGGGGAGGAGGAAAACTAGAGTGAAGGGGGGGTATAGGGGGGAGAGAGAGAGAGAGAGAGAGAGAGAGAGAGATGGGAGGGGGATTATGAGAGACAGGGACAAATGGGGGGGATAGGGTTAAGGGGAGTAGGAGAGAGAGAGGGGGTGGTTAGTGGTAGGATTAGGAGAGAGAGAGAGAGTGAATGAGTGAGAGTAAGGTGGTGTTTAGTGGTAGTAGTAGGAAAGAGATAAGGGGGTGTTAGGGGTAGAGAGATAGAATGGGAGAGAGAGGGGGGAGTTAGGGGGTTGGGGGAGATATAAATGGGTGGGGGTTAGGGGTAGGTGGAGGGATATGGGAGAGAGAGGGGGGGGATTATTAATGGTTAGGGGGAGGAGGGGAGAGAGAGAGGGAGGGAGGAGGTGGGGCTAGCGGTAGAGGGGAGTAGGTGTGTGTGTGTGAGAGAGAGAGAGAGAGAGAGAGAGAGAAAGAGAGAGAGATGAGGAGTTTGTTATGGAAATGGTGGAGAGAGAGAGGTGGGGGTAGGTTGAGTAATGGGGTGAGAGAGAGAGAGAGAGAGATTCAAGTGAGGGGTGATTAGGGGTATGGGTGAGGGGGGTCGAGGGAGAGAAAGAGATAGAGATCGAGAGTTTTAGGGGTTTTGGGATGAGTAGGGAATTTAGAGAGAAGGGGGGGTATAGTTGAGGAGTGGGTGGGTTAGGGGTAGGGAGGAGAGAGAGAGAGAGAGAGAGAGGAATTCAGGATAGTGGAGGAGAGAGAGAGGTGGGGAGTTATGGGTGGTGTGGTCGAAGACGGAGAGGGGGGGATGGGAGTAAGAGAGATAGAGGGGTGGGGGTTAGTGGTGGGGGGAGGAGGAGAGGGGTTAGAGAGAGAGAGAGGTTCTTTTATAGAGAGAGAAATAGAGTGAGGGTGTTAGAGACGTGGGGTTTTATGGATAAAGGATAGGAAGGGGGATGAGAGAGAGAGAGAGAGAGAGAGAGAGATGTGAGCAAGGAGAGAGGGGAGGTAGCATGGGGGAGATAGATATCGGGTCTTTGTTCATTTATCTATACATAAACAAATACCTAATATATATCCATAAACTTCATGTTATAACAAATAACTACATATCATCAAAATAATTGCCTATATTGGGATCCTCTTCGTCAATAACGTCCTATGCCCCACACCTCTAGGCTTTATCCCTTTCCTCTATCATGAATCTCAAAGTTGATCTTCCAAGGACATTAGTAAACACCCTACAATTTTGATGAAACCTCCTAATCCAAACATTAAAAAAGGTTGAAAAAACATCCCATGCCTAATAAGTAACTTTGGAGTGAAGGGTACATTTTTACTAAGGTCATGACAAAGGAATTAAACAATCAACACCAAGGTACATAGATGGTTTGATGCGCTTGATTAAATTTGAATCCCATACCCTCATACATTATAGTACCCAATGGAAAATTTTGCAATTCTGAAACCCTTAAAACTATTAAGTCTATTGAATTATGAAAGTGATCTAAAATTCTACTTTTTTCATATGAAGTCCAATGAGGTTGGAACCACTCTCAAACATCCTAGAACAAATAATGGTAATATTAAAAATTTAAGTAAAAGGATAGAAAATGAAATATAAGGAGAATGACACTCTTACTTTAAGAATTTAATATTTTCCATTTAATGTTATTGGTGATTATTGTGGTTTACCTTCATTTAGAAATTAAACGATAGGGAACAACAATGTGTGCGCATTAATTTTTGTATAAGAATGTGTGTGCGTTATTAACTCGTGCACGTTTCTAATTTCAAAAAAGTTTGGCGTGAATGAATTTTTCCACTTACGTGGTCGATGAGTTTTCCCCTTTGGTTTTAGTTTTGGATTTTCAAACCTATGGTTTTGGCTTGCAACTAACGAAACACGTCCAGTTTTTCATTTCCTTGCTTTTCAAGTTCAAATCTACATATGCTAAAATGGTTTGTTGCTAATGAAATTGCACAAACTTGTAGAGATTTATGTGTAGATTCCATATATATATATATATATATATATATATATATATATATATATATATATATAGTTTTATGTTTATTTATTTATTTGTATTTGGTCATATGTCAAATTTTTAAAAGACATAGGTTTCTTATTTTCTTTGTAACTTTTGATTGGTTCACCTATTTTGAAAATGAAAAAGAACATGCACAAGTACATATGAAAACCTACACACCAAAAAAATTCATTGACTATGTTAAGACCCTCATAGCAGGGCCTAACGCTCCACCTTCTCATTCAGGGGCTTTACTAACTTTTGTAATTTAAAAATTAACATTAAAAATTATGTAAAATTAGTGCCGCACAAGAAATGCTTGTTAACTACAACTCTGCAATTTCTTTTCAAAAAAATTTAGGGTTTACATACCAAACCCAGGCCCTAACGCAAACATATGCATTATGTTTTAGAAAAAAGATAACATACCAATCATAGGAGAAATCCATTTTCTTGGAGTTATATATATTTTCCATAAATAAAATTTATATATTCTCAAAGGTAACTCAACTTTCTGTGTTTCATATTTTTTACATTGTGTTCTAAAAAGTTGTGCAAATACCTCTAATATTTATTTTTAGTGATCAATTTTTTTTTTCCAAGTTTCCATTGTAACTAACGTGTCATAATTAGGTAGCATTACCTTGCACCAGCCCAAGAGTAAATAAAAAACTTCAAAGTTTAGGTGGATAGTAGACACAAAATGTGCCTGATTAAGATACATGTCCCATAAGTATTGGGATTGAAGATGAATTGAAATGGCACTTAAGTATATGGATTGATTATGAACTAAAATTACACACATAAGTCGCATGTCTTGTTGATGACAAAACTTTTGTTTGGCCATTTATTTGTGAATCAAAGAGTTGAATTCTTTTACCAAACTCGACATTTTTGCAAAGTCCTCTGAAAGTGTGAGAACAAGGGTAATGATCAACTATAATTGACAAGGAAACTCAAAATACTAAAAAAAAATGTTTGAAAACAAGTTTGTTGTTTTAGGTGCACCAACAATATTTTTAAAAGGAATATAGATTATCAATTAATAAAATTTGTAAACCATTACAAAAGTGCACCCATGTGGTCTTTGAGTAAAATGCAAACCATTCATGTCGCCTTTAAAGGGATGTCTTTCAATAACTAAATGGAATTAAAAGAGATTAATACAACCTACTATTTTGAGAAAGGATTGATTGATTAGATAATCCACAACATTGCATCTCGCAACTATTGGCCAATAAAAATGTCTTTGACATGTAACTTAATAGGAAGAGTGTGCCTTTCAAAGTAACCTTGGATTATTGGAATAGATGAGCTAACTTATATAGAGATCCATTTTCAAATGGTAGTCTAAGAAGAGTTCTTGATTCATCAAATTGGATTGGTGTAAAGCAAAGGTTGAAGGTGCATGTCTATATAAAAATTTAATGGGCACTATAAAAAACTAATGCTAGTACTTAACAACCATAAGTATTGATTAGAGTGAGTTAACATAAAGGTCCAAATTCTATAATCCATAAAGTTAATACACCCACTACCAAAAGTGACGCATTAACACGAGCATAAAAAAAATGGCTTTGGTACAATGATCAACATGGTACTAGTAATCTCCCCATTTGCTATTTGAGAACTCATTATTATGTGGATTGAATTCCTAGGTGATATTATGTGGCACAATTTTTTTTGTCTTAGATATGTTAAGGGATAAATGTGGGAATTTATCATTGAGTGAGGTGGGGCAATTATCATTGAATCAAAAGCAATTGTTATGTTGGTTACAATGTTCATAAATTGTGTGTGCTACATGATCATGTCTATGTTGGCCACAACCTAGACTAGATTGATGTTATTGGTGAGATAGGTTCGTTGGATAATTTGGGGTATTATTTCTTAGATTACACAAGGACCACCCTAATAATCAAGAAAATGATAAAGTTGAGTGAAATCAATCTCAATCATTTGCACTTTACTAATGAACTTAAATGACAAGTTTAATATGGTAATTTGTATCCTATTTAGGGGGCATGTTGCTTGGAACTTGATAGATCAAAGAAGCTTATCACCTAAAAGGGTGGGAATGGTGTATATAGAATTTTTTGGCCCATTGCGAATAGGACTTCAGAAAAATGATAGAATTAGAGCGGGGAATCGACCCTTTTACAAAAATGACACCCATGTTTCAAGAGACTAAAGTGAATAGGATGATGGTTGTCAACCAAACTCCCTTATACATATTACCATGCAAACAAAATATTTTTCAGTAGGATTTTTTCAGATGGAATGAATCCCAAAAATCCATTTTGATAGCTTAGATCAAAGTGCACAAAATTTATTCAATCATGAGTCAAGTTGTAGCAACACTATGCATATGTTGACTTTTACTTACTAAAGTCATGGAAAAATTCTTAAAAACATTGTTAGAATATATTCAATCTTTGTTAGGTCAACCATGTATTGGTACAAGTGATTTAAATGATTTGATTACTCTTGGCAAAAATAAGGTTATCGTTCAATGAGTGGATGTAGTTGGCGAGGGTCTCTAGGATTTGATAGATCAACACCACAAGGTGGATGCTCTCCCCAAAAATGGTTTGTATACCTTCAATAGTTGTTGAGGTGGCTCCCACTAGATTGCTCACTAATTTAACCATTTATTAGTGATTTCTCATTTCTTATATAACCCACAAATCTCTACTATACATGTCTCTCTCCCTCTGTTATTATAGACCATTGGCCCATCCTTCTCTATATTGTCAATTTAAGGTCACACAACAATCCCTTTACTTCGAAACAGTGTGGACCTCCTTTCCAAGCCTTAGGGATATTGATTTTCAACATTTATGGTTTCACAACTCTAAAATGCATGTTTTTCAACAAAAGTCAAAATATCTCTACATTGACATTAAGATCTAGAATAATATAATATTGGGTTATATATTTTAGAGGAGGGACATATATATGGAGATATCACAACTACACACTTACCAATTAACAAGGAATCATTGAGCCTATCAGTGTGCTTGTTGCTAACATCTTTGCTTGGTTATTTGAGGCTATCCCTAAAATTGTTGGAACCAAAGGTTATGCGGGTTCATCACACCTCTATATATTCTAGAGATAGTCAATCGAAGGACAACAATTAACTAAAAGAGAATTTGATTGGAGACTCGAATGATCGATCGATTGAATGGTCGACTAGGCAGTTGTTGACTCGACTAAAGTAGTCGACTAATCAACGTGACATTGCAAATTTCCTGGAAATGGTTAGAACCAATGAACCTTATTTGTGGACCAAATCATCCTCACTTCAAGGGAGTTTGTTAGATTTCGAGACTATAAAAGAATGAACCTATGGGTTGAATTGATATCAACTTATGATGGTGATCTCTTATGAGATAATGCATTATGATGTTCTTATCGTAATTCGTTGTGCTTAAGTGATGTAAACAGTGTCTTTAAACACCACCTCTCTTCTTGGAATACTTATCCCTTCTACTATTTTCCTTTTCTATATTGTTGTTGAAAGAGGGTTTCCCAACAAAACCAAGCTTAAAACTTGCTTTCTTCCTATCTATCGTATGTAACTAACCTCCCACCCCACTTCTAGCTGAGTCAATGTCTTTAGTAACTCCATAAAAATGCCCTTGTGCCATACCCAACCTTCTAATAGGTGAATTAAGATGCCTTGGAGGTTTCTTATAAGGGTTATTTGGGCCGTTCAAAATGTTAGCCTTAATCTTATGGTAAACCATTGTTGGGGAGGGTTTTATGTTCTCGAATATTGTTGCAGTGTCATCTAACCAAATGGACCATATCACATGTATACATAGTGCAAGGGATTTTTCTTTTAGGTCATTTGTCTATTCTTTCAAAGCTTGATCCAAATATTGCCCCAGACACCTTCCTTTTGATTGGTACATGATCCCTATTGCACTCCAAACTTCCTTCAAATAATGACAATCCAATAGCATATGGTTTACTAATTCTCTAGCTTCCTCATATAGAGGGCATCGACTTAGTCCTTCCTAGATTCTCCTCTGCAGATTGTCCCATGTGAACATTGCATTTTTTGGGGCCATTTGGGTGAAAATTGATTTTGGTAATGCTTGTATCTTCTATAATTAATACCACCGACATGGGGTATCCTCTCCTAAAAAATTACCAAACCTCATTGAACAACCCAGCTTAATTGAGTAGGATCCTAGGACCAGATCAACGCCCCATATAATTGAGTCTTCTTCATCTCATAATTGCTTTTGTCTTCCAAAATTGAGACCATCACCATGGGGGATCCTCTCCACGATAGGTACCAAACCTCATTGAATGACCTAAATTAACTGAGTAGGATCTTAGAACTAGATCAGTGCACCATATAACTAAGTCTTATTCCTCCCATAGTTGTATTCTTGTCTTTGTTTGTTTCTATTTAATCATCTTCCATTGTTGTTTTGCTTACCATATGATGCCCAACTATAAGTTTATTTTTCAAACCTTCTCCATTGAGTGATGAGCCAGAGGGAGGCCCAGGTCCGATAGGGATTTGATATTCCTTACTATTAGTTCCTATGATGGACCAGTTGGCATTCTATATTTGACTTCTTTTCCAACCAAATAATATTTAGGTATCCTTATTGATATTTCATCCCCTACCTTCTAGCATAAATAATCCCATATGATACAATATGCTAACTATAATGCCTTATTGAAATTAGAATCTCCTTGGTGCAGGTAAATTTATTAGGGCACTTCATCCACTCCTTAATTGTTTGTGGTGCTATATGCTTTTGGATCAAATATTTGTCCATATCCCCTGCTTTGAGAGAATATTTCACCCTCCTTTAGTTGTCAGTGTCATGGTGAAGAATTATATGTGATTAATCTTCTAACTTCCTAACTCTTTCAACTTCAAGGAAGTCTCCAAGATAATCAATGGAGAAACTTTTCTCCTTGTTTCCTTTCTAGATAAATGTGAAAATCATTTTCCCAATTCCTCTCAGAATTTTTTTTTGGATGTCAGATAGTTGACTGGAATCAAGTAAAATATGATTGTATTTAATACAATCTTGATTACTGCAAGTCTCCCTACCATAAAAATACATATATGGGTCCAATGATCTATTCTACCCTTTAAATTATCTAGGATATGTATCTAGTGCTTTTATCCATATCCATCTCGATTCATTTCAAATTCTATGTATGAAAATATTTCTTCAAACATTTGTACTAAAAATGGAAGGAAGCTTGTTATCATGTCTCTTTCTACTTGGTTCACTTTTTTATGAAGGATTTTTAAATGTTGCTCATTATTCCCATGACAATGTATAATAATTTTAAAATCCCTCCCAACATTTTTTCCTTTTCCACCACTTTGTTTCCAGAAAGAACCAAATCCAAGCATGACAATGTTTCCTTCCACTACCTTGATTCCTTTCAATTCCTCCACTTCCAACTTTTGCTATATGAGCAATTTGAGATGTTTTCTACCAAAAGGAATTGTAGAGGAGATAATGGGAATCCCTAATGAAGGCCTTGAGAGGGGTGAACGAAATATGTTGTCAATCTGTTGACTAAAACTACATATAGGTCATTGAGTTAGGCCTCCATCTATAGAATCATAGATAAATAGAATCTGACTTGCATTAAAAAGTGTATGAGATACATCCAACTGATATGGTCATAGGCCTTTGTCGGATCTAAGTTTGCTATAAAATCCTTCTTGTTATCCCTTTTCATTGAATGTAGAGCATCTTCGGTCAATCCAATAGCATCATAAACATCCAAGCCTTTGAGGAATGTCATTTGTTCTCGGGGTATCACTCTTTATAGAATTGGCTTTAGGCTTGAGGCTATGGTATTTTCTATTAATTTGTAGATGCAATTTTATAGCGTAATGGGCCTAAATTCCCTATATTTTGATAGATTTCTTACCTTTGGGATTACCATGATGAAAGTTGAGTGAAAACCCTAAAGCACCTTTCCATTTCTTAGGAATCATTGATTTTACCTGTTTTATCTCTGGAAATATGTGATTGCAAAAGACTCTAAATAACTCAATCAGGAAACCATGTTAAATTAATCTTTTCTCATTTTGGATATCCTTCATAATAGCTATCAATTTCAACATCTCTATAGGTGTGTGCATGTCCTCATTTTCCTCCATGTCTACCCATCTTAGAGAAAACATCACCCTTTAAAACACATCCCTTATTGTTTCTCCATTTTACCGATAATACTACTTATAATACAAAGTGGCTACTTTCTTATGTCTTCAAATTATTCATGGTTCTCCCCTCTTCCATCTTGGATTCTCCATATTTGGTTCTAAGTTTTTTTATCCTTTGCTTGCTTTTGGAAGAATGTTGTGTTTCTATATCCCACTTCTAACTAGATAGCTCATCTCTTCATTCTCCAATTATCCTCCTCCCATGATCATAGGACATTTTTTCTTGTAGTCTCTAGAACATGTAGCTCTTTGAGATGTTCAAGGAGATATCCTATTTCCTTTGTTGCTTGTTATATGCTCTCAATCTTGCATTTTACATTCCTTTGACTATTACCCAAACTTCTTGCTTTCCCACTCCTTGGATATTATTTTTGTTGTGATGAGATTCCTTTATAGATATTCCATTTCATGGCCTTTGTGCAAGTCTTACTTGTAGGACATTTATTGATGATTAGGACTTTATATTAGGGAAATCAAACTGAAAAGGGTTGGAATTAAAGGGGAAGAGGTTTCTTGGTTTTTGTTTCTTAGGTCCGGAGTCACTATGGCATGGTCAGATTCCTCATATGCTTCTATTGGGGAACAAAAATTCCTTACTGAGGTAATGAGCTTCTCCTTCACTAGAAAATTGTTTAAACTTTTTCCTATGCAATATTGCTCATACTATTTGTTTGTCCATGATGGGGCAAGGCTTATTAGTTCCATATCGATTAACCTTGAATCCTTAATCCATTCTTGGAAAAAAACTACTAGAGGGTCATTTCTTACTCTCACCCCCCATATTTCTATATTGTTATGAGTTATATCTAGAACCTCCCCAAGGATAAAAGTAGGAGAATCTAAGAGTCCCCTATCACTAAGGTCTTCCCCAAAACTTTGTCTTTTCTCTAGAGGATCGTATATATTTAGAAAATCTATATGCTTATTTAATTCTTTAGAGAATATTGTAACAACCATAGCATGCCACAGTTTTATGCCACTTACCCTTCAAAATCTTGACTCCGACCCATTACCAGTCCTCCTTGATGCCCTTAAGCATTGGTACATTCACATTGCCAACCCAGGAAATGTTTCCTCAATGACAATTTACACTCTGCTTGTATCATTATCTCTTGGATGAAAATTATTGTTGCTTTGTGCAAGGTTAATACCCTTCAAAGGGAATGAATCTTTCAGGTGATTCCTAACCCCCCTTCTTAATGAAGAGAAATAGCAATGGGGAGGAACTATGGGGATTTATCTTTCTCTAATTACCTATGCTAATGTTAGTTTTATGATTTCATGAACTTCCCTTTCTTCCTGTGTAATTTCCAACACCATATTTTATCTTATACCTGGTGGTCTTCAACCTTCATCTCGATCAAGGTCTTCTCCCATACTCCCCTCCATGACCTAGGGTGCTCTTATCCCTCTCTTTCCTTTTGAGATAGTGAGGTATATGTGACTTGGGTTCAAGTTTCCTAAGGAGGGATCCGACTTAATTTTTGGGGAGGTTAAGTTGACCTAGTTTTGTTCATTGATAGGTTCTCTAGAATGAACTAACCCTTATGAGCATGCTTCCTTTGTTTCCTTGGTAAGATGAAGTTTAGTTCCTAATACTCTATTCTCAATGGAGGAATGGAAGGATACCTCCTATGATGAACGAGGGGCCAATAGACTTGATACCTCATCTTCTCAAACTCTCTCCATATATGGGGTTGCATTTAATCCTCTCAATGAGCTCTCCTGATGTAATTATTGGGTTAGAAGTTGCTTTCCTTGAGCTCAAGGACTCCATGGAAAATTTCCCCTTTTCCTTCTATTGAACTTGCTTTGAAGCTTTATGCCTTGGGGTAAGACCCCTTGGTGAAGGTGATAATGAGGGAATCAAGATATACGTCATGCTAGTGTCTTGCAGTTCCACCCCGCATATTCGTCTTCCCTTTTCCCATGAACTAGACCTCTTGGGAATGTATTTTGGAGGTCTCACTCTCTCTTTAAATGTGTCATCAAATAGTATGTTAATGTAATCCAGCCTATTCTAGTGAGGTTTTCATGCCCCTACTTTTAATGCTATCCCTTCTTAAATTCCTCCGATTAGATCGAAATCCATGCATATCTTGGCTATTATTGTTGATTCCATGGCCAACATCTTCTCGTTGACCTTCAAAAATATTCATAAACTATTACTGATCTTCACGAGGATCTTAGAGCTCTAATATTTGAGTGACAAGTGAGGCAAATTCATCTAGATTTGTAGTTTTGCAAATTTTTCCTGCACTAAGTTGAAACATATATCCCAATCCTTGATGAAAAGTGTCATTATGGTAGGAGCCTGTGTCAACCCTTCTCTTTACTTTGTTAGTATATTGTTGATTGGACGCATATGCTTTGTAAGTTGTCCCATGAGTATATTGTATTATCCCACATTCATGGGGAGTAATAGTTGTTTAGCTTAGACTTACCGTTTCCACCCTTCTCTTTACTTTGTTAGTATATTATTGATTGGACGCATATGCTTGGTAAGTCATCACGTGAGTATATTGTATTATCCCACATTCATGGGGAATAATAGTTGTTTATCTTAAACTTAGTATATAAGTACATGTTGAGGGAAATGAAGGCATCCACGAGTTATTTGTATTGAGCTTACTCAAAGGGGGTTGCCTCCTCGAAGTGGCCTACGATCAATAAATCCCTTATGTGTTATGTTATTTCTAATATATTGTCACATACCCCAATTTTATTAAAATAATGTAATTATTTTATAAATATTCCTGAGACATTATGTTAAATTTAATGCTAAGTAGGAATGGATGACTCAGCAGAGTCTCCAGAAATGGAATGTAAATTCTGAATAATTATTATTAATAAATAAATTATGGAGACAACAGCATGGGAGAGCTGTTAAAAGAGGTTACTGGTCTAACTGGTGGATGGAATTAGGTGGAAGGACAAAAGACAAGTGGCAGCATCCTCAAACACTTCCTGAGTTGCAGGTGGCAACTTCCCTATATTTTGGGGTCATGATTCCCCAAGAAAGTGGAATCTGAGCAGGTGGCTCATTAATGACAGTTAGCCCAACTAAGACCTAGGCAATCTTTTAAATACTACTCAATGAACTGAGCTGGGGGTTCAGCAATTGTTCTAGAGGGAGAATACATTCAGGTGAATGCTATTCAGGAGTCCCATTGAGGAAGTGGGAAAATCAGTAAGGAAGTGTTTTGAGTCAGGAAGTTGCAGTAACTTGGTTCCAGTGTAGCTGCTTTGGCTGAGGGAATTGTTGGCTGTACCTAGATTCCAGCCAGTTAGACCAGATCAAGCTCGGGGGTCCTGAGAAGTGCTTTCTGGGCACTCTCCAGGAATTGGTAGGGAGGAACAGCCTCCCATTGCTGGTATCGTCTACCATAGCTACAGGTTCTGTCACTCTTCCTGCTGTTTGTTTAATTAATTTTCATATGAATAGACTATTTCAACTGTGTTTTGACTGTATTCATTTTCAGTAGATCAGTCTTTCTGTATTGTCTTTTGGTATAAATTTCAGAACTCAGATGTTTTAGTATTTTCCCTATTATCACTTAAATAGAGTAATTATCCTATGCAGAATATATTTGTTACTGTACAGTAGTCAAATATCATGTTTATGTATTTCTAGAATTTCTCTTATTAGTTAAATAATAGACAGAATATTAAATAGTAGTTATTCCAGAATTATATTTATTAAAACAATCATAAGAACAGACATAGTTAAATCTTAGATTTACTGTGAGATATTTCCTATTAGAGAAATGTACAGGAATAGTTTCTATTTGAGCAATATACTTGTATATATATATCGGTTTCATATTTCAGTCAACTATAGATACAGGTCATTCTTTTTGTCGAGCTAAAGTTAAACAAAACACATATCATTATATTTATCTATTCCCAGAATATCATTCACAGTTATCGAATATCCAAAAGATGGGGCTACAACAATGTTTCATTGTTTAAAAACTATCCATACAATCTCATTCAACAAAAATAGTAGTCAAATACAAACACATAAACTGTAGATTATTATTCTCTGTAAAACCTAGTATTATAATTTAATAGCCACATTATTACAACAGAGTTGACAGAGTTGTTTTAAAACAGAACAAACGTATTGAAAGGCTCGAAGCCAAAACTCAAGAGATTTCAATGTTTCTTTAAACAAAACACAGGCATAGATTTCTGTTCGTTATCGAACTCGTATTACACGTAATACACCAGCGCTGTTGAAGGAATTTCCTACCTCTAGACAAACCTTAACACGCAGAGAAACTATCAACGAATGCAACCATTATTGGCTGTTACCAACCCTCGTATTATTCACTATAATAATATTTATTTCATTATAAATATTTCTCATTAAGAGTAGACCACAAACCTAACACGGCCGTAGCCTGATCACATTCATTTGACAGACTGAAATCAAAAGAAAAGAATGCCTTATATGACAGACAGAACCTACAGGAGGTTTATACATAGTTTATGTATATAATTTTATCCACAGTTATATGTGTTTTAACCAAGAACAAAACCCCAACTCGCCAGGATTTACCCTATATTAAATAACCATTACAGTAATGGTAATAAACAACAACATTCTTTTCATTTAACACTCAAAATCAAAGAAAACGCAGAGAGATAATTACATGGTTTCATTACAGCAGAGTTATCATCCCGTGCAGGTATCGGAGAACTCATAAGATCCTTATATCTTAAACACTCTATTTATTTAACAAAACACAGAATGAAACGCGGCCATGACAGGCCCATTATTACATTAAATATTAATTTATACAGCGTGGGTAAAACCCTACGCATAGCAACTACAATTACAATAACAAAAACCCTGGTCTCATATAGTCTGAGCCGTGAATGGCTCACCATAGACATGCCAGGTATCAAACCCTTTTCCATTACAAACAAAAACAAATTTATACAGGTGACTGCACTCATGTCACAAGAACATTAACGACCTCATTATACAGGAGTTTCCCTCCAAGACTCAACCCTAACCACAAAACCAACAAAGGAAGAGACAGCCGTGGATAACCAGGCTTACCCGGAGGAGCCAGCGCTGGAGATGAAGCCCTGTACACCTTCAGAGCCGTGTGATCTGTACATTAACGAATGACGAGAGCTATTAGTCACATTATTGAATGCCGAGAGTAGTTAATACAAATGTAAATCTAAACAATCTTTTGCAAAACCTAAAACTGTGAAAATATGAGTAATTGTTTACCTGAGCCATTGGAGGAATGCAACCGTAGACCACCTGGTAGACACAGGTTGAACAAGCAGTGAAACCCCATTTCATTGACAGTTAGATGGGCACGGGAAGTCTCCAGTACTATTCTATTGACAGCCGCAACAGGCAACATTCCAGACGAAACCCTTAAGATGGGATTAAACAAGTCGAGAAGCACACCCCAAACCCAAATACACAACCACCTCTGGGATAAAAACAAGTAACAAAAACCTGCCTCATATTCACACCAGCGACAGTGAAAGACGGTAGGTAGCTGGGACTTAAACAGAAGAAGGACAACGAGACCAAGAAACAATGAAACTGTAGCAGACGCTATTAGCAGAGTCGAGGACTTCTACCCTACCACAGAATGAAACGACGAGACCAGAACCTCAGCATTTTGCATTTTAACAGTGCCCAACTACAAAATTCCGACATGGAGGGTTTCTCCCTTAGAACTCGAGCCCGAAGGCAGAGACAATAACCTGGTAGGGTTTCGTTATTAGCTTATATATCAACCAATGCATGGAGGAGAGTCAACCACGTAGCAAGGAAATTTATCAACGTAATATGGGTCGAGTTCATATAGTTCAGTTGCCATTCGAATCATTGTTCACCGATTTCAAAATCATTGCATAGATATAAGTCAATTTCAAACGTATGGAAATACACTATGATATACACTCAATTAGCATATAGTGCATGTTTTGCAATCGAACCTTCGATAATTCCAAAGTACATAATATGTATATTCCCTACAATGATATGAACGAGATATAGTCAACTTCAAATATTGAGTTCTCGTAACCTTAGTATGGTAGACACTACCTTAACATTATATTGGATATAAATCTTGTCCAAGGCGGGGAAAACACTATGATTGTTGCACAATCATTGTAATGTATATTTATAATGAAACCAAGCCATCGAATAATGCCAAGAGCACATTATATTTCTACCAACAATCATTTAGACAGTGATGTAGTCAACTTTCAAATGAAAATACCCTATCACTTAATACATTTAAATGATACCATAACTATATGATGGGATACACATTTGCTATTATGTCCTATCATCGTATTTCTTCCGATACTATGGTTAAACAATAAACAATTAGAATAATAATCTCTATTATTATGATGTTGAAATATAAACGCATCTACAGGTTCACACCATGAATGTAGTTTAAAAAAAAAAAAAAAAAAAACAAGGCACAGTCAGGTGACATAAGTTAAACATTAAGTAGACGTTGGACCTTGAAGTATAGATGAATATAATGGAACAACGCTAAAGGCGTCACATTTCCAACTCACGCTAATACTACGTGAACACAACAGTAATCACCGGTATTAGTTGACATTATATCACATGACGCCAACGACGCTTTATGCAGACAATAAATATGATACAAACTATTGTTCCAGTGATAGTTACAGCATTAATATAGAGTCATATTCATAACACAATAGTTATAACTGAAACAATGTAATCCATCGCAAAACCTGATGATACTATCCCGAATAAGAATTATCATGTCGAGGCAGACTATCAATCTTATTTCAAGTGTAATTTCATGAGAATAACTTTACTGTCTTGCACTACAACCAGCAATAGTGAATAGATCTTCTTTAAGTTTTACAGTACAGGGAAAGGAGCTTGATGCTTACCAAGATTAAATTACAGTGATCCTTACTTCACCGGTGTACCTGCGAACAGAAGACAATTTATGCATTAGCTCGTAAGCTAAGTAAGCCAGTCAGCTATGGATAGCTCTTCCTTGCAGTTTGAAAGAAAACAGTCAACTTTTAAAATCAAAAAAAAAAAAAAAATCATTTGTATTAAACAGAACCTTGTTAACAAGTTTTCGATTAGTTACTGAAATTAAACAGGACCGGGAACGCAGTTAGTTAACATTTATTGTTATAATAAAAATTTTAAATTTTTCAAAAATTTCGGGTAATGACATGTGGTATCAGAGCGAGGTTCAGACACTAGGCTTGGAGGTGCCTCCACTAACTTCCGAAAAACAGTGACCATAAAAGAAGATTTTTTTTTTATATAAAGTACTAACATATATTTCGTTTTCATGAACAGAACAGAAAATTTCCTTTTTCTGAATTTTTCAGACAGGTATGGAAAAACTGGGAGAATACACCGAGGTAGAATCTCCAAATGCAGTGACAAGACAGATGTCAAGAGAACCTGAGACAGAAGAAGTAATTGCTCACACCACTGAGCTGATGCAGACCATAAGAGGATTAAAGACAGAGATGGAAACAGTCAAGAAGGATAATGAAAGAATCCTAAAGACTCAGGAGCAGTTAAATCAGCTATTGATAGAAAAATTTCAGACAGAAGGAAGGAGCAAAAGAGCTGACTCAGAAGAAGTTAGTCGTCAAAGAGGGTCAAAAAGGAAAAAACCGGCTAAGTCCGACAGCAGTTCATCATCGGAAGAAAGAAAAGAACAACCCAGTTATCACACAAGCAGTGACAGCGGTGAAACTGAGCTGCACAACCGAAGGAAAAAGTACAGGCCTTATGAAGAGATTTCCGGGGAGTTTTAAGAAGATAAAGCCCCCAACTTTCAATGGAGAATCTGAAACTGGAGAAGAGGCAGAATCCTGGTTATCCGGGATGAGAAAATATTTTCAGATCTATAACTACTCAAATCAGCTGAAGTCACGAATGGCCATCTACAACCTCTCGGGAAAGGCGGACATATGGTGGCAAGATCTGAAAAGGGTCAAGGGGATTAAAGAGAGAGAAGTTAATTGGAGTACCTTTAAAAGATACTTCAAGAAGAAATTTCTGTCCGAACAGTATTATGAAGAGAGGGCCAAGGAATTTTATGAACTAAAGCTCGGATCTATGACGATGAAGGACCTGAACAGTAAATTTTTAAGTCTGTTGCGGTATGTACCGTATTTTGTCGAAGAGAAACCAAAAATACAGCGGTTTCTTAGTTGCCTGCCCTATCACATCAAGGACAGAATTGAATATGATAATCCCAAAACACTGGAAGAAGCCATGTGCAAAGCCAGTTTCTGTTATGAACAGAATAAAAAGAAAGAGGGGATAGCCAGCTGGAAAGCCAAAAAGAACAGCAATCCGATCGAGTACAAGAAAAAGGAATTTGTCCCCCATAAAAGTTTCAAGAATGGCAAAACGGAAACCACTTTAATAGTAAAAGTTTCCAGGGAAATAAAAATGGAGCTGCCAGCCATTTCAACAATTACAAAAACAGCAAGGAGACTCCTAATAACCATGGAAACTACACTAAAAACTTTGAGCGAAAAGAACCTGTCAAGTGCTGGGAGTGTAATGGGCCACATTACGCTTCAGTTTGCCCAAACAGAAAGAAACAAATCAGCAACATTCATACTGTTCAAGATGAAATGACAGTCGGGGATTTTGCAGGAACTATGCCCCGAATCAATGCAGCATTGGAAAACCGCCAGGCTGACTACCAAACTTCCATGGTGGAAGTAGGAGGTAGAACCAGAAGGGGAAGTTCTGGTGGAACCGGATTGTATCCTCGGGAGGAGGGAAATTACTCTACGGAACCACATAATTGGACAAGTGAAGGTGCAATGGAAGCACCTTAGTCCTGAAGAAGCTACCTGGGAGCTGGAAAGTAAGATGCGGGAAGCATATCCCCATCTATTCCAGCAGGTGGCTGAAGAAGAAGAATAAGTAACATCGAGGACGATGTTACATTTTATGGGGGTGTGTATGTCACATACCCCAATTTTATTAAAATAATGTAATTATTTTATAAATATTCCTGAGACATTATGTTAAATTTAATGCTAAGTAGGAATGGATGACTCAGCAGAGTCTCCAGAAATGGAATGTAAATTCTGAATAATTATTATTAATAAATAAATTATGGAGACAACAGCATGGGAGAGCTGTTAAAAGAGGTTACTGGTCTAACTGGTGGATGGAATTAGGTGGAAGGACAAAAGACAAGTGGCAGCATCCTCAAACACTTCCTGAGTTGCAGGTGGCAACTTCCCTATATTTTGGGGTCATGATTCCCCAAGAAAGTGGAATCTGAGCAGGTGGCTCATTAATGACAGTTAGCCCAACTAAGACCTAGGCAATCTTTTAAATACTACTCAATGAACTGAGCTGGGGGTTCAGCAATTGTTCTAGAGGGAGAATACATTCAGGTGAATGCTATTCAGGAGTCCCATTGAGGAAGTGGGAAAATCAGTAAGGAAGTGTTTTGAGTCAGGAAGTTGCAGTAACTTGGTTCCAGTGTAGCTGCTTTGGCTGAGGGAATTGTTGGCTGTACCTAGATTCCAGCCAGTTAGACCAGATCAAGCTCGGGGGTCCTGAGAAGTGCTTTCTGGGCACTCTCCAGGAATTGGTAGGGAGGAACAGCCTCCCATTGCTGGTATCGTCTACCATAGCTACAGGTTCTGTCACTCTTCCTGCTGTTTGTTTAATTAATTTTCATATGAATAGACTATTTCAACTGTGTTTTGACTGTATTCATTTTCAGTAGATCAGTCTTTCTGTATTGTCTTTTGGTATAAATTTCAGAACTCAGATGTTTTAGTATTTTCCCTATTATCACTTAAATAGAGTAATTATCCTATGCAGAATATATTTGTTACTGTACAGTAGTCAAATATCATGTTTATGTATTTCTAGAATTTCTCTTATTAGTTAAATAATAGACAGAATATTAAATAGTAGTTATTCCAGAATTATATTTATTAAAACAATCATAAGAACAGACATAGTTAAATCTTAGATTTACTGTGAGATATTTCCTATTAGAGAAATGTACAGGAATAGTTTCTATTTGAGCAATATACTTGTATATATATATCGGTTTCATATTTCAGTCAACTATAGATACAGGTCATTCTTTTTGTCGAGCTAAAGTTAAACAAAACACATATCATTATATTTATCTATTCCCAGAATATCATTCACAGTTATCGAATATCCAAAAGATGGGGCTACAACAATGTTTCATTGTTTAAAAACTATCCATACAATCTCATTCAACAAAAATAGTAGTCAAATACAAACACATAAACTGTAGATTATTATTCTCTGTAAAACCTAGTATTATAATTTAATAGCCACATTATTACAACAGAGTTGACAGAGTTGTTTTAAAACAGAACAAACGTATTGAAAGGCTCGAAGCCAAAACTCAAGAGATTTCAATGTTTCTTTAAACAAAACACAGGCATAGATTTCTGTTCGTTATCGAACTCGTATTACACGTAATACACCAGCGCTGTTGAAGGAATTTCCTACCTCTAGACAAACCTTAACACGCAGAGAAACTATCAACGAATGCAACCATTATTGGCTGTTACCAACCCTCGTATTATTCACTATAATAATATTTATTTCATTATAAATATTTCTCATTAAGAGTAGACCACAAACCTAACACGGCCGTAGCCTGATCACATTCATTTGACAGACTGAAATCAAAAGAAAAGAATGCCTTATATGACAGACAGAACCTACAGGAGGTTTATACATAGTTTATGTATATAATTTTATCCACAGTTATATGTGTTTTAACCAAGAACAAAACCCCAACTCGCCAGGATTTACCCTATATTAAATAACCATTACAGTAATGGTAATAAACAACAACATTCTTTTCATTTAACACTCAAAATCAAAGAAAACGCAGAGAGATAATTACATGGTTTCATTACAGCAGAGTTATCATCCCGTGCAGGTATCGGAGAACTCATAAGATCCTTATATCTTAAACACTCTATTTATTTAACAAAACACAGAATGAAACGCGGCCATGACAGGCCCATTATTACATTAAATATTAATTTATACAGCGTGGGTAAAACCCTACGCATAGCAACTACAATTACAATAACAAAAACCCTGGTCTCATATAGTCTGAGCCGTGAATGGCTCACCATAGACATGCCAGGTATCAAACCCTTTTCCATTACAAACAAAAACAAATTTATACAGGTGACTGCACTCATGTCACAAGAACATTAACGACCTCATTATACAGGAGTTTCCCTCCAAGACTCAACCCTAACCACAAAACCAACAAAGGAAGAGACAGCCATGGATAACCAGGCTTACCCGGAGGAGCCAGCGCTGGAGATGAAGCCCTGTACACCTTCAGAGCCGTGTGATCTGTACACTAACGAATGACGAGAGCTATTAGTCACATTATTGAATGCCGAGAGTAGTTAATACAAATGTAAAACTAAACAATCTTTTGCAAAACCTAAAACTGTGAAAATATGAGTAATTGTTTACCTGAGCCATTG
Organism: Larix kaempferi; assembly: GCA_027924585.1. Classification (NCBI taxonomy): domain Eukaryota; kingdom Viridiplantae; phylum Streptophyta; class Pinopsida; order Pinales; family Pinaceae; genus Larix; species Larix kaempferi. Next base: position 29,987,200 of record BSBM01000370.1, on the reverse strand, counting down.
GAGGAATGCAACCGTAGACCACCTGGTAGCCACAGGTTGAACAAGCAGTGAAACCCCATTTCATTGACAGTTAGATGGGCACGGGAAGTCTCCAGTACTATTCTATTGACAGCCGCAACAGGCAACATTCCAGACGAAACCCTTAAGATGGGATTAAACAAGTCGAGAAGCACACCCCAAACCCAAATACACAACCACCTCTGGGATAAAAACAAGTAACAAAAACCTGCCTCATATTCACACCAGCGACAGTGAAAGATGGTAGGTAGCTGGGACTTAAACAGAAGAAGGACAACGAGACCAAGAAACAATGAAACTGTAGCAGACGCTATTAGCAGAGCCGAGGACTTCTACCCTACCACAGAATGAAACGACGAGACCAGAACCTCAGCATTTTGCATTTTAACAGTGCCCAACTACAAAATTCCGACATGGAGGGTTTCTCCCTTAGAACCCGAGCCCGAAGGCAGAGACAATAACCTGGTAGGGTTTCGTTATTAGCTTATATATCAACCAATGCATGGAGGAGAGTCAACCACGTAGCAAGGAAATTTATCAATGTAATATGGGTCGAGTTCATATAGTTCAGTTGCCATTCGAATCATTGTTCACCGATTTCAAAATCATTGCATAGATATAAGTCAATTTCAAACGTATGGAAATACACTATGATATACACTCAATTAGCATATAGTGCATGTTTTGCAATCGAACCTTCGATAATTCCAAAGTACATAATATGTATATTCCCTACAATGATATGAACGAGATATAGTCAACTTCAAATATTGAGTTCTCGTAACCTTAGTATGGTAGACACTACCTTAACATTATATTGTATATAAATCTTGTCCAAGGCGGGGAAAACACTATGATTGTTGCACATCATTGTAATGTATATTTATAATGAAACCAAGCCATCGAATAATGCCAAGCGCACACTATATTTCTACCAACAATCATTTAGACAGTGATGTAGTCAACTTTCAAATGAAAATACCCTATCACTTAATACATTTAAATAATACCATAACTATATGATGGGATACACATTTGCTATTATGTCCTATCATCGTATTTCTTCCGATACTATGGTTAAACAATAAACAATTAGAATAATAATCTCTATTATTATGATGTTGAAATATAAACGCATCTACAGGTTCACACCATGAATGTAGTTTAAAAAAAAAAAAAAAAAAACAAGGCACAGTCAGGTGACATAAGTTAAACATTAAGTAGACGTTGGACCTTGAAGTATAGATGAATATAATGGAACAACGCTAGAGGCGTCACATTTCCAACTCACGCTAATACTACGTGAACACAACAGTAATCACCGGTATTAGTTGACATTATATCACATGACGCCAACGACGCTTTATGCAGACAATAAATATGATACAAACTATTGTTCCAGTGATAGTTACAGCATTAATATAGAGTCATATTCATAACACAATAGTTATAACTGAAAAAATGTAATCCATCGCAAAACCTGATGATACTATCCCGAATAAGAATTATCATGTCGAGGCAGACTATCAATCTTATTTCAAGTGTAATTTCATGAGAATAACTTTACTGTCTTGCACTACAACCAGCAATAGTGAATAGATCTTCTTTAAGTTTTACAGTACAGGGAAAGGAGCTTGATGCTTACCAAGATTAAATTACAGTGATCCTTACTTCACCGGTGTACCTGCGAACAGAAGACAATTTATGCATTAGCTCGTAAGCTAAGTAAGCCAGTCAGCTATGGCTAGCTCTTCCTTGCAGTTTGAAAGAAAACAGTCAACTTTTAAAATCAAAAAAAAAAAAAAAATTCATTTGTATTAAACAGAACCTTGTTAACAAGTTTTCGATTAGTTACTGAAATTAAACAGGACCGGGAACGCAGTTAGTTAACATTTATTGTTATAATAAAAATTTTAAATTTTTCAGAAATTTTCGGGTAATGACATATATCGTGCATTTTCATCATTTAATTATGGGAGGTTCCCCACATATGGTATCATATCACTTTCTTGGGCTCACTGGGTGGAATTTTTGCCAAAAAAATTTTGCAGTGGCTTCCAGGCATTGTGATTATTGCAATAGTTCTTTTTCTTCGCATATGTATTGTTCCTTTCAATTGTAGGTTCGGATCTGGGAATAATCCCTATCCGCATAACTATGGGAAGCACCTGGGCATAGCCCTAAAACTCATTGACGAGTACCACAGGAGCCTCGAAGTATTTGTCCCATTGAGAGGACCTGCCAGCGAAAAGGGAAATGACCCCTACCTGATTGACTAGTTCCCACCCATGAGGTGAACCAAGAGCTATCGTTTGTGGCAAAGCGGTTATTAATTTTACTTGAGTCGTGGAGTAAGGGGTATTTCCCCAATACACAAGTCGTTAGATAGAATTGGTAGCCAAGTGAATCCCCTGAACCTTTAGGAATTTGAGAATACCTGGGGTCCATATCTATTGACAGCTAATAAATAGCAGATTGTATCTGTCCAGAACTGTTGCAGATCAATTTCGGTAAAAAAAAAGTACAAATTTCTATTTTTTCGCCATATCTTCTTTACTTTAACTCTGTTTCCCTTCAAAATTCACTGGCAACCTTGCAATTCCATTTTGCATATTTCCTTCCTGAGGACTGTAATGTCCCCAGCTTGACCCTATTGCATTAATATTGTAAATGATGTAAATATTGTTATTTAGTCATGGTGAGGAGCTCAAGGCCAAGGCCCCGCCATTGATTTATCGTTCTATGTATCGGCAATTAGAATGGATGCATAGAGTTCATGTTCTAGTAGTGCACAATGTAAAAACGGACATCATGTAAATATGCAATTTTAATGAAAAACCCACAACCAGCTACGCAATGCAACAAAGAGATGGGGGCATGATCTTTACAAGGAATAGGGGGGGGAAATACCCAAACCCTTGAGCCATGGTGTTAAGCCATTTCATTGAGGAAACCCATGAACTCTCAACTACCCATTTGGTCTCATGCACCCAATCATTTAATTCTTCCAAGAATTGGTTGAGACAATTAATGCCATGGGATGGGAGAGGTATGGCTGTCAATTTCTGTGTATGGGCAAGACAGCAGCCTGGGAAATCAAGTTTTGGCTTGCTGGGCAAGAAAACCCCCACGAAATTGGCCCAAAGCCATTCTTCACCCATGGCATTGATCCTCTCACGCAGTCGGAGCTTGTTGGGGTTTTATCCTTCACGTTTTCCACCATTTCCTGCGTTTTTCCATGCCAAGAAACTCGTTTTTGGTATCTTGCAGCAGCTGGGGGAAGAGGGATGCGATTTTGGACTGAGGGAGAGGTTGTTTTTGCCCTTGGGGCGTTTTTTTTTTTTGGAATGGGTTTCTCTCCCAGTCGATTTTTCCTAGTTGCCAATTCGTTTTGAGTCTACCCACGTTTTTCTGGAACTGGTAGAAACCCACTGTTGGGAACTTCACTGTATAGGCGTTTTTCTCATGCCCAACACTTATGCTTTTGATGATACATGCACCCATCTCTTAACAGCCTGAGAAACCCAATTGTTGATTGGCTTGGCTAATTTTGATATACCTTTGGCTATGTGAGAGCCTGTTTTCCCCTTTTCCTTGTGGAGATCATGCCCAGCTCGGGGGTGGCAGTGGTGCTGAGAGATTGAGGAGCACACTGGCCTACGGTTGGGTGGAACATTGCAGAAGCGTAGCTGGTTGCTCAGGAACTACTTGGTTTAAGATAAGTATTCTCGTTTGATAGTTTGATATTGCTCAATTGATGAATGACATGAAAATCTAGAATGTATGATGGACGTGTGTTAATTCTGCACATGATTTACTTCTGCTGTGTTTGCTTAGATTTGTACATCTGCATGCCTGTCTTTTTATATATGTGGATGTTTTATTTAGTAAGCAATCGGGGCAAATTGCCCGGTTTAAGCACAATGATCCTCTCTATCATGTTGGTTTGATAGGAGGGGACATTACAAGGACCCTATCCCAAATTCCACTTCCCAAAGCCGAAAATCCCACATTTGTCTATTTTTAGGGTTTCCCATAACTTCTTCGATTTTCACCCACTCACCTTCAAATTTTTCCACAGTTTTCATTTCCTATTCCTGCTTCTTTGTCCCTCTTGGAAAAAAATTCCCATTCTTTCACCCTACCTCTGAAATCCCCATTTTCGGCCTCCCTGTCCATTAGAAAGTGTTCAAAACCTAGTCAAACCCCAATTACCCATCAGAGTTTTTCCCAAATCCAAATTCTCCTTTACTAAAGAAGTTTTTGTTTTTATTTTTCTACCCATTCTTCCAAAAAAAAAACTGGTTATGGTTGTCACCCGCATAGGAGAAAAAAACATGGAGGAAGAACTTATAGCCCTCAAGACCAAACTCCAAGCTCTGGATGAAAAAATTATCGGCCTCCATCTTCAGCATTCAACCATGAACAATAGGCGATAGCCAGAGTATTCTACAGACACCGAGTTCTCTTCTTCTAGCATTTTTCGTGGGTCGAAGCTTGATTTTACTTGCTTCAATGGTGATGATATGACTAGATGGATATAACAGATAGAACAATATTTCAGTTTGCATAATACTTTTGATGTCAACAAAGTTCCACTTGCATCCTTTCATTTGGAACATGAAGACCTTCAATGGTTCCATTGGTCCATCAAGGCTCATGCAGAGCCAAAATGGATAGATTTTTTCCAACTCCTTTTGCAATGATTTGGCCCTAGTGATTTTGATGACTTCACAAGAGAACTCACTAAACTTCGCCAAATTGGAACTGTGAGAGAGTATCAGACAGAATTTGAGAAACTGAACAATCACATGGAAGGATTGTCTAATGAATTCTACAAGAGTTGTTTTGTCAGTGGTCTGAAGGATGCAATTCGATCTGAGGTTAAAATGTTTTGTCCCATCACAATGATGGAATTCCTAGGTTTGTCTAAGTTGGCGGAAGACAATATCACAGCCCAACAATGCTCCAAATCCACTTTTGTTCCATTCATAAATATGGTTTTCCAATGACCTCCCATCACGCCCACTCCTAGAGAAACTCTTGTCAAGCATTTTTATGAAGCATAGATGCGGGTGCGTAGAGAAAAAGGGCTTTTTTATAATTGTGGTGAGAAATTTACTCGGGGACATAGATGTGTTGAGAAAAATCTCTATCTCTTGGATGTGGATTCTCCGCCTACAACTGAAATTTGTGAAGAAGCTCAGGATACAATAGATGATCAGGTCGACATTTAGCAGCTTCCTGTTGACCCTCCTTCTCATGACGACCATCCAGAGATATCTCTCCATGCTTTAGTTGGAGTCACCACCCCACAAACAATGTGGTTCAAGGATTACTACAAGAAGCTCCCTCTTACAATACTCATTGATTCTGGTAGCACTCATAACTTCATTGACCCTCAGAGCGCCAAACAGGTTGATTGTTTTATCCATCATTGCTCTAGCTTTGAAGTCATGATTTCCAATGGGGGCACCTTACCTTGAAAGGGGAAGTGTCACAATGTGGGTATCTCTATTGGATATTATACCCTATGCTCCAACATGTTTGCCTTGCCCTTAGGAGGATGTGACGTGGTTTTGGGCGCTCAATGGTTAGGCACACTTGGACCCATCTTAGGGGATTTTGCTGAAATTTGGATGTAGTTTTCAGTCAATGGGAAAAAACACACATTGAAGGGCTTACAACTAGGGTCTCTTAGCATCATCAGTTCACATCACATGGAAAATATCCTTAATAAGAATTCGCATGGTGTCATCGCTCAGCTCCATTCCATTCAGATGCAACCACCAGCAGTCTCCACTACTCCTTTAGATCTACAACAAATTTTGGATAGATATGCATGTGTCTTTGCTGAACCAGTGGGATTGACTGGCTACTCTCTCAAGTTTGTCAAGGATTATGAGAAGATTGTAGCTCCGTTAACCACTCTCTTGAAAAAGGATTCTTTTACATGGACACATACTACTGAGTGTGCATTTTCCAAACTAAAACAAGCTATGTGTACTACACCTGTTCTAGCTAGACCCAATTTCTCCAAGCCCTTCACTATTGAAAGTGATGCTTGTGACAATGGACTTGGTATTGTTGTCCTTCAAGATGAACATCCCATTGTGTTCACCAACAAAGCCCTTTCCGGTAAGAATTTAGTCACTCTACATATGAGAAGGAAATGATGGCTATGTTGCATGTAGTACAGAAGTGGCGGTCATACCTATTAGGGAATCATTTATGCATAAAGACTGATCACCAGAGTCTGAAATATTTCCTGGAACAATGGGTCTCCTCCCCAACACAACATAAATTGGTTAGCAAACTCATGGGTTATGAATATGAGATCACTTACAAGAAAGGTAAGGACAATCTTGTGGTGGATGCTCTTTCTCACACATTTGATGACCAAGTTTATCTTTCAGTTATTTCTATGTCTGTTCCAAATTGGTTTCAATCTGTTCAGCGGGGCTATGTCAATGACTCCTCATTATCTCAAATCATCCAACGATTGGCCAACAACCCTTCTATTGTACCGCATTACTCTTGGGATGGTACTTGTTATAGCTTAAAATGACAGCTCTCCGTCCGTAACGACACTTGTATCCCTTGGTCACATGACGACACTTCTTGAGATCAAGTTCAGTCACACAAAAGGGCACTTGTGGATTGAGGGGTCATTTGGGACAATAAAAATGGTTGAAATTACCTCATGCTTGACCCATTTGATGATTACAACCCTTAGGAACATTTTTCCAGACCAAACCATCTCCTGAAAATGAGCAGAAAATCCTGTTTTTGGCCATTTTTTCACATGGGCACTGGTACACAAGCATGATAGTAACACATATGCCCTACTTTGCTTCATTAAAGTAGCGCCCACCTCCACATGTGCGCTAGTTTGTCTACTGCAGAGTAGAGCACATTCCTGTACTAGTCAAAATCTCAAAATTTGGGTAAGTTAAGTTGGTTGGGGAACCTCCTACTCGATTATAACTTATTTTCCTCTCCTTCACTAACTATATAAGGAGGGTAGAAGGGCCATGTGAGGGGACCAAGCCTATAAAATTGTTATGCTAGAGGAATGGAGACCCTCATCCCCCTCTCTTGTGCCTCAGTTTCTCATAAACCCTAGCACAGCTGATTAGAGGTTGGGATCCTTGGAGAACAGAAGCAGGAGACCTTGAATCTAGGTTTTGTGAAGTGCCAATCTTGAAAGAAGGTATAACTTAATGTAATTGCTTCATTCATTAATAAAGATCAGACGTTCTTCTCTTTCCAAATATGACCTATTAATGTGTCTTAGATTTGACTATTGTTTGATTATAGTCTGATGTCTTCTTCTGTCATGAATATCAGTCTTATATAAGTAGTCAAATGTATTTGAGAAAGGTATCAAATCATTTTGCAGGTTTGGGAATTGCGACACTGGATAAGCATTGAAGAGCGAGGGAGGAAAAGCTAGGATCAACCTTCTGAATAAGGTGCATACATCTCTAAACCCTAATCTTTTCACTTATTTGTTGTACTTGCAGAATGCTTGTAAGTCTATCTTTATCACCGTACGTTGGTAGTTTCTCCCCTGAACTATAGGTGCATTTTCCTCACAACAGAATGGCGACCACACTGGGGAGAGCCTAACTGCTTAGGGGTATCCAAGGTCATTTATTTAGTTTTGTTTGAAGGTTTTTGTTCAATTTCTTTATTATAATCAGTTCTTAGGCTTTGTTTGACCCTCCTTGGCTCTTACAGACCCTTCCTAGCCCTTTCAGACCCTGGTGGACCCAAGTTGGGGGGTTTTAACCCCACTTTTTCAACTTTTCCCACCTGTGCACAACTGTTGTGAAGCACAGTAGCGCCCATGCGCTAGTTTTCTTCTACACAGTAGCGCCCACCCCTGATATGGGTGCTGGTATGCCTCATACACAGTAGCGCACACATTATGGGTTTGATTTTTTTAAGTTTTTGGGTTGTGGAGCCAAATTTGGGGGCTGTGGCTGCATTTTTGGGGTCCCTGATGACCCTAGGTCTGAGTTAAACCACTATAATTGGTCTCCCATCCTTGTATTGATCCTACATTCATGATTTGAACCTCTTTTGATCAATTTGGGCTTGTTTGGAAAGTTTTGGGACTTGTTGACCCAAGTTGGGGGGTTGTGGACCAGTTTGGTGTTTTGTACCCTAATTTGAGTCTGACTGAATCTAATTGCTCCATTTCCACTGGATTTGAAGCCTTTTGAGTCTTCTTGACCCTTTTTGTATCTATTTGAGTGAAATTTCTCTTTAGATTGGTTTCTTATCCTCCCTTATGCTTTTAGTTTTCTTTTGTGGTGAAAGCTCAAGTGTTTTGGCTGTTGTTCAAGACCTTGTTTGCATTGTTTATGTGCAGACCTAAATTTACCAAACCATACTTCTTTGTAGGTCATTTGCTACATTTGGGTCTAAAAGTGGTTTTCGTACTCTTTTCCCAATGGTTGGCATGCTTACATCAATAAGAATCTGAAAGTCGTATTGGTAGCTTTTACTATTTCAATAAGGAAATCTTAAAGTTCTTTGCCTTTACTTTGATAGTAGGTTAGTTTCAATTTATGTTTTGTTTCTTTCCTTTGAAAAGCATAAAAAATTTTGATGTATTTTCTGAGTAGAGTACCTTGCAAGTGGCTTAACGGATTTAAGAATGCTTTGCATCAACAAGAAGAAGTTTTCTTTTGCATACCTATTTGTTTGAGTAGCTGCATCCTTAGGTTTTGAGTTTAATTTTGTACATTTAGACTTTATTCTTATCCTTTTTTGCATTCGAAAAGACTAAAAAATTGTATTTGCATATGCATTCTAGATTGTATCTTTAAGACTTGCTTTGAAAATAAAAGATTTGTTTAGTGGTAAGCATTTCATTTCAATATTCTATCTCTGTGATAACCACTGTCACACACCCACTACCTTTTTGAGTAAGCAAGTAACCTTTAAAATGAACCCTAATAAAATGTACTAGCAACATTTTATTTTCTAGGTTACACTATTCACCAACTAGTATTGGTTAGGATCTTGGGTTTAAAACACCTTAAACCACCCAAGATCACACTTTATGCAAAAATTGTAGTTCGACTATCACAGGTAAACCCACTTCATTCAAAGCTTGCCTGGGATCTATGCAGTAGGTCTTGTGAGATCAGATTCTTGGGAATACACCTCCTACTTTTTGTTTCAAGCATATACCAATATTGGATCGCGTTTGGGGACTCTTTTGAGTTTCGGGCTCAAATACCTTACCCACACCTTCTGATTTGACCAGAGACTGTTTCCCCAAGAGTTTTCGGTGTGGTGGTATTCTTAATATCTGACCATAGGATCATACACAGGTGACGGCAAAGGGTTATATATGTTGTACCTAGGATGGACATGGGAGGAAACCCCTTGCAGGTATTTTGGAGGGCGGTTGGGTGATTCCAATGCTTGCACCCTTAGTCATTGTATTGTGGACCCCGGGTAACTATTCTTCATCCTTCGTTGATCTATTCTGGGCCCTCATCATCCAAAACTCTTCTCCGGAAGGCATCTGTTTGCCTAGTTTGATTTACCTATGACATTTTTTAGTGGTGTGCTCTTTGTGCTACTTGTCTTAGTTTTCCTTAGAGAACTTCTTGCTCATTTGAGTAGGAAACTATGTCTAGTGTTCCAGCGAGTACCAATCAAGGTACCCCTGTTTCGGGGGATCCTTGTGTTGTTCCCTTTATTGGAAACATTGGTACTCCCTTAATGGCTACTCTGAATCTTCCTGGATTCACTATTGGGCTGTCGGTTTGGTTGTTTTCCACTCCAAATGCCTTGCATGCTCCTGACGCTTCTTTTGTAAGCACCTAAAATCAAGAGCATCAGAACCTTGTGCCTTCTTTTCCAGTAACATCTTCTCCTCCTCCTTCTACCTCATGTGGCGAAAGTAGCAATACTAGTAACCAGCAGTCTAAAAGGAATAGACAGAGGAAGAATAGGAAGAAGATGCCAAAACAAGGGGGCAGCAGCCCAGCCTCTGTAAGTTATGCTGGGGGAAAGCACCTTGCCTCTGCAAATCATGCAAGGGGCACCTACCTAGCCTCTGGAGGTCATGCTGGGAGAAAACTTTTAGTCACTGAAAATCACACTGAAAGTTTGTCTTCAACCACTGTCAGTCATGTTGAGGACACGTCATTGATCACTGCTAGTCATATTAATGACAAGTCACCAGTTCCTGACAGTCATACTGGAGACACCAAATCAGCCACTGCAAGTCATGCTGAGGGAGTTGACATTGTTGAAAAACCCAAGAAACAGAAGTGTAAGTTCCCTTGCAAGTTTTGTGAGGGAGACCACCTTACTTACTTGTGCCCTGTACTTCTAGAAGTGCAAAAATTGTGGTCCTTAGTTCAAAAGTCTTATGCTTCTAAGCAACCAGCCACTGCAAGTCATGCTGGGGGCAAGCTGTTATCCAATGATAGTCATGCTGAGAGTATTGATCTTGTAAAGGAGTCTAAACCTATAGGATGGAAACCAAAGTTACCTTGTAAACTTTGTAAGGGAGATCACCTTACTCATCGATGCCCTGCCATTCCAAAGGCACGAAGAGTGTGGTCCATGTCTGAAGGAACCTATGTTCCTGATTTGTCTATAGATTCTCTACGGTTAGATCAACCTTTGGTTGATAAAGTGGTTGAACCAATGCAATCTTTGGTCGACCCCACTCTTCCTTCGGAGAGTGAAGTGATCGAATCGATGCAATCTTCGACCGATCCCATCAATCCTTTAGAGACTGATGCACCTGTCCCTGAAGTCTTCTGCATTACTAGTTTGGATGTTCATGAAAAAGAAGGTACTTCATCTATTCCATGTGAACCCCTACCAAGCCCTAGGATCATTTCCTTTGATTGGAATAGTCTAGCCGAACCTCGTCTTCCTTCTTCGACACCTTTCTAGATAAAGGTTGATATCGGGAACCATACGGTTGATCGATGCATTGTAGATGAAGGAGCTTCTGTTAGTATCTTATCTGCTTATGCTTGGAGATATTTGGGTTTCCCTAATGTTATTCCAGCTATTAATTGGTCGTTGACCTTCAATAGAAGACCTAGTGAACCGGTCGGATTCCTCCGTCAGGCACCTGTTACTTTGGGTGGAAAAATAGTTGATTTTATGGTTTTAAAGGACCCTATGGACTTTGATATGATCCTCGAGAATGATTACGTTTATGCTATGCATGCTTTGGTATCTACGCTCTTTCGTGTGATGCATTTTCCTCATAACGAAAGCATCGTCACTATCGACCAGCTTGCATTCGTTGATCCTCCTTATTACCCAACTGTAGACCAGTCTGATCCCTCGTCATTAGGCACTACTATGTCACATGGGACTTATGTGGAATATTGTTCCTTGAGTTCAACTGCTACTAAGAAGGAGTCTCTGAGTTCATGCTTACCTTCTCGGGACTTAGTCCCGGATTTTGACCAAGTGACACCTCCATCTGAATGTTTAGATATGTGTTCTATCTGGGACGATATACTTCCTTCCGATGAAGTTTTCCTAGAGTCCATAGTACAGTCTGCCATTCATTTGGATGTTGATCCAATCACAGTTATGTCCAGCCCCGGTTTGACCTTAAATTCTGATCTTCCTACTGTTGAGTCTTTGGACTCTCTTATAGATCCGCAAATCGGTGTTCCTGCTGAGTTTGATTCTGCTTCTAGAATTTTCAACTCCCGTGATGATGAATTTGTTTCTACATATTCCATCATGTCCTTCAACTTTGATCTTCATCCTGAACTTGATCTTGTTGATTGTAAGTCCTCGGGCTTGGGTACCATAGAGTCTTCGTTTGAAAACTCTTCCTTGTTTATGCCTGTTGTTGATGATAGTGAAGTTGAAAGTATTTCTACCACAGTGACTTGTATCAAGTCTTTCTTTACATATGTTTTAGATATGATCTTGGTACTAATGTTTCTTGGAGACAGGATTCTTAGATGGATTTATACTTGCTTACTGGTCTCTTTCGACCTTGTCAGGTATATTCGTAACCTTGCATATAGGTTTAGGCTTCCCCGTTGTTATGTTGCATTTGAACCTTTTGCCATCCGAATTCTCCATAGGGTCGAACCTGTTGGATATTGGTGTGTTAGCCATCTCTTTATGCATCATGCACCAATCTGACAGTAGAGCCCACCTAACATGGGTTACCCTAGTCGGCACCCTTATGCCATTTTGGTACCCATGATGAGTTTTTCTCATAGGCTCGGGAGCCTTTTTAGATTTACCATGACTTTGAGAAGAAGCCTCATATCTTTCTTCCTCATATATTTCTAGCCATCCCTGATAAGGATCCCATATTTGTGTTTAAGTTGCATATGCATCTGTTATGATCCCGCTTGTGCTAATGAGCCTGATGCTGACTTCCACGCTTTTAGGTCATTGTATAAGCCTCCATCTATGATCTCATTTTCGTTAATCCCTGTATCATTTTTCCTTCGCAATTTGACACCTTTTACCTAGAGGAGACACACCCTGAGTGTCCTTATCTTGCTCATGTTCCTTGCATTAGGCATAGCTTTGTTCCATGCGCTTGGAGCTAGTTTTGCATGTCCCTGACACTCGTCTCCTCCTTTTTCGAGCATTCTGCTACCTTTCCTTCGAGCTCGTTAAAAAAAGTAAGGAGGCTTCGAGCACTCTTCTACCTTTACTTCGAGCTCATTAAAAACAGTAAGTGGGCTACGAGCATTCTTCTACCTTTACTTCGAGCTCGTTAAAAACAGTAAGTAGGTTACGAGCAGTCTTCCACCTTTACTTCGAGCTCGTTAAAAATAGTAAGGAGGCTATGAGCATTTCTTTCATCTTCACTTTGAGCTCATTAAAAACAGTAAGGAAGTTATGAACATTTTCCTATCTCCTTTGAGCTCATTAAAAACAGTAAGGAGGTCATGAGTTTACTTTTCCGGACTCGTTAAACCTTTACGGAAAAGATCCCTATGGAGTTCTTTTAAGCCCTATTCAGACTCCTTAAATAGGAAAACTTTGCCGAGCATAGTTGTCTTTTCGGGCTTGTTAAAATAACTAAACCGATATCCACTTAGGTATAGAATTACCCCTTTTCTGGGCCTTGGTGGATAATTTACGGAAAAGGTATACTCTAGGTATACTCTGGTATGCGCTAGAAGAGTTCTTCTTCCTTTATTTTATAGTTTTTCGTGGGAGGAGACTAACTTTACGAAATAGGACCTTTCGGATCCTTTCTTTAGGGTTTTCAGGCTCTCTAAACATGAAAACACCAAGCGAGCATTCACCTACTCTAGCTCGATGTGAAATCCACGAGATGGTAAATAGAGGACTATTTAAGTTTTTCAACTCTATAAACAAGAAAACACCACCGAGCACAGACCAATCCGGGCTCGATATAAAACCCATGGATAGGTGTATAGAGGATTGTTTAAGTTTTTCAACTCTATAAGCAAGAAAACACCGCTGAGCACAAACCAATCTGGGCTCGATATAAAATCCACGGATAGGTGTATGGAGTTTTCTTCTAGGTTTTTCAGACTCCTTAACTATGAAAATACCATTGAGCATGCTTTAGTTCTTTGTCAAGCTTGTTAAAAAATGAAAAAGGAAAGGGAAGGGAAGAATGTTAAAATATCTTTCAATATGATCGAAGCAAGTCAACTATCTCCTTGAACAAAGCACCTGATTTGAGTCTATCAAACAAGTTGGGTTCTAGTGTTGGCCTTAGGATAAACCTGATCTCAGAGTTCTTACTCCTCCGTTTGGTTAGTCTTCCAATCATATGGAGAATCTGGTAATGTCTCTTACATTGAAAATTTGCATTTTGGTCTCTTTGTGTTCAAAGCTGCCTAAGTCACTCTTGTGTCGTGCTCACTGTTCAAGGATATAACCTGTGTCGACCATTCCTGTAGTTTCCTTGACCTCATGTGTCGGCCATTCCTTGGTGTCAGTATGTTTCATCATGTGTTTAGTCCTACTCCAAATCAGCTCATACATGTTGAGTGTCCCTCGTGTTGGATGATGGAGGATGCCTTAAGGCCTCCCTTCCAACGGACTTCTTCCCATCGACTTCAACTCATTGTGCTCTGGGAATGAAGTTTAGAGTTTCGGTTAGTATCTTGGGGATTGCAGTCATTAGTGGCAGTTCCCCTCGCTATTGGATAGATGGAAATACATCAATGTCTCATATCCGATGGATTCTTCAAGTGTTCGACGACAAGACCATTTATTCGCACTTTCTTGAATGTACTGGGTACCTTGGCTTTCATTTTCATTATTGGTGGACACCCTCACGTTTGTTAACGGTATACATCAATGACCGGTAATCAAACAATACCTCCCATGTTCGACTTCAACTCATTTATTCGCATGGATAGGTTTGTACCTTGGGTTGTTTTTTTTGGATGAAGACCTTGGGATCTTTGATAGCATCACCCAATTTATGTTATCGCCCAAGTTGCGCAAGACTGAGCCACACTCTTTTTGGCTCTTGATGAGACATAGATCCAGCTTTTTCTCTATGGCTATGTTCTCCAGTTTTGACATAGATCCACCTTGTATTTATGTGGCTATGTTTACACTTATGTTCATCATGGATCCACGCTTGTATTTTAGTGGCCATGATATATGCATCAGTTTTTGGATCATTATTGTATCCTCTTGGAGGTCATTTTCCACTATTTGAACATGGACAGTTACCCCCCGGATGAGTTCGTCTGACATTGCCTTTGCTTTCAGGTACTTCATTTGAGCCTATGATTCTTAGTTTCTCCAGTTCCTCCATGATTCAACTCTTTGTTATTTATAATGTATTTCGGCCATCGTTTCCCGCACTCCCTCTGACCTCATACATTAGGGGGCATCTGTTATAGCTTAAAATGACACCTCTTCATCCTTGACAACACTTGTATCCCTTGGTCGCATGATGACACTTCTTGAGATCAATTTAAGTCACACAACATGACACTTGTGGATTGAGGGGTCATTTTGGACACTAAAAATGGTTGAAATTACCTCATTCTTGACCCATTTGATGATTACAACCCTTAGGAACATTTTTCCAGACCAAACCATCTCCTGAAAATGAGCAGAAAAGCATGTTTTTGGCCATTTTTTCACATGGGTGTTGGTACACAAGCATGATAGTAGCGCATATTCCCTACTTTACTTCATTAAAGTAGTGCCCACCTCCACATGTGTGCTAGTTTGTCTACTGTAGAGTAGATCACATTCCTGTACTAGTCAAAATCTTGAAATTTGGGTAAGTTAAGTTGGTTGGGGAACCTCCTACTCGGTTATAACTTCTTTTCCTCTCCTTCACTGACTACATAAGGAGGGTAGAAGGGCCATGTGAGGGGACCAATCCTATAACATTGTTATGCTGGAGGAATGGAGACCCTCATCCCCCTCTCTTGTGCCTCAGTTTATCATAAACCCTAGCACAGCTGATTAGAGGTTGGGATCCTTGGAGAACAGAAGCAGGAGACCTTGAATCCAAGTTTCGTGAAGTGCCAAGCTTGAAGGAAGGTATAACTTGATGTACTTGCTTCATTCATTAATAAAGATTTGACGTTCTTCTCTTTCCAAATATGACCTATTAATGTGTCTTAGATTTGATTATTGTTTGATTATAGTCTGATGTCTTCTTCTGTCATGAATATCAGTCTTATATAAGTAGTAAAGGTATCAAGTCTTTTTGCAGGTTTGGGAATTGCGACACTGGATAAACATTGAAGAGCGAGGGAGGAAAAGCTAGGATCAACCTTCTGAATAAGGTGCATACATCTCTAAAGCCTAATATTTTCACTTATTTGTTGTACTTGCAGAATGCTTGTAAGTCTATCTTTCTCACTGTACATTGGTAGTTTCTCCCCTGAACTATAGGTGCATTTTCCTCACAACGGTACTTCCCCGAGATACAAGGATTGTCTTGTGCTTCCCCAGAGCACATATATTCAACACGTTGTCTTGTAAGAACTCCATGCTTCTCCATCAGCAGGGCACTCTAGGTTCCTCAAAACGTATGAGCGAGCACGACGTAACTTCTTTTGGAAGGGAATGAAAAGGAAAATTCAACAGATGGTAGTTGAATGTGATACCTTCCAGCACAACAAGGGTGAAATGACACTCCTTATGGGATTTCTCAAACCCTTTCCCATCCTTATATGAATTTGGACAGATATTTCTATGGATTTCATTGAAGGGATCCCTAAATCTGGAGGGAAGACAATGATTTTGGTTGTGGTTGATCGCCTCTCCAAATATAATCATTTTTTTCCCTCATCCATCCCTATACCGCCTCCTCAGTCGCATAGATTTTCTTGGACCATATCTTCCGTCTTCATGGAATCTCTTCTTCCATTGTCTCAGATCGCGATGCAACTTTCACTAGTCATTTTTAGACAGAACTATTTCACCACACTGGAACCAAACTGAATATGAGTTCAGGGTATCACCCACAACCAGATGGTCAGACTGAATTTATCAACAAATGTTTGGAAACTTATCTTCATTGCTTCACCTCCGAACAACAACATCAATGGGAAAAGTGTCTCCCTCTCGCTAAATGGTGGTACAATACCTCCTACCACATTGCATCTAAAATGACTCCATATGAAGTAGTCTATGGTCAAGCACTTCCAGTGCTTCTTCCATACACCCCCAGCAGTTCACCAGTTCAGGAAGTTGACACGATTCTTCGAACTTGAGATCATATTCTTTGCATTTTGCAGGACAATCTTCACATGGCAAGAAATCGAATGAAACAACAAGTCGATCAGCACTGTTCTAAGTGCACTTTTCAAATAGGTGAAATGGTTTTTCTTCATCTACATCCTTACCAACAATCTTCTTTGAAACTCAAAGGGAGTCATAAGCTGGCTCTAAATTTATATAGGCCATATAAGGTTCTTCAGAAGATTGGGTTTGTTGCTTATAAATTGGAACTTCCTCCTTCTTCCTGCATTCATCCAGTATTTCATGTCTCTTGTCTAAAGAAAGTTCTTGGCACCAACATCCGAGCACAAACTGTTTTACTAGAACTAGATAATGAAGGATCCATCATTTTGGAGCAGGAGGCCATCCTAATTATGCGCACTCATCAGCTTCTCTCTCGATCCATCACAAAGGTATTAATTCAGTGGCACAGAATGCAACCAGAGGATGCTACATGGGAATCCCTCCTTCATATTCAACAACAATTTCCACATCTAAAGCTTTGACGACAGAGGTTTTTCTAAGGGGGAGGGGATGTTAGGAACCCGTGTCAACCCATTCTCTTTACTTTTTTAGTATATTGTTGATTGGACACATATGCTTTGTAATTCATCCTACAATTATATTGTATTATCCCACATTCATGGGGAGTAATAGTTGTTTAGCTTAGACTTACTGTGTCAAGCCTTCTCTTTACTTTATTAGTATATTGTTGATTGGACGCATATGCTTTGTAAGTCGTCCCATGAGTATATTATATTATCCCACATTCATGGGGAGTAATAGTTGTTTAGCTTATACTTAGTATATAAGTACGTGTTGAGGCCAATGAAGGCATCCACTGTTAATTTTTGAGCATTAATTCAATATAATATAGGATCTTTACTGAGAGAATAACATGTACAACATATCAAGTATAACAATGCATATCAATCACACCAAGCAATCACATGATACAATAGACACACAGAGTTTCACTAGGGAAAACCATAAAGGTGAAAAACCCCACAACTTCCTCAGAGATAGAAAGAGCAATGATACAACCAAAGTACAAGAGATAGTCTTCTCCTAGAAGCTACTCCTCCTCCTCAACTAGTGCGCCACTTTCCGAGTTATGTAGAAGTGAATAATGAGATGAACAAATAGAGATCTCTCGCTCTCTATTTATACTTGTTCTGACTTGCCTAATACACTAGCCAGGTCGACTTCTCTAGAAGAGTCTAATAACCCATGGTTACATTAATCTGGGCCAACCCCACACTTGGTGGTCTAATAACCCATCACAGCAAGTTACGATACTTGTGACACTTGTCAATACAAATGACGACACTTCCGTATAGAGGAATAATAACATCTCTATAGGAGTACAATATACATAGGTGAAATACATTCCGAAGTTACATAAACATCAACACTCCCTCTTAACTAGGAAGGTATTTCTCGACACAGATCTGCTAGCACAAGTCATCGTCAGCGAATCATCGTCATCGTCACTGCTGTTGCTATCTCAATCAATCTCCAATCTACTCGTCATAGGAAGTTCTATAGAGCTAGCCCTTTTTCATACTAGATGCAAGCCCACCACTTGTAGGTCTTCATCATCACTGGCCATACTGTGGAATCCTCAGGACTAATTACGTGCATCAACAAAACCTCAAAAGAGCATCCCAGGACTAATTACGAGCTTACTGCTCAACCTATCGGATCTCCCAGGATCTTTTACATTCTGACCTTCACAAAACCTACTCAAATCATCCCAGTATATCACGAGCACATCGCTCTACCTATCTAGATCTCAATAGAGCATCCCAGGATGTTACGAGCACACCGCTCTACATGTCCGGATTTTAAAGGATCTTTTCTATGTGAACTTTCGCAAAACCTACTCAGAGCATCCCAGGATGTTACGAGCACACCGCTCTACCTGTCTGGATCTTGATAAAGCATCCTAGGATGTTACGAGCACATTGCTCTACCTATCCGGATTTTAAAGGATCTTTTCTATGTGAAACCATAGCAAAACCAGCTCAAAGCATCCCAGGATGTTACGAGCACACTGCTCTACCTATCTGGATCTCGATAGAGCATCCCAGGATGTTACGAACACACTGCTCTACCTATCTGGATTTTAAAGGACCTTTTCTATGCTACCTGCACAACCTATCCACAGCCACAGAGTATCAACCTGATACTCACCATACATCATCCTGATGTACATCATCACATGATCAACCTGATCATCATCATAGCATCAACCTGATGCATATCATGTGGAGCAACATCCTGAAGCTCGTCATATGTTATCATCCTAATCACCATCATAGCATCATCCTGATGTATATCATCTAGAGCAACATCCTGAAGCTCTTCATCTGTGATCATCCTGATCAAACAATATATCCATCTGATGCATACAAAGTATCTACCTAATACATATCATCATACATGATCTACCTGATCATACAATGCATCCACCTGATATATACATAAGTACATGATCTACCTAATCATATAATGCATCCACCTAATACATACATAAGTACATGATCTACCTGATCATACAATGCATCCACCTAATACATATACAAAAAATGCATGATCCACTTGATCATACAATGTATCCACCTGGTACATAAATACATGATCCACCTGATCATATCAAGCATCCAACATGATGCATATACAAATATATCAGGCATCCAACATAATGCATATACAAATACATGATCAAACTGATCAAAGCATCTAACTAATGCAAATACAAATACATAATCAAACTAATCAGAGCATCCAGCTGATGTATATACAGAGCAGTAACTGGAGCATCGTCCTGATGCTCATCATCCATCACTTACATCCACAGCCATGGGAAGGATCCTCCTCTCACCATGCTTGGAATGCCTCCTGCAAATGTGTCCATCACTTCTTCCTCAAAGTGTCGTCAATCTGAAGTACTCAAACTTCACTCTGGCTAGTGGTTTCGTCAACACATCTGCAACTTGCTCATCCGTCGCAACATACATGAGCTTCACTGCTCCTCTCTGCACCATATCCCTGATATAGTGATATTTGATCTCAATGTGCTTCGACCTATCGTGGAACATCGAGTTCTCAGACAGCTTCACACAACTCTGGTTGTCACAAAAGATACCAGTAGCCTCCAACGGGAGATCAAATAACTCAGGCAGTAGCTTCAGGAGCCATACTGTCTCACAACTAGCCGAACACGCTGCAACATACTCTGCCTCAGTTGTACTTAGTGCTACATGTTATACCTCCATATTTCACAATGTCACATCTTCACCACAAAAATAGTTGACGACACTTCCCCTACTGCTCAAAACACCTAGAAGAGAAAAATGATAAGTGATCCTTGAAGACAAGCCTATCCTGTCAAGAATCAACCTAGCTGAGACTTTATATACCTACACTACCGCGCCTTGCTCCAGCTTAGGTGCACGGTAGTCCACACTACTACGCTATGCTCTTTCTATGCCACGTGGTACTACCGCGTTATGCTCAGTTTTAGAGGCGTGGTACTCCCTTTTTATCCTTTTTTCCATGGCTTGTGGGATCTTGATCTTCGAGATATTTTTGAGGATTGGTGTCCCTGATTCGATCCTAACTAACTTTCTGTGATTAGTAGGCCTGATCCACTAAACTCTCCCAAGATACACCCTTCTCTCTTGTTGGTTAACCCTACTACACACTCTAAGAGAGAGACATTCCATGAGCAAAGGAGGAGGACTCTTGGAGACATCAAACTTATGATCTTGAATCTTTGTGGAGATAGCTAGAGGAGGAAGCACTTGGAGCTGGGAGTTGGCTTGGATATCAAGCAACCATTGTAAGTGACTTCAAGTTGGTAATAGAATATAACTTGTCTTGTTTCCCAAATCACATGTGTTGATTTTGTTTCAATTATATGATTTGTATCTGTTATAGATTTAGATCCTAACTCATATTTCAAGTTGCTAGAGAATCGTATATGCTTGTATCTTGGTTTCATTTTGACAGGTTCATTCGCAAGGACTCAGAAATTGAAACAGCCATCAAGACAAGCAATTGGATTGAAGGTCAGTTAGATCTCTTCTGTTTCTTCCAGCAGTTTAATCTTGAAATTTCTGTTTAGATGTAGGAATTCAAGGTAGCATTTGTTATTTTTTGTCTTAGTTTAGAGTCAATTAAAGTCTACTTAAACCTAAGAGAATTTCTACCTATCCGTAGGGAAAAAATTCTACAACACTACGCAGGACTGCTTCCTGCTAAACCAAGAGATCACACCTGATCCCATACTGAAGTAGCACCCAGATGTGCTCTTCCTATTTTCAACACTTCCTACCCAATCCGAATCAACATAACCCTGCAGGTTAAACTTTTGATTCGCATCATACTTGAGCCCATAATCAATTATACCCTTCAGGTACCTCAGAATATGCTTTACCGCAACCAGGTGAACACCTCTGGGATCTATCAGGAACTGGCTCAATGTGTTCACCGCAAAGCAAATATATGGTCTAGTGTTTGTCAGGTACATCAAGGACCCAATAATCTGACGATACACCGTGACATCAACCGGATCAGCTGAAGCATCACACAGAAGCTTCAGGTTCGATGCCATAGGTGTGGCCATGGCCTTGCAGTCCATCATCCCGAACCTCTTCAGCATATCTACTGCACACTTCCCTTGTCCAAGGAAGATCGCATATGCACTTTGCCACACCTCCATGCCTAGAAAATAGTGCATCATCCCCAAGTCCTTCATCTCGAACTCGGAAGCAAGCTTCCTCTTAGTATCGGCAATCAATCCATCCTCTCCTGTAACAAACAGGTCATCCACATACAGAAGTAGTATCACAGGATTGCCTTCCTCAACCTTGTAATAAAGGTTGGAATCTGCTTGACTCCTGGTAAAGCCCAAATTGGATAGAAAACTGTCTATCCTACCATACCAAGTCCTAGGAGCTTTCTTCAATCCATACAAGGCTTTCTTCAATCTGCACACATATGACTCTCTGTCATGTGTCTCAAAACCAAGTGGTTGCTCCACATACACTTCTTCCTAGACTACACCATTCAAGAAATTTGTCTTGACATCCATTTGGTGTATCTTCCATTTCATCACTACAGCCAGGGAAAGTACTGATCTGATGGAAGTGTACCTGGCTACAAGAGCAAAAGTTTCTTCATAATCAATTCCTTCTTTCTGGGAGAAGCCACGAGCTACAAATCTCGCTTTGTATTTCTCTATGCTGCCATCTGCAGCATGCTTGATCTTGTAGATCCATTTGGAAGTCACAACCGACTTCCCTTCAGGTCTTGGGACTACATCCCAAACATCATTCTTCATGATCGACTGGTATTCCTTGACCATGGCATCCTTCCATTCTTTCTTTTCCGCTGCTTCTTCATAACTGGAAGGTTCTTTGTTCATAATGTCACAAAGTAGGGAAACATAACTGGTATGTGATCTATTCCTCTTCCTTTCTTTGTGTTCTTCTTCTGGAATGCCATATCTTTCTACATCTTGAATGAGCTCTCTAGCCCATGCAGGCTTCCTCTTGTGAGATTTCTTCTCACGGGGTGGATCTACAGGTATTTGCGGGTCTTCAACTTCATGATCTGATTCTGGAATTGCTTCATTCATGGTGGTGTCTTGAAATCTGGTTTCCTTTGGTTCTTCATGATCTTCAATAGGTGCCTTTCTTGACTTGATGAAAGCTGAGTCTTCATCAAATGTTACATCCCTTCTGACATAAATCTTCTTGAACCTTGGAAAGTATATTCTGTAATATTTCGAGCTTTCACTGTACCCCACAAAGATGCCCTTCTTTCTTGAAGGATCTAGCTTGGTCCTCTTTTCCTTTGGAACATGTGTATGTACTGGACAACCAAATATTTTGAAATGGCTGACTTCAGGTTTCTTACCAGAGAATGCCTCTTCTGGTGTCTTGTTGTCCAAAATCTTGTGAGGTGTTCTATTCTGCACATATACAGTTGTCCTAGTTGCTTCTGCCCAAAGATGCATAGGCAGATCCTGGTCATGCAGCATTGCCCGTGCTACTTCCATGATTGTTCTATTCTTCCTTTCTGCAACTCCATTTTGTTGTGGATTGTAGGGAGCATTCAACTCCCTCTTGATCGTTGAATCATTGCATTGCTTCTTGAAATCACCTGAAGTGAATTCTCCGCCATTGTCGGATCTGATGTCTTGATCTTCTTATCAGTTTGATTTTACATCAAGGCTTTGAATTCCTTGAACTTATCAAACACTTCATCTTTATTCTTCAAGAAATAAACCCAAGTCTTCCTAGAGAAATCATCAATGAAAGAAACAAAGTATACATACCCACTCAGAGAACTGGATGACATCGGACCGCATACATCAGAGTGGATAGTCTCCAAGATTCCTTTTGTTTTGCTTTCACTGCTTGGAAATGCCATCTTAATGTTCTTTCCTTTTGCACATCCTTTGCAAACACCTTCATGCTTTGTCTTGATTTCAGGAAGACCCTCTACAGCTTTGCTTGCAATTGGTAGTGCTCTATAGTGCACATGCATAAGCCTTCTATGCCAAAGTTCACTTGGCTCCATGGATTCATGTACCATGGCATGTTCAGGTTGTCCCTTCAATTTGTACAATCCTCCCTCTTGCTCTCCAATCACTACTGCATCATATATAGTTTTACCCTTTGGCCACATTAGGACTTGGCCATCTACAAATGCAACCCTCATGCCTTTTGCATCCAATGCAGATATAGAGAGTAGGTTCTTTTTGAGCCCAAGTACATATAGAACATCTTTCATCTTCAAGGACTTCCTAGAGTCTAGGTTGTAGGAAGCTTCACCACTTCCCTTGATAGGATATTGATAGTCATCCCCAAGTTTCACTTTATGGGGTGACTCATGTTCAGATAGATTTACAAAAGATTCTTTAAACCCAGTCATGTGTTTGGAAGCCCCACTATCAATAAGCCAATCATTACATCCATGAGAGATAATACCTGTGAGAGCAGAGATTAGAACATATTCATATTCACTTGATGAAGCATCACTTTCTGCCCTAGCCTTCTTCTTGGGAGGTTCATCATCCTCAGCAGCATGAGCATGAAACCTCTTCTTGTTGTACCTCTTCTTCTTGTTGAATTTGTTGTTATTGTCTTTTTTATTCTTGGGACAATTTGAAGCAAAGTGTCCTACTTCATTGCAATCGAAACATCGAACATGAGATAGATCTTTCTTCTTGTGATGAGAGTGAGAATGATTCTTGTTATGAGATCTCTCCCTCTTAAAATTGCTTCCCTTGGTGTGTGCTGTGAGAGATTGATCTTCATTCCCCATCTTTTCTTCACGGGCCACAAGCCTTGCTTCTTCTTGTGAGCATTCCTCCCATAGTCTACTGAATGAGATCAACTTCCTCCTTGCACAGATTCCTTGGATGAAGGAGTCCCATGACCGAGGTAGGCCATTCAATGTGGTCATGACAAATTCACCATTGTCCACTACTTCATCCACAGCTTCAAGTTGTTCCTTGATCTGAGAGACCTTAGAAAAATAAGATTGAATGGTCTCTCCATTCTGAAGCTTTACCCCTTTCAATTGGTTCCGCAGAGTCATCTTCCGATTTATGTTCTTCCCTTCAATTAGCTTGGTTAGGGAATCAAACATCTCCTTGGATATCTTTAGAGATGACACATGTGGTATGAGATGGTCTTTGATAGAATCAGCAATGATCCTCTTTGCCTTAACCAATTTCTTCTTATGCAAGACCTTAGCCTCTTCTTCCTCTAGGACAGGGACCTCAGAACTTATGTAGGTGTCCAATTCATTTTCTTCCAGGATTAACCCAATCCTATACTTCCATGCTCAGAATTTATCAGCCCCTTCAAGCTTATCCTCAAACTTGGTGTGGTGAGACATGGAAATATAAAATATTTAGGTCTTACCACTTGATTTGCATAAATCTGGATCTGGTGCTAGATTAGGGTTTGTTAGAGAAACCCTAAGAATTAAAAATGTGAATTTCGACATTCTGAAAGGATAGAAAGATGCGCCTTGATGAGCTGATCAGCCTGGTATACTCAGAATTTGAAAACTGCAAAGTTTCACCCTTCAAAAATGCTTTTCAATCTCTCGGATTCACCTGGAGGACCCTGAATTAGGGTTTGAGTTTCCCGGAGCTTCACCCAACCAAAAATCTCGATCCAAAGCTCTAAACTTCGAGTTTTCCAAGGAGATTCCAGCTATGTCCTCAAATTTCAGAAATTCCTATTTTTGTGGAAACCCTAATTTTTAGGGCAAAAAATGAAAGTGCTCAGAATTGAATTCTGATTGGACGGAAAGATTCTCCTTGATGAGTAGAGTCAATCTACCTTGCTTCTTTTCCAAAATATGTGGAGAGAAACCCAATAAACAAGAAACCCTAGTTTCCGCCACTCCACAATGTCTTCTTATCAGGTTAGCTCTGATACCATGTTAATTTTTTAGCATTAATTCAATATACTCTAGGATCTTTACTGAGAGAATAACATGTACAGCATATCAAGTATAACAATGCATATCAATCACACCAAGCAATCACATGAGACAATAGACACACATAGTTTCACTGGGGAAAACCATAAAGGTGAAAAACCCCACAACTTCCTCAGAGATAGAAAGAGCAATGATACAACCAAAGTACAAGAGATAGTATTCTCCTAGCAGCTACTCCTCCTCCTCAACTAGTGTGCCACTTTTCGAGTGATGTAGAAGTGAATAATGAGATGAACAAATAGAGATCTACCGCTCTCTATTTATACTTGTCCCGACTTGCCTAATACATTGGCAGGGCCGACTTCTCTAGAAGAGTCTAATAACCCATGGTTACATTAATCCAGGCCAACCCCACACTTGGTGGTCGAATAACCCATCACAGCAAGTTACGATACTTGCAACACTTGTCAATACAAATGACGACACTTCTGTATAGAGAAATAATAACATCTCTATAGGAGTACAATATACATAAGTGAAATACATTCTGAAGTTACATATACATCAACATCCACTAATTATTTGTATTGAGTTTGCTCAAAGGAGGTTTCCCCCTCAAAGTGGGCTGCGATCAATAAATCCCTTATGTGTTCTTCTATTTCTGATATATCGTGCATTTTCATCATTTAATTGCGGGAGGTTCCTCACACATTGCTTAGTTAAAATAAGGCCCCTGTGCTCTTATTTTATCCTTATTGGTCTTGGTTTTGACTAGGAAGATAATGAAGCCTCTAAAGTTGAGGTGGATCTTTGGGGATTAACCTAGCATTGTACTCTGGGTAGTTGATACCCATCCTCTAAGTGTTTTTGCTCTGCTAGTTCTTTTCCATTTAACTTCCTAATGAAGTCTATTTTTTAGTATTTGAGTATTGCTTCTACAATTAACTCATGTTCTAAATCTAGTTGCATATTTCCTTTTTTCTTATGTTCACTTTTAACTACTATGTGTTGTTTCTTCCTTTCTTCTACCCTCGACGTGTTAGCTTAAGGTCATTCCTTCCCATCCTTTGGGTTCTTGCCTACTATGTCATTGCTAAGTGTAGAAAGTGATCCTATTTCAACTCCCTCTATGAGAATTTCTAAGAGATCATATGGTAATGATGATGTGAGAATTCCTTCCATGTCTAACTCTTCTAGCTTTTCCTCATTTCACTTTGACCTCTTAACTGATTTTGATAAGCTTGGGATGTCACTTATATAGGGGAATCTTCCAATTCTAGTAGCAAGGTTAAAATTTGGGTCATCATTGTGCCGAGAAGACACATTTCTGCATCCCAGGTGGGGGGGATTTGTCTGCCTATCCCATAAAAATAAACAATAAAAATAAATAAAAAAATAAGAATTCATGCATCATCCCAAGTGGGGTAAGTGTTTGTTTGTCCCATAAAATAAAAAATAAATTAATAAATTAATTAAGAATGCGTGCATCAGTGTGTTGTAGCATAGTGGTGAGAGGGAAGTGTCCCTATCTGTCATAAAAAATAAAATAAAATTAAATAAAAAACAAAAACAAAAAAGCATGCATAAGTGTAGCATAGTGGTGAGAGGGATGTGTGTTGTAGTTTAGTGGTGAAAGCTTTACAGATTTGATCCTTCTCAGTGCTTTGTAGAACCAGAGTTAGATGGGTCTATACTGTTTTATTGGGAACCATCATTACTTGCTCAATCGACTATCTATCTAGTCCCAGACATCCTACTTTATTTGCCTCCCAATACCTCAACTTGCGGTTTGTGTCACCCTGGATTGAGCTCTTGTCCTCCTTTGCGACCTCTTCTTTCCATTCCTTTGAATGCTCTTGGTTCAAGAACCCTGAGCCTATCCCTAGGGTTTCCCCTTCCTTTTGTTTTCCTCCTATCCTCTATGTGTGTTCTATGACAAAAATAAAAATATGCATATGAAGCCTTGCAATATATATATATATATATATATACTTCGTTTCAATAAAAAGAGGGACTAGCAATTTTACAACCTTTTTGTTGGATACTAATTCTTGCTAGGGAAGGATATATGAATTATAAACATACCCATAACAAGATAAGCATTTGATTACCATCATATTCTCTTATAAAGATAAGATCTCTCGTGATTGTGTTGAGAAGCACTTTTTACTACCTCGTATGAAGGAGATGTGTAATTCCATTCTCAATGTGGAATTGACACATGGCATTCAAAAAATTTAATAATTAAAAAAAATGTTGGGGCCTTGATAAAAAAAACAAGCTAAGTTTCAAACTTGTCTTGACCCCCAAGTAAAATACTCTTATATATATATATAGAGAGAGAGAGAGAGAGAGAGAGAGAGAGATTGTAGGTAAACTAACCCCAAGTAAAATACTCTTATATATATATAGACACACACACACACACACACACACACACACACACACACACAGAGATTGTAGGTAAACTAATGTAAATATATCTTAACTTCGAAACTTCAACTCTATAAGCGCTTAGAGGGATAAAATCACTCAAGATTGACACCTTCCTCAATCTTTGCTCATTCAAAAAGGTTTTCACCTCCACAAATTTTATCCCTCTCGTCCACTTGATAAAGCAAAACTAACATGGATCTACACTGCTAGCTATTGCACTCAAAGAAGTAAGGTTCACTTTACGATCTAGTGCCTCACGTCCACTTGATAAAGCAAAAGTAACATGGATCTACACTGCTAGTTATTGCACTCAAAGAAGTAAGGTTCACTTTACGATCTAGTATGTATGAGATGTGTAACTCAATGTAATGTTAATAAAATAAAATGAAAGAAAAATTAAGACTCTTAACCTAAAAATGAAAATTATAATAAAAGAAAAGTTAAGTTCCATGACATAAAAATTAAAGTTAAGTTGATTTCCATAAGGTAAAATTGAAAAATAAAAAATCAATTTTAATAATAAAAAGAAACAAAATTTAGAAAACATCGAACATAATAATATTTAAATAAATCACCATAATTCCATCTTAATCTTGACTTTTTAATTATAAAAAAAAATTATGCCTTTTTTTTAATATTTCCATGTCTCATATTAAAATAAATATAGTTATCTTTATGTAATGGCAATTTCAATTTCCCTTTAAATATTGTTCATAAAAATACCACACTGGTTGGAACTTTGCAATATCTTGGACTTCGCAGCTCTCTGACGACTAAGGTTTTTTTTCTCAAGCTTCGATCTCTGCTCAATTCGATCTCATGAGGCCTATGCGGTTGACTCTCTGGCTTCCCTCATTGATCAACAAGTTGGGAGGGTCAACCTCCCACCTTTTAGGGATGTGGTCTATGATGCTACAATAGGAGGTGAAAGTTTTTCGTGACCCTCCTTCGAAACCCCGCCAAATCTACTTGTTGAAATTCAGGAACAACAAAAGATGTAGGAAAACATCAAGGCTATAGAGCCAGAGGTAGCCTCATCTCAACCAAAGGAGGTTCGGGCGTGGGAGACAGGAAAATGCATCCCTTAAGCCACGGTGGCACCCAGGGTATGTTATTCAATCAAATAGGTTAGCACAAATACCCAATTCATGAAATAGCACGCCCTCAAAGGAAACTTCCTAGGGTTTTGGCCCCAGGATAGAGACTAGTTAAATGGATCCAAACATGGCGGAATCCTAAAGGCCATTTTGAGCTCCAATTCGGCTCTAAGGGCTTCTTTACGGCTATTTTCCACATCCTAGAGGGAAAAAATCATGTCTTTGATAATGAACCTTAATTTTTCAACTCTGTGAGGCTCTTTTTGAAGGCATGGATGGAGCGAATTATCCCAGACAAGGAGGATTTATCTCATGCCCCTTTCTGGATCAACTTATATTCCCTCTCGTAGGATTTTTGGTTGGAAATTTTTCTGGAGGGTATTGGAAACACCATAAGTCAATATGTCAAATATGTCAAAGCTACAAAAAGAAGAAAATATACCTCTTATGCCATGATTTTTTTTTACATGAAATTGTATAAGCCCCTCTTGGGATCCATATGTTTCGAATATCAAGATGAGGAATGGGAGCAAACAATTGACCATGAGCACATACCCTTCTAATGCAGGAAATGCCACATGCATAGTCATATTTTCAAAGATTGTCCACTCAATGCGAAAATAAATCAAACCCCTCCATCTATGGAAAAGGAATAAGAGGGTTTCATCCAGATTCAAGGGCTTCCCAGAGAAAATCACAAAAACCAACTTCCTCAAAATCAAAGTGTTTCATCCACAAGCAACCCTTTTGGGATCTTTGCTCGGGATGACCAGGAAATGGAGGCTCATACAGACCCAAATCCGCCTCCTGTGAACACATAATCTAACAAGGGGAAATCAATAGTTAACACAGCATCTATCAATTCCAGTCTAAAGACACCAGCTCAAAATATTGAATAAGGGAAAGAAATGGAAGTGGAACTAGATGAAAAAGAGCTTTTTGGCAGATACCCTCAGGAAGAAAAACCTCCATTCGCTTCCAATTGATTAGCTTAGAAATGTATGCAAAGTTTGCATAAACTCGACAATAGGAGCCACAACAAGATCCACCAAATCACTGGGCATTCTCAAAGAGCAACAAAAGGATGGAAGAAAGGGGGAAAAGGAGAAGAAGAAAGCAGGAAGAAAACGAAGGCAACAGTTGATCCAAGAAGTAGGAAGCTATATGGTGAATTCTAGATAGATGAACTTGATAAAAAATAGTTATCACCCTCTCCCATATCAGTCTTAATGATGAAGATAATCCCCTGGAATATAAGAGGTTTAAATGGAAGGGGCAAGCAAAGGCTTCTTCAAAAAAGGATAATGGTAGAAAATCTAGACATTATTCTCCTCTGGGAAACCAAATGTAATGGGAAAGAAGCAAAATCCATACTCCCTCGCTATTGGAGGATAGGTTTTCATGTCAGTATTGATGCGAGGGGCACTGTGGGTGACATTGTCATCTTATGGAATCCCTCCTCTCTTCTCATGTAAAATTCCATCTCAACTAAATGGTATCTTATTGCCAAGATCAGGGCAATTGGATCAAATACGGAAATTTTCCTATACAATGTTTATGGACCCTCTACTCAACAGGAAAAACATGCTTTCCTTGAAAGCATTGAAAACATTGGTCAGTTGGTTCAGAATCAATGTTGGATAGTTGGGGAGATTTTAACGTCATCATACTCTCTCCGGATGAGAAATGAGGAGGTATACAAAGACTGGACAATGATAGTGTATCTTTCAGGATTTAATCGATTAAATGCATCTTATCGATCTTGAACCTACTGATGGTGGATTCACCTAGACCAATCACAGATCCAGTCCTCAAAAAATTGTATGTTGTCTTGATCGGTTCTTTGTTACTGAAACTCTCATGATGGAAGGTCTCTCTATGGATTCCGACATTCTCCCCATTATCAACTTAGATCATTGGCCTATTCAGCTCTGGATCGACATCGCTAGCACTCCACAGTGACACCCCTTCCACTTTGAAATTTGTTTTCTTACTCACTTGGATTTCAATGATAGAATGAGGCAATGGTGAGAGGAGATAACCATTCCCTGTGGATCCCTTATTTATAGATTCCAACAAAAATTGAAAGCCATCAAGATGAAGCTAAAAGAGTGGAACAAAAACACCTTTGGAAATATATTCCAATCTCAAAAATCTCTAGAACATCGCCTCCAGGAAATCCAAATGGCCTGTATCTATCAAGGTCATACCACTTAGCTTCAAGAGGAGGAAAGACAAGTGAAGCAACAAGTAGAGGAAATATATGCTCAAAAAGAAGTCATTTGGAGGCAAAAAATATATAATTAAGTGGCTAAAGGAAGGAGATAAGAACACTAAATTCTTCCACAAGTCAATGATCCAACAAAGGCACATAAATCACATCAACCATTTGGAAGATGGGTAAGGGAATATCATCACCGAGCATGAGTAAATTGACCAAAAACTCACCTCCTATTATCATGATCTTCTATCGGAGCCAAAGATCGCATAAAGGTGATTGATAAAATTATACAGAACATCCCCTCTCTAGTCACGGAGGATCAAAATGAAGCTATGATGAGACTGATTACATAAGAGGATGTCGATCAAGATATTCAAGACATGAAAGTGAGAAAAACATTGGGTCTAGATGGCTTCACCTCAGATTTCTTCCATCACTGTTGGGATATCATTCGTGATGAAGTCTGGAAAATTATTGAAGACTCAAGAGCCTCAGGGATAGTCCTTTCATCCTTCAATACAGCGTTCCAAACTTTAATACCAAAGGAGGAAAATCCAACAAACCCCAAAAATTTTCAATCAATTTCACTATGCAATGTCATTTACAAACTCATAACAAAGGTGATCACCAACATACTCAAGAAGCTCCTACCACACATCATTCCTCCTGAGCAGACTAGTTATGTGGAGGGACGTCAAATTATGGATAGTGTTATTTTTGCACATGAGGTCATTCATTCTCTCAGATCCTCCAGAATGCAAGGAATGTTGCTCAAACTGGATCCCTCCAAGGCATTTGACAAGATAAGCTGGTAGTACATGAGCAAAATCTTGTTATCCTTTGGCTTGTTGATGTATATGTAACTTCGGAATGTATTTCACCTATGTATATTGTACTCCTATAGAGATGTTATTATTCCTCTATACGGAAGTGTCATCGTTTGTATTGACAAGTGTCGCAACTTGCTGTGATGGGTTATTAGACCACCAAGTGTGGGGTCGGCCCTGATTAATGTAACCATGGGTTATTAGACTCTCCTAGAGAAGTCGGCCCTGCTAGTGTAATAGGAAATTCGGGACAAGTATAAATAGAGAGCGGGTGATCTCTATTTGATATCTCATTATTCACTCCTACATCACTCGGAAAGTGGCACACTAGTTGAGGAGGAGGAGTAGCTGCTAGTAGAAGACTATCCCTTGTACTTGGGTTGTATCATTTCTCTTTCTATCTTCGAGGAAGTTATGGGGTTTTTCACCTTTATGGTTTTCCCAAGTGAAACTATGTGTGTCTATTGTCTCATGTGATTGCTTGGTGTGATTGATATGCATTGTTATACTTGATATGTTGTACATGTTATTCTCTTAGTAAAGATCCTAGAGTATGTTGAATTAATGCTCAAAAATTAACATGGTATCAGAGCTAACCTGAGAAGAAGACATTGTGCAGTGGCAGAAACTAGGGTTTCTTGTTTATTGGTTTCTCTCCACATATTTTGGAAAATTAGAAAGATAGATTAACTCTACTCATCAAGGAGAATCTTTTTGTCCAATCAGAATTCAATTCTGAGCACTTTCATTTTTGGCCCTAAAAATTAGGGTTTCCACAAAAATAGGAATTTCTAAAATCCAAGGACATAGCTGGAAGCTCCTTGGAAAATCGAATTTTAGAGCTTTGGATTGAGATTTTTGGTTGGGTGAAGATCTGAAAAACTCAAACCCTAATTCAGGGTCCTCCCTAGTGAATATGGGAGATTGAAAAGCATTTCTGAAGGGTGAATCTTTGCAGTTTTCAATTTATGAGTATACCAAGCTGATCAACCCATCAAGGCGCATCTTTCTATCCTTTCAAAAAGTTGAAATTCACATTTTGAATTTTTAGGGTTTCTCTAACAAACCCTAATCCAGCACTAGATACAGATTTTTGCAAATCAAGTGGTAAGACCTAAATCTTTTCTATTTCCATTTGAAGTACTCTTTAAGATGTCTCACCACACCAAGCTTGAGGATAAGCTTGAAAGGGTTGATAACTTTCGAGCATGGAAGTATAGGATTGGGTTAATCCTGGAAGAAAATGAATTGGATACTTACATAATTTTTGAGGTCCCTGTCCCAAAGGAAGAAGAGGCTAAGGCCTTGCATAAGAAGAACTTGGTCAAGGCAAAGAGGATCATTACTGATTCTATCAAAGACCATCTCATACCACATGTGTCATCTCTAAAGACACCCAAGGAGATGT
Source organism: Larix kaempferi (assembly GCA_027924585.1). Taxonomy (NCBI): domain Eukaryota; kingdom Viridiplantae; phylum Streptophyta; class Pinopsida; order Pinales; family Pinaceae; genus Larix; species Larix kaempferi. The sequence goes on along the minus strand of BSBM01000370.1, from coordinate 29,953,996 downwards.
TTGATTCCCTAACCAAGCTATTTGAAGGGAAGAACATAAATCGGAAGATGACTCTGTGGAATCAATTGAAAGGGGTAAAGCTTCAGAATGGAGAGACCATTCAATCCTATTTCTCCAAGGTCTCTCAGATCAAGGAACAACTTGAAGCTGTGGATGAAGTGGTGGAGAATGGTGAAATTGCCATGACCACTCTGAATGGCCTACCTAGGTCATGGGATTGCTTTATTCGAGAAATTTGTGCAAGAAGGAAGTTGATCTCCTTCAGTAGACTATGGGAGGAATGTTCACAAGAAGAGGCCAGGATTGTAGCCCGAGAAGAAAAGATGGGAAGTGAAGATCAAGCTCTCACAACTCACACCAAAAGAAGCAATCCCAAGAAGGAGCACTCTCATTACAAGAGATCCTCTCACAACCATCAAAAGAATAAGAAGGATCTAAGATACTTTACATGTAATGAGAAGGGACACTTTGCTGCATATTGTCCCAAGAACAAAAGGGGAAACAACAACAACAACTTCAACAAGAAGAAGAAGAATAACAAAAGGAGATATCATGCTCATGTTGCTGAGGATGATGAACCTCCCAAGAAGAAGGCTAGATCAGAAAGTGATGACTCATCAAGCGAAGATGAATATGTTCTAATCTCTGCTCTCACAGGTACTATCTCTCATGGTTGTAATGATTGGCTTATTGACAGTGGGGATTCCAAACACATGACTGGGTTTAAAGAATCTTTTGTAAACCTATCTGAACATGAGTCACCCCATAAGGTGAAACTTGGGGATGACTACCAATATCCTATCAAAGGTAGTGGTGAAGCTTCTTACAACCTAGACTCTGGAAATTCTTTGAAGATGAAAGAGGTTCTATATGTACCTGGGCTCAAGAAGAATCTACTCTCCGTATCTACATTGGATGCGAAAGGCATGAGGGTTGCATTTGTGGATGGCCAAGTACTCATGTGGCCAAAGGGTAAGACCATAGATGATGCAGTAGTGATTGGAGAGCAAGAGGGAGGATTGTACAAATTGAAGGAACAACCTGAACATGCCATGGTACATGAATCCATGGAGCCAAGTGAACTTTGGCATAGAAGGCTTGCACATGTGCACTATAGAGCACTACCAATTGCAAGCAAAGTTGTAGAGGGCCTTCCTAAAATCAAGACAAAACATGAAGGTGTTTGCAAAGGATGTTCAAAAGGAAAGAACATTAAGAAGGCATTTCCAAGAAATGAAAGCAAAGCTAAAAGAATTTTGGAAATTATCCACTCCGATGTATGCGGTCCGATGTCATCCAATTCTCTGAGTGGGTATGTATACTATGTCTCTTTCATTGATGATTTCTCTAGAAAAACTTGGGTTTACTTATTGAAGAACAAAGATGAAGTGTTTTATAAGTTCAAGGAATTCAAATCCTTGATGGAAAATCAAACTGATAAGAAGATCAAGACATTCAGATTCGACAATGGTGGAGAATTCACTTCAGGTGATTTCAAGAAATTATGCAGTAATTCGGGGATTAAGAGGGAGTTGACTGCTCCCTACAATCCACAACTGAATGGAGTTGCAGAAAGGAAGAATTGAACAATTATGGAAGTAGAATGGGCAATGCTGCATGACCAGGATCTGCCTATGCATCTATGGGCAGAAGCAACTAGGACAGCTGTATCTATGCAGAACAGAACACCTCACAAGATATTGGATAACAAGACACCAGAAGAGGTATTCTCTGGTAAGAAACCTAAAGTCAACCATCTCATAATATTTGGTTTCCCAATATACTCATGTTCCAAAGGAAAAGAGGACAAAGCTAGATCCTTCAGGAAATAAGGGCATCTTTGTGGGGTACTGTGAAAGCTCGAAGGCTTACAGAATATACTTTCCAGGGTGCAAGAAGATTGATGTCAGCAGGGATGTAACATTTGATCAAGACTCGGCCTTCATCAAGTTAAGAAAGACACCTATTGAAGATCATGAAGAACCAAAGGAAACCATATTTCAAGACACCACCATGAATGAAGCAATTACAGAAGCAGATCGTGAAGTTGAAGATCCACAAATACCTGTAGATCCACTCATGAGAAGAACTCTCACAAGAGGAAACCTGCATGGGCTAGAAAGCTCATTCAAGATGCAGAAAGGTATGGCATTCCAGAAGAAGAACACAGAGCAAGGAAGAGAACTAGATCTCATACTAGTTATGTTGCCTTACTCTGTGACATTATGAACGAATAATCTTCCAGTTATGAAGAAGCAGTAGAAAAGAAAGAATGGAAGTATGTCGTGGTCGAGGAATACCAGTCGATCATGAAGAATGATGTTTGGGATGTAGTCCCAAGACCTGAAGGGAAGTCTGTGGTGACTTCCAAATGGATCTACAAGATCAAGCATGTTGCAGATGGTAGCATAGAAAAATACAAAGCAAGATTTGTAGCTCGTGGCTTCTCCCAGAAAGAGGGAATAGATTATGAAGAGACTTTCGCTCCTATGTCCAGATACACTTCCATTACATCAGTACTTGCTCTGGCTGGAGTGATGAAATGGAAGATACACCAAATGGATGTCAAGACAGCTTTCTAGAATGGTGTAGTCGAGGAGGAAGTGTATGTGGAGTAGCCACTTGGTTTTGAGACACATGACAAGGAGTCATATGTGTGCATATTGAGGAAAGCCTTGTATGGATTGAAGCAAGCTCCTAGAACTTGGTATGGTAGGATAGACAGCTTTCTATCAAGTTTAGGCTTTACTAAGAGTAAAGCAGATTCCAACCTTTACTACAAGGTTGAGCAAGGAAATCCTGTGATACTACTCTTGTATGTGGATGACCTGTTTGTAGCAGGTGATGATAGATTGATTTCCAACGCGAAGAGGAAGCTTGATGCCGAGTTCGAGATGAAGGACTTGGGGATGATGCACTATTTTCTAGGCATGGAGATGTGGTAGAGTGTAGATGGAATCTTCCTTGGACAAGGGAAGTATGCAGTAGAGATCCTGAAGAGGTTCGGGATGATGGACTGCAAGGCCATGGCCACACCTATGGCATTGAACCTGAAGCTTATGTGTGATGCTTCATCTTATCCGGTTGATCTCACTGTGTATTGTCAGATGATTGGGTCCTTGATGTACCTGACGAACACGAGACCAGATATTTTCTTTGCGGTGAACACATTGAGCCAGTTCCTGACATATCCCAGAAGTGTTCACCTAGTTGATGTAAAGCATATTCTGAGGTACCTTAAGGGTACAATTTATTATGGGCTCAAGTATGATGCGAATCAAAAGTTTAACCTCCATGTTTATGTTGATTCAGACTGGGTAGGCAGTGCTGCAGATAGGAAGAGCACTTCAGGGTGTTGCCTCAGTATGGGATCAGGTGTGATCTCTTAGTTTAGCAGGAAGCAGTCCAACATATCACTGAGTACAGTCGAAGCAGAGTATGTTGCAGCTTGTTCAGCTAGTTATGAGGCAGTATGGCTAAGGAAGCTACTATCTGAGTTATTTGATCTTCCGTTGGATGCTACCAGTATATTTTGTGACAACCAGAGTTGTGTGAAGCTGTCTGAGAACTTGGTGTTCCACGACAGGTCGAAGCACATAGAGATAAAATATCACTATATCAGGGATATGGTGCAGAGAGGAGCAGTGAAGCTCCTGTATATTGCGACAGACGAGCAAGTTGCAGATGTGCTAACGAAGCCACTAGGCAGAGTGAAGTTCGAGTACTTCAGAGAGAGGCTTGGTGTTCTTCAGATTGATGACACTTCAAGGAAGAAGTGATGGACACATTTGCAGGAGCCATTCCAAGCATGGTGAGATGAGGATCCTTCCCATGGTTGTGGATGTAAGCGCTAGATGATGAGCATCAGGACGATGCTCCAATTACTGCTCTGTATATGCATCATGTTGGATGCTTGTGATGATCTGTTGGATCATGTATATGTATATGCATCATGTTGGATGCTTGTTATGATCTGTTGGATCATGTATAGGTATATGCATCATGTTGGATGCTTGTTATGATCAGTTGGATCATATATATGTATATGCATCATGTTGGATGCTTGTGATGATCAGTTGGATCATGTATTTGTATTTGTATCAGGTGGATACATTATATGATCAGGTAGATCATGGATGATGATATGTATCAGGTATGCATCAAGTGGATGCATTGTATGATCAGGGTGATCATGGTTGATGAGCTTCAGGATGTTGCTTCAGATGATATGTATCAAATATGTATCAGGTGGATACATTGTATGATCAGGATGATCATGGATGATGAGATTCGGGATGTTGCTCCAGACGATATGCATCAGGATGATGCTATGACGATGATCAGGATGATCATGCAATGATGACATGCATCAGGACGATGCAGTGATGATGATCAGGATGATCATGTACATCAGGATGATGTATGGTGAGAATCAGGTTGATACTCTATGGTCGTGGATAGGTTGTGCAGACAAGCATATAATATGGCCTTGGGAGGTTTGCAGATACTCTTTCGATGTTTTGCCTATGGCATATAATATGGACCTGGGATATCTGGAAAATGCTCTTGCGAGGTTTTGCCATGACCACATGTAATTTGGCCCTAGGAGATCCTATAGATAGAGATGTGTGCTCGTAATAGCCTGGGATGCTCTTGCGAGGTTTTGTGGTGACTACATGTAATATGTCCCTGGTAGATCCTATAGGTAGAGCTGTGTGCTCGTAACAGCCTGGGATTCTCTTACGAGGTTTTGTGGTGAGGTCACATATAATATGTCCCTGGGAGATCCGACAGGTAGAGCTGTGTGCTCGTAACAGCCTGGGATGCTCTTGCGAGGTTTTTTGACGCATGTAATTAGTCCTGAGGATTCCACAGTATGGCCAGTGATGAAGACCTACAGGTGGTGGGCCTACATCCAGTATGAAAAAGGACTGGCTCAATATAACTTTCTATGATGAGTAGATTGGAGATTGATTGATATAGAAGCAGTAGTGACGATGACGATGATGATGATTCGATGACGATGATTCAGTGACGATGATCCAGAGAAGAAGAATTGTGCTAGCAGATCTGTGTTGAGAAATACCTTCCTAGTTAAGAGGGAGTGTTGATGTATATGTAACTTCGGAATGTATTTCACCTATGTATATTGTACTCCTATAGAGATGTTATTATTCCTCTATATGGAAGTGTCATCATTTTTATTGACAAGTGTGGGGTCGGCCCTGATTAATGTAACCATGGGTTATTAGACTCTCCTAGAGAAGTCGGCCCTACTAGTGTATTAGTCAAGTCGGGACAAGTATAAATAGAGAGCGGGAGATCTCTATTTGATATCTCATTATTCACTCCTACATCACTCAGAAAGTGGCACACTAGTTGAGGAGGAGGAGTAGCTGCTAGTATAAGACTACCTCTTGTACTTGGGTTGTATCATTGCTCTTTCTATCTCTGAGGAAGTTGTGGTGTTTTTCACCTTTATGGTTTTCCCCAGTGAAACTCTGTGTGTCTATTGTCTCATGTGATTGCTTGGTGTGATTGATATGCATTGTTATAATTGATATGTTGTACATGTTATTCTCTTAGTAAAGATCCTAGAGTATGTTGAATTAATGCTAAAAAATTAACATGGCTTCAGTACGGAATGGGTAAGTTGGATAATGAATTTAACTTCTTCTACATTTTTCTCTATTTTAATTAATGGATCTCCTTTCGCTCCCTTTTCCCCCTCTAGGGTCATTAGGCAGGGCAATCCCCTTTCTCCTTTCCCTTTTGTTATCATGGATGAAGGACTTAGCAGAACAATTAAAGCAACTACTAAGGATGGCTCTCTACATGGGATCCCCCCATTTCCCATAATCAATTCATCGCTGACACAATGATGATGGGTATTCTAATAGTCAAAGAGGCTCAAAAATTCAATTCCATTTTGGAAGACTTCAATACTACCTCAAGCACCTCCATCAATCCCGAAAAACCCATTTTTTCTTCTTCAACACTCCTCGAGTGGTTCAAGTTAACATTGCAAGAATTTTAGGATTTCAAAGGAGCTCCCTTCCATCCAAATATCTTGGTATTCCGCTATCAGAAAATGCCATTCACAACTACAATTGGGAGGATATACTAAATTCTCTAAGCCGATGTCTATCTTCTTGGACATTTTGTTCCCTTAATTTGGCAAGGCGCCTCATACTTCTCAATTCAGTTCTACAAGCGATTCCTATCTATATATTTTCTGCCTTGGCGGCACCCAAGGCCGTGTTAAAGAAAATATGAAATTTACAAAGACAATTCCTCTGCTAGGGAACCAAAGAGGGGGAAAATGGGCCCTTGTCAAATGGAATGATCTTTGCAAGCCAAAAATTGAAGATGGATTAGGGATCAGAGATCCTCAACTTCTCAATGAATTCATTGGTGTCAAAATATGGTGGAGATGGCTCCAAAATCCGGATTAATTATGGGCCAAACTTCGAAGGCAAAAGCCAGAAATATGTGAGGAACAACTTATTCATTGAAATGAGAGAAAAACATGTTCATCCCTATGGAATGTGGCTTGGAAAACAGAGCTATCATCGAGGTTCATGCCTTATAGGAAGTAAGGAATTGTTGAAAGTTGGGATTTCACATCACATTCAAGCAGAGAATAAGCTACGCACAGTAACCTATCCTCAAGAAGATAAGTATATGAGTTGAATGCATTCAACTGATTGCATTGATATTCTAATAGTTATTTTATACAACAAGAGTGTGGTTGGATCAGTTACACACCAGATCCAGCTACTATTATTTAACTACGTTAATGAAAGTTAGGGCTCAAAGAGTCCCCTCAACATCTTCCCCACCAACAAAATGCTTCTTCATCCCGAAGAAAGCAAGTATGCAGAAAGAAGTCATGACTAGTGACTCGTCGGCATCCGTCTTCAAGCTAGGAACAGTCAATAAGATCCTCACCCTTTAATCACCTTGTCGGAATTCATCTTCTTCGGACTAGGAACTTAGGTCGCTCGGTTATGCTTTCCCTATCATCTCTCTGCCTTCAACGTATGAGGTCACACTCCACGAGATGCTTCTGCATTTCAACGCAGGGGGGTTTATTGTTCTTTAAGCTCATTGTTCTGTGTGGTGTAAAATTTCGTCTGCTTGAATGTGGTCTTCCTTGATGTCTTCCATCGTAAATATGCATGCAAGTTTAAAATATGGTCGGTATAGGTGGTGTTGATTTATGGTCAGGACGGACTACAATGCAGGATAATGGTCGTGACCGACTACTATATACCTGATTGACTCAACACAAATGACAATGGTTAGTGAGAGACCGACTTGATTTACATAGAACGGAGGCGATATCCCGCCTCAAAGGAGACTCACGTTTAACCCCCTCTGGGTTGACTAAAATTTTACAATAGGTTCACTTAGATACTCGTGACTTGACCAACATGACTAAAATATCGACCAAAAAGTAATAAAAGTATGACCAAGATTTGGACTATCGACCAACTTTACAATAATCGTCGGCCTTGCATACCGACCAAAATGATCTTCAACTAAAAAGAACCGACCATTTTACATCGACCATTTTAATAATCGACCAGAATGATTAAAATCTGTCGATCGAACCAGATCAACCAATTACCACACATCAACCTTATTTTCAAGGATCATTGACCACAATGACATCGACTTCATTATTACTTGCTCCAACATATAAGGTTAGGTCGACCATTATAAGCTCTTCAATGTCATAATATATATATATATAATATATATATATATATATATATATATATATATCTTCAGACTTTAATAAACATTCCCAAGTACTACATGAATACTCTATTGCATTCTCATGCCAGTACATGGTCGACAAGATTTCTTTGATTGATTGGTCGTCTTCATTCTCCGGTTGGTCGACGGGATGCTTTCATCCATGAAATATGCTTATAATTTCAGTTTATATGTTTGCTCGATCACGGGTGATTATGGGATAACAGGTCACTGGTAATTAATTACAACGGTCTGCACCAATAAGGTATAACCTGACTGCACCAGTTGGTTGTACCAGTAACAATGGCATGATAAAATATAACATCATTCTCATCTAAACGTTGAACCATTGACTAATAATTTGGCAAATGGTTGGTTTCATCGTACTACTGCTCCGACTAGAAAATGAATTCTGGAGGATGTCTCTATCGGTTCAAATCGACAGCCTTGACATGAGATCGAAAACTTCTTCGTCAATTATCATCGCCGACGTATTCAAGCTTGGAAAAAATGTGAATGCAGATATGAGATTCGATGTAGAGCAGGGAAGTTGGTCACCCTAATTGATCACTGACGGGGTTATCTTCTATCAAATACACTTTTCCATCTTCAGAGATCTTCTTCATGAAGTATTCTTGAACAGATAGTTTTCTTAAGTTTTTTTTTCACACAGAAAAAAAAAAACATAGTCTTTCTTGCATTGATCATCATTTTGCCAACATTTCTTTCTTGTAGGTTCTTTGATTTTCTGGTCATCAATCTCAAGCAATGGGAAATCCTCTAGAAATCACTTCCGATAGACAGCAATCGTCAACGGACAACCGATTGTAAACAAGGCAACCGACTGCACTAGTCGGTGAACTATGTTCGACATATAACAAATATCAAATGGTCGGCGGATAATCAAATGGAAACTGGTCAGCATGGCCAAGAAGTGCTTCTTAAATTCTCGACAGACATCAGTAATTTCTAATAAGTTTTGTAAATAATAAATACGTTGAACATTGAGAAACTTTTAAAACTTATCTTGTCTTTCTTTACGCATGGATTTTTCCGAATAACACAAGAAAAATCTTATTTCTTGCAGGTCACTTAATTTCTTTCCAGACAGATTCAACGTGTAATATCCCGATTTTGACCCCATTGCATTCAAATGTAAATGATGTAATATTGTTATAAAATCATGGTGAGGAGCTCAAGGCCAAGGCCCCGCCATCGATTTAGTGATGCATATGGTTTACATGCTAGCGAGGCACGTTGGAATTCCAAATATCATGTAAATATGCATTTTAATAAAATACCCACAACTAGCTATGCAATGCAACAAGAGATGGGGGCATGATTTTACAAGGAATTAGGAGGGAAAACATTCAAACCCTTGAGCCAATCAAGTCAAGCCAAATGTCAATGAGAGAACCCATGAACCCTCAACTACCCATGTTGACTTTTGTACCCAATCATTCATTTCTCTCAAGAGTTGGTTGAGGTAGTTAATGCCTTGGGGAATGGGAGGTATGGCTGTCCAAATTTGGGTATGGGAAAGCCACCCTTCATGGAAAATTGCGTTTTGATTCTCGGGAAAGAAAAGAGCCATGAATTTCTCCCCAAGCCATTCACCATCAACCAATTTTTCCCTCTCACGATTTTGGAGCTGCCTGGACGTTTTCCTCCATGGTTTTTTTGTATTTTCCTTCATTCTCAGCTGGGAGGAGGGCGTTTTTGTGTTATATACCAGTTGGGAAGAAAGGGGAAATCGATTTGGGGCCTATAGAGGCTATTTTGGCCCACTGAATGCTTATATATCTGTGGGAGAAATAGTTTTCTTCCCTATGGTCGAATTTCCCTCTCCCAATCCATTTTTGGGGTGCCCACGATTTGGGGAAAACCCATGGCCAACTTGTTTGTAAATCCCATTGTTAAGCATATGTAACCATGCCCAATTATTGTGCTTGTTGTGGACTGGCTTGGATTGGATGCAGTGATTATTTGGCTGTGTATGGGTATGAATGTCCCATTTTCCTTGTAGAAATCATGCCCAGCTTGTTGTTTGAGCAACATCTCCCCCAAAATTTTGTACATATTGGGGCCCCTCCTTTTAGTTTTTCTAGAAAGACTGCCTAAAGAAGTTAATTCTCCTTTTAACTTAGCTTTTGTTTTCAACTGAGAAATCTGCTTTAAAAAAAAATTGAAGTTTTCCTTCTAAGTAGCAATTTGCATATCTCTCCCGAAACTATGGAAGCAATTTGCATCTCTCTCTTGAAACTACGGAAGCAATTCGCATATCTCTCTCGAAATTGCGGAAAGAAATTCAAAAAACTCTCTCGAAACTGTGGAAGCATTCACAATTCTCTCCCGAAACCGCGGAAAGACTTAGTGTTTTTTGAAAGAACTTAAGTTTCTCTTCCGAAACTGCTTAAGAAGCTCAAGTTTCTCTCTCAGAACTACAGAAGCAATTCGCGAAACCCTCCCGAAACTGCGGAAGCAATTCACGAAACTCTCTCGAAACTATGGAAGCAATTTGCGAAACTCTACCAAAACTATGGAAGCAATTCACGAAACTCTCTCGAAACTGCGAAAGTAATTCGTGAAACTCTCCCGAAACTAAGGAAGCAATTCACGAAACTCTCTCGAAACTGCGGAAGCAATTTGCAAAACTCTCCCGAAACTGCGGAAGCAATTCACGAAACTCTCTCGAAACTGCGGAAGCAATTCGCGAAACTCTCCCGAAACTATGGAAGCACTCGGCGAACTCTCTCGAAACTGCAGAAGCTTTCGTCAAATGTTGCCGTAGTTGCGGAAGGATATCCTGAATCTTTCTAAAACTGCGGGATGAGTCAGAAAAACTGTTCGCGATAAGCTTCCAAGAAGACTGTGTTTTGAAAAGATAAGCCAAATACTCTCGAAACGCCGAAGCAATTCGCCATATTGTTCCGCAATTGCGGACGAAACTCGTAAGTCCACCCCGCAACCGACGGTCGCGCTTAAATGCCGAGATGGCTTGAAATGACCGCATCGTATCAAGCATTAAAACCCCATTTTAATGACACAACCTACCCGTTTAAATGCCGCACGTGTCTAACCATTTATAAGGATGGTGGGGGTTTCGTTGATTTCATTGTTTGTTTATTGTTCAAAGAACGCCGTTAGGAAGACCTTGTCAGCTCACTCCAGCTCAGCACATCCACGACCGCGTCCACCTCACTCAACCACTGTCTCATCTCCAGGTAGGCTTTTTAACTTCCATCTTTGTTTTATCTCCACATCGAGTTACTTTTTGGGTTTTCCCGTTCATAACGTGGCCGATAGACATTGGTAGCATAGGTCATTTTTTTTTTGTTTATTACGGCCGTCGTGGCCCCTTAGGTTTCTCATTCCTACCAACTAAAAGCCATAGCTGTGACCATCCGAGTTTTTCATCGGCCGCATTCCGATCATTTTCCCACCCTAATTCAAACTTTATACCGGCCACACTCCGTCTCTCAAGTATTATTAATAACAGTAGTGGTCGGTTGAAATACTCAACCACTCACCTTTTGGGCTCAGTTAATGAATGTGGAGAACAGTCCCTTGTTGCATTGTTTATTCATAGGATTTTTTCACTCCAGGCTGACCCACCATTGACCATTGGAAGTGATACAATGAAGGGTATCCTCTCTCCAAGAGCTAGGAGGGAAGCAGGGTTTTTTTTCACGTCATATGCTTACCTTTTCGGAAGCATTCCAAAAGCTCCTGACTAGACATTGTCTCCCTAGAATAATCAAGTATCAGGACCTTTTTTCATTTTCTGAAGTGATCTATTTTGCTTCCCCAGCATGCAACTTCATAATTTGTTTATATTTCTCATTAGCATGTTAAATTTTTCCTTCTCTATGTTACACTCTCATAACATGTTGCAAATTTTTATAATGATTCACATTTGGTTTTTAGCAGGGATAAGCCACGATGCCAAAAGGTGGTATAAAGAAAGCTAAAGTGATGGAACCAAATCCAGTGCAACTAAGGACTGAAACTATGTTCCAAGACACTAAGTGTACCATCGGCATTCCTCCCGAGATCCGTTGGGGAGATGTTTACAGGATGATCAGGGACCAGGATATCCCAAAAGTATTATTAGAAGAAGAACAAATCTACCTCAACATCAGAACTTCCGGCATAGCTAGGGATTCTACCCGCCCTGAATTGTTCCCATGCTCTGAAGTGATCGGGTGGATACTAGAACATGCCAACCCAAAGACAAGAGTGTTTCCTGACAGCAAGGGAGAGCCTTTCACTTCATTCCATCCAGCATATATTGTTGCAGCCTACAAATTCTCACGTCCCCAACAAGCTCTAAGTGATGAATGGCTGGGTAAGATGAATAATATTGAGATGGCCAAAAAATTATTGGTCATGGGCAAGCACTTGAGGAAGAGAGGTAACGATGAATATGATGTTTAGAACCTAAGACCTCCTTTTAGGTTAATCTCCCTGATGCTATGCAGAATTTTCGACATGCCCGATGGCACTGTATATAGGATACAGTGGGCCCCCATCATCCACTTCGTAGCATTCAAAGGGACTGTGTTTGACTGGGCTACTATCCTCTCAGACTGTTTGGCATCCACAGTGGCTGCTACAAGAGAAGGTCTGGCCTTAAAAAAGTTAAAATTTTACATGTCTTCCTATCTCATTGACTGTATTTTGGCCAAACTATCTTTCCCCAGACTAGGTTGCACATGGGCTAAATCCAACACCCCAATCTACACTATTTATAAAATAATGTGGGCTCAAAATTACATAGCAAGCTATAAGCTCATCTGCGAAGAATTCATCATGCCTCTATATGAGCACATTTTCAAGGAAGAGCCCAATTTTCTATTACAAAATGCCATGGAGGTCCTGGAAAACTATGGAGATTTTTATTTCTCAGAGCAGGGCACCTACATCAGGATGTTTGGAGGTACCAAAACGCCATACATTTTGCCAAAATACGCTACTTATTATGTAGTCCTCAAGGAAGCAGTCAGGCAAATTTTCCTTGATGGAATAGGAGGGGTGCTTAACAAGCAACATAAGGCTTCTTTCCCTCCTTTTCCCTTCTGCATAGGAGCCTACAAATTCTCATGGGTTGCATCAGCTGAGGAATTTGTTCAAGAGTTGAAAGCTTTCCAATTCGGTGAAATGATCTTCCATAGAAATGATAGGCGGAGCAAGGTTGTCAAGTATTGCAAAGACATTTATGCTCATTTTGAATATGCTCATTACTATTATGCCGAGGAAGAGGTGTTTAGAAGCATCAACAACATGACTGAGTTGCATATTTGTCGTCAAGGCAGTGGAGCAAGCTCTAGCTCTACCCCAGCCTGAAAAGCTAGTCTGCATAAAGAAAGAGAAGCAGCTGATGCCCTAGCTCGTGAAGAAGAAAGATTGAAAGAGGAAGCAAGGCTACAACAAGAAGCAGAAGTTGCAAGGTTGCAGCAAGAAGCTAAAGATGCAATATTGAAGAGAGAAGCTGAGGAAGCAAAGATGCAACAAGAAGCAGAATATGCAAGGCTACAAAAAGAAACTGAAGATGGAGAGCAGATGGAAGAAATTGAAAATCAGCAGCAAGCTGAAGAAGAAGAAAGAAGGCATAAAGCTGAAGAGGAAAAAAAGGCAGAAGAAGAACTTAAGACCGATGAAGATGCCCAGGCAGGTGGCTCTAGCACCCAAGATATGGAAACAGACATATCTCAAGCAGGTGTTCCCGGCACCCAAAATGTGGAGGCAAACACAGCTCAAGCTGGTGTCCCCGGCACCCAAAATTTGGAGGCAGACACGTCTCAAGTAGTCCAGACCCCACCCATAGAATCATAAATACATGTAATAGACCTCCCAATTGTCCCTTACACTCCATCAGAAGATGATACTATGTCCCGATGGGATGAATTTGTGTATGATAAGAAGAGGAAGGCAGTAGTCTTGAAATCGGAAGAGAGGATAAAGAGACTCTTCCAAGAAGATATTGTTACCCGGCGGGAGACCACGGTGATGCAAAATACAAATAAGGCTCCCATAGCCATGGCATCCGCCGTTGTGTCAGCAGCAAAAGCAACATAGGACAATGTGGTCGATATGGTTAGAGAATTTGAGTCGACAAAGAGGAGAGCTCGCATGTTACAACATATTGTGGCTAATGAGCAGGCTTACAGGGATCTTGTAGTGAATAAATATAATCGCGTGTCTGTTGAGCACAAGGAATTGTCAGATAAGTATCGCCATTTAGAAGAAGAAAATGAGCACCTGGCAGTCCAGATGATGGTTTTAGAAGCAGAAAAGAACGATTCTGAAGCTAGAGTCTCTCATCTGCAAGCAGATAAGCAAGCAATGGTTGAGTAATTAGTGCAGGCAGAGAGCAGAACAATAGATATGTCTCCCTTTCATGAGTTGTCCTGTGACATTCTGAGACAAATGCATGCCATGCAGGAGCTAATTACTGAGGAAGTGTGCAGGCTCAAATCCATGATGGTTAGATTGAAAGAAGTCAATGCAGAGGCCAATAGGCTTAAGGGCAAATATACTCGGGTTAAAACAAACATCCTGGCCAGATGGAATGAAGAGAATGGAAGGTTGATTTCCCCAAGCATCTCACATTCAAGTCTGTAGATGAGTTTAAAGAAGATATAGCCCTTATGGAATTCTGCAGGAACTGTGGCCTTAAGCTAATGGCTAAGATCCAAGGAACAATGGATAAAAGTAATAGCCTTTATCAAAAAATCCATGAAGTGCATGATAAGTGCAAGTTGAGTTTTCCTCAGTCCCTCGATGAGTTCCCAAGCAAAGAGCAACGTTTATCAAACTTGAAGTAAGAGCTAGGCATTCAAATAGAATATGTAAAGAAGATCGATGTCTTAGCCACTGATGATCTCCATCACTATATTGGGCTGTCATCAATTTATAGTCATTTGCTTAAAGAAATCCACCAAGCAGCAATTGCAAAAATTTAGGGTGTTGGAGCAAAACTTGGTAAAGATGTGACTTCCCAGAAGATCTTGATCCCTTCCTCAGCAAATGTGGTTAGCAGAGACACTGGTATCTAGTTCAGTTACATAGCGGAGGAGGAAAAGAAAGCAGCAGCAGCAATAGCAGCTGGTCCAAGCACCTCTCTCCCAGTAGAAGCGCCTTCCCAAGGATGAACACGGTGATCCTAAGGCATTGTTCATATTTTTTGTATTTTGGTCTCCCTATGTTTAAAGCGTAGAATCACTGGACAGCTGTCCTTTTCTTTTTGAAAAATTTTATGTTTTAAGAAAAGGACCACGATTTGTTTATTATTGAGGAAAAGTCTGGAGAGGACATGTGTAAAGAGCCAGGTGACAGCCCAAGAGGCATTTTGTAAAGATATAAATAGAAGTTTAGGGGATAGTGTAAAGGACTTTTGGCAGGGAAAATATTTTTCTTAACTTGTACGAGCTATCTTATACTTGCTCCAAGAAAATGAAATTTGCTTAATAAGAGCCTGGAGAGGACGTCTTTTGCATGGAAATGGATGATGGATGCATGCTGGATTATTCTTGTGACTTTCATATTCTACAGTGAGATATTTCTTTGTTGTCTTGAATTATATCTCTGTATTGAATGATCTTACTGTTTCTTGTGCAAATGAATTTTCTCCTATAGGAGTAATGCAATACGTTACATGTGAATTGGAAGCTATCTTCTAATATATGTTGCTTTCTTGCTGTAGATGTATCTTTATGATTTAATGGTTGTTTGTTGATCTTTAGATAACTCTTCCAGCACATTACTTATACTTATAATTTTGCTCCTTGCAGAGATAGTTTAGGTTTATTTCGGTTTTAAATACAGATTTGTTTCGAGTTCTGCATTTAGATTAAGTTAGGTTAGGCACTTGCATATCATTTAAACCATAAAATCAAAAGAACGGTGGATCGGGCCATAACCGATGTAATCAAAGCAAATATCCAAACCTAACGGTTGCCGGAACCGCTAACCGGACGGATTCCCCACACCAAATGGTGGACAATCTAATTGGGATAGTCTACCGAGGAGAATCCCTTTCTGCTTGATGCTGCGATCTTCGGGGCATCAACGATTTTTGGCGCTAGAAGGAGGGCCCGAAAGTGCATGGCTGATAAAGGAAAATCTCCCACTGTAAAAAATGTTACTGAAAACCCGCTTAAAAAGGGAATTTCAGACAGCCCAAATCTTCAAGTAGCAAACCAAGAAAACCTCGTCTCTGATTCTGAACCTCAAGAAGCATTGTATGTTGTGCCTTTTGCAGAAATAGAAGATTTAAGGAGGCATACACGATCTTATGTTAGACAGCTAGGTGGTTTAAACGCAGTAAATTTCCTCCCTAGGAAAATTTCTCCTAAAAAAGAGCGACAGTACACCCGTGATTCAATTCTTGTGCAAAATTTTGAAGAGCTTGTGAATTTAACCTTGGAAGAAATTGTAGAACCCCTGAGCGAGGTCGGTCTTGAAAACCCAAAAAATATTTCATATCAAGAAAGTCTTGGAGAACTTATTACTCCAAAGAACACTCCATTGAATTCACCTTACAATTCTCCACCAGATTCTCCACATAGAGACATGGCCGTACCTGCTTGGAGAGCAAGGGGAGCGTTGAATCTAGCTGGGCCATTCCACAATCTTCAAAAAAATCCAGAGAAAGTATTGCCTAAATTCGACCCAGGGAAAGCCATTTCAGCCGAGGATCATCTCAAGAGTTTTTATTTAGCTCTGAATCTTTTAGATGTGCAACATGAAGATGTAGTCTGTAGGCTTTTTCCATACACATTTGAGCCAAAAGTATCGTCCTGGTATTTTAGCCTACAACCTAGCTCGATCTCAAGTTGGGATGAATTTGAAAAATGTTTTTTAAAGAAATATGGAAACCAAAAAACTGTAGCTACGCTTATGAAAGAATTATTGTCCATGAGAATGGAAAATAAAGAAAAGGTTCAAGACTTTAACCAAAGGTTCACAACACTCTTAAATAATTTCAGTGAAGCAAATAAACCAGCAGAGGAATCTCTGGTTGAATATTATACAACAACTCTTGAAGGACCCATAGCAATGTTCGTTAAAAGATCTAAGAAAACCACCCTGATAGAGAATTTCGAAGAAGCTAGAAAGGTGCAAGAAGAAGCGGATAGCATTGCTAAACATGCCTTAGATGCAGAAACAAAACCAGCAGTCAGTAAAAAAACCTTGCTACTCACCAAAGGTAAAGAAGAGTCATCAACAGACATGGAGAATGTAGTTAAGATGATGCAGAAGTTGTCCAATAAAATTGTAGATCTCGAGAAAGATAAAGTTTCCAGTACATCTAGGAAACCTTTCAAGCCATTTTACAAAAAGAGGGAAGACAGTGATCAACCTCATCCACCCATGAATACTTCCCCTGTTTTAAACCTCAATGAAATAGGGATGGAAAACTTCTGCACCTTTCATCAAGAACCGCATTCGGAGAAGAGCTTCCCACAGTGGATTAACTCTATGAGTTTAGTCATGAACCAAATGTTGGATTCAAAGATTCCAGATCAAGACGATCCTCTAGAGGAGTCGAACCCTGAATTAGAAGAGCCACCTTCGGACACCACTATGGTGCTATGGGATTGGGTACCTTTAACTGAATTAGTAGAAGAAGATCCCATAGAAAGCTCTCTCTCTGCTATGAACATTAATACTCGCAGTAAAGGTCCTATTACAGATCCTGTGCCAAACACGACTCCTCCCAAGCCTAAAGTTTTAAAAGAACTACCTAGAAGACATATAGCAATCATTCCACCGCAACCTAAAGCTAGCCAAACAGTGGCCAAACAGCCAAACATTGACACCATAGTTCAACAACCGAAGGTCACAATGAATAAAACAGACATTCCGGCCAGAATTGGGAACGATTCTGATATAGGATATGACATTATTGAGGATATAAAGAAAGTCAAAGCAAATGTGTCAATATTCGATATGTGCAGTTTGCCTCAGCAACGAGATAAGTTGTTGCATGCTCTGCAACCCCAACCCAGCACTCCATTAATGGATACTCAAGAAGACCCCGACATTAATGAGGCTAGTATCGGCGGGAAATCTAAATCCCAGACGTTGCCATTCCTGTTGACTTTTAAAATTTTCAATCATAATGTTCACAATTGCCTGGTAGATTCTGGAGCATCTTCAAATGTCATGCCGCTATCAATTTGTAAAAAAATTAACGGGCAACCTATTCCATCTCCGGCCCAAATCATTCAGTTAGATAGAACTGGTGTCAAAGTTATCGAGGAAATGAAAAATGTCCTCATTAGATTATCAGCCGACTCTAGAGTCTGTCAGTTTATTGACATAATGGTAGTTGATATTCCTGAGGCCTATGGTTTGATCCTAAGCAGGGATTGGTCCATAAAGCTCAATGGTTACTTTGCAATTGATTGGTCTCATCTGTGGTTGCCTTATCAAAATAGGCAGAATCAGATCAAAGTCCTGAGAGAACCGCACATGAAGCAAAATGTAACTCAACTAGAGGGAAAGAATGAGGCTGTAACCTTCTCATCCTCGATTCTGGGGAATTATTTCTTAGAAATTGATCCAGGTAATTATTAGTCTGAAACTATCATCCATGAATCAGATGAACAGTCCGATCTCCTTCATCTTTCTCAGACTGATGATGTTGACTGTAATATAGTTAGTTTAGTCACTGACTTAGACCATAGAGATACTAACTTAGCTGAATCAAAAGATCTGTTTTGGACATTATACTTTGACGATTCTAAAACTCTGGAAGGATCCAGAGCCGGTTGTTTCCTGATGGATCCAGAAAGAAGTAAGTATTTTTTTTCTTATAGGTTAGAATTTGAATGTACTAGCAACACTGCAGAATATGAAGCTTTGGTCCACGGATTAAAGAAGGCCACTGATTTGAATGTTAAATACTTGAAGATTTTCGGTGACTCAGAAATAGTTGTGAGACAGGTAAGAGACACCATTCACTGTCTCTCACCTCATTTGAAGGGTTATCAGGCTGAGGTATGGGATTTAATTATGCATTTTGATGCTTTCAATATAAATTCTATTCCTAGATTGCAAAATTCTGCAGTCGATTTGTTAGCAACATCCGCTTCTAGATTGGTGCCATCTAATAACAAATGCTCAATTGAATTAATTTTCAGGCCCTCCGTCCCTGACAACGTCACAAATTTCAGAGATGACGAACAGATTATCAGTTTTCTAACGAATGAAGACATTTTCCAAGGAGCTGTGATAGATGAAGAAGAACACGATTATGATTTGCTAAAGAATGATGCAAATAAATGAAATTTCATCCCCAAATGGGTAAGGTCACTCGAAATGTTGTTTGATCTTCAAAGTAAGTTCAAAAGGCCAGCTAATACCAAAACTAACAGTTCATCAATGCAACATGAGTTAGTTAATTTAGGTACCGAGGTTGAGCCAAAATTTGTCAACCTTGGTAAATATTATTCACCGGGAGAAAGAGATAGGTTCATCAAACTGTTTAGACAATATAAGGATGTGTTTAGACAATATAAGGATGTTTTTGCATGGACCTATGAAGATCTGAAAACGTATGACATCTGCATTATTCAACATGTTATACAGATGAAAGCGGGTGTCAAGCCATTTCAGCAACAATTAAGAAGGATGCATCCTACATTGGAACCTCTGATTCAAAAGGAATTAAAGAAACTCCTGGATGCTAAAATAATCTTTAAGGTCCGGCATTCTGAGTAGGTTGCTAACTTAGTTCCCGTAAGAAAGAATTCGGGAGAGATAAGACTATGTGTGGAATTTAGAAATTTAAACAGAGCTTCAGATAAAGACAACTATCACGTCCCTTCAATGGAACAAATTCTTCAAATGGTGTCGGGATCTGAACTTTTTTCTCTTCTCGATGGTTTCTCTGGCTACAATCAAGTATTAGTAGCCAAAGAAGATCATCTTAAGACTACTTTCCACACTAAGTGGGGAACTTTCGCATATAGAAGGATGCCATTCGGCCTGATAAACGCAGGAGCTACCTTCTAGCGGGAAATGGATATCGCCTTCCGAGGATTGGGTGGGCAGTGTGTTGTTGTCTACCTAGATGATGTGACCGTTTTTTCAAAGAAAAGGGAATATCATGTTGTCCATTTGAAGCATATTTTTTATCATTGTCGAAAATATGGTATTTCATTGAATCCCAAGAAGAGTGTGTTCGCTGTTCCTGAAGGTAAACTCTTGGGGCATATCATTTCCAAAGGAGGAGTGTCAATAGATCAGGAAAGAGTACAAGCTATCAATAGAATTCCAATGCCTTATAACAAAAAATCTATGTAGTCCTTTATGGGTACTATCAATTTCGTCCGAAGATTTGTTCCAGATTTCGCACAAATTGTTAAACCTTTACAACAAATGGTTAAACAAAGCATACAGTTCAAGTGGACAGATTTAGAAAATGATGTGTTTAGATACATTAAGGCAGCTATAGCTAAAGCTCCTTCCTTAAGAAGCCCAAATTTTGATAAGGATTTTATCCTATATACCTTTGCTTCGGATGACTCCCTCGCGGCTGTACTCACGCAAAAGGTGGAGCTAGGGGACGAATACCCAATCTCATTTATGAGCACTGGTCTGCAAGGGGCTGAGCTAAACTATCCCTTGGTTGACAAGCATGCATATGTTGTCTTCAAAGCAGTCAAACAGTTCAGACCATATATTCTTAAGAACAGAACTAAAGTTATAGTTCCCCACCCAGCTATTAGATCCCTCTTCGTTCAAAAGGAACTAGGAGAAAGGAGGGGAAACTGGGTCACAGCTCTTCAAGAATACGATTTAGAATTTAAACCAGCCACTATCATCAAATGACAAGGCCTGTGCAGATTGCTTACAGGAAACTTGACTGATGAAGAGCAACATTGGAAGAATGAAGTTGAGCTAAACTCAGTTGAAGTATGTCCTATCTTCTCAACTCCTCAGTCATGGTATAGAGATCTGGTGCACTATTTACAGCAAGGATACCTACCTGAGCACTGGAACTCTAAGCAAAGGAGGGCACTCCGTTTGAAGTCAACATCTTATCAAATCATTGATGGGATACTTTTCAGAAAGAATTATGATGGAATTTTTCTTAGATGTCTAGAAAAGGAAGATGCAAGTAAAGTTGTTAAAGAATTACATGATGGCCCCGCAGGTGGACATTATTCAGGGGAGACAACAACCCACAAGATACTTAGAGCTGGATATTATTGGCCCACTCTGTTTCGAGATGCCCATGCGTATGCACGAAACTGTGATATATGCCAAAGAAGTGCCAGGAAATTACCTAAGGCAGCAAGACCCTTGCAGTCGGTTATTATCTCTGAACCTTTTGAACAGTGGGGTATAGATGTTATTGGAGAGATAAATCCGAATTCTTCTTTGCAACATCGATACATCCCGACGGCTACCGACTACTTCACTAGATGGACGGAGGCTATCCCGTTGTGCAAGATCAATGAAGATACGGTCATCAGTTTCTTGAAGGAAAACATCATAACCAGGTTTGGGGTTCCAATTTCCCTTGTTTTTGATAATGCTCCCTATTTTTCGTCTTTTAAGATAAATGAATTTGTTTATGAATGGGGTATTAAGCTGCATTATTCAGCTAATTATTACCCTCAAGGAAACGGATTAACTGAATCTTCAAACAAAAACCTCATTCGAATTCTCAAGAAGACTGTGATAGAAAATCAGCAAAGTTGGCATATAGCTCTCCCAAACGCCTTATGGGCAGATAGGGTAACTCCAAAGAACGCATTAGGGGTTTCCCCTTTCACTCTTGTCTATGGCAAGGAATCCATCCTTCCCCCTAACATCTTGCTTCCATCCTTACAGTTGTCCCAAGCCTCTCGAGGGTCTGGTAGCCAAGTCTTACAATCCAGGATTAATACCCTGCTTCAACTTGAACAAGCCCGACAGAAAGCTAAAGACCAATTCCATCAGCACCAAGACATAGTCAAGAGATGGTTCGATAAGAGGAAGTCCGGTAAAATAAGTTTTGAAGTTGGGGATTTAGTCCTGAAATGGGATCATAATCATGAAGGAAAAGGGATGCACACGAAATTCCAACATTTATGGATAGGCCCTTACCAATTTTCGGCAAAGATAGACCCATCCACTTATAAGTTGACAAACCTCGAGGGAGAGGAAGTAACCCTTCCTCTCAATGGCCTCACCTTGAAACAATACTTTGCGTAGTCTCACTGAGAATTTTTGTACATAAATATTAAAAAAAAATTGTTATGTTGCTTTAGCCCTTTGTTTTCATTTGTTTTCAGCCATGATTGTTTCTTCTCTCGTCATTTGAATCTTCTGTACAAAGTTTGTTTTCTGAAATCTCCTGCAGTTGAGTTTCTCATCAAGATAGATGTCTCAAAGAAATCTCACAACTCATGAATCTGAAACTATGCTCAAATAAAAGTTTATCTATGTATTGCGCTCTTGCTGAACTTTCTTCAGAAGGAAGGAAGCCTACTCTGCTAGTCACACTAATCCTGTTTAAATAGTAGAGATCTATGACTATCTTTATTACTATCTTCGGGCTCCATCCACTCTCACACTTAAAGGCATCTCAAGAAGGTCATTGAAGTTGGACCCACGGAGAGTAGCACATCCCGAGGGCATAGGGTATTGAAATGACTCCATGCTGCAAATTTAACAGCCAAAATGGCTTTGATCAAGGGTCTGTTTTTCAGAGATTCTCGCCTCAATTGAAGCATGGTTGACACAAAAGCAAAGCATGTAAGTCAAGAAAGTTGTCCAAAAGACTCAGCTCAAATTAGGCTCCTCTCCATCCATGAGGCTTGATCAAATCAATAAAATCTCTCACTCACACAAAAGGACATTATGGATTGAGGAGCCAAAATCAAAGATCATGTCTAAAGAAAATATTTCTGGAAGGCTCAAACAGCAAAGCTGTCAAAAGTGTAAACATCCAAAAGGATGCAAGCGGCATGGGAATGAGGAACAAGAGCAATAATGTCCATAAGAAAGTGTTGCAAATCCTGTGGAGTCCGATAGCAGTAGCCATCTGAAAGATGAATCTTCTAAAAATGAATCCCATATGTTGGCTCTTTGAGAGTTTTAAAGATGTCTCTATCAAAGCTCACCTTTCCCCAATGGCTAGCAGATAAAGTGACTTTTTCCTTCGCCGAGATTCAAAGGCTCAGCTGAATATTGCATATAAGATGGATATCTTTTAAGAAGGTTTCGGATCATCGAGAGAAATTTTTTCAGAGATCTGTTTTCGCTAGCGACTCGTCAATTGTTGTTTGAGCAACATCCCCCCCAAAATTTAGTACATATTGGGGCCCCTCCTTTTAGTTTTTCTAGAAAGACTGCCTAAAGAAGTTAATTCTCCTTTTAACTTAGCTTTTGTTTTCAACTGAGAAATCTGCTTTAAGAAAAAATTGAAGTTTTCCTTCTAAGTAGCAATTTGCATATCTCTCCCGAAACTGCGGAAGCAATTTGCATATCTCTCCCGAAACTACGGAAGCAATTCGCATATCTCTCTCGAAATTGCAGAAAGAAATTCAAAAACCTCTCTCGAAACTGCGGAAGCATTCACGATTCTCTCCCAAAACCGCGGAAAGACTTAGTGTTTTTTGAAAGAACTTAAGTTTCTCTTCCGAAACTACTTAAGAAGCTCAAGTTTCTCTCTCGAAACTGCGGAAGCAATTCGCGAAACTCTCCCGAAACTGCGGAAGCAATTAACGAAACTCTCTCGAAACTGTGGAAGCAATTCGCGAAACTCTCCCGAAACTACGGAAGCAATTCATGAAACTCTCTCGAAACTGCGGAAGCAATTTGCGAAACTCTCCCGAAACTGCGGAATCAATTCACGAAACTCTCTCGAAACTGCGGAAGCAATTCGCGAAACTCTCCCGAAACTGCGGAAGCACTCGGCGAAATCTCTCGAAACTGCGGATGCTTTCGTCGAATGTTGCCGTAGTTGCGGAAGGATATCCTGAATCTTTCCGAAACTGCGGGACGACTCGGAAAAACCATTCGCGATAAGCTTCTGAGAAGACTGTGTTTCGAAAAGATACGCCAAATACTCCCAAAACGCAGAAGCAATTCGCCATATTGTTTCGCAATTGCGGACGAAACTCGTAAGTCCGCCCCGCAACCGATGGTCACACTTAAATGCCGAGACAGCTTGAAATGACCGCACTGTACCAAGCATTAAAACCCCATTTTAATGACACAACCTACCCGTTTAAATGCCGCACATGTCTAACCTTTTATAAGGACGGTGGGGGTTTCGTTGATTTCATTGTTTGTTTATCGTTCAAAGAACGCCGTTAGGAAGACCTCATCGGCTCGCTCCAACTCAGCGCATCCACGACCGCGTCCACCTCACTCAACCATTGTCTCGTCTCCAGGTAGGCTTTTTAACCGCCATCTTTGTTTTATCTCCACATCGAGTTACTTTTTGGTTTTTCCCGTTCATAACGTGGCCGATAGACATTGGTAGCATAGGTCGTTTTTTTTTTGTTTATTATGGCCGCCGTGGCCCCTTAGGTTTCTCATTCCTACCAACTAAAATCCATAGCTGTGTCCATCCGAGTTTTTCATTGGCCGCATTCTGATCATTTTCCCACCCTGATTCAAACTTTATACCGGCCACACTCTGTCTCTCAAGTATTATTAATAACAGTAGTGGTCAGTTGAAATACTCAACCACTCACCTTTTGGGCTCAGTTAATGAATGTGGAGAACAGTCCCTTGTTTCATTGTTTATTCATAGGATTTTTTCACTCCAGGCCAACCCACCATTGACCATTGGAAGTGCTACGATGAAGGGTATCCTCTCTCCAAGAGATAGGAGGGAAGCAGGTTTTTTTTTCACATCATATGCTTACCTTTTCGGAAGCATTCCAAAAGCTCCTGACTAGACATTGTCTCCCTAGAATAATCAAGTCTCAGGACCTTTTTTCATTTTCTAAAGTGATCTATTTTGCTTCCCCAGTATGCAGCTTCATAATTTGTCTATATTTCTCATTAACATGTTAAATTTGTCCTTCTCTATGTTACACTCTCATAACATGTTGCAAATTTTTATAATGATTCACATTTGGTTTTTAGCAAGGATAAGCCATGATGCCAAAAGGTGGTAGAAATAAAACTAAAGTGATGGAACCAGAGCCAGTACAACTAAGGACTGAAACTATGTTCCAAGACACTAAGTGTACCATCGGCATTCCTCCCGAGATCCGTTGGGGAGATGTTTACAGGATGATCAAGGACCAGGATATCCCAGATGTATTATTGGAAGAAGAACAAATCTACCTCAACATCAGAACTTCCGGCATAGCTAGGGCTTCTACCCGCCCTAAATTGTTCCCATGCTCTGAAGTGATCAGGTGGATACTGGAACATGCCAACCCAGAGACAAGAGTGTTGCATGACAGCAAGGGAGAGCCTTTCGCTTCATTCCATACAGCGTATATTGCTGCAGCCTACAAATTCTCACGTCCCCAACAAGCTCTAAGTGATGAATGGATGGGTAAGATGAATAATATTGAGATGGCCAAAAAATTATTGGTCACGGGCAAGCACTTGAGGAAGAGAGGTAACGATGAATATGATGTTTAGAACCTGAGACCTCCTTTTAGGTTAATCGCCTTGATGCTATGCAGAATTTTCGGCATGCCTGATGGCACTGTATATAGGATACAGTGGGCCCCCATCATCCACTTCGTAGCATTCAAAGGGACTGTGTTTGACTAGGCTATTATCCTCTCGGACAGTTTGGCATCCATAGTGGCTGCTGCAAGAGAAGGTCTGGCCTTAAAAAAGTCAAAATTTTACATGTATTCCTATCTCATTGACTGTATTTTGGCCAAACTATCTTTCCCTATACTAGGTTGCACATGGGATAAATCCAACACCCTAGTCTACACTACTTATAAAATAATGTGGGCTAAAAATTACAGAGCAAGCTATAAGCTCATCTGCGAAGAATTCATCATGCCTCTATATGAGCACATTTTCAAGGAAGAGCCCAATTGTCTATCAGAAAATGCCATGGAGGTCCTGGAAAACTATGGAGATTTTTATTTCTCAGAGCAGGGCACCTACATCAGGATCTTTGGAGGTACCAAAGCGCCATACATTTTGCCAAAATACGCTACTGATTATGTAGTCCTCAAGGAAGCAGTCAGGCAAATTTTCCTTGATGGAATAGGAGGGGTGCTTAACAAGCAACATAAGGCTTCTTTCCCTCCTTTGCCCTTCTGCATAGGAGCCTACAAATTCTCAGGGGTTGAATCAGCTGAGGAATTTGTTCAAGAGTTGAAAGCTTTCCACTTCGGTGAAATGATCTTCCATAGAAATGATAGGCGGAGCAAGGTTACCGAGCATTGCAAAGAAATTTATGCTCATTTTGAATATGCTAATTACTATGATGCCGAGGAAGAGGTGTTCAGAGGCATCAGCAACATGACTGAGTTGCAAATTTGTTATCAAGGCAGTGGAGCAAGCTCTAGCTCTACCCCAGCCCGAAAAGCCAATATGCAGAAAGAGAGAGAAGCAGTAGATGCCCTAGCTCGCGAAGAACAAAGATTGAAAGAGGAAGCAAGGCTACAATAAGAATCAAAAGTTGCAAGGTTGCAGCAAGAAGCTGAAGATGCAAGATTGCAGAGAGAAGCTGAGGAAGCAAAGCTGCAACAAGAAGCAGAAGATGCAAGGCTGCAGAAAGAAACTGAAGATGCAGAGCAGATGGAAGAAAGTGAAAATCAACAGCAAGCTGAAGAAGAAGAAAGAAGGGATAAAGCTGAAGAGAAACAAAAGGCGGAAGAAGAACTTAAGACCGATGAAGATGCCCAGGCAGGTGGCTCCGGCACCCAAGATATGGAAACAAACATATCTCAAGCAGGTGTTCCCGGCACCCAAAATGTGGAGGCAGACACAGCTCAAGCAGGTGTCCCCGACACTGAAAATTTGGAGGCAGACACGTCTCAAGTAGTCCAGACCCCACCCATAGAAGCAGAAATACATGTAATAGACCTCCCAATCGTCCCTTACACTCCATCAGAAGATCATACTGTGTCCCAATGGCATGAATTTGTGTATGATAAGAAGAGGAAGGCAGTAGTCTTGAAATTGAAAGAGAGGATAAAGAGACTCTTCCAAGAAGATATTGTTACCCGGCGGGAGACCACGGTGATGCAAAATACAAATAAGGCTCCCATAGCCATGGCATCCGCCGGTGTGTCAGCAGTAAAAGCAACACAGGACAATGTGGTCGATATGGTTAGAAAATTTGAGTCGACAAAGAGGAGAGCTCACATGTTACAACATACTGTGGCTAATGAGCAGGCTTACAGGGATCTTATAGTGAATAAATATAATCGCCTGTCTGTTGAGCACAAGGAATTATTAGATAAGTATCGCCATTTAAAAGAAGAAAATGAGCACCTGGCAGTCCAGATGATGGTTTTAGAAGCAGAAAAGAACAATTATGAAGCTAGAGTCTCTCATCTGCAAGCAGATAAGCAAGCAATGGTTGAGCAATTAGTGCATGCAGAGAGTAGAGCAATAGATATGTCTCCCTTTCATGAGTTGTCCTGTGACATTCTGAGACAAATGCACGCCACACAGGAACTAATTACTGAGGAAGTGTGCAGGCTCAAAGCCATGATGGTTAGATTGAAAGAAGTCAATGCAGAGGCCAATAGGCTTAAGGGAAAATATACTCGGGTTAAAACAAACATCCTGAGCCAAATGGAATGAAGAGAATGCAAGGTTGATTTCCCCAAGCATCTCACATTTAAGTCTGTATATGAGTTTAAAGAAGATATAGCCCTTATGGAATTCTGCAGGAACTGTGGCCTTAAGCTAATGGCTAAGATCCAAGGAACAATGGATAAAAGTAACAACCTTTATCAAAATGTCCATGAAGTGCATGATAAGTGCAAGTTGAGTTTTCCTCAGTCCCTCGATGAGTTCCCAAGCAAAGAGAAACGTTTATCAGACTTGAAGGAAGAGCTAGGCATTCAAATAGAATATGTAAAGAAGATTGATGTCTTAGCCACTGAAGATCTCCATCACTATATTGGGCTGTCATCAATTTACAGTCATTTGCTTAAAGAAATCCACCAAGTAGCAGTTGCATAAATTCAGGGTGTTGGAGCAGAACTTGGTAAATATGTGACTTCCCAGAAGATCTTGCTCCCTTCCTCAGCAAATGTGGTTATCATAGACACTGGTATCTGGTTCAGTTACATAACAAAGGAGTAAAAGAAAGCAGCAGCAGCAGTAGCAGCTGGTCCAAGCACCTCTCTCCTAGTAGAAGCGCCTTCCCAAGGATGAACACGTTGATCCTAAGGCGTTGTTCATATTTTTTGTATTTTGGTCTCCCTATGTTTAAAGCATAGAATCACTGGACAGCTATCCTTTTCTTTTTGAGAAATTTTCTGTTTTAAGAAAAGGGCCACGATTTGCTTATTATTGAGGAAAATTCTGGAGAGGACATGTGTAACGATCCAGGTGACAGCCCAAGAGGCATTTTGTAAAGATATAAATAGAAGTTTAGGGATAGTGTAAAGGACTTTTGGCAGGGAAAAGATTTTTCTTAACTTGTACGAGCTATCTTGTACTTGCTCCAAGAAAATGAAATTTGCCTAATAAGAGCCTGGAGAGGACGTCTTTTGCATGGAAATGGATGTTGGATGCATGCTGGATTATTCTTATGACTTTCATATTCTACAGTGAGATCTTTCTTTGCTGTCTTGAATTATTTCTCTGTATTGAATGATCTTACTGTTTCTTGTGCAAATGAATTTTCTCCTATATGAGTAATGCAATGCGTTACATGTGAATTGGAAGCTATCTTCTAATATCTGTTGCTTTCTGGCTGTAGATGTATCTTTATGATTTAATGGCTGTCTTTTGATCTTTAGATAACTCTTCCAGCACATTACTCATACTTATAATTTTGCTCCTTGCAGGGAGAGTTTAGGTTTATTTTGGTTTTAAATACAGATTTGTTTCGAGTTCTGCATTTAGATTAAGTTAGCTTAGGCACTTGCATATCATTTAAACCATAAAATTAAAAGAATGGTGGATCGGGCCATAACCGGTGTAATCGAAGCAAATCTCCGAACCTAACGGTTGCCGGAACCGCTAACCAGACGGATTCCCCACACCAAACGGTGGACAATCTAATTGGGATAGTCTATCGGGGAGAATCCCTTTCTGCTTGATGCTGCGATCTTCGGGGCATCAACACAGCTCGGGGGTGGTCTCTGAGTGCTGAAAGAATATAGGTTGGGCAAAGACCTATGGTTGGGTGGAACGTTGTAGCGACATAGCTAGTTGCTTGGGACAATTGCACAATGAAGATGAGTATATTCTTATGTGTATTTAATTCTGCAATGTTTTAATTTGATGATCATTACTAATATGTTGAATGCATATGAAAGATGTGTGTGGATGATGTTCTTATTCTGCTGTGCATGTTTAATTGATTTGCATTTGCACACGTTTATTTTATGGCTGTGAATCTAATGAATATGGCTGAGTTTACGTAAAATCCCCACAGATTGATATCATGTTGCCTTCCTCGAATTGGATAGATGGGAGGGGACTAGACACAGCGACTCTCCATCCGCTGAGATTCTATTTACAAGCAACTCCACACACAGACTTCATCCATTAAAATCTTCAACAACAACCCACGAGCGAGCAACATTTTTCTTTCTGAATCTTTTCTTACATCTTGCAAGGATTCTCAAATTCTTCATCAACGGGTTCGAGCCACCTCCCATCTATTGTTGTTGTCACCCAGACCAGATGGGGGTGGCAATGGTGCCAGATGTTGAAAGTTGGGCTTTCACAACAGATTCAAGAAGAGAATAAACTACGCACAGTAACTTATCATCAAAAGACAAGTATATGAATCAAATGCATTCAACTGCTTGCACTGATCTTCTAATAGTTATTTTATACAAAAATAGTATGGTTGGATCAGTTACACACTAGCTCCAACTACTATTATTTAACTAAGTTAATGACAGTTAGGGCCTGAAAGGGTCCCCTCAACAAGAATGGGGAAAGCACAAACTTTTGGATGGACTCTTGACAGTAGCTTCCTCCTTTGGAGGAGAATCATGAGCTTGACAAAATAAAATATAGCATTCTCAATTATGGTCTGGATAAGGTGGCAGACTACTAGATTGAGGGAACCCTTGATGAAGTTTGGAGACAATGGAAAATCGCTCAGGAAGATTTGAATGTGCCTCCTCACATTAACCTAGAACAATGGTGCAATGAGATGAATAGAAGGAAAATTAGAAAAATGGAGGAGATTGACATCCTTCGATGGGGTCACTCTCCCAAAGGTGCCTTCACTATCAAAGAAGCTTACTCCGTTAAAGTGAAATATGAGCCTCCCCCCCTCTCTAATGCTTGGAAGCACATCTAGAGCTCCAATCTATGGCCCAAAGTCAACATTTTCTTACGGCAAGTCATGCATAACATCATACTTACATGGGATAACTTGAAAAGAGAAACTTCATAGGCATGTCTATATGTCTTCTTTGCACTCAATAGGAGGAGGTTATGGAGAAGCTTCTCAACCATTATGATTTTAGCAATCAAATTTGAAACCAAATGTCGCAAATCATGTGCACTATTGATCGATTACAGGACATCATTACCAACACTATCTTAGGATGGAGGAACTCTGCTTTCAAGAATCCAATTATGAACAGAATTTGACAATTTCTCTTGGGATTCATACTATGGCACATCTAGAAGGAGAGAAACAAAATAACATTCCTCTCACAACAATTATCATGGACAAAGGCATGGGATATGATCAAATCTATAGTTATGGAATCAGTGAAAATCATGACATGGTCTCATGAAGAGTTCTCGTGTGATGCAGTAAAGCAGCAAGTCCTCACCAACTAGGGGATAACTTATCCCCCCTACATCTCTTTATCCCCCTCTACTCAATCTGCCTCCACTTCCATCCCCTCCACTTGGTCTCACCCTCCTACTAGATTTGTTAAATTAAACTTTGAAGGATCCTCTAAGCATAACCCGGGTCCTACGGGATATGGTGTAGTATTTAGAGATTACCATGGAAATATAATTCAAACTTTGGTTGGAAGCATTGGAACTGATACTAACAACGTGGCAGAAATTTGGGCTCTCATAAGAGGGATCCAACAAGCCATCCACCTCAAAATGTATCGTATTATTGTTGAGGGGGACTCTAAGTTGATTCTCCTGCTCTTATCCAAGCTATTAAAATATTCAAAAGCGGAGAAACTCTCCCCCAGTTGGCATTGTTTAGGACAATTGGAAACTTTATCAACCCTTCTCACCACACAATTGGCAATTATCCTTTCTCATATAAAAAGAGAGGCTGACAAAATTGCTGACAAACTGGCCAATTTGGGGGTCACATGTGGCAAGGAGGAAATCATTTGTTCGCCATATTGTTGATTGATAATCCAATATGGAGGGATTGCAGGGACATCGCCCAATCTGAAAAATCAACCCCGGATAGGGTGTCATCACTATATGATTAATGGAAAACATCAAACATGATGTGTGGGAAACTAGATTCATGCGCTACCACACATGGCTAGTTATAAACATGGATAATCATGCTATAAAGGAATTCACCACCCTCAGTATTCATGAGGTGTATTGACATGGTATCATATAGCAAGGTGGCAGAGGTTCTACGCCTTGGTGGAGCATCATCAGGAGATCCAATGTATGGGAAGGTAGTACGGGATGCAGGAAGGTTTTAATTGAGGAGATTGAGTTCAGGATAGTTCGTTTGTGCAGGATGCAAAGAGTTGTGACTAATTACCAGTTTTATTCGGCCATGGGTACGATGCAATGCGAGGGAGTTCAGTTTCTCATCATCATTTTCCAAGGGTCTGAGGTCACCAGCCTCTCTCTTCTTTATTTATCTTGTTGTCGTGGGCATCTAGAGGTAGAGGGAAAGAAAGTGAGGTCCTTGCTGTCATTTGAAGCTGAGACTCCAAGTATCTGGGTTTGTGAAAGAGATGGGGCTAAGAATCCAGGTATCTGGGCTCATGAAAGGTCTGGGGGGATGGATCAGAGTGCAGAAGACTCAGGAAGCAGGAAGGAGGGACATAAAAGAGAAAAAAAAGAACAATTGCATGATGCACAGGCAGCCTGGATGTACAAAGGTTCGATTCCACAAACAATTTGTGAGGATATTGAAACAATAGAGAAGGATTTATGGAATGAGATGGAGAAAACAAAGCCTGGGGAGGAATTATCTGCACTGGAAAACTAAATCAAGGATCTGGGGACTTCTCATGCTCGACAAACATTGTTTGAAAGGACTTTCTCTCTTTACTATATTATGAAAGGAATTATTGTACATGTACTGATGGAAATAGAAGAGAAGGGCAAGGGTGATGACATTCATGTGGTGTTCTAGAAGGACATGTTTGCAGACACACGGCTCATGCATATGAAGACCGACGTGATGGAAAAAGAGATAGGGATTCCCTTCCTACCAAGGCCGAATGTAGTGGGAGACTAGGTCGGACCAATGACAGAAGGATGACATGGCTTGTCAACTGGAAATCGAGACCCATAATCTGTCTATGTTTATGAATGATGTGCATATGGTTTTGGTTTGTAGTTTCCTTAGATAAGTGTTGTAATATGTTGCATAGAGGTAGACTCTATATTTTTTTGGGAAATCATGGGAAGAACAGTACAATCTCCTTGTTTTATCCTTCATGGGAGGGGAATTTTTTGTTAAATGTAGTAGACATGGTAGCAGGTTGTGTCATTCAAAGGGAATGGGGTAACAAGCATACATATGAACTATGTATTTCTCTTAATTATATATAATTAAAATACTTCTTACTTATATATATATATATATAAAGAATTTACTCTAATAATTAATTAACTTATAAGAAATCCAACTTTATTTATTATAGAAATTGAATTTTATATATATTCCTAATTTTAACTTTCTTTAA
This sequence comes from Larix kaempferi, assembly GCA_027924585.1. Classification (NCBI taxonomy): domain Eukaryota; kingdom Viridiplantae; phylum Streptophyta; class Pinopsida; order Pinales; family Pinaceae; genus Larix; species Larix kaempferi. Next base: position 29,921,222 of record BSBM01000370.1, on the reverse strand, counting down.
TTCCTAACTTTAATTTCATATTGATTTCAAAGCAATATTTTATCCTATTTTATTTTAATGTTTTGAAAAAATAATATTAACTTTATGTGCATCCTTTTAGAAGGTAGGTTCAAAGGTATGGATCACGAGGTTAAGATTATAAATTGCTACGGGCCTTATGGTGTCAGGCAAAGGTTTTGGGAAAAAAATGTTGAAATTGGTATTTTGAAGAACACAAATTTGGTGTTTGGTGGGGATCTCAATTTGACTTTGTCTTCTTGTGAGTTTTGGGGGGTCTATCCCAAATTAGATCATTTGTTGGGTTATTTTTAGCGGTTGTTTCATGAAACAAATCTAATTGACATACTCCCTACTAATTTGTCTCCTACATGGAGAAATGGGAGGGTGGGAGATGTTGGTGTGGAAAAAAGTTTGGATAGATTTTTCCTTGTTGAGGGGTTAGTGGAATCTGTAGGAAAATATAGAACATGGACTGTTAAACCAGGTATTTTAGACCATTTACCTATTTGTCTACAAATTGAAGGAAACTTTTCTCATTTGAATTATCCATTCAAACTCAATCATTCATGGCTTGAAATGGAATATTTTATGGTTCTTGTTAGAGAATTTTGGGATTCTTTCCCTATGGAGTTGTAGGATTCTACTATGAAAAAGCTAGTAGGGAAGTTGAAAGGTCTTAAAAAGCTGGTACACAGATGGGAAAAGGAGTAGAAGTTGAGACTGAAGCAGAATGTTTTGATGGTGGAAGAGGAGATTGATAGATTTTTTCAGAAAATTCAACTAGTATTTTATCCTTTCAAGATAAGGAGCTCTTAGTTAATCTGGAAGCTAGAAAACTTCGAATTCTAAAAATTGAAGAAGAGACTTGGTGGATTAAAAGTAGGGCTATTTTTCTATCCTAGGGGGATAATAACACAAAAAAATTTCATAAATTTTCCAATAATAGGATAATTTTTCATGCTAGCTGGGATCTAAAGGACAATCAAGGCAATTTAATCAACTCTTGGAAGGGCTTAGAAGAGACTGCAATGTCACATTTTCCTTCTATTTTTACAAATTTTGGTCAGACAAATATTAGATCACAATTGTAGGTTGTTCGAAACTACCCTTGATTCTTCTCTCCTAAGGAGGGTTGGAGGATTGTTATGGAGGTTTCATTGAAGGAAATTGAAGGTATTTTAAATCAATTTTCCAAATATAAGAGTCCTAGGCCCGATGGCTTGGTTGTTGAATTTTTTATTGAGTTATTTGATATACTTGGGAAGGATTTGTTGGAGGTGGTTGAGGAATCAAGAGTGAGGGGCTATGTATCTCATTCTTTGAACTCTACTTTTATTGCACTTATCCCAAAAATTGCTAAACCCGAGTCCTTTAATGAGTACATACCTATCTCTCTTTGTAATTTGGTATACAATATTATCACTAAACTAATCTCAAACAAAATCAAACCAAAGTTGGATGAGGTCATGTCTAAAGAACAATTTGGATTTATTGTCAATAGACAAATCTTAGATGTTGTTGGTATTGCTCAAGAATGTTTACATTCTATAAAATAAATAAAAAACTGACAGCTCTGATTTTTAAGATGGATTTGGTCAAAGCATATGATAGAGTAGATTATGACATTTTGAGATTGGTTTTGTTACAAATTGGTTTGCCTTTGGAAGTTATAGATTGGATCATGGCATGTGTGACTTCATCTTGCTTTGTTATGTTAGTGAATGGGGCTCCTACATATTTTTTCAAAAGTTCTAGAGGACTACAACAAGGATGTATGTTATTTCTCCTTCTCTTTCTATTGGTGATTGAAGGTCTTAACAAGATTATTGGTAAAGCAAAGAGAGAGAGAAAAGGCTCACATGTGTTAAAGTATATTCCCTCCATTATATTACCCATCTCATCTTTTATGATGATGTACTCTTGTTTAGTGATGGCTCTCTTAAAGATTGCGAAGTCTTTCATGACATTATTTAACTTATTTGTGAAGCCTCATGTATGGAGGTTAGTTTGCAAAAATCTAGTTTTCTCCATAATGGAGTTTCAGTGGACGGTTTGGCACAAATTTTATCTTTGTTTCCTTTTAAAGTAGATCCAATTGATAATGGTTTTAAGTATTTGGGTTGTTGTATTAAGCCCAACAAGTATTTAAAATAAGATTGGGTTTGGATTTTGAGTAAAGTGGAGAAGAAAAGGCTCACATGTGTTAAAGGCTCACATTTTGAGTAAAGCAAAGAGAGAGAGAAAAGGCTCACATGTGTTAAAGGCTCACATTTTGAGTAAAGCAAAGAGAGAGAGAAAAGGCTCACATGTGTTAAAGTATATTCCCTCCATTATATTACCCATCTCATCTTTTATGATGATGTACTCTTGTTTAGTGATGGCTCTCTTAAAGATTGCGAAGTCTTTCATGACATTATTTAACTTATTTGTGAAGCCTCATGTATGGAGGTTAGTTTGCAAAAATCTAGTTTTCTCCATAATGGAGTTACAGTGGACGGTTTGGCACAAATTTTATCTTTGTTTCCTTTTAAAGTAGATCCAATTGATAATGGTTTTAAGTATTTGGGTTGTTGTATTAAGCCCAACAAGTATTTAAAATAAGATTGGGTTTGGATTTTGAGTAAAGTGGAGAAGAAGATAAGTATTTGGTGTTATAGATGGGGATTTCCTTGGGAGGCAGATTAATTTTAGTCTAGAAAGTATTCTAGTATATTGGATATCTCTTGCAAATATCCCTATGTCCATTTTACATAGCTTAAGGAGGAGGAGGATGCAATTCCTTTGATTTGGTAATCTATCTGGGGAAAAGGTTCATTTGGCAAATTGGGAAAAAATATCACTTCCTAAGAGTTTTGGGGGATGGGGGATTAAAAATCTTTTTATGGTTTAGTCATGCACTAAGCCTTAAAAGCCTATGGGGAGGTACTTTTGGAATAGGTTTATGGTATGAAGCTCTACAATCAAAAACTCGAGTAAAGTATCAGTTGTAGAGTGGATAAGAAAAAAGAAAAAGAGGGAACGAAATGCCTCCATCTTGTGGAGGGGTTTTATAAAATATTATCCATGGATGGGTTCTTGGTTGGATTGAAGAATTGATAATGGGAAAAGTGTATTGGTTGGTATTGACCCCTTCTTAGGTGGTGATGAGTTCTACTTGTTCTCAAGCTCTTATTTCCTTCCCTACAGAGCATGGTTTACAAATGTTAGCACAGGTTAAAAAACGGTTTATGTTGGTACCAATTCTTCTTATTGGTTGATGGTTGAGGATCTTGGACTCAAGGGAACTTTTGCATATGAATGGAATTCATACATTGTTGGTTTAAATAATCTTGGTATTATGTTAACATATTGAGAAGATGGGATCCTTTGGACCTAGAATAAAATATATGGTCAGGTTAGTGCAAAAACTACCTATGAAGCTATCTCATCTTCTTTTGTCACTTCTCCAGGAATATGGTGGTATCATAAAAATTGGAAATGGAATTTGCCTCATAAGTTGAAATGCTTCTCTTGGTTGTGTTTGGAGAATAGAATCTTAACATGGGATAATCTTATTAAGTGTGACAAAGTTGGTTCAGGTCTTTGTAGTTTATGTTTCATGGATGTTGAATTTGTCGATCATGTATTTGACCACTGTGTTTTTTAACAGAAATTTTGGTAGGATGTCAATACATGCTTACAATTAAATATGAATTGGGAACTGTCACTTTTGGGCACAGTTTGGAAATGTGGCATAAAAATGTTCCACTACACAAAGAACTTCCTATTTTTATATGTTGGGGGATATGGAGAACTAGAAACTATGTTATTTTTTAAGACCTTTCATCAAATGTTTCTATCTCTAGTTCAAAAATATTGGGTTTTTATAAGGATCATTTCAAAGAATTGAAACAAAAGGTTCCAAGGACTTGTTCAGACCTTTATGTTTAAGAGGACCTCCCTGTGGGGTACTTTTATGGTGCATCTCAATAGGGATCTTATGGTGGTGGCATGTGGTTAAAACTTGACAATAGACATTGTCTTCTCTTGTGGATGGGTGTTGGGACAAGTACAAATATCAGGGAAGAATTATTGGCATTATGGGGACTACTCTATTTTGCCTCTAACATAAATTAGTTGTCTCTACGGGATTGGGGGAACTCTAAAATCATCAATGACTGGGTTGTTGGGAAGACAACACTACGGGTGGTTGTCCTTGACCACCGATGCAACAGGCTTAGAATTCTACAGACCTCGTTCAATGATTTGTCATTTTTTTTTCCCCCGACGTTCAATGATTTGTCATATAAACATATATATCGACCATCAAATATTATAGCAGATAACTTATCCAAAAAGGTAGTTGGTGCTCTAGAAGGAATTATGTTTTTTGAAGAATTTTTGGACAACACCATGGTGGCTAGGGTATCTCTCAAGGCATATTAAGTAGCCTATTTTTTCTAATAATAGATACTAATGTTTTATTTTGTTCTAGTTGGTATAAGTTTTTGATGGATGATTGTATAAATCTTATCTTACCGAGAAGGACTATTAATAGGAGTAGTTTAGATTTCTAGACTAACTAGCATAATATTTTTTTGGATACATAGCAATATAGTCCATAAATTTTATATTTACTTGATCAAATTAACTTTAATTTATATAATAACAAATTAATAGTTTTTTTCTATGTGGAAAAAAAAATGAACTTGCTAATGATACGGATAAACAAAATAACTAATAACTAGTATTTTTTTCTATAACACTAAGTTTAAACATGTTAATGGAAGGATCGAAAACATATTCAAGTAAGTTTAACTAATAATTGGCATGTTGGGGACTTCTCCAACTGGCATTATGGAAGGATCAAAAACATATTCAAATTTATGGTGATTCAAACACCATCATTGAGTGGCTCAAAGAAAACCATCGACTACAGACTCCTTAGTTGTTATTCTGGAAACAATGTGCTCGTGATTCTCTTAACAAATTTGAAGATATCTCATTTACCCATATTGCCAGGATTTATAACCGGAAAGCTGGCCATCTTTCCCAGCGTAGTTTGGCTACAGAGGAAGGATGGGCTTACTTGAAGGGCTTTCGTAACCGGATCATTTTTGAAGAAAGTCATTTTAAATTATATTGATACTGATATATGGTACTGAATAATAGGATTCTGGAACTTCATCATATAATCCATTTTGTAAAAATACATACGATATTTTATTGGTAACCTACAGAAATACAGTTATAAGAATATACGCTCTGTAGGAAAGATGTTAAATTTTAATTGACAAATTGTAATATTGATGGAATAAACAAAAACAGTAAAAAACAATCACTATTCTTAAAATAATAAAAAAAATTGTAAGTTTCTTTGATTCACATTATGAATAGCAAAGAACTATTTTTTCTTCTCAAAAAAATATTTACCAAACTTTTCCAAACAAACACAATGCACCAAAAGTGTAACGTTGACCTTAAAGTGTAAAAGTGGACAGTCCAATAGGTCACCTATGCCACGTCCAAATATATCGTAAGGAATAACTTGTGGCACACGGTATCTTCATATATGCAAAGGCACACGGGGAGGCAAAGAATTTTAATTATCTTCCTTTAAAAAGGCGCATGGCATCTTCTTTTTTTAATATATTAAAAATATATTGGTACAAATGTCAAAATAATAATAAAAAAATACATGGAGTGTAAATTTTTTTCATAAAATCATATGCCGAGTGATTTATAGTTTAGTGATAGGTGGAAGTTGTTATGTGATATATTAGTTAATATAGATTTGTGAATGAAATTTTTAATCATATAAAAATATTGAAAAAAAATCTAAATTTGAAAAATCACTTACCACAAAGGAAGTTGTGACGTTGTAGTGAGATATATATATATATATTAAAATTCAATTTTTTTATAAGAGATATTTACGTTGATAGGTATTAGAATAACATTGATCAGTGTTATTTTCTCCTCGAAATTCTCTTCACTTTTAGAGATGAAGATCGATAATTCTAGGAAAATTCATAATAGTTATCATTGGTTAAAAAATCCGATTAATAATTAAAGATACAAATTAATTGATAATTAATTAAAAATTAACCACTCAACAACTCTTAATATGATGGTGGTTAACTTACAAGCATTAGTCTATTCTCAAGTGCATGCATGTCAAAAAAGTGTAAACATTACCAATATAAAAATTATTGGTCAAAAAAGTGTTAACATTACCAATATAAAAATTATTGGTCACACTTGTGGCAAGCGACGTACATTTGTTGTTGCATCTCTCCTTGCACCAACATGCATGATTTCATGATTGGCACCGAATGGATGTCCTCTCCATGTGATTCTTTGAGTATCATTTCAGAGGTTCCTTGTTGGCATCTTATGGTGCTTCTTTGATTTATTGGCAAGGAACATCAATTTTAACCATGGAGATATGGTAAGACGAGATTTCCCATGTTTAACTAATTTAAAAGACAATAAAATTCAACTAATTTAAAAGACGATATTTTTTTTTAGGATTGTTTTGATTCTTTCAGATTTCAATCAAAGTCATTAACCACTTAAGAAGGAAGGAAGGAATGGTATAAAGATGAACTAAGTGTGGGCTCATTTATTAGAAAATTAAAAAAAAAGGGTTATTTTACATAATATTGATACTAAATTGATTATATAAGTAAATTAATATATCTTTTTCTTATAATTAATATAAAAAATAAAAAAGAATATCAATATCACTAAAATAGTATCACTGAAATAACAAAACTCATTGGTATAAAAGGAAGGAATAATACATTAATTATATTTTATGTATGAAAGGGATGAAAATTTAAATTATTACTAACATATATTCATTTTAAATCTAGATCTATTAAGTACCGAGAAGAATCCAATTTCTTGAGGTATAATTTTTTTATCGTATATTTTGTACGTGTCCATAAAAAAATTACACCTTAAGAAATTTGATTCCTCTTGGTGTTTGATAGATTTCGGTTTAAGATCGGGATCTATGCTGTTTTTTTATATGGGCCGACATGGATTTTTTTTTAATTTGGTTTTAATTTATTATTTTATGAATCGATTTGATTTTTTTAAATACTTTTCATATTTGGTAAAATTACATAATGTTATGTTGCGTTACGTTACGTTAAGTTACATGACAACATCTCCCTATACTTAACTATAGAGCACATCACTACTCTCAATGCAATTATTATTATAATTATTTCATATTCTCACTAAAACAAAAAAAAATGTATATATTATACAGTAAATGGATTTTTTTATAAATACATACAGTTTTTACAATTCTAACATTTAATTTAAAAACAAACCTATCATTTTTAATTATGATTATGTAATAAATCAAATCAAATAAGATCCAAGCATATGAGGTTTACACAATCTAACATTATGAATTAAATGAATTTTTTTATAAATACACACAATAATTACAAGTCTAAACATTTAAATTAAAAATAAATAAAAATAAAAAATTATTAATTATCATTATGTAATAAATAAAATAAAAAATAAATTAATGTTATCAAAACATATAGTATTTACACAACCTAACATTATGAATTATCATGTAAGAATGAAATTAGCAAAATGATTGACATAATATGTGTTATGTGTTTAAGTAAAGATTTTTTCTCAATAATCAAATTCACTTTGCTTGTTATCTTATTTCAAAATTTTAAGGAGTGTTTTTTATACTTAGATTAAGAGCCTTTTATTAACACAGAAACATGTAATACAAAAATACTATTGTAAACACGCCTTCAAGGAAATCAAGACTACCAATAATTGTTAACCACTTATGCCTATAGTGTCATATCTAATAATTATCACGATAGGTCTCAAAGCCTGCCCTGGAGAGGGAAACTAGGCTTGATTAAAGATTGTCACTGTAAACTGAACCAACAAAAAACTAGATTTAAAGAGCCTTAGAGCTTACCCCGACAAGGGAAACAAAGTCTGTATAACAATTTTCCTAGTGTTAAAAACCATTAAGAAACAAACAGTAAAAACAATCCTGACCAAGAACTAAAATCTAATGATTGTCAAACAAACAAAGACTTGCAAGCATTACACCTAGGAGTGCTCATCTGAAGAAATCTTGATGTAGTCATCCCACAAGTTGAATCCACCTCCCTTCGCCATCTAAAATGGAGTGTTAGCAACTTTCGCAAGTTCAACCAATTGCCTCTAGAGCATGTCGATGCCATCTCTAATTTTGTTTATGGTCCTAAGAGTCGTTGCTTAAAATAATTATGTGTCGATCAACTGCTCGGCCAAGGGGTTCTTTACAATCCAATAAGGACTATAACCTCCCCTTAGTTTATGTTTTGCTCCTTCTCATCCAAAGTCAATGCCTCCATTGCTTTGATTGTCTACTCAATATGGAATGGGATCGACAAATTAAAGGACTAAATCACGTACTCCTAAGCGTCCCCTATCGTGACCTTCCACCACTCCCCCGATGAATTCTATCTCTAAGTCGCGGTGCCATGCTAACAAGACACCATTCAATCCAGAGCACAATCAAGTTGATTCTTTCCAAGCCTATCAACATGAGCTGCCAAGCGTAGAGTTGACTGGTCTTTGAGACCTAGAAGGAACCTCTCTCATTACTACCACAAACGCCTTTGCCCATCCACAGAGCCAGATTAAATTTGGTTTCAAGCACATAAACCTACAAGGTCGCATTAATTTGGTCATTGCTTGTGTTTATATTTTCCTTCCCGATCTTCCCCATGCTCTCTTTCTTCCTATGCATGAGCTCAAAGATCTCATCATGGATGGCATGATTATTCTGCCTTAAATTCCCAAGTGCCAACAATTGAGGGTGACTCCAACATCACGTGCACATATCATAATTCCCCCCACCTTCATAATTCCTTCGTCTAGATTCCTCTTGTAGTTGAACCTCGTCTACAATGTCCAAATGTGTGCTTTGAATACCATGTTTCGTTGATCCCTCCTTAGCAAGTGCCATAACACCTGGTCGAGCAAAGTTGCCATCTATCTCGCTAACAATGTTCATGCACCTATGGGGAGGGTACATGTTAGGTGTTTCCCGCCCGCATCCAGGGGAAATTTGAGTGTTATTCTTTATGAACTATTTCACTTTTCACATTTTGAATTATTATTTTTAAGATTAAATACCAATAATATTAAAATTATTCATCTTGACTTTACTTCTTAATGATCAATTTCTCATACATTAAAATAGTCTACTTAGTATTCATTTTTTCCCATCATAATATATATTCATAAAACAAAAAATACATTTTGTACAATGATGATCAACATTTTCCTAGACACCCTCGTAGGGTTAAAAATAGACTTCGTCATAAGGAAATTATACACATACCTATCCCAATAAAATAAGTTTTATTGCATCTTCTATGACCATTTTGACATAACTCCTTGATTTTACCGCATTAGTAAAAAAGAAACAAGGTTTACAATTCTTGGATCATGGTCATGTACAATTTCTATGCAATGCCTTTCCTGGCCTTCACTCACAATCCAAGTTCCCAACAAGAACTCCAATCCTTCCTTTGAAATCTCATCAGTAACGATATTTATTTCCCTAAGTTACATGGAAGAAATAAATATTGTCAAATGTTGAAGTTAACAAATCAATTTCATCAATTAATGGCAACATATAATTCCTATCCATATATATTTTTTTGACCTATTTAATGACAAGCAGGGAATCCTCAAATATTTGGATCTCATTTATTCTTTTTTCAATAGAATGATACACCTTTCTCCTAAAGATGAGCCTAACAAGGAGGCTTGAAATGCCGAGACACAAATTTGGAAATGTGGTACTCCTTATGATGAACAATTTTAATGCCATAAATTCCACGTAGTTGTTAGCGCCAATTCCTAACTTGGCTATAAACTTCAATCAATTATTATGTTTCAGAAATAAAACACCACCGACTCCACATACCCAAGGATTCCCTTGAACTACTCCATCAAAGTATGCATAAGCTCCATCTTGATATATTACTTCCTCGGGAATCACTTCAACTATCTCATTGTACTTACAAGAGTGTAATGTTTTAAGATATTAATACCTTGAGTACCACATTATAAAAGGGTTAAAAGTGTATCGTCAAACACACTATCATTTCTATCCCAAATCACCCCATTTTCAAACCATGACCTCATGCCTTCTTCTAATGAATTTCCTCTCTATAAATTCCTACCGCGAATAAAATATTCCACCTCCTTCAAAACCTATTATGAAAAAACATTCCATGAAAAGGTGACAACTTGTTTCCTCCTTATTCTTGCAAAGGTTATACCTTAGAAGTCCTTGCTTGTTTCCCAAATTAATGCTTATGCTTTATTATTAAACACCAACCATATATTTTTTTTTACTTTTAAGAAACAATGTAAGCATATTTTTTTTTTACTTTAAGAAACAATGTAAACATATTTTTTTTTTACTTTTAAGAAACAATGTAAGTTATAGAAACTTCTATACCACAATTTCTATTCCACTTCTTAGAATGTAAATTCCAAAGAATAGTATGACTACACTAATCTACTTAACATTCATATATAAAAATGGTCTACTTAACACTTACTATATTAAATGATACTCTAACTATTTCACTTTCCATATTATCAAGGGTCATATTTTAAGATTATAAAAAAAATAAAACTAATAATCTTTAATTTTATTTATTAAATTACTTATAATCATCTACTTAATAATTATATATTAAAATAATATATATATAATACATAACAAACTATTTCAATAATCACCAAACTTGTATCCCCTCATCAAAATTTTACAATCTTAATATTATTAAAATTCAAATAAATTTATTATGCTAATATAATCTCACATGTTTTAAATGTAGCGATGTAAGAAAACCTTTAAATATAACGATCCAAAACAACCTATGTGTCATTGTCCAACTACCCTTACATGTAATAAATAATTGCGTCAAGAAGCGCATTTCTATAGCCTAAGTGGGGATGTGTCCATCTATCTGAAATATTATTAAAATATTATAGCAAACATAAAAAGTAAATAACAATAATAATAAAAATAAGAGTTAAGAAAAAAAGTTATGGTCGGCATAAAAACTAAAAAATACAAATACAAATTAGGAATCAAAATGTCACGTTGGTTGATAAGATTGATATCTAAACCCATAATGAGATTGATAAGAGAAATCAAGAATTTGGGTTCTATAAGAGAAATTGGGTCTCGGGAATTTTGGGTCTATGTGATTTAGAACAAAATCGGATTTGTGAAATAAAAATCAGAATTGCGGAAGAAAAACCAAACCTGCGGAAGAACAAAGGTATGGTTCTCACATCTCTGAACAATATATGCATTTGTAATCTTCGGTATTCACATATCTACAATATAGGGGTTTAAATATAGTGAATGAATTAAAAATAGTGATTTAAATTCAGCAGCCATAATAAAATGCAACCGTAATCAAACATATTTTAATGTGATCAACTATAATTGGTATTTCAACAAAAATGCAGCCATAGTAAAAATGCAACCATAATTGTTATTTAAACAAAAATGCAGCTGTAATAAAATGCAATTGTAGTGAAAATGCAACCGTAATTGTTATTTCTACAAAAATGTGGCTGTAATACTATTCCTTGAAATGAGTGTATAAATTTGTTAAAATGAAACCGTAATTAAATTATTTCCAAGCATGTAGTCATTAATTATATAGTTAAATATACGACGAAAGTAGAAAAGTGATCATAAACCTTCCATGATATATGTTAATGCGTGTCTCTAATATTAAGAATCCACAAGAGTCAGCAGCATGTGCATATAGACGTTTGTTGACAGAGACCATTGTTGACAAATACATAGGGGCACAAGAAACATGTCATATGCTTCTAGAGCTTCCGCTTTCGGAATGTAGTCGTCAATTTCTGGTTTTGAATGTCAACATGAAAGTTTTCAAATAGGTTCAAGCAAATACATTCAATGCTGACAATGATCATTCTTTTATCAGTGCATATACACAGAGATCGATGGAAATGGAGCACCTTTGTTTAATAGATGTTGCAAGATCGTGGTCTTATGACAAAATACGTAAGGGTGAAAAATGGTTATCAAGAAATGTTGGAGCTATTATACGAGTTTTTCCCAGATATATCACCATTCCTGCTCGCAAACATAAAAAGTTTGTTGAATTTTGTTGGACTGAGATGATATTGTACATGCCATTTCATTATTTCCAAAAAGATCTAGGAAAAACATCAAAAGATATCATACAAAATTGGGAGGGCTTTCGATATAATCCTTGGCATATTGGTTGCAATCCTGTGCCAGCAGGGGAAGAAGTTTCAACTTAGAAGAAGAAGAAGAGTTATTTGTTGAAAGGGATTCTCAGAACCATGAATGAGAGATAATTTTAGGGTTATATAGGAATCAGTGTATAACTACCGGTGAATATGATATGCTTGGATACATGAAACGCGATAAAATGGAAAATTGGAACTCGAATTTTGTTGATATGGACACTTCGAATAGTGCACTTCAATTCATATATGAAAACCGACAATTGAATGCCATTGTTCATGATAATCGTACACACAATTATTCAATTGAAAGTTTAGCAGAGAGGCAAAGAAAATCATTTGACATTATTCTTGAGCATTACAAAGGTGGTAACAATAAACCATGATTATCCAAGGAACTACAGGTACAGGAAAATCTTACTTGACTGGAGCTATTAGAAAAACACTAGAAATTGATTCTTCTCCGGATCAGTCACCATTACTTCTTTTGGCCCCAACCGGTGTGGCAATGTTCAATATATCTACATCAACAGTGCACTCTGCCCTTCATATACCAGTCAAGGACAAAACCAATTTAGATGGTTCACGTTTGATTAAGTTTCATGAAGATATGTGACATGTCAAAAATATCCTTCTTGATGAAATTACTTTTATAGGAATAAATCTATTATCATGTATTGATTCCTGTCTTCGTCAAGCATTTCCTGAAAATTCATTGTTTCCATTTGGAGGAAGATCGAATATATTGGTTGGGGATTTGGGACAGCTTCCCCCAATGATGGATAAACCGTTATATGTATGCGAAGTTCAAGTGAAAGAATTATGGAACTGATTCACGGCTGTCGTAAATCTTGATACAGTTTTCAGACAAAATGGACAGAACTAAGAACACAAATGTTTTCAGCATCTTCTCATGAATGTTAGAGATGCAAATCCAACAGTAGATGATTAGAAATTACTAATGAGTTGTACATATTCTTCATTGAATATTTGCACAGGGAAATACATTTATTTGCAACTAATGAAGATGTAGATAATCATAATAGACGTCCTTTGGCATCTCTAAATCGCCTGATTGCACGAAGTGTTGCTCTAACATTATCAAGGAAATCTTACTACAATGAAGATAAGGAAAAAAATGGAAATGGAATTACTTATATCAATTGGGGCCAGGGTTATGCTCACATAAAATCTATGGAATGATGCAAATTGGTCAATGGAGCTCTTGGGTTTGTTGAAAAAATTGTGTATAATCCTGGATGTTCACCCCCATAGCCGCAAGAGCTTACATATGTTTTAGTTAGATTTGATAACTAAATAGGGATTCCATGGGATGAGGTGCCGTGTCAAATTGTTCCTATTATTCCAATAGAAAGAGGTACAACAAAACAACTTGCATTGAAACTTGCTTGGGATTTGACAATCCACAAGTCATAGGGATTGACATTGGCGAAGACCACTATATTAAGTATTGGAAACAAAGAACGACAAGGACTCACATTTACAACAATATCTAGATTAAAATGTTTGGATGGTCTTCGAATTCAACCTCCTTTCACATATGATCGATATTAGAAGATGGCTAAGGGAGCAAGAGTGGAATCAAGAAAAAAGGAAGAAGAAAGATTAAAATTGATCACATTGTAATATGTTTGTATTTAAACATTATATAGGCTTATATACTTTGATGTACAACATCAACCAACAGGTTGTTAGATATCATATTTAAACATTATATTCTTTGATATGTATTCCTTTGTATTGTTAAAAAATTTGATGGAATAATTTAACTATGAATACTTGGAAAACATCTCATTGTTTTGATGAACACACCGCGACCGGAACTAGTATAGACCCATATAACTCCGGTTCTATGAAGTGCCGAGAGGGATCAAATCTCTTGAGGTGCAAACCTTTCCTTCACTTTTCACTCAAAAAAAGGGTTTGCACCTCAAGGGATTTGATCCCTTTCGATGCTTCACAGAACCAGAGTTATATGGGTCTATATTGGTTCCAATCATCACCTCAAAAACGTACACCCCTCAACAAAACTTCAAAACTTTGCACCCCTCAACAAAACTTCACAACTTCACAGTTATGATTCAAATAATAAGGCAAAATTGATAGTGCTTTTGATGCTCATGAAACTGGTGGTATCCATAGGTGTTACAAAACTCCAAATCTTTGGTGACTCTCAGCTAGTGACCAATTGGCTCAAGGATAACAAGTCTCCCAAATATATCTTTCTAAAGCCTTTATTTGAAGAAATATGTAGGCTTCTTGGGTCCCTTGAGGAAGTCTCCCTTAACACATCTATAGGGAACAAAACTCAAAAGCTGATAAACTCTCCAAAGCGGGGTTGTTGCTTGCTGAAGGAGCTGGAGCTGCATGGGAGATTGACAAAGACTGGATTAAGGAGATAGATCCAAGACCTTTCTTGGCATAAACATTGTACATGGGTATGCCCATACCCATGGAGTTATTTTATGAATGAACTTTTTGTATGTTGACAATAAGTAGTATTCAAATGATGTAACTATTGATAACATATATGACATTACGAATAACATAATTTGACAGAAGATATATGTAAGACACTTGTGCCATTTGAACAATATGATTCAGAGTTAATAAAATTTTTGGACTCTGATCTTTTTTCCAAAGAAAAAAAAGAGAATTCAAATAAACTTAACTAAGCTATGCTAACATAATTTGACAAAAAATATATGTAAGACACTTGTGCCATTTAAACAATATGATTCAGAGTTAATAACAATTTTGAACTGTGGTCTTTTTGTCCATGAAAAAATAGAGAATTCAAATAAACTTAACCCACAAAATCTGTTATGCTATATGCTAATAAATTCACGCATGCTCTAAATCTAGCGATCCAAGGCAACTTGCATGTTATTACCCAACAACCCGACACAGAGGTATTCGCACTCGGGGAATTTGGAGATTTTCAACATGAAAAGGAAAAAAGAAAGAAAGAAATTTTTTGCATTTCCACCATTTTCCTGTTTAGCTTGATGATGAACTGGATAGCTGTACTCGTACTCGTAGTGAGGATTTCATGTACAATTCGTTCTCGACCTAAGTAGTAAGTAGTAGTTAGGAAGTGAAAGAAGAAAACTGCGCAAAAATACATGCGGTGGCCTCGGAGTCGAGCACAAGGGTTGGTGGGTAACCACCATGAATGTACAAAAGGTAGAATGATGACTACCCGTTACTTAACCAGGCCTCGAACGCACAACAAATCTCTTATTTGGTTTGAAGCGTCTGTATTCCATGTGTGTTTGGAATTCATTCAGACAAGAAAGTTTACAGCATTGATCTCCATTTCAATATAAATCAAGAAGTGGAATCTGTGATCCAAGATGATCCAACTATTGTCCATTGTGGTGATAACTGAGGGCACCATTGCATTGCTTTTGATGATAAACATACCTCCATTCAGAAAACTGATGGTGAAGGCTCTTGATAGGGCCAACAAGAACAAGGGCCCAGCCATGATTAAAACTCTTGCTGGAGCAATGATTGTCATTCTGGCGTCCAGCCTTATCAGCATTATGAAAATACAAACACGGACTGTGCAGCTGGGTGCAGTAACTCCAACTGACCAGATTCTCTTGAAAACCCACATTTTGGAGACTTCTCTGATGGGTATGTATTCCTTTGACTAATCTGATAATTGTATTATTTTCTTTTTCCTTTAGAAATAAATCCAGGAAGTACCCATTCCAAGGATGAAATAAATGTAGGAAGTCCCTATTCCAAGGATGGTACCCAGTGAAACAGCTTGATGTGCCTGGGAATTGAACCAAAGATCTTCACAGTGTCGGATTTCTAGCAAGGCACCAACTAATTTGGCCAACCCTCTGGGCTAATGATAATTATATTCTATCCTTTTAGGTTAAAATTTGTCTGTTTGTTTAATCCTTTGTGTTTTGGAAAACTTAAAATTTACCATTGATTTGAAAAAGCATGGAGGATTTGGGGACTTTGGGGACTTGTGTTGCTCACTGTAGTCTCCCAAGCCACATTGAGAATGCGGATGCCAATAGGTAAATAATTCTCCATCTTAAAACTAAAAAACTCTGATCAAGGGGAAAATATGACAGAACTGGGAAGAATTCTTACATTAATTGCAGAGTCTAAACTAATTCCTAATTTAAAGCAGAGATTCCTACAACTGCAAGATTTAGGCTGATTCACAGGGAGCTATACTTTTTAAGTAAATTATATGAAGTATGATTATATAGTTTAATTATCCACACAACCTGTAAAATTCTAATAGATAGTTATATTACTTGTAGGCTGCTTCAAAGGGAGTTAAAGTTTTAAGTAAATTATATCAAGTACGATTATATTAACTATCCACACAACCTGTAAAATTCTTAATATATATTTGTCCTTCTCATGGGGTGCCCAAGGTAAACAGGTTTGCTTCAGGATACTCTTTTACGTTTGGGAAACCTCTCGAGTAACGCTGAGATTAGTTGGTTTCAAATGCTTCTCCCCTGCTCTTTGAAAAAGCCCAATCACGTCCTTCTGGGTGGATAAGTTGGCATCTAGTTTTGAAGCTTGATCCTACACAGATTAAGGAGGAAGAAGATTATTTTCTGAATCATGGAATGATTTGCAGGTTAGAATGGATTTTGGCCATCAGTGAAAATTTTCCAGACATGGATTTCTGATTAGTGATTCCTATGGTTCTTTCACCTGTATGCATTTTTTGTTAAAATTTTTAAATTATTTTATCTGGATTTTCTCTACCAGTTGGATAGAACATGGTTTGATAATGGCCCCTGGTTTATGTACAAAGTTGGCTTCTTTATGAAGTTGTGGCTGCTTGGTGTCAAGCTGCTTTTTTATGAAGTTATGGCTGCTTGGTGTCAACCTGCTTTCAAAGTCATTATTAGAGGTCTCAAAATGCCTACTCTCCTTCTTGAGTATTGGATTGATAAGTTCTTTTTTGATCATTGGTAATGCCTTGGATAAGTTTATTCCCATATGTCCAAAAAGAGGTAAGATGACACCACCACCTTTTCTTGAATCTGCATTTAGGAAGATTTTAGCAAAGGTCTCCTTGTTAAAATTGTGTCAAAGTTCTAGAACCATAAATGGACACAACCCTTGGATTATAGACATATTGCTTTCCACTATAAGTTCTATGTTGAGCATGGGCATGTGGTGGCTTCTTGCCTAAAGGCTAAGGTCTCTCAAGTCAGCAAATCCACTTAATGGAAGAACTTGAAGATGATAGTTTACGTACAAAGTTGGCTTCTTTATGAAGTTGTGGCTGCTTGGTGTCAACCTGCTTTCAAAGTCATTATTAGAGGTCTCAAAATGCCTACTCTCCCTCTTGAGTATTGGATTGATAAGTTCTTTTTTGATCATTGGTAATGCCTTGATAAGTTTATTCCCATATGTCCAAAAAGAGGTAAGATGACACCACCACCTTTTCTTGAATCTGCATTTAGGAACATTTTAGCAAAGGTCTCCTTGTTAAAATTGTGTCAAAGTTCTAGAACCATAAATGGACACAACCCTTGGAATATAGACATATTGCTTTCCACTATAAGTTCTATGTTGAGCATGGGCATGTGGTGGCTTCTTGCCTAAAGTCCAAGGTCTCTCAAGTCAGCAAATCCACTTAATGGAAGAACTTGAAGATGATAGTTTATGTACAAAGTTAGCTTCTTTATGAAGTTGTGACTGCTTGGTGTCAAGCTGCTTTTTTATGAAGTTGTGGCTGCTGGGTGTCAACCTGCTTTCAGAGTCATTATTAGAGGTCTCAAAATGCCTACTCTCTCTCTTGAGTATTGGATTGATAAGTTCTTTTTTGATCATTGGTAATGCCTTGGATAAGTTTATTCCCATATGTCCAAAAAGAGGTAAGATGACACCACCACCTTTTCTTGAATCTGCATTTAGGAAGATTTTAGAAAAGATCTCCTTGTTAAAATTGTGTCAAAGTTCTAGAACCATAAATGGACACAACCCGTGGATTATAGACATATTGCTTTCCACTATAAGTTCTATGTTGAGCATGGGCATGTGGCGGCTTCTTGCCTAAAGGCCAAGGTCTCTCAAGTCAGCAAATCCACTTAATGGAAGAACTCGAAGATGAATTACCATTGGATGGCACTAACTAAGGATCCATAGATACTTGAGCTTGACACTTTTGTGAATGACCCTAACCAACCCATTGAGGGGTGTGGTGATGAGAAATGTAGCTCAGATAGGAACTTATTGCACATGTTTGGTGTGAACTTACAATAAGTGGTTCAAGACATTTCGAGAGTAACCACATAGGAAAAGTGGGTAATTATTATTTTTTAATTCATTTTAGGAAAAAGTGTAAAGTCTTATGTTTTGCAATTGAATCTAATAAAGAGTATTTAATACATTAATGACATAGACTCAATCTCAAGATGAGATTAAGGTTTTTGTAGATTAGGTTTTAAGACAAAGCATAAATATAAACAAGATAGAGAGACTCGAACACATTTATTCTCTGACATGGATAACAACCAGAGGAGAGGAAGGATAGTAGAGATAGAGGAGCAGACCAACTAAAGCATGGGGTCGTATAGCAGGGCCGTACATTAGTGTTCTATAGGTCGTACAACTGTTGTCACACTTTCTACAGGTTGTACTCTCTTTAGCAAGTTGTACACCTTAGGATAGGGTGGATTTATCAATTGTACAATTGTTGGTTCTGACCAATCTGCGAAGGTTGCTTTGTAATATTTGATTATTGGAATGATACGTTGATTTGGAGGAGAAATTTCATGTGTATGTGTATTTGATTTACACTTCCGCTATTTACGGTTTCCAGTGATTGTGTGATTGATGCTATGTTCACAATTTAATTCTCTACATTAATTAAATTCTACAATTAATTGATTTGATTGAGAACATAAGGACAATAATCACCTAGACTAGGAAAATTTACTTGATATTAAAGCTACAGGTTTTGATTCAGATTCTCAAGGGTTTACGGCAATGGATTAACTGTCAACAACTACTTAAAGCAATTGTTGGAAAAAATTGCCAAAAACAAGCAATTGTTGGAAAAAATTGCCAAAAACAAGGACCAATAGTTGAGAGTTTTTAGAGTTTGTGCATTAGATCTTAAAGATGTCATCAACTAGCCTTAGATTGAAGGATAGATTGGAAGGTGCCTCGAATTTCCTATCTTGGAAAGTCAAGGTCACACTCTTGTTGGAAGAGAATGATCTTTGGGATATTGTCAAGTTTGTTGTGACTCTGTTGATAGATCTACAAGATTTGACAGCTTGTAAGAAAAATGAAGTGAAAGCGAAGTTGATGATCATGGATGCTATAAAGGGTCATTCGATCCCCCACATACCCGAGATGAAAATGACGAAGGACATGTTAGATTTCATAGTTAGTATTTACCTAGTTAGCCTTTACCAAAGCAAGAAGACAAATAGAAAGAGGATATTGCAGAACATACCCATAAGTATAGATATGACCTAGATCAGACACAATTACTAGTTACTTGATGAAGGCCATGCAAATTTGTGATCAATTTGCAACAATCAAGGAGAATATTGCAGATGTAGAGTTAGTAAACATGGCATTTAATGGATTCTCATCTTCATAGGAAACATTTGTTAAAGGCATATATGCTTGTGAGCATCTTCCTTCCTTTGAAATATTATGGGATGACTCTGTCTAGGAGGACACTCGGATAGAATCAAAGGCCAACAAGAAGGGTGGTGATGGTGACCTTGCCATATTTGGTCAAACAAAAGAAGGTGGAGGAAAAGGACCCAACAAGGGAAAGGGAAACTATGAGGAGTCAACCTCACAGCTAGGGAAGGATGACTTGAGTAAGATCAAGTGTTTCATATGTCATAATCATGGACGTTATGCATCTCAATGTCCAAACAAGAAGGGTAAAGGGAAGCAACAACATAAGCAAGTAGCAACCTCTGTTGAAACACAAATGAAGGAGTTTGCCTCCACATTTAAGAAGGATTTCTCAATGAAATATTTCCTTTCTTCTAGTACAGTTTTGAGGAATATGTGGTATGTTGACAGTAGAGCATCTTGGCATATGACATCGGTCAAGCAATTGTTTTCAAGTCCAAAAGAGTACAACTCAAGTGTTTAGGTTGAGCTTGGTGATGATGTCAAGTATTATGTAGAAGGAGTTGGTATTATTCCCTTCCATCCCTAGTCAGGCAACTCTTTACATTTCGAAGATGTTTTGTTTGTTTAAAGTCTCAGGAAAAAATTGCTTTCAACTTCAGCTATGGAAGATAAGGGCTTTATAGTAGAGTTTAAGAACCAACAAGTCCTTATTAGACAAAAGGATTCTAGCCCAAAATCAACATAGGTGATCGAGGTTAGGGAAGGCAATTTAAATAGGTTATAGGGTGAACTTGTTTGAGCCATAGTTCATGACAACGACAACTTGTGCGAGTCATGAAACAAGTGGATGGGGCACCTGCATCATAATGCATTGCCTATTTTGAGGGAGATAGTCACATGTCTTCCAAAGTTCAGCATTAAACAATAGGGAGTATGCAAAGGGTGCACACTTAGCAAGTATGCCAAGGTTGTTTTCCCAAGTAGTGACAATAGGTCTAAGGAGTTTCTAGACCTACTACATTTGGATGTACGTGATCTAATGTGAGAAGCATCAATCTTAGGAAGCATGTAAATTGTTTCCTTTATTGTTGACATCTCTCACAAGATGTGGATCTACTTCTTAAAGACCAAGGACGAGGTCTTTAGCAAGTTTTAGGAGTTCAAAGCTCAAGTTGAATACTAGATAGGGAAGAAGATCAATGTCTTGAGATCAAACAAGAGGCGTTGTCGGTTGAGTATACCTCCAAGGAGTTTGAGGGTTTCTTTGAGGATGCAAGAATCAAGAGGGATTTGAATATTCCATGCAACCCACAACAAATTGGAGTTGTAGAGTGGAAGAATCAATCCATTATAGGGGGTACTATGGCCATTATTCATGACTAGGAATTGTCAATGTTTCTTTGGGAAGAAGCACGCAACACAACAATCTACATCTAGAACGTGTGTCTTCATGGGATCTTAGAGGTCAAGACACTAGAGGATGTATTAAATTCTTTGAAACCATAGGTGAGCCATTTTTGCATCTTTAGATGTCCAATTTATATCCATGTACTAGTAGAGAAGAGGACCAAGTAGGAAACCTTCATCAAGAAGGGTTTATTTGTAGGTTACAATGAGACTTCAAAGGCCTACAGGGTCTATATTCTAGAACAAAGGAAGGCAATAGTAAGAAAGGGTGTAGAGTTTGAGAAAGAATTTACATCCAAGAAGCCTCATGAGCCTATTCCAATGATAGAATATGAGGAGTAGGAAGCTCCAAATGTTGAGGCAGAGTCACTAGTGACTTCCACTTCAGGGCAGTAGCCTTCAGGAGAAGAGTGGGTGCCAATAGCTCCTCTGAATTATGTTAGGAGACCTCGATGGTTTAGTTAGACATTGAGGGATGCTTGGGAGTTAGTTAAGGCTCCTAGGAGCACATTCAGGGAGGGAAGACCTTCGAAGAAGTTTCCAAACTATATAGCATTGATGAACACCATCATAGATTTTGAGCCTTCCAATTTTCTGGAGGCAACAAAGTTGCAGGTTTGGAGGGATGCCATGGTGGAGGAGTACACCTCCATCATGAAGAATGATATATAGGACAAAGTGCCAAGATCCAAGGGGAATTCAATAATAAGTTCCAAGTGTCTCTATAAGATCAAGCATGTGGTAGATGGCAACATTGAGAAGTTCAAAGCAAGGTTCATGGCAAGAAGGTTCTCCTAGAAAGAAGGAGGGAGTTGACTATGAGGAGCCTTTTGCTCCAATCATGATGTACACTTCCATTAGAGAAATTGCGTATTTAGTTTTAGTTATGGGATGGAGGATACATTATATGGATGTGAATACAACTTTCCTCAATGGGATAATTGAGGAAGAAGTACACATAGAGCAACCTTAGGGCTTTGAGGTAAGTGGGAAAGAGTCCCATGTTTCCAAGCTGAAAAAGGGCCTTATATGGACTCAAGCAAGCACTAAGAGGATGGTATTCTAGGATTGATAGATATTTGTTTAGTATGGGATTCACCAAAAGTGAAGCATATCCTACCTTATATTATATAGTCTTTAAGATTGATTTGCTTGTTTTGGTGTTGTATGCAGATGACTTGTTTCTTATAGGCTCAGAGAAGCTCATTGTAGGATGCAAAGCAAATATGGTGGCTAAGTTCGAGATGAAGGACATTGGCATGATGCATTACTTCTTAGGTATGGAGGTTTCGTAGAGACCATGAGAGATATTCTTTAGGCAGGGTAAGTATTTAGTTGAGAACCTAAAGAGGTTTCATATGGAGGATTGCAAACCTATGGCCACATCTATGATCAATAATTTGAAGAAGGTAACAACTTCATATTCAAAGATGGTAGACTCTACGTTGTACATGTAACTGATAGGTTCTTTCATGAATTTAGTCAATATTAGGTCAAATATATGATTTGTAGTGAACACCTTGAGTCAATTCATGGTGGAGCCGAGGTAGGAGCATTAAGTAGCAGGAAAACATGTGCATAGATATTTGAGGGGCATGGTAGAGTATAGCGTGAGATATGAGATGGTGAAGTGAAGTTGCAATGGTGTACATAGTTAGATTTGGGCAGGAAGAGCACCTCAAAGTGCTTCTTTAACTTGGGATCAACGATGATATCCTAGTTTAGCAAGAAGCATAATTATGTTGCACTTAGCTCAACAGAGGCATAATACATGGTATCCATTACTACTAGCTGTGAGACCATCTGGCTTCACAAGTTGCATGCAGAATTGTTTGATTAGGAGTTGTATCCCTCAACAATTTACAATAATAATTAGAGTTGTATCAAACTCTCTCATAATCCAATGTTTCATGATAGGTCCAAACACATAGAGATTAAATATCAGTTTATACAAGACAAAATTCAAAAGCAAGCAATAAATCTCTAGTATACTCCCACATATTAGTAGGTAGTTGATTTCCTGACCTAGCCCTTATAAAAAGGAAAGTTTGAAGCATTCAAAGACAAACTTGGATTGGTGTAGAATTTCTCCCTCGCTAAGAGGGAGTGTTGGGAAATGTAGTTTGGACAATAATTTCTTACACAAGTTCAATGTGAATGTGCAATAATTTCAAAAGTAACCACTTACAAATACTACAAAATTTATATTAGGACGCAGGGACGTGGGAGTAGGGAAACGAAGGAGCGACCTATATAGAAGTCACCCTCAAATTTCAGGAAACTTCAAAGGGGACGTTGTGGTCTTCAATATAGGGGACCCCCATAAATACTACAAAATACATACAAATTGAAAGTTGGAGCATAAGTCAGTAAAGTCTTTAATTTTATAATCGATAGATTAATACATGTTTAAAACATATATCAACTGAAATAAAATGAAATGCAACCATACATAACCTATAACTAATGAAACAAAATTGGAAATACAACCATATTGAACAACACAATGAAATGGATGCTGAAGAGAAGGGAAATTGTGGACGGCGTGGCCCTTTATCATTTAATTTTTTATTTAATTTTTTTTTTTGGTCAAAAACAATCAAAGGAAATGCGGGGACGCCATTTTTAGGAGGGAAACGTTTCACTTTTTCTAGGAAACGTCTACATCCATGTTTCCTTGAGTTTCCTTTAAATGAGGACGTGGGGGTACATTTCCAATGGAGTTTCCAAGTTTTCAGGATGTGCGGGGGCGTGGAAGTGTGTTTCCTACCCTTGGGGACGCACCCCCATGTAACATTGATATATACAAGATAGAAAGACTCGAACACAATTATTGTTTGACAAGGACAACAACCGAAGGAGAGAAAGCAAAGCATTGCCATGAGCAAACCAATTGTTGTACAAGGTCGTATAACATTGCAATACAAGTCGTACAATTGTTGTCTTGCTTTTTGCATGTTATATTTTCTTCAATAGGTCATACACCTTAGTTTGGGATGGATTTATAAACCATACAATTGTTGCTTTTAATCAATCTGTTGAGGTTGCCTTGTAAGCTTTGATTATAAGTTGATTTGAAGGAGAAATTTCCTATGTATGTGTGTATTTGATTTACGCTTTCGCTATTTACTATTTCTAGTTATATTGTGTGATTGATGTTATGTTCAAAATTTAAATTTCTACATTTATTAGATTTTGAAATTAATTGATTTGATTGAGAACATAAGGATAATAATCACCTAGACTAGGAAAATTTATAGTGTAGACATTGATACGAAGATGATTAAGGAGTTATGGAAGGCATGGAAGGAGACCTCATGTGGGAATGAGGGGCCAACAACCCTGCTACCTTCTCTTCTCAAACTCTCTACATATATGGGGTTGCTTCTAATCTTGTCAATAAGCTCTTCCAATGTAGTTATTGGGTTAGGAGTTTCTTTCCTTGAGCTTAAGGCTTCCATGGAAATTTTCCCCTTTTCCTTCTATGAGACTTACTTCGAAGTTTGATTCCTTGGGGTATAGCCCCTTGGTGAAGGTGCTAATGAGGGAATCAAGTTATACCTTATGCCAGGGTTGTCTAGTTCCTCCTTTGCATATTCCTCTTCTCTTTTCTCGTGTACTAGACTTCTTAGGCATGTATATTGGAGGTCTCATGCTCTCTTCATATGTGGCATCTAAACAATATGTTAATGTAATCCAACCTCTATTAATGGGCTTTACGTGGCCCTAATTTCAATGCTATCCTTTTTTAAATTCCTTCGATTAGATCAACCTCCACACATATCTTGGCAACTATAATTGATTCCATGGCCAATGTCTTCTTTTAACCTTCATAAATTTTATTAAATTGCTACTAATCCTCATAAGGATCTTAAGGATCTATTATTTGAGCGACAAGTGAGGCAAATTTATCCAGCTTTGAAGTTTTGCAATTTTTTCCTGCACTAGGTCAAAACCTAGCTCCCAATCATTGATGAAAATTGTCATTTCTTAGTTAAAATAAAGCCCTCCTACTCTTATTCTATTTATGTTGGTCTTGTTTTTAACTAGGAAGATAATGAAGCTTCTAGATGTGAGGTGGACCTTTGGGGAGTAACCTAGTATCATACCCTAGGTAGTCGATACCCATCCTCTGAGCATTTTCTTTGCCAGTTCTTTGCCAGTTCTTTGCCATTGAAATTCCTAATGAAGGCTAGTTTTGATTATTTGAGCATTGTTTCTGCAACTAACTCGTCTTCTAAATCCAATTGCATCTTTGGGTGAAAACATGAAGTTGGGAAACAATTTTGGCTTGTTTTTGACAAAAACAACTACTAATTTGTATGTTTTTCAACTTCGACCTCTTCAAACCCATATCTCCCTTAGGAATTTCAACTTGAAGTAAACACAAAGGTTTTACAGAATTGAATTAGCTTTCTACTCATATTTTTTTTAATTTTTTTTATGGACATATCGTGGGACAAATTTGTTGTCAACCAACGGCAAATACTTGAAAATTTTAGGTATGGATAATGAGTGACCTGTGTTGACGACGTTTTTTTGATAGATGGTTATTCATTTTAGGGAAAAAAATTGTATGACCATAATCTACACACACTAAACTTGATCCTAGACTATATTTCGAGTTTTTTAAGACTTGGGAACTATTTTTTATTATTTATCGAAATATCGTATGTTCAGAAAATGGTGCATTATCGACACATGTTTTTGTTTTCACACTTTCTTTCAAATGTTATTCTTATCAAACAAACTAAAACCAACCAATTGAAGAGGACACTTCAAGGAACATCCTTGTATTTTTTTAAATTTATTTGGCTTATTCATTGTGATGATATTGAATTTTCATTGTGACTGATTTTTCAGTCACTTAATTTTTTAATGATAAAGTTTAGTAAAAAAATAGAAAAAAATAGTAATCCTAAATGAAATTGAAAAAAACTTATATTACTAGAAAGTAGATTGAATGGTGAATCTACTGGTATAAACTCCGACATGTAATTCTCATGTTTTGCAGTGGTCCGACCTTGTTAAAGTGACACATTTCTGAATTTTGCAGAAATGGTGCTGGAATTGTTGACTAGAAACTCTCGGGCGAGAAAATGTCTTCCAAACTCTCGGCCCAGAGTTTAGTTCAAACTCTCATCTGAGAGTTTTTTTTAAAATACAGTGCGGCGATTGGTTCAAATTCTCGGCCTAGAGTTTTTTTAAACTCTCGGCCCAGAGTTTGAACTCTCAAAACTCTCGGCCTAGAGTTTGAGTTTGACTTTTTTTCGCGTGATCATCCACCCACGCTCCGTTTTTTTTCACTCCGTTTGTCACCAAAGTGTTTCCCAGGTTCGCGATTTCACCCCTTTCCCTTTTACTTATGTTCACATTTAACTACTATGTTGTTTCTTCCTTTCTTCTACCCTTGATGTGTGCGCTTTAGGCCCTTCCTTCTTATACTTTGGGTTCTTTCATGCTATGTCAGTGCTAAGTGTGGGAGGTGCTACTATTTCAACTCTCCTTGTGAGAATTTCTAGGAGGTCGGATGGTAGCAACGATGTAAGAATGGCTTCCAAGCCTAACTCTTTTAGCTTTTCCTCCCTTCTCTTCGATCTCTTGACTACTTTTGGTAAGCTTGGAATGTCACTTCTATGGGGGCGTCATCCTATACTAACAACAAGGTTGTCATTTGAGACACCATTTGTTGGGAACCATCATTACATGCTCTGTCTACATTCTCTCTAGTCTTGGACATCATACTTTCTTTGCTTCCTAGTACCTCGACATGTGGTTTATGTCACCCTCGATTGAGATCTTGTCCTCCTTTGTGAACTCTTCTTTCCATACCTTTGAATTCTCTTGGTTTGGGAACCCTAGGCCTATCCCTAGGGTTTCCCCTTCCCTTTTTTTCATCTTCGACCTCTGCATGTGTTCTATGACAATAATATGCTTATGAAACCTTGAAAAAAAACAAAATATATACTTTGTTTCAATTAAAAAAGGGACTAGTAATTTTACAACCTTCTTGTTGGATATTAATTCTTGCTAGGGAAGGATATATGAATTATGACCATACACACAACAAGATAATTATTTGATTACACTATGTCTATCATATTCTCTTATACAGATAAGATCCCTCGTGATTATGTCGAGAGACACTTTCTATAGCCTTGTATGAAGGATATGTGTAATTCCATGCTCAATGTGTAGTTGACATGTGGCATTCAGAAAAAAAATAAAAATAAATAAATAAATAAATAAAAATAAATTAAAAATTAAAAATTAAATAAAAATAAATAAATAAATTATATATATATATATATTATTAAAAAAATTCAATGTGGAACTTTGTAAAAAAACCAAGATAAATTTCAACGTTGTCTTGGCCCCAAGTAAAATACTCTAATATAAATATATGTAAATAGATATTGTAGGTAAACAAACATAGATCTATCTTAACTTCAGCTATATAAATGCTTAAAGGGATCAAACCTTCCTCAAATTTTGCTCCCTCAAAAATGTTTTGACCTCTACAAGTTTGACCCTCTCGATCACTTGATAGAGCTAGAGTAAGATGGATCAACACTGTTATTTATTGCATCAAGATAAGTAAGGTGCACTTTACGCTTTAGTATGTATGAGATGTGATTACATAACTTAAGGTGAATCAATTGAAATGAAGAAAAATTAAAACCGTTAACCTAAAAATGAAAAATATAATAAAAGAAAAGTTGAAGTCCATAACATAAAATTTAAAGAAAAGTTGGTTTTCATAAAATAAAATTGAAAAATAAAAATAAAAATCAATTTCAATAATAAAAATCCCCGCGACGGTGTAGCATTGTGGGAAACCCAGCACAGCCAAGGGTGGGCCCAAAGCAACCACATGCTGAACACGAGCCCCAGCCAGGTGGCAGCTCAGATGACATGAACCGCAACCACATGTCCAGTCATAATGTTGAGGATGATCGACTGCATGAATAAGAAGGGTGGTACGTGGGCCCAACCCCACCCTACGGCTCAGTCGAGAGACACGACCCTCTCCATGCAAATCCAGAAGCACCTGCAACAATTACTCCCCCCTACAAATGAAGGTACAACGCTTCTAGTTCCAGCTTGCTCTTTCCATCATGATTTCGGCTGATGGTTGGTTGCATAATGGGCATGTCCAGAGGCACATGCAACATTTTCTTCATATTAATGAAGGTGGTTGGTAGCACCCAACATTAGCCCTTTCGTTCCTTAACCCCATCCTTATGTTTATGCTCGCGGCCTTGGAAACTTGTCATGCTCACCCCGCATGCTCTCCTATTGCTCGCAATCCTGCTCGAGTTCTCCCCACCTGCTCTCCCACTGCTCGCAATTCTGCTCCCTGCACTTTGCACACCATGGTACGCACTAAAACCACTCAGCGTCGAACCACGAATGGCTCGCGCCGCTCCCATGTGCCCCATGCTGAAAAAGACTTGCAAAAATCCAAGGATTCTTTGGGAAGAAGGTGAGCAAGCATACACAGGACATACTTGAACGTTGGGAGAGGAGAGCGCGTTGGGAAAATCCATGCCCGAATCCACAGGCTCTCCGACAAGTCTTTGATGACATCACCAAAGACTCTAGTGCTCCCTGCACTAGGGAAACTAGACACACCTGCACCCTCAACCATTTCTGGGCTATGAAGTCCATGATGTCCCTAACTTTTGAGTATTTTCTAGTAGGGCACATCCAGATTGAAGGCTGCCCACTGATGGTTGAGAAGTGCCTTGCTTGATTGGAAGATAACATGCGCCAACTTGGACATAATCAAGTGGCTATTCACGAAATCATCATCCAGGTGCAAGACCGCTTGGAGGCGCTGGTGAAAGAATTGGTGGGGAAAAAGTTCATCGGCAAACAACTCGTCTTCCGTCGAGACTCGGAAGCAATTGCCCATGCGCATGCGATGGATGACACCCCTGCTCCGGTTGATAGTACCAATGAATTTATGGAAATTATGGATTAAGCTTTGTTTTCAGGTTTTTATGTTGTTACGATGCAATAGTCTCATTCCTATGTCAATTTTTAACTGTTTTGTTAGCCGAGCCATAACCCACGGCCTGTGGGGGATCCAAAGTACTCAATTATGTTTAAATAGTTTCATGAGTAGGCTTAGAAAATGGTAAGGAAGTCTGACTCACTGAGCTCAAGCATAGCAAACCCATTTTGATTATACATGTACTCATTTATTTTCTATTAATATAATTCGAGATTACAAAAAAAAATTCAATAATAAAAAAATGTAAAAATTAAAAAAACAACAACCAACCATGATAATGTTTCATCGTAAATCCATATCAACCTTAATTTTCTAATTATAAAGAAGTTTATGCATTTTTTTTAATCTTTTCTATCTTTGTTATTTATAAACCATTTACTCTATTAATTAGTTAATTGATTACAAATTTAACATTTTATTATTATAATTATTAGATGATGATGAAGATGGCTAGCATTCGCTAAGATCAATATTAGTCTATCTGATCTTAAGAAGATTACTTTGATTGCTATAAAATGTTATTTCTGTGCTCAAACATCTAGGAAATAAGTGTTCTTAGGTCGCCATAGTTTTGACAAGTAAGGAGGTTAGTGAGGTTTGTATTGTAGCAAAGATTATGAAACTGTGATCTGATGTGGGTGTACGCAGGGCATTTCAAGAGAAAATGACTTTCATCCTTAAGACACATAGCCTCATAGATATGCCAGATTATTTCCACACACAATGTTTTAGGAATTCCACAACGCACTATTTCACTATGAAGTTCATGAGAGTTCATTCTTATCTTGGCTATATTAATTTTCTGTACAAACTAGTTAAAATAGAGAGGTAATTTTGATCTTCCATATTAGGGTTGATGACCTCCTTATAATATCTTAATTTCTTTTTAAATTCTGATTCTTTCTTGCCCCATATTTTCTCTTTAGACTTAGATGTGGTACTATTTTTAATGTTATTGATATCTTGCAAAGTGACATTTTCATTGATCCCCCAATGGTTTAACCACGCCATGGCATCTTTATACCAACCTCTCTTCATTTGGAGTTGGTCCTGACTAGATTTTAAAATAACTTTAGGAAGTCTCTGGTCTCCCATGTTTTTTATCCCGTGTTTGTACATCAAGTATCTAGTCATAGTGATGCTCTCGGGCGTGAAGACCCACTTCTAGAAGGAGAATAAGGTAGGGTGTATTCTTTTAATCTTAAGGTTATACGTTATGAAACCATTATGGATTTGTTTAATCCTTCTCCACGATTCTATAGAGATGTTGCAACCCCAAATTTCACAGCCATACAAGATAACGAGAATGACGAGAATTAAAAATAATAAAATTATTTTTATCCCACATCATAAAGTTTATTGATTATATATATATATATATATATATAACATGTTTAAATTTAGTATTGTAAACAATTTTTTTATATTTATTAAATTGTAAATTATAATGTATGGTTATAACCGTAAGTATTCTCTCTATATTTTTTAAATGTAAAATTTTGAAAAAATCTAAATAAAATATTAGTTTAAAATAATTATGTTAAGAATGTGCCCTCGGGGTGTAGACCAGTTGGAAACCGTGCGCTTGTTAAGGCGTACGGGTTGTTAAGCACGTCGTCGGTTCAAACCTCATTGCAACATTGAGGGTGCGTTGTGGGGTAGGCGTACTCTCCTAGGGGTATAGTGGTAGCAAAATTGGATCCCTGGACCCTGTGTCACGCGAGTACCAACCCAACTCCAATTGTTGATTCCTCTAGATAATAAAAAAAAAAATTATGTCAAGAATGTAAGTTTAATATATAAAATTTAATATATAACTTATAATTTTTTTTTATATATAAAACTTATTATTACGTCGTAGGCGTTCACCAACGAGAAGCGTAACCTTCCATGTATGATAGATTCCTCGTCTATAGAGCGAATGGAATCTTGGCACGTGTTTTGCCGCTTTGGCCCACACCGACCGTGTCGTCGAAATTATTTGCATTACTTTGCCCCTTCCAGGCAAACCTCCGTCCGTCTTGCAGCGATTTGCAGACTTCACGCCGACTAAAACGAACTATCCATGAATTCGACCACACAGTTAAGAGTCGACCAACTCGACTATTGACCATATTTTTTTTTAACTAAAGTGACCCGACCATTTTGACTTTCGACCATATCTTACAAATATTATTGAAAACAAAATTAAAAATTCATATCAACTATTTGATATGTTGATCATGTTTACACAGTGATGACTTCACGCTGACTAAAACAAAGTGTCCATCAATTCGACCACAGTTAAGAGTCGGCCAATTTTTAAAGGCTTGACCAAATCGACTATTGACCATATTTTTTTTAACTAAAGTGACCCGACCATTCTGACTTCTGACCATATCTTACAAATATTATTGAAAACAAAATTAAAAATTTCGATCAAAATTAAATATTATTGTGACATCATCTCAGTTTTTTTCTCAGCATTCGAATCGCCATCAATTTGTTGCTCTTTTACAGACCAACAACCCTCTTGCGGAGCCAAAGATTCTTGTTTTCTATTCAAAAAAAGGTTCTTCTCTCAAACCAAAACTCATTTCTCTTCTTATAATTACCCTGTTTTACACCCTATTCCTGTTTAATATTTACAAACAAGCTTCTGCTGTCTTTTTGGGTGTTTTTTGTTGGAAACTAGAGTCTGTTTCTATCAATGCACTGTCATTTATTTACTTGTATTACTTATATATTCAATGTTGAAAGTCAGCATTTGATCATGTATGTCATTTATTTACTAGTTTCAAATGAAAGGTTACTTCACTAGTATATATTCATTTCCTTGTGTTTACTAATTATGTTTCCTACTAACTTGAGTAGTTAATTTGTATTGCAACAGTTTTTTGTCTCCTAGAAAATTTGCCCTTCCAGAAAAATAATCTTTAATTTAGGCATTTGGTATATAAAAATCCTATCTTGTTCTCACTGTTCCTATTTAATATTTAAAAACAAGGTTCTCCGAGCAAATTTACCCAGAATTGTGCTGCTTTTTTTGTTGGAAAGTAGTTTTTGTTTCTGCTGTCTTTTTTGGTGTTTTTTGTTGGAAACTAGAGTTTGTTTCTGTCAATGGACTGCTATTTATTTACTCCTATTACTTATATGTTTGATCTTGAAAGTTAGTATTTGATCATGTATGTGATTTATTTACTGGTTTCAGATGAAAGGTTACTTAACTGGTATATATTCATTTCCTTCTGTTTACCAATATATGTTTCCTACTAACTTGAGCAGATAATTTGCACCGCAACAGTTTTTGTCTCCTAGAAAACTTGCCCTTCTAGAAAATAATATTTAAATTAAGCATCTGGTATATGAACAATGCTATCTTGTTCTCGGTGTTCCTGTTTAATATTTAAAAACAAGTAGAATTGTGCTGTCTTTTTTGTTGAAAACTAGACTTTGGTTCTGCTGTCTTTTTGGGTATTTTTTGTTGGAAACTAGAGTTTGTTTCTGTCAATGTACTGTAAAGGTTACTTCACTGGTATATATTCATTTCCTTGTGTTTACCAATATATGTTTCCTACTAACTTGAGCAGTTTATTTGCATTGCAACAGTTTTTTGTCTCCTAGAAAAGTTGCCCTTCCAAAAAAAAAAAAAAAAAAAAAAAAAAAAAAAAAAAAAAATCTTTAATTTAGGCATCTGGTATATAAAAATCATATCTTGTTCTCATTGTTCCTGTTTATTATTTAAAAACAAGGTTCTCAGAGCAAATTTACCCAGAATTGTGTTGTTTTTTTGTTGGAAAGTAGCTTATGTTTTTGCTGTCTTTTTTGGTGTTTTTTGTTGGAAACTAGAGTCCGTTTCTGTCAAAGGACTGTCATTTATTTACTCCTATTACTTGTATGTTTGATCTTGAAAGTTAGTATTTGATCATGTATGTGATTTATTTATTGGTTTCAGATGAAAGGTTACTTAACTAGTATATATTCATTTCCTTCTGTTTACCAATATATGTTTCCTACTAACTTGAGCAAATAATTTGCACCGCAACAATTTTTGTCTCCTATAAAACTTGCCCTTCCAGAAAATAATCTTTAAATTAGGCATTTGGTATATGAACAATGCTATCTTGTTCTCAGTGTTCCTATTTAATATTTAAAAACAAGGTTCTCAGAGCAAATTTACCTAGAATTGTGCTGCCTTTTTTGTTGTTTTTGTTGAAAACTAGACTCTGTTTCTGCTGTCTTTTTGGGTATTTTTTGTTGGAAACTAGAGTCTGTTTCTGTCAATGCATTGTCATTTATTTACTTGTATTGCTTGTATGTTCAATCTTCAAAGTTATTATTTTATCATGTATGTAATTTATTTACTGGTTTCGGATTAAAGGTTACTTGACTGATATATATTCATTTCCTTATGGTTACCAATATATGTTTCCTACTAACTTGAGAAGATAATTTGCACCACAAATAGTTTGTTTATGTCAAATGACTGTGCACTGCGATAGTATGTGAGAGAGATCCAAGAGATGTATTTAAGCATCTTGTATATGAACAATGCTATGTTCTCATACTTATTGGAGTTGCCACTATGTTAAGTGGCACAGCCACCCTTCGATCATGTAGCACATTGTTTTAACCATGATGCCAAGGCTTGGACAGATGATTGGTGACATAATGTAAAAGGAACCTCTTATTATTGGATATATGGTCCAGAACATGCTCACAAACAGTAACCATGCACTATTATAACAACAGTAAATGTAGATATACCATATTACAAAACATCTTTACACAACATGCTTGTAAAACAATTCCAAACACTTATGCATCATATATCCCATGTTCACTTGTTAGTCAGCTAAAATACTTTACTTGCATCAATGCCAATTCTTTTTTTATTATGTTGCTTCCTAATATCACCTTATAAGTTAATATTTTGTCAACATCCCTAGATGAAAGTTAATCTAAGAAACTCAACAAAAAATCTGCTAACCTTTTCTGCACATGTTCTTTATTATGAAGCAGCAATAGATAACAAATATTCTGCTAACCTTTTGTATGTGTTCTGATAGGCACGTTCATTGCTAAAAGCCTAAAGGAAACAAATTTCAATCCCTTCATTTGTGTATTCTTTCCACAAATATTGCTATGTATTGCTTGAAATGTCAAATGATCTTTTTCCATGCTCTCCTACATTTTTTTATCTTTACACTTAATATCAATATCGCCCCTTTTTATCCAGCTTACTTTTGTAGTCCAACTATTCGCACTACCACGCTATGGACACTTTGTTGACCGAAAATGTTGTTGCACTTCTGATGCATGGTGTTGTTGACCTATTCCCACTTGTACAAGTTGTTTCTCTTGATCAACTAAGCTCTCTTAACTCATCAACTGCCCGCTTCCGAATCTCTATCTCTGATGGAATTCATAGGCACGATACATTGCTTCCAACTAGCTACAATAGCGCTGTGGAAAACCACCAACTCCAAGCAGATTCAATCATCAAAGTCATCAATTGTACATGCAACACTATACATAATGCAACGTATGCTTTGCTTTCCACATCTTACTTTTAGCTTATTTTATTTTTCACTCCCAATAATTGTAAGATATTTTTTACTTATACTTACTTACCTTCATTCTTCTTGCCAGGACTATCGCATTGGGCACATTCGAAATTGTCACATTGGAAACAACCATTGTTGGAGACCCATCCCCTTCAACTTCACCCCTAGCTTTACAGCCCACAGCAGTTCATCTATTTCACAAAACAACGCCTTTGATTCCCAAAACCCTCCACTTGCAATACCTTCCTTGCAAGATCCAACCCCAAACCTTGTTGCACCAACTCTTCAATTCACATTGCTCAACCCTTGCAACAAAACGTGGACCATTCAAGGACGAGTTACTGCAAAGACAAGTATGAATTCCTACACCAATAAAAAAGGCCCTGGTCAACTCTTTGGGTTTAACCTTGTTAGTGCTACAAGAGATGAGATTCATATCTCTGCTTTCAATGAACTAGCTACCTCATTATATGACCAAATACAAGTTGGCATAGTCTACATAGTCTCAAATGGCACAATCAAACCGGTTAATCCAACATACAACCATTTGCAAAGTGCTTTCGAGATTTTCCTGAACTCCTCCTCAACAATTCAACGATGCTTGGAAGAGTGCCCACTGATTCCTTTTCATTGCTTCCACTTTAAATCTATCCATGACATCAAAACTACACCCCTCAATTCCATGGTTGACCTTCTTGGAATTGTCATTTATGTTTCCCTTGCATCAACTATACGCAAAAGGGATGGCTCTGAAACCATTCGTCGAACATTTGGATTGAGGGACATGTCCAGGTATAGCATAGATATAACACTTTGGGGGGAGCATTGCACAATTGAGGGTTCCCAACTTGGAAACCTTCGAGGTTTGGCTACTCCCCGTGTCCTTGCCATAAAAAGTGGCCGTGTTACAGAGTTCAATGGAAAAACCATTGGAACCATCTCAAACACCAACCTCATTATAAACCCAGATATCAAGGAAGCTCAACTTCTCCAAGCATGGTTTGCTGACAATGGATTCTGTTCATCCTCCCCATCTATGAGCAGAAAATCCAACTCGTCTTCTTCTACCTCCTGTAAACGCATTTCCATCTCTGCCCTACAATCTCTCCAACCCTTTGAGAAGGCAACTTGGTATTCAATTATTGCTACAATCACCCATATTAACATCAATGAATTTGATTTCCTTGCATGCCCTCTATTTTTCGATGGAATACAATGCATGAAAAAAATTTCCCACAAAGTTGGCAATATTTGGCATTGTGCAAAATGTGATGGGGAGTTTACAGAGTGTGCTTACCGATACATACTCAAACTTAACATAATGGATGCTACTGGACAACTATATGGTATGATGATGTTGCACAACAACTCATGGGGGTCTCTGCAAAAGATTTTTGTCTTCTATCAAATGATCCAACATCTCTCTTGGAAATTGTTCAACATGTTTGTGCTCGACAGTACCTTATGACCTTATCAGTAAAGACAGAGACTTTCAATTCAAATGCTCGCTTGAAGGTGCTTCTGGTCATGTCAGAGGAGGTTTCTCCATCATCAACCCCTATCGATACACTTGCTAAAAGCGAACACATTTTGGTTAATAAACCTCCAATTGCTCTCAAGCTTTGAACTCTACCTTTGAAAACACTTTCTCCAACATCATTCCACTCTTCAATTCTGACTTTAGTACTTTCTAGCTCATACTTAGCAACTACACATTTTTGTATACACACTTCTACCTAGGTGGTACTTGTAACTAGCAATGAGCAATCTTGAATATTATATTATTTAGTTTTGTTGTAACATTGTGTTAAATCACATCTTTTTTCCAACCTATCTTGCAACTTTCAAATTTGTAGTTATAATTTAGATTGCTTTGTCAAGTCTATACTTCTTTTCTTTATAAACACTTTTCAAGAGTGTCTTTATTTATTTCTTGCAACAACTTCCCATAAATTATCGATGCTCCATTTATCTTTTACAATATACCTTTGTTTACTCTTCCGATTATTACATATATATTATTTTTCTCTTCCACCAAAGGCACCATAAATGGACCATGGATAACCATTTATCTTTTACAATATACCTTTGTTTACTCTTCCAATTATTACATATATAGTATTTTTCTCTTCCACCAAATGCACCATAAAGTTCATAACCACTAAACACTTTTTTTTGTAGGGATGTCGACCAATGATAACAATGATCAAAACAATGCACGCAGAAGACTTCTATATGCTCAAAAGAAAAATCAAAACAACAAGCGTCAATCCCTTCTATATAGAGTTGCTCGTCAACTTGTTCATATCCCTTCTTCGTTTGACGTTGTTCAACCTACCCTTGCACCCTCCACGCCATCCACATACACAACAATGCATCCAACAAACATCGACTTAGATGGTGCACAACAACGATTCCGTACAAGATTGGACAAACTATCTCCCATGAAAATATGCTCTATATGCATGGAGTCATATCCTGAAATTAAAATAAAACACTTTTTTGGTGCATATGCATGTTCGCGGTGCAGTGCGGAACAAAATGGCCACTGCTATTCCATTGCAAACAATATGGATCCTGGGATACAACCATCAGTGCTAGCATCTCTTACTCAAGTTGAAGAAATGCTCATTTCTCGTGTTAACCCAATTTTACAAGTCACTCATGCTCGTGGGGGACAATATACATATTCTGGGCACACTATAAGCTTCCCACAAAACATTACTAGCATTGCCACTTTCCTCCCTCACTTACTCTCAGACATTGACATCCTTATTGTTCGTAAATGCAGTCCTACGAAGAAGCCTTATGACTTCTTTGTTAGTCGAGCATGTGTTCTTACTACTCTCGAATACAAGCTTTCAAATGATCCCTACTACAGAGATGTCCAAGTTAACTCAACTGCATTATCTTATTTGCCTCTTGAACCAATTGACATTCCATCCCTCCTTCGTCATGTCACACCCGATGAAACCCCACTCGATGAACATACCTCAACTTCTACTATTCAATCACCCAACTTCCTAGAACCCCATGAAGAACAATCGTCCTCCTTTATATCTACACAAACAAATTGTAGAACTGAGGCTGATGAAATCAAATGCTTCTTGGGCACAAGCGATGAACCGACTGTACCTTGCATTAACTGCCCCCCAATAGATGTTTCCCCTATCAATGAGTATAACACAATAAGCCTCCTCTCAATGGCCATCCCAACCTTGTTTCCTACTGGAGTCACAATGCTTAAACAACCACACATTCAAGAGGTTGGTATGGACAATTATGCACTGCACCTTCTTAGATACCATGACAATAGATTTGGCCAACATCCTCGTTTTCGTTATGACATATATAACCTCGTGATGCGCCACTGTAGCCAATCTGCTGCTTCTGTGTTTGTAAAACGTAACTTTGAAGATACATTGCCTCCAACCATCTCAGAACTTGTGCAACAATTACAAGACTTTCCAGATGCTAATATCGCTGAGCAAGTCATGTGCTTTGGCTCCACACTTCGCAGGACACGCTCCTATTGGAACAAAAGTAGGGGTGAGCTAACTGACATGATCACTCAATAAGGGACACCTACATTCTTCTTCATGCTCAGCGCAGCTGACACGAAGTGGCCAGATTTGCATTCTTTGATGCCTGGACAAACTCCGTCCACTTCAAATCAAGAACACCAATGGAGAATTTGCAACCTCATATCCAATCCACACATTTCATCTCAATACATGGACAAAAGATTCAAAATATTCTTGGAAGAGGTTCTTGAAAAAGGCCTTTCTACAAAAGATTATTGGTTTAGGTTGGTAACAAATCATATTCCCATCAAATTTCAATGTATTCAAAACCTAAAATGTTTGTTCCTAATATTTATATTTTTCATGTAGGTATGAATGGCAACACAGATGATCTGCGCATTTACATGGCTTCTTATGGCTAGAAAATGCACCCAATATGGACACGCTAGACTGGACAGATGCTACCAAGGTCGAAGATGCTAAACAGTACCTTGACAAGTTTGTTACAGCATGGAATCCTCGTTTCAACCATTTTCAAACTCCAACCTTGCAAGCCTCTACTATAAATGATCCATGCACTATTGGATCACATTCCATACTTGCAACTAACACAGGGGCTTCACTCAATAAACTGCTATCATAGCACATTCGTTCGTGCCATATGAAACTACTGTGAATATTTAATTAATATTATTAATTATAAATTAATAGTTTATTATGTTACTAGTGAAAGGGCGTAACCCTTCACTATGCTTCATCAAGCCCTATAAAGGCCATCTTATTGTAATTTTATAATCATCATCTAATATATTATTCTTATTTATCAGTCAATATGAAAGTCGGATTCGAATATTAATGGTCCAACCGGATATGGTTTCTACATTTGGTATCAGAATAGGCCAGTAGGCCAATATGTCACAATCACAAACACACGAAGGACATATATCATCACAAAGACAGCTATAAAGAATGTCAAGGGAAGCAACTATAATATCTATCAGACACAAGATAAGACCGGTGTTCTTATGAGCATTATAAGCACAAGGAGCCCGTTCAAGGGAACTGACACAAAATGTGTTGGGGATAACAACACGAAAATAATTAAGATCGTAATGTATGTTGAGCATGTTCAATTGACGACAAACATAGTTAAAAGAAGAAATCACACAAGTAGAAATAGCGTAAACAAAACTTCACCAAGTTCGTACTTATTACAAATACCAAGACATAATAATCAAAATGAGGCAATGGTCGTAATCAAAATCGCACCTCTCAAGTCATCAGTGCGACATAAAGCCAATATAAAAGACGGCATTAGGAAAAATACTCAAGCTTTGAGGACAAAGCTTTCCTAAGGGGAAGGCAATGCTGTGAATATTTAATTAATAACCTTCCCCTTAGGAAAGCTTTGTCCTCAAAGCTTGAGTATTTTTCCTAATGTCGTCTTTTATTCTGGCTCTATGTCGCACTGATGACTTGAGAGGTGCGATTTTGATTACGACCATTGCCTCATTTTGATTATTATGTCTTGGTATTTGCAATAAGTACGAACTTGGTGAAGTTTTGTTTACGCTATTTCTACCTGTGTTATTGCTTCTTTTAACTATGTTTGTCGTCAATTGAACATGCTCAACATACATTACGATTTTAATTATTTTCGTGTTGTTATCCCCAACACATTTTGTGTCAGTTCCCTTGAACGGGCTCCTTGTGCTTATAATGCTCATAAGAACACCGGTCTTATCTTGTGTCTGATAGATATTATAGTTGTTTCCCTTGATGTTCTTTATAGCCGTCTTTGTGATGATATATGTCCTTCGTGTGTTTGTGATTGTGACATACTGGCCTACTCTATCTTCCTTTTTTCATCAACTTGGGTGGCTTCTTCTACATGATTTTCACCTCCATCTACATTTACTTTAAATGTTTCATCCATAGTTTTCTTTATTTCATCTATGTCTTTAAGGATTTCCTCAAGGAGATCTATGAATTTGTCACTCTTACTATAAGATGCCATGGACGCTTGTAGAACGCTATTTTGACCTTTTAAGGTGAAATTTTGAATAATAATATATTAATTAATTTCACCTCCATCTACATTTACTTTAAATGTTTCGTCCATAGTTTTCTTTATTTCAGCTATGTCTTTAAGGATTTCCTCAAGGAGATCTATGCATTCGTCACTCTTACTATAAGATGCCATGGACGCTTGTAGAACGCTATTTTGACCTTGAGGAAATCCTTAAAGACATAGATGAAATAAAGAAAACTATGGACGAAACATTTAAAGTAAATGTAGATGGAGGTGAAATTAAATAATATATTATTATTCAAAATTTCACCTTAAAAGGTCAAAATAGCGTTCTACAAGTGTCCATGGCATCTTATAGTAAGAGTGACAAATTCATAGATCTCCTTGAGGAAATCCTTAAAGACATAGATGAAATAAAGAAAACTATGGACGAAACATTTAAAGTAAATGTAGATGGAGGTCAAAATCATGTAGAAGAAGCCACCCAAGTTGATGAAAAAAAGGAAGATAGAGTAGGCTAGTATGTCACAATCACAAACACACGAAGGACAAATATCATCACAAAGACGGCTATAAAGAACATCAAGGGAAGCAACTATAATATCTATCAGACACAAGATAAGATCGGTGTTCTTATGAGCATTATAAGCACAAGGAGCCTGTTCAAGGGAACTGATAAAAATGTGTTGGGGATAACAACACGAAAATAATTAAGATCGTAATGTATGTTGAGCATGTTTAATTGACGACAAACATAGTTAAAAGAAACAATCACACAAGTATAAATAGCGTAAACAAAACTTCACCAAGTTC
Organism: Larix kaempferi; assembly: GCA_027924585.1. Taxonomy (NCBI): domain Eukaryota; kingdom Viridiplantae; phylum Streptophyta; class Pinopsida; order Pinales; family Pinaceae; genus Larix; species Larix kaempferi. The sequence continues at coordinate 29,879,942 of BSBM01000370.1, read as the reverse complement.
GTACTTATTGCAAATACCAAGACATAATAATCAAAATGAGGCAATGGTCGTAATCAAAATCGCACCTCTCAAGTCATCAGTGCGACATAGAGCCAGAATAAAAGACGACATTAGGAAAAATACTCAAGGTTTGAGGACAAAGCTTTCATAAGGGGAAGGCAATGCTGTGAATATTTAATTAATATTATTAATTATAAATTAATAGTTTATTAGGTTACTAGTGAAAGGGCGTAACCCTTCACTATGCTTCATCAAGCCCTATAAAGGCCATTTTATTGTAATTTTATAATCATCACCTAATATATTATTCTTATTTATCAGTCAATATGAAAGTCGAATTCGACTATTAACGGTCCAACCGGATATGGTTGCTGCATAGGATCTCCGCATATACATGGCTTCTTATGACTAGAAAATGCACCCAATATGGACACGCTAGACTGGACAGATGCTACCAAGGTCGAAGATGCTAAACAATACTTTGACAAGTTTGTTACAGCATGGAATCCTCGTGTCAACCATTTTCAAACTCCAACCTTGCAAGCCTCTACTATAAATGATCCATGCACCATTGGATCACATTCCATACTTGCAACTAAGTGGCAACTAATCACTTGGATGACTATGAAGACCTTGTTAATTGTGTCCAAAGACACATTAAATGTTCAGAAGCTTCTTGCCTACGTAAAAAAGGATAATCTCTTCAATGCTGTTACAGGTTCCCCTTTGATCTACAACCTACCTCTTCCTTATTCATTGATGCAAATGGCCGAAAAACATACAACCCTGCAAGGAACGATGCCCTTCTAAATATTCACAACCCTACCATGCTCTCAATTTGGTGAGATAATGTTGACTGCCAACATGTTCTCTCTAGACATGTTGTCCTCAAATATATTTCAAAATATGCAGCAAAGGTAAAGCCCAAATCAGAAAGCTACCATGCACTTCTTTCTCGTCTTGCACATGCAACTCCACATGATGCCCCCATCCTTCTACCAATAAGACATTTCCTATCAGAAACTATTGAAGAGCGAGACATTGGTGCACAAGAGACTTGCCACATGCTCCAAAACTCCCTTTTTGTCTTTGCAGTCGTGCCTTTCTATCCTTGAATGTTAGCTAGAGCGTTTTCCACCGTATTTCCAATGACTCTCTTGACACCCCAACAACACCCACCTTCATTTCTGCATACATGCAACGCCCCTTGCACTCGAACAACTTACCCTTCTTGAATTTGCACGCTCTTGGTCATACTCACCTCGTAGAAAGCAGTCGCAGTGGAAACCAAACTACCCTCCCAAAATTGTTCGTGTCTTTCCTCGCTTCACTACCATTCCACCCTTTACTACAGATTCCTTTGTTTCCTTTTGTTGGAGTGAGCTCCTCCTACACAAACCTTTCCGAACCCTCTACGATGACATTGGATCCACGGCATTGGCCATAACTTCTAATTGGCTTCACATTAAAGACACATACACTGCATGGCATGTTGATCGTTTTCCAAAATCCCCTAGTACACCTCCCTCCGATGACTCTACTTCTGCTTCAAACCACTTACCCTTAGCCCCTACCATGGATGAATGGGAACTCCTTTCTCAACTCCGCCCTGGAAACAACCTTTATGTTGATGACCTTGACATGCTTGGTCATCGTGACTTTAAGAAAGAGCACAATTGGACCGAAAACCATATTCCTTTAGACATGCATGCAACAGCTATATCATTCATTGACATCACTCGATTGTCCGCACAGGTACAACCAGACACCTTTTCATCTTCAAGTTCTCCTGCCTCCTTGTCTCCCACACAACACATGGCCTTTGACCTTATTATTGCACACTCCACAAATTCTATAACCCTTCCCCCACTCAAAATGGTCATCCAAGGAACTGCAGGAACATGAAAGTCTTTCCTCATTTCTTGCCTTAGATCTACACTCCAACATGCCTTTGGTGATAAACCTTCACCCTTGCTCCTCCTTTCTCCCACTGGTGTTGCTGCTTTTAACATACATGCGCTGACAATACATTTTTCCCTTGTCATACCCATTACTGAGATGCACCCTCTTGAAGGCCAATCCCTTTCAAGCTTCCAAGAACAACTCCGCCATATCCGATACATAATCATTGATGAAATGAGTTTCGTTGGCCCAAAAATGTTAACCCATATGGATGATCGCTTACAACAAGATTTCCTTTCGCCGTGCCCTTCGCAATGTACAATTCCGTTTGGTGGGTGCTCCATCATCTTTCTTGGTGATTTTGGATAGCTGCCCCCTGTAAAGGACATCCCCATGTATGTTGGTGCATCACGAGGAAATGCTCTCTGGCGTACTTTTGACACTTTTGTCACTCTTTCAACCATCTTTCGACAACAAGGCAACACCCCTTCTCAAGTTTCCTTTCGGCAACTCTTGGTCAATATTCGAAATTCAATACCAACTCTTGAAGATTGGACGCTCCTCATGTTAAGAACAACCTCGTCCCTTTCACATGAAGAGAATCATACATTTGACCAGTGCACTCACTTGTACGCAACTAATAGCTCTGTTTCATTGCACAACAAACAAATTCTAAAACTCCTTAACATGCCAGTTGCACATTGCTTTGTAGAGCAAAAGAAACAACATGTCCAAACCTCAATAGATGATGAACAACTTGCATTCAAGGTTCTACTAGCAATTGGTCAACAAGTCATGTTGACAACCAACTTGTGTGTCTCAGCAGGACTTGTGAACGGCTCACTTGGGAAAGTTATTGCAATTGTCTACAACTCCAACGATCAACCACCTACATTGCCATCTTCCAATCCAAATTATGTCCCCATCCCTCCTATAACAAAGGGTTCACGAAGGCAACTACCACTTCGCATGGCATGGGGTTTAACAATCCATAAAGCACAAGGGATGACCCTGAAAAATGCAACAATAGATATTGGAAAAACTGACCAATAAGGCCTTACATTCACTACAATATCAAGAGTCAAATCTCTGTCAGGCCTTCGCATATCTCCACCTTTTTCCTTTTGTAGGTATTCTCGAATGAAAGATAGTCCCTATGTGCAACGCAGAATACAAGAAGATAACTTACTTGCTTCAAAGTCTTTGCAGCCACATGCTCCATAAAGTTACATTCCTGCTCCTTTGCAGCTCTACTTTGCATACCTATTACTTTACTACATTCTCCTTTTTTCAAAATGAATTTTCTATTTTTTTCAGATCTTGTATTCCTATTGCTACCATCATTGAATATCTGCCTATGGAAGACAAGAAAATACTACTCTATAAAGAAGACAAGAAATTTAATTTTTGTATCAACACTTCTTTTGTACTATATCTTATTTACTTCAATGTGTTGTCATTACTTTTTTCAAAGCAAGCACATCAACACATTTCATCCCATGTTAGTATTTTTTCCACTAAATATAAAATGTTAGTATGCTTAAAAAGTTATCCTGTAATGTTTTGTTCAAATGGCTTAAAAAATATATTATGTCCCTTTACCTAATATGCACCATATGCCCATAAAGACTGTCGAGGGTCTGCCTAGAAAATGTCTGCATAGTCTGATGAAGTAATGTCATCGAAATGGTCGATAGTCCAGCCGAAAAAAAATAATGATTGACATATGCATACTTTCGCCAATGATGGCATCGGCCAAGAAGCTTCAAACAGTCAAATCGTAGATCTCGACGTCATTAGGCTGCATGGTAGTCGGTTCTCTGTTTGACTATATGTAGAATTTTCTCCCTACGGATAGGTAGAAATTCTCTTAGATTAAAGTAGACTTTAATTGACTCTAAACTAAGACAAAACTAAACAAATGCTACCTTGAATTCCTAGATCTAAACAGACATCTCAAGATTAAAGTGCTAGAAGAAGTAGAAGAAATCTAACTGACCTTCAATCCAATCGCTTGTCTTTATGGTCGCTCCAATTTCCAAGTCCTCGCGAATGAACCTGTCAAAATGAAACCAAGATACAAGCATATACGATTCTCTAGCAACTTGAAATATGAGTTAGGATCTAAATCTATAACAGATACAAATCATATCATTGAAACAAAATCAATACATGTGATTTGGGAAACAAGACAAGTTATGTTCTATTACCAACTTGAAGTCACTTACAATGGTTGCTTGATATCCAAGCCAACTTCTAGCTCCAAGTGCTTCCTCCTCTAGCTATCTCCACAAAGCTTCAAGATCATAAGTTTGATGTCTCCAAGAGTCCTCCCCTTTGCTCATGGAATGCCTCTCTTTTATAGTGTGTGGTAGGGTTAACCAAAAAGAGAGAAGGGCGGATCTTGGGAGAGTTTAGTGGATCAGGCCTACAGAAAGTGAGTTAGGATCGAATCAGGGACACCAATCCTCAAAAATATCTCAAAAATCAAGATCCCACAAGCCATGGAAAAAAGGCTAAAAAAGGTGTACTGCGCCTCTAAAACAGAGCATAACGCGGTAGTGTGGACTACCGTGCACCTAAGTTGGAGCAAGGCGCGGTAGTGTGAGTATATGAAGTCTCAGCTGGGTTGATTCTTGACAGAATAGGTTTGTCTTCAAGGGTCACTCATCATTTTTCTCTTCCGGGTATTTTAAGCAGTAGGGGAAGTGTCGTCAACTCTTTTTGTGGTGAAGATGTGACACTGTGAAATATGGAGGTATAACATTGACCAAGAATCTCATTCGTTATTTTCTATCTTCAGAAAACTATTAAATACACATGATTAATGTATCCAAGTCGACAATCGACTAATTGTCTTCGTTGTCGACCGTCGACATTTTCAATACAATTCTATCAATTTAATCGTCGACTTCTTTTTTGGTCTGTTTTTAATCTCAAACGAACCAGTCTTAGTCAATTCTAATGCTGGTCAAATTCCATAGTTGACATAAGCAAGAATATCATTTTGGTCGGCGCTCAAGCAACAATATGTCGATCATCTTTACACAGTGACTTCACGCCGACCAAAATGAACTGTCCATCAATTCAACCACATAGCTAGGAGATGACCAATTTTTAAAGGCTCAATCAACTCGACTATTGATCATATTTTTTTTAAAACTAAAGTGACCCAACCATTTTGACTTCCGACCATATCTTACAAATATTATCGAAAAAAAAATAAAAATTCATATCAACTATTTGATATGTCGATCATGTTTACACACTGACCGTCTCGCAACGATTTGCAGACTTCATGCCAACTAAAACGAAGTGTCCATCAATTCGACCACATAGTTAAGAGTCGACCTATTTTTAAAGGATCGACCAACTCGACTATCGACCATACTTTTTTTAAAACTAAAGTGACCCGACCATTTTGACTTCCAACCATATCTTACAAATATTGTCGAAAAAACAAATTAAAAATTCATATCAATTATTTGAAATGTTGATCATGTTTACACAGTGAGGACTTCACACCGACCAAAATGAAATGTCCATCAATTCGACCACATAGTTAAGAGCCGACCAATTTTTAAAGGCTCGACCAACTCGACTATGGACCATACTTTTTTTAAAACTAAAGTGACTGTCACTTTGTCTTTGGCAGTCGGCCAATTTTTCACGCCGACCAAAACTAAGTGTCCATCAATTCGACCACATAGTTAAGAGACAACCAATTTTTAAAGGCTCGACCAACTCCATTATCGACCAGATCATTTTGACTTTCGACCATATCTTACAAATATTATCGAAAAATGAATTAAAAATTCATATCAACTATTTGATATGTCGATCATCTTTACACAGTGACAACTTCACGCCGACCAAAACAAAGTGTCCATCAATTCGACCAAAACGAAGTTATTTTAAAGTGGTCGAGGTAATATCTCATCGTGCATTGACGGAATTACAAGTGTTTGATAGATATCAAAAATTTTGGTCAAAGTTCATTTTGGTCCACATGACATAAAGTCTAAGCCTACTTCTGGTCATGTAAAATTATGGTCAATGCTTAGCATTTACGTTTGGTTTCGTCATCTAAAGAAGAACTACATTCAAGGGATTGCTTTTTGTTGTATTATTTCCATTCATAGTTGTATAACTTATATTGATTCAACATTTCATTACTATTGTTAAAGCACAAAATGTACTATATATTCTGTTTCTCAAATATGTATGGCTATGTCTACCCATTTTAAGAAATACGAGTAATTAGGAATGCAACAAAGAGTGATTAGAATAGCAACAAAATTTGACAACTTATGTATGTTTAAGTTTTCCCATTTAAAGAAATAACACCCATTCCTTTATCTTCAATACTAGGTACCTTGTAAACATTTCAACCAAGATTCCTCATTATTCACACTGTATGTTTTTAAATCAGGTATGTCGAAAAAAACCGACAAAAGAAAGGCCCAGGAGATCGAGCTTCAAGAAGAAACGACTCCAAAAATACAAATGGAAACACTATTTAAAGACACCAAACCCATCATAGGCCACACCGCTGAGTTCAGATGGGGCGAGTTGTACAAATCTATCAGAGACAGAAAAAATACCTAATTCAACCTTAGAGGAAACCATGATTTATGAAAACATAAAAAGGTCCAGCCTTCACAAGGCAACTACGCGACCAAAATTGTTTCACTGCTCAGAGGTCATTGCATGGATCTTGCCACATGTAGATACTACCACAAGGATAATTTCAAACACCATTGGAGAACGACTTGCATCCTTCCACCAGCCCACCTTGCAACTGCATACAAGCTAACTATCTCCAAAGTATTTCTAACTGACGATTAGGTAAGACGTGCCAATATAGATAATTTTGAATGTGCAAGGAAAATGCTCCTACCAAACAAACAACTTACACCCAAATATAGCAAGAAATATGACACCCAAAACTTAAGAACCCCCTATCGAATCATAGTCCTTTTGTTGAGTGGACTCTTTGGTCTACCAAATGCCAACAACTACGAACTCAGTTGGGTTCCATTAATATACCATGTTGCAACACATGGAACAATCTTCAATTAGGCAACTGTTATTTCAAACAATATGGCGTCAACCATTTTTGCAGGTCAAACTGACCTTTCACAAGGGAAATCATAATTCTTCATGTCTAGCTACCTTATCGATTGCATATTAGTCAGACACCCTTTCCCTAATTTGGGATCTACATGGAATCAAAATGAAACTCCCATTCATGTAGCATATCAGCTAACTTGGGCTCATCGATATGCAGGGTACTACAAATTACTATGCGAAGAACTAATCATGCCCCTTTATTTGCTGGTCTTCAATAAAGAAGCAAATTGTATGCCAGACAATGCCTTGGATGTAATAGGTGAATATAGAGACTATTACTTCTCATCAGAAGTCACATACATTAGAATGTATGGGGGCACAAAACCTCCTTCTCTATTGCCAACATATGCTACAGATTACATTGTGCATAAAGAAGTGATTAGACAAGTGTTCATCAATGGAATTGGTGACTATCTCCATGACAACAAAATAGCCTCTTACCCACCTGTACCATTCAACATTGGTGGATACAAATTTCGTAAGATTAAAGCAGTGGAAGCCTTTATTGCAGACTTGGAACCTTTTCACTTTGGAACAAAACTATTTGTAAGAAATGACAACAAAGGCAAGGTGGCTAAACATTGTGCTTCTTGTAAAATCACTTTTTAGTACTCAAATCACTTTCTCAAAGAAAAGCAAATATATAAAAGGGTACAGAATATGACAGAGCTGCACAACAAACTAAATCAAAGGATTGCATCTACTTCTACCCAAACTACAACCAAAGAAAAGCAACCTGAAATACATAGGCAAAGAGAAGAGCCCAAAATACTACAAGAAAAAGTATACCTGCAACAGGAAGCAGCAGCGGAAAAGCAGAAAATTAAAAAAAAAAAAAAAAGAAAAAAAAAAAGAAAAAAAAAAAAGACTACCATCAAAAAAAGCAAATGGAAAAAAAGAAACAAAAGAAGCATAAATACTACACAACGAACTTGTTGAAGCCCGTTGTATGAGAGAAGCCGACAAAAACACAACTCGCCAAGACCAGGGCACAAAAGAGATGCAAGATAACATCCACCATACAGTGGACCAATAACCCATTAGTCCACATACCATAGACATAGATCCACTTACAATTCCAAGTGGAACTGTAACAATTGGTCGAATTCCTCAATCCCTCCCGACTAGCCATAGTCGACAATTTCAGACAAAGGAAGCACGACCTCCAGACGCATATCTACGAGCAACAAGCAGTCGGGATCGCTGACCAATAGATGAGCAAAACCGACATCCATGCAACACCCCGTACATAGCCTGTCATTCGGAATTAAATACCTTGTCAAATCATTCTTCAATGCAGCCATCTACTTTGCATTCACACGCGCCAAATGCTTCGTCTATTAATCCCGACCTAGAGGATTGTTGGATACTCTTTTTCCAAGCATTGGAGAACCAGACTTCAAATCAAACATAATCCCTTTGCAAACCTGAGAGTTCTACAGAAACGATGGCCCAAGAAAGCTCACACTACAACCCGTTTAGCCATAGCTAAATTCCGTCAATTAGAGATGGCCCAAACACCGTTGGAAACCCGCTTGCGGCAGATTCGAAACGCTAAAGTACAAGAGCCACACTGGTGAAGAACTTGGAAAGATATTCTTGCGTGGGGAAAGGAATCAAATGGCCAGTGTAGGGAGCCAGCCCTAAAATTGCGGACTGCTACCATTCTGCAATACATGAACGCACCTTTGCTGGAACAATTTGGTGGACTCAAAGACATTGTTGCTCGATTTGTAGTAAGCAGATATCATAATGGAAAATTCTATTTTGACGTTCTAGTCGAAATAAATGGTGAGCTCATCCACAAGATTACAAGGTTATCAAACAAGGGTGCAGATGTACCTAGTCGACAGAGACCAGAATTGATCAAGCAGTTTACAGACCACCCAACTGGAAAGAATTATCGTGGGTTATTGGTGACTCGGATAAAATACGAAAATTATAAAATAGTTGTGCGAATCATGTCGACTGCTTTGTCAAGCTCCGGTCAAGGGTCTGAATTAAAAATTGAAATGCTAGAGCCTGTCCTGAACATGGCAATAGATGGAAAAATATACAACTGGGATAACTACCTAGCCGAAATCATCAAGAACATATGTTTCGAGTGCCAAGAGGATGGAGCAGCCATTCTCTACCCATCTCTAATCATTTGGATAGAAATGACGCACATAAGACCAACAGGAAATAAAGACTTTACTCAAGAAAAACCTGTCTTAATGCAGAAATTTCGTTGCTTTACGAAAGGAGGCAACAGACTTGGGCTGTCAACAGTAAAGATTTGGCTAGAAGTCTGGTTCCAAGACTTACAAGTTCGGTCGACCAGATGGAGAGTACCTCAGAATGTTTGACGGAGTCTACCCCCATCCGCTCACATTGAACTTGCATTGGACCATACATCAGTTTGGTACTTGCAAGGAGCAACCGAGACCGCACAAGCTCTCGACTATTACCCTTCGGTCGAGGAAATCTTCAATGAGATTAAAAGGCAATCCAACACAAAATTGATAATTCCTCCTATGGAACACGAGGTCGGCATTCCCATAGTGGAACCTTTAATGGATGTAGAGAAAGAAGAAGCGTATGAAAGCCACCTATATATGCAGAATTTTACATTTCAACCTCAGCCCGCGGCCGGATCAGAACCTTTACCACTTGCGCTCATACCACACCAAGATGCACCGGATGGACCTGATCAATCGGATGAAGAGACCCTGTCGGACAATCCTGAGTACGCTTTGACAATCGACAACATCCAGCAGATGGACGACCAATTATCCATAGCTCGACAAGAAAGGTATGTACAAATACAAGGGAAGGTCAAAAGAAAAATGATCATCGATGAATCGACTGCGGAAGATGAAACTGAATTATACGACAGTGCAACGTGAATATTGGAGGATGCAGCTAAGAACAAAATACCAGTCGATGAGCAGTTCAAGAAATTTTTGGAAGCTGAACACCTTCGACCGAAAAAGAAAGTCAAGCTTATCATCGACGCTATTGTCGACCTAACAGATAGCTCATCTCCAACATCGCCGACCATTGTCACGCACGATCCTATTTTTTCTACACCTGTGGTAAGTACCCCACTTGCACTTGAAGCTCCATCTCAAGTTTCTCATATTGTACAAACTCTTCCTTCACCCCTTCGAGAAACATTTCAAAATGATAGCGACATTACCCAATTCATGACTCAACTCCCGGCCATGTTCCCAGATTGGCGAAAAATCATAACCAAGAAACCTGTATTCGCAGACACTAGTTCATCGACAGATTCTGCCCCCCCTGGTGTAACCCAACCGAACTTTTGAATCCATCAGATACCTTAACACCGCAACCAATTGGCATGCACCATACTCATCTCCAGCGCAATCCTAACCCAAACAATCAAATTTTTTCTCAATAGACTTCTTCATTCATTCCTTTTCTAGTCAATCCATCGGTCGAAGCCCATTCACCTCCCCGACATGTCGTTGACTCACCAGAACATTTCCCTGACCTTGAAGTTTTACATGTAGTCGTACCACTGATACCAGAAGTCTTGTCCCCTATAGTCAGTCGAAAACCATCTGACAGTTCCATTCCTAAACCTCCTCTCCCAGTCGACGGAACACGTGTGTTGCCGACAGCTGAAATCGGTACTAGTGTACAATTCCACAACCTTGCCAACGGGACAACCACAACATTAGAAGCAATGCAACTTCAAGAACAGGAAACACAAGTTCCAAAAGCCTTGGAAGCAGCAGTCGAGTCAGAACCCAAACAACTGAAGCACCAGTCGATTCAACAGCTCGAACAACTCAAGCAACAATCGAGTCAGTAGACCAACCAACAACTAAAGAAGTACTCCCGACAAACAAAACAAGCAGCTCAATACAAACAGAACAGGCTACTGTCGAAGCACAACGAGACACAGTAGTCATATCAAGCAGCTCAATACAAACATAACAGCCTACTGCTGAAGCACAAAAATACATAGAACAACCATCAGCAATAGTCGAGACTCGAAAAGACTCAGAATAGTAATTAGCGACCCCAAAATCTCAAGGAAAATCCAAGAAAAAGCAACGTAACAAAAAATGACGCCAAGAGAAAGATCTTAAGCAACAGCAACAACATCTGCAGCACATATCTCAATTGGGTCGCTTATCGGTACATCTCGACCAATTTGAACCGATCTCGACCTACCATCCACAACAGGCACCACAAGAAGAGCTCAACTTACTCGCTGATGCAATTAACCGAGAACAACGACATAGACGACTGGCAACAGAAGATCGCATTTACCAACTGGAACAAGACCAAACTCTATGTCTGACAAAGTGTCAAAACTTAGCCCAACAGGTCATACCAATTCCAGTCAGCTTCGACATGACAGGCTCAGGACAGGCTCTTGATAAAGCATTTCAATTGTTCGAATATGTCGTGTCGGCATTATCTGAAGAGCTCACCAAGGACCGAGAAGAACAAGCCACAGTAACATCGTCATTGATGTCGCAACAGTTTGAAGCATTCAACTCAGCACATGATCAGCTCATACAGTATAATAATGAAGCATAGACAGCAAACAACGTTCTTCGCAATTGGTACAAACATTACGGGAATGTCTTTAGACAAATGCGGGAGACAAGCGCGGTAATTGCCAATCTTCATAAACAACACCGAGTAGCTGATGAAAACATGGCCCGAACTATTGAGGAACAAATGATATTGGAAAATAGAAAACTAGAGAAATTGCAAAAAAGTGAAGCACAGTGGTTGAGCTAGGCCCGTCATAGCCTTCACAAAGTAGAACAAATCCGACCACGTCTTCAAACACTGCTTTCAGCTGCCAACGAGAAAATAGAGCTCTTCGATTACGACCTAATTCATGTACAGGGCAAGACTACTCAAGAACATATAGCTGACTTGTCGGCCCTTACAACACTTACTATCGACAACCAAACACGTTGGGCCATTGGGAGAGCTTCCAGCACCAGATGTCTGTTTCAGCTGAAGCAATTGTCAAGGTTTGTGTGCAACAACCACCAGCACCCAGTTCCAGTCCAGACAACTCATAATAGCTACATTTATCAATTAAAGCACAGTTATACACAAATTTTGTTCAGTAATTTTGCATATCTCCTCGTTTTTTATGTGGGGGAGATGTTCGAAGAGCCTAAGTCGACTTGTCGACTAGCCCTCCGCTCGACTGTTTGCAATATAAGTCGACAAGTCCCATCGACCAATCGGAATATGTTGGTCAGTTGCTTCGACAATACAGTTGTATAACTGAATGTAATAGTTAACGAAGATTTGTCTATGTATGGTTCTACCCTTGCTGAATAATAAAGACTAGTGCTTGTCTCTCTATTGTCTGTTGTCTCTTTATCATTGTGCATGCTTGTTTATACTATATAATGTATTCAAGAGCATAAACGTAGAAGGCAGTTGACTTTTCAATATGTTGGTAAATCTCGTCGATATGATGGTCGACATATACAAATTGTGGTCGATACTAAATCAGTTGAGTGAATTATGGTCAATGTGGTCGATATCCAAAATGGTCAATGTTGTTGTAGTCGTTTCTCTCCTCTCTTGATGTCATTTTATTTTTAAAAAGGTCGAAAGTGTATATGGTCGGGTCATTACTTACAAATTTGGTCGATGTAACATGGTCGAACTTGTACTTTGAGTCGATAGATTATATGGTCGGACTTGTAGTTTGAGCTCGACATCTTATTAAAGTCCCAATTGATCTTGAAAACGTCAAATTTTTGCAGCATTGTTGGGTTTAGATTCTGTTATACGTTTTCGACCCCCCATTGATTCGTTGTATACTAAAGGGAAAGAAAAACAACACATGGCATGAAAAAAATGACATTATTTTTTGTTATGCGTTGTAATCTAAGATTGTTACAAACTTTGCTCTTTTCCTACATTTAGAGTATATAACATTTAGAGTATTTAAAATATGTAAAAATTTAGTTCATCATGTTGTTTGGGATCTCTTTCACCGTGTCTTATCAAACCAGGAAAGACAAATGCCTTTACTTTATATAACGTTTAGACTATTTAAAATACGTGACATTATAACTTACGACATTCACTTTTGCACCTCCAGAAACAAATGCTAGTATATATATATATTATACTTAAACTTATATATATAATCTAAACATGAAAACCAAACTACTTAAAACAAAATACACAATGCACCCCAAGGTGTCACCTATGACACGTTCAAATATTTATGAAGGAATAACTTGTGGCACACGGTATCTTCATATATGCGAAGCCACACGGTACCTTCCAATGTAAAGAATTATATTCATCTTCCTTTCGGAAAGGCGCATCTTCTTTTAATACGTTAAAATTACTTTATATAAATATACATGGAGTATAATTCTTTATTATAAAAAACACATGGGCTGTGACTAATTCTTTATTATAAAAACACATGGGCTGTGACTAATTCTTTATTATAAAAACACATGGGCTGTCATGTAGAGTATGTGGAAGTGGTTATGTGCATACGTAGGTTAATATAGTTTTTGTGAATGAATTTTTTATTAATTATATAAAAATAATTAAATAATAATTTCAAATTTAAAAAAATATTTATTTTTTATAAAAAATAAAAATAAAAATATATATAAAAAATAAATTGTATTTTTAATTTAACAAAATGATAAGATATTTTTAATTGTGATTAAGTATTTTATGTATAAAATAATTAATTTAACTATAAAAGGTTTTTTTATAAATTTTAATTAAAGTTATTAATTATATAAAGATGTTAAATATGGGTTTAATTATTAGCGTGGATTCATCTTAAATCTGGATTTATCAAACACTAAAGGGATTCAATTTTTTGAAGTGTATTATTATTATTATTTTCTTAAATTTTTACACCTTAAGATATTTAAATATTTGATCCTTTCTATGCTTGATATATCTATGTTTAAAATCATAGTAGCAAAATACGCTTGTATTGGCAATTTCTATACTGAAATTTGAACGAGTTTAAAAACATGGCGAACATTCCACATGATACGGTTCTGTACAGTAAACAATTTATTTACCCGATTTTGAGTGAACTCGAATCTAAATCATATTGGTACAATAAAATATAAAACTCCAAAGCATGGCCTACTAATAAAAAATTTTATTTAAGAAAAACTTTAAAATACTTTTTCAAATTCTTATAAATTTATCGTGAATCAAAGAAAATCGCACTTATTTCTGAATGAACATTAAATTAGCAGCTTAGCTCAGCAGCTCAACGCTAATCTGCAAGAAATCAAAGAAAAATCAAAATCCTGTTTTGAATTTGGCCTCTATTTGCAAGAGTTCAACTTCAAAGTTTAAAGTTTTAAACTCTAACTAGAGGTCACACTTGAATTTTGAAGTTTTGAATGTTACTATTGAGTTATTACTAATTTACTATTACATGTAGTTTTTTTATTTAAGTTTTATTTTATATGTAATTGTTATTTTAATTTTACTTTTTAGTATTTATTATTTATCAAAAAGGTTTATGTAGTGTTTTTGTTCTTATTTTTTTTTAAGTCATTTTATATAAAAATAGATTTATGTAGTTTTAAGTTTTATTTTTAAAGTTTTCAATGAATAATGAATTGAGATGTTAAAATTTAGAATGATTATGTATAATCTTATTTTTTTAAAATTAAAATTGCATGTTTTTTGTATTTATAAGATGTCTACTCCCATATTTTAGTTGTACTTGATTTTTTTGTTAGGTATTATTTCCGTATCGTATTCTAATCCGTAATCGAATCTTGCTACTATGTTTAAAATGACAAAAATATAATTTTGTTATATAAATTTAGACCACCTCCTTTTTTAATTAATTTAAAGAAGAAAATCAACATTATTAAAATAATAATAAAAATAAAAAATAATATATAAATCAAGTTTTATAGATAAAAATAAATAAAATATCAACATTTAAACTTAAATTATTCTCATAATAAATACTTCATGTTACCACTAAACTATAACTAAACTAAATTAAATATGTATTATATATATACATTAAATGAAGAGTTTTATAAAAACACAATTTGTATTTATACATATTATATATATACATTGAATGAAAAGTTTTATAAATACACAATTTCTTTTTACAAGTACATTTAATTAAAAAATAAACTAATTATTTATTAATAATTATTATTATGTAATAATAAAATAGAAAAATAAATTAATATAATTCAAGTATATACTTTTACACAATTATTATGAATTAAATGAAAAGTTTTCTAAATACATATTTTTTTATAAAATAAAAAACAAAGTAATTATTTATTAATTATGATTATATAATAATAATAATAATAATAAAATATAATCCAAGTATATAAGATTTACACAATGCAACATTATGAACTACCGTGTAATAATGAAATTAGTAAAATGATTGTAAATAATCAAATTCACTTGGCTTATTATGTCATTTCAAAATTTTATGGAGCCTTGTATTTTATAAACTATTTCTTTTTGTAAGCTGTATCTTCAGTATTTGGGTTTGGGAGGAGGTTCGTTCTTTTTTTATTGGTATTCTTGTGTGGTCTGCTTCCTCACTGTCGAGTGGTATGCACATTTGGTTTAAATTCAACCACAGTGTTGCTGTATTCGCATGCTAGGTTTTTTGCGAAACTTGGAAGTCTAGGAATTTGACTCTTTTTGAAGACAAACTACTCCAGCCTGGATGGGTGGCCAGGAATGCAGTTGCGGCCCATTATGAAACATGGGGTTCAGGGGTTGCAAGTGGGGACAACTCCATTCCTATTTGTCGATCGAGTCCTTTCATATTTACTGGTTTCTTTGGTAAATTTGATGGGGCTTCTCAGGAATTGGGCCTCCTTTGTGGTGCTAGTGCGATTATTGTTTTGAACAATCGATGTTTTTTAACATTTGGATGAATTTTGGCCTGGGTACAAATACCAAAAGTGAAGTCCGCGCCCTCTGGAACATTCTTTACTTTGTGAAAATCAGAAATCTAGAGCTGCGGCATATTACGGGTGACTCACAAGTCGTTATCAACTGGATTAACCGTCAAGGGACTATTATTGGTATTGCACTTTCTCCATGGCTGGATAATATTAGATCGTTGATGTAGTTTCTCAAGGGTATCCAGTTTCTACACATCCCTTGTGCGGAGAATTTGTAGGCGGATTCTCTCTTGAAGAGGGCCTTGCTCTCGGAAGAAGGTACTTTGTTCTTTGAGTTTTGGTCCGACGATTTACTTCGGGAGGTTGGTCGGTTTGTTTTGTATTGACCCTTGGGGTTTTTCCCTTGGTTTTTTTGTTTTTTTGGTGGCTCCGACAGCTCGTATTCAGTTTATGTTCGGACTGTTTGTCCTTTTCGTTTGGTGGTGTCTACTTTCTCATGTTCATGCTGGAGGCAGCCTTTTTTTCTTTTTGCCTGGTGGTTTGGCTCTATGGTTGGGCTGTCTATGTTCTTATTTTGGTTGGGGGCAGCTTGTATCTTCATGTGTTATGGATTTTACTTAGTCCTGCGGGATGGGCTGTGTTCTTCTGCCTTGGATGGCTGCTCGAGGATCCTTTTCCTTTGGACTGGAGTCCGTCTTTGTACATTTTCATCATATACTTCTTTATAAAAGTATAGTCTTTTTACTGTGTGAAAAACAAAACTATTTCTCTTTTCAAATTATGAATTATTATTTTTAAGATAAATATTAATAATAATAAAATTAATCATCTTTAATTTTTAATTTTATTTATCAATGATTAATTTTTTTCAAATTATGAATTATTATTTTTAAGATAAATATTAATAATAATAAAATTAATCATCTTTAATTTTATTTATCAATGATTAATTTATTCGTACTTAAAAATAATCTACTTAACATTTATATTTTCGTGGAAAAAAATCATTTCATAAAAAGAAATATCCGTAGAAATTTTGGCAAAATGCTTGATTGTACCACCTCAATAAAAAAAGAAACAAGGGGTATATGAATTCTTTAAAAAAATCTCTAAACAAGAACAACGGTAGGAGTCTTCTATCATTTTCAACTATAGAAGAGGGAAAATTTTAAAAAGGGCCATGTACAATTTCTATGCAAAGCCATTCCTTCACTGGTAATCCAAGTTTGCAACAAAAGCTCCAACCCTTCCTTTTTGAAAGCCCGTATGCAACAATATTTATTTCTCTAAATACATGAGAAAAATAAATATTGTCAAAGATTAAAAATAACAAAGCAATTTCATTAATTAAAGGCAACATATAATTCATGGCTATATATTATTTTCTTACCTATTTAATGACAAACAATGAATCCTTAAATATTTGAATCTTGTTTTCTCCTTTTTCATTAGCAAGAGTAAGCATTAATTTTAATGCCATTAATTCGGTGTAGTTGTTAATGCCAACTTTTAATGTGGATTTAAACTAGTGAATTATTATGTTTTAGAAATAAAACACCATCCCGCTCCACATATCCTAGGATTCTCTTGAGCTACTCCATCAAAGTATTCCTAAGCCCTATCCTAATCTATTACTTCCTCCTAAGCCACATTCTAATCTATTACTTCCTCAAGAATCACTTATGTCATCTTTATTGTACTTATTGTACTTGGAAGAATTTTGAGATATTAATACCTTGAGTGGCACATTGTAGAAGGGTTACCAAATCCCCCTCAAGCCTTTTCTATTATATTTCCTCTCAATAAGTCATAATGCCAATAAGGGATTCCACCTCCTTCAAGACCTCTCATAAATAAGAACATTCCATAAAAATGTGACCATTTGTTTCCTCCTTATTTTTACAAAGTTTACACCTTTAAAAGATCTTACTTGTTTAATTTTTGGATATTATTTAAAGATAATACTTTATTATTAATTACCGATCACATAATTTATTTTTGCCTTTCAAAAATAATATAAATTCTAAAAATTTATATACCACCATTTCTATTCCACCTTTTAAAATATGAATTCCCAAAAAGATATTACAACTACAGTAAACTACTTAATATTAATATTAATATATATATATATATAAAATCTACTCTACATTTACTATTACATGATGATTTAACTAGAATGGTAGAAACATTATGCTTCCCAACCAACTTGAGTGACCCCCTCGGAGACTAACTTAACGCTTGTATATTAGAATAAACTACCTAAAACATAACAAACGATTTCAATAAACACATCAAAAACTTGCACTCCGTCACCAAAACTTCCCAATCCTAATATTATTAGGATTCAAATAAAAACTCACAAAAACTGTTATGCTAATAAATTCACGCATGCTCTCAATCTAGCGATCCAAGGCAACCTGCGTGTTATTTCCCAATTACCCCTGACACGGAGGCATTATCGCTCGAGGAATTTGGAGGTTTTCGACACTGATAGCTCTACTCGTCATGAGGATTTCAAGTCCAATTGGCTCTCGAATTAAGTAGTTAGGAAATAAAAGGAAGAAACTGCGCAAAAATACATGCGGTGGCCTGGAAGTCAATCAGAAGGGTTGGTGGGTAGCCACCATGAATGTACAAAAGGTAGAATAAAGACTACCCATTACTTAGCCAGTCCTCGAAGGCACAACCAATCTCTTTGTCGGTCTGAACCGTCTGTATTCCATGTGTGTTTGGAATTCATTCAGACAAGAAGGTTTACAGCATTAATCTCCATTTCAATTCAATTCAAGAAGTGGAATCTGTGATCCAAGATGATCCAACTATTGACCACTCTGGTGATAACAGAGGGCACCGTTGCATTGCTTTTGATGATAAACATACCCCCATTCAGAAGCCTGCTGTTGAAGGCCATTGATAGGGCCAACATGAACAGTGGCCCTGCCATAATTAAATCCCTTGGAGGAGCAATGATTGTCATTCTGGTGTCCAGCCTTACCAGCATTATGAAAATACAGAGACGGACTATGCAGCTGGGTACAGTAACTCCAACTGACCAGATTCTCTTGAAAACCCACCTGCTGGAGGCTTCTCTGATGGGTATGTATTCATTTGCTAATATGATAATTGTTTTATTTTTTTGCTTGGAAATAAATCCCCGGAACATGGCCACTTCTCCATTTCAAGGATGTTACCCAGTGAAACAGGTGACGTAGAGTTAGTATGCCTAACTATGTGGGATTTCAACCAGGGATCTGAACAGTGTGTTGTATTCCTAGCAACACATTGGCAACAGTGGCGCCAACTAATTTGGCCAACCCTCTGGGCTAATGATAATTATGCTCTATCATTTTAGGTTGAATATGTTTTGCCAATTTCTAGTTCAATCCTTCATGTTTTGGAAAACTTAAACTTTACCATTGATTTCAAAAAGCGTCGAGGATTTGGGGACTTGTGTTGCCCACTGTCACTGTGGATCTCCCAAGTTACATTGAGAAAGCGGATGCCAATATGCATGGAATTCTGCATCTTAAAACTAGAAAAATCTGATCGACGACATAGGGAAAATATGTCAGAACTGGGAAGAATTCTTACATTAATTTCAGAGTCTAAACTAATTCCAAAATTAAAGCACTGATTCCTACAACAGCAAGATTTAGGCTGCTTCACAGGAGCTATACTTTTTAAGTAAATTATTTGAAGTATGATTATATAGTTTAACTATCCACACAACCTGTAAAATTCTAATAGATAGTTATATTACTTTTAGGTTGCTTCAAAGGGAGTTATACTTCTAAGTAAATTATATTAAGTACGATTATATAGTTTAATTATCCACACAACCTGTAAAATTCTTAATATATATTATTATGTTTAATGTGGAACTAAATCCTTAACACGGATATGCCATTTTGTTGTTTAGTAAGATTGCAACTAAGAAGGCATCATGAAGTCCACTATATGACAGTCATATTAATGTGAGTCATCAGCTAGAAACTTACAGGTGAAGGGATCTTGATCTTTGTTGGTGGCTGGTCAAAGAATGATGCGGCCTCCTCTGCAGCATGGTGGAGGCTCTCAAAACGGAGGGATGACCTCCTCCCTTGAGGTTTCAAAAGCTTGTCCTTCTGATGGGGTGCTCAAGGTAAACAGTTTTCCTTTAGAATACTCTTTTACGTTTGGGAAACCTCTCGAGTAACGCTGAGATTAGTCGTTTTCAAATGATTCTCCCCTGCTCTTTGAAAAAGCCTCAATCACGTCCTTATGGGTGGATAAGGTAGCATCTAGTTTTGAAGCTTGATCCTACACAGATTGAGGAAGAGGATTGTTTTCTGAATCATGGAATGATTTGCAGGTTTTATGGCTTTTGGCCATCAGTGCAAAATTTCCAGACATGGATTTCTGATTCCTATGGTTCTTTCCTGGAAGACCGGGTGGTGATCACCTGTGTGCAAAAGTTTATTTTTATTTTTATTTTTTATTATTATTTTAGTTTGGAGTTTCTCTCTGAGTTGGATGGAACATGGGTTAGTAATGGCCCCTGGTTTATGTACAAAGTTGGCTTCTTTTTGAAGTCGTGGCTGCCTGTTGTCAGCCTGCTTTCTAAGTCATTATTAGAGGTCTTAATTTGGGTAAGAATGCATACTCTCCCTCTTGAGTATTGGATTGATAAGTTCTTTTTGACCATTGGTAATGCCTTGGATAAGTTTATTATCATATGTCCAGAAACTGGAAAGATGACATCACCACCTTTGTTTGAATCTGCATTTAGGCTGATTTTAGCAAAGGTCTCCTTGATAAAATTGTGTCAGAGTTCGAGAACCATAGATGGACACAACCCTTGGATTATAAACATATTGCTTTCCCTTGTAAGTTCTATGTTGAGTGTGGGCATGTGGTGGCTTCTTGCCTGAAGACCAAGGTCTCTCAAGTCAAATAGCAAAAGAATAACAAATCCACATACTAGAAGAACTCGGAGATTAATTACAATTGGATGGCACTAACTAAGGATCCATAGAATACCTGAGCTTGACACTTTTGTGAATGACCTCACCCCACCCATTGGGGGTGTGGTGATGAGAAATGTAGCTCGGACACAAACTTCTAGCACAGTTGCAATGTGAACGTGCAGGAAGTGGTTGGAGGCATTTTGAAAGCTACCACTTAGGAAAAGAGGGTAAGTAATTCTATTTTGTAATTCATTTTAGGAAAAAGTGAAATTGCAATTGTGTCTAATAAAGTGTATTTAATACATTAATGCCACAGACTAGGATTTAATCTCAACTGCCAATCTGAAGATGAGAGTAGGCTTTTGGTAGATTAAGTTTTTAATATTTATACAAAGCATAAATACAGACAAGATAGAAGACCCGAGCACAGTTTTTGTATGACATGGATAGTGACCGGAGGAAAGAAAGCAAAGCAAAGAAAGAGGAGCAAACCAGCTGTCATACAGGGTTGCACAGCAGTTTTATATAGGTCATACAACTGCTGTCTCACTTTCTACAAGTTTTACTCCCTTTAGTAGGTTGTACACCTCAGTTCAGGGTGGATTTATCATTTGTACAACTGTTGGCTTTAAGCAGTCTGTGGAGGTTGCCTTGTAATCTTTGATTATTGGACTGATAAGCTGATTTGAAGAAGAAATTTCCTGTATATGTGTGTATTTGATTTATGCTTCCGCTATCTACGGTTTCCAGCAATTGTGTGATTGATGTTATGTTCACAATTTAATTTTCTGCATTAATTAAATTCTACAATTAATTCATTTGATTGAGAACATAAGGACAACAATCACCTAGACTAGGAAACTTTACATTGTATCAAAGCTATAGGTTTTCATTGAGATTCTCAAGGGGTTACAGCAATAAATCAACTATTGACAACTGCCTGAAGCAATTGCCGACTCCTATTCGAAACAACTGCCAGAAACGAGGACAACAGTTAGAGGGTTTTCTGAGTTTGTGCATTAGATCTTAGAGATGGCATCAACTAGCCTCAGATTGAAGGATTGTTTGGAAGGTGCCTCGAATTTCCTATCTTGGAAAGTTAGGGTCACACTCTTGTTGGAAGAGAAGGATCTTTAGGATATCGTTAAGGATGCTATGACTCCATCGATAGATCTACAGGATTTGGCAATTCATAAAAAAAGTAAGTGAAGGTAAAGTAGATGATCATGGATGCTATAAAGGATCATTCAATCCCTCACATATCCAAGAAGAAGATGGTGAAGGAAGTGTTAGATGCCCTAGTTAGCCTTTACCAAAGCAAGAACATAAACATAAAGATGATATTGTGGAATAGACTCAGAACTAAAGAGATGGCCTAGATCAGACACAATTACCAATTACTTGATGAAGGTCACACAAATTTGTGATCAATTTGCAACAGTTGGGAAGAAGATTGTAGATGTAGAGTTAGTAAACATGGCACTGAATGGATTCTCATCTTCCTAGGAAACATTTGTCTAAGGCATCTGTGCTTGTGAGCATCTTGCCCCCTTTGAAAGATTGTGGGATGACTGTATCTAGGACACTTGGATGGAATCAAAGGCCAACAAGAAGGGTGGTGATGGTGACCTTGCCCTATTTGGTCAAACAAAGAAGGGCAGAGATAAAGGACCCAACAAGGGCAAGGGAAACAGTGAGGAGTGGGCCTCACAACCAAGGAAGAAGGACTTGAGTAAGATCAAGTGTTTCATATGTTATAATCATGGATATTATGCATCTCAATGTACAAACAAGAAGAAGGGTAAAGGGAAGCAACAATAGAAGCAGGTATCATCCTTTGCTGAAATTCAGATGAATGAGTTTGCCTCCAAGTTTGAGAAGGATTTCTCGATGGTATAGCCTTTCTTCTAGTACAATTTCGAGGAATGCTTGGTATGTGGACAGTAAAACGTCTCGGCATATGACATCAGTCAAGCAATTGTTTTCAAGTCTAAAAGAGTATAACTCAGGAGTTTAGATTGAGCTTGGTGATGATGCCAAGTATTCAGTAGAAGGAGTTGGTATTATTCCCTTCCATCTCTAGTCAGGTAACTCTTTACATTTTGAAGATGTTTTATTTGTTCCAGGTCTCAAGAAAAAATTGCTTTCAATTTCAGCTATGAAAGATAAGGGATTTGTAGTAGCGTTCAAGAACCAACAAGTCCTTATTAGACAAAAGGAGTCTGGCCCAAAATCAACACAGGTGGTAAGGGTTAGGGAAGGCAATTTATACAGGTTACTAGGTGAATTTGTTTGAGCCCTAGTTCATGACAATGACAACTTGTGCGAGTCATGGCACAAGAGGGTGGGGCACTTGCATCATAAGGCGTTGCCTATTCTGAGGGAGATAGTCACATTTATTCCAAACTTCAACATTGAACAACAGGGAGTATGTAGAGGGTGCACTCTTAGCAAGTATGCCAAGGTTGCTTTCCCAAGCAGCGAGCATAGGTCTAAGGAGTTTCTAGACCTAGTACATTTGAATGTATGTGGATTGATGTTAGCAACATCAATCTTAGGAAGCATGTACTATGTTTCCTTTATCGATGAGATTTCTCATGAGACTTGGATCTACTTCTTAAAGACCATGGATGAGATCTTTAGCGAGTTTCAAGAGTTCAAAGCTCAAGTTGAAAATTAGATAGGGAAGCAAATCAAAGTCTTGAGATCAAGCAATGGGGGATGCGTATACCTTTAAGGAGTGTGAGGGTTTTGCAAGGAAGCGAGAATCAAGAGGAAGTTGACTATTCCATACAACCCACAATAGAATGGTGTTGCAGAGTGGAAGAACCGATCCACTATAGGGCCTACGAAGGCCATTATTCATGACTAGGAGTTGCCGATGTTTCTTTGTGCAGAATAATGCAACACAATAGTCTACATCTAGAACAAATGTCCTCACAGGTTCTTGGAGGATAAGACACTAGAGGATGCATTCACTAATGTGAAGCTACAGGTGAGTAATTTTTGCATCTTTGGTTGTCCAATTTATATCCATTTATATCCATGTACTAGTATAGAAGAGGACCAAGTTGGAGCCCTCCATCAGGAAGGGCTTATTTGTAGGTTACAGTGAGACTTCAAAGGTCTACAGGGTCTATATTTTGAACAAAGTAAGACAATAGTAAGCAAGGATGTAAAGTTTGAGGAAGACTTTGCATCCAGGAAGTCTCACGAATTTATTCCTTATTTGTAGGTTACAGTGAGACTTCAAAGGTCTACAGGGTCTATATTTTGAACAAAGTAAGACAATAGTAAGCAAGGATGTAAAGTTTGAGGAAGACTTTGCATCCAGGAAGTCTCACGAATTTATTCTGTAGAATTTTCTGCACTTTACTGTTCTGCTGGTTTATGTCAACATTTCGTGGTTTTCATTCCCAGTCGGTTATGCATTGACTGGAAACTACTTATGAAATTTTCAGTAACAATTAAACACATAGTAAAAATGCACTAACAGGCTGAAATACACATTTAAACATTCACACCATGAAAATGATAGACTCAGAAATTTTTGGCCAAAATCAAGCCCTGGAAAAACCCCCACGGGGAAAACCAGTTAGAGAGAGAGAGAGATTTTATTATCTTCAGCAAAATATCAGAACAGAAATACAGTGAAAAATCAACTTATCTCCACCAAAGATTTCATCTCAAAATCCTTAAAAACTGTGCCTAGCAAATGCCTTGAAAACTGTGCAGAAATTTATAGCAGTCCGTACAGCTATATGGCCCTCGATTTCTATGCCAGATTTTGCCTCGATTTCTGTGCAACCTTTATCTCGATTTCTGTGCCAAACTATGCCTCGGTTTCTGTGCAACAAGTATCTCGATTTCTGTGCACAAACAGTGCCTCGAAATCTGTGCCCAAAAAAGCCGTACTGTACGGAATCCGTACACCTCGAAAATCATGCAGCAATAAAGTGCTGTACCTTGCCTCGATTTTTGTGCCTGTAATAAAAGCTGTCCGTACTTCCTCGATATTTGTGCAGCAATAAATGAGACTGTACCTTGCCTTGAAAATTGTGCCAATGGAAAAGACCAAACCCTTGCCTCGATTTTAGTGCCCTTCTTCTCTGCTCTCTCTTCTCACTTTCCAAAAAGAAAAAGTGAGTCTCTTTGCCCCCCTCAAGCCTTTTTGATCAAACCCTAGGTGAGTTCTAATCCAACGGTCAAGATTAAATCTAATCTGATGGTTGAGATTGAATGAGAGTGAAAATACCTTTTATTTAAATCTCATAAATAAAATTCACTCACCCACTTAAATTTATCAAAAAGTGACTTTCATTTTATAAAGTCTCATTAAGTGACATTTAATGTTGAGGGTCACCTTTTTCCCCCTTCTAAGTGACTTAGGCAAAAGTCACTAGGGGAACACTTCCCTAGGTACAAAACTAACACTCCCTCTTACTGAGGAAGGTGTTCCGCACCACTCCCAACTTATCTCTGAAGAAGACAAACTTCCCCCTCCCCAAAGACTTCGTCAGGACATCTGCAACCTGCTCATCAGTGGATATATACTGTAGCTCAACTGCCCCTCTCTGAACGTAGTCCCGAATGAAGTGGTACCTAATCTCAATGTGCTTCGACCTGTCATGGAAAACCGGATTCTCAGAGAGCTGAATGCAACTCTGATTGTCGCAATAAATCACTGTAGGTCTCAGCTGCTGATCAAATAAATCTACCAATAACTTACGAAGCCACAGTGCTTCGCAAGTCGCCTGACTGGCTGCCATATACTCAGCCTCAGCAGAACTCAATGCAACAGGCTTCTGTTTCCTGTTGAACCACGACACTGCTGCCGAGCCCAAGCTGAAATAGCAACCGGAAGTGCTCTTTCGGTCCCTCACACAACCTGCCCAGTCTGAATCTGTGAACCCAACCAAGCTGACTCCACCCGAACCCCTGTAGTCCAGACCATAATCCACTGTCCCTGCTAAGTATCTCAAGATGTGCTTTCCGGCCGCCCAATGCACACTCCTAGGCTGCACCATGAACTGGCTAAGAGTGTTGACCGAAAAGCACAAGTCTGGCCTGGTGTTGACCAGATACATCAACGATCCGATGAGCTGACGATATAGTGTGGGATCCACCAACTTACCCTCTGAAGCATGAAGTTGCTTCAAGTTGGTGATCATAGGTGTAGACATAGGCCTGCAGTCCTCCATCCGATAACTCTTCAGAATCTCCGCTGCATACTTCCCCTGTCCTAGGAAAATATGTCTAGGCTCCTGCCAAACCTCCATCCCCAAATAGTAATGCATCAGCCCAATATGAGTCATCTCATACTCAGCTGCAAGATCTCTCTTGCACTGTGCAATAAGATGCTCATCTCCAGTGATAAATAAGTCATCAACATATAACAAAAGAATGAGTGGATCTCCACCAACCACAATGTAGTATAGGTTGGGATCAACCTCACTCTTCTGAAATCCCATCGAAGTCAAATATGCATCGATCCTGGAGTACCAAGCTCTAGGAGCTTGCTTCAGACCGTACAAGGCTTTCCTAAGCCTGCACACATGAGAATCTCTCCCATGTATCTCAAATCCCTGTGGCTGCTCCAAATACACCTCCTCCTGCAGAAGACCATTGAGAAACGCGGTCTTCACATCCATTTGATGGATCTTCCAACCCATCTCTGCTGCTATAGATATCACTGCCCTGATAGAGGAATACCGAGCAACTGGAGCAAATGTCTCATCATAGTCAACTCCCTCAACCTGTGAGAACCCTCTAGCCACAAACCGAGCCTTGAATTTCTCCACACTGCCATCTGCAGCATGCTTGACCTTGTAAAGCTACTTGGAAGTCACAACTGACTTCCCTTCAGGTCTCGACACAATCTCCCAAGCATCATTCTTCATGATGGAATGGTACTCTTCCATCATGGCATCTCTCCATACCTGATGCTGAGAAGCCTCCTCAAAGGTAGAAGGCGCAGAGTCACGAAGACTCGCAATAAGGGCCATCCCATATCTGTCTGGCTCAACAACTGTCCTGATCGCCTCCTGAGGTCTACCAAATGCTTCTGCTTCCTTCAAGGTACCCTGAAGCCACTTAGGCTTCCTCTTCCTTGAAGGCTCCTCCCAAACTGGTCTATCCTCATCTGAGGAACTCCCAAAAGCAGAAGGTCCAACACCCCGAGGACCAGTGGCTGATGAACCAGTCCCTGAAGAACCTGTAACCTGTGAGCCTGAAACCTATGATCCTGAACCTGTGCCAGTCCTTGAACCTGTCCCTGTACCTGTTATCTGAACCACTGATCCTGTAGAAGCTGTGCCTGTACCCTGTGATCCAGTCACCCCAGAAACCTGTGGACCTGAAACCTGTATCGAAGAAGCCTGTCTCGACTGAGGTGTGGGAGCTGGTGGCTCCCCCTGCTCCATCTCTCTCGACTTCCGGAAGGCCCTCTCCTCATCAAACTTCACCTCCCGCCTCACTACAACTCTCCTCTGGCCAGGAATGTAAAGCCGATATGCCTTCGAAGTCTCATCGTAACCCACAAAGATACCTCTCTCTGCAGTGGGCTCGAACTTCGTCCTCTTCTCAGAAGGGACGTGAGAGTAAGTCAGAGAGCCAAATATCCGAAAATGGCTCACCTCAGGCTTCTTGCCTGAATACATCTCCTCTGGAGTCATCCTCCCCAAAGCACAGTGAGGACTCCTGTTCTGCAGATACACTGTAGTGTTGCAAGCCTCTGCCCATAGAAAGAACGGTAACCCCTGATCATTAAGCATGGCTCTCGCTGCTCCAACGATTGACCTGCTCTTTCTCTTTGCTACTCCATTCTGCTCAGGAGTGTAGGGAACTGTCAACTGTCGCTGTATACCCTCTTGACTGCAGAAAGCATTGAACTCCTTGGAGGTATACTCACCCCCGTTTTCTGATCTCAACATCCTGATCTTCCTCCCCGTCTGCTTCTCCACAAGGGCTTTGAACCCTTGGACGACACTCAACACCAGTGGGGACTTCTTGTTCCTCAAGAAGTAGATCTAGGTCTTCCTGGAGTAGTCATCAATGAAGCTAATATAGTACTCGTAACCAGTCAGAGATACTGAGGACATAGGACCGCAAATGTCAGAATGAATCAAGTCAAGCACTCCTGCTGCTCTCGTGTCACTGCTAGGAAAAGCAATCTTGGTGTACTTTCCCAAAGCACACCCTCTACACACATCACTCTGCTCAGTGTCGAACTCAGGTAAACCTGTGACCATGCTCCTCAACAATCTCAGAGCGGGGTGATGTAAATGGGCCATCCTCCTGTGCCATAACTCACATAGCTCATTGCTGCTGCTGCTGTGTGCTAGAGCATGCTGCGGTTGAAACAATAACTTTTACAGTCATCCACATCTAACTCCAATATCCATGGGGGTAGATACACCTGTGGTCTTGGGAAATACTTGCACTCTCCCATCTGAGAAACACAACCCAAGACCCCTGTCCTCAATAGTGGAAACTGAAACAAGGTTCTTTTTCAGCCCAGGGACGTACAACACATCCCTCAAGGTCATGGGACTCATGGACTCCCTCTCAAATGTAATGGTCTCCTGACCCACTGCTCTAACAATGGTGTTGTCACCAAGTACCACCTCCACCTCTCTACCTATCCATGATAGCTCGGAGAACAACTCCCGAGTACCTGTCATGTGTCTCGAGGCTCCGCTGTCAATGTACCATGTACCAGTGGTGGATGGACCTGTCCGATGCCTTGTCAACAATGAATGCTCACTCTCCATATCCATGTCTGTGTTGGTGGCTAAGGAGACTCTCTCTCTCTCAATCTGTCCAGCATATAGGGAAAACTCCCTCTGAAACCTGTCACCAAAATCATCAACCTCTGCTGAGGCTGCTGTCTGCTGTCCCTGTCCCTTCTTCTTCTTCTTGCTTGGACACTGTGATGCATAGTGCCCAAACGCCTGACAACAATAGCACTTGATTTTACTCAAGTCCTTCTTCTGTCCACCCTGCGGTTGCTGCTGCTGTTGCCCCTTGGCCCCATTCTTCTTGGGACCCTTCTTCTTCTTACCCTTGGCTGTCAGTGCCACGTTCTTCTCATCTGCCCCACCATTTGATGAACTGCCCTGTACGAGACCCCTCCTGGTCTCCTCCTGCACAAAGTCGTCCCACAGTCTCTCCCAAGACGGTAGGTTCTCTCTACCCACTATGGCCTGCACAAATGCACTCCAGGACTTTGAAGCCCCATTCACTACTGTGCGTACTAGCTTAGTAGGAGATACCACTTCACCAACCGCTGCCAGTTCATCCCGAACTGCAGAAATCCTAGTGAGGTAAGCTGTGACTCCCTCTCCTCCATTCATCTTGATACTCTTGAGTTTCTCCTTGAGAACCATCTTTCTGTTCTCATTGGAACTCTCATACAAGCTGGTCAAGGCACTCCACATCTCATGTGCCTTGGTCTTCCCGGAAATGTGAGGGATTATGTGGTCTTTTACTGTATCAAGGATGATCCTCCTAGCCTTACAGTCCTTCTTGTTGAAGGCTGAAAGTGCTGTAGCATCTGTGCCATCTGGAATGGCAATGGGGTTGGCAGCAGTGTTCCTCACCATCTCCACCCATAGCTCATTCTCCTCCAAAATCAACAAGATTCTGGCCTTCCAAGGCACAAATTTTTTTGTTCCATTCAACCTATCCTCAATCCTCAGACCTGTAGCCATTTGAACACCAACCCAACAGAACGCTGCCCATTAACAAAAAAAAAATACTGAAGTTTCTGAGTTCTGAAAATTTTTGTGTGTCTGCAAACTATCACTGTTTTCTGCCCCCTTGCTCTGATACCATGTAGAATTTTCTGCACTTTACTGTTCTGCTGGTTTATGTCAACATTTCGTGGTTTTCATTCCTAGTCGGTTATGCATTGACTGGAAACTACTTATGAAATTTTCAGTAACAATTAAACACACAGTAAAAATGCACTAACAGGCTGAAATACACATTTAAACATTCACACCATGAAAATGATAGACTCAGAAATTTTTGGCCAAAATCAAGCCCTGGAAAAACCCCCACGGGGAAAACTAGTTAGAGAGAGAGAGAGATTTTATTATCTTCAACAAAATATCAAAACAGAAATACAGTGAAAAATCAACTTATCTCCACCAAAGATTTCATCTCAAAATCCTTGAAAACTGTGCCCAGCAAATGCCTCGAAAACTGTGTAGAAATTTATAGCAGTCCGTACAGCTGTACGACCCTCGATTTTTGTGCCAGATTTTGCCTCGATTTCTGTGCAACCTTTATCTCGATTTTTGTGCCAACTATGCCTCGGTTTCTATGCAACCAGTATCTCGATTTCTGTGCACAAACAGTACCTCGAAATCTGTGCCCAAAAAAAGTCGTACTGTACGGAATCCGTACACCTCGAAAATCGTGCAGCAATAAAGTGTTGTACCTTGCCTCGATTTTTGTGCCTGTAATAAAAGTTGTCCGTACTTCCTCGATATTTGTGCAGCAATAAATGAGACTGTACCTTGCCTTGAAAATTGTGCCAATGGAAAAGACCAAACCCTTGCCTCGATTTCAGCGCCCTTCTTCTCTGCTCTCTCTTCTCACTTTCCAAAAAGAAAAAGCGAGTCTCTTTGCCTCCCTCAAGCCTTTTTGATCAAACCCTAGGTGAGTTCTAATCCAACGGTCAAGATTAAATCTAATCTGATGGTTGAGATTGAATGAGAGTGAAAATACCTTTTATTTAAATCTCATAAATAAAATTCACTCACCCACTTAAATTTATCAAAAAGTGACTTTCATTTTATAAAGTCTCATTAAGTGACATTTAATGTTGAGGGTCACCTTTTTCCCCCTTCTAAGTGACTTAGGCAAAAGTCACTAGGGGAACACTTCCCTAGGTACAAAACTAACATATTCTAGTGACAGATGATGAGGAATAGGAAGCTCCAAATGTTGAGGCAGAGTTACTAGTGACTTCCAATTTAGGGCCGTAGCCTTTAGGTGAATAGGAGCCAGTAGCTCCTTCAAGTTTTTTCCAAAGACCTTGATGGTTCTCTTAGACATTGAGGGATGCTCATGAGTTAGTTGAGTCTCCAAGGAGCACATTCAAGGAGAGAAAACTTTTGAAGAAGTTTCCAAACTATATGTCATTGATGAGTTGAAGGGTTCCAATATATAAAATATATTATTTATTAATTTATATTTCAAGTCTATCTTTACTTAACGTCAAAGACTATTTTTATACAATAGAAATAGTAAGTCACGCCTCTTCCGAAATAGAGGTGACTATTAATTATTTAACTAATTAATTACTAATATAACTTATTTGGGTATATTAAAAGTCTTCCCCTCTTGAGATGCTTCATCCTCTAAGCATAGGCAATTTGAGTGCCGTGATCTAATAATTTGTTTTCTTAGGAAGTTTATCAGACGCTAGTTTCCCTCCACTTGGTAGGCACTCATTTGTTGAATGACGATTGTGTGGATCTAACTTGTAAGAAAGCTTGACTTCCCGTTCTATTTTTTTCACACATAGTAAAATTGTCATTTGTAAAATCTTGTCTTGAATTACCCAATCCATTTTTTGTTATTTGTTCCACCTCTTGCAATCTTCTAACATTGTGCTAGGGTTCTAACTAACTTTTTGAATTTTGTTAACAAGGCTTTCCTGTACCTACATGCATTTAATCTTTTTTTGTGTAGAGATTTTATTGTGGTTACCTTCCTCTCTAGTGTTTGTCAACTTAATAATGTGTTTTTGTAACTACTACTTGTACAAATTCATTTTCTTTGCAGTCGTCAACCTTGTTTTTATCTTCACTTCATCATTACGATGTTTTACATATTCCTTGCTCGGATACCAATTGGAGGGTTCCATAAATACATGGGTTCTCAACCAATGGTTGATCAGTTGATGGTAACTGGAATCGTTGACATGGGCATGAGCTCTTGCTAGTTGCCTTAATGCTCCTTGTTCTGTTCCATGCTCACCAAGAGTGTAGATGCTTCTAACAACTTCGTGATCAACAATGGGAGGCAAACGCAATTCAATGGCCACAGGATTCAGCTCTTTGTCGTTTGTGAGGATGAAAAGTGTGCGTCGAATGGCATATGATTTAATCTCGTTGGATAGCTTATTGATATGCTTGATATACAACATGTACAACATGTATGGATCATAGTAGTCCAGACTAAAAGTCCTTTTTGAACCAAGTGTGTGTGACATAGAGAGGCCACTAAGGAACTTTTCTATGTGTTGTTCGATAATCCTACTCTTCTCAAGATCATTAAATACATGAACTGCAATAATGGGAAGTCTCCGGTTTCAAAGAACTTCTCAATTCTCTAGGACCTCTACTAACAACAGTGGTTTCAACTTTCAACATCATTCAACTTAGTACTTTCGATTTCCTCAATAGAGGTTGGAATTGAACCATCTTCAAGAGCATAAAATGGTGCTTTACCTGAATCTAAATCTTCACTATCACTGCTTGTGATATCTGAATATGAATCATTTGCAACTTTCATTACCACCCAATTAAACCCTTACTTTTTGTACATTGGACTATGTCTTCTTTGGACACACATCAAATTGCTTTGTTTGGAGTTCATGGAAAAATTCGGCTGAATCACATATAATGTTTTCTTCCAAAGAGCTTGAAGTTGTCAATATATGGCTTTGTCCACAAACATTAGGAAACTCCAAAGTGTAGTTTACAACTGAAGCACTTTCTTCATTCCCTGATGTATCGTTACCAGCTAAACTATCTATGGATTTGGTTTGGTTTCATATTTTTCTTCATCGGCTACCTCGTTCATTTAGTGGGAAGATGCTTCCACATCTATAGGACAAGAAGCGTCTCCATCCTCATTTGCATCCTCTTCAAATCCATAATCTCGCATTTCTTGAATTTGAACATCTCCAACATGTGATAATACTTGAGCAGACATAGCTACTTCGTATTCCTTGATTTCATCATTGGTTACCTCATTGGGCGAGCCCAAGATGGCAACTATTTCCGCAATTGAATCTAATTTTTTATTGATTTCCTTAGGCAATCCTTTCATGTCTGGTGACCAATACATGTTGCATGGTAGCTAGATACCAATTGGAGGGTTCCAGTATATAAAATAGATTATTTATTAATTTATATTTCAAGTTTATCTTTACATAATATTAGAAACTATATTTATACAATAGAAATAGTAAGTCATGCCTCTTTTGGAATAGAGATGACTATTAATTGTTTAACGAATTAATTACTAATATAACTTATTTGGTTATATTACATGAGCATCATCATAGATTTCAAGCCTTCCAATTTTCTGGAGGCAACAAAGTAGCAAGTTTGGAGGGATGCCATGGTGAAGTACACCTCCATCATGAAGAATGGTATTTGGGACATAGTGCCAAGATCCGAGGGGAAGTCAATAGTAAGTTCAAGTGGCTCTATAAGATCAAGCATGTAACAGATGGAAGCATTGAGAAGTTCAAAGCGAGGTTCATGGTAAGAAGGTTCTCCCAGAAAGAGGGAGTGGACTACAAGGAGACTTTTGCTCCAGTTGCTAGGTACGCTTCCATTAGAGCAGTTATGTCTTTAGTTTTAGTTATGGGATAGAGGATACATCAGATGGATATGAGGGCAACTTTCTTCAATGGGATGGATAATTGAGGAAGAAGTGTACATAGAGCAACATCAGGGCTTTGAGGTAAGTGAGAAGGAGTCCCATGTTTGTAGGAAAAGGCCTTGTATGGACTCAAGCAAACACTGAGAGCATGGTATTATAGGATCAATGGATATTTGTAGGGTATGGGCTTCACCAAAAGTGAAGCATATTACTTATATTATATATTTATTCAGATTGATTTGCTTGATTTGGTGCTATATGTAGATGACTTGTTTTTTATAGGCTCAAAGAAGCTCATTGCAGGGCGCAAAGAAGATAGTGCAGCTAAGTTCGAGATGAAAGACATTGGCATGATGCGTTACTTCTTGGGTTTGGAGGTTTGGTAGAGATCAAGGGAGATATTCCTTGGAAAGGGTAAGTATGTAGTTGAGATCTTGAAGAGGTTTTGGATGGAGGACTGCAAACCTATGGCCACATCTATGATCACTAATTTGAAGAAGGTAACAACTTTAGATTCAAAGATGGTGGACCCTATGTTGTATAGGAAACTGATAGGTTATTTGTGTTAGTGTTTGCACTTTAATTCAATTACGTTAGATCTTTAATTTGAAAGATAGACAAGCACAACAATACACAAGAACACAAGAATTTTCTTCGGGGAAACCATAAAGGAGAAAACCTTGCAACTTCTTCAGTAATAGATTCGTTACTTAGTACAATATCAAACCAAGATAGAATACCCAAAGATAAGATGACTTCTGCAGCTTCCTTCTTCTTCTTCAACGAACTTGTCTTTCTCTTCCTTGGAGTGAACTTGCTTGTTGGTGTGTGTCCAAATGAGGGAGGGTGCCTCCCTATTTATACTTTATGTGTGACTGACCTAAATCCCCAATGGGGTTGACTTCCTCAACTAACTGGGCCGACCTCTCCTAGGGAGACTCAAAAATACATTTTACATTTATCCTTTTGGGGACTATTGCCCTGACTTACAATGGAGGTTTTACCTCGATATTCTTACATGACCAAATACAATAATGACATCCCCAAACGGAGGATAAACATCTCCGACGGAGGTACAATAATAATATACAAAAGAATATCTTCCGAAGTTACATTTACAACAACACTCCCTCTTAACTAGGAAGGTATTCTCTCGACACAGTCATCATCATAGTTGGACACAATCTCTGGACAACGTCATCATCGCTAGATCATCATCATCGTTGCTGCAACAATTCTCATCTTGTTGATCATTGACTAGTGACATCTCTCGAATCTACCCGTCATGAGAAGTTCTATAGAGCCAACCCTTTTTTTACGCTGGATGTAGGCCTAACTCTCATCTAGGACTTCATCATCTATATGAGCAAGCCATCAAGTAGTTACAGCTCAGGACCACATGTTACATTGCCAGAGCAATCACTTTCTTCTCCTACTATCATCTCATCGTAATCGAATCATCTCATGTGGAGAGCATCCTAGTTGCATATACCATGTTCACCAGACAACCTGCGTCTTCCACGCAGTGGATATAGCCTAGGAACATCTGCGTCTTCCACCCAGTGGATACAACCCAGATGTATTACATCTCTCTCTCAGTCAACTTACGTCTTCCACCTAGTGGATACAGCCCAGGAACATCTGCGTCTTCCACCCAGTGGATACA
Organism: Larix kaempferi; assembly: GCA_027924585.1. Lineage (NCBI taxonomy): Eukaryota > Viridiplantae > Streptophyta > Pinopsida > Pinales > Pinaceae > Larix > Larix kaempferi. Next base: position 29,844,762 of record BSBM01000370.1, on the reverse strand, counting down.
GCCCAGATGTATTACGACTCCCTCACTCAACCTGTGTCTTCAAACATGTGGATACAACCCAGGAGCATCTCAGATGCATTACGTCCTTTCGGACCACCTGCGTCTTCCACCATGTAAGATACAGCCCAGGCGCATCCCAGATGCTTTATGACCCGTGGACCACCAACGTCTTCTCACATGTGGATACATCCCAGTATCATCCCAGATGTATTACATCCTTGCGGACTGCCTGCATCTTCCACCATGTAAGATACAGCCCTGGTGCACCTACGTCTTCCGGACATGTCACATCACTCCCTCTTTTGAGGAACATTGATCTGGATAACACCAAGCTTTTGTCTGAAGTACTCAACCTTCACTCTTGCTAACGGCTTGGTCAACACATCGGTTGTCTGCTCATCTGTCGCCACATACTGGAGCTTCACTGCTCCTCTCTGCACCATATCCCGGATATAGTGGTACTTGATCTCAATATGCTTCGACTTGTCATGGAACATCGGGTTCTCGGACTATTTTACACAACTCTGGTTGTCACAAAAGATACAAGTCGCCTCTAACTCGAGATCAAATAAATTTGACAGTAGCTTCCAAAGCCATACTACCTCACAACTAGCCGAATAGGCTGCAATATACTCTGCTTCGGCTGTACTTAGTGCCACACTTGACTGCTTGCAGCTAAACCAAGAGATCATATCGGATCCCAAACTGAAGCAGCATCCTGAAGTGCTCTTCCTGTCTGTGGCACTGCTTGCCCCATCTGAATCAACATAACCATGCAGGTTAATCTTCTGATTCGTCGCATATTTGAGCCCATACTCAAGTGTACCCTTCAGGTACCTCAATATATGTTTTGCAGCAATCAGGTGAACATGTCTCGGATCTGTTAGGAATTGGCTCAGGCTGCTCACAGCAAAGTATATGTTTGGTCTCGTGTTTGTCAAGTACATTAACGAACCAATCATCTTCTTGTATATCGTGGCATCAACTGTCTCTGAAGAAGCATCACACAGTAGCTTCAAGTTCGATGCCATTGGTGTGGCCATTGCCTTGCAGTCCATCATTTCGAATCTCCTTTGCATACTTTCCTTGACCAAGGAAAATCCCATCTGAACTCTGCCACACCTCCATACCTAAGAAGTAGTGCATCATTCCTAGGTCCTTCATCTCGAACTCTGCGGCAAGCCTTCCTTTTGTTTTTGCAATGAGCTCATCCTCTCCTGTTAAGAACATGTCATCTACATATAGTAGTAATATTACTGGTCTTCAGCCCTCAACCTTGAAGTAGAGGTTGGAATCTGCTTTACTCTTGGTAAAGCCTAAGCTCATCAGAAAACTGTCCATCCTGCCGTACCATGTCCTGGGTGCCTGCTTCAAACCATACAAGGCTTTCTTTAGCTTGCACACATGAGTCTGTTTGTCATGTGTCTCGAATCCCAGTGGCTGCTCCACATACACTTCTTCTTCATGAGGGGAGACATTCGATATCACTCTTAGCATATCCCTAAAATATTGGGGAAAACAATCTTTGCCACGGATAGAGGCCAAGTGATAATGTCTCTTAATCTATCTTTGTAATCTGTGCTATAGTCACTCCCTCTGAAGCGGAGCTTTCCTGCTCCCTCTGTAACTAAGCACTATCCTCCCTCTACATCTTGTATTCACTGCATTGGGACATTCAACACTGGAGTGACTAGTAGCCTTTTGTTGATGATCTTCTGTGTATCCATCTATGTCATCTCACAAGGTCATTGGATACCAATATCTCGAACTCTATTGCAAGTTTCTTTTGCACCCATCTATGAGCTCCTCATCTTCAACCTTGTAGCAAATGTTGAGGTCTCATCACTCTAGGTGATCCTCAAGCTCATCATGTCATGGTATGTCCTGGTGTGCTATCCATGGGTGCCTTCTGAGCCAGTACAAAGCCTACTTCGCACATGTGGTTATCTATTTGAGAGTTCCGGTTGCTCGATATACACCATCTATGTAATATCCACCACTGAAGAAGTGTGTTTGGCCACTTAGGGCAACGTCTTGTCATGGTCGACTCTCTATTTTTGAGAGAAACCTTGCTTTGTACATTTGCTAGATATTGTAAGTCTTCTTGAATGTCATAGCTGAGCCATCGTCACTTGTTCTTCGGAACAAATATCGTCGTTCTTCTCTTGTAGGTGATTGTACACGATTTTTCCTACTAGTCAAATTCAGTTACATGATTAGATACATTTTATAGTTTCCAAAAACATATTTATAATGACAAATCCTTATGCATAAAGACATATGTCCCACAGTCATGCAACTAACTTAGCCAATGCTTCAACACAACATTCATCCATATTCCGTATACATATGGTAACTTTCTGGATGCCTTCCATCTCTACCAAAACATAATTAAGAGTGTGCACTGCTCCCAACATGTCAGCAAAGAGGTTTCATTCTAGATGAGCAGCAATGGAATGTTGTGCGGGTACCATAGGCCACTTACCCATCACATGCATATTAGTAATACATTGTTCCATTAATGCAACACTCTGACATGCATAATGCACTTTCTAAATCTAGGAACATAAATATGTAAACAACTGGGCAATATTATTTAAACAATTAAATATATAGGAAATGGCAATTTAAATACTTATCTTTGTTTGGTTGTTGGGTGGACTCCCTTCTTGATCTTTGCTCCCTTGTAGGAACTACTGGAGTCTTTGACAGTGTGTCCAACTTCATCGTCTGATTTTGAGAACCTGTGTCTTTCTTGCTTATGATCGGAAATGTTGAGCAAGTATTCTACACCGTAGATCATTTGTTCTTTGTACTGGAGTAGACTTTGTGTGTCCCTTCTTTTGCATCTTAACCAATGCTAAAATGGACGAGAGGTTCTTCCATAGAGCATTGATCTTTATTTGTTTTCTGGAGTCCAACTTTGTAGGAGCTTCTCCTACTCCTTTCATGTAATACTGAAAGTCATCTCTAGCTTCACCTTATGAGGTGGAACCTTCTAACGAATCCTTGTAACTCGTTACCTTCATTTATTACAATACATATTCTTCATCACTTGAAGAATCTTCTTTTGTTCTTTTGCTTGCGGGTTCATCATCTTCTGCAGTATGTGCATGATGCCTCTTCTTGTTGATTTTCCTAGAGGATCCTTCGTTTCTGGGATAATTTCTTGAATAATGTCCTTTCTCATCACATGTGAAGCACCTAATACTGGAGTGGTCTCTTTTAAATCCATGATTCTTCTGGGATCTTTTAGACTTCTTGTGATGGTGTTCTTCCCTCTTTTTTGATCCTTCTTAGTATGAGCAGTTAGAGCTTGGTCATCATTAGCTCCCATATTTTCTTTTCTTGCTACTAATCGAGCTTCTTCTTGGGTGCATTCTTTACATAATCTGTTGAACTTGATTAGTTTATTTATGGTGCATATTCCTTGAATGAATGAGTCCCGTGATCTTGGGAGACCATTCAAGGTAGTCATGACAATCTCTCCTTCTTCAACATTATCTTCAATTGCCTCAAGTTGTTCCTTGATCTGAGAGACTCTTGTGAAGTAAGATTGAATAGTTTTTGAGTGTTGAATCTTCACATTCTTGAGTTGGTTCCTCAGAGTCATCTTCCAGTTGATGCTCTTCCCTTCATATAACTTTGTCGAAGCATCAAACATCTTCTTAGGGGTCTTCAAAGATGAGACATGAGGGATGAGATGATCCTTGATTGAGTCAGCAATGATCCCTTTGGCCTTGGTCATGTTCTTCTAGTGGATTGCTTTGTCATCATCTCCCTCTGGTTCAGGAACCTCCTCATTCACATATTTGTCCAAATCATTCTCTTCTAGAATGAGAGAAATTCTATACTTCCATGCCAGGAAGTTATCAGCTCCTTTAAGCTTGTCCTCAAGCTTGGTGTGATTTATCATTTTGATATGAGAACCTCAAATGGAAATAGCAAGCAATTAGATCTTACCAATTTGAGATGCCCAACCTGGTTCTAGAGCTGGCTGACTTAGGGTTTGATAGAGAAACCCTAATTTTTCAAACTTGGAATCTTGAACTTATGCTTGGATAGAAAGATGTGCCTCCTCAAGGCGAGTTGTCCAATGTACTCCTTTTCTCGGGTTGGTGAATGGAAGCTCCAAAAATTTGATGCCCTAGTTTCTCCCGGTTTTAGTGACTGGGTCAAAAATGAAACTTCTCCAAATTGAATTCTGCTTCCACCAAAAGATGTGCCTCCTTGAGGCGAGTTAGCCTAGCCCTCTTTTCTGGATGATCTGTGGAGAGAAGACCTTGGATTTGGAAGCCCTAGCTTTTCGCTGCTGCATAGTGCCTTCTTTCAAAGTGGCTCTGATACCATGTTAGTGTTTGCACTTTAATTCAATTACGTTAGATCTTTAATCTGAAAGATAGACAAGCACATCAATACACAAGAACACAAGAATTTTCTTTGGGGAAACCATAAAGGAGAAAACCCCACAACTTCTTCAGTAATAGATTCGTCACTTAGTACAATATCAAACCAAGATAGAATACCCAAAGATAAGATGACTTCTGCAGCTTCCTTCTTCTTCTTCTTCAACGAACTTGTCTTTCTCTTCCTTGGAGCGAACTTGCTTGTTGGTGTGTGTCCAAATGAGGGAGGGTGCCTCCCTATTTATACTTTATGTGTGACTGACCTAAATCCCCGATGGGGCCGACTTTCTCAACTAATTGGGCCGACCTCTCCCAGGGAGACTCAAAAATACATTTTACATTTATCCTTTTGGGGACTATTGCCCCGACTTACAATGGAGGTTTTACCTCGATATTCTTACATGACCAAATACAATAATGACATCCCCGAACGGAGGAAAAACATCTCCGACGGAGGTACAATAAAAGTACAATAATAATATAATAATAATATACAAAAGAATATCTTCCGAAGTTACATTTACAACAACAATTTGATGAATTTGGTCAATAGTAGGTCAAATATATGATTTGCAATGAACACCTTGAGTCGGTTCATGGTGGAGTCAAGGTAGGAGCATTGGGTAGCAACAAAACATGTGCTTAGATATTTGAGGGGCACAATGGAGTATGGTTTGAGATACCTTGGAGATGGTGAAGTGAAGTTGCAATGATATATAGACTCATATTTGGGTAGGTAGTGCAACAAACAGGAAGAGCACCTTAGGGTGCTTCTTTAGCTTGGGATCAACAATGATATCCTAGTTCAGCAAGAAGCAGAAGTCTATGGCACCTAGTTTAGTAGAGGCAGAATACATGGTATCAAGTACTGCTAGCTATGATAGTATGAGGTCATCTGGATTTGCAAGTTGCTTACATAATTGTTTGACCAGGAGTTGGATCCAAGGGTAATTTATTGTGATAATCTAGGTTGTATCAAACTCTCTACCAATCTAGTGTTTCATGATAGGCCCAAACACATAGAGATTCGGATATCACTTCATACAAGACAATTCAAAGGGAGTAGTAAAGCTCTAGTATACTCCCACATATTAGCAAGTAATTGATATTCTAACCAAGCCCTTAGCAAAAGGGAAGTTTGAAGCATTGAGAAACAAACTTGGATTGGTGCAAAATTCCTTCCTTGCTAAGAGGGAGTGTTGAGAAATGTAGCTTAGACAGGACTTCTTGCATAGGTTCAATGTGAACGTGCGATAAGTGGTTCGAGACATTTCGATAGTAACCACTTAGGAAAAGTGGGTAGATAATTCTATTTTGTAATTAACTCAAGGAAAAAGTGAAAAGTCTTATGTTTTGTAATTGAGTTTAATAAAGTGTATTTAATACATTAATGACTTAGACTAGGATTATCTCAATCGTCAATCTCAAGATGAGATTAGGGTTTTGGTAGATTAGGATTTCAGACAAAGCATAAATACAAACAAGATAGAAAGACTTAGACACAGTTATTGTTTGATTGGGACAATGATCAGAGGAGAGAAAACAGAGGGAGATAAAGGAGCAAACCAATTGCTGTAGAGGGTCATACAACAACACCATATAAGTTGTACAATTACTGTCTCACTTTCTATAGGTTATACTTTCTTCAACAGGCCATACAACTCAGTTTGGGATGGATTTATCAATCGTACAATTGTTGTTTTTAATCAATTTGCTAAGGTTGCCTTGTAAGCTTTGATTATTGGAATGATAAGCTAATTTGAAGGAGAAATTTCTTGTATATGTGTGTATTTGATTTATGCTTTCATTATTTATTATCTCTAATTATATAGTGTGATTGATGCTATGTTCAAAATTTAAATTTCTGTATTTATTAAATTTTGCAATTAATTGATTTGATTGAGAATATATGGATAGAAATTACCTAGATTAGGAAAATTTACAGTGTAGACATTGATACAATGATGATTAAGGAGTCAATCCCTATACCACTAGTTTCGTCACCCAACTGCACTCTTGGGAGGGCAAAGAGGAGGCAAGAGTCAGTTCTTTCACATAAAGAAAAGCAACTAGTCCCTTTGATTGAGCTAGTTGATCAAAGGAAAAAGGAGGTAGCTCGTTATTTTGTATGATCCTCAACTCGAGGAACTAGAAGAAGGTTGTCTCTCTTTGAGTATTCTAAAATAGCTAAGCTAGTATATGGCTTTTGGAGTGCCCAATTTGTAGTTAGACAATGAGCAACTAGTCAGTGATTTCATTAAGCAATGAAAAGTTACTCAAGCTCTGTTATCACACTATCTTTAGCTGTTTGTGGTAGGTATCCCAATAGGGACGGTAGAGGGGACAGCTAGGTAGGTGTAACCGGCAATAGCCAGGTCCTCCGCTCAAATGAACGGAAGTCACACCGGACAAGGCTACTGTCACTTTAGACGAAGCACTTGGCCAAGTCAGGGGGGAGACCCCGCTCAACCAGTGATGGTTGAGAGACAACATATACACCCAAACCCATAAGAATAAGAGATGAAAACACAAAATGAGTGTAGATGAGCTCCTATGTTCGACTTCAGCCAATTGATGGACATGAGCAGTGAAATGACAGTGATGTGATAAGTGACCAACAATAACTTATGATGAGTATAATAGATTTATGTGGCTGAAAATCAACTAGGATAGTGAATGATGCAAGGAGTGATTGATGGAAGAAAAACTGCCCAAGGGAGAGACTGATTCTGATGCTGGTGGACCTAGGGCAAAGTAAAATTAAGGCTTTTAATCACTTCTAGCTATTGATACTTGAAATCCTAAAGTAAAAAGACGTTTTAAACACAAATAACAAGTACCCAGAACCCCAAAACACACCCAACAAGCTGAAAGAGAAAAATGCCCCTAGGGGGCGTTTTTGCCAAGTGGACTAGTGCCTAAACAATGGGTAAATGGAGTTGGAATCTAACCAAACTTGAGATATAAGCTTTTAGTGACAAATAATAAGCGGGTTTGGAAAGAAAATTGAATTCCTACGGTTAAATTTGTAGATTTTAATTTTTAGGGTTTATTTAGTGTTTTGTAGCTAAGCATTCACAATGGAATTGGAAATGAGAGAAATAAGCATGGATTGCCTACCTGAAGCAATGGAGAAGAAGAGTTTGATGATGAAAACAAATGCTGAAGTCCAAGTGTTGAGCAGCCAAGCGTTTTCCCTTAGCGTTTAGAGCAGCCAGATGACCAAGTGCACCCTTGTACCTGCCAGAGGGAGAGATGAATAAGAAACTATGGCAAATGGCAAGGAAATATCAACAAATAAACGACAAATGATGAAGAAAAGCGAGATAACAAGTATAAGTTCACTTCCCTTTGCTGAAACACGGAGAGAGAGCCCAACGTGGAGCTGCTGGGTCAAGAGCTGCGCCCCCCTTTGATGGTCGTTTTCACCTGCAGATTCGTTTTGGCCAAGGATAGATAGAGGCACCGCATAAACACTCAACAATACACTAGCAATATGCTAATAATCAACACCTAAACACTCAATCACCATGCACAAGAAGATCGAAGGAAATACTTCTCTATTCACAAGTCACAAGTTTACAAAATGCCAAGAGGCTTCACAATGGGGGAGTGCTCTCTCTTATAGAGGAATGCAGCTCCCAAAATAGGTTTCCTCCCAAAATGGAGGGTTTAGATCACTCCCCAATCCACAAAATCGAATGGTGGAGATCATCTCTAGGTGGGGGGGTGCGAATTACCCAAGGAGAGCGCACTAGAGGAGAGAGTGGGACCCATGTGGGGTCCATACAACAATATAACATAGTTGGGGGGTGTCTATGGGATGTTTTATCCACCCAACATAATACACAAGGCCCCACATACAAAGAAACCATCAAATCGAATTCCCCTAGGTGGAGAAAAAAACGCCCCTATGGGCCAATTCGACCTCTTATGTTGAGCTGCCATGGAGAGGGCCCCACAATGTGCCAATAATATATCAAACATTACCATTTTACCTTTAGAAATTACCTTTACCTTTGCCAACCATTGATTTTGCCATTTGCCTATAGTTGCCTTAGTCAAATTATGATTTTCAATGTAATTTTGCTGGTTTATATGGCTGAAGCTGAAAATTGGGCTTTTGACCCACTTTTATTGCCCGGATTGCCGAACCGTCTGCTACAATGCGATTGTTGTTGATGTATATGTAACTTCGGAATGTATTTCACATATGTATATTGTACTCCTATAGAGATGGTATTATTCCTCTATACGAAAGTGTTTGTATTCCTATAGAGATGTGTTATTCCTCTATACGGAAGTGTTGTCATTTATATTGTAAGTGTCATAACTTATACTTGATGGGTTATTAGACCACCTTGTTGGGGTCGGCCCTGTATAAGTTATGTGGGTCGAAGGGTTATTAGACCACCCTATTGGGGGTCGGTCATGTGGGTCAAATGGTTATTAGACCACCAAGTGTGGGGTCGGCCCGGATTAAGTTAACCATGGGTTAAGCTAGACAAGTAGGCTCCATTAGTTTATTGGGCAGGACAAGACAAGTATAAATAGAGATCGGGAGATCTCTATTTGATCACTCATTACATACACTTCTCTCATTCAGAAAGTGGCGCACTTGTGAGGAGGAGGTTTTGCTGCTAGGAGAATACTATCTCTTATACTCAGGTTGTATCATTGCTCTATCTATCTCTGAGGAAGCTATTGGGGTTTTTCACCTTTATGGTTTTCCCCAAGTAAACTCTGTGTCTCTTGTGTGCTTGCATTATTGTGTCCATGATTGATATGCTGTACATGTTATTCTCTCAGTTAAGATCCTAGATCAGATTGAAGTAAATTTTGAAAAATTAACATGGTATCAGAGCTAGCCTGAAAGAAGGCATGGTATGGCATGTATGACACTTGTTGCACTTACAATGCTTGGGATTGATATAGAAAAAACCAGTCATCGTAGCAATTTCGCTATAAATCCATTTTGACGAAGTTTTCGGATCTGAAACTTCTACAGGTCGAAGATCAGATCCCTATGTACCTTGTGTCCAAAGGAAAACTTCTAATTTGTTTTACTTTGTGTTTTATGATCTGTACAATATAGGGTTTCTGCCTCTTCCAGATCTCAGTCAAAAACATGTGACCTTGGAAAAAAGGTCATAACTTGGGCTAGGAAGCTCCAAATGAAATTTCGTAAAAAGTGACAGATAGTGCACGGACTGGACTTTCTCAGGTAACTTTTTCAAAGGCCGAAGCTGAACCAGTGACACGTGGCACGCCATACAAGTTCGCTCTCCTATTTTATCCCATAAACAGGTCACGTTGCGACACTTGGCATAAATCTCTCTCAGAGAATCCATTTGAGGTCAGACCTGTGGGGTTGGAAAGATGACAGGTCGGGATACCACAGGAAAAGTTTTCAGACCCTGTGGATAGAAAAGTTCGGAGTTACACCAGAAACAATCAGGTACATATTTCTGTCAAAACATAATTATTTTTGAGCCCTTCATTCATGGTTTCCGGAATTTAGGGTTTCAGAGAAAGTTGGAATTTTTGTAATCGGAGACTACGGCTGAATGCTACTCATCAAAATTGAAATTTAGAGACCAAGATCAGAATTTTTGGTTGGGCAGAAGGCCGGGCTTGATCAGACCCTAGTTCGGGACTTTGATCAGAAAAGTGGAAAATTATGGCTTTTGCAAAAATGGGAATTTTTGAAATATGTGACCACGGCTGGAAGCTCCTCAGAAAAATAGAAGCTTAGAGCTTTGGGTTGAACCTTTTGATTGGGTAGAAGGGTGGGCTTTATCAAACCCTAGTTCGGAGTCATGTCCAGTGAATCTAGAAGTTTCAAAGGCAAATTTGAGGGGTGAAACTTTGCAGTTTTCAAATTATGAGTATACTAGCTTGATCGGCTCATCAAGGCACATATTTCTATCCTTTCGGAAGTTTGAAATTAAAACTTTGAATTTTTAGGGTTTCTCTGACAAACCATAATCCAGCTCCAGATCCAGTTCCTGCAAATCAAGTGGATTGGGTTAATCCTAGAAGAGAATGGATTAGTCACCTATATAAGTGAAGAAGTTCCTGTTTCAGAGGGAGATGACGCTAAGGCCTTACATAAGAAGATTACAAGCATTCTCGACAGGTATGACTCATCCAGGTATGTTTCGAGATTTGTTCATGATTAAGTTTATGGTATATTTGTCTTCATATTATTACGGTTAGTACAATCTTGATTAAATATAGACTTGTCGTATCACCTTAATAAAATTATGAATGCATGATAGAAGATATTCATTGATTAGGGTGTTGACACTTGTGATTTTACTAATGCATTATGGTGTTGTATGAGGTTTATGTTGTCCACTAACATGAAAGGTACACCAAGAAAGACAAATCATGTTCTAGTTCAAGAACATATGATCATGGTGACGTGAAGACAAAGATTCATCCATTGTCATGGATCACATAGAAGATCTATTTACGAGGTATGTATAACTTGGTTCTATAATGGTTAACTTACGAGATATGCAGGTTAGTAGCACAAGTCATTGAAGAGAACAAGAAGACATCATGTGGGTATGTTAGACATAACTAGCTAACATACCAATCCAGGTATGTGTTTCCTATATCAAGTTAGAATCCTACCTTGTGTTAGGATCCCTTATATAAGTATACTTGGTATGATTGGTTATGTTTATTCATAAAGTTAGAAATGTAAGCAATCAAGGGCTTATGTGTCTCTTATCTTGATTGATGTTTTTAACTAACTAGAAGAGTCCTATGATCAAATAAGAATATGCATGAGTAAAAGAAGACTTCCCTGAAACCTTGAATACTAATGTTTATTATCTGTGTTTGAAATGATCATGATTATACATGTTTAAGATTATTGTGTTTTGATAGTATTAAGATTATACTAATGAATGTGTGATTATGTATGAGACCTCGAGGATAACACAATGATGATACTAATAAGCATGCATAGTGATCGAGGATGGATATAAGTTCAAGGACAGGTAATCCAGGAAGCAAAGATCAAGAGGGAGCACATTCTAGTAGTTTCTGCAAGGATGCAGATATTCAGAGGGAGTCGACCACTTCTCACAATCCACATCAGAATGGAATTGCAAAAAGGTTGCAAAGATTCAGAGGGAGTCCACCCAACAACCAAACAAAGATAAGTATTTGAATTATCATTTCTTGCATAGTTGATTGTTTAAATAATACTGTTCAATAATGTATATACTCATGTTTCTAGAATTAGGTTGTGTATTATGCATAGTTGCATTGATGAACAGTATATTACTAATATACATGGGTAAGTGGCCTATGGCACTGTACAACATTCCATTGCTACTTATCTAGAATGAAACCTCTTTGCTGACATGTTGGGAGTTGTGCACACTCTTAACAATGTTCTGGTAGAGATTGGAAAGCATCTAGAAAGTTACAGAATATGGATAAATGTTGTATTGAAGCATTGGCTAAGATAATTGCATGACTGTATGACATATTTATTTATGTGTAAGAATTTGTTTTGAAAACTATGAGATGTTTTATAATCATGCAATTTAACTTCTTGTGTAGGAAAGATCGTATACCATCACCTACAAAAGAAGGACTACAACATTTGTTCAGCAACAAAGTTATCTATTGAAAATATTGAAGATATTGAAGTTCCCAGGATCTGGGAAGAATGCCATGATCGACTACCAGTCGATCATGAAGATGTTTGGGATGCAGTCCCAAGACCTGAAGGGGAGTCTGTAGTGACTTCCAAGAGGATCTACAAGATCAAGCATGCTATAGGTGGTAGCATAGAGACTTTTGCTCCGGTAGCCAGATACACTTCCATTAGATCCGTACTTGCTTTGGCTGCAGTGATGAAAGGGAAGATACACCAGATGGATTTCAAGACAGCTTTCTTGAATGGTGTAGTTGAAGAAGAAGTGTATGTGGAGCAACTACTTGGTTCTGAGACACATGACAGGGAATCATATATGTGCAGAACTTGGTATCCAGTTTGGGCTTTACCAAGAGTAAAGCGAATTCCAACCTTAACTACAAGGTTGAGGAAGGCAATCTAGTGATACTACTTTTGTATATGGATGACCTGTTTATTACAGGTGAAGATAGATTGATTGCCGACACGCAACGGAAGCTTGCTGCTGAGTTCGAGATAAAGAACTTGTGGATAATGCACTATTTTCTAGGTATGGAGGTGTGGCAGAGTGCAGATGGAATCTTCCTTGGACAAGGGAAGTATGCAGTAGAGATCCTGAAGAGGTTCGGGATGATGGAGTGCAAGGCCATGACCACACCTATGGCATCGAACCTGAAGCTTCTGTGTGATGCTTCATCTGAGTCGGTTGATGTCACTATGTATCGTCAGATGATTGGGTCCTTGATGTACCTGATGAACACGAGACCAGATATTTGCTTTGCGGTGAAAACATTGAGCCAGTTCCTGACAGATCCGAAGAGTGTTCACTTGGTTGCTGTAAAGCATATTCTGAGGTACCTGAAGGGTACGGTTGATTATGGGCTCAAGTATGATGCGAATCAAAAGTTTAACCTACAAGGTTATGTTGATTCAGATTGAGCAGGCAGTGCTACAGATAGGAAGAGCACTTTTGGGTGCTGCTTCAGTATGGGATCATGTGTGATCTCTTGGTTTAGCAGGAAGCAGTCCTGCGTAGCACTGAGTACAGCCGAAGCAGAGTATGTTGCAGCTTGTTCGGCTAGTTGTGAGGCAGTATGGCTTCAGAAGTTACTGTCTGAGTTATTTGATCTACCACTGGAGGTTACTGGTATCTTTTGTGACAACCAGAGTTGTGTGAAGCTGTCTGAGAACCCAGTGTTTCACGACAGGTCGAAACACATAGAGATCAAATATCACTATATCAGGGATATGGTGCAGAGAGGAGAAGTGAGGCTCCTGTATGTTGCGACAGATGAGCAGATTGCAGATGTGTTGACGAAGCCACTAGCCAGAGAAGTTCGAGTACTTCAGAGAGAGGCTTAGTGTCCTTCAGATCAATGACACTTCGAGGGAGAAGTGATGGAGACATTTGCTGAAGCCATTCCAAGCATGTTGAAAGGAGGATCCTTCACATGGATGTGGATGTAAGTGCTAGATAAATGAACATCAGGATGATGTTCTAGTTTCTGCTCGGTATGATCAGTTGGATCATTTACATTTTTATGTATGTATGCATCATGTTGGATGTTGGATATGATCAGTTGGATCATTTATATGTATTTGTATATGCATCATGTTGGATGCTTGGACCATGTATCTGTATATGTATCAGGTGGATACTTTGTATGATCAGGTAGATCATGTATGTTGATATATATCAAGTGGATACTTTGTGTGATCAGGTGGATCATGTATCTATGTATGTATTAGGTGGATACATTGTATGATCAAGTGGATCATGTATGATGATATGTATCAGGTAGATACTTGGTATGCATCAGGTGGATGCATTGTATGATCAGGATGATCATGGATGGTGAGCTTCAGGATGTTGCTCCAGATGACATGCATCAGGATGATGCAGTGATGATGATCATGTGTACACCAGGATGATGAATTGTGAGTATCAAGTTGATACTTTGTGGCCGTGGAACAGGTTGTGCAGATAAGCATATAATTTGGCCCTGGGAGGTTTGCAGATAGTCTTACAAGGTTTTGCCTATGGCATGTAATGTGGCCCTGGGATATCTGGCAAATTCTCTTTCGAGGTTTTGCTTTGGAAGGACATAATTTGGCCCTGTGAGATCTGCAGATAGTCTTGCAAGGTTTTGCCTATGGCATATAATTTGGCCCTGGGATATCCGACAGATGCTCTTTCGAGGTTTTGTCCTATGGCATATAATTCGGCCCTGGGAGATCCGATAGGTTGAGCTGTGTGCTCGTAATAAGTCCTGGGATGCTCTTGAAAGGTTTTGCCATGACCACATGTAATATGCCCTTGGGATATCCGATAGGTTGGGCTGTGTGCTCGTAATAAGTCCTGGGATGCTCTTGCAAGGTTTTGTGGTAGGTGTCACATGTAATAAGTCCTGGAGATTTGGACAGGATGAAAAAGGCCTCAGATGCTCTTTAGGGTTCTTGCTAGTCAAGAGACTCTTTTAAGGTTTTGTGACAGTCACACATAATATGTCCCTGGGAGATCCGACAGGTAGAGCTGTGTGCTCGTAACAGCCTAGATGCTCTTGCAAGGTTTTGTGACGCACGTAATAAGTCCTGAGATTTCCACAGTATGGCCAGTGATGATGAAGACCTGCAGGTGGTGGGCCTACATCCAGTATGAAAAAGGATTGGCTCTGTAGAACTTCCTATGATGAGTAGATTCAGAGATTGATTGAGATAGCAGCAGCAGTGATGATGATGATGACTCGATGACGATTATCTAGTGACGATGATCCAGAGAAGAAGACTTGTGCTAGAAGACCTGTGTCAAGAAATACCTTCCTAGTTAAGAGGGAGTGTTGATGTATATGTAACTTCGGAATGTATTTCACATATGTATATTGTACTCCTATAGAGATGGTATTATTCCTTTATACGAAAGTGTTTGTATTCCTATAGAGATGTTGTTATTTCTCTATACGGAAGTGTTGTCATTTATATTGTAAGTGTCATAACTTATACTTGATGGGTTATTAGACCACCTTGTTGGGGTTGGCCCTGTATAAGTTATGTGGGTCGAAGGGTTATTAGACCACCCTATTGGGGTTCGACCATGTGGGTCAAAGGGTTATTAGACCACCAAGTGTGGGGTCGGCCTAGATTAAGTTAACCATGGGTTAAGCTAGACAAGTAGGCCCCATTAGTTTATTGGGCAGGACAAGACAAGTATAAATAGAGATCGGGAGATCTCTATTTGATCACTCATTACATACACTTCTCTCATTCGGAAAGTGGCGTACTTGTGAGGAGGAGGTTCTGTTGCTAGGAGAATACTATCTCTTGTACTCGGGTTGTATCATTGCTCTACCTATCTCTTAGGAAGTGATTGGGGTTTTTCACCTTTTGGTTTTCCCCAAGTAAACTCTATGTCTCTTGTGTGCTTCCATTATTGTGTCCATGATTGATATGCTGTAGATATGCTGTACATGTTATTCTCTCCGTTAAGATCCTAGATCAGATTGAAGTAAATTCTGAAAAATTAACAATTGTGGACCCCAAAAGTAGTAGGGATGACCACTCGAACGATCTCGATCCATCACTTAGGCATTATTTGCCCAAAATCCATAATTTTTAATTAAAACAGGTTAAAATTGACCAATAATAATTAAAAATTTCTCAAATGCTTCGGTCTTTTGCAATTCTAACACCTACATGCTCATATGGGATCCCTGTAGATAATAATTGACCGAAATCGAAATTTCGATCACAACATTTTTTTGGGCCCATTTTTGGCCTAGCCAACTCAGTTTTACCAAGTCAAATCTGGTCAACAATAGTGCTAGCTGAATACCTGTATGCAATCATGGAGTGACAAGGCTCAATTATACAAGTTAGTACATTACTAAGCAATACAATGATAACATGGTGATAAAAAATAAATTAAATCCTAAGATAATACAAGGCCCCGATGAGGTGGGCCCACCACCTCCAAAAGACTAAAATGCTATGCACATCTTATAGAATTGACCACTTTGCTGACTTTATGTGATGTGGATAACAAGGCAAAGGACACGGGAAGACAAGGATGAAGATCATGTGACCCTTCGGACAACTTGGGAAAGCGGGGGTCCATTAAGGTAAGTATGCCATGACAGAACACGGGGAAGGGAGATGCCTCACAAATGGGTATAGTGCAGGGAAACCACCACTAGTTATTTAACAAGTATCTCACAACTCACATCTGTATCCGAAGACTCCGTGAGGTTCTTTTCTAGAGCCGCTAAACTGGGTGTCCGACAAATCGTAACTTGAGACTCTAGGGGGCAATCTTGAGCTTGTCCCTTGCTCCCTCTCACCTCCTTGCCCCGCAGGACTAGGTGAGGAATAACCACTACAAATGCTGACATGTATGGATGACCTGAATCCATGTGTGTTCATAAACACATTGCATGGATTTTACAATGAGTTTCATACTTAGCCCTTTTTTGGCTAGATTTTACATTTACAACATAATGGCCTTTTTGGCCTGATTTACATTTCTTCATTTACATCAAGGCCCTCTTGGGCTACATACATATCTCAAAAGATATAAACATGGTGCTCATACTGCAAAGGTAATGGGGGTGAGCAATACATGCTTCGATGACCAATGGGGAACACCCGGTGAGGCTACACAATCCTAACTGCATTGCAACATCGGGGGCAATCGACAGGAGCAAATCCCAGGTCTAAAAGTGTATCTCACACATTAAAGAGCCGAGGCACAATAAACAGGGAGTCATGGCAAACTCAGAGATCAGTGGGGGAGGGGTCCTCGGGATCACGAATCAGAATCCAAGTCGGGAGCAAGTATCACGGATGAGTTGGATGGATGGAGACAGTGGTAGTGGAGCTAAAGTCAGCTACCGAGAGGGACTAAGTGATCAAGTCTATGCCAAGTGTAGGGGACATGACTCAGCGTGCATATACATAAGTCTAACAGGAGAGGTGGACTGACATCATCAAGGGTCCAATCACATCATACAATAGCTAGATCACCAAATATATCATCTCATGCAAAGTTAGTGTACTAACAAGTATAAAGAAGGCTAATCTACAACACGAGCAATAATCATCAAACACAATACCTGCTGCACCATATACCTGCTGCTACTGAAGCTATCTCTGAGCTGGATCTCTGCTGAATCCGAGCACATAGTAAACCAGCAATATACTGTGATAGTCTCGATCAGAACAAGACTAGGCAACTGTCTCAAATGGGCTTATGTCAAAGCCTGGCAAGGGAAAGGTGACCCTGTGGTAGATGGTAAGTGATAATGTGTGTGACACTGTCCAACTGTCTGCCCCCTCTGATATGTCTGCTAGGGGCAATCTGAACAAACATGCCTCGTCCGAAGGCGGTTGATCTCTGATTTGGAAAAAAAAAGGTACTGTGCGGTCCTCGGCCGCACAGTCTGCAGTATGGTAGCTCCAACTAACATAGATGTGATAACATCAGGCTCCAACTGGGACAAGTGCTCTAAGGGAGAGAGTGCTTGAGAACCACAGAATCTCTGGTCCGTAGCACCCCTCTCATCATCATCAAAGTACATGCACCCTCATGTTATCTGCATCATCATCATCAATGTGTACCTAGTCCTGTAAAATGTATACGCTATACCAATCTCTGCAGACCACACGTAAGGCCGTACAATATACATGTATAATAATCCAGCAAAAATAAACAAAATGACAATGCTGAAATAAAGATATATCAATAACGAAATTAACTCTACAACATTCTAAAATTTTATTAGGCCGACACATGAGGTGTAATAAAGTGAAAAAGACAAGTGAATGGAAACTATGGTACAAAAGGACACTAGAAAATCAAAAGGTGTGAAAGGTGCGAAATGACCGCGAGATAAAACAAAACAAAAAGGGTCAACCGGTCGTCGGACAAAGATGAAGGTCAAACCAGGTCGAGGGACAACCGACTGCTGCTCTCGAGAGCATATTAGCCGCAAAAAGGAGGAAAAACTCAAAGCTAGATCAAGGAATATCCCCCGGGTGAACCCGGGGAACATACTCTTGGAGCTAGTGACCACCCACAGGGACCAAGAAGTAATGCCCATCCTCGGTAGCTAGAAAATATGAGTCCCTATCGCGGACCTCAATCCGGAAGGGGCCCACCAGAAGCCCGGTGTGGTTGCCAACCTGTTGAAATACTGAGAGGGGGGTGAATCAGTATTTGCCAATAATAAAATTTTTAATAGAAAGCAAGTTGCTAATCACCAATCATAGCAGTATGTCATTAACAATAAAAACAAGATGCACAGTACACAAGATTTTTTACGTGGAAACCCAAGTCCTGGGGGTAAAACCACGGAAGCCTTTTATAATAAAATTTGACCCAGCAACAACTGGGGTTACAAATTTAATACAACTTCTCCAGCTACAACTGGAAGGGGCTACAACCCCTAGGCTTCGTCAGCCACAACTGACAAGCTGCTGCAACAGCTCAGCTCACAAGGTTGTGAGCCCTAGCACCACCCTACCACCCTTTAGAAAAATATGATTGTACCTGTGGACCTGATAAACCAATCACTGAACCTGCTGCTAACAATTTCTGCCTTCTGATTATTGCCAAAATACTTGCACCTGTGGACCTGATAAACCAATTACTGAACCTGCTGCTAACAATTTCTGCCTTCTGATTATTGCCAAAATACTTGTACCTGTGAACCTGATAAACCAATCACTGAACCTGCTGCTAACAATTTCTGCCTTCTGATTATTGCCAAAATACCACTGCTGATCCACCATTAAGCTGTTTTATTATCCTGTATGTGTCTATGCCAATATACCACTGCTTATCATTATACTGCTGCTGCCATGAGTACTGCTGGCTTAATTCACTTGGTCATTCATTACTGTTAGTCAATTTCTCTTCCTTACTGTTATAAAGTTATCCTCTCAAGCAATCGTGCAATCGTGCATTATGATTATCATGTATGTACCATCATCATATGGACCAAACATCATTCAATCATCATATCTTGGAGTATTGTTAACCTAGGGTAAGCATAGTATCATAGTGCATGCATTACTGCTCTATCCTTCACAGTTTATATTCCATCATCATTTTATACTTACCTCAATCTTTGCTGCTGCTGAGTAGTATGACAATGCCTTCAACAAGCCTTCAACAATTTATCATCATTTTCAGACTTTGAAGGATATCTTCTTATGCTGTGCATGCCACAGTTACCATCGAAGTCAGCCAAGAACATCTCTGCTACAGTCAAAGCAACCCATGCCACTGTCTTGTATTTGTCACAATCATATCACTGCTTGCAAAATGATCCTCTGAGCTGCTGCTTACACCAGATCTTCTTACACTTGAATCAGCTGTAACAAATTAGGACCACTATAAAACACCAGAAAGAACTTGATAATTGTTGACCGATTGGATCTGCTCCTTCACCAAAATTCGAGCTATGTCTTCACCAAAAGTCTGGGCTTTTCTTTATCAAAAATCGAGCTAAGCTTTTACCAAAAACTGAGCTATTCCTTCACCAAAAAAAATCGAGCTATTAATCAACTGTGCCTTCACCAAAAATAAATTCCATAGTGCTGTTGCATTCCTTAATGTCTGCTACCCGAAATTGAAGAGAGAAGAATCCCCACGAGTTTCAGTTTTCCACCTTCAGCACTGAGGTAATCAGAACTCTCCTTTTTAACCAAAAAAAAAAAAAAAATCCTCAGAGATCTGGTCTGAAAATAAACTCAGAGCAAAGACAATCCGATATTCTCCTCCTCTGTTAAGATACCCGAAATTCAGAGCTTTTTCATTTTTTTATTTCCCCCTACGAAATAGAAGATTGGATTCTATTTATATATATTCCTTTCCCTTATTTTGGGGGCCGACCTTGCAAAAAAAATTATGTATATTGTTTATTGTTTTTAATAATTTAATTAATTTTTAATTTGAATTTTTAATTTAATTATGGGGCCGACTTTCAATTAATTTAATCCAAAATTCATCATTCAGCCGACATGTCAAAAAGTACTTTGGTTTCCAGTTTTTTCAATAAAAAATGTATTTAAATTTGATTAAATTTTAATTATGGCATGCATGCTTCTTTCATGTTACTCAACTCTCCAAGCTACGATTATTGAATGTCAATACTGTAGGAGCGTGGTCAGTTAGTAGCCCTATTCCATTGCTTGAGGGCAGATTACTACAGTGGGAGCAGCACACGAATTGAGGACATCCCTTTCCTTCACGGAATGCATATTATCACATCTGGGCGTGATCCTTTACAGAGGGGTGTGTACCCATTATTTGGGCGTTATTTCCATTCTCAATATTCAAAGAATGCATTGAATCTGCTATGGTTATCCTCCAATCAGCCTTCTTGATATTACAGCTATCTACCATTACTCATAATACACCGATCTGGTCTTATCCAAGGTGCTACAGCCATCTCCATTTAGTGGCTTCACTACTACAACATTATTATGTGACAAGTAAAGATCAGTGTGGAATTGTGAGGTGTGCAAGGTATGTGTGGTACTGGCAAATAACTGGAGAACCCTAGAAACACCTTAGGGGTCACTCAACCAAGTTAATGGGTGGCCGGGGCTTTTGGCATTGTCCC
This sequence comes from Larix kaempferi, assembly GCA_027924585.1. Classification (NCBI taxonomy): domain Eukaryota; kingdom Viridiplantae; phylum Streptophyta; class Pinopsida; order Pinales; family Pinaceae; genus Larix; species Larix kaempferi. The sequence goes on along the minus strand of BSBM01000370.1, from coordinate 29,824,075 downwards.
AAGGCCTCCAAGTGCTTCAAGCTTGGGCTTGGACAAAGTCAAAAGGTCTCCTCTGACACTGACAGTTAACACTGTTGGCATCAATGACCAGGCACTGTTGGCATCAATGACAACTTAATCAACAATCTCCCCCTTTGTCATTGATGACAACACTCAGGCTTCCTTTGAGAATTGGCTCCTCCTATTGACAACTAACACTCAGGCTAGGCTCCCCCTGAGAATAGGCTCCCCCCAACTTCTCTCCCCCTTTGGCATCAATGGCAAAGGGTACTACCTTGAAGTAACTCTCCCCCTCAGAACATGCTGTATGAAGAAGAAGAAATAATTTAGTGGGAAAAAGAAATGACCCCCAATTTTTCTCGGAGGTACTCAAATGTCCCTTTAGGAAGTGGCTTGGTGAATATATCTGCTATCTGCTCCTTTGTCTCAATATATTCCAACTGGATGTGCCTTTCTGTGACCTGTTCACGAAGAAAGTGATATTTGATAGGGATGTGCTTTGTCTTGGAGTGCATGACCGGATTCTTGGAGATGCTGATGGCACTTGTGTTGTCACATAGAATTGGAATCGGCTCATCATATGTTACTTGTAGGTCTTGCAGGTTCTGTTTCATCCAGAGAATTTGAGTACAGCATGCTGCTGCTGCTATATATTCTGCTTCTGCTGTTGACAAGGATACTGAGGATTGCTTTTTGCTAGACCATGATACCAAACAGTTTCCTAAGAAAAATGCTGCTCCGCTTGTGCTTCTTCTGTCATCCACACATCCTGCCCAATCCGCGTCTGAGTAAGCTAATAAGTCCAACTTATTTCCTTTTGAATACCATAATCCAAAGTCCATAGTTCCTTTGAGATATCTGAAGATTCTTTTAACTGCAATAACATGAGTTTCCTTCGGAGCTGCTTGAAATCTTGCAACCTGTCCAACAGCTTGCATCACATCTGGCCTTGAAGCTGTCACATATAGTAGGCTACCAATCATTGACCTGTAATGTTTTTGATCCACTGCATTTGATTCATCGTCTTTGCTTAACTTGCAGCTAGTAGTCATAGGAGTGCTCACAGGCTTACAATCTTCCATCTTGAACCTCTTCAACATTTCTTTAATGTACTTGGTCTGAGAGATGAAGATGCCGTCTTCACATTGTGATATCTGAAGTCCCAAGAAGAAGGTCAGTTCACCAAGTAGTGACATCTCAAATTCGTTTTGCATAACCTTGGCAAATTGTTGGCTCAGAGTATCATCATCACTACCAAAGATAATGTCATCAACATACACTTCAACAATAATTATGCTGTCACGATCAGTCTTGATGTACATATTGCTGTCTACAGTTCCTCTTTTGAAACCTTGTTTTTGCAAGTAACTGTCCAATCTGGAGTACCAAGCTCTAGGTGCTTGCTTTAGCCCATATAAGGCTCTTTTTAATCTGCACACATAGTCTTTGTTTGCTGATAGTTGGAATCCTTCTGGCTGTTCAATGTAGACTTCTTCTTCTAGTTTTCCATTCAAAAAGGCTGATTTGACATCCATTTGATATACTTTGATGTTTTTAGCACAAGCATGGGCCAATATCATTCTTATAGCTTCCATTCTGGCTACTGGAGCAAATGTTTCTTCAAAGTCTATCCCTTCGATTTGAGCATATCCTTTGCAAACCAATCTTGCCTTGTTTCTGATTACCTGTCCATCTTCATTCAGCTTATTTCTGAAAATCCATTTTGTGCCAATCACATTTTTATCCTTGGGTCTGGGAACTAGCTCCCATGTTCCATTTTTCTCGATTTGATCAAGTTCTTCTCCCATGGCTTTGACCCAATGTTCATCTGCACTGGCTTCCGCAAAGTTACTCGGCTCGACTGTAGATAGTAGTGAGAAATGAACTTGTTCTGGTCTTCGGACTTGTCTTCGATCTTTTCTGGTTTCTATGCCGGCATTTTTGTCACCAATAATCAATTCCTGTGGATGATTCTTTTGATACCAATTCTTTTGTTGTTCTTGTTGTTGATCCTGAACTTGTTGATCCTGTGTAACTGTTGGCTGAGTTTTTCTCTGTTCATTTTCTTCTTCTTCTTCTTCTTCTTCTACTTCATCATCTTCATCTTCTTCTTCATGGTCTTTTGAGTCTTCCTGACATTTTGGCAAACTAGATTCATCAATCTTTACATTGATGCTTTCCACTATCTTACCTAATCTTAGGTTGTAACACTTGTAGGCCTTTCTTGTGGAGGAGTACCCAACAAATATTCCTTCGTCTGCACGAGATTCAAATTTTCTAATCTTCTTGTCATCTCTTCTGATGTAGCACCTGCTTCCGAACACTCTGAAGTGTTGAACATTAGCTGTTCTTCCCGTCCATAACTCATAAGGAGTTTTATCAGTGTTGCTTCTGAGCAATCCTCTGTTCATAATGTGGACTGCTGTATGTACTGCTTGAGCCCAAAATTTTTCGCTTAGTTTAGCTTCATTCAACATAGTTCTGGCCATTTCTAACACTGATCTGTTCTTCCTTTCTGCTACTCCATTCTGCTGAGGTGTTCTGGCAACTGAAAATTGTCTTTTTATACCATTTTCTTCACAATACTGATAGAATTCATTTGATGTGAATTCTCTGCCATTATCAGACCTGAGACACTTGATTCGTTTACCTGTTTCATTTTCAACCTGTTCTTTAAAGATCTTGAAGCATTCAAAGGCTTCTGATTTCCTGTTAAGAAGGCATACCCATGTCATCCTGGAGTAGTCATCAATGAGCAGCATGAAGTATTCTTCACCATCCAATCCTTTATTCTTGGTTGGCCCACATAGATCAGTGTGAACAAGCTCTAAGGGTTTTGTAGAAGAGTATTCTTTTGTCTTGAAATTTGCTTTCGTAAGTTTCCCATGCTGACAGTGCTTGCAGATAATATTAGTAGGCTTGGTAATCTGTGGCATGTTCCTTACGGCTAGCTTCTTGCTGATCTTGACCAGATTATCAAAATGTACGTGTCCCATTCTTCTATGCCATAACCAATTTTCATCTTCTTTTGCTAGGTGACATTTCTCTTCCGTGATTTCGTCCAGAACATATATGTTGTTTGGAGTCCTGGTAGCAGTGGCAACTAACTTTCCTGATCCTTCCTTTCTTATTTTGCAAGACTTCGAGTTGAATGTAAGTTCATGTCCTTGATCACACATCTGACTGACACTCAACAGATTATGCTTCATACTGTCGACATACAACACATTTTCTGCTACTGTATCTTTTCTGCCAAGATTTACTGTACCTTTTCCAACAACTTTTGCTGATTTATTGTTTCCAAAAGAGACAGATCCTTTATCCTTTTCAAGAAACATGAAAGCATCTTTGTTACCAGTCATATGCCTAGAACAACCACTGTCAACATACCATTTGTTGCTACCAGTTTTAGCTTGAGCTTGAAGAGCTATCCCACATTCATGAATATTCATGTTGTTCTTCTGTCTGATCCATACCTTTTGCTGGTCACCTGTTTGATTTGTTGATACTTGTTTAATGCCTGTAGGAGGGATTGTCATTCTGCAATTTTTGGCTGTATGCCCAAAGTTGTTGCATTTCTGACATTCGACTTCAGAATCCAAGGGAGAAAAACTGTTGTTGTTGTTTCGTTGCCATCTAGAATTTTCATACCTGTTTCTGTTTTCTGCATATCTTCCTTTTGTACAATACATTGCTTTATGCCCAAATATTCCGCAAGAAAAACAATAACCATAAAATGAATATTCATACCTGGGAACAAATGGTCTTCTTGGAGGTGCTGCCCATCTGAAACTTCGATTTTCAACTGGAGTCCATTCTGAGGTTGGTTGAAATGGTCTTCTTAGAGGTGCTGTCGTATTAACTTGTTGTTTTTCAACTGAGGCACGTTCTGGTTGTTGTTTTGGCTGATATATAGGTACTTCCTGGATGACGGAATCTTTGATAGCTTCTGGTTTATCCTCAGCTGTCTTGGAACTTGAGCCTTCATCATTGTGCTTCTTATAACCAAGACCTGTTCTGTTGAGATATGGCTTTTGATTATTGATGATCTGATCAAGTATCTTGGAACTGTTGTCATAGCCTTGACTCACATTTTTCTTTTGTAGTTGAGTTCTTAGAGTCACTATCTCCCCCATTAGTTTCTCACCTTCATTCATACTTTCTTCTAGTTGTTTTCTGAGACTGTCTTGAATTCTTTTGGCTTCTTCTAGTTGAATAGTTAGACTTTGAATGAGTTGATCTGCTTCTTCAGATATCTGAGGTCTTTCCCGTAACAGTTGTATCTCCTCTTTACATATTTTGTTCTTTTTCCTTTCTCTTCTTAGTTCTTTCAAAGCACTTATCAATTCTTCCTCCAGGTCTACTTCACCTTCTGAATCGGATTCTTCTTTGTTTTCAGTGATCTTATCTGAGTCTTTTGAATCGACAGCCATGAAGAGTACCCTTTTTGATTCGTTGTCACTGTCACTGTCTGAATCACTCTCACTATCTGAGTCATTGTCAGAATCTTCATCAGATGAGCTGGAGTTTCTTTTAGAGTAGAAACTTTTCTTCTTTGCAAACCTTCCATTTTTCTTTCCTTTGAAGTTCCTGTATTTCTTTTGTTTCTTAAAACTGCCATCACTATCAGAGTCTTTCGCATAGGGACATTTTGAAGCAAAGTGCCCTATTTTACCACATGAAAAACACTTAAGAGGTAACTTACCTTTGTACTTACCTGTGCCTCTTTTGAGCTTTCTTACGAAGTTTGCTATCTCCTCATCATCTGAATCGTCATTGCAGTTGAAGTGGTATGCTGTCTTGGATTTGGATTTTATTTCTGAATTGTCTTTCTTGGCTTGTTTGTCTTTCATTGCTTGCTTGGAGGAAACTTTAAAGGCTGCTTCTTTTCTAGGTGAGTCTCCATCTTCTAATCTCATTTCATAAGCCACAAGTGTCCCATGTAGCTGGTCTACTGTCATAGTATCCAAATCCGTTCTTTCTTCCAAGGCTGAGATTTTAGGATTGAATCTGTTGGGTAGCGTTCTTAGTATCTTTTGAACAACAACTGATTCATCAACCGTTTCACCCAGGCCTCTGATAGTATTCACAAGTTCATCAATTCGAAGAAAGTAGGTTGCAATATTCTCGTCATCCTTCATCTTTAGATGTTCGAATTGTCCTCTGTAGGTTTGGAGTTTGGCTTCTTTGACCTTTTTGTCCCCTTCAAAAATGGTCTTGAGTTTGTCCCACATTTCCTTAGCAGATGTACAATGCATGACTTTGATGAAGACTGATTCATCCAATGCACTTGAAATATGATTCGTCGCTTTTGAATTTGTATCAAAACGAACTATGTCATCTGGATCTGTTGGTGGGGGTGTTGGTACTTTATATCCATTTTCAACTATTTGCCATACCTGTACTCCTTGTGCTAGCAGAAAGGATTTCATTCGTATACTCCAAAAGGTATAGCCAGTCCCATCAAACATGGGTATTCCATTTTTACTGTGCCTGGCAAACTTGCCCATAATTTCCTTCCAGTGATTAGACTGTTCTTGAAGGAACCCGCTCTGATACCAATTGTTGAAATACTGAGAGGGGGGTGAATCAGTATTTGCCAATAATAAAATTTTTAATAGAAAGCAAGTTGCTAATCACCAATCATAGCAGTATGTCATTAACAATAAAAACAAGATGCACAGTACACAAGATTTTTTACGTGGAAACCCAAGTCCTGGGGGTAAAACCACGGAAGCCTTTTATAATAAAATTTGACCCAGCAACAACTGGGGTTACAAATTTAATACAACTTCTCCAGCTACAACTGGAAGGGGCTACAACCCCTAGGCTTCGTTAGCCACAACTGACAAGCTGCTGCAACAGCTCAACTCACAAGGTTGTGAGCCCTAGCACCACCCTACCACCCTTTAGAAAAATATGATTGTACCTGTGGACCTGATAAACCAATCACTGAACCTGCTGCTAACAATTTCTGCCTTCTGATTATTGCCAAAATACTTGCACCTGTGGACCTGATAAACCAATTACTGAACCTGCTGCTAACAATTTCTGCCTTCTGATTATTGCCAAAATACTTGTACCTGTGAACCTGATAAACCAATCACTGAACCTGCTGCTAACAATTTCTGCCTTCTGATTATTGCCAAAATACCACTGCTGATCCACCATTAAGCTGTTTCATTATCCTGTATGTGTCTATGCCAATATACCACTGCTTATCATTATACTGCTGCTGCCATGAGTACTGCTGGCTTAATTCACTTGGTCATTCATTACTGTTAGTCAATTTCTCTTCCTTACTGTTATAAAGTTATCCTCTCAAGCAATCGTGCAATCGTGCATTATGATTATCATGTATGTACCATCATCATATGGACCAAACATCATTCAATCATCATATCTTGGAGTATTGTTAACCTAGGGTAAGCATAGTATCATAGTGCATGCATTACTGCTCTATCCTTCACAGTTTATATTCCATCATCATTTTATACTTACCTCAATCTTTGCTGCTGCTGAGTAGTATGACAATGCCTTCAACAAGCCTTCAACAATTTATCATCATTTTCAGACTTTGAAGGATATCTTCTTATGCTGTGCATGCCACAGTTACCATCGAAGTCAGCCAAGAACATCTCTGCTACAGTCAAAGCAACCCATGCCACTGTCTTGTATTTGTCACAATCATATCACTGCTTGCAAAATGATCCTCTGAGCTGCTGCTTACACCAGATCTTCTTACACTTGAATCAGCTGTAACAAATTAGGACCACTATAAAACACCAGAAAGAACTTGATAATTGTTGACCGATTGGATCTGCTCCTTCACCAAAATTCGAGCTATGTCTTCACCAAAAGTCTGGGCTTTTCTTTATCAAAAATCGAGCTAAGCTTTTACCAAAAACTGAGCTATTCCTTCACCAAAAAAAATCGAGCTATTAATCAACTGTGCCTTCACCAAAAATAAATTCCATAGTGCTGTTGCATTCCTTAATGTCTGCTACCCGAAATTGAAGAGAGAAGAATCCCCACGAGTTTCAGTTTTCCACCTTCAGCACTGAGGTAATCAGAACTCTCCTTTTTAACCAAAAAAAAAAAAAAAATCCTCAGAGATCTGGTCTGAAAATAAACTCAGAGCAAAGACAATCCGATATTCTCCTCCTCTGTTAAGATACCCGAAATTCAGAGCTTTTTCATTTTTTTATTTCCCCCTACGAAATAGAAGATTGGATTCTATTTATATATATTCCTTTCCCTTATTTTGGGGGCCGACCTTGCAAAAAAAATTATGTATATTGTTTATTGTTTTTAATAATTTAATTAATTTTTAATTTGAATTTTTAATTTAATTATGGGGCCGACTTTCAATTAATTTAATCCAAAATTCATCATTCAGCCGACATGTCAAAAAGTACTTTGGTTTCCAGTTTTTTCAATAAAAAATGTATTTAAATTTGATTAAATTTTAATTATGGCATGCATGCTTCTTTCATGTTACTCAACTCTCCAAGCTACGATTATTGAATGTCAATACTGTAGGAGCGTGGTCAGTTAGTAGCCCTATTCCATTGCTTGAGGGCAGATTACTACAGTGGGAGCAGCACACGAATTGAGGACATCCCTTTCCTTCACGGAATGCATATTATCACATCTGGGCGTGATCCTTTACAGAGGGGTGTGTACCCATTATTTGGGCGTTATTTCCATTCTCAATATTCAAAGAATGCATTGAATCTGCTATGGTACACAAGGACACTAGAAAATCAAAAGGTGTGAAAGGTGCGAAATGACCGCGAGATAAAACAAAACAAAAAGGGTCAACCGGTCGTCGGACAAAGATGAAGGTCAAACCAGGTCGAGGGACAACCGACTGCTGCTCTCGAGAGCATATTAGCCGCAAAAAGGAGGAAAAACTCAAAGCTAGATCAAGGAATATCCCCCGGGTGAACCCGGGAACATACTCTTGGAGCTAGTGACCACCCACAGGGACCAAGAAGTAATGCCCATCCTCGGTAGCTAGAAAATATGAGTCCCTATCGCGGACCTCAATCCGGAAGGGGCCCACCAGAAGCCCGGTGTGGTTGCCAACCATGTGGTGAAAGGTGTGGTGGGATATGACAACCTGGTCACCTACAACAAAGTTCCTCCTATTGACCGAAGTAGGGTCAACACCTATGTCCTGGAACACTGATAACTCTGCGTTTCCGCCATGGTCGGGATGGTGGTTCCTACGGCTAACTTGGGAAACAAAACGATGGGATTCACCATCGAGGGGGATCGCCACTTCTCCAATCAAAACTTCCCGAGGTGCCTCCCTCTCGAGGGAAGGGCCAGCTCGGGGACCAAGGGATCTGGGATTTGCTACGTGTATTTCGGTTTCATCGATGGTCCAAAAATCTGGGGGATGGGCGGACAGGCTGCGGATGGATGGGTGCGCAGAAGGCAAGGTGGAAGGTGTCAAGGTGGCGTGAGTGCTAGGTCCTTCTCCGGATGGGATAGGGATTTCCGAAGGCAGAAAGAAGCTCGAGAAGTGGAAAGGACGAGGGGAGGGAGGTGGGGTATCCATAGGTAATGACTCGAACTCTCTCGTGATGTCTGCGGGAAGAGAGAACTCCTCAAGGAAAACTTGATCGGATCCGACACTACCTGCATCACTCTGGGGAACCATGGGAAGGGGGAAAAAGTTCCAATCAGACGAATCACTCTCCTCCCCAGGCAGATCCTGGGACGGAAGCTCCTCCTCACGGTAGCCTAGGGGAGATGCTCGGGCCTGCCTAGCGATGTCATCATTCATTATGGCCATCATCTTCGGGATTGTCCTAAAGCTTCTTTCCTCGAGGGGAGGGATTCCCCTCACTTCCCAGTCCTCCAGGGGAGAAGTGTCTTCGTCACGTTCTTCCATCTCATGGTCTTCCTCATTATAAGCAGGAAAATTGCATGTGAATGCCCTCAACTCATCAGGCAGTGAGAACTCCGACTCGTCAATCTTCGTGGTAGCATAATCGTCTAGGTACAGTAGGGCCAACTGCTGCCGGAGGTTCGGGGGATAAGAGTGATCTGTGGAGAATTCCTCTTGTATCCCCATGAACTCATGCCCCCCAAGAGTAGATGTCAACTCGTTCTCAGGATGTTCATGGCTGAGTCCTTGCATGCCCTCTCCACCAGAATCCTCATGAGGCGAGGGAAACGTGGGGGTGGAGAGCCATCTGCTAAAAGGATGTCCCGACTCGGCCTCGTCATCAATATCCTCTCTCTCATCGCCGAAGGCCATAAACATTCCTTCTTGGTCTGGCTCACATCCCCTGTATGTCCTTCGCATGGCATCCTCCATGCCCTCAATGTGTCCCTCATAAAAGGGCTCCCAATATACTTGCACCAAGACCCCATTGGGGTCAAGGATGGAGGCGTAAGATAAGTCCATTTGAAGATGCCCTCCTAAGCCGGCAGCCCATTTTCTGGACAGGAGTATACCGTAGACTGGCAGAAGGTCAATCACCACCACGTCCATGAGTGTGGAGATGTCTAAGCATGAGAAAAGGTCCGCTCTCAAGTTCTTAATCAGGCCGTGGGCCGGAACTTGTTTGGAATCTATCCCACAAACATTTCCGTAAGGGCGAGTGACCTCCAGGCCCATAGCTTTCATGACCTGCAATGGCATGACGTTCATAGAGGCCTCGAGTCTAGCATACAGTTGTGCAACAGGGTGCCCTGTATACGGAGAGTCGGGTAAAAGGGCTGGTGCCCTCCATTCTTCCTCTCGTAAATGGCAGTGTGAATGGATACTGGTGGATCCTTTGTGTCAGTCTCCTCATCGTGTGTAATAGCTAAGGAACAAGAGGTGTTTGCAGAGGTATCTGATGGGCTCCTCTCTATCGAGATGCTGTCCAGAAAATCAGTGATTTGACTCCGGACTGAGGGAAGCTTGACTAGTTCAGTCAAGGGGATGTTCTTCGTGATCTTAGCTAGCTCCTTCTCCAGCTCTATGCTCTGCCCAAAAGGCTTGTGAGAGGGATGAGGGCTGGTACCGAGGTCCGGATGGGGAACCTCGTGCCTCTCTGTGAAGGGTGCGGGTTTGGGTTCATCCCTGTGTCTCCTATAGATCTTGATTTGCTGAGGATCATTGACAACAGGGTGAACTGGTAGACAAGAGGGGCCTACTTCTTCAACGTCTTCTTCCTCGTCCTCCTCAATGAGGATCCGGCCAAAATCTAGGTCGAAGGGTGTGTCATCAACGGAGTTGATGTTTTCTATGAGTTCTTCAGGCTTGACATAGGTACACTCAGCCTCTGGGTGCTCGTCTTCACATTTTTCGCACCAATGAATGGCCGTAGTGTCAGGGGTCTCGGGAGGTGCAGGAGGTCTCTTGTTGTCTTCAGTGGTGGGTCACCTGTTTTGGTTCCAATACGGTTTGGGGCCATATGGAGCTTTATACCTATCCGAGTCCCTGTTTTTGTCTAGGTCTCTTGTTAGAAGGGTGAGGGTTTTAATCATTTCCTTCATATCATCAGTGTTCCCTAATTCTGTGTTTTCTTTTACAGGTTCTTTGCCCTTGCGGGCCCGGGAATCAGTGCGTGATGATGAAGGAGCATGAAGGTCGAAGAAGTTTTGCTTCCCCATAGACGCAGCGTTAGCTTCTGCCTTGCGGGCATTGTCCTGGGCAATCTTGAGGGTAGCCGGCTCTTTGTCTTTGAGGTGGTACCCTAGCCATCCTTTGAATGAGTCCAGATAATGTATTAGGATGGCGGGGTCTGTTGGGCGAATAGTTTTAGGTATTTGGGCCACCACTTTATCAAACCTGATGTTGAATTCGTGAGTGGTTTCATTCTCTTTCTTTTTTATTCCTGCTAGTTGGCTAAGTAAATACTTGCCATCTAGTTTGACCGACCACTGATCGTTGAGTTTGGTTACGAAATCATCATAACCAGTTACTGATCTGGCGGCTAGTCAATCAAACCACTTGCGGGCATCGCCCTCAAGTGACATGAAAAGACCTCTCATGAACACATCTTCGTCGATGGCCCCATAGGCCCCCATGTGTTGCCACACAGACTCGACGTGATCCTCAATTGTGATCGTTGTGCTCCCACTAAACTTCGGAATCTTTTCGAAATATTTGTCGAGCATATCGTGGGGAGCACCCTGAATCTGAGCAAAGCTAAAAGGTGAGGCTCTAGCCATATGGCCAAAGGCACGTGGACCAGGATTGGGGTTAGCCATTTGGTTGTTGTTTAGCGGAGGGTTGGAACGGGCTGGCACTACCACAGAGGGTGAGGCTGCAGAATTGACTGCCTGCCAAAACGAGTTGGGGGAGTGCTCACCAAGGTTTCGTCTGAGGTACGTGATAGGTGTGCTATGTAATGTGTCAGAATGCTCGAGGCTACGTAGGTTATATGGATGGGTTCGGCCTCCAGTGGAGCCGCGGGGTGGAGTCGCCAGGTGAACTAAATACCTTGTTCACCGAAGGTGGGATGTCGTGAAGGGGAAGTGGTGAGTGAAACAAAAATGTGTTGACTGTAAAATTAAGCAAAGATGAATCAACCAATTGAGTTTTAAGTTTTGATGCGATGATAGAGATAAAAGCAAGCAAAAGCTCAAACTCAAACAAAAACACGGGTAGGCCTCTACCTCCCCGGCAACGGCGCCAGAAATGTTATCACACTATCTCTAGCTGTTTGTGGTAGGTATCCCAATAGGGACGGTAGAGGGGACAACTAGGAAGGTGTAACCGGCAATAGCCAGGTCCTCCGCTCAAATGAACGGAAGTCACATCGGACAAGGCTACTGTCACTTTAGATGAAGCACTTGGCCAAGTCAGGGGGGAGACCCCGCTCAACCAGTGATGGTTGAGAGACAACATATACACCCAAACCCAAAAGAATAAGAGATGAAAACACAGAATGAGTGTAGATGAGCTCCTATGTTCGACTTCAGCCAATTGATGGACATGAGCAGTGAAATGACAGTGATGTGATAAGTGACCAGCAATAACTTATGATGAGTATAATAGATTTATGTGGCTGAAAATCAACTAGGATAGTGAATGATGCAAGGAGTGATTGATGGAAGAAAAACTGCCCGAGAGAGACTGTTTCTGATGCTGGTGGACCTAGGGCAGAGTAAAATTAAGGCTTTCAATCACTTCTAGCTACTGATACTTGATATCCTAAGGTAAAAAGATGTTTTAAACACAAATAACAAGTACCCAGAACCCCAAAACACACCCAACAGGCTGAAAGAGAAAAACGCCCCTAGGGGGCGTTTTTGCCAAGTGGACTAGTGCCTAAACTATGGGTAAATGGAGTCGGAATCTAACCAACCTTGAAATATAAGCTTTTAGGGACAAATAATAAGCGGGTTTGGAAAGAAAATTGAATTCCTACGGTTAAATTTGTAGATTTTAATTTTTAGTGTTTATTTAGTGTTTTGCAGCTAAGCATTCACAATGGAATTGGAAATGAGAGAAACAAGCATGGATTGCCTACCTGAAGCAATGGAGAAGAAGAGTTTGATGATAAAAACAAATGCTGAAGTCCAAGTGTTGAGCAGCCAAGTGTTTTCCCTTGGCGTTTAGAGCAGCTAGATGACCAAGTGCGCCCTTGTACCTGCCAGAGAGAGAGATGAATAAGAAACTATGGCAAATGGCAAGGAAATATCAACAAATAAACGACAAATGATGAAGAAAAGCGAGATAACAAGTATAAGTTCACTTCCCTTTGCTGAAACACGGAGAGAGAGCCCAACGTGGAGCTGCTGGCTCAAGAGCTGCGCCCCCCTCTGATGGTCGTTTTCACCTGCAGATTCGTTTTGGCCAAGGATAGATAGAGGCACCGCATAAACACTCAACAATACACCAGCGATATGCTAATAATCAACACCTAAACACTCAATCACCATGCACAAGAAGATCAAAGGAAATGCTTCTCTATTCACAAGTCACAAGTTTACAAAATGCCATGAGGCTTCACAATGGTGGAGTGCTCTCTCTTATAGAGGAATGTAGCTGCCAAAATAGGTTTCCCCCCAAAATGGAGGGTTGAGATCACTCCCCAATCCACAAAATCGAATGGTGGAGATCATCTCTAGGTGGGGGTGCGAATTACCCAAGGAGAGCGCACTAGAGGAGAGAGGGGGACCCATGTGGGGTCCATACAACAATATAACATGGTTGGGGGGTGTCTATGGGATGTTTTATCCCCCCAACATAATACACAAGGCCCCACATACAAAGAAACCATCAAATCGAATTCCCCTAGGTGGAGAAAAAATGTTCCTATGGGCCAATTCGACCTCTTATGTTGAGCTGCCATGGAGAGGGCCCCACAATGTGCCAATAATATATCAAACATTACCATTTTACCTTTAGAAATTACCTTTACCTTTGCCAACCATTGATTTTGCCATTTGCCTATAGTTGCCTTAGTCAAATTCTGATTTTCCATGTAATTTTGCTGGTTTATATGGCTAAAGTTGAAAATTGGGCTTTTGACCCACTTTTATTGCCCGGATTGCTGAACCGTCTGCTGCAATGCGATTGTGGACCCCAAAAGTAGTAGGGATGACCACTCGAACGACCCCGATCCATCACGTAGGCATTATTTGCCCAAAATTCATAATTTTTAATTAAAACAGGTCAAAATTGACCAATAATAATTAAGAATTTCTCAAATGCTTCGGTCTTTTGCAATTCTGACACCTGCATGCTCATATGGTATCCCTGTAGATAATAATTGATCGAAATCGAAATTCCGATCGCAACATTTTTTCGGGCCCATTTTTGGCCTAGCCAACTCAGTTTTACCAAGTCAAATCTGGTCAACGATAGTGCTAGCTGAATACCTGTATGCAATCATGGAGTGACAAGGCTCAATTATACAAGTTAGTACATTACTAAGCAATACAATGATAACATGGTGATCAAAATTACATTAAATCCCGAGATAATACAAGGCCCCTGTGAGGTGGGCCCACCACCTCCAAAAGACTAAAATGCTATGCACATCTTATAGAATTGACCACTTTGCTGACTTTAGGTGATGTGGACAACAAGGCAAAGGACACGGGAAGACAAGGATGAAGATCATGTGACCCTTTGGACAACTCGGGAAAGCGGGGTCGACTGAGGTAAGTATGCCATGACAGAACACGGGGAAGGGAGGTGCCTCACAAATGGGTATAGTGCAGGGAAACCACCACTAGTCATCTAACAAGTATCTCACAACTCACATCCGTATCCGAAGACTCCGTGAGGTTCTTTTCTAGAGCCACCAAACTGGGTGTCCGGCAAACCGTAACTTGAGACTCTAGGGGGCAATCTTGAGTTTGTCCCTTGCTCCCTCTCACCTCCTTGCCCCGCAGGACTAGGTGAGGAATAACCACTACAAATGCTGACATGTATGGCTGACCTGAATCCATGTGTATTCATAAACACATTGCATGGATTTTACAATGAGTTTCATACTTAGCCCTTTTTTGGCTAGATTTTACATTTACAACATAATGGCCTTTTTGGCCTGATTTACACTTCTTCATTTCTTCATTTCTTCATTTACATCAAGGCCCTCTTGGGCTACATACATATCTCAAAAGATATAAACATGGTGCTCATACTGCAAAGGTAATGGGGGTGAGCAATACATGCTTCGATGACCAATGGGGAACACCCGGTGAGGCTACACAATCCTAATTGCATTGCAACATCGGGGGCAATCGACAGGAGCAAATCCCAGTTCTAAAAGCGTATCTCACACACTAAAGAGCCGAGGCACAATAAACAGGGAGTCATGGCAAACTCAGAGATTAGTGGGGAAGGGGTCCTCGGGATCACGAATCAGAATCCAAGTCGGGAGCAAGTATCACGGATGAGTTGGATGGATGGAGACAGTGGTAGTGGAGCTAAAGTCAGCTACCGAGAGGGACTAAGTGATCAAGTCTATGCCAAGTGTAGGGGACATGACTCAGCGTTCATATACATAAGTCTAACAGGAGAGGTGGATTAACATCATCAAGGGTCCAATCACATCATACAATAGCTGGATCACCAAATATATCATCTCATGCAATGTTAGTGTACTAACAAGTATAAAGAAGTCTAATCTACAACACGAGCAATAATCATCAAACACAATACCTGCTGCACCATATACTTGCTGCTACTGAAGCTATCTCTGAGCTGGATCTCTGCTGAATCCGAGCACATAGTAAACCAGCAATATACTGTGGTAGTCTCGATTAGAACAAGACTAGGCAACTGTCTCAAATGGGCTTATGTCAAAGCCTGGCAAGGGAAAGGTGACCCTGTGGTAGATGGTAAGTGACAATGTGTGTGACACTGTCCAACTGTCTGCCCCCTCTGATATGTCTACTACGGGCAATCTGAACAAACATGCCTCGTTTGAAGGCGGCTGATCTTCGATCTGGAAAAAAAAAGTACTGTGCAGTCCTCGGCCGCACAGTCTGCAGTATGGTAGCTCCAGCTAACATAGATGTGATAACAAGCTCCATTATGGAGTATTGAAGGAGGAGGTTTGTATGAAGTGAGGATCTTGGCCCATCTAAACATATCCATGCCTTCTAGTTGGCTTGTTAGGTCAAAGCTAAGAATAAGACATCATGCAAATGCATTACTCAAATAGTAGATCAGTCCATCCTAGTTAACAACACCATGTGTTGCTCCTTAAGGACCACACTCAAGGATTTGGAAAAAAGCTAGCTATGGCTCTTGCTTCCGATGCAACAAGTGGCCCAAAGGACACAAATGTTTCAAGAAACGACTCTTCATCTGAGAGGACAATGGTGAGGAGGAATGGGGAAAAGAAAAAACATTCGCCCAAGATAAACATTGTTATGGACATGGGAAGAATTCACCATTTTCCATTGGTAATAAGCTATTCCCTCTCCATTTGTCATAATGTGGGAATGCATGTGGCACCTACCTCTACCTACTTTACTCTATATAAACATCATTGTATGCAATCGGAGGCATGAGTATTGCTGCTATGTATTTGGGAGGTTTCCCCCATAAAGTGGCAAAAGTATGGTAATCCCACTTAGCCTCTTCTTGAGCATCTATACACTTTCCATTCTAGAATCACTACAAACATGGGAAGAATGGTGAATGATGTCAACAATGGTAATAAGCTATTCCCTCTCCGTTTGTCATAACGAGAGAATGCATTGGGCACCTACCTCTACCTACTTTAGTCTATATAAACATCATTATATGTAATCAAATGCATGAGTATTGCTGCTGTGTATTTGGGAGGTTTCCCCCTCAAAGTGGCAAAGTAATACAATTATGTTAGTATGGTAATCCCACTTAGCCTCTTCTTGAGCATCTGTACACTTTTCCATTCTTGAATCACTACAAACATGGGAAGAATGGTGAATGATATCAACAATGTTATAGGGGGATGTGCTCCCCAGGGTGGGGGGTGCACCCCCACGCTTCCCTTGTTTCCTCAATAGGGAAACTTAATGTGGGATATTTTCCCACATCTCCTTTTCGCGGAAACTCGGGGAGTTGTGGGGTGGGATGCTTTCCTTTTGTGGGGGACGCTTGGGATCTCTCTCCCTAAAAGAGGGACACTAGGAATGCCCCCCCACAAATTTTGCCCAACTACCTTAGAAAAGGTTTAGAAAAAACACAAAGAACATCAGGATTATGAATATTTTTTTCATGCTTTCGTTGTTATGTTTGTGGCTTGTCATTGTTTTTCATGTATTTAATTTATATTCTTTTATGATTTTATACAAGGTCCTGTTATCATACCATAGTAGCAGGGCTACTATTCTTGCTTAGCAGATATCTGCACATTTCAGAGCTTGGATTATTCAGAGCTCGGTTATGATGAGCTTATATTTTGAGATCACTCATGATCAGAGCAGTATTGTATATCAGACTTTTGTAAGACTTTGTGCCAAGGCCGAGCCTTGAGAGTTCAGATATGATGATCGATTTGACCCTTTATTCCATACAGTTTCAGTTTAGTGCCCAGTGATGTTATTGCAACAGTGTTTCAAATGATTTTGGATGTCTATTGTTATGATGTTATATAGCCTATGGACTTCTGATTATTGACTATGGATTATTATCTTGTTGCTTTAGTCATCTTCACAGCATTAGCTTGGTATATGATTCATGATGTGGCAAACTATTTGAAATGAAATGAACTATCTTAATAATGTTATAAATTGTAAAATGGACATATTACTTGCACACTTAGGTTTTCTGACAAAATTCACTGGTTGTATTACCCTCCTATGAGCATAGATATGGTCTTCCTTGACATTCTTGTCCGCTAGCCTAGGCACCACAGTCATTTGACTCCATCCATCCATGACTTTCTCGATTTGGCTTTCACCTTTGACTTGTCTTTCTTGACTCTTTGATATTGAGGTCTTCCCCATTACTACCTCTGTGTTGGATCACATCCATGTTTGTTTAGTGTCTCGGCTTTGAGTTGGTGACAGAACTTGCCTTTGGTGAGTTGGATTGTAGGCCTAAATCATTCTGGTCGGTTGTCCCGATGTTTGGCACTGGTCGAAGTCCCCTTAGTCACTTGAGATGTTGTTGGCTAAAACTAAAAGCTCATGTACTACCTATTGGAAATTTTTATAAATTCGCCCATGGAAACGGGAAACTCTAGAATGTGTTTCTTAACACACGTGAGTAAAGGGCAAGAGCAATGAAATGCTAAAAATATTTCTCGAAGAGTATAAGAAAGGTCCAAAAAGCAAAAGTTACTCAAAAGTTATATCTATTATTGCTGACCTTGTATATGTATAAACATGCCCTGGATGTAAGCTGCAACTAGTTGTGCTTCTTAGCACATCGGAAATCCGAAGGGTTATGTAGGCCAAAAAGGCCATAAAATGAAATTGAATGATCCTAATGAACCTGTTATCACATATATAGTAGCCGGGCTACCATACATTATTTTTCTGATGCTAGTACACTATTCAGCCAGTTCCCTTACATTTGAGATGCTGAGATGAGCATCTATATTGGATCACTATCAGATTTTGGACAGCAGTTGTATTCCCCATGCCATGACCGAGTCTCAGGACACTCAGAGAGATGACCGATGTAGCCATTATACCATTTGTACAGAGCAGTCAGTAGTGCCCAGAGTTGCAGTAGCAGTTTCAGAGGACAGATGATGGTTCAGATGATGAGCATTAAGGTATATGACTTAGCAGGTATATCATTGTGTTATGGTTATATTGCTTTTATACTTATTCTTATAGCATGTCTTAGCACTTAGTGTCATGATCTGGCGATCATATAGATATGTGGACCTGGTTGATCTTATTATATATACTATATTGCCCCTACTCAGATTTAGAAGTTCACTATTCATACTCATTGGTTTTACCCTCCTTAGGGAGAATAGAGGTGACCATTCCACCATACCTTGGCTTGCTAGTGTTGGCTCCATTATTCATTGTCTTCATCCATCTATTGCTTACCTTTTAGTTTATCACCCTGACTTACTACTTGACTAGTGGCATGGAGGACTTTTCCCCACTGTAGCCTCTGTATTGGATGAACTTCCCTGTTTATTGTGTCCCGGCTCTGAGTTGGTGACAAAACTTACCTTTGGTGAGTTGGATTGTAGGCCTAAATCATTCTGGTCGGTTGTCCCGATGTTTGGCATTGGCTCGAACTCCCCCTAGTCACTTGAGATGTTGGCTAAAACTAAAAGCTTAATGTACCATTTATGGAAACTGATAAATTCGCCCATGGAAACTAAAAAGGGCAAGAGCGATGAACTGCTGAAAAATACTTCTTGAAGAGTATAAGAAAGGTCCAAAAGCAATGATTCTTAAAAGCTATATCTAAACAATTGCTGACCTTATACATGTATAAAAACATGCCCTGGATGCAAGCTGCAACTAATTGTGCTTATCAACACACCTGAGATCTGAAGGGTTATGTAGGCCAAAAAGGCCATGAAATGAAATTGAATGATCCTAATGAACCTGGATCAACTTGATATAGACATGATGCCTAAGTTGAATAAGCACTCTCTAAACAACTTATCCATTTGTGAGACACCGCCATTCCCTGTGTTGTTGCTCATTCAGTATATACTATGGTGTGTATTCCCTTTCCCATTGCCAAAGTGTCACATAGTTAAGTTGATCAAATCATCCCTTAGCCTAGCCAGTTATTTTAGCCTTCACCCTTCACTAGCAAATTGATCACAGCTATGAAGTGAGTATGATCTTGAAAGTCTGGTCTGAGTAATAATAAAAATTAATGACATTATATATTTGGATTTAGATCGCCAATAATTATTACTTTGTGTTATAATTGTTATTTGAATAAGTTGTAGAGCATGCATTAACCTTTGACACTTTGCAAGCAGCTTCTGATGATAGATCTGAGTTATATTTGGTCATGTTGACTTGGTCAAACCTAGTTTGACCACGGTCAACCATAGGACATGAGATGGTTGGACCTTGTGATGATATATGGTCTATGTACATGTACATGATGATTCTATGCAGCAGCTACAGGGTTATGATGATGATTCATGGTTTACAGCATTATTTGATCATTTACAGATTATTATTATTTGCCCTGTTCCGGTATATTGGATATATATATTGATCATGCAGAGACTCATATGGTGTATGAGTACACATCTTGGATGGATTTGGACCTTCTGAGTCCAATGAGACAGTTTGTTTTCAGTTATGGGCACTTGCAGTGATGGTTGAGCCTCAGTAGGCTATCCTAGTGCAGTTTTGGTCTGTCGGAGACCCTGTCAAAGCAGATGTGATTTTTATCCGGTTGACCTAGGGCGCTGTGCTTGGAAGGGGTGGTCCAGCCACTTGTTTTTACCATATTACCCCCCTCCCGGACACACTAGTGCCCTCACCTTGACAGCGCAGGCACTCCAGGAGGCAGTTTGGGGCAGTTTCACGCTTCTCGAGGCATTTCAGGATTGGTAGAAATGGCTATTGAGCAATTCGATTTGGGCTACTGAGGCAATGTCTTGGCATGGGATGATCAGTGATGATGGATTGATGTCTTCCACACCTCCTCCAGCAGTTTCAGCTTCATTGGGGCCCTCATCCATCACTTATGGCACTTTCTGATGATTTCTGAGGTCTTTTGAGGCCTACGATTTGACCATGGAGGCACGATTTGGTATATTGATGTCTATTTTATTATTATTGTGCAATGGGGATTGACCAAGGGTGTCTAAAATTACCCCTTGGACCCACCATAAGCTTCTTATTATATTTTGTCATCATGATTTGGTGGGATTCTCCTCTTCTAGGGCGATTTTGTCCACTTACATTATATTTTATTAGTGATCCATGTATTTTATTGTTGAGCTCATCTCAACCATTGATTAGACATTTGTATCTTTTAATCTTAGCCACTCATTTAAAAAGTGGTTAGGATTTTGATGCCTCTCCTTATTTAAAGGAGAGAGCTTCTCATTGTAAGGGGTCTTTGGCTCTTGGATTATTGGTATAGAAAAACTTTCTTGTAGAAATTCTTGTGGTCTCCTTTGCATCTGGTGTTCTTAGATGGTGATTGGAAAGTCTATTGCAACCTAGCATTTGGAATTTGTGGTAAGATCTGTCTATTTTGGAAATCATTGTCTTGTCTACAGGAGGGCGACTTCAACAAGGGCGATTTTGCAAGGCTTCTTCAAATCGACTTTCTTGGCATTTGCTTGTATCAGGGGGTTATCATTAGTATCATTGTGATCTATGCTATCTTTCTGTTACTTCTCTTGTGGCATTAGTCTTATCTCTTGATTACATCAAATCTGATATTGTTGACGTTTGTTGTGTAGGAGAGAGGGCGCATTGGCTTCTTGGACTAAATCGATTGCATAGAAAACTACCTCAAAGCTTCTCAAATTGATCGGGTTTGCATAGATCATCATCATCAAGGCATCTACAAGGTTACCCAGGTAAGATCTACAGGTTTGTTTCTCTTATCTTGATCCAATCCATTGACATAGCTCATAAATTGATAAAACCCTTATTTCTTCAAACCCTCATTTTTACATTTTTTCAGATCTACTAAGATCTAGTGGCTTCTTGGGTAAGATATTTAAAACCCACCTCTATAGTATCCACGGCATCCCGGATCTATAGTTTGGTGAGGATTGGCCTCCATTTGACCCTCTTCCCAAGGCATTTAGCCTCTCTAAGCAAGGGCGCACTTCCTAGTTTGGTGGGTTGAACTAGATCTAGTATGTGGGTAGTTGAGATCCCGCTTGATTCATGATCTACACATCCAATAACTTACCCCCAGATTGTCACTTTTCTGATTTTTACCTTGTGGGCCCTATTCCACATTTTAAGGGATTTAATCCCCATTTTGGACCACTTGGTATCTTTAAACTCAGATCTAGTAAGATCTAGTCATCGGATTGCCTTGAAATTGTAGATCCACACTCCCACTTGATCAACCTACTTGGATCTAAAGTTTGGATGCCATTGGACTTGTCTTGATCCATTTATCCCACTTTTAGGCCTCCTTGGGTAAAGTCGCACCACCTTGGAGAAGTGAGTTGTCCCACTTCTAGGACGTGGGTACTTGAGATTTCAGTGGATTTGGAACGGGAGTAATTCAAAACCTAGGTCTAGTAGGTCACCTTGTCAAATCTTGCCTTGGGGATAGCATTCCTTGTTTTAAGGGATTGTGGTCCACTTAGGTCAAACCTAGATCTAGACCTATTCATCCATCAAGACTTTAATTGCCCACTTGTCTCATGCAATAGGAGTCCTTAACCACAAGTTAACTTTACTTTGACTCCATTATCCCAATTCCCAAAGCACTGGTCTCTCTCCAAGTCAATTCGACTTTCCTAGATTGTTGGATTAACTTGTGGTTTGACCCTTGTATGGTGAACTAAACCCTTTGATGCCATCATACTTCAGGATCAAGCTTGTCACTTGTACTAGTTAGCCCCAATTCAACCCCTAAACTACCCTGCATTGGACACGGTTCCCAAGGCAGTGGATTTTCTCACATTGAACTAGTACTTTAATCCTGGATCCTATTTCACAAATCATAAGTCACTCTCACATCAATAATGAACCAAAGCTATACTCATTGAACCCCACTTGTCTTGTGACTTCATCCTAAGGTCTAGGATAAACCATACACCTTACTTCACTTAGAATTAACTTGATTTGGTGTCTTGGTTTTGATCTCTCCTCTTGGGAGTAGATCGAGTCTCCCCCTTTGTTGTCTGGGCTAGATAACATAAAGTGAAGGTTGCCTCGATTGGCGTGACAACCATCTATTGGAGGTTGAGGTGATCATGGTTGCACCTTTTGAGTTGCCCTTCCCTATTGCCATCCATGAGTGGATACATCCATAGGGGTAACTACAGTTTAGGTGATAACAAAACCTTGATCAACTTGATGTAGACATGATGCCTAAGTTGAATAAGCACTCTCTAAACTTACCCATTTGTGAGGCACAGCCCTTCCCCGTGTTATTTGTTCGGCACAGAGTGTAGCTTCCCCCTCTCCCAGTCCAAAGTGTCATCTAGTTGAGCTTAGGCAAGTCATCCCCTTTGCCCAGCCTTGATTCTTAACCTTCATCCTAAGCTAGCAGTTAGACCATGTCTAATGGTGAGTCTGTCATTTAAGTTATTGTGCAAGTAAATATAAATAACAATGGAATAAGTAAACATGATAAATGCCATTGAATGATGTTTATGCTTTAATTAAGCTGTGAGTATGATTAGAGGAACATGTCTTATTTTATTGATATAATTTGTCCTCAGTTGTATATTGACCTAGTCAAAGCTTGTTCGACTATGGTCATTCTTGGGATCCGTGATGACGTGGGCCATGTATGCTTATTGATGATGATTTACGGTCCCACATACTCGTTATTGATACTATATGGTGGACATATGACTCAAATGGTGATTGATGCAGTTCAACAGGTATTATTATTATTTCAAATCATTAGATTATGCACTGTCCATATATGGTGGACCCTACAGTTGGTCCATTAGGGAAACCCATGGTGTATGAGTACACATTCTTAGTAGTTTTGGGTCTTCTTGATCCAATGAGACACTTATCATTCAATTCCGGGCACTTCTGACAGTGATAGATGCAGTTATCCAATTGTTGACCAGATTTGGGGTTGTTTTCGTAGCTTGTCCAGCAAGGGCCATGAGAGGCCAGTTCACCTAGGGTGTTGTATGAGGAGGGGGTGGTCCAGCCACTCGATTTTACCATTATAACCCCCTTCTAGAGAGCCCGGTGGGCTTGGTTTGACGGCACAGGTACCCTAGGTGGCGATTTCAGCAGCTTCACAGTTACAGAGGCAGATTAAAAATGAAATAAAAGGGTCATTGAGGAATTCGATTTGGGCAATTGAGGCAAGGTTTTGACACTTGGTCTTCATAGAGGTCTTCCAGGGTGAACCCCCTATCTTCCAGCCAGTTATCATCAATCAGTGGGGTCCACAGAGGCCACAAGAGGCCTTTTACTGCATGTCTCTCACAGATTTTGAGGACAAGATTTGATCATTTGTATTATTTTGGACATATTATTTTATATTATTGTGCCATGGGGATGAGCTAGTAAGGATTGATGCCTCCTAGCCCCACCATAAGCTTCTTGAGTCATGTCCATGTCATATGAGGTGGGCCCATGTACTTTTGCCCCCTCTAGAGGATGACGTCACCCTCACTTAGTCACTCCTAGCTATGATGTCACCTCTATTTTGAGTGATCCATGTGATATTGTGTTATGGCTCATCTTAGCCATTGATTATGTTGTGAGATCTTTTAATTTCAACCACTCATTTCATAAAGTGGTTTTGAGATCTAGGGTTTTGGTCTTTATTATCCTATATAAGGAGGAGACCCCCTCATTGTAAAATTCATCTAGAGATTTTTGGCTCTTGGCTATTGGAATAAAAATACTTTTTGGGCATCTTGGATCTTGGAGTTGGAATGCTTGTGGTGATTGTAAATGCTTCTTCCTCTGCACTGACAGACATTGGTGGCCATCTTGATTTTATCTTCAACTAACATTGTTTTGTAGGAAAAGAAGACGTTTTGGAGGAGTGCGAATTGGTGGGGAGGCCTACCCTTCAAGCTTCAAGAGGACGTTTTGGTTAACAGGGAGTTGTTTTGTCTTTGTACCAACAATTCATGTTTATCATCTCTTTGTTTGCATCTCTTTCCATTCTTGATTGATTGATTGATCTTTGTGTCCTTGATTGACAGGAATAGGGAAATCGATTTGGTTGAAGGAGGCAAAATATTGGCAAGAAGGGCTCATCCAAGTTTGGCATTTGATCTTTGTGGGAAGTAATCCTCGTCACAAGCCTCTTCCATCTTCATCTTCCAGGTATGTTCCAAGAGGTATGAAATTTTTCTATCTTATCCATCTATTCTCTTAGATCTAAAAACCCTCATTTTTCACTTTTTCTTAGATCTACTTGGATCTAGCTTGTCTTTAGGAAAAATATTGAAAACCCACCTCTATAGTATCCACGACAATTCGGATTTATAGTTTGGTGTGGATTGGCTTTCATTTGACACATTTTTCAAGGCACTTAGCCTTCCTTGGGTGAGGTCGCACTCCTTGGTTGGGTGAGTTTTGCTAGTTCCAAGACTTGGGTAGGTGAGATCCCATTTGATTTGAACTCCTCTCTGATCCAGGAGGATCTAAGAAGGCAAAATTTTGAAGTCCTCCAATCTCAGCAAAACTAGCACTATTATCGAAGGGCTCGTCGAGACGATTCCAACGGCGTTCGTTTCACCTCAAACGGACTCCGTATGAGAAAGTTATCGCGTTCTGTTCCATAAGGTCAACAGACAAATTTGGCAAAAAGAGGTGCCACGTGGCACCACTGACAAGGTGACACGTGGCATCCGTACTGTACAAACATGATGATGTGGCACCACTCAGAGGATGACACATGGCATCCATACAGTACAGACCAATCACAAGGTGACATGTGGCATGATGACATGGCATGCTAAATGGCATGATGATGCGGTATGATGACATGGCATGCTGATGTGGCATGATGACATGGCATGATAATGTGTCATGATGATGTGGCATTCTGACATGGCATGATGATGTGGCATGATGACATGGCATGATGATGTGGCATGGTGACATGGCATGATGAAGTGGCATGATGACTAGCATGCATGCATTTGTGCTTGAAATGAGTTTTAGGAAATTCATGCATTTACTCATGAGAAATTGTAAAATGATTAATATTTGAAGTGAGTGGAAAAATTACTCACATATTACTCATTTATTTTATTCCTTGAGTTGTTATGAAGTTAATGCATGGTTGTAACCAAAAACAAACATGCCATATTTGTAAAGAAGTTGTAACAAGTTGGTTTATGGTTGAAAAAACCAACATGCTATTTAAAAGAAGGATTTTGGTATGTAATGGATTATTGTTGGATTTTGTAAATGTCATTATGGGGAAGTAACTAAATGTGAAAACCCATGGACATGTGGGCATGAACCATATTTTTGGTTTATGTTCTTAAAAGCCCAACCACATGGAAACCAACTTAGGGAAGTTGTAACCAAGGCCAAGATAGGCAAATTAGTTGCAACCAAAGGAATCCATGAGAGTCATGTGAAGAAGGGAAAGCCAACCTATATAAACCCATTCATTTGCCATTTCCCACTCATGCTTTGGAGTAGAGACTTTGTAGCTAAAGGAGAGAAGGGAGATTGCGTAGCTCTGCAGGAGGAAGGTACGAGTGTTTATACTCGTTTTACACCGTCTTCAGGCTTCGGAGTTGCTGGAAGCAGTCTTGTTGTGTTTTGGGCAGCGGTTCTCTTCCTGGCCATTGTCGCCAAGGTATCATTGTATCATTGCCATGTATTTTGCCTTTATGCTGAGATTATAGATCGGCCCTCCTATTGAGAAGCAGGCCCGGAGACGTAGTCCATCCTGGACGAACTCCGTTATCAACTTGTTGTCTTTATGTGTGTATTGTCTATGCTGTTTGGTTCTCTTCTTATGGATTTGTGAGCTTCATTCATGCTCTTTATGCAATTCATGTTAACGTCATAGAGTAGCAAAGATCTCGTTTTCGGATCACTCTCACTTGATAACCTACCCCTAGTGCTTCACTTCTTTGATTTTTTCCTTGTGGGCCCCATTCCTCATTTTGAGGGTTGTGCCCCACTTGGGTCATTGAGTGATGCATTTTCAACCTTAGATCTATGGAGATCTAGCCTACCTTGGGGCATGCCACTAAGAACCCACCTTGATAATTGCCTTAACTACCCCGATCTACATTTTGGCATACTTTGGACTCCATTTGCCCCTCCATCTAAAGGCACTAGTCTCCTTAGGTCAATTCGCACTCCTTGGGGATTGTGTCATGTGCTAGATCCCATATGTGGGTGTTGCCTAATCCAACTTGGATCCATAGATCCACATCATCAAACACCCCTTAGTGCCATTCCATCCCTAACTTCACCTTGTGGGTCCCATTTGGGTCATTTCCATACTTTAAGGAGTGGGTCCCACTTGTGTATTTCATGGTACTAGATCTATCTTTTTGATTCCCCTAGGTGGCCTAACTCATTCATTGGTTGAAACACTTGTCACTTCTTAAGCCTCCTCAACCACATCATAAACTCTTGGGTCCACCTAAGCTTGCATTGGTTTCCGTAACTCAACTTTCACATCTCCCTAGGAGCCTTTGCTTTGGCCAATCTCCTTTGATTGGTTATAGGGTCTCCCCCTTTATCTCATCTTGTCTAGATCTAAAGTAAAGAGTGCCTCAGTTGTCGTGACTCCCAGCTTGCATTGGGAACCGTGGTATCTCTTGGGTCACCTCTTTAGTTGTCCATCTCCTCTACCATCCCGGATGGGATACCATTAGGTACAACTACAAGTTGTGTGATAACAGGTCCCCTATGTTGGGGGCCTTGATGTTTACTATAATTTGGGAGGTGTTTATGCACGTCCCCTAGACGTGTTTCCCTTTTTCCACACACTCCTTATCTTTGAAACTTGGTCGAATATTGGATATCAATGAACTAAAGCCATTAGTGATTGACATTAATGAGTTGAAGGAGCTTATGTTGTAGTGCAAGCACATGGAATGTATGAGCAAGACCAAGAGCCCAATGAAGCCTAGGTTTTCCTCCAACAAGCTCATGGAAGACTCTTTCTTGCTCAAGGGTGACTACATGCCTAAGACTTCGATGAGCTAAATTGAACAATATTTCATGGTTCATCAAGTTTCCCAAGGATAAGAGAGTTGCATTGGTGGCCCTCTATCTTGACACAAAACCCTTCCACTGGTTCTAATGGATAAAAAAGAAGCCCTTGGGGGCTACTTGTCCTTGGACACATTTTTGCATTAGAGATCACTGCACAGTATGATAATGTATGGGAGCAAAAGTATGTCAACCAATTATCCAAGATTTGTCAATCTAGCTCAATTTTGGGCTACACACTGCAGCATCAAAGTTGGCTACCACAATTGAAGATTTAAGTAATGAAAAGTTACTCAAGTTACACTTTGGGGGATTGAAGGAGAAGATTCAACATGAAGTGAGGATCTTGTCACTTGCAGACATATCTATGGTGATCAAGTTAATCGAAGCCAACAACAAGTCGTCATGCAAATACATTACTTATACAGTAGGCCAAGTTTCCCTAGTTAACAACACCATGCCCCCACCTACGAGATCACACATAATTGTGGATTTAATTTCTACGATAGTTGGGGATTTAATTTCTACTACAATCAAGGTTTTATGTTATAGGTAATATGGAAGGGATTTATCATTTTCCCTCAGTTTCTTTAACCATACATGAGGATTTGTAGTAGTAATAGCTTCACTCACTTGCTCTTAAGACTACAAATTTGCTTCTTGTTGCCGCCTGATACGCGCCTCGGGCAACGTGGCAGAAATCTTCAAGCCACTGGGTCCGTCCTTGGGGGCAAGTCACGAGTTGAGATACTGCCACTCAACACTCAACTCCTCCGTCTAGGCCAATTCCTAGCGAAGCCAAGGGGGGTGGTCCCTAAGAAAATAACTAAGGCCTTTAAGCTAAGTCACGGAAATGAAATTTAATCTAGGAGTTTGAAATGATTACCAAAACAATAGAGAGCAACAATCATATATTTAAAGTAGCAGCAGATAATATGATTTAACCACGACACATAAATTGATTTAAATAACATATGCGATCGTGAAGTAGACCAGTGCCGAAAAGTAATATAGTGCTGCAAAAGGGAAATGTTGTGCAATGCTTCTTGGTCAGTTTTAATTATTATGGATGAGTGGATTACGGGAAGGGGGATTCTAATATATTGTGAGGTACGTGGAACAAGTACGGATTGCCAAGTGTGGCTCCACACAAGAAGAAAGGCTAGATTGGAGTCACGGGGGTATGTCCAAAATTGACATTAAACTGGGGTGTAGCCTGACGTATCCCCATGGTCACTACCTAGTTGTTCCCTTTTCTCTATAGAATTTTCCCACAAGAAGCAAATCGTAAGATGTTGGATTTTCTTCTAATGGAAAGTTAATTTTAATTAGACTGTGAAATTTAATGAAGTGCTGCAAGTCCCATTTATGATTGTTCCAAAGCTCAGGCAAGCCTACGATGGACGAGAGCATACACGGAGACTAAGCGAAATGGGTTCGTTACTCTTTATTGCAAAATGAAATAACTTGAAAGAAAACTAACTTAAATGTGCAGTGTGTGTGTGTGTGTAAATGATTTGATCTACTTTACAAAATAATAAATTAATCTAAGTTAGCCAACCCAAACAAAATAAAAGCAGGAAAGCAGAAACAGTCACGCCATGAAAATGACGCAACACACCCCAAGGGGGAAAGGGTGTGGGCTCTAGGTAGCCCACTTGCTTTATTATTTATTTTACAATTCTTAGGTGGATGCCTATGGTCCTTATAGATTTGGATCCAACAAGCTTACAAGTTTCATAAAATAGAATAGGATCAAGGTATGTTGCTCCGGGAGGTCTTGAATGGCCTGGATCTTTGGTTTTCCGGTAGCACTTCCTCATACTTGTTCGTCAAATGTGTACAACCAGCCACCTATTATGCACATGTTATCACACAACTCGTAGTTGCCCCAATGGATAATCCTATACAGGACGACAGAGGGGACGGGCAACCAAAGAGGTGACACAAGAGGGCCTTGATCCCCAAGATGGATTGGTTGTCATGCCAATCGAGGCACTCTTCACTTTATACTATCCAAGCCATAGATAGTAAAGGGGGAGACCTCGATCTACTCCCAACAGGAGAGATCTAACCCAATCACTAGATCAAGCTATGGAAATAGGGTACGTAAGGTGAGGGGTGAATAACCCTAGATTTAAGGAAACAAGGTCACTGTGGAGGTTTAGGAAAATAAAGATTGGACTTTGATTGTTTAGACACAGTGACTTGAAGATTAAAAGTGAATCCGTGATTTTAGTGTTAGGGAAAATGATCAAATCTGACTACGTTGGGAAACGTGATCCTTAAAACAGGGAAAATGGTCCCAAGCAGTAGATCTGAAGAGTTAGGGCTTTCTAGCACAGCTTGCAAGTAGATATGACAGTATCAAGGTACACATGCTCAACAGACAGGGGTTTAAGAACCCGAAAAACAGGCTAACCAAGGAGGACGCAAGGGTTAAAGATCGATGCCTATGGAAAAGGGGCAGATGGAGTCCTCATAGCATGACGCCCTTGAGAACCCACCTGGGGTTTGGCCGTAAGATAAAAACCCATAAATGGTTTGCCAGTAAACCAAGAAGTAAAACCCAGAGAATTTTTCGAATAAAATGCAGTTAGGGTTTGAATGTAAATGACAGATGGGTAAGTTAAAAGAATAGATTACGTACCTTGCAAGCCTATCTGGATCATGGAAATTGATGATGGTATGTCAAGGACTACTCCCACAAAGAGCAAGTGAAGATTTGATGCTTTATCTTGCCTCTACGAATTTGCTCGGATCCACTAATGCGTCCCTCTCTTCCTGCAACACCAAGGAGATCAACTCAATTAGCAAGCAACATTGAAGGAAAATGCAAATGACGAAAATGATCACAGAGAACAAGTAGTACAAAGACAAAATCACTCCCTGAACCAAACCAAATGAAGAGAGAGAGACAAGGTATGTCTCCTCAGCCAGTGCGTTCCTCCTCCAAGTTGTCTTCTTCACCTGCAGATAAAATGTGGATCAAAAGATGTGCAAAATATTCATCAATATCTTCAATGCAATGGAAAAGCAGTTTCAATTGACATAGCCAACATCCAAAACCAGATCACAAGAGTTTGGAAAATATATTTTCTATTCCAGTAGCCAAGAGCCAAAAGTCTCTTTACAATGAGGGGGGTCTCTCCTCTAAATAGGAATGATAGCGACCAAAACCCTAACCACCTTTTTAACGAGTGGTTGAGATCAAAAGATACATAAGTGATAATCAATGTCTATGATGAGCCCAAATACAATACACACGGATCAACTCAAAAATAGAGGGGGCGCACTAGCTAAGTCGCCCTAGGGGTGACGCACCACATGAAAGTGACTAGACAACATAACATAAGCTCATGTTGGGGCTAGGAGGTGTAACTATCCTTCTCTAGCATGTCCCCATGGCACAATAACATATAATAACTCATCAATAATAACATACTGTGACACATAACCAAATCGTGCCCCCTCAATAACATAATAAAAATACAAAATAATAGCATGTAGTGCTTGTGGACCCCACTGAATGCTGTAAGCTGCGCCGGAAGGTGTGGGATGCATCACAAAAATCCTTTGAACAAACCTCATGCCATTTCTGTGCCTCATTTTCCCAAATCGATTTCCTCAGTAACCATTTTAACCATTTTTTATCCTCAGAAAAATAACTTGTGAAAGAATAAAATGACTGTAGCTCACTGCCTGGTAACCCAAGGCCAAAACTGACTACACCAAAATGTCTGGGAGCATGGTAATATGGTTATAACAAGTGGCTGGACCCCATGCTCCCTCTGTAGCGCCCTAGGTGAACCAAATAAAAATCCAACTGTGCTGCCAGGCCATTTTAAAATGGCAAATCTACAATAAAATGACAATCTGAGTGAAATCTCATCCGGAAGTGCCTACAACTGAAAACTGAGTATCCCAATGGACTCAGAAGGCCCGATGAGTACCCATACACCCTGTGGCTATCTATATAATCATCTGTAATCATAACCATGCCCGGACAAATAAAAATAATGGTCTGTAAATAATAATAATAACCATAAAAACCATCAAACCATCATTTGAAACCTGAGTCTGCTGCATGGAACCATCTAATGGGCATATAAGGACCATAAATCATCAACATCAAACATCACTGGTCCAACTCAACTCAGATCCTCTGGTTGACTTGGTCAAACTGGGTTTGACCAGGTCAAGACTGATCAAAACATGACCCAGGCTTAAATTGCCTGATGTTGCAAGTGCAAATGGTTAAAGCATGCTCTTTTAATCATTCTAATAGCAAGACTCAACGTATAGGGCAGCATATCACTGGCGATTTAAGCAATAATAACATCAAATATAAGTTAAAATAATCAATTACTCAAAATAGAACCTCAAGAATATACTCATTTCATGGTCGTGATCATTTTGCTAGGATTGGGTGAAAGTGAAAAATGCAAGGCAAGGATAAAGGGGTGACTATATTGACTCAACATTGTGATACTTTGGATAAGGGAAAAGGGAGTACACACTTGAGCTTATGTTGGATAATAAACACAGAGGGAATGGTAGTGTCTCACAAAAATAAGTTATTTTGAGAGGTGCTTATTCAACCTTGGCAAATGTATACTGCTCACATCCAAGCTGAATCCAGCTCCGTGAGGATCTTTACTAGAACTGCCGTAACTAGGTGCACAACTAACCGTAACTTGAGATTCTAGGGGACACTTAGAATTAGTTGTCCCTTACTCCATCTCACCTCCCAACCCGTAGGCTCCGCGAGAAATTTAATCATTACATAATATCATGGCCAACAGTCTTTGGATTTAGCATACATTTAACCACTGCTTTTTTAGGTCTCAGGACCCCTTGGATTTTGCAAGTGCTTAGAAGCACAACTAATCGCAACTTTCATCCGGGGTGCTTTCACATTTCAATTCATTCAATTTCAAAGCCCCCTTTCATTGTGTTGAGAAGCACAGTTTGAATTCATTTCCCTCAGCTTGCACAAGAGCTATAACATTAGTTCATTTATGCATGTAATGATGGTAGTACTATTTGCTTGAGGTCTAGCCAACACAACTCAGGCAACTAGGGGGATTATCCACAATCAAGACCAAACATTGGGCCAACCGACTAGAGAGATCAAGGTATCAAATCCAACTCACCTAAGCTCAAGAACTAAGACCAGCGGGTTCTCCTAGCCCAGAAGGATCAAGGCTTCGGTAAGTTTTGTTGCCAACTCAGAGCCGAGACACAAACTAACAGGGATGCTATCCAACAAAGAGGCAAAATTGTGGAGGTCCTCCATATCATAGGCTAAAGTGTAAGTCAAGGTAAAATCAAGGATGGAAGAGAATGGATGGATGGGGAAAATGCAAGATGGTGCCAAAACTAGCAAGCCATAAATGGTGGGAATGATCACGTCCATTCTCCTAAGGAGGGTGAAACCCACGAGTAAAACAAGAACTTCATATTCTGAGTAAATTAGACCATTTAGATATTTCATTGAAACAACCATGTCTATATAACACACACACACACACACACACATATATATCGATAGATCATAACCACTAAATACCAAGTCAAGCTACCAAAATGAGCAAAAGAGCAATGCAATCATAACCAAAGCACATCCATGTACCTGCTGGGTCATATACCTGCATATACCATCTGAAACATCCACTGTCACTGGAACACTGTTGTTGCACACATCTAGGCACTATCATACTGCTTTGTATGGCAAAATATGGCTACATCAGTCTTCAAATCTGAGGTCATGAGGCTCAGTCATGGCATAAGGCTGTACTATCTGCTCCATGGCTGCATGAAAGTATGAGTGATCCTGGAATGAATGCTCATCAATTGTTGATCTCAAACATCTTCTCAATGTAAAGGACTGGCTGAGAAAAATACTGGAATCTGATCTAAAGATATGGTAGCCCCAACTACTATAAATGTGATAACATCTGGCTCCAGCTTGGACAAGTGCTCTGCTGAATAGAGCGCTTGAGAACCTCAGAATCTCTGGTCCTCATCACTTTGCTACTCGTATCCTTGAACATGCACTCTAGCTTTGCATCATCTTCAAAGTGTACTTATTATTTGCAAAATGCAAAGAGCTATACCAAACTCGCAGACCGGTCGTCAGAAACATGTGTATATATACAAAAATATCAAAAATAACAGAACTGAAATGAAATGCTGAAAGTAAAGAAACTAATCTACTAACAAAAATTCAAATTTCTATTATTTTGCAGGAACAGACAAAAGAAAAACACTCTTAAGACTAACTACTAGCTTCGAAAGCGAGCTTAAAAAAGAAAAAGGTGCCAGACTCAATGGCCAAAAAGTTCTAAACTACTAGTCAAGTGAGCTTATTCAGTTCCTACCTATTCTAACCTACCAAGAAAGAATGAAGTTAAGGACTAAGTCAAGTTAGGGATGTAATCCCTTAACTCTCTCTGATTGATAGGAAGCAATATACGTTGTCCACTACCAGTAGCTAGAAAGCACATGTCTCCGATACATCGCTCTACCGTGAAAGGTCTTACCCAAATATCATTAGCCTGTCCGGATCTGATATATAATAAATGGTTTGGGATGATGACTTGATTCCCAATAGAAAATCTACTCTTGTTCACAGACTCGGGGATAACTTCGATGTTGCACATGGGGGAATATGATGGATCTCAGCATGATTTTGCGGTTGTGGGGTGGCAATTCTTGTCTCCTTCTAGAGGGTGTTATCACACAACTTGTAGTTGTCCCTAAAAGGTATCCTATCCAAGACGGTAGAGGTGTTGGACAACTAAAGAGGTGACCCAAGAGATGCCATGGTTCCCAATGCAAACTGGGTGTCACGCTAACCGAGGCACTCTTCACTTTAGATCAAGATGAATCAAGATCAAGGGGGAGACCCTAGCCAATCTATGAAGACTAGCTAACCCAAAGGCTCCTAGGGAAATGTGTAAAGTTAAGCAAGGAGATCAATGGTATAAGACTTTAGATCTAGAAAGATAAGTGGACCCAAGGTTGTCAGGGCTTGGTTGAGAGGCTTAAGCAATGGACAAATGAGCCAGCCAAGTGTTTGATTTAGGCCACTTGAGAAGTTAAACAAGTAGATCTAAGAATGAGCTAATGCATCACCCAATGACCCAAGTGGGGCACAACCTTCCAAAATGAGGAATGAGGCCCACAAGGTGAAAATCAATGGGGTGAAGCACTATGGGTAGGTTTTAGGGGATGATCTATTCAATGAAGCAAAAATCACAACTACCCACGTCTTGGAACTAGCAAAGAAGCCTCCCTCAAGGAATGCAACTTCCCTTGGAGAGACCAATGTGCCTTGGGAAATGGGCCAAATGGAGTCCAAACACCACCAAACTATAGATCGGGATTGCCATGAAGATTATTAAGGTGGGTTTTAATTTTTATACCCAAGCGCATACTAGATCCAAGTAGATCTAAAAAAAAGTAAAAATGAGGGTTTTAATTTTAGGGTTTGTTTGACCAATGGAGAAGATGAATGGATCTAGGTACACACCTCTAAAGCTTGTGGCCACTTTGCAAATTGACAACCTTCCCCCTATGTGTATATTCAAGAGTGAGATCTAGAGCTCCAAGCCAAATCGTCCTTCCTCAAAGATGACCAAATTGTCCTCCTCTTGCAAGACAAGATCTAATGAGAAACAAGCCTAGCAAAAGAATGATGAAAATGATGAAAAGATGAAGTAGAAAGCATCAACTATGTCACAAAGATACAATAATGATACTCCCTGCGACCAAAGACCAATCCAAAGCAAGATATGGGGTTTCCCCACAATAGCCTCGCTTGAAATCGTCCTCCTCTCCACCAATTCGGCCTCAGTGCAGAAAACGAATTGAAGTCCCACAATCCACAAGTGATACACAGAGAAAAGATTTTATATTCAACTTGCAAAAGAATCCATCAAGACAAGAGAAGTAGATCCACAAGATAGTATTTTTATTCCAATCTTCAAGAGCTCCAAAGGTGCCTTTACAATGAGGGTGTCTCTGCCTTTTATAGGAGAGAAAGACCAAAACCCTAAACCACTTTTGAAAACTAGTGGTTGAGATCAAAAGATATAACAATATAATCAATGGCTAAGATGAGCCAACATAACAATAGACATGGATCACTCAAAAAGGTGATGACGTCATGGCTAGAAGAGCCCTATGGGGGATGACTTCATACATGGGGGTTGCTAATAACATAGGAGCCACAACATAAAGACAAGGACAAGTGACTAGGAGAACATGGTGGGCTAGGAGGTATTATTTCCCTTCACTAGCATGTCCCCATGGCACAATAATATAAACTCAATGACATGTCCAAGTATACAAATGATCAAATCCTGTCCCCATAATCAAAGAGAGATATGCAATAAAAGTCCTCCTGTAGCCCATGTGGACCCCACTGACTGGTGCAAATTGATATGAAAGTAGGGGGATACACCATGGATGACCTCTAAGCAGACCAAGTGCCAAAAACTTTGCCTCAATTTCCCAAATTGAATTCCTCAATGACCTTTTTATTCCATTTTTATCTTCCTGAAACTGCCCAAAACTGCCTCTGGGGTGCCTGCGCTGTCAAACCGAGTATGCCATCATGTCCGGAAGGGGGGAAATATGGTAAAAACAAGTGGTTGGACCACCACCTTCCTCTGTAGCGCCCTAGGAAACGACTAGCCTCCAAAGATACTGCTGGACAGGCCACATTAGCATGGCCAATCTGGGTAACAGGTGGAAAACTGCTAATATCATGTCAGGTAGTGCCTGAAACTGAAAGATAAGTGTCTCAATGGATCCAGAAGATCCAAATCCACTAATGATGAGTACACATACACCTCATGATAACCTGTAGGATCATCTGTAAGGACCACCATACCCGGACAAGTAAAAATATGATGATCTGTAAACAATAATAATCCATGAAAACTGCATCAATCATCATCTGAAGCATGTGCCCAACATATGGAATCATCAATAGGTATATGTAGGACCATAGATCAACATCATATAACATAAGTGGTCCATCTCATCACGGATCCCAAGGATGACCATGCTCAAACTATGTTTGACTAGGTCAAAATACAACCAAAGACTAGATTATAACAAATGACTAAGACATGTTCCTTTAACCATATTGACAGCTTAACTTAAAGTATAAACATCAATCAAGTGGCAGTTAATACATAGATATTCAATGTTATTTAATATTTTACTTGCACCAAAGCTTTATTTTACTTGCACTAGATTATAACAAATGATTAAGACATGTTCCTTTAACCATATTGACAGCTTAACTTAAAGTATAAACATCAATCAAGTGGCAGTTAATACATAGATATTCAATGTTATTTAATATTTTACTTGCACCAAAGCTTTAAAGACATACATCATCCGATGGACATGGCCTAACTGCTAGCATAGGGTGAAGGCTAAGGACAAGGCTAGGTAGAAGGGATGACTTAACCAACTTGTCGTAGTGATACTTTGGATAAGGGAAAAGGTGTTACACACTTAAGCATGTGTCGGACCAAGATACACAGGGAATGGCGATGTCTCACAAATGGGTGAGTTGTTTAGTGAAGTGTTTATTCAACCTTGGCAAAAATGTTACTACTAGAACCGTCACTCATGGCTCTAGGGGACACTTTGATTTAGTTGTCCCTTACTCCATCTCAAATCATAACCCGTAGGCTCAATGAGGTATTTTTCCATATGAGGTCTGCAGTCTTTAAATTTAGCATTTGTTTAGCCACTGTTTTTTAGGACCTTTCATTTCATATAATTTCATGGCCAACAATCATTAGATATAGCATTCATTTATCCATTGCTTTTTTAGGCCTAGTACAACCCCTCTGGGATTTCACATGTGCTAATAAGCACAACTAATTGCAGCTTGCATCCAGGGTGCATTTACATTTCACAGCATTTCATTGCATTACATTTCATAGCCCTTTTCATTGGGCTTCCATTTGTTTCCAAGGTAGTACATTTTGCTTTAGGTTTTAGCCAACAACAACTCAAGCAACTAGGGGGAATTCCGCGAAAAACCACACGTGAGGGCAACCGACTAGAATGATAATGACATAAAATCCAACTCACCAAAGGCAAGTTCTGTTGCCAACTCAGAGCCAGGACACAAAACTAACATGGATGCAAGTCCAAGGCAGAAGCGGGGAGGTCCTGCATATCACAAGTCAAGGAGGCAAGTCAAGGTGAGAGCCAAAACAGGGAAGGTCATGGATGGATGGAGTCAAGTGAATGTGGTGCCTAAGCTAGCAAACATAAATGTCAGGAAAGACCATGTCCATGCTCTTAAGAGGGTAAGTGAAACCAATGAGTATAGTCAGTAAACCTTTAAAGTGCAAGTAATACATCCAATTTATTATTTAAGTCCAACCAAGATAGTTCATTTTATGCATTAAATAACACTGCCACATCATGAGTTATATACCAAGTTAATGCTATCAAGATGACTAAAACAACAAGATAATAATCAAATGCTAACAATCACAAGTCTAATAGTCATAGCACTGCATATCTCAATCAATATCATCTAGAACCAATGAAACACTGCTGCAATAAGAACATCTGGAACTCTGGGCACTGAACTGAATCTGTATGGAACAAAAGGTCATATCGGTCATCAAATCTAAGCTCTCAAGGCTCAGCCTTGGCACAAAATCTACACACTGTCTGATATAACTGCTCTGATGTGTAAGTGATCATAAATGATGTTGCTCATCATAACTGATCTCTGTAAAGGCAAAGCTCTGAAAAGTGCAGATCTCTGCTCAGCAAGAATAGTAGCCCAACTACTATGGTGTGATAACAGAGGGGACTGCGTCAAATCTGGGTGGACCACCATCAATGGGAATAGCTACACCACCAATCAGGACTACTCTAATTTCTCTTCTCATCTCCTGAACATCTACATTAGGCTCCTCCTCTTGTTGGTGAATGATATACTTGGGTGTTTCCCCCACAGTCCAAAAATCTCTATTTTCTTTCGAAGGAAAAGGCATGTGTGACTGATCATTGCTATCGCTAGTGCCTACTCCTGAAGGTACTGGAATGCTTATGTTCTCTAACCTATTGGCTGAAGATTCTAAGTGAACATTTGAAAAAGTAGGAATGTGAGAAGGATCATTATCTTGTTGATTAGGCACTTCAGGTGGTAATAAAAATCTAGGGATGCGAGGATATGCAAATAAAACATTGATTTGAGAAGGAGATTCTTGAAAGGTAGCAAGATTGCTCAAAGCAAATTCCCCGTATGGGGCCTTGTTAATTAGAGCATCCTCTTGCCAACTCATAGAGTTGTCATTTACTTCCCTCAAAACACCATCTTCCAAGGACATGTGAGATAGATGATCAGGAACATCGGAATAGTGGGATTCATTTACTTCATCATCACTTCCCACTACAGGAGAAGGATGTGTTCCCTCAACATGGTTTGTCCATGGAAGAATTTGGTCAAGACCTTGCCTTTCTCTATCAATATTATAATCAACTAAAGCAAGAAATTCCCCAAGTGTTATGGGTATACGCTCACCCCATCTTGTGTCATCAAAATCATCTACAACTTCGGGCATTTGATTTTCATTAACTTGTTCTAGATTTATGTCATTATGAGGTTCTTGACCCTGAAGTTGGTTTTCACTTCTCAATTCTCGGATTTCTTCAGAAACTTCACTTAAATGCATTTCCAGATTGATTTTTCTTGCAATTTCTGCTATCCCCTCTTCTTCCTCATAAGAATTTGTTTCTCCCATTACCATGAACACATTTTCTGATTGTGATAACCCCCAAATTTCATCATCGTTTGTAATCATCCCAGCCTTGGCATTATTTAAAAGGTCATCCCCATAAGTATTCTTTATCCCATCTTCAAAGGTTTCCAAGTGTTTGTCAATGAATGGATCTCTATTGATTCGGATTAAGGCACCATCTGAGTTAGGAACACAAATATAAGATAAGTCCATCATGAGATATCCACCTACACCAGTTGCCCACTTCCTGGATAAAAGCATTCCATATGTTGGGGGCAAATCAATAACACCAACATCCACCATGGTGGATATGTCTGAGCATGCAAAAAGATCAGCCCTTAAGTTTTTGATCAAACCATAGGACTATACACGTCTTGAATCAATGCCATAGACATTTCCATAAGGTCTGGTGACTTCTAAACCCATTTCCTTCATGACATGCAAAGGCATGACATTCATGGCAGCTCCAGAATCTAACATGCAATTGTGAAGGAGCACATTTTGAATGTGTAAGGTAAGGTAGAAGGGAGGGTGACCACCATTTTTTCGTTCATAAATAGCAAACTGAATGTTGATGGGTGGATCCTTTTCAACTCTTCTAACTTCTTTTCCACTAAGACTCTGTATATGACATGATTCCAAAGCAATCTCAGAGTCTTTCTTTTCGTTGATGCCTTCAAAAAATTCTTCTACTTGGCTTCTGATTGAAGGGACTTTCATTAATTCAGTTATCGGGATATTGCACATGATTTTGCCTAACTCCTTTTTCATATCAATGTTCAAATTATAATCACAAGGAGTAATTTTCTCTTCTTCCTTTTTATCTTCTTTAGCCATGTTACGTTTATCTAAGAAAGAAGGTGGCTTGGGATCGTTATTACGTCATTTATAAATTTGAAGCTTGGGTTGTTCCTTTGGTTCTGGAAGATTAATTGCACAACATGGGGAGTTTTGTTCTTCAGCTAACTCATCTTGCTCTATTTATTCTTCTTCAAGGAGAATTCTTTTGAAATCATCATCATAAGATAAATCTTCAACTAAGTTGATGTTTTCGGGTTGATCATTAAGATAATTAGTGTCTAAAGGTTCTTCTTCTATTTCATCACACCGTTTCACATTCTTCTTCTCAGAGCTTTCAGGAGTTTCAGGACGTCGTCTATTGTTTTCTCCTTCATGCCTCCTATTGTTGTTCCAATAAGGCTTAGGGCCATAAGGATTTCTATACCGTTCTGAATCGTGAGTTCTCATTATATCTTTAGTTAGGATAGTCAACTGTCTCATCATTTCTTGCATAGTTTCTAACGTATCATTATATCTTTAGTTAGGATAGTCAACTGTCTCATCATTTCTTGCATAGTTTCTAACGTATCCTTTGTGTCCTTAGGATCAGCCATAGGCTCCTTGGCCTTTCGGGTGCTAGGATCAGATCTAGAAGTGGAAGGGGAATAATGATCTAAGAAATTTTGTTTCCCCATGGATGCCGCATTTGATTCAGCAGTTTTGGTATTCACTTGTGCGGTCTTCAAATCATTCGGATTCTTATCCTTTAAATGATATCCAAGCCATCCTTCGAAAGAGTCTAAATAATGAATAAGGATTGCTTGGTCTTTAGGTTTAATGTCATCTGGGATATTTGCTACAGTCTTATCAAATCTAAGGTTATACTCATGGACTGTTTCATTCTCCTTTTTCTTGATGTCAAAAAGTTGATGTAGGAGATACTTCCCATCTAATTTTCGTGACCACTCACTGGTAAGCTTCGTAACAAAATTGTCATATCCATTAATGGACGAAGCAGGTAACCGATCAAACCACTTCCAAGCATCCCCTTCTAAAGATGTTAGAAGGCCCCTCATGAAGACATCTTCATCAGATGCTCCATATGCTTCCATGTGTTCCCAAACTTTGTCTATATGGTCTTCTATGGTTATAGCTGAGTTTCCATCAAACTTGGGAACTTTTTCAAAATACTTTTCAGACATGTCATGGGGGGCTCCATGGATTTGAGAAAAACCTAAAGGAGAAGCTCTAGCCTTTCTTCCGAAAATTCTATGATTCTACGGAGGATTGTTTTTTTTGGTTTCCACCAACGTTTGTACCAGCCATTGGACTAGATGTAGATGAAGGAGATCCTCAAAGATGACTCGGTGAAGAATTAGGATTAGAAATCTTCCAAAAGAAGTTGGATGAATTCTCTTTAAGGTGTCTTTGGTTCTGAGTATAAGTTAAAGGGATTCCTTCAGGATTTGTCGGATGATTTAGGAACTTAATATTTATATGTTGGGTTCGTTCCTCAGTAGAGTCGCAGGGTGGAGTTGCTAGGTGAACCACACAAGTAATTCACCAAAAAGGTAAATGTTGTAGGAGAGGTGAGATGAGTGAATTAAGATGGTGACTGGAATAATTAAGAAATGAAAAATACAATCACCAAATAAAAATACCGGATGCGATAAGATATAACTATAAGATAACGCACGGACACTCGCAGACACCGAAGGTAAGCCTCTACCTCCTCGGTAACAACGCCAAAATGTTATCACGCAACTCGTAGTTGCCCCAATGGATAATCCTATACAGGACGACAGAGGGGACGGACAACCAAAGAGGTGACACAAGAGGGCTTCGATCCCCAAGATGGATTGGTTGTCACGTCAATCGAGGCACTCTTCACTTTATACTATCCAAGCCATAGATAGTAAAGGGGGAGATCCTGATCTACTCTCGACAGGAGAGATCTAACCCAATCACCAGATCAAGCTATGGAAATAGGGTACGTAAGGTGAGGGGTGAATAACCCTAGATTTAAGGAAACAAGGTCACTGTGGAGGCTTAGGAAAAATAAGATTGGACTTTGATTGTTTAGACATAGTGACTTAAAGATTAAAAGTGAATCCAAGATTTTAGTGCTAGGGAAAATGATCAAATCTGACTGCCTTGGGAAACGTGATCCTTAAAACAGGGAAAATGGTCCCAAGCAGTAGATCTGAAGAGTTAGCGCTTTCTAGCACAACTTGCAAGTAGATCTGACAGTATCAAGGTACACAAGCTCAACAGACAAGGGTTTAACAACCCGAAAAATAGGCTAACCAAGGAGGGCGCAAGGGTTAAAGATCAGTGCCTAGGGAAAAGGGGCAGATGGAGTCCTCATAGCATGACGCCCTTGAGAACCCACCTGGGGTTTGGCCGTAAGATAAAAACCCAGAAATGGTTTGCCAGTAAACCAAGAAATAAAACTCAAAGAATTTTCCGAATAAAATGCAGTTAGGGTTTGAATGTAAATGACAGATGGGTAAGTTAAAATAATAGATTACGTACCTTGCAAGCCTACCTGGATCATGGAAATTGATGATGGTATTGTTATCACACAACTTGTAGTTGTCCCTAAAAGTATCCCATCTAGGATGGTAAAGGTGTTGGACAATTAAAGAGGTGAACCAAGGCTTGCCACGGTTCCCAATGCAAGTGGGTGTCACGTCAACCAAGGCAACCTTCACTTTAGATCAAGCCTAAGTAAGACCAAGGGAGAGACCCTGG
Organism: Larix kaempferi; assembly: GCA_027924585.1. NCBI lineage: Eukaryota > Viridiplantae > Streptophyta > Pinopsida > Pinales > Pinaceae > Larix > Larix kaempferi. The sequence goes on along the minus strand of BSBM01000370.1, from coordinate 29,781,515 downwards.
CTTAGCCAATGAAGTCTAGCTAACTCAATCTAGACCTCCTAGGGAAATGTGATGATGAAAGAAAAGGAGATCAAGATAAGATCTAGATCTAGGATGGCAAAGTGGACCCAAGAGTTTAAGAGGTGGTTGAAGAGGCTTAAGAAGTGACAAATGGTTCAACCAATAAAAGATAATGGCCACTTATGAAGTTCAATTAATAGATCTAGAAAGATCTAATGCCATGAAGATTAGCCAAGTGGGGCCCACTCCTTAAAGGGTGGAAAGTGGTCCAAATTGAGCCCACAAGGTCAAAGTTAAAATGAAATTGCACTAGGGGTATGCTATAGCATGGATCTATAGGTTTGATGAAGAAATAGCAATACCCAAGTATGGGATCTAGCAAATGGCCACCTACCCAAGGAGTGCGAATTGCCCCAAGGATGACTAGTGCCTTAGATCAAGGGCCAAATGGAAACGGATGTCCACCAAATTATAGATCGGGATAGTTGAGATGAATATCAAGGTGGGTTTTCAATGTTAAGTACATGCCATGGCTAGATCTCCATAGATCTAATGCATCACCAAGTGACCCAAGTGGGGCACAACCCTCAAAATGAGGAATGGGGCCCACAAGGTGAAGCACTAGGGTTAGGTTTTAGGGGTTGATCTATTCAATGCAACAATAAGACTTGATCTATTCAATGCAAAGACTTGAAGAGAAATAAGTCAAAAGGAGCACAATTCTAGAGAGAGAGAGAGAGAGAAAGTTAACCCAAAAATAAGTGTACTAGAGAGAGAGAGAGAGAGAAAGTGAACCCAAAAATAAGTGTACTAGAGAGATAAATAAATTCAAGTATAAGAGAGCACAACGGAACTTACAGTATTTTCAACATAATGATGTTTAAAATTTTATCTAGTATGATATCAATGCCAGTGGGAAATAGTTTAGAATCTGTTACTATAGCAGAATTTTACTAATAACTGAGTAATTCATGGAAATCAGCATGCAGCTGCTCCTCTTGTGTAAGACAGCCTGGAATCTCATGAAATAAAATTTAATTAATTTAAGCTCTCAAGATTGACGTTTGCACTTTACATCCACGATTTACTAGTTTTAACATCATAAATATTCTTTCAGATTGCAACTTCTAATTTTGGAAAATATGCATGCAATGATTTATGATGAAAGTAATGTTCTGGCGATCCATGTTTGCGTCTTTAAAATGATTAAAAATTTATTTGGCCTTTCCCCTTTTCCGATTTTGCCATTCTAAAGTTGAAACAAATTTGATGCTCCTGTCCTAAATAATCCAACTTCTGGACCACTGTTATGCCTGAATTTGCCAATACTGTTAACTCTGGTATAGTAATATTTTGAAGCATGTTCGTTTGTCTCTTGTTATTTCAGGATATGCTCTCTTTCTTGGATTGGTTATTCATCGTCTGCACCACTTTCTTCGAAAGATACGTGGTCTTAGAGCTACTGTGGATACATTGAAAATGCAGGCCGGAGGTGCCCCAGTATCCCCCAAGGAAGAAAAAGGACAAAATGATTCCAAGGCAAGAGAAGTGTTGAAGGGTGAGATAGCTGGGCTGAGACAAAAGTTACAAAAGTTGACTTTAGATTGTGAGATGATGGAAAATGAGACCAAGTCGGCTGAAGCAGATGCCAAATCTCTTCAGAAGCAAGCTGAGGAATTTCTGATGGAGTATGATCGTCTTTTGGAGGACAATCAAAATCTTCAAAGCCAGTTATCAACATTGGATAAAACATCTTCAAAACCAGCTAACAAAAAAGATGCATAAGATTCTTATTCACCAATGTATTTATACTAAAACTTTAAGTGCTGCTTATGGTAGGATAGGCTGCATGAGTGATATTTACAGCGCTCATGGATTAGGTCCAGGGAACGTTCAAGCCAAGTCCACGGTTGACCTACAAACTGGTTAAGTTACTTTATATTGAAGGGTCATCTTCAACATGTGACTGGAGATAGACCTTTAGCAAGAGCTATGTTAGTCTTTGAATGGGTCTGTTTTGGTTTATCAAAAGCACAGGGTTTTCCTTAATCAAGTCATATCAAAATCAAAATAGTTTTTAGTTTTCAGCTGTATACCTCTGCACAAAAGTTTTGCTAGAACAGACTTGCTTGGTAAGATGATGTGTTGGAGTATTGTTTTGTATGCCAGGGGTATGAACTACAAGTCTTTTCAACTGGTATTTTAAAAGGTTATTTATTGATGAGCATTTCATTTATGCCATCTTAAGAGTGTGTGTTGATTTGATAGATAATTTCTATTGTACAAGGAATTTTTTATAAGAAAGTGATGTTTGCAGTTTTCCCTTGTGGTTTGTCTCTGTTTTAAATTTTCACATGAACTTACTGACTAGGATAACATATTTTGACAAGGCATTATGAAAAACCTTGATTATGGTGTTTTTCACTATTTTTTTGGACGATTCACAATATTGCCTTTTGTAAAAATCTCAAACGAGTACGAATAGCCTTCTCTATATGTTGACAAGTTCTTATCAAGAACATTCAGTTTGCAGGAAGAGGCAAGAATCTCATTGTATTTTGGTGTATTAGTTTCCTAGTTAAGAGCGTTTGCAAGACTCTGTCCAATGTAAGCTTGATAGGTATGATGAGTTCGTAGAAAGAGCATGTTGTTGGGCACTGAAAAGTAAATGCCTTTGGCTTTTCGAGTACCAATTTCTCAACATTTTCATCAGCTTATATTACAAAAGCCCATTACAAAGGAGAGGATGCCAAAGGTTCCATTCACAGGGATCATCCGTGGCTTCATATTCTCCACATGAATCTCACACTTCTGTGCCTAATTTGTCTCAACACAGTTCAATTTTAGGGCATCCCTAAAAATAGGAAAGATTAGTCAGTTAACGAGTTTATGAGATAAACTGGTTGCAACATTTGCACCCCATTTGTAAGTTTCTTGTGTTTACGTGCATGCAAATGATAGAGTTGACATTGTTTTTATTAAAACCAGCAATGTGCTTGATCATAATCAAATTTAGCTTTGTCCGTATGTAGCGAATAACATTAGTGGGAATAGCTTGCTTTTGTTCGCTCTATTTATGTTTGGAGCAACTTAGTGTATACGAGTCAGATAGACACCTCTGGATAAAAAGAATTTGTTCAGTATCTTTGCACCTTTGCATTGTTTTCATTGGGATGCCTTTTTAGTTCTTTCTATTAGTGTATACTCTGAGTAGATGTTGTGAAGGTTGGGTTCCATTTTTGTTTTTACTTGTTGCAGTTATTTAGTGGTTTTTGTTTTTAATACGTCAAGGTAGATTATAACTTTTTAAATTTGTCACCTATAGCTAGCCTCTTTGATGGCCTTCTCTAGAGTGTATGTATTCAAGGATTCTTAGTGTTTGCATGTGTGTATGTATTCAAGGATTCTTAGTGTTTGCATGTGTGTATGTATTCAAGGATTCTTAGTGTTTGCATGTGTGTAGTCTTTTGTCGTGTTAGACCCATCCATGCCCACATACTATCTTCACTGTATCCAAATTAGAACTTATAAAATTTGATGTACCTTCTACTTCTCCTTTTTGACCAGATTCAAAAGAATAGGTATGTATTTTTTTATTTGCCCTATTCACTAGGGTTAGATTTATACTTGAAAAATTGCATGTTTTTGCTTAGATTTATATTGAGGTTACGTTGGCTCTTTTATATGGAAGGAATCGACACTGAAACTTAGTTTTGCTACAACTTTGTCTTCTAATAGAGATTTCAACAAGCCACAAAATGTTGGCCAAATTCTGAAATAGATTTTCTTGATCTTATTTGTATTTCACAACAAATTTTGAAATAGATTTTCTTGATCTTACCTATACTTCATTGGAAATGGATTAGTAAAATCAAAGCATGCCTTGTTTGTTTTTTTTGGGGTTTTTCCATGTCCAAGATAAGAATTTAGGAACTAAGAATATTTTAATGAATTTCTTTAGAGACTGCAAGGCCATAGGTAAAATTTATCTGCCTTCCATATAGTTTTTCCATGTGCTAGCATGGACACATTCCATACAATACATAATCTAATATTGTGTTATTAATGTAATATCTTTATCATCCTTTTCCTTGTAATGTTATTTTGATTTATATATATGTTCATTCCATGAATTAATCGTTCTAGTGATTTGTTTTCTCTAATGGCCATAACGTCTATAGTCAATAAACTCTTTCCTTAATTTTCATGAAGTGTCGTGGTTTTCCTTCAATAGCATTGTTTTCCAATTTCAATTATTTTGGAAGTTATAGAATTTATCTATTAACCAACTAAATTGACGAGTTAGTGATTGTCTAAAGATCAATGAAACAAATAGTATTTAGCACAAAAGCATTGTTGGGGATTGTTGTTCTTTTCCATATTTTGCATGATAAATGTGGCACATTTCATTTTATGTTTAACAGTTAGCTATTGGGAATCATATATATGATTGCACAAATAAGTAGTGGGGTTCACTTTTCAAAAGATACTTTTACAAATATTTGTTTATGTTTACTTACATTGAATTAAAATTAATCACCAACAAGGTTAACCATGTATAATCTCAACAACTTGGTTCCGAGCATAATGTCCATCCACTTATGCTAAAAGCTTTATTTGTTACTAAATAAAAGCTCAACTTCTGTTAAAAATAGACGCTTACACCAAACATTTTAATGTGGTTGTGTTACTAAACATTTTAAGAATTTACTTTCTATATAGGGCCTTCTTTTTTTTGGGCATAAATTACACTCAAAATTCCATGCACCTTTATTTGGGGTTATAGTTCTACTCAAATATGGACCTTTGTCGATGGAACTCTACCCTATCAGATTTGTCTCATTTTTTTTATTAAATGATCATAATGGAGCTGTATATCTTTTTCTATGAATACATCGCAATGTATATATTTTTATAAATTAATAATGCATTGTCAATATGTACAATTATCATGCGTTCCAGAACATTTATTATGCTTTGTATTTTCAAAATGAGCAAGTCATCATAATACAATATCTTTCTTAGAATAAAACCAAACCTATAATTTCATGCTTCAATTGATGTTCTAAAATCAAATATCTATGTTTGCAAAATAGTAACAAAATATATTTACTCTATTTTCATGTATTGAGAGTGAATTTAATTGTCTAGAAGATGACTAAGTTGAAATTCACCTAATTATTTAATTGTCAACTTAAAGCTAGTATTAAGCTTATGAAAAACTTTATACTATGTATTAAGTTTATGAAAAACTTTGTGCATAGAAGATAACTAAATTGAAATTCACCTAATCATTTAATTGTCAACCTAAAGCTAGTATTAAGCTTATGAAAAACTTTGCACTATGTATTAAGCTTATGAAAAAATTTGAACTATGTATTAAGCTTATGAAAAACTTTGTACTATATGCACATAGTAAAGTACCTAAGTTTTGATTAGTCAATATCTTTATATTTAATCTATCTAAATAATATTTATGATTATGTTTTCTTTTTAATCTAGAATTAATATTTAAGTTATACTACTAAAATACTAAAAAATATCTTTATATTTAATCTATCTAAATAATATTTATGATTATGTTTTCTTTTTAATCTAGAATTAATATTTAAGTTATACTACTAAAATACTAAAATATAGAACAAGTCTATCTTAAATTAAAAAGTGTTTCTAACTAAGATATATCAATAAACAAATATGCAAAAAGTAATATAACATAAGTTAACTAAAAAAATCATCAACTATTAATAGATATATACATAGACATAAAAATGTAAAAGTGAAGTTTAAGTAAATAAATGGAAATGATTTAACTTATAAACTATAGATATTTCATAACTTTTTTTTTTCACGTGGAATATGCAAATTCATGATAATCATGAAGAACTTTTTTTTTGTTCACATGGAATATGCAAATTCGTGATATTCGCGCAGAATTAAAGAATCCTCGATTACATAACATGTTACACAGTGAGATTTGAACCTAGGTGGGGAGTATAACAACATTCCTTCCAACCACCCGGTTTATACTAAATTGAATTAAAATCTAAATAAAAAAAGGTTACAGAAAATAGTAACACATGTCACTATGTTAAGTTATAGGAGTCTGCGTGACATATATGCATGTATTAATCATTACACTTGGAAGCCATGATAGAAAGTGAGGATTAAATAATCCACAAGGTAAGTGATAACACATATGGTTTAATATGAGTACTCAACAACTTCCAAATCATTGACCCTATGCTCCCGTCAATTTCTACATAATTATGAAATTCTCCACTTGCCCTTTCTGCAGTTCCTCTAGAGTAAATTTTTGGCAAAAATTGTTATATTCCAAATGGAGCAAAACTAGAAAATTTTCACTTGAACGAACAGTTGTTTAGATTGTTAAGAAAATAAAATGTTAGAGTAAATTTTTTTTTCAAGTTTGGACGTTGTTAAACGCTTGAATTTCACACACATGCTACATTTTGGATAATCTTGCAGAAAGGCACCATCAACATACATCATGTAGCTCACCGAAGACATCCTCATTAAATCCAAAAGATAAATTGAGCCCTAAAATGTCAAAGGAATTTAGAATGAAAATCGCATCCCTAAAAGCATTGGACACCTGCACTATCAAGCACACCCTACCTCTTCAACTACCTACGTGTACCAGCACAAATTTTCATTTGAAAACTGCGCGATTGTCAAAACAACGCCACCACTTACTTCTGTAGTGCATTCAAAGCTCAAAACGGCTCTCTTGGCTCCAAAATTCGAATGAGACTCCTCACACTCTTGAGATCATTCAATAGCCCCCCTCATGTACTTGGAGAACCAGTTCAAAGACAAGAGTGTTCACATTTGGATCTGGATGTTTCTTGGCCTCCATTTGGCCTATAAAAAGAAGCCATGGGCATGCATTCTATAGGAGAAGATCATAGCAAATTTATGTTGTTGGAATTGCATTGAGAGCTCGCCTTTCAATCCACTTTCTACCTCAAGTTGGCATACAAAAGCTCCCTTGCTTTCTTCCTCTAAGAAGCAAGTGTTTCTCCATTGTTCTATGTTAGTTATCTTGCAATTGTGAGGACAAAAAGGACCTCCCTAATGGAGATTGTTGGCTTCCCTTTGAAGCCCTGACCTCCTAGGTGACATCATTGTATTTAGATGGATTATCAGATAATAAACATTTGGTTTGGCATACTCTTGTTCTATTTGTTTTTCTTAGCACTTGTCCCATTTATTTCTTGTTAGTTTTGTTATTTTTCTTGTTTAGAGTTTGCTTTTCCATCTGGAGTTTGGGATACTAACTTACAATTCACAATATTGGGTCCTCGCTACAACCTTAAGGATTTCTCTTAGCAGGGAAGACTACTCACTGTTGTGGCTATTTTTCCCTCAACGAAGATATTGGGTCACATTTCCTTCCTCCAAGATTTTCAAAATCACCAAAAATTCCCAGAATAGTAGATGTTGGCCTATTTGTGCATATCCACGCCTTGTTGGGTATCATCATGCCTAGACATAATCTGCACTATTCAATTTTCGTCATCAACAAGGCCCTTGTCCAAGTGCAGTGTTCGGGTCTTCAAAAGTCACTAATCCTTCATTTTTAGGAATTTGTAGTTGAACACGCTGTCACTCCTCTCTATAATTGTAGTCCTCTTCACTACATAATTGCCCATGATATTATACATTAAATTCTAGTTTAATATGCTCATATTATGGCCAAAATAAAATATTGACTCCAAACTTGTTTTTATGTTAAACTATAAAACCAATCTCTATATCTAGTTCCTCTACTTCTGGTTCCTAATGCTTTCTCCCTAAACCATCAGATGATTATAGAAATACCATTCTCATTTCCAACAATTTTGACATTTCCCTAATCCATATTGTTAGTTTCGATGACTAGTTGAGTTCCATCTCAATGACTATTTTACTCCATTGGATTTGTTACCAAAATCCTTCATCATATATCTTTACTCTCCATTGGTCCCATATTTTTCAATGACTACTCTATCCTCCTCTAATGACCACTTTTGATAACTATTCATACGACTAATTTGATACTTGTCACATTTTTAGATTTCTTCAATTGAACCCACTTATGCTTGCTTCATTGGAATTTTACTACCTCTTGTAATCTAGAATTGTTCCAATGACTAATTTTTTAAGGTAAAACACTAGTCAATTTTTTGTTCTTTTATTTGGAGGAATTTTTCTTTTCCCGATTCCTCATTTTACACCATTGGGTCTTCTCTTATCAATATTTTTGATCCCCAACATGCTTAATAAAATCCTGTTGACTACTTGCAAGGTCATTTTGATGGTTATTTTCCACGTGTTTTAGCACTTAACCATTTTTTTGATTCCACATAGAAGCCTTTCCAATTATAGATCTCTTGGCTTCTTCACATTAGAAACCTATGTCTCGTATGCATTCAACTTTCTTCCGATGCCTAACATAGTAAACATCCCAATGACAACCTGGAAACTTTCAAAACAAATTCAAACTTGACCATTTTTACAACAAATTACCTCCTTGAAAACTCTTGCATCGGTGATTAGAGTTCCCTATTGTTTCCATCATTTTTAATAAACATAATATGGGCCATTTTGATGGCTGAGTTCCTTGTAGCATCAAGACCATATTTATGTTAGTTACATATTTTGGTACTTAACCCAAATTCCTCTATTTTTGCCCAACTCTGCTTGCCTGGAATCGCTCCTTTAACCTCACATCTTGCTACAAGAACATTAACATCCCCTAAATTTGACCCCTGAATTTGCAGGCTTAATTTCTCAATGGAAAAATACAAGAACTTGCACTCCATGAGGTTTGTTTCCCGAACCTCATGGGAAACCTTAATTAATGAAGTGGGGCATCGATATTATTACATCTTTACAACTTCACACATTCCATGGTAGTTTAATGTTTTAATCTCATTGGTTAGCTACAGGAAAATACATATTTTCCCTACTTCAGGAGATTTGATCACCAACTTCTCATAATAATATTGGATTCTCTCATGAGCAAGCCCAAAGACTTAGCACTACCCTGGCTTATTAAAATCAACCTTTAATTGACATTATGCATATTGAACTTAACAAAACAACAAAGTTCTCATGGAGGCCTTTTTCCAAACAACTTACGTAGGTTTGCAAATTTTCTATTCAATTGTTCACGTCCTTAGCCTATAACAGCCCAATGTTGCAGTTGAGCTCTTATACCATATTGTAATGTACCCAACCACCCCTATAACACTATTGAGGTGATGGGGTACTCAAATTCCTCCCATTAACTTGAAATTATGCTCTAACACCACTCTATCACATACCCGGTAGCCTTCCAACGCCGTCCGGGACTACAAGGTACTCAATTTCACCATATAAATTTTCTTCTATTCCCCAATTCAAAATTCTTTGGATTGTTGTAGAATTTTAACAGTGGAAGAAAAACTACAATGACCCAATTAATTAAATTCCCATTTCCAAAGGTGTATGCATTCCTACCACAAATTCATCCATAATTATGATAAATAACTTGACGCACACATTTGTTTTCCAAGAAAGAGAGTTGTATTTCTATTCAAAATAAACAGAGATACATTCTTCAGAGTGGTCTGAGAGAGATCTATCATCAGACTTTCACAAGAGTTATAAAGACTTTCCCAAAATATCACTAAGGATGATTCTTTTATAGCTTTAGAAAAGTCCTATTTGAAATTATGCTTCCTTTGAAATCTTATGTAATCATATCTCCAAGAGGCATATTGAGTCATTGTTTTGAAAGCACATTAGCAGTAACATTGAATTCTCTGTAGAAATGATGAAAACTGATACTGTGAAAAGAACCAATGACAACTTTGAGATCATCCACCAAAGGGCATAGTAGCATGTCTTGAACAACCAGATAATTGTTCATACAGTTGATGACAACCCGTGAATAACCCCACACTTTGAGTTCTCTCAAGCCTCGACTAGCAGTCGGTTTCAAGAGATGAAAGAGAGCAAGAAGCTCAACACGATTATTTGAACCTGGACTAGAACCACCTTTTACCTCCAACACCGACTGTTATGACAAATGAATCATGAACCCAATTCTACTTCTTTCTCCATTTTCCTTAGAGGCCCCTTCGAAACAAGCCCAAGGAAAAGACAAGGGTGGAGCAAACGGGTGACCTGTCTCCTCCTTGTAAATTTAGCATACTTCTGATAAAAGGAGAAAAGAGACTTCACCTGATCTATCAACGACTCAATCTCGATAGGTTTATTTGAGAAAATAGCATTATTTCGAGCCAACCAGATCCCCCAGCATATAAGAAAAGGAAAAGATCAGAAACTTTTAAAATCAGACTTTTAAAAAAAGCAGAGAAAGTTGGAGTGCAAAGAGGATCCAACCCATAAATACTTCTTTTGAAACACAACTTCGGCTTCTTTCCAAAATTGCTCCTGAGAGGTCGGCCCTATAAAAAACCCAAATTGCTCCTTAGAGATGGTTTGGGAGAGAACTTCTTTGATGCAATTTGCTATAATTTTGGAAACAATCTTATAAATCCCGTTGCAGAGCGGAATGGATCTAAAATATTCACAATTTATTGGATTGTCCTTCTTCGGAATTAAATCCAAAAATGTTGCATTTAGTGCTACGGGAATAAAACCAGAGGATCGAATCTCCTCTACTACTGCTAGAATGTCCTCGCCAAGCAGATCAAAGAAGCCTAGAAATAAATATTTGTCCCAACCATCTGGACTAGGGATTTTATCCTTCTTAAAAAGATGCAAAATAATTTCATCCTTTTCAATGGGCCGAAAACATACCTCGTTATCTTTTGCCTCGACCATTATTGGAAAAAGCGAAAGCACCTTGAGCATACTGTCTATGCAGGTCCATCCCCCATCAACATATATGAAATAGAAATACCCTGCATCCAGATCAGTAAGCGGACCGAAACCATGTACTGCTCGTCCCTTAGCATCTTGATGCTCCCATATGGAATTGATATTACGACGATGCTTTGCAAAGTTCTGAAAATACTTGGTGTTTTGATCCCCTGCTTCCAACCAGAGGACACGACTCTTCAACCTCCACTCCATTTCTTTGTCGCAAAGAAGTTTCTCCTTCTCCAGAGAGAGGGACGTTATCCACTGAAAAATTATATGAGTTGTATCTGTCAAATAAAGCCTTAAAATATCTTCTAGCTCTAGGAGCTTGGATTCCCTAACAAGCCTCTTCTCTAAGTTCCAATGCACAACTTTCTTTGTTAAGGATCGAAGCTCATCCACAAGTTGAAATCCAACCAACTTTTGAACGTTGGGCCTAATGTGACTCCAAGAAGCATGGACTAGATTCCTGAACTCCTTGTCCTCAACCCAACTCAAATTGTATTTAAATGGAATACCAGGATTTTCTTAAACCGAACCAATTTCCAATAGCACTAGAAAATGGTCCGAAAAAAAAACCTTATGCACCCAAGACTTGAAATAACTAACTTCATCACAGCAGGATTATTTCATGAAAAAATAGTCTAACCTCTTAGATATTCCCTCCTACCCCACACGCTTATTACTCCATGTTGGGCATAGAACCTCTGGCTTGACGTCCACCCAGCCATTAGAATCGAATAATTCCTACAAAAAAGACGCCAAGCGATCTTTGTGCACACACCGAATCCATATATCCTCCCCTGATAACACAAAATTAAAATCCCCACCTGCAATAAGATTTGTCATTTGAAAGATCCCGAGTCGAAAAACGTTCTCCCAAAAGTCCCATCTATTCTCATAGGACCCATAACAATTCATAATGGAAAAATGTACATCCAACTATTTGGAAAGCACCTCAAGACATAAAGAGGAAGCGCACGCCAAAGAACCCTCCACTTCCAACGAATAGTTTACTCCCATGATAGAACCATCAGAGAGACCCACAGCGTCAATGGTAAAAAATAACCAACCCTTGAAAGATTTATCCGAAATAGGGATTGCTACCTCACCTGAAACCATGGTCTCTTGTAGCAACATGATATCAGGATTATAAACTAACCATCAGCTTGAGGGATAGAATTTTGGCTTGCCCTCTCAAGCCATGAATGTTGAGTGAGAGCACCTTCATTTAGGAACTCCATCTTGGGCTTCTGCTGCTCTAAGTGCCCCAGTGATGCTTAATTTCCTCCCTTAACTGATTTCCTTCTTAGACTGCTCCTTTTCCAAATGAATCCTTGATTTATGACCTACTTTAACGCCCTGCAAGAGAGGAGGGTCATTGAAGTCTAGACCACCCCCATACTTATCCTGAGATCACAACATGTAAGGACCTCAGGAGCTCCCGCTTGACACCTGACTTGCACCAGACTTCTGATGTTGCCTACCCTCTTCACCTTTCTTACCCTCTGACAGGTTAATGACTAAGTCACTCGCCACCTTTTCCGTCAAAACCCCCAAATCATCTTTGTCTCTGTCTGCATGCATTCCATGATCCCGCTCTGAAACAAGCGGAGAAGAAGGTGGTGGAATCAGATCATCCTCTACCTTCTAGGGAAAGTGAATTTTGACTTATTCTAGATATCAACCACTTTATCTAATTGACTCGAATAGAAGTCTAAACCCACAAAGAGATCTTGGATCATAACAAGAACCTCTGACTCTCGCTTCAATTCTTCCATCATGGGTAGAAAGAGGTCTTGAACCATTTCTTCTCTCCTATATTCCAATAAAACCTTTTCTTTCTCATCTTCCAACTGAGGATCAACGTCAATAGGATCAAAAGGTGAAAGTCCTAGGATATTCTCACATAAATCTCCAGTCTCACCCACAGACCCCTCCTTAGGGAATTTCCGCTACCAGACCTTCGAAGAGAAAGAGAGCTTGCATTCCGCCACAACATGACCATATTTGTGACAGTGAACACAATGAAAGGGAACATTCGAGTAATCCAAATGTTTAGAGAAAATAACATCACTTGACAGCATATCTATAGATTCAAATAAACTCACTCTTAAGTCGAATCTATAAACTCACTCTTAAGTCCACTTCCACTAGCGTACGAGCAACCGATCTTGAAGAATATTTGAACATACCAGCATCCACAATGACGAATTTATCGAATGCATCTCCGATAGCTTTCAGCCCTTCCATCGACCATAATTCAAGGGGTAAGCACGACAATTTTATCCAAACAAGAATTGCTGCCAGAAAATCCTTTTGTGGATCAAACTACGGATACCATTTCCTCAGCATGAACGTATTGTTTCCAAAACCCCAAATCCTCCTCAGAATGGTTTTAGCGTCCTTCTCTGATGAAAATTTAAACCTCACGAACCTCAAGCAAGCCTATGAACCTCAGGATTGATTTCCAGAATCGGACACCAATCCGATTGAATCCATAGGTGCAGTTGTCGATCTCCAATTCTACGCCCACAGATCTTACCAACCAGATTACACTCCATCATTTTGACAATGTCCAGAACTGGAACGTCTTTCCCCATGACCGTGAGAGAAACACCCGAACCCTTTGAGTGCACCACCTTGTGTTTCTTCAGAGAGAGCAACAATCTACAACCATCTACGAGGGATTTGAGATCTAGCCCGCTCCCAATAAAACCACTCTCACCAACCTCCACTGCCGATCTCAAGAAATCTGAAAGGATCGCTGGGACCGAGGACTGATGAAAACATGAGGCCAGATATGGCCATACATAAGCCAAATCTGAAGAAGTACTTCTCCTATTTGACACATCATGTTATTTCGTCATATTAGAAAAATCAAAATCATTACCATACAAAGTGGCAAGCACTTGCGCCTCAGGTCCAGATCTCCCATGAAGAGAGAGCCTACGAAGGGTGACACATAATGATTAACCTCTTGCCGATCAAGTGAAAACGCTTCCGACCCAGTGTGTGGACCACCTAAGCTTCAGACCTCCTCATAGCTACAAAAAAACTCTTCGTGTGACAGGGTGCCCTTGGAATAATCAACGAGTTGCATGAACAGATCCATTATGCCCTTCCACCTTTGAGCAAACCCTCGCAAAAAGAGCCGAAGCCCTAACCGACTATAGACAACTCCATCCCCACCAAAAAATTACGGGGTTGAATTGAGATTCTTCGATTACCCTACTTCATGCACACATATTTGCACACATATTTAGATACATTGCAAAATAAATATATACATAACATAAATATAAAACATGGCATTTTTACACATTAAAGCACTTATCTTTATGAGAGAAATATTCCTCCAACTGACTACAAACAAAGGATGTTCCTTCTATCCTTAGTCTCTTCGTTATACATAATCGTTTTTATTATAGAAGCCACCTCAAACTAAAACTATCATTCCACAAGGGTAAAGTACCTAAGGTTTGGTTCTATGTCCTCTTGTTTAACCCATAACCCATAAACTCACTTGTGCCAAGAATCCTCTCTACAATTATCCCAATCATCCATCATTTCCCCCCCTCAGTTTGCACAACACTATAAATGAGATCCCTTTCTTTCCAAGTAATCCCTCAAGTTACTTCAACTCCCTTCCAATGATTTAACATAGGTTGGCCAAGGAATCTCACAATTGGGAGTCCATGGATTTTGTTACACATAATTTTTGTACTTGTCATGATTACGAACCATGTATACTTTCTTCTTGCCTAAATCCCTGAGGTACTTGGCCAAAACTACTTAGAATATGAGTTATGAGGTTTTTTCCCTACTAAAAATATGTTTAGAGAGGCCGACGCACCTTGCCTTACAACAAAGCGCGTCTTTCCTGATCTACGCACCTTGCTATACTGCAGACCGCATTGCTAGTGTCTAGGGTGCGTTGATGCCTGTAGGAGGGAAAAAGATAAGTTTCAAGAAGTCTCTCGAAGGAGACCCTTGTGGAGACCTATCCCTTCTATATAGGGTGGATATCACTCGCCTCCCAGCTTAGTAGGATCCCACCTCCTCCTTCTCCCTAATCCTCTCCTCTCTTCCTCATCTCTTTTGGCCTATAAATGAAGCTCCTCTTCATGGGATGGGGGGGTTGAAATTAGAGCATCCAAATGCTGGAGAAATTGAACCAGGAATCCATTCTTCCATGATTGGTTAATTGAGGCAAGGTTCCATTGGAAAGGATCTTCAACACCAAGGCTTCATTCGTTGTAATTGTTTCCTCTATTTTAATTAATACGTCAATGTCTTCCTTTCCCATAAATGATGTGTAATTTCATTTAGAACAGTTTTCCTTGGTCAATTGATTAGATGTATCATGTTAGCTTGCAGTCTCTTGCTTTTGTCCTTTTGAATCTTTTGCAGGTAATCTCTTCATCAACAAGCAGGATTATGAAAGTTTCAAGCCACAAGGACAACCTTCATAAATAATGTATGGACTAGACTCTTTATGTTCAAGTAATTTGATAGATCTAGGGAAAGGTTTTCATTCTTGTTTTGCTTTGTTCTAGATCCGAACCATTCGTACTAGGGAGATTGGTTGGTGTCCACACTGACATATTTATCCATTAGCAAAATTGGCGACTCCGCTGGGGATAGAACGAATTATTTAAGTTGTAGATTTCCTTGCTTGACTTATTTTTTATTAGACCTGGCTTAGTTTTCAATTGGTAGATCACATCCAATTTGTAGATATGACTATCTATATGTCACTGTATAATCTCATTTAGGTATCAAACCCTGAAGTCCATTGATTGGCTTGAAAATCTTTCTTTTTTCAATTTTTGGGTCGCTCAACGTGCTTTACCTTCATGTACAGTGTGTTTTTTTTTGCCTGACGCGCTTTGTCTGAACGTCGTTTCTGTGCTTTTCGCTTTAGAAGACCGCGTCGATCCCCCATCGACGCTCTGGTGTATACATGCATCCCGCATCGACCTGTTGATTTTCTGCCCAGACCTTTCAGTGTACTGTTGCTTGGTTTGTGACTGGGTTAGTACAGTGTTTTCTGCTTTCTACAGTTGAAGAGAAGAAAACATTTTGTTTCCATATTAGTTTAAAGAAAGAGCTTTATTTTCGCTTTCTTTTTTAGATTTGAAATATTTATGAAAATTCCAAAAAGAATTTTTCTTTTAGTGAGTCTTCTTTTGGTTCAGATCTAAGTTTTATAAAAGAAAATAAAACTACTTTTAGCTTTTGCATAGTTAGGGGTTAGAAATGTTCTTTCTTGTTTGGAAACAGTGATTAGATCCCTTCGTCTTTTCATTAAAGATCTACTCTCTCATTATTTGTTAAAGCAAAATAATTTGTCTCTTTTTTTGGGTCTTCTTGAGATTTGGAGCCATGTTTGGCCCCTTGAGTCGAAACTAGTATTTTGCTTGCATTTTTAAGCGAAATGAATTGCATTTTTTCGGGGGGGCATGAATCGTGTATCCTACAGTCTCTTCAACCCATATTAAGGTTTCAAAATATTTTTTCTCTGGTGTGGATTGGCTTGCTTCTACCATTTTTGAAAAAGTTAAAACGACATTTGCATAGGGTTGTTCATTTGGGAAGAAAAAGAACCTCTTACTCTCTCTGTAAACAGGGCATCTTTGAAAAGGAAAGAAAGAGACTTGCATACTCATACTTGCATGGTTTTGAGTCACGTCTAAATTTCCATTTGTCTACTTAACCGCATAGTGCTAGTTAGGTTAAAATCCTTAGCAACTTGAATGATAGGTTAGAGACGTGTTCCGACATCTTAAAGCGTAGGAGCTGTCATTATTTTCCTACACTGCATTCTAGGGTCTATGTGGTTCTTCCATGTACTCGTTGGTATATCGAATGACCTTTTCACATACTTTTATGGTATATTGAAAGGTTCTTTCACGTACTCGACGGTATATAAGAATCCCCCTTTTGTACGGTTGTGCATTAGACAACACTACTATGGATTTGAGCTCCCGCGTACCTTGTGTATATCGGGAGACTCCTTTAGCATCCTGGAACTATCCAAGTAAACCTATTGGTTGTCTTATTGTTGCAATACACCGAGAACAACACTCGGGGATATTACTACGCACGTACTTCTAGGTAGTCGGGTTATATGGCCAGGGGTACGGTCTCAATCCTCCATGGTTAGTGCTCTGAAATATTGGGCCGAGTATAACTGTTGGATCCTACGGTATATCGCGAGTTGCAACAATTTGACAATCCTGTGAGAATCCGACTTATTTATCAATCCCTTTCACAAACTGCTTGTTTCTTTTAGATTTGAGTAGTGTTTGATTTGTGTGGTAATTTAAAGGTTCTTAGAGAGTTTAGATTTGGAAAACTCTTCTGGTACTACCAACCAAGAGACCCCTTTTCAAGGTATGTCTTTTGTTTTTCCTCGACATGGAGGTGTTGGTCATCCCTTCATGGCCACGTTGAGCCTTCCCAAATTGACTATAGGATTACCAGTATGGTTATTCTCCAATCCGGTTATCCCAAGTGCACTGATTGTTTCGGATCACAATCCTTCCCCACAAGAACATCAACCTGATGGTGATCCTTCGCCTTCTTCGTCAAATGTTGAGTCTGCTTCCCTTTCTTCCTCTTTGCCTGCTGAAATCTATGACGTTAGTAAACAGGTGGATAAGAAGAAGAAGCAGAAAAGGAAGGCTAAGAAGAATAACACTAAGCATAAGGTCAAATCTCCAACCTCTAACCATCATGTTGGAAACCCACTAGCCACTGATCATCATGTTGTAAGTATTGATGTACCTGTTTTGAATCTTCGTAAACCTAATTCCCCTTGCAGGATTTGTGAGGGGCCCCATTTTCTTAAGGATTTCCCTAGTATTCCCGAGGTCTTAGAAGTATGGTCACAAGATTCGGAACGGCCCGTATCGTTAGCCTCTGGAAATCATACTGATGATACCTTGTCAACCAATGACTCTTTGGTTAAGAGTCAGAAAAGTAAAGTCAAGAATCCATGCTTATTATGTAGGGACATGCTCCGTACTAACTTTGTCATCGCATGGAAAAAGCTTCCCAATTATTGGAGGGTATTTATGTGTCTCAATCACAGCCTCCGATGAGTTGTAGTAAATTTCCTCTTGACTTGCCATCGGTTGATCAAATGGTCGATATAGTTTCATCCTCGGTCGATCCCACTCTTCCTTTGAAGAGTGAAACCCCAAGTGGTCGATCTAGTTTCATCCTCGGTCAATCCCACTCTTCCCTTGAAGAGTGAAACCCAAGTAGTCAATCTGGTTTCATCCTTGGTTGATACTACTCTTCCCTTGAATATTGAAACCCAAGTGGTCAATCTAGTTTCATCATCGGTTGATCCCACTCTTCCCTCAAAGAGTGATACCCAAGCAGTCGATCTAGTTTTATCCTCGATTGATCCCACTCTCCCGTTAGAGAGTGAATCTAATATCGCTCAGGTTCTTCTTGTTAATATAGATTCTACCATGCAGGGGGGGCATTACTCCTTCTATTATGGGACCCCCCAAGTAATGAGGCTTATGGTATCCCACCTTTGGTTTTGAATCAATTGATTTTTATCGATTGGAATGGACCCTCTGCACCTTTTCTTCCTTCCTATCTTCCTTTCGCAATCATTGTGTAGGTTGGTCATATAGACATGCCTCATACTATAGTTAATGAAGGTGCCCCAATTACCATTTTGTCCTCAAATGCTTAGCAGGCTATGGGTTCCCCATAGCTTGTGCCAATTAGTTTGAATATGTTATATTTTAACAGGGGAATCAGTCAACCTTTGGGGGTTGTTCCTCAGTTGCCTATTTTTTTAGGTGGAAAAACGGTCTTTATTGATGTTTTGGTAATTTTGAGTCCTTTAGATTTTAATTTTCTCCTTGGACGAGATTATGTCTATGCAATGAAAGCTCTTGTGTCCACACTCTTCCGAGTGTTGTCTTTCCCTCATGACGAACGCATTGTGACTATCGACCAGCTTTCATTTGTTGACTCTCATCCGACTACCGATCATCCGACCTATGCCCATGCGGTATCTTACCCGCCACAGGTCAATTATGTGGCATTTTATCCCATGCTTTCAACTTCCATTGAACACAGGCCTCTCTCTGATTGCTCTTCTTCTTTAACCTTGTGATTTGGCATGTTTTATCTTCCTTCCAATGAGGACCTCTTAGAATCCATAGCCGAGGCTTATCCTTCAATATGTATTCCTTATGGAGTGTCATCCTCTTGGGATCCATGAAGTGGTTTGAGCATGGTTCCTGCTTTGTGTCAAGATCATTAAAAAATGAAACAAACTTCAAGCATAGTTTATTTCCTATTTGATGCTTGTGTAAAACAAAATAGGTTTCCTCAAGCACAGTTATTTTCTGTTTCAAGCTTGTGTAAAAATGAAACAGTACCCCATGAGCATAGTTCTATTCCTATGTCAATCTCGTTAAATAATGAAACAGATGACCATGAGCATAGTTCTATTCCTGTGTGAAGTTTGTTAAAAAATGAAATAGATGACCATGAGCATAGTTCTATTCATGTGTCAAGCTCGTTAAAAAATGAAACAATACCCCACAAGCATAGTTCTATTCCTATGTCAAGCTCGTTAAAAAATGAAACAGATCCTCTCCCTTTGAGTCGAGTCTTTCGCCAGATTTAATATCTGAACCTTCATTTCATTTTCCTATGTTATTTAATCCCCTTTTTTCTTCCTCCCTTAGTGAATATATTTCTATTAGTGACCGCGATTTTGATTGGATGAAGAAAAAGAGTAGGCTACCGAAACGAAGCTTGGGGAGCATGTCTCCAGCCTCTGGACATCATACTGGAGGTAAGTCGTCAACTTCTTATGCTGGGGGAAAACTTTGAACCTCTAGATATCATGTTGGGAAGAAAACTGCCAATGGGAATTATATTGAGCTTAGTTTATTTTTCTGTTACAAGTTCGTTAAAAAATGAAGCAGACATCATGAGCATTCTTTTCACCTGTCTTCGAGCTCGTTAAAAATAGTAAGATGGTGTTGAGCTTACTTTTTACTTTTGCCGTGCTCTGGTTCAAACATGAAAAATATTCTGAGTGCTTTTGATACCATAGTAATGCTAGTTAAAATTAAGAAAAAGGTGTGTCTATCGAGTATAGGTTTATCTCTTTATCCGACCTCACTAGACTATTTACGGAAAAGGAACTATGACGAGTGTACTTTTTACCTTTGTCATACACGGTTACCAACCATGACAAAGTTGTCTTTCGAGCGATAGTTTATCCCTTTTTCGACCTCGAGAGACTGCCTATTCGAAAAAGGAGCTTTTTGGAGCCTCCTTTTAATCCCTTTTCAGACTCCCTAAATATGAAAAGATTGTTGAGAGAACTTGTTTCTTTCACGCTCGTAAAAGGATTTGAAAGGACGTCTATCTCGTGATAGTTTATCCATTTTTCATACCTTTTAGACTATTTACGAAAAAAAGAATACTCTAGTCAATCATGATTATAAGAGTTATCTCTGACGTTGTTTTATCCTTTTTCGGGTGAGGAGACTAACTTTTACGAAAAAGAGCCATTAGGAGTCTTCTTTTGACCGTTTTAGACTCTCTAAATGTGAAACCTTGCCCAGTTTACCTTCTTTGAACTTGTAAAATTATACGTAGAAGGACCCTTTTTGGGACCGAACCCCTCCTTTATTAGGTTCGTAAAACATGTGAGATTGGACTCATCATATGATGAGCTACATCGAGCATTTGTTACCCTATTCCAACTCGTTAAAAAGAAAAGAGGCACTCATCCATCATGATGGGTAAATTAATGGAATGGTAATATGTATTTGAGTCTGTATTAATGGCAGCTTAAAGTAACCTTTGAACATGGCACCTGTTTGCATTCTAGTCAAATAGTTGGGTAGTCAGCTTGTCTTCAAGTCATACCAATTCCATGAGTCATTCTACTCCTTTGGGTACCCCGAAGAATGCTTCAGTCATTTGTTGCATTATGTCTTGGTCTCTGCTATGTTGATTCAATGATGCCAAGTCGCTTGTTGTGTCGTTAAATGTTTAAAGGAAGTCTTTGGACGGAATCAACCTTTGCAGTCATTAAACCTTCCGTTGTGTCAGTCGTCCCTATTTACCATTACACCTTTGTATCAATTCACACTCCTTTGATCTACCATCTTATATCACTTCCTGTGTTAGTTTTGTGTCGATGATGCGGGATACATTATGGCTCTCCTTCGACGAGTCTATTCCTGTTGACATCAACTCATCATCCATGAATTAGACTTAGAAACTAGTCGGTACCTTGGAGCCTGCATGCCTCAATGGAAGGTTTCCTCACTTCCGACAGGTAGGTTTACATCATTGACCTATGGTTGAATGATTCCACGGATGTTTGACTTCAACTCATTCATTCACATTCGTCGGAATGTACTAAGATACCTTGGGAATCATTGTCATCATTGGTGATTTCCTTCGCACTTGTTAATGGTTCACATCATTGACTGGTTATCAAGTGGTTTCTACCATGTTCGACTTCAATGCGTTGTAATCATGTGGTTAGATTCATATCATTTAGGGAACGGGTAAAAGACCCTGGGTTGTTCTGATGTCTTATTATTAAACCCAGGTTGCGATGGATATTTTTTAGTAGGTTCCCACACAGATGTTATGGTGGAGACCTCATTGATGTATTGTAACACATATCCATGCTTGTATTGGTTGTGGCTGTGTTATTATCTCATCATGGATCTACGCTTGTATTTTAGTAGCCATGATTGTGTTCTATCATTTGGATATGGATCCACACTGTATTTTGGTGGCCATATCATTGGTTAATATCAACATGGATCTGCAATGTATTGGTCAGTAGCCATGTTGTGAGTCATTGGGATGATAAAATTATTGTACTACAAAAAGATCCTTGGTTATTGTTGACAGATTTCCAACCAACGGTTCCTCAATCCTTTATACTTTATCCATCAAAGTATTTCACCTATCCTGTTACTCTATCTTCATACTTTGGGGGGCATTCTGTTAAACATAATTTTTGTACTCGTCATGGTTACAAACCATGTATACTTTCTCCTTGCCTAAATCCATGAGGTACTTGGCCAAAACTACTTAGAAGATGAGTTATGAAGTTTTTTCCCTGCTAAAAATATGTTTAGAGAGGCTGACACACCTTGCCTTACAACAAAGCGTGTCTTTCCTTATCGACGCATCTTGCTCTATTGTAGACCACGTCGCTGGTGCATGTTGCTAGTGTCTAGGGTGCTCCGATGCATGTACGAAGGGAAAAAAGAGAAGTTTCGAGAAGTATATCGAAGGAGACCCTCATGTTGGCCTATCCCTTCCATATAGGGTGGATCTCACTCACCTCCTAGCTTAGTAGGATCTCACCTTCTCCTTCTCCCTAATCCTCTCCTCTCCTCCTCATCTCTTTCATCCTATAAATGAAGCTCCTCTTCATGGGATGGGGGGGTTGAAATGAGGGCATCCAAATGCTGGAGAAATTGAGCCAGGAATCCTTTCTTCTATGATTGGATAATTGAGGCAAGGTTCCATTGGAAAGGATCTTCAACACCAAGGATTCATTGGTTGTGATTCTTTCCTCTATTTTAATTAATACATCAATGTCTTCCTTTCCCATAAATGATGTGTAATTTCATTTAGAACATTTTTCCTTGGTCAATTTCTTAGATGTATCATGTTAGCTTGTAGTGTCTTTCCTTTGTCCTTTCGAATCTTTTGGGTAATCTCTTCATCAACAAGCAAGATTGTGAAGGCTTCAAGCCACGAGGACAGCCTTCGTAAATAAGGTATGGACTAGACTCTTTGTATTCAAGTAATTTGATAGATCTAGAGAAAGGTTTTCATTTTTGTTTTGCTTTGTTCTATATATGAACCATTCAGAGTAGGGAGATCAGTTGGTTTGCACATCGACATATTTATCCGTTAACATATTTTCAACCGTATGCCAGATTTCTTCTCACAATGGCACCATAATCAATACTCACAAGTCATTTAGTACTGACATAGATTTCCTTGAAAGTGCAGTCATCTCTCCCCCACAGTTCGTATAGTATAGAATATTGGGAAAATACATGATGAGTAAATGTACAATTCCCAACATTATGTTTGCTTGTTTTGGACTCCCCACATGGTCTTCATGAGGAGCCCATGTTTTTCCCCTTTTAATCCTAAGCTTAGGATAATAAAACATAAATGTCAAACAATTAACATTAATAATAATGGGTTTAGAGACCTTAAGATATATCCCTAGCTAAGGTTTGTAGTCAAACTCTAAGGATTAGGTTAATAACTCAATAGGTTTCACTCCATTTAACCTTGTTTTCACTTCCCCAACTTGTGGAATCATGGTCCCCCATCTCTTTTTCTTCCTTCTTCGTTTGCAGTTGTTGATTTTTTTAATATTTTATATGAAATGTACATCATTACAAAGTATTTGGTCATCCTCGACCATTTATGTTCGGCTTCTAGCCATTTCATCATTACACACATAATTATTTTATGGGTTAAAAAACAGGGTGCTACAATGCATGTGGCAATGTTTATGCATTTAAATAACTATTTTTTGAAGAGTTATCTAACTCTTGATCATTTATGCCATTGGCTAAATCTTTTTCAATCCGATCTGGTTTTCTTTAATTGATTTTTAAATCCTAAGTTACCTTTTTCTCTAAGTGACTAAGGATATTACCAATCTCTTCTTCAGTTTGACTTTCAATTTCATCAAAGACAACATCTCATCTAATAATACATTTTCCAGTAGATAGAAACCAATAACCTTTATTTTCATCTAAGTATCCAATGAGTATGCATTTCATCTTGCAATTTTCCAACTTAGTCCTTTTTTCTTTAGGAACTAAGAGATAGCAAGTGGAGCCAAAAAACTCGATGATGATTAACTAAAGGCTTAGTACCATAGCAAGCTTGGTATGGAGTGATTGCATCTAAGGTTGATGTTGTGGATCTATTCCTTAGACAATTATATGAATTGCTTTTGCCCAATATTTTGTACTTAACCCCTTGAAATGTAGCTTAGATCTTGCCATTCCAACAAGTGTTATGCTCATTCTTTTAGTGATCCCATTATGTTGTGGAGTATAAGAGTTTGTCAACTGCATTTTTATTCCATTTTTATTACAATAGTGATTGAATTCATCCCCATTATTTGTATTTATGGTAGTTGTTTTTTCTTTGGTGGAGTTTTCAACCAAGCATTGAAAATGTATGAACTTTTTAAAGGCTCCTAAATTATCCTTCAAAAATTATACCCAAGTCATCCTTGTAAAATCATCACTAAAAATAATGAAGTGTTTGCATTCACCTAGAGAAGATTCCATAGGTACACAATGTCACTATGTATAAGTTGCAATCATGTTTGTTTGCCATGTACTTGTGAGAAAATTATCTCTCTTTTGTTTACCAATAATACATGCTTCACACTTACTAGTTCCATGTTTGAAAGAAGGCAATCCTTTAACCATGTCCCATAATTTAAGTTTACTCAAACTTTCATAGTTCAAATGTCCAAATTTGTAAAACCACAATTCTAAGGAGATAGGGAATCATATTTTGGATGCTACACAATCTTACTTTCAAGGAATGATTGTGCCTTGTATCCTTATACTTTTCCATCCTTATAACCCTTCATTATTGTTTTGAAAATGTTCTTTGCTAAATTGTTTTTAATGAAACCATCTTTCATGATAATTTGACGGCCACCTTGTCTCATTAAGACCAAGGACAATGAATTATTTTTAAAGGTTGGAACATACCAAACATTGGAAAGTAATACTTTACCAATTCCTACAAGAGGGAAGTGGATTGAGCCTTTTCACTTAGGAGTATGGGTTGCTTCATCTACCAAATACATTGGATTAAGCTACATAATTTAATATGCCCAAAAATAATCCTTTCTATAACACATATGTTGAGTAGCTTATGTATCAAGTATCCAATCATCTTCATAATTATTTCTCATCAACTTGTTGGTGGCAACTAAATCTACATAATCTAACTCTTGATTAGCGATCGACACATATTCAATATCATCCTCTTGATTAATTGCATACTGAGTTGAAGTTAGAGCATGGGATTTAGAATGTTGTTTGACGTGAAAATTTGGTTATTCTTGGAGCAAAATTTCATTTTTTGTTCTACATTCTTCCACATTATGCCTATTGCCAAAACATATTTTACACCTCACTTGCATCATATCTTCACTTTTTCGAGACTAATTATTGTTGTTAAGAGGATATTAAGGTCTCATAAATTGTTGTTGTCAACCTAAATAATATTATATAAAGTCGCCATAAAGTGTCAATATTTCAAACCCAAATCCATGATCACCGTTAGGAAAATTTGTTAAAGAGGAGAGAGCAGATCCAAACAATTAATACAAGAGAGCACAAAACCCTAAAAACTGACTACGTCGACTCAAAAGCAAGTCAAAAGCAAAAAACAAAACTCAAAACCTAAAAAATTTAAACAAAATGAGAAGTTAAGAGAAAAAGAGAATTAAATTGAAAGAGAAAATTATTAAAAAAGAGAGAGAATAAGAGTGAATTTAGACATAAGAAGAAGATTATTTTATTAAAATAAATAGAAATTTATAAAAAAAGATAAAGTAACAAAATACAATTAAGGGAAAACACAAACTAAGAAAAACAATCTAAATTAGCAGCAAAGTTGCGATAGTTGCCTCTTGTAAATATTTTAATGCAATAGCAATACATAATTAAAAATCAAAAGGTAAAATAATTAAGTAAGACTAGTAGCGTTAAATTTGTTTGTTTGTTTATTTGTTTGAAGATAAACTTGGGGACCCCTCCAAATTTTTTCAATTTTAAGAAAAAATCAAAATAATTGCTATTTACATTATTGTGAATTAAATCACTAAGTAGATTGATATTTTAGTATCTAAATCATTGTGTCCAAAATATTTGTTAAATTTTTATTTATTATCATTTATTAAATTTTAATTAATAAATACATAATATGTAGCTTTTTGCAAATTTAATTTGTTTAATATAACTTGGTGTCCTCCCCTTCATATCACTTTGATTATTGCATCAAACATTTCCTTTGAGAGTCTTCAAGAATGAAACATGAAGGATCAAGTGTTTGTTTTGATGAAATAAAAAATGATCCTCTGATCATAGTAAAGGGTTATTAACTTTTCATGTCTATATAATAATGCATTAAATCTAAATCACATATCAAGTGCATTGAATACAAACATTATTATAAGTTTTCGTTTATGGTATAGTTAATACTTTACAAGTTTTCGTTTATGGGCCCTTATACAGCTTCTCTTAACCTTACAGCTGAGACAAAACCGACAAATTTATCATAAATGTTTGCCTTGCAACCTTGAGCTTGATGTTAACAAGTTTCCAGAGACGCCCATATTGCATCGATGCTAACGTGTACTACATCAACAATGATTTCCAATTTCTCGTTAAGCTTGGTAGTATGGATTGCACCGGTCTCCAATTTCATCAGAGTGGAACCAACTTAATTTCGAGCTCTTTCACTCTCTCGTCGCAACCGGTTCTTTCAGTTTCAAATTCCATAACATAATAGAATAAGAGTGAAAAGTAAAACATAGATAAAATAAATTAAAAACAAAACATAAATTAAGTGGTTAATATTAAAATTTATAATATTATTAATAATAATATTTAAATTATTAATATGGGGTGGTTGTGGGGTCCTTTTTGACCCTGGAGGAAATATAGTAAAGACTTATGATGTGGTTTAGGAGATAGGCGTTCTTTTTCCGAGGTTGTCATCTGTTCAAGCTCTCATTTTTCAGGTAATTCTACGTCGCAGTGGCTCAACTCTTTCCTCTGTTTGGCAAGTTTGGGACTGGCGTTTTGGAAGGTTCGGTTGGTGATTTTGGTTTTGGGATTTTATCCTCTGAGTTTGGGGACATAAGTTTTTTTTTTTTTTTCCTTTGGATTGGTTTAGTGGTAGTGAGGAAGTGTTTTTATTGCCCTTTGGTTGGTCTGCTAGTATTTCTGCTCTTCTAGGTGCAAACTCTAGTTGGGTTGTGGGTTTTGTTTCTTTCAGAGGGAGTTCCTGCTTGAATTTGTTGTGGCTTACCTTCAATGGTAGGCTTGGCACCGGTATTTACAGGATTGACAAGAATTGGGGTGACATTGTGATTATGGACATAGAAAAATAGATTTAGGATCTCACTAAGCAAGTTAGTGTTGCCCAAGCAAGCATTCATGATTTTCACTGCTAGATAAGGTGGATGTGTGATCAAATGGAAGGTTTGATCGTTGCAGTTCAACAATTGGTTTCTCATGGGTCAATGTTAGATGGGTGATTGGATCAGATTGAACGCTTCTCTCATAAAATCAGCTCTGGTTTGGATGTTCGTTTCGTGAACGATGAAGTGGATGTAAGTGCCTGCGATAAGAATTTGAAAGAAATAACCAATACTATTATGAAATATGAAGACCTTATAGTGGGAAAAAATTCTAAAAACGATGAAAAATCTGATGCAAAGAATGGTGAGGGAAATTCAGTCATGTAACTGGTCCAAATATTTTCCATCTCAATGGAGAGAGATGGGACTATTGGTTTGCAAGTTGATCTTGATGCAGACAGTGAGGAAGAATAAGAGGATACCAAGGATGCCTAGGATGATGAAGATTCTCATGATGATTGAGGATATTATGATGAAGAAGCCAGTCATGATGAAGACACTACAAAAGATGCTGCAAACAATTCTGAAGAAGATGGAGATGATCTCTATGTTGTGCAGGGTACAGATAATGACTCCAACAGTTAGGTATTTTTCCTTAATTATTTTATTTTGCAAGTTGTTAATTGGTAAATATGTTAGAATATACAATTTGTTTTTAATTTTTAATTTTTCGTGTGGTTCACGGAACACCCTCTTTTTTTGGTGCCCTGCTACGTCCACATTAACCTCCCCGACGTCCGGAGACATAGGAAGGGCGGTTAATTGGATAATAGAGATCCTGAAGAGCTCAGTGGCTCACTTAAGAGCAAGTGTCACTGACAGAACTTGAACTTGGGTGGAGCGGATAACAATCCGATAACTCAACCACTAGGGCTAAACCCAATCGTCGAATGTTAGAATATACAATAGTATAAGGAGTTTTGTTTTTTGGAGTAGGAATTTCTCCTTTTGGATGACTGTAGATTTTTTTTTTGGCAAGTTACAGCATATGAACCTCTAAACAATTATTGAGGAATTTTGTAATGACTTGCTAAAACTTTTCATCCTTTTATCATGATAATCATAACCGTTTTTTTTTCAACAAGAAAAAAAATACTTTTGATACTCAAAAAGTGAATCAAAAAGTGCATATAAAAAACTACTCATCATATAACTTGACGAGTCTATTGTCACCATAATATATAGCATATCAAACTTCTAGGAAAGATCGAGTAATACAACCAAACATCCAAAATTCATACAAAAGACCTGAACCTCGTCCTATAAGTGTTCATAGTCCTCCAAAAATCTATTCACAGGACTAAAGGTTTAAGGAAAGAGCTACATCATGAAAATATTAAAGGAGCCAATGTTTGTCATAGAAGAACCCTCATGTTCTTCCCAGATGATGATACCCTCCTCTTTTGACATGGTGTCTTTGGAGAGTGAATCTGCTTCCACATTCATATCCTTGTATATATGTGATATGTCCACTGAAGTAAAGGAGGAGATAAGTAATTTAGTACGTCTACACTAATTTTTTTTTTGTAAATAAAACATTATATTGCTATATCAAAAAGGAGTACATGGCTTCATTACACAGGGCCTTGCTGGCATTCAAACAACACAACAACTATATTTTCGATAACCACCCTCCCCCTACCATACATCAACCCAAGCACAAAGACGGACTTAGAGACTGACACTGATTAGAAACATTCAACATGTAACTTGTTCACCATACAATGTGTTCTATCAACTTTCCTTAAACTAAAACCTAGACTACTATCTGCCAAAATACAGCCGAGACATAGAGAGACAAGACCTAGATTAAAATAAGATCGAGGCACCAAGGAATACATTCATAAGGCCTTGGATGATCTCGCACTAGTGGAAGGAAACAACTCTCAGAGCTGCTTCAACCTGTTGCTGCCTGCACTTTCCATTTCTCTAGAGGTATCTTCTGCTACAGTCGAGCCTCCCTTTCTAGTAGCCATCCTCAAAACAACCACTCCCAAATTTGAAGGACCAACACCAGTTCCTGAAGCAAGGGGGATAGAATTGGATCCCCATCTTGCAGGCCATTATGTCAATCTTCCTGTGCATCAGTTGACAGTCATGGTTGTGTTCTTTCCAAGCCTGAGCAGGCTCTTCATCCCCAATTTCCTTGTTCACGAGTTCCATAATGACGTGGGAGAGAATTCCTTTCATTACCCAAAGGTAACCATGAGCCGATCATTGGTCGCCATTCGGTCAGCAGTTGTACCAGGGTCTTGCATCGATTCTGCTACCTCCTCTCTAACCTCCTCCATCTTGAGGGTCTTAACTTGTTCCCATAAATTCTTTTCCACTTGCTCAATTTCCCCGTAGATGGTTGGAGGAATTCTATCTCGGAAGAAATGAGCCACTTGACAGGCCCGCTTCTGCTCACGAGTCACCCTTGGGGTTTTTAATTCCTTAACATTCCTTCCCCTCCTTGTTGCCTTGTTCCCCCTGGGATCCATGATGTTCTTCCAAGGGATTAGCTAGTATTCCCCACACATACCTTTCCCAACTAAACACCGTAAAAGCTCTAGAACGATGACTGTGTAAGGAAAGTTGCATGCTGGTTCAGAATTTCTTCCCGCATTTATAGCCCTTCCATCACTCTAATCCTTAATTGATTTCATCATAGTTCTGTCCCCCCCATCAAGTTGTAGGATTATCTTTGCCTTAATTACACCACTTCGCATCAGATTATCAGACTTCGTCCTTTGGTCGAGGACGATGCCATATCCCTTCCTCCTCATCATTCCCACAGGAATTTAAATGCTCATTCATTTGGGTGCTAGTTTCATTAGTACTTGTATCGCTGGCATGAGTGGGGCTATTATTATTCCAGATGGTGATCGTACCTGTCGCGTGGGGAAATACTTGGATCTCATGAGAATGAGACATGTCACCCCCTTTCCTCCTTGAAGAATGAATGTCTTCTGCCGCCAGCTGTGAGCATTTGTTGGCCCAAGCTTGAGGTGTGAAGCAATCCAACTGGACCTCCCTTAGTCTATGCATTTCGATTTCCCCCACGTTTGCAAGGTGGTTCACAACCTTATTTCCGTCTTGCTTGACATGGACAACATTCCACGTGTGAGGTATGGCTAGCAGTGTCTCTAGTTTCTCTAGCCTGTATACCAACTTCCAACTATCTGCCACCTTGGATAATCTTTGTCCATTTTTCATCATTTTCGCCATTTGGATGATGATCCTTGAATCTCCCTCGATAATGGTTGTCTCCCAACCTTCACGAGTGATCAAATTGAGTCCAAAGAGGAGGCCTTCAAGTTCTACCGCATTGTTGGTATCCTTGTTGATGTAGCCAAAATAGATTTGAAAAATTTTCCCCTCATGGTTCCTTACCACCCCACCAAAGCCTGCAGATCCAGGGTTTCCCTTTGATGCACCATCAAATTTCAACTTGAAAGATCCCGCCGGGGGGAAAAACCAAAAGGTCGGATACGTCTACACCAATTGAATAGAGATAATACCCGCAATTTATATTTTCCTTGAGCCCACCGCACAGTGACTTGTGAATCCACATAGATTTTTATAGAGTCAACACCAAAGATTGAAGCCACCTTACATAAACACCATAAAGCCATCACTTATGCCTTAGTATTTAAGCCCACCCCACAATTCAGTTTAAACTTGAAGAAATGTGCATCCACAGAGATATCAGACATCAAACATCAGACATCAGAGATATCAGACAATTCAGTTTAAACTTGAAAAAAACCAAATGTAGTAAGATCCACAGAGATATCAGACATCTGATGTAGTTTATTGCGGATGGTTTTCTTAACATAATATTCTTTATAGAGACCAATGATCATTTTTCAATTTCAATTAAGATTTAGCTTCTTATCTTCAAATATAAGGGCGTTTCTATCCTTCCAAATACTCCATGAGATAAACGCAAGTAGAGTTTTATGATCCAGGACATCATATACCAAATGTACAAATTCTGTTCAAATGGAAAAGATCCCCAAATCTGTGGGATATTGAAATATTTGCAGACTAAATCCCATAGTTGTTTGGTGTAATGACATGAAACCAATAAGTGCTCAATAGAACCCCCATTGTTCATACACAGAGCACAAAAATTTGGACAAATTAAACCTATGTGAATAATATTATCCAAAGTCTTCAAACAATTTTCAAAAGAGAGCCATATAAAACATTTTATCTTTAATGGCATATACGACCTCCATAACTTCTTAAACTACCATTTTGGCACAGAAACATTATGTTCTTGTGCAATTGCCTAATATGCAATTTTTGCCGAGATATGCCCAGATGAAGCATTTGGATACCAAATAAGTGAGTCTATTTCAAAACCGAGTCTAAGACCTGTAGAGTTAAGGAGAGAAATATAATTATTCCATTCAACTTCCCAATGACTCCCCAGCCCCAAATCTAATGCTATCAACTCGAGGTGTTGTGCCAAGCTTGTCTTTTTATATGTGCAAGAGTAAAGAAACCCAATTCAGCTAAATATTCCAAAATATAAGGAGATAAGTGAAATTTTTCCTCCATACCAATTAATGGATCTATGCCAACCATGACATTTGTGCCATCCCCAACCTTCCAAGTAAGACCTCTACCAAGCCATCAATAAGATTTTACAAAACCTATCCAGAAATTAGAAGTGTTCCTACAAGACTTGACAGGATTTCTTATCCAAGACATAATGCCCTTTTTAATGTATTTTGAATGAATAACCTCAGTCCATAAGCCTTTACCAAATAAACCCCTCTAGAAAGTCTTCAAACATATAGCAGTACTAAACTATAAATTTTTTACATCCCATCCGCCCCAACATTTTGGTATAATCATAACCGTTTTTGTTAAAAAAATAAAGTTTAAATTAATAATAATAATATTATATTAGAAAGAAAAAGAAACTTTAGAAGAAAGAAGAAAGAAAAATGTATACGAATAAAAATAAAAATTATTAGTAAAACATAAGAAAGATAAATAATAATAATAATAAGTTAATAAAACAAAAGAAATCTATCTATCTATCTATCTATCTATATATATATGAGAAAGTTAAAATAAAAATAATAATATTTTTTTTAACGAAAACAACTAATTTTGTATTGATAAAGGCTAAACGGTTCAACAAAATAGTACAAAAATTTCCTCATAACAATTTCAGAGGATCCATATCAGTATGTAGCTTAATTACAATCATCCAAAGGAAAATAAACTTGAAGCAAAAAAAAATCTCCCCAAAATACTATAAATTCTTACAAATTGTCCTAGGAGCATCCTATAAAGAAACTTCATAAAAAGCAAACCTAGGAGCTGGTATCATTGTCCGTGAACTGAAATTATTGGGTGTTTTCTTCATCTTCCTCTGTAGTGTTCTCAACATTGCTATCTTGAGTATCAACCTATGCATCATGAGTATCTTCCGTAATCTCATCAACATCCACATCATGAGTGTCTTTGGTTCCTTCAGCTATATCTTCACTACTTGTAGTATGTGTATCTTGACTGCTTTCTTCATTAGAACAAGTGATATTGACCACTACACGGGGTGATTGCATAATAGAATCTTCCACATTATTTTCTCTAAATTCTCATCCAATCGAGAATTCTTGCCTGCAATGAGATCCTCGTGCTTCATTAAGGTTTTCAAAATTAATGTCACCTGAGCATCACAAGAACAAACAGACCCTTCGACCTCATCAAGGTGGGCATCAATCCCGGAGGTAAAATTTGAAATACGATGAGAATTTTTCTCAATATCATCAATATGT
The DNA here is from genome assembly GCA_027924585.1 of Larix kaempferi. NCBI lineage: Eukaryota > Viridiplantae > Streptophyta > Pinopsida > Pinales > Pinaceae > Larix > Larix kaempferi. The sequence goes on along the minus strand of BSBM01000370.1, from coordinate 29,748,614 downwards.
GTATCCAAAACATGAATATGAGCAGTACTTTACTGAACTGCAGCAATTAGACCTTCCATCCATGACCTCATCCATCTCAGTTGGGAACGACTATTGTGAATATCAGCCTGAGAATATCAGATTATTTCTGAAAGATCTTCCAACTTTTTCTCATAATCCATTTCAACAAGACAATTCCAAATGCCCTCTAGGAGGACAATTCTTTTGCTAGCCCAATTGAAGTGCAAAACAAACCCAATATCCAAAACACAACCAGTAACCACTAGAAACTCAAATTACGCTCACCACAATAAAAACTAGAGAATTGTTCACACATAACAAGTAAAAACCACATAGAGGAGCTATCTGTCCAAACTAATTGAATCTCTACACAATACAATGACACCCCTGTATCTCAAACCTTCTAGATAAAGGATAATGCATAGTCCAAGTGCAAGCAGAAAGTTACCTGGAAGCAAACCTACACACAAATAGCACTGAAGACAATAGTTCTAGGCCAATATCACAGTGCACAGGAGAGGGCATCAAAATTCACTTGACAATTCACCACCATTCCAAATTCCCCCCATGCACCAATATGTCTACCTCCAACACTGTTCAAATGACAAGAATGGAATGATCTATACAATACACATTGAGAAACTTCTCGTTGAAGCTTCCATATAGTACCTTCATGTGCCCTAATTAAAAGCCCAAATGTGTGGACCAAGAAATCACAGAGATGTACATTCACCCAAACGCATTGAGCGCTCCACATGTCCTGAAGAATTAAAGAACCTTGTTGCCGTATGTAGAGACTAATACTTGACAAGACTAGATGGAGAATCAACACGAACTTAACATAACACAAACTTCTAAGGGAGCCAACAAAAAATCAGATGACCCCCTTGTTTTCTAATGCCCCCTCTAAGAACATCCAAGGCTTCATTTGCAAGTTCATATGCCATCACATTGAGCTCACGCCGAACATGAAAGTGTTGAATGTTAGGGATTTGATGGAGTAAGATAATAATACGTTTGTGAAGACGCTCGACTATTTGATCCATAATTTCCTATTGTCGCGCAGATTGAAAGATGATAAGGAGGGAGTCTCCTATCACCAACCTAATTCTAAAAGCAACTACTTCCTTTAATCCTAGATATAGAACATAACGTTCAGCTTGATTATTAATATTGATCCCTAAACCACAACTATATAAAAAATAATACAATTAATACTACTTTACTTATTAATAAATTAAATTAAAAAAGAAAAACGGAAAAGATAAAGAGAAAGAAAAAGAGGAATCTAAAGGATAGAAAATAGAATAAAATACAAATTTTAAAAAGGAAAGAAAGAGGAAAAAACAAAACAAAGAAAACAAGGACAAAGAATCTAAGGAAATGGTCTCGTTGATGAACATAAAGAGACTCAACTATAGCAACACGATAGTGCTATGTTGTCATTTAGTTCTACAAATCACTAATAAATACTGTGATTTGTAACGATTTCGGTTGCCCAAAGAGCTCAATTATGGACTCCATGGATCAACTAGACATTTGTTTTTTTTTCGAAAGGAATGAATTACATCCACATGTAACGTTGGGATGAATGTAACAAGTACAAATCCTTGTATAGAGACAAATTCAAGATTGTGGGATCTTGAGGGTTTTGGTACTTTTAAGCTATACATGGATAAGGATTTGATTGGTGCTAATAACTGATATGGGTGGGTGAAAGATTCAACATGAATATGATATTAATTGTTATTATCCTTTGTTTTTGAGGTCATAGATAATTATACTTAAATTGTAAAATAAAAAAACATAAAAAATATAGTGATTTTTTACATAGTTTTGGTGGTAAATGCATGTTGATGTCACTATAGTTGGTCGGAGAAGGAGTTAGGATGCAAATCTAATTATTAGATTTGGTGAGCATTTGTTTATTGATCATTGTATCATAAACTACACATTAAATTACTAGATTACTCGTAGAAGATCAAAATATGTTATGAATACAAACTTGAAAAGCTCTATAACAAACTTGGACAATAATAATAACAAATACAAACTATAATACTTGAATCAAGATCTAAACCAAATTTGCCAATTTTATGGCTTAAAAAAATTACCAAATTTATAAAAAAGTTCTATGCAAATTTTACAATTGATTCAAGGAATGAGCCTTTTTTTTTAAATTTAAATCTATAAGAGATTTGCTTTGATATCTACAAGGTGTTTTTAACAAAATTGATTGCTCGATCTAAGCCTAAATTGCTTCAAAACATGTATATAAATAATGATCTTTTAAATCAATATTTAAAATTTGCAAATACTTTTTTAGATTTAAAAAGAAATAATTTGAAGACACTCTTTTTTGACTAAGAAATTCAAGTATGAGTCATTCACCATTTAATATGTCTTTCTTATCACCTAGTATTGTACACATACAAGGTCATTACAACAATATACTCATTATGAACTCAACATATCACTTACAAAAATAAAACCTTAAGAAGGATAACATTCCATCCCACAACTAGTCAAACTAAGCCCAATTAATTTTGGTATATTATCTATATATGTATATTTTAAATAATTTCCACTATCAAATTCATTAAATTATGTTGTATCATATGTTGTGTGTATATATATTTTATGGTATGTCCATTGGATGTAATTTGGATGGTTGGGAGGAATGATTGTTACCATCTCCATCCACGTTCATTTTTTGTAAGTTACATAATGCTCTTGTTGAACCCCCATGTAATGATGATGATTGAGTGGATGACGCAATTTTGACCATACCTTGATTATCCCAATTAACATTAAAATAAAATAAAATATATTTTATGGTATAAAATCAACTTCCGTGGCTAACATTTTTGGTATTGGTGTTCTCAAAGTTTTTGGGAACTCCTAGGTAAAAAATCTTTCCTTTGAGCATATCTATGGTCAACACAATTCACTGGCGGATACAAGCTATGGAAGGAGCTGAAGGGCTTATAGTTTGGGAAGAATTCCAGGTTCATCACAGATGCGATGATAGATCTGTGAATATATTTGAATTTTGAGTTGGTTTTGGTCTTTGTTTTCTGAAACAATTTAGGTGATGAAATATTTTGGAAGATATATTTCTGAATATATTTTGTTTGTAAAAAGGTTTCTGTAATAAGTCTTTCAAAAGCTTAAACAGTCATAATCATGTAATATTTGATTCGATGGAATATCAATAATATGTTTTTTTTTTCTTCTTCTGCTGGAAAAAAAATTTCTACTTTGGCAACCCTGAATTGGTAAGTCAACTTTCTAGCGCCCTCCATATGATCCTAATTTCCCTCGACAAAACCATGGGCTAACCGTGAATCCTTGAAGAGCTAACCGTTCCCCCACAATTAAAATGACACACCAGAGCTCAGCTATCTTCGTCATCCACGACAAACTCCTACCTCTATGCAGAACTTCGTTTCAAGTCTACTAAAAAATCGCCTCGAACAAGAATGAAGATCCACTGGCTTTCAATACAAGTTACCCGGGCCAGGGTTTCATCAGTGGCGGGGCTGAGCACAAGGCTTAGATCCGACTTGTCCGGAAACAGAAACCCACTAGAAGAATCGCGCGACGAAGACGATGCATTTGTAAACACCCTCTGCGATTTGGTGAGGGGAAAAGAAAGCTGGAAATATTCATTGTCGAACAACAGAATGCTGGACAGATTGGCGTCCAACCATGTAGAGAAAGTTCTGCTAAAATCAAGCGACGATCCCAGGTTATCTCTTAGGTTTTTTAATTGGCTAGGGTTACATCAGGGTTTTAAACATAGTACTCGAAGTTATTGCATTCTCGTTCACATTTTAGCTCGAGCTAAGTTGCACTGGCCTTGTTCCTCTGTTATTCAGAGCTTGCTTCAGCAGGTCCCAAACTCTAGGGAAATATTTGAAACCCTAGTTTCGACCTCTGAACCTTTTGGTTTTTCTTCTTTGGCATTTGATTTACTAATTCAAGCGCATCTTCAGGCAATGATGACTTTGCGTGGTCTCGAGGTGTTTAATTTGATGAGGAAATTGAATTTAATGCCCTCATTGAGGTCTTGTCATGGAATTTTGGATGGACTAGTGAAGGTTTATAAGTTTGAGACTGCATGGGAGGTTTATGGAGTTATGCTTCAATCTGGGATTATCCCGGATCTATTTATTTACAATACCATGATACTTGCCTGCTGCAAGGAAGAGAAATTGGAGAAGGCAAACGGATTGATTGTTGAAATGGAAGAAGGAGGTTTGAGTCCTAGCATCGTGACTTATAATATATTGATTCATGGGTTGTGCAGAAGTGAGAGGATTGGTGAGGCTTTTGAGGTCAAGAATAAGGTTATGAAGAAGGGCTTGAGGCCAAATGTTATTACTTACAGTACCCTTATTCAAGGCTTTTGTAAGGTTGGCAAGATCAGCGAGGCAGCTGACTTATTGAAGGAAATGCAGGAAATAGGTTTAGTTCCAAATGAGATTACTTATACGACGTTAGTTGATGGGTTCTGTAGGGTGGGGAAGACTGGGGAGGCTTTTGACTTGGTGGAACGTGGAGTTGTGCAGAATGCTTTTACTATCACTGCACTTATTAAGGGTCTCTGCAAGGAAGGGAAGTTGGAGGAGGCGAAGGTTCTGTTGAAGAAAATGGGGAAAGGGGGCTTGTCACCCAATGATGTTACTTACAGCATTCTGATTGATAGATTCTGTAAGGCAGCACGTTTAAGAGAAGCTTTTGATTTGCGAGATGAAATGTTGAAGAGAGGTATCGTGGCAAGTGTGTTCACTTATGGTGCTTTAATTCATGGCTGCTGCAAGGCGGGGCAAATGGAAGAGGCAAATGCTTTGTTTAAGGAAATGTTGGAGAAGGGCTTGGCACCAAATTGTATCACCTACACTACATTGATAAGTGGGCATTGCAGGCAAGGAAATTTTGAAGAAGCATTTATGCTCCGGGATGAAATGTTGGAGAGAGGTATTGCCCCAGACACTGTTACGTACACTGCAATTATCAGTGGTCTTTGTCAGGCAAATAAAATGGCTGAGGCAAATACCGTTTTGAATGAAATGCGGGAACGAGGCTTGTTACCAAATTTAGTTACCTACAATGCAATGATTGATGGTCATTGCAAGGAAGGTAATATAGTAAAAGCCTTTGAGCTACGAGATGAACTGGTGGATAAGGGCATGGTTATGGACGTTTATACATACAATGCACTTATCAATGGCCTATGCAAGGCAGGCAGAACGCAGGAAGCCAGAGATCTAATGAAGGAAATGCTTGGAAAGCATTTGATGCCCAACGAGTTTTGTTACAGCTCTCTTATTAGTGGATATTGTAATGAAGGAAACATAGAGGAAGCTTTTAACATTTACAATGAAATTGTGAAGAAAGGAATTGAGCCAGATATTGTAACCTACAGTGTGCTTATTCATGGTCTGTGTAAGGCAGGCAAAGTGCAGGCCTCACATGCACTTCTGAATGAAGTGCCGGATAAGGGATTGATCCCTGACAATGTTACATTTACCACACTGATTGATGGATACTGCAAGAAAGGAAACAGCTCAGAAGCATTTAAGTTGTACGATCAAATGGTTGATAAAGGTTGTGCCCCAAATGTTGTGACCTATACCTCACTTATCAGTGGCATGTGCAAAGCAGGTAAAACAGAAGAGGCTGGCATACTTTTAAAAGAAATGTCCAGTAAGGATTTAGTACCAAATGAACTAACTTACAGTGTCTTAATCTATGGACACGTCAATATAAGGGATATGGAGGGTGCTTTCAAGGTGTGTGATGAAATGGTGAAAGCCGGATTTATGCCCAATGTTGTCATATACAATACTTTAATCTTGGGTCTCTGTAAGACTGGGAGGATGTCAGAAGCTATTGGATTATTCGAAGAGATGCAGAATAATGGTTTGTTACCTGATGATGTTACTTATACCACACTTATTGATGGATACTGCAAGAAGGGTGATTTGCTGGAAGCTTTCAAATGGTGGGATGAGATGTTGTATAACAATTTGAAACCAGATGTTGTTACTTACAATGCACTACTATATGGATTTTGCATTGAAGGTAGCTTGTTGGAGGCTATCGAACTTCGTGATGAAATGGTGCAGAAAGGTATTTTGCCTAATGTGATCACTTACAATACTCTTGTGCATGGCTTCTGCATGGCAGGTCAAATGCAGGAAGTAACCAATCTGTTGGATGAAATGATAGGGAAGGGAGTGGAACCAGATCGCATCACTTACACTACTGCAATTTGGGCTCACTGCAAAGCTGGCAATATGCATGAAGCACATAGGATCCAGAAGGAAATGATAGAAATAATATCAGAGTAAATGAAGGCACAGGAGAGGATTGGGACCTCACTGCATTGCTTACATTGCTATAATTATGGGTCACTGCAAAGCTGGCAATATGCATGGAGTGTACAGGATTCAGAAGGAAATTACAGAAAGAATATCATGGAGTATATGAAGGCACAGGAGAGTATTGTGAGCTCACAGCATTCTTTACATTGCTGCAATTACCGGTCAATGGAAAGCTGGCTATACAATTCAGAAACAAATGGCAGAAAGAATATCATGGAGTAAATGAATGCACATAAGGGTGTTGGAACTAGATCACATCACTTACTCTATTGCAATTAATGGTCTCTGCAAAGATGGTAACGTGCATGAGATTCTCACACTCTAAAAAAGATGGCAGAAAGCTTATCTCAGAGAATGAAGGTACACAATGTGGAAAGTTCAACGAAAAGAGTGCTGTTTTTCATGGGGATCAGGTTATTTTTGAAGTGCTTGAAATCAAGATAATTTGGAATGCTCAATGAATATTCTATTCCAAGGGTGCTTTTTTCTGCTGGATGTGGTTTTTTATCAGTCAGCAGTGGTGTCTTCCTAGAAAAGACCCATTGTGCTCAAAATCAAAGTATACAGGGATGCCTCAGTATATAGTAACGTTTGGATCTGGAAGGTTGCTATTTATTTTCTTATTTTTCGCAAGTAACAAACTCGTTTTGCCCTCAACACTGCACAGCTTTGATTCACATCTGTCTCCCATTGTCAATAAAGCAATTTTTCCCTATCATGCAAATGTGGGAGTAGATTGATTAACAGAGGGACTTCTGACACAAGTCTTCTTACTTGTCAGTACTGGTCTTGTTTCAATAATCTGCAAGAGCAATTCTCACTGAAAGATCATAATTACAGTCACTTGGGATGGCAGCATGGGCCTATAGCCATCCTTTGCTTGTGCCATTAAGGCTTATTCTTTGAAGGTGAACACGACTGTAGCCCTGGAATTAGAGGGAAAATGCATTCGCTCCCAATTTCCAAATATATGTTTCTATGAAAGAACTAATTTGATGAAAAACAAGGGAAGATCTGAGAGATATAAGCCTAAAGCAAACATTGGATAACAAAGGTTGCAGGGTCAAACAAAGATTGAGATGTACTTGACATTTCAACATCTATTTCCAAATATTCAAAGGAAGGGTGAAAATACTTGATTCAATAAAAGTTGAAATGTTGTCAGTACATTCTCTTGTCCTAAATATGATTAATGTTATTAGTATGGATGCTTTCACAGAGAAATAACAGTGAATCATTTTCTCAATCATGTTGTAGTGTTCATTTTATTGCCATTTTCTTGGTTTTGGTGTATACGTTATTTATTCTTAACCCTTAAAATTATTGGGGTTGATGCTTTTGGTTGGTTATGCAATCGAGGAAGCAAGTGTGGTGGGATCGTGTCCTCACTAGTGTCCAGATGTCCTTTTAATTTTTGCATGCCGGTCTGAGTTGTCAACCTTGCCTATTCGACCTTAAGCCATTGTTGGTTGAATGTTACTTTCTTGTTCTCCTTGCATATCAACCTTGGATTACTATTTGATAATCTTCGTCACATTGTCTGAGAGAAGCATATTTAATATCTTCTTTTCTTTTTTCTACTCCCTACATTTGGCTTTGCAAAAGTCCTGTTTCCTCTTGTAGATTGTTTTGGGTACTGCTAAGCATTCCTTGTCACATACCTTTTATTATCTCACTATCCACCATTTATTAGGGTTACAAATTCATTGAAAGTTTCAGTTTGATCTTGCTATTAGCTGTTGTGTGCATCTAGCCAAGGCTATCAACGAGGGGTATGATACACTTAGGTCATGGATAGAGACCTTGCTAAGAATGGTTTCTAGGGCTCAATAAGCAAGTGCTTGCGACAATCTTGGTTTGATATGAATGTGGAATGCTTTGGTTCCTTAATGCTTGTTGAGATAATGTGGAGCTAATGCCGTTGGTTAAGGCTTGCCTCTCCTTAGGGCATGCAATTGTGAGCTGCTCAACTTTTCTTCATCTTAGAGAAGATGCTTTTGAGCATGCCTTGGGTCATTGGAAATGAAGGCAGAGTAAATGACAGAATATTACAGAAAGAAACGACAAAAAGAATATTACAGAGTAAATGAAGGCACAGGAGAGGATTGGGACCTCACCACATTGCTTACGTTGCTATAATTATGGGTCACTGCAAAGCTGGCAATATGCATGAAGCGTATAGGATTCAGAAAGAAATGACAGAAAAAATATCAGAGAGTAAATGAAGGCAGAGGAGAGGATTGGGACCTCAATTCATTGACTACATTGCTGTAATTACTGGTCACTGCCAAGCTGGCTATACGATTTAGAAAAAATGACAGAAAGAATATCACAGAGTTAATGAATGCACAGAAAGGGATTGGAACTAGATGACATCACTACTCTATTGCAATTAATGGTCACTGCAAAGATGGCAACATGCACAAAATTCTCACACTCAAATAGAATGGCAGGAATGAAAGTACACAAGGTGGAAAGTCCACTGAAAAGCGTGCTGTTTTTCATGGATCAGGTCTTTTCTGGAGAGCTTGAAAATGCTTAATCAATATTCCATTGCATGGGTGCTTTTTCTGTCGGATGTGGTCTTGTATCAGTCAACAGTGGTGGCTGCCCAGAATAGACCTGTTGTGCTCAAAATCAAAGTATAGAGGGGATGCCACATAATAATGCTTGGATATGGAAGGTTGGTATTCTCATATTCGCACAAGTAACAAAATCTTTTTGTCCTTTTCCACTGCAGATTTGATTTGCATCTGTCTCAGTGTCCAGAAATAAATTTTGCCCTATCCTGAAAATGAGAGAGTAGATTGATTAACAGAGGGACTTCTGACACAGTTCTTGTTACTTGTCAATACTGGTGTTGTTTTAATAATCAGCAAGAGCAATTCTTACTGAAAGACCATAATTACAGACTTTTTCACTCTTAATTGTTGCATGGGCCTATAGCCATCCTTCTTTGCTTGTGCCATTAAGGCTTATTACTTTGAAGGTGGACATGAGTGTAGCCCTGGAATTAGAGGGAAAATGCATTCACTCCCGATTTCCAAGTATAGGTTTGTACGAAAGAACTTATTTGATGAAAATCCAGGGAACAAAGGATGCAGGGTCAAACATCGATTGAGATGTACTTGACATTTGAACAACCTATCTCCAAATTTTCAAAAGGAAGGTTGTAAATACTTGATTCAATAGAAGTTGAAATGTTGCTAGTGCATTCTCTTGTCTTAATTACGATTCATTTTATTAGTATGAATGCTTTCACAGAGAAATTACAATGATCCAATATGCTAAGATAGATAATATTAGTGTTCAATTCAATTTCACAACAATAGCATATACAGGATCACTGAAAAAATAACAAGCACATCATAAACACAAGAGACACAAATTTATCCTGGGAAACCCTCTAGGGGAAGCAAACCCAACAAAACTTCTTCAATATAGATGATCAAAAGTACAAAGACAAAACCCCAAACAAGTGCTCCTTCTCCTTGCAGCTCTCTCTCTCTCTCTCTCTCTCTTATGCGAATAACACAAATGAGTGTGTGTGTGAATGAATGAATAAATGAGAGAGCTTAGCTCTCTATTTATACATTCACTTCTACTTTAATTTTACAACTTGACATATCGGCCTCAACTAACTTTACCACTCAACTAATGCTGACTGGGCCGACTCCTCTAAGGGACTTAAAAGCCCCATTACATTTGACTCTAGGGGATCTATTGCCCCGACTTATATGGGAGGATTTACTTCATGACTCTATGATGACAAAATACAATAATAACATCCCGATGGAAGAATAAAACATCTTCGAATAAATTACAATAGAATATTCTTCGAAGTTACAATATTTCAACACTCCCCCTTAACGAGAAGGGTATTCTACTGACAACAACAACATCAACTGAAGGAGCAAGGAGAGAGCATCGTCAACAACATCGAGGTGATACATCTATAAATCATTGGAAGTTTTCTTCAACAACATCAGCAACTGGAAAAGTTCCTGGAACATCTTCAATATCTTCAACATCTTCAGTACTGGAGCATCATCTTCTACAACATCGAGTCTTCATCTTTGGTCTTCATCTTCTGCAGCACTCGATCGCTCGATCGTCTACAACAACACTTGATCTCTCGATCAACAACAACATCATCTTGATTTTTCGATCAACAACATCAATATAACCTTCAACACACATGATCCAATTACGGGATGATCAATCCCTCTCACTTTAGGACATAAGTCCAAGGATGATGCAATCCAACCATATTGCCAGTCCTTTTTCATACTGGATGTGACCTAGATCAAATCTAGGGTTTCCACCACAGTGCCAGTGCTTTTTCATACTGGATGTGACCTAGATCAAATCTAGGGTTTTCCACCACAGTGTCAGTCCTTTTTCATACTGGATGTGACCGAGATCAGACCTAGATCAAATCTAGGGTTTACCACCACAGTGCCAGTCCTTTTTCATACTGGATGTGACCTAGATCAAATCTAGGGTTTACCACCACAGTGCCAGTCCTTTTTCATACTGGATGTGACCTAGATCAATACTAGGATTTTCCACCACATTCTCGGAGACAAGAATCTACAGATTCCTTTAGGCCATGTGTCCAGGGATGATACAATCCCACTGCAACATCATCATCATCATCACATTCTTGGAGACAAGAGTCTACAGATCCTTTTGGGCCATGTGTCTAGGGATGATACAATCCCACTGCAACATCATCATCATCACATTCTCAGAGACAAGAGTCTACAGATCCTTTTAGGCCATGTGTCCAAGGATGATACAATCCCACTGCAACATCAGCGTCAACACTGCTCCCCCTTTCGAGGAAGGTCCTTTCGAACCACATCAAGCTTGTCACGGAAGTACTCAAACTTCACTCGAGACAGAGGCTTAGTCAACACATAAGCAACTTGCTCATCAGTGCTCACATACTGGAGCTTTATAGCTCTCTTCTGTACTATGTCTCGTATATAAAAATATCGGATTTCTATGTGCTTTGACTTGTCATGGAACATTGGGTTCTCCGTCATCTTTATACAACTCTGGTTGTCACATAGAATCACTGTGGTATCCAACTCCAGGTCAAATAGTCATGACATCAACTTTCGAAGCCATATGGCCTCACAACTAGCAGAACAAGTTGTTATATACTCGGCTTCAGCTGTGCTGAGAGCAACACTGGACTACTTCCTGCTAAACCATGAGATCATGGCGGATCCCAAACAATAACATCCACCTGAGGTGCTCTTCCTGTTTGAGACACTTCCAACCCAATCTGCATATGTGTAGCCATGATCTCCAACATAGTATAGACCAAAGTCTATCGTACCTTTCAGGTCATCACATGCTTTGCAGCTTCCAGGTGAACACGTCTATGGTCAATTAGATATTGACTCAGGGTGTTCACAACAAAGCATATCTGGCCTGGTATTCGTCAAATATATCAACGAACGAATCATCTGTTTGTAATCTGTAGAAACCACCGTCCATCATCCCAGATCTCTACTTCACATTTTCCTTGGCTAAGGAAAAATCTCATCTAATCTGAGCCACATATCTAATCACAAGAATCATGCCAAGATTCTTTAACTCTGAGATCTATTCCCTCTGAAGTGGAGTCTTCTACATCTAAGTATTGTCCTCCCTTTGTGACTGAACATCATGCACATTTTGCATTGAGTGATCTTCTGCATATCTATCCATGTCATCTACCGTCAGATGGGTCTATTGATATGAGCGTCAAGATCACTCGAACTATGGTGAGTTCCTTCTTGCATCCAACATGTCATCTGTATATAGCAACCATCTTCAACCTTGTAGCAAAGGTTGAAATCCGCATCACCCGTGGTGATCATCAAGCTCGTCAAATGACTATCGATCCTGGGTACCTGTTGAACCTGTACAAAGTCTTCTTCAATCATGTGATTTTCTTTCAAATCTTGGGAGTTTGCTCGATATGCACTTCTTCTTCAATTACACCATTCAAGAGAACGGTCTTGTCATCCATGGGTGTAATCTATCTCTGGAAGTGTGTCTAGCCACTGGAGCAAACATCTCATCATGATCCTCTCCCCCAATCTAAGAGAATCCTCTAGCCACGAGCCTTGTTTTGTACTTCTATAATATGTTTGATTTGTAAATCTTCTTGTTGAACAATCATCACTTGTTCTTCGGAACAAGTGTTCATCATCCTTATTTTGTAGATCATAGCACACAATCTTTCCTCAAAAAATCAAATTCAATTACATGATTAGTAACACTTCATAATCATCAAATCATGTTGACATTTCAATGATAACCTATTATGCATACTAATATGATTCACATAGTTATGCAACTATCTTGACCAATACTTTGGCACAACACTTTTCCATATCCTGTATGCATATAGTGGCTATCTAGATGCCTTCCATCTCTACCAGAACATACTATCAAGAGCGTGCATAGCTCCCAGCATGTTAGCAAAGAGGTTTCATTCTAGACAAGCAACAATGGAATGTTTGTCCAACTTACCCATCATATGCATATTAGTAGTATACTGTTCAAATGCTATATGAATGCTTACACTATGCATGATATATTTCCTGATTTAGGAATACAAATATGCATACAACTATTACGAGCAATATCATTAACTATTCGGAGATTCAATAACAACTCAAATACTTATCTTTTATGTTTGTGTGGTTGCCTCCCTCTTGATCTTTGTTTTCCCTTTATGATAGCATCACGATTATATAACTTTGAACTTCTATCCATCCTGGATTAGCACTATGCACCCTTAAATGTGCACTAGTTTCATCATTGTGTCATCCTCGTAAGTAGAGCTTCTATGTGATCAAAGACTATGGATGAGTCTTTGTCTTCATGTCATCATGGTCATATATTCTTAATCTAGAACTTGATTTGTCTTTCTTCATGTACCTTTCATGTTAGCAGACAACATCATCCTCAGACAACACCACAAGTGCATTAGTACAATCATAAGTGTCATAAAAACCTAATCAATGAATATTTTCTATCATTCACATGCATTGATACTTTTACTAAGGTGATCAGACAAATATAAAATTAATCATGATTGTACTAACCTCAATAATATGAAGACAAACATATCATGAACTTAATCATTAGATAAATAAAACAAATTTAAAACATACATGCATCTCCTCAAGTCATACCTGTCGAGATTGCTTGTAGTCTTCTCTATAAGGGTAAAACCCTAATGTTCCAAGCTAGATCACTTGTAAACATCTTATATATATTCATGGTGCTAGGATGATAGAATACCAATGCCATTTAAACCTCCTTCATTGCTGCCCTATGAGTCTCCCAACTTTGCTAAGGTTTTTTCTTACTTGTAGAACCCGAAAAACCCTAATTTTCAATCTCCTTCCTCCCGCAACATTTGATGGAAGATTAATATATATGATGAAGGGATTCCAAATCCATTTTCAAATTTTCCAATGTTGCATCAAGTGTCTCCAACATTGTATCAAGTCCTTCCATACTGAAAACCCTAAGTGAGAGCTTCTTCCTCCTCTTCTTTGATTTCTTCCGTTGAGCTATTTCAGATGTGCCTTATTGTTTCTGGTGTATATCTGAAATTTCGGATCCTCAGGGTCTGAAACTTCGGTCCATGGTAGCTTGACCTATCATCTTTCCAAACCCACAGATTTGAGTTTCATTGGATTCTCCATGAGAGAGATATGCTAAGTTTCCCAACATGACCTGTCTATGGGATGAAACAACATAGCGAACTTGTACTGCGTGCCACGTGTCAATGTTTCAACTTCGGCCTCTGATACTCGGACATGTGAAACTACAGTCCATGCCCTAACTGTCACTTTTTACAGAATTCTATTTGGAGCTTCCTAGCCCGAGATATGACATTTTTCCCTAGGTCACATGTTTATGGGATGAAACAACATAGAGAACTTGTACAGCGTGCCACGTGTCACTGTTTCAACTTCGACCTCTGATACTTGGACCCGTGAAACAACAGTCCGTGCCCTAACTGTAAATTTTTACGAGATTCTATTTGGAGCTTCCTATCGCGAGATATGACCTTTTTCCCTAGGTCACCTGTTTAGGGCTGCATTCTCGAAGAGGCAAAAACCCTAACTTGTATGGATCACATCTCACAAAGTACAACGAATATGAGGCTGAAACTCGGACACAAGGTACATGAACATTTCATCTTCGGCCTGTCCAAGTTTTAGACCCTGAAACTTCGGCAAAAGTGATTTATAGCGAAAATTCCAAGATGACTAGTTTTTGCTATACAAAGCCCTAGCTTTCAAATTGTCGCAAGTGAAACAAGTGTCGTAAATGCCATACATTGCCTTCTTTCAGGCTAGCTTTGATACCATGTTAAGATTCAATATGCTAAGATAGATAACATCAATATTCAATTCAATTTCACAACAATAGCATATACAGGATCACTGAAAGAATAACAAGCACAACATAAACACAAGAGACACAAATTTATCCTAGGAAACCCTCTAGGGGAAAAAACCCAACAAAACTTCCTCAATATAGATGATCAAAAGTACAAAGACAAAACCCCAAACAAGTGCTGCTTCTCCTTGCAGATCTCTCTCTCTCTCTCTCTCTCTCTCTCTTTCTTACTCTTATGCGAATTACACAAGTGAGTGTGTGTGTGAATGCATGAATAAACAAGAGAGCTTAATTCTCTATTTATACATTCACTTCTACTTTAATTTTACAACTTGACTATCGGCCTCAACTAACTTTACCACTCAACTAATGCTGACTGGGCCGACTCCTTTAGGGGACTTAAAAACCCCATTACATTTGACTCTAGGGGATATATTGCCCTAACTTATATGGGAGGATTTACCTCATGACTCTATGATGACCAAATACAATAATAACATCTCGACGGAGGAATAAAACATCTCCGAATAAATTAAAATAATAAAATACAATAGAATATTCTTCGAAGTTACAATATTTCAACATGAACAACCTATCTCCAAATTTTTAGAAGGAAGGTTGTAAATACTTGATTCAATAGAAGTTGAAATGTTGTTAGTGCATTCTCTTGAGAACTTTCATTTCACTAACGCAGATCCTCTCTTCTTCTAAAATTCTTCTCTGCGTATGGCGCTCTATAAAAAAAGCATTCTCTTGTCTTAAATACGATTCATTTTATTAGTATGAATGCTTTCACAGAGAAATAACACTGATCCATTTTACAAGCATGTTGTAGTGTCCATTTTATTGCCAATTTCTTGATAATGGTGTATAATTTATTTGTTCTTAACCCTTACAATTTTTGTCCTAGACTCCTCACTTGTGTCTAGATGTCATTATAATTTTTTCATGCCACTTTGTGTTGTCAACCTTACCTATTTGACCATAAGCCATTGTTGGGCACATGTTACTTTCTTGTTCTCCTGGCATATAAACCTTAGATTACTATTTGACCACCTTTTACTACCTTACTATCCACCATTCTGTAAGCTATTGCCTTTCATGCTAGGAAATTCCTTCATTGAAAGTTTTAGTTTGATCTTGCTAATTAGCTATTGTGTGCACCAAGCCAAGGCTATCGACCAAGGGTATCGTAAACCCAGGTCATGGGTAGAGACCATGCTAAGAATGGTCTCTAGGGCTCAATAAGTTCTTGCGACAATTTTGGTTTGAGATGAATGTGGAACACTTTGGTACCCTAAGGCTTTTTAAGTTAATGTGGAGTTAATGCTGTTATGGTCAAGGTTTTCCCTCTCCATAGGGCATGCAATTTTGAGCTGCTTAACTTTCCTTCATCTAACAAAAGATGCTTTAGAGCATGCCTTGCGTCATTGGAACCACTCATTGTTACATGCTATGGCGAATGTTCAACTCCCAAGCCATGAAGAGAATGTGAACACATAGTAATGAGAAGTAATGTTTGAGCCTCGAGTCTTGCTCTCCATTGAAACCCCCCCAAATGCTTTGCACCCAAAGGGAGTGATCAGGAAGTGCCCTTAGCAGTGTGCTTCTTGATTGCTCCCTTTCGGGATTGATTTTTGGGAGCGCAACTCCTGGGAAAACAAATGTTTCCTGCCAAAATAGAGAGTCGCTCCCAGGTCACTCCCTTAGTGCTCTTGGAAGACAAAAAATGGTTCCTCGGTGCTCCCCTTTAGCTCCCGCGGGTTAGAGGCACTTTTTTTTCTTCTCTTTTGCTTGTGGGAACCAAGCCAAGGTTCCAATCATTGGTTTAGGCATGGCTAGGGTTTAGTGGATTAAAACACTAGCCCATACCATTTTCTCTCATTCTATTTCTCATTTCACTTCTCTTTGTTATGGTTTTGAGTGGGTTGTTGCTAGTTGTTAATGATCAAATTTGTGTGGGATTGGAAGAGAGATTGAAGGCTATTATTTGTGATAGCTTGGAAGGGAGATTGAAGGCTACTATAGTTACTGTTACGCACCAGAGCTATTACAGAGTTCCAGCGAGGTTGAGGCTAGAGCAAGGGGTCAATTTTTTTTATTGTACAGGGAAAAGTGAGATTTATTGTATGGATATTTGGTTTGGCGGTTGTTTACCCCATGGATTAGACATGGCCAACTCCTTGGTTTCACTCTTTGAAGTACTTGGCTTAATGGCTTTGTTATCTTCCCCTTTGGTGCTATGATGTCTCCACCATGCAGGGATTTATGCCAATAGGTTGGTGATCTGGGGCTTCTAGCCCACTAGGGCGGATGCTCATCCTGGTTATTTGACTTGTAGAAGTGATTGCGCTTTGTATAGGACTGTTATCTCCTCCTAACACACCTTCTTGTACCCACTTGGGTCTATTTCAACTTCCAGAGATCCTTCCTCTAATGCCTGTAGCCCAATGCACCCTTTTTCCAGTTATTGCACACCACTCAAGCCTACAATGCCTTGGAGGGGGGCGTTGAGGGATTTTCAATATTTTGGGGTTAGATGGGGCATGATGTCCCCCCCCTTGGCTCACTATTTTATCAAGTGAAGCCACCCCTTGGCTTATTTTAGCTCATTTTTTTTATCATTTTTGTATTTTTTAGGGGTAAACTTCCTTTGTTGTGTAGAATTTACCCTAAAAAAAATATTATTTTATGATTTAGGTTCGTAGGCTCAAAATTAAAATATTCAAGAGAGAAAGATGTAAATATACCTCCTCTCCTCATTGTAAAACCACAAGATAAAAGGGCTCTAATATGAAATTATTTATTTTTCTTCTACTCTTTGAGTCTTCTTGGTGATGCGCACTTCTCTTGGGATGATCTTTTTTGCTTGATGGTGGATGTATGAATGATCTAGGGATTTTTTTTGCACATGCTATGGTTGATGCTAGAATTGTTTGCTAAACACATGCACAAGTGTGATGTAAATGTATCTTCTTTGCTCATCTATGGTTGAATGTTGGTGAAATAATGCTTCTATGTGGATTGAATGGTGGTTTATTGCTGCATTTTCTTTGAATTATGGCCTTTTCTACCAATGTTATATCAACTTGTATGAAGGAAACGTCTTACATAAGGGTTTTCTATTGCTTTGTGGGGCTTTGAACTTCTCCATTTTCCATAATTAGGCTCACCTGTCCAACCCTAGAGGTTGCTAGGTGATGCCCTAATTGCAAGTGCTAGAGGGACATTTCAAGAGAGGGACACTAGCCATGATCTCTCAAAACCTTAGGGGTTGAGACAATAATCATATCCCCCTTCTCTTGTCAATATTTTTAATCATAATTTTCAACATTTATTGTATTATAGTTTTGCTGCAATTTTATGCTATAAAAACCTAAAAATCTGAAAATTTCCCAAAACCCTAAAAATTAGAAAATTCATAACTCTAAACATAGTTGTGAGTTTGTAATTTTGGTCATCCCTACAAATTTGCCCTAGTGGATTTATCCACGGTCCTTAAAGGGCGTCCCCATTTTATGTGTAAAAAAACCCTAAAAATCACATATTGTCAAAAAACCCAAAAAATTCACATAAATTCAAAAAACCTAAAAATATTTGGAATTTGTTAAATCTAGTCCACCCCTCAATTTTTCCCTAGTTGAATTTTCCACGGATCTTGAAGGGCGTCCCATTTTTCCCTAATGCATTGGGAAGTGTGAGAACCCTAGATCTCACTTACCTTGGGCCACGTATGGGTTTTGACTTCACCTAGGGCTTCACCCTAGCCTCCTCCTTCCTCTTTTTATAGTGCACCTTTTTGAGGGTTGCCTTGGGATATGTGGAGGTGCATTGTATATGTGAGTTGCATTGGAATTTGTGAAATTGGAAAGGTGATTGATGATATACATGATTAGCTATTGAACTAACTCCTTAATTAGGTCAAGTTGTTTGCTTTATATATTGTTTGACTCCATACAAGGCACTGGTCTAGTTACAAGGTCGTGGAAAGGTATTTGCATGTGTGGTGTTTGCAGGTATCATTTAGGGCTCTCCTTTGGGTTTAGGAGTTACCTGAAGAAGTTAAGAGGCCGGGTTGTGGTGACATTTGGGCCTAAACCTCTTCCACATGCTTACCAATCACTAGCATTTAGTCTACATTGTGTTGCTTATTTATGACTGTTAGTTTGAGCGGTAACATTTTTGGCATCGTTGTTGGGTACATCTTCAAAATTGAAGTGGTTTATTCGGATTATTTACACCCTTGGCAAGTATGACATTTGCTAAGAACTCAAAGTAAGTCTACCATTATTTGAAGCATATTATCATTATTCAAGGATTAACCTTATAGGGCTTATTTGGCGACTCCAATCATTAAAGAAGAATTCAAAATCAACCTCCACTATTTATGTATGTTCTTGTTTTAATTTGTTTAATCCAACTTACGGGTCTCTCCTAGCGACTCCAGCTGAAGAAAATCAAGAAAATACTTTGCAAGAACACATCTAAGAGGTAAGCCTTGATTTGATAACATTATTGTAAATGCTAACTTTGCAGGCGACTCCATTGGTAAAAATCTAGAAGGATGATATGGCGTCCTTTGATGAAGCATGGTTGCACCATCCTTCATTCGATACACTGTATTTTTCACGCATTCTAGGGTATTTGGATGTTGTGGATAAAGATGCCTTTCAGGCCGTTCCAAAGTTTAAGGATCTTGCAGGATGGGCTACAGATCATGTTTTGGCATTCATAGAATATCTTGTAGCATGGTATATTGTGGCCAAGGATGCTAGAATGAGATTATTGGTAATATCCCTTTACTTGCAGAATAATCAGTATGTCGAGAAATGGTATAAGAATTTCCTCCCAAGGGGATATCTTCATTTTTTCAATTAGTTAAGGTGATCTACATGACTTGGGTCCTTGGATGTGCGAAGAAATTATTGATGCCATAAACTCTCTTTCAAATAAGGAGGAGGTCCAAAAGGTCCTTGTTCCAGTCGATCCTATCGAAGAGGTCCTAGAAAACCCTAGAACAAACCTCGTCAAAGAAATATGAGATGAAGATCAAGATGGCTTGCTTGAAGAAACTGTTGTTCAAAACCTTGTGGATGCCCGAAGATAAAGTTACTCCTGAAGGTGAGGATAACGTCACTCTCACAAGGGAAGACCAAGAAGTTTTAGTTGAAGGGACTAAAGGACACAAGGAAATGGCTAGTTCTCCTGGTCCTCGGGAGACAACTTCTTATAATATCTCACGCGTTTGGGAGGAAAATGATGAGATTCTTGAAGACAATTATTATTGGGAGTTCATGGGTTCGCCAATGTATGATTCCTCAAGACCTAGCAGTGTGGTTCTCCATGCCTCCAGTCGCACATATTTTGAAGAGGAAGTCAATAAATGTTTCCTGCCATTAACAGAAGAACAAAAAGTCAGTATGGATCAGTTTGGCCCAGATTATTACACAGTTTGTAATGAAGAAGTCTTAATCACCTTGAAGACGGACATTGAGAACACAATTGGCGATGATATGATTGCTCCTTCTCTTGGTAGCTCTTAGGAAGAAGTTTGGACTAATCCTTTTGCAAATATGTTTGATGAAGCTCCTTAGGATGCAGATCCTATTGATGATCACCAGATGCAGTTGTTCCATAATGATAAGGAGTCTGAATATTTTGAAGGCCACATATTTGACGATATTTCTTTGGGCTTAGTTCAGTCGTCCCTACCTAGCATCCAAGAAGTTATGGGATATCATACAAAGAGTCCTTTTACAGTCATTCAGTTGATGGTGGACCTTGATCGTCATCCCCAACAACATCCCTCAAGAAGTATTGTAGAATTTTTTCAACCCTTTTTATCCGGTACTGGTAAGTTTTATGTGATGCATTTAAATCGAACCGATATAGGTATGTGGACATGTATAGTATTTACTTCCCCTTTCCATGATACTTGTTATTTATCCTTTCGCTTGAAACTTGAAGGTAAGAATTTTGTGGCTGACAATTTCAAAATTTTAAGGATTATTGGGGATACTAACATGATCAATACAAAAATGAACAATTTGCATGCATGTCCAAAAGAATGTTTGAATAGGTAGAGGAACATATTACAGTTGGCCTTCAAAGACACTCCTGAAAATTTCCAAGGCTCATCCTTGCAAGTTGTCTCCCAAATTCAGAATTAAATAGGGAATTCTATGCGAATTTTTTTATCAACACAAATATATGATATGGAAAGTATCTACTTGAGTCTAGTGCAGGCTTGGATAGATAAATCTTGTGAAAGTAATCATTCTCCATGGCAAGAATTTCAAGGTTTCTAGGTTCTCAGGTTTAGTCATCATTACATCTCCAGTTTGGTAAAGATACTAGTATGTACTTAGCTTATCTTTGATGAGATCTTGTCTTGGATTATCTCTAAAGACAAAGGAAAAAGGTCCGGTATGAATGATATGCTCAGGTGGCTACATTGACAGTATGATTTCACTTGAGTCCTTTTCTATTATCATGATTAGGGTAGGCAGGTCTAGTTTCATTTTCAGTTCAACACCTACTGTTACCCATGCATTGCACCTGTCATTCTTTCATGTTGAGTTATTTGAATTTCATTATGAACAAGGCTAGACGTAAGTGTCTACCTTTGATGCATTTGATGCCTTGGTTATTTGATATGGGTGCATGTCTATAGGCACCCAAAATATTCAAGAGGTTCTCATGCACTCTCGAGAAAAGCGCATGTCCCGCAGTTGGAGCCAGTGTTACGCACCATAGCTACTACAGAGTTCCAGCGAGGCTGAGGCTAGAGAAAGGGGTCATAATTTTGTAATTGTACATGCCAAAGTGGGATTTATTGTATAGATATTTGGTTTGGGGGTTGTTTATCCCCTGGATTAAACATGGTTAGCCCCTTTGGTTCCACTCTCATAAGTGGTTGGCTTAATGGATTTGCCGAGTGTCCCTTTGGTGTGATGATGTCTCCACCATGTAGGGCTTTATGCCCATGGATTGGTGCTTCGGGGCTTCTGTGAGTGACCCACTGGGGCACATGCCCATCCTGGTTATTTTAATTGCAGAGGTGATTACGCTTTGTAAATGACTGTTATGTCATCCTAGCACACCGTCTTGCACCCACTTGCACCTATTTCAACTTCCAGAGACCACTCCTCTAATGCCTACAACCCAATGTGCCCTTCTTCTAGCTGTCGCGCACCAGTCAAGCCTACAATATCTTGGAGGGGGGGCGTTGATGGATTTTCAGTATTTTGTGGTTAGATGGGGCATGATGTCCCCTCTTGGCTCACTATTTTATCAAGTGAAGCCATCCCTTAGCTTATTTTAGCTTATTTTTATCATTTTTGTACTTTTTGGGGGTAAAATTCCTTTGTTGTGTAGAATTTACCCTAAAAATAATATTATTGTATGATTTAGGCTTGTAGGTTCAAAATTAACATATTCAAGAGAGAAAGGTATAAATATATCTCCTCTCCTCATTGTAAAATCATAAGACAAAAGGGTTCCAATATGAAATTATTTCTTTTTGTCCTACTCTTTGAGTCTTCTTGGTGATGTGCACTTCTCTTGGGATGATCTTCTTTGCTCGATGGTGGATGGATGAATGATTTAGGGATTCTTTTTGCACATGCTATGGTCGATGCTAAAATTGTTTTCTAAACACATGCACAAGTGTGACCTAAATGTATCTTCTTTGCTAATCTCTTATTGAATGTTGGCGAAATAATGCTTCTATGTGGACTGAATGGTAGCTTATTGTTGCATCTTCTCTGAAATGAAGGAAACGTCTTGCATAAGGGTTTCCTATTGCTTTGTGGGGCCTTGGACTTCTCCATTTTCCTTAATTATGTTCACCTGTCGAACCCTAGAGGTTGATAGGTGATGCCCTAGTTGCAAGTGCTAGAGGGGCATTTCAAGAGGGACACTAGCCATGATCTCTCAAAGCCCTAGGGGTTGAGACGATAATCATACCCCCCTTCTCTTGCCAACATTTTTACTCATAATTTTCATCATTTATTGTATTATAGTTTTGCTGCAATTTTATGCAATAAAAACCTAAAAATATGAAAAATTCCAAAACCCTAAAAATTAGAAAATTCATAACTCCAAAAATAACCGTGAGTTTGTAATTTTGGTACTCCCTACAAATTCACCCTAGTGGATTTATCCACAGATATTGAAGGGCATCCCCATTTTGTGTAAAAAACCCTAAAAATCATATATTGTCAAAAACACCCAAACAAATTACGTAAATTCAAAAAACCTAAAGTATTTGGAATTTGCTAAATCTAGTCCACCCCTCAACTTCCACCTAGTTGAATTGTCCACAAATATTGAAGGGTGTCCCATTTTTCCCTAGTGCATTGGGAAGCGTGAGAACCCTAGATATCACTTACCTTGGGCCACATTAGGGTTTTGACTTCACCTAGGGCTTCACCCTAGCCTCCTCCTCCTTCTAAATTTCCTCAGAGTGCACCTTTTTGAGGGTTGCCTTGGGATACGTGGAGGTGTTTTGGTATATGTGAGTTGCATTGGAATTTGTGAAATTGGAAAGGTGATTGATGATGTACATGATTAGCTATTGAACTAACTCCTTAATTAGATCAAGTTGTCTTCTTTATATATTGTTTGACTCCATACAAGGCATTGGTCTAGTTACGAGGTCATGGAAAGGTATTTGCATTTGTAATGTTTGTAGTTATCATTTAGGGCTCTCCCCTAGGTTTAGGAGTTACCCAAAGAAGTTAAGAGGCTAGGCTGTGGTGACATTTGGTCCTAAACCTCTTCCACATGCTTACCAATCACTAGCATTTAGTCTACATCATGTTGATTATTTATGACTGCTAGTTTGAGCGGTAACTGTTACGTTCAACCACCACTAGAGAGATGAAGAGGTAGACTCTAAAGCCCATGGTTTGTTTTTTTTTAAAAAAATTTCCCACTATGTTGAATCTTGAATCTTGAAAGTTCTCTTCTCCTACTCTTTCCCATTTCTCCTTCTCCATCATTCTTTTGTGGGAAACAAACTATTCTCTTCTCAAGTAAAGGGGTATGATAGGTATTTGGATTTTCCTTTTAGTTCCATTTTTTATTATGATGGTGGTGTTGGTAAGCCATAATACTAGTAGTGAGGAGGAATAAGTAGGTAGTGGAAAATACCATGGAGAGAAGGAAGAAATGAAAGCCAAATGATGAGAATGAAGTTGACAATGATGATGGACAAAAACACAAAGAGACTTCAACACCATTGTGGAATAATGTGATAAGGCTTGGGGAGGGGAAAGGGGTTGGAACCACAAATTTTAGATGCCCCCATTGTAGTGAAACTTACGTAAGTTCACATAACTGTGTGAAAAGGCATCTATGTGGGATTATGCCATGGGATGAAGGTAAGACTATAGGAGTAAAAACTTGTGACCAAGTGCTAGTAAAAGAGAGAAACAAAGACAAGAAGGAAGAGGAAGCCACACAAAACAAATCCAAAAAATCAAGGATTGAATCTAAGACTTTAGGCTCACATATAATGTTTGGTGGTCGATCCCCATCCCCCATGGTTGTGGATTCTAGCCTATGCATAGAACAATATTAGATTTCGTTAATCAAGTTTGCAAGGATGACATGGATGCAAAAAATTTCAAGTTTCTCGATGCATGTGGTGTACCATTCAGTGTTCTTCACTCAGCTTATTGGCATGAAATGGTACAAGACATCAATGGTGCCCCTAAGGGATACATGAGCCTCGGGTATGACAAATACAGAACCATGGGACTTGATAGGGAAAGAGCCAAAATCCATAATGCTCTAGGATAGTTTACAAATGATTGGACCGAATATGGGGTATCCATTGTATTTGATGGTTGGACAAATTTTAAGGTATGCCATTAATAAAAATTCTTGTTGTGTCAACTAGTGGTGCAGTCTTCCTTCTAACCCATGACTACTTAGATTGTTACAAGATTGGTATTAATATTGTAGAACCTTTAATTAAAACCATTCAAGGGATTGGAACTTACAATGTCATTCAAGTCATCACTAATAATGCCGCTAATTGCGAGATAGAAGGAACAATCATTGAGGATATGTATCCCAACATATTTTGGTTGGGGTGTGTAGATATTGAACCTTTTGATGCATGATATTTATTAAGATGAAGGACCCTAAATATAAATGGATTGGTGCATTATACAAAAGAGGGAAGAGATTGATGAAATTTATTACCAATCATAGCATGGCCCACCACATTTTTCACAATATCTAGGTTGAAGCTACCTAAGATTGCAAATAGCATTTTTTCTAGCTACTACCTCATCTTCAGGTGCCTTTTGAAGGTAAGAGATGCATTGGCTAGTATGGTTGCAAGTGATTCATGGTAGGGTTTGAAAGATAAGGCTGCATCTGCATTTTATGGACATGAATTTCAGGAGGTGTAGGACACTATTCTTGATGGTAAGTTTTGGGCACATATTAGGTATGTTCTTGATGGCTAGTTTGAAGTTTGAACCTGCCTTTTATATTTTAAGTTGTTGATTGCATATTACAACTCTTTGGTACTGAATATGATGCTCTATTTCATTTCGTGGTTGATGTTATTTGTTAGAGTTTCTTGATGGAAAATGTTATATGTTGAAACTTGCAGGTTAATGTTGTGGTTGATGATTGATCATTTGATGACAATGTTATAAGTTATAGCTGCTAGATGATTGATGTTACATGTGTACTAAATGGTTTATGATTTAATGATCGTCATTGATCCAATAGTTAGATCTATGTTTTTCGTCTTTTTTGCAACTAATTCAACATTCTGCATGTTTTTTAATATATATGCATCAAAATAGATTAAAATATGTATTATATAAAAAAACACTCCAATCTCAGAAGTATTTTGAAAATTGTGCTTCTTGCTCCATGCTCCCAATAGCCTCGGTCTTGCTAACTCATAATCAAAATAAAAAAATTATGATTCAAGTATTCTAATTTTTCTCGTTGTTTAGCAGAGCATAAGTAGTAAAGGGAGTTCAATTCTATGGAGGGTGAGGTGCATATTCCAAGTGTAGCTTTCCAACACATTGTAAGGGAATCAATGCCATGCTCTCTTGACCAAGCATCAAGCTTTGAAACTTGACGATTACTATCTTGTTCTCCATTTTTCTTTGGAATATTATAGTGTCAAATGTTCATGCTTATTGATGTTTCATACTGGTTATGTAAGGTTAATTATCAAGATTTCTTTATCATCAAATTGTGGTGATTATAACCTTGTTAAATATTTGTTTGAGATATATATGTTTTTCCAAGTTGGCCTTTATATATCCATTTTTATGCTAAAACAGTTGATTGCATTGAGAAAAGTAAGTTGCATTCTACAACCCAATATTGATGAGATGTGTAATAGTTGAAGTATATATATATATATATATATATATATATATATATATATATCCGAAGTTAAAATGGATCTCTGAAGTTAAGATGGATCTAAGTTGGTATTTTTTTTAAATGTTTAATGAAATATACTTGCCAAGTCATATACTTCTCAATGTTGAAGCTCAATTATAATACACGAGGCATATAAATGACCAAGTTGGTCTTCATAGATACGTATTTATTTTAGTAATGCCCAATGAAATACACATGCCAACTCATATATTTTCTAATTGTGTTAGAAATCACAAGGTAGAGGATCTAGGTTGAATTCTCCAACAAACCCTAATACAATAAGATAAACAATGCTATGTATAACAACACCTTGATGATAAACACAAGATATATGTACCACATCCCATAATCATACAAGACTTCAAGAGAGTGTGCAATAGATAGAATGCCCATGGGATTTGAATTATTCACTTGAATGAGATGATTGCAATATTAAACTATTGAGCAAATAAACAAGAGAGACAAAATAACGGAAAA
Source organism: Larix kaempferi (assembly GCA_027924585.1). Lineage (NCBI taxonomy): Eukaryota > Viridiplantae > Streptophyta > Pinopsida > Pinales > Pinaceae > Larix > Larix kaempferi. The sequence continues at coordinate 29,721,888 of BSBM01000370.1, read as the reverse complement.
GGCTTGAGCCATTCTCAACATTGATCATCATACTAATGATGGTATTATATAGTACATGGTTCATAGTCACCTCTAGATCTCATTAACAAGTCATTAGTGGATAGGTACAACAACTCAAAATTGATAAGAATAACAACTCACATGAGAGTAGATATAGGACTTTGTGATTGCATAGGGTCTAAACCCCTCAATCACAAGTCTAAATAATTATACCAGTAAAGTAACAAGAACTGGTATCATTTTCAATCCGAAACTTCTAAATTAAGCTTTGATGAAGATATGCTTGAAAAACCGTCAATTTGGATGTTGAAATTTGAACGAGAGCTGAAATTTTTGAAGTGAACAGTTGCCATGTTTGAATATTCCCTAATTTTGCTAGAAGAAGCTGGAACCTATTTCATTAAATTTGGAATTAAACAGTGGATCTAGAATACCAAAATAACCAAAAAACCTAATTATGTGGTTGTTCTTGTAATAAAATCTTTCCAATTTTAATGAAATATGTGTTTGGTGTCTTTAGTTGATTTGGTGAACAAACAAGATCATCGAATGCTCTCTGAATTTAGACATAATTAAGTGTTGAACATTCCATGAATAGTTGAATAGTTTGTCAACAAGACTAGTTTACATGTTGGAATTCCCAAATGTTGATTTGATGATTTCAAGAGGAACTCAAATGCTATGCCGAACTTCTCTGATTTGATTTGTAGATTACCTTTTGACCAATTGTCTAATTGAATTGTTGATTGATAGGACTTTGAATCTTGAAGCTTGACTATCATCAATGATGTTTCCCCCCTGTCAAGTACAAGGTGAGAAGAATATGGAAGGGATCCAAGCTTAAGCTTTTGGATTCTTCTCCAATAGTTGATTTTGATGCAATGCATCTGGGGTTTTTGGTTGACCACTAACCATGTTTACTTTATGAATGTGGTGGTTTTGGTTTACCACTAACCTTTTCACTTGATCTTGTTTCTTCATTCAATTTTTTTCATTTTTGTACTTCCCCCCTTCAGGTACAAGGGAATACCAATTCAAAATGGGCCAAAGTCTTGCCCAAAACTATCATCTGCATTAATTGATTGAAAATTTGTTTGTTGTTTGAATTCCACTATTCAAAAGTGCCTTGTACTTGCATTTGAACTAGATGGTAAGACTTATGTAACTTCTTGACTTCTTGGTTCCATTGCCAAGAACTTATCCATCCATAGTAAAATGTTTGTTTTTGAATCTTCTTCCCATATGCAATGAAAATGAAGGGAGTCTACCTGTGTTAAACCACAGTTGAAGCAAAGTACATATGGCTTGGCTGGCCCAGTGAGTTTTCAACTCTTCGTGCTTTCGACATTTGTTTTAGTAATGATTTTTCTTCCCACAACGAAGGCAAGGATGGAGATCAAAACATGTTGTCTCCAAATGGCCAACTCTATGACAATGCTGGAATTCAAGAATTTCTTACATGTGCTTGTCATCATATGCTTGAATAACCTCTTCATTAACTTTTGGAGCCTTTGAATATTCATTAATAAATCCTACACTCACAAACTGAACTAGTTTGGAGTATATGGAATATGAAAGATGTTGTATTTTTGATATCCTAAACCATATCAATTTCTGGATTGTAATTCTTCCCAAGGTTTGACAGTCATCTTGGGAAGATCAAGTTGCACATGATGATGCCCTTCATTAATGTTTCTTCAAATTCAAATTCAAATTCATTGTTGCTGTTACTCTGTGCTTCTGCTTTTGATTCATCTTCAAAACTTGTGTTCATCAATTCATTGCTTATCATTGATTCCTTGTCATCATCAATCTTATCTTCTATTGCATCAATTTCAACCAATAGGTCATTTGTAATACATGTAGCATCAATTATTTGCATGATATTATCTATATCGCAAGACGTATCAACCATATGCATTCTTACCATTTCCTTCTCCTTTTTAATCAATTTTAGTTGAAGTGCTTCAATCAATTTATCCTTGAGATTAATCTATTGTGAAGATCAACAACCCAATTATCTAATGCATGTATTGAGTCTTGAAATTCTTTAATTTCTTGATTTGCGTTTTGCAAATGCTTTTCACCTTTACCCATTTTTTTATTTTCAATTTTCACGCTCACTGCAACTCACTCTTTTGCACTTGTTTGTTTCCACGCTCGTTTGCTCTTATGCCACGCTTGTTTGAACTTGCTCGCTTGTTTTTATGTTAACTTTAGTGTGTCGGGTGTTGTCGTCAGATACACACCTCGGGGTTAGGTTAGCGTGGAAGAAATCTTCAAGCCACTGGGTGCGTCCTTGGGGGAAATTCTCGATTCAAGTGCTATCACCTAATACTTGAATCCTCCGTCTAGGCCAACTCCAAGCGAAGCCAATGGGGGTGGTCCCTATGAAAATAAAACCAAGGCATTTACACTAAGGTACAAAATGATATTAATTCTAGAAGTTTGAAGATGAATTAATATTGAAACAAGACATGCAAGTATAAATTAAATAAAATCACCAGCATGCAATCAAATATTCCATTCAAAAGGTAAATTCATTAATTATGCTTTGATTGTTTGCAGGAAGATCAGTGCTGATGGAGTCAAATGATGCTGCTGTGACGGGTAAGTATTGCAATTATCTTGTTGGTCAGTTTTAATTATTATTGATGAGTGGATTAAGGTATGGGTTAATTTTTTGTTTGTCCCACTCGAGAAGTTATCCTCTAGAATGAGCGCACTGCAACAATACCAAGTGTCCAATAGGGTGAGGCATAACCGGCTTATAGCATCCCCCTGAATTCGTAGTGTGTCTAGTACAATCGCCGGATTATGAGAATAGCTTTCTAATGGATTTTCCTATTAGACTAGCCGATGATATCCCCTTTCTAATTGTTCCAAATATTAGGCAAACCCGAGATGGACAAGATCATATGGGGGATAAATCCAAGGTTCGTTACGATCACAATAACAAAATTGTGAAGTAAATTATTAATGGCCGAGGCTCTCTTTTCAGCTACTTAAGCAAGCTCTTTTAGTTTACTTCGGGAATACATAGCCGAAATGTTTATTGCAGTTATTATTTACAAAAAATAAAAATTGTAACATAAATTAAATGCTAAAATTAGATGTTATGCTAATTATTAACTGCAAATCTCTTTTCCGCACACTACTTACTTGGACAATCCCTTTCAACCGGTGCCGTACTTCGGGAAAATATAAAACAATAAAAAACAAAATTCGTTACTTTTGCGAAAGATAAAACAATAAAAAACAAAGGTAACTTGATCTATCAAATAAAAATTAATCTACCAAAATAAATATACTCTACGGATAAGTATCAAGCAGAAAAGAAACAAGTACACAGTCAAGAGGTGATACGAATCCCCCATAGGGGGGATGTGGGCGCTATGTATCCCACTTGCTTCATTTTAGTATGATATTTACAATGCTTATAAAGAATGCCTCTGATGCATGAAAACTAGGATCAAATAGGATTACAAATATACATAGAAATAACTAGGAGTGAAGGTGCTGGAAGATGGCATTTTGAAAGCCTTAGATCATCAAAATTTTGCTAGCACTTCCGCTTAACTGTTCATCAAAATGCAAAAATCAGCAAGCTAATTAACTTGAAATACAATGGGTTAATAAAATCAAAGCATAAAATTTTTGCCTACTTAGTACTTGGAAAAAAATTGGAAAAAATATGAATGCAAGTACTAACAAAACAAGCCACGATCTAAGCTTAAAATGAGAACCTAAATGATTTTAGATCTAGCTAATGCATGCAAAATAAGAGAGACATATGATGAAACTTTTAGATCATATCTACTTATTAAGCATGAAAGAAACAAAGTAACCGAAATTATTTGAGTTTGAGAGATGGAGAAAGAAACATAAGCCCGAGTTTCAACTATATGAAGAAACAAAATGTTAAATCCAAAAAAAATTTGAAGAAAGAAGAGGATGTAGCTGAGCTCAACTTCCTCCTTCAGATAGGTAACATCCACAACTACAAAACCTTGCACAAGTGAGATCAAAACTAGTATGATTTATAAAGAGAGATTACGGGAGCATAAGTATAACCGACTAGAGTGTGCTACTCCTAGATCTCTAATAATAAAGCATAAACAAGAAAGTTGAAGACTACAAATGATTTCTCTATGGGCTGGTAGCACCCTTATAATCTAGATAGATTGACAAGCCTATGACAAAAGAAATGTAACAAGCATAATATCACCTTAGTGAAAGCACAACATGCACAATAGCAGACAACTTCACCACATGGACCTCCAAAGTCTTCAAACTTTATTAAAAAAATATTACAATATTGATTACAAGGGAAGAGGTTCGAAAAATCCATCTTAAACAATGGAGTGAGACCCTGTTTAAAGCTAGAAGGGGGAGGGGGGCATTTGACCAACCGAAGATGACAGGGGTGCACTAGAGCCGAGAGAGGAGTAGAGGGTGAGTTCTAGAGTTTATTAAGGGAATGAGGTTGAGTTAAAATCAATATGGGGGCACCACCTCACAAGATGTATGCCCCCTTCACTTTGGGATGCACTCCCAATCGTCCATGAAGAGCCACATCAACAGATGCGCCCTCACCTAAGGAGATGTTCCCTCTCTGACCTTAGTTAACTCGCCATCAGAGAGATTTGATTGCAATAAACTCAATTTAGCCTTTAGTTAACTCTTGAATGATTCCCATTTAAATCAATTGAACTTCGGACATGTCTAGGACATGTTTCCATTGATTTAGGAAATGACTTTTTTTTGTCTTTTTTGGCCATTTTGAGAGAAAATTTAATTTAAGTGATAAATAATCATTCAAATTAATTCCAAAGTGGGTTTAGGGGTATAGTGGGTGCTCTGAGTTATAAAACAAGAACCCCCATGGAAAATTACACCTCCTAACCATTTATTTATGCATTTTTTTAATTTTTACATAAAAAAACATTAAAAAATTGACCCATTTTATGGGAAATTTTTTTATTTGTGAAAAACAAAAATAAACCTAGGGGGACCTAGTACATGTTCATGTGACTCAATATTGATGACTAGAATGATAATATACATAGACACGTATACTTTAATAACCTCCTAAGGTTTTTCCATCAAGGCAGACACTACAACTTTGGAGGTGTGAGTGAAAAACTCGAAAATTATACGTCGCTAAAAAGCAATGCATAATTACCAAGGGAAAAACACTCTAGAGTGCCACATTGATTTCTAAGTCCTAGGTAATCCAAGTCTGTTGCAAAAGTCTCATGCTACGTCAACTTATTATAATTCCCCATGGGGTATGAACATGCAAAAAATTTAAAAAATGGCCAAAATTGGCCTGCTGAACTTTTGAACACTGATGTTGAACAAGTGAATTTTTCAATTCTTCGGAGGTTCACTGGAAATCCAACTAAAGTGATTCCACACAAGAAGAAGGGCTAGATGGGAACTCCCCTTCCCATAATCAACGCATCCATAATAATTAAAACCGACCAAGAAGCACTTGCACAACATTTAGTGAGTGAAGGAGAGAGAAATAGAAAGCATGCTAGAAGCCAGGGAACTTTGGGCCGTGGAGTCTGCTTTGGTGGAATACAAAGGGACTATTTCCTTGATAAGATATTGAAGATGAGAAGGATGCAACCAAGCTCAACCTCTTCTCCAAGTGAGATCACCTACAACTTAAAAATCCTTGCAAAAACAAATGGTTAAAACCGAGGTGTTTCCGGGATAAGAAACATAGAATGCATGTAATTAAACAAAATATACATACACTTCCAAGAGATCTAAAACAAACAAACAGTAAGAGCATAAATCAAACAAGAATAATCTCTTACCCTATTGGGATGTAGCTCCCCTTGCAGGCCTACAACTAACCAACATAAAGCAAAGAAAACAAGACGGATTATACCTCATAAGTGCATGACAATCAACATCCACACATGAAAAGTATTACACCATAGATCTGCCTCCAAAGCCTTCTTTTATTCCAAATGATAATACAAATTACAACATGGCTTAACTGAGCAGCCTTTCGGTCCTTTGACCATCAGAAAACAAGAGGCCATTCAATGCTTAAATAGGAAAAGAGAGCACAAAACCCCAATGGGGCAAATTTGCCAAGTGCAGAAGAGATTGAGTGAAAGGGGTATACTCATTAACGAGGTTCGTCCTCTCACCGTTGAACACTTGGTAAAGCTGCTTATGTGCCCAGTTTGAGAAGACGAGTCTTAGTGGGACAAACCAAGAATAAACCCACTAATCACCATCACTAAATTTAATAATAAGATTTACCAAGAACTTTTGCACAATATTGTCCTCTTCAACATTTAATTTAGGCACTGGTCTACTCAAGGTTATGTGATGTACCGAATAGAAAAATTCGACTCATAAAATAAAATATTAAAACCAAATAAAAAACAATTAACAAAATCCATGTCAACTCATAAAATAAAAAATAAATCAAACCAGGGATCGAATTTTTTGAGGTGTAATTTTTTTTTGGACATGTACAAAATTTAAGATAAAAGAAATTTACGCCTTAAGAAATTGGATCTCTCTAAATACTTGATGAATCTAGATTTAAGATGGATCTCAACTTACAAGTTCCTTTAGAGTGGAAAATAATGTATATTAAATATTTATTTACTAGAACTAGAATCAATAAATGGAAATTTATATTTTATAATAAAAGATAAGTGTATACTTTTACATATTAGAATGATATCAATGTTGATAATGAATAATGTGTGTAAATGTGTTTGATTTTGAGAAATGAAGTACACCAATTCTTTTATGATTTGATGCTTATAAAGTGTCACATTTTTATATTTGATGCTTATAAAGTTTCACATTTTTATAGTAATGTAATAATGTTTTCTCGCAGCTGTAAAATCCATGGAATCCTATATTAACATGTCCATCCTCGGCAACTTAGCACGTCTAGACAAAGAATCTCCTTTTCTCAATGATGAATCTGAACCCACAAGGAGGATTCTGAGTTTCCAACAGGTTTTGACTTAAGAACATAAAACAAAATAAATATCAATGATTATGACTTGGAGAAGTTGAAATCTTCGTTGCTTGGCTTAAGGTTCAATTCATTTGACTGTAAGAAAATAAAACAAAATAAATATCATTGATTAGGACTCGGAGAAATTGAAATATTCGTATATTTGCTGAAAGTTCAATTCACTGGTCTGCAGGAGTTGTATTCAGAACTTCAGCAATGCATTTGGATGTGATGTCTCAGCACTATTGTTATTGTGGTTTTTTTTCAAGGTAACTGTTTTGGTAAAGATTCCAGTAAGTTTTGATTTTAAGAAAACAAAACAATTATCGATGACAAATGAGAAATTGAAATGTTTATATTTCAGTTAAAAGTTCAATTCATTAGTAAAATTATTGTGAACCTTTTATTTGAAATCATCTAAAAGTTAGTTATAGATAACTTATTGTTTTTCATTAGTAAGGCACTCACTAGAAATAGTGAGTTTTCTACTGTGAGTATCCCTGTATTTTGAGCCATGTATGTGGTGGAGGACAAGGGAGGAGCCATAGTTCTGATGCTTGCTGCCCTTTGCTTCTTGGGAACATGGCCTGTTGTGATGACCTTGTTGGAGAGAAGAGGGCGTCTTCCACAGCACACTTATCTTGATTACTCCATCACCAATTTGCTGGCAGCTGTTATCATTGCCCTCACGTTTGGTCAGATTGGCAGCAGTAAACCTGAAATGCCCAACTTTTTAACTCAGCGTGGCCAGGTGTAATATCCCGATTTTGACCCCATTGCATTACAAATGTAAATGATGTAAATATGCTAATGTGAATTCCTAGTACGGAGCTCAAGGCCAAGGCCCGACTAGTGAATGGATAGGCATGTATGATGTTATATAATTTATTTGGACTATTTCGTTGGCTTGTATGTCGACTTAGAGTATATGTAAATATTATGTGCATACATAATAAAAAATGGTCCAACAATGGCTGTGTAAGGAGCACCAAAGGGGCTATGATTCCACCAGAGGGGAAGAGGAAGGGGGCCTATGGGAAACCAAATCCTATGTTGCCAAGTGTCAACCTTAGAACTCACCCAAAATTCTGTCATGTGTTGAGAATAAGAAAATTATCTCATTTTTTTTTTACCATTTTTCCAATCATTGATGCATGTGTGTGGTTGGTGGGAAAAGTCACCTCATGTAGTTATTGTAGCATGGGACTGACTGCACTTGTGTGACAGTTCTTTCATGACAGAAGTCAGTCTACAGCTACCAGGAGTACTTTCCCTACTGCCAGAAGTTATGTTAGTTGTCTTGTCACCATTTTTTCATATCCTTTGGAGTCAACCCTCATTTGTCTCATTCTTTCATGCAGGTTTAGAGGTTGCAGAGCTCTCCATTGCTGTCCAAGAACTTAACTTGTTGTTTTGAACCCACAAATTCGAATTTGGAGACCATGTTGTAGTTTTGGAAGTGGGTTTTGTTGGCTGTAGGTGAGCAGAGAGGTTGGGCAAGCTAGGAACCCTTACCCTTGAGTTCTACTGCTCGTAGGTGCTTGAGAAGCCACAGATTGAGGCCAAGTGAGGCCCTTGTAGAGTTCTGTATGAGCATTTGGCTAAGCACAAAGAGCATAATGGGTTGTGGGATGAGAGATAGAAGCCTGTAGGTGTTTCCTTCGCCCTGGTGGCTTCATAGCCCAGCTTGGGGGTGGCCTCTCAGCAGCAGAAATAGTATATGCTGGACAGAGTGCCTATGGTTGGGTTGAAAAGTGCTCTTACATAGCCAGTTGCTTGGATCTGCATTGGATAAAGATAAGTATTTTTATGTATATAAATCTAGAAATGTTTTATTTGATGCTCGTAATGTTTATGCTGGTGATTGCATATTAGATGTGTGTGTGTGGATAGATTTGAATTCCGTTGTGCATGTTTATTTACATTTATGCACACATTGCATTGTTGAAAAACGTATTATGAACTTGGGGCGAAATTTGAAAGCCCAGATTTGGCCTACGTCCCATCCCTATGGTCGGATTGGGAGAGGGGGACGTTACACCAGGTAAGCCTTCTTGGTTCATAAAATTCTTTTTGTTTTAAGAATTGAATTTTTCTGTTATGTCTATTTACACACTTGGGCATGAATCCAAATGAGCTCTAATACTGATTTTCTCAATATTTTGAAATGTAATTTGATTGAATAGAACTGAACCAATTGAGCTATTCAAGGTAATCTTGCTTCCACATTTTCATCATGATTTGAAAAGTGGATATAAATTACTTGCAAATTTTCAATCATTTCAATATATATATTTACAATTGCAGAATACTCTTCAACATAGTGAGATTTACTTCAAGAATTTTTAAAAGAGCCCATTTTATTTTGTAGTGAAAAGAAAACAATAAATTGAAAGAATTCAAATGTTTCAGTTAATGTCAAGTGGTCATAATTACAATAGAATGTTAAATTTATATCTACAAATTGATCTTGTATTTCAGTCTTGTAAATTAAGTTAAGTGGTCGAGAATTGTGAATTGCAAACATATCTTCGAGTGAAGTGCTTCTACCAACTGCCTCTGCTAAGTTACCAAAAGCACAACCTAATTAATCTGCAATATCCCTGTTCCCTGTTGAGTAAGAAATATGTGGTTGAACTTCAATGTTCTACTATTAACTCACGCAAACAACAACTGAAAGGAAGTGACAACTGTATACAATACAGATTTATAAGGGAATCTTGCTATGAAAGTCATTCAACAATTTCTTTTTGCCACCTCGCCAAACTAATTGACCTAAACTGTTCTAAATCTAGGGACACAATAGTGAGCACAGGCATGATTCCAACCCTGAGATTTACTTAGTTTTTAGAAATGATAATCCTAGGGGTGTCCTAAAGTTATCCCACTGATTCAAACTTTGGAACAGCGTGTAAATTACGTATATTTGCAAATAAATATTGCAGACCAGTCAACAAACTGCTTTATCCAATCCTAGAGTGGTATGGCCGAATACTCCACCTTGGTTTGGACGTTTGAAAGAGGGACATATGGTTACAACAAACGTCATCGAGGATTTAACACCACCCAAATTGGAATTGAATTATCTCTAGAAAACGATATTATATTTTGTTTAAAAAAATTAAAAGCAAGACGTCAAGCATACCAAGTAAAATCGGCCCAATTTCCCCTAGGGCGAATTGATTCAATTACTAGTGCCTTGGATTCGAGGTTTAATGGAGTCTCAATGAAGTCCCCTAGGGTAGATCTATGCTCCGAATGCAAAAATGAAGTCGCTCAGGTGCCAAATCGCCCCAATAAAACTAGTATGCAATCTCAGAAATTTTTGAGAAAAAATTTAATATTATTCTTGACAAATGGATTCAAGAAGCTATTCGAATGGAGTTCGAGCACATACCTGGCACCGGATGGTCGATTGGGTTCTTCCTCTCTCTACATCATTGATTAGATCACAATTTTGTTCCACACCAAGTCACCCTTGATTTTCCCCCATAAAGTCTATCTGCAAAACCCCAAAACACAATTAATAAGACAAGATGCAATAGCTAACAAATAGATTGGAATTTGCAAAATCGATTTGAGCTAACAAAAATGACAGGAAGAGATAGTCAATAAAATATAAATGGCAATAGCAATATTTATTTTTATCCACAGATGAAATCCCGGTCACGAGAGCAAGTCTCCAAAGCCAAGTAAATCGCCTCAATTCACCCTAGGTGAAGTCGCCCTCATCATGTAAGTACATAAACATGGAAGTATTTCTTGGGAATAGAACATGATGAGATCTAGTAATAGAAGGAGATTGGAAATGAAGAGAAACTAATCACATCCATCAAGAGACCAAGATTTGCACTAGAGAAATTTTTATTATCATTGCTTCTCCAAGTCAAGAGTCCCTTACAAATGAGGAGCTCTCTCTCTTTTATAGCTAAGATATGAGCAAAATCTTTAATCAATCCTTATGTGTATGGCTGATATTAGAAGATACAATACAATTATCAATGGTGAAGATCTAATCTCACTTTATCTTTTTATCAAGCTGGAAATGTCTAATCCTATATGAGGGGGGCAAATTACTTCCTATACGCATGATACAATGGTAGATAAACATGTGAGATACCACAAATAACATCCTAGGGGACTCAATTCACCACTGGGGAACAATAATCCACTTTTACATTACCATCTAGCTCAAGAAATACATCACTAAGTGAGAAAGTCGCCCTCCTTAGGAAAAGGTGCCCCCCATGGGGGAAATGAAGCATGTGAAGTGATAACATAATAAAATGCTATGAAGACTAGACAATAGTCTCTAGCGGGTCATCATAACATAACCCACATCACATTTTTCCATTCATTAGTCCCGAGTCATACATCTCAAACCTTGACCAACTTTTAATTTTTAATTATTTAGCTTGAAACCATAATAAATCTTCAATTTGCCCAAATCTGGATCTTTCCTTACCCATGATGGAAATCTGAATGCACAAATGGATCGAGATACCCCAAAAACACTAGGATCCACTACTCATATGCCTTGACCAATCTACCATGATCTTTGTGAAGCAAACTCCAAATATTTTTATAAAAACAAGGTTAATTATTTTCTACAGCCTTTATAAAAATGATGAATTAAGACTTTTATTCAACGACTAATACTTGGAGGGGTCAAATTGGCCTCCAATGGTAATGATATGAACACTGATAACCTGTAGTGGGATCCCACTGCTGACTTGACCTGTTCACCAAGTCAAAATGCCAAAATATGGTCAAAATATGACCAAAACTCACTATAAGCACATCCTCAAGATTGATTCTTGCAAGATGTGTTAATATTCTCATCATGATCAATATTGGTAAACGACTAAACGTTAATTTATGTCATACAAGTGGTGATCAATACAACAACAACATAAGCAAGACCATAACTCAATGGGACACAAGGAAAAAAACAACAGTTCTACATACATACTCTTATTCACGTTAATTGCAATGTAATCTATAGATCAATCCTCCCTCTCTTGGGTGAAGTGGAATGGATGATAGTCATAGGTTTTGGTCAAAGTAATGTTGACTATACAAAAAAATTGATTTACCTTTCGAGAGAAGGAAGTTTAAGGGGCCTCTGTGACATTTGTGGGAATGACGAACACTAGGGAAGCACAGTGTCTCACAAACGGATAAAGTGCTTGGAAGACACACTTTTGACTCTAGCAAGCCCTCCTTTATTTCACAATTTCATACTATTTCATTTCATTTGACTTAAATTTGATTTCTCATATATATTTATTTATTATTATTATTTTATTTATTTATTTATTTATTTATTTTTTTTCAGTTTTTGCGTTTCTTTGGATATTTCATTGGAGCACATTTTCTTTTTTTGCATTTCCTTTAGTTAGCTAGTGTCCAAAGGTACTGACCCTGGATAGCCTTATGGGCCCCAATTTTGACACGACCTTAGCTCCGCTGCCAGCAAGCGTCCATAGCTATGTATAAGAAGCCCCAACCAACATGACCGTGGAAATGTTTGTTTGCTTGCATGTGGTTGCGGCTATGGCCAAGAAACATTGGTAAGTATTAATTGTTTATTTCTAATTAAATATGGTGTTTGGCACAGGGTTTTCTCAAGGATTTTGTGTGAGTATTAAATATTTTGAATGAGTATGAAAAATGACAATCTTTGAGAGTGAATCTCCTTACCCCTTTCGGTTGGATGCACGACCATGTTGAGAGGGCTTCAAGCCGACATTGATAAGATGCACCGAGCATCATATCAAACAAGATCTTTGTTTTTTTCTCGACGCAATTCAGTCTCTTTCTGATTTTTGCATCGATGACAATCAACTCATTCATTCATGACGACACAAATAAAAAATAGGAGGAATCAATTTCCCTGTCTATGGGTTGGGGAGCAACTCAACCACCCACCCGTATTAATCCATTAACAAGAGCATGAATCTCTCGGCCCTATGGAAGATTAAAACCTTAATTATTAACCCTATAGCTTCTTGTATCCTCTATGCAAATTTTTATTAATATCCCTATTGGTGTTTCCATCTGCATCTTTTTGCAGATGTGCTAGTTTTTACAAGTATTGTTAACCTCCATTCTCTTTGGTGGCCTCTCACATTCTTTCAAACAGCTAGTTACATATTCACATCGATAGGTGTTTATATCTTAGAATTTGGGGTGGACTACCATCTATGCTTTTCTTGGATTGAAGGAGGATGGGACAAGTGTATTGTCTAGATTGATTTTATGGTGGTCATATATATATATATATATATATATATATATATATATATATATATATATATATATAAGAACTGGTAGTTGATGCAGGGATAACTTGTAGCTCATGCATGGCCATTTAACTAAGCATAGACAACAAATGATTACAACTGAGCATGGAGAACAAGTAACACATAACTTGTTCATGACATTAAACTTGTGACCTGTCGGTGTTCACCGACCACAAGTTAAGTGGTTGTGCTAGTTCTACCAACAAAACAATACCTAGAATTCCAAGTCACTATTTATGAACTTAGGCTTGTCTCATTGTTTCTTTCAAAGTGTGTATTTTTTGTGCTCTACACATTAGAGTAACTAGTTTCTAGAAATTTCGCTCTCTAATGTTTCTTATTTTTAATTCTTTAAAAAATCCTACTTAATCTAAATCATTTTTGTAACTTACTTATGAAGGATATCTCTCGCTAATACAAGCACCTTTTTTAACAATTTTATCCAAAGTGAGTTGTTATTTGCATACTTTACAATATTTTAGTTAGTTTTGTTTTTATAAACATGTAATTTCCATTTATCATTATGATGAATTTGGGTGAGATCCACTTAACTAGTATTAATTATTACTCATGGAAATTATACATGGAAGACTTATTGAGTTGTGAGACACTATACAAGATCACTTTGCGAACAAAAATTGCCCTGTTAGATGCCTTGAAGAAAGTCTAGTGGGATAACGAAAATGATGAAGCTCATGCCCTCATTGGCATATCATTCTCTAAAGACCTTATGTTTCTTCCTAAGAAATTGAAACTCTAGATGCAACTTGGGAAAAATTGAGAAGTTGTTTATTAAACAAAATGAAATCTAATTTCATTAGCTAGAGAATGAGCTCATTGTTTTTTATCCTACAAACTTTGACTACATTCAAGATTACATGTAACAAACATAAATGTAAATATTATAGTAATAATAACAATAAATAATAATATTAATTATATTAAATGAAAAATCAAAGGACATGACTAGTCAATGCATATAAGTACAAAGTCACGAGACTCATTGTAATCTCATCATATATATATATATATATATATATATTAGTAAACAAAATGAAATCTAATTTCATTAGCTAGAAAATGAGCTCAATGCTTTAGATCCTACAAACTTTGACTACATTCAAGATTACATATAACAAACATAAATATAAATATTAGAATAATAATATTAATTATGCTAAATGGAAAATCAAAGGGCACACCTCTTACCTTGTGAATCTATGGCTAACAACCACCCTTTGAGGTTTCTTATCTACGAGGTACTTTCAAAGTGCTTGTAGTCGATAGTTTGCTTCATAATCATGATGCCACTCTTTGCACACTTAAGGAAAATTTAGCAATGGCTCAAAACTGCATGAAGCAACAAGCATACCAACACGCTCAGAGCATTCATTGTAGAAGGCGGCTAGGTGTTCCTTTGGATCCAACCTTATAAGAAGACCTCTCTCAAAGTTAAAGGCCATCCGAAGCTTGCACCAAAATTTTATGGCCCATATCAGATTGTTCAATGCATTGATCAGGTGGCCTACAAATCAACGCTCCGAACACACTCCAATATTCACCCAATATTTCATGTGTCATGTTTGAAGAAGGTAGTGGGTTGGAATTGTTGAGTTCAAACTACATTACCAGAACTGGATGAAGGAGGATACATTTGGCTCGAACCAGAAGCAGTTTTGGATACTCGGAAGCATCATCTAGGTCAACGCATTATTTGTGAAGTTTTGATTCAATGGAAGAATACATCACAAAAGATGCTTCTTGGGAACCATCAGCCATGCTGCAGCAATTTCTCCATCTCCATCCTTAAGGACAATGTTGATTTTGAAGGGGGGCATGTTAGGATTCTACCCTAACCCCCTTACATTATCAATGTACAAGGCCATAAGGCCCATTAATAGTTAGTGGATAGTTACTTAATGAAAAATGGCCCTCTTTATTAAATAAATGCCCCTAGGTGGTGGACACTCATTAATAGAGGGACCACAAGTATTTAGGACATTGGCTATTGAAACTCTATATATAGAGTACTAGTATATGTAATGTTTAGTCTAGAATTGTCATTGTATTTGGAGATTTTCTCTTGTAGCTTTCCTCCTTGAAGAGGAAAGTGAACATAGCTATCTATTTTATCTAATCTCTCTTGTATTTTTCTACCTTTTCTACGAATTTCTAGGTTTAAACATATTACAATCTCAAAACCCAATTCGATCCCGTTGTTCTTCAATTAATCTCTCTTTCTCTAGCGAGCCTAGATGGTTCATATTTGGAATTTGAATAATCTCTCAATTCCAAGGTCTGATCCCCCTCGCCCTCCATTTCTACACCGAGGATTTTCAATTGTAGAAACAAACAATCATATTTGAATTCAAATAAGGCTTTCAAAGGCATCCTATTAGTAGGACTAGGACTCAGAATGGGGATAACATTCACATCATCCACCTTGAGTTTTCCTGATCTTCAGAGCCAAAGTAGAATATGTAATAAGATCAGAGGTCGTGGGATCAAATCTCACTGCAACCTCGAGCATGCATCATGGGGGGGCTATGATTACCAAGAGTTGAAACTTACTTCCAAAGCTCAAAATATTTGTGGGTTATGATAATTGTGAGGATATTTCCTGCGACTAAGGGGGATTGCAACGAGCAACTTGAGATGCAAGAACTGTGGGTTGGGAATAAAATGTGTGAATGGATCCCGATGTAGTTCTGGGGTTTATTTTGCAAAGGATTTGTAGGGTTTTGGAGTGAATTTGAACACAACTTTGAATAAGAGCGAAGAATACATGTTGTCATTTTTCAAATATGGTCTAGAGGCCCTAGGGGTTGAGCTTGTGGATCTAATAACAAATGTAATTCCTACCCCAAGTCAACCTAGTTACTAACCACATTTGCAAACATATAAATTAAATTTGTCACAAGTTTATCTATTTAACTTACCAGAAAATCTATTTTTGCGACAAGAACAACATCCATATTAAGATTCCTTTACATTTAACAAGAGTCCAACAACTAATAATTAAATCGATGGGAATAAACAGGGTTAAGCATACTTGCATTGAAGCGGAACTCGAATGATACTTACCGTTGTTGAGTCAAAAACTCACCACCATCTCTAGGAACATCAACAATAATGGGAAACAATGTGTGTGGGGATGAATCTCCACCCAACTTACCCCTTAGCCAAAGGTTGAGAGTCCCCAAGTCCTCAATTAGTAAAAACATGTCAGTCCATCCACCTATCCCCTTCTCAATCAACTTGACTGGATCAAAACTCTCCTTTCCCTCAACACCTCCTCATCACTAACATGAAATCCTCATAGGATATTCAATAGTAGACCCATCACATGCATCAATCTGACTAACCCAAAACCCAAAACCCACAACTCAGAGGAAGAGAACCCCCATGTAGTCCTCCTTAACCCCTTATAGATCCCTTTTACCTATTATTTAAAAATAAGGTTCTTGTCATCGTGCACTAATCCCCCTCTTAACTTAATGTATCCCATTTTAATCTTAGGTACACACCTAATGATTTCTCGATTTTATGAATATTTGCCTTTATGTATCTATTTTATATTTATATTGTTATGCATCTATAATTATAATGTCTTTATTTATATGGGCATTACATACTTTCATGAGTATTCCTAGGGGTCTATGCCAACTGCCCCTTATTATTATATTATTTCCTCTAACTACCTATAACCTAGTGGGCATATTTACTTCCTATCACTACCAAGTGGGCCTATTCCATTATCATGGTCACATTGCATGCATTATCCCCTTGGGTACCTCCCTAGGTACCCCATATTATCCTTAATAGGTACATTACAAAGGATGCCAAGAAGAAGAACATCCTAGTTATGAGATCAAGCAACCAAGTTGAGAGTAGCTCAAATGTAGATTAAAATATTGTCTACACCATAATGTAGAAGGAGGTGAATCTAAGTAGCCTTCATGCCAAGGAAGAGAAGGAAATAACTAAACTATTCCATGTTAAGATCCAAATCAAGAAGACACAAGCGGATGTTGTATTTGATTCCAATTCATAGGCCAATCTCATAGCAACATATTTATTTAGCAAGCTTGGATTGAAACTTAATGACCATCCTCACGCATATCCATTGGGATGGGTAAATAAGGATGTAGAGATCAGGATCACTAAGCAATGTAATATCAAATTTTCTATAAGTGAAAACTATATTGACTAAGTAGAGGTAGATGTAGTACCACTTGATGCGTGTGGTGTAGTGTTTGGAATCCTCTACATGTACATGAGGGATACAATCTTCACGAGGAGAGAAAACCAATACTTCATAGTCAACGAAGGGATGTCCTTCATCATCAATGCACACAAAGGTAAATCCAAGATTCTTTGGTAAGTGCTACCCGATCCAAGAAATTGATCAATTCTAATAGGAAGTTTGTATTGCTCTTCTTTAGAGAGAAACAACTAGGAGATGAATTAGCAAAGATAAATACATCTCTTGGAGGATGTAAAGAGTGAAAATGTCAGTTGAAGGAGCTTTTGTAGGCATACATAGAAATGTTCCAGAACCCCAAAGAGTTACCACCTAAGAGTAAAGTGGAACATGAGATACAACTGTTACCTGCATCCACATTTCCAAACAATGGGCTATTTAATATATAAAATCCATTTTGGAATCAAATAGCCAAGTGAAGAAACTATTGGAGCAAGGAGTAATTTGATTAAGCAACTCACCTTGTGGGTCACATATCATCATAATACCCAAGAAAAATGGGAGTTGGAAAATGTGTATAGACTATAGAGCTTTGGATAAGATCACCCTCAATAATCAATATCCTTTTCCCAAGATCGATGACTTTCTAAATCAATTGTATCATGCCAAATACTTCACTAAGTTGGATATCAAATCAAGATTCCACCAGGTACAGGTAAAAGAAGAAGACACTTGGGGACAACCTTTAACATAAGGAAAGGTTTGTATGAATGGATGGTAATGCCTTTTGGTTTATTTATGCACCAACTACATTTATGTGTTTAATGAATAAAGTATTGCATCTCTTTCTAGTTTTATTATGTCCCCGATGTTAGTTTTTCAGAATTTACTTCAATCTGATCTAGGATCTTAATTGAGAGAACAACATGTACATCATATTTACAGCATATCAATCATGGACACAATAATGCAAGCACACAAGAGACACAGAGTTTACTTGGGGAAAACCATAAAGGTGAAAAACCCCAATAACTTCCTCAGAGATAGATAGAGCAATGATACAACACAAGCATAAGAAATAGACATCTCCTAGCAGCAGTTTCTCCTCCTCTACAAGTGCGCCACTCTCCAAAGAGTGTGTGTGAGAATAGAATGATCAAATAGAGTGCCTCCCGCACTCTATTTATACTTGAATTGACTTTCCTAATAACCTTTACTAGGTCGACCTTAACTTAACCACATAACATAATGCTGACTGGGCCGATCCCCAATAGGGTGCTCTAATAACCCTTTGACCCACATGGCCGACCCCCAATAGGGTGGTCTAATAACCCTTCGATGACTTATACAGGGCCGACCCCAACAAGGTGGTCTAATAACCCATCAAGTATAAGTTACGACACTTACAATATAAATGATGACACTTCCGTATAGAGGAATAATAACATCTTTATAGGAATACAAACACTTCCGTATAGAGGAATAATACATCTCTATAGGAGTACAATAAATATATATATGAAATACATTCCAAAGTTACATATACATCAACACTCCCTCTTAACTAAGAAGGTATTTCTTGACACAGATCATCTAGCACAAGTCTTCTTCTTTGGATCATCGTCATTAATGCATCGTCCTCGAATCATCGTCATCATCACTGCTGCTGCTATCTCAATCAATATCTGAATCTACTCGTCATAGGAAGTTCTACAGAGCCAATCCTTTTTCATACTGGATTTAGGCCCACCACCTGCAAGTCTTCATCATCACTGGCCATACTGTGGAATCCTCAGGACTTATTACATGCGTCACAAAACCTTGAAAGAGTCTCTTGACTAGCAAGAACCCTAAAGAGCATCTGAGGCCTTTTTCATCCTGTCCAGATCTTCAGGACTTATTACATGTGACTGTCACAAAACCTTAAAAGAGTCTCTTGACTATCAAGAACCCTAAAGAGCATCTGAGGCCTTTTTCATCCTGTCTAAATCTCCCGGACTTATTACATATGACTTCCACCACAAAACCTTAAAAGAGTGTCTTTCCAAGCAAGAACCCTAACGAGCATCTGAGGCCTTTTTCATCCTGTCCATATCTCCAGGACTTATTACACGTGATCCCCACCACAAAACCTTAAAAGAGTGTCTTTCCAAGCAAGAACCCTAAAGAGCATCTGAGGCCTTTTTCATCTTGTCCAAATCTCCAGGACTTATTACATTTGGTCATGGCAAAACCTCGAAAGAGCATCCCAGGACTAATTACGAGCACATAACTCAACCTATCGGATCTCCCAAGGCTAGGATTACATGCCATAGGACAAAACCTCGAAAGATCATTTTCCAGATCTCCCAGGGAGCTATTTTATGCCAGTGGCAAAACCTAGCAAGAGAATCTGCAAACTTCCCAGGGCTAGGATTATATGTCCTCCAAAGCAAAACCTTGAAAGAGCGTTTGCCAGACATCCCAGGGCCAATATTACATGCCATAGGCAAAACCTCGAAAGACTATCTGCAAACCTCCCAGGGATAGGATTATATGCTTATCTGCACAACTTGTTCCACGGCCACAGAGTATCAACCTGATATTCACCACACATCATCTTGATGTACACATGATCATCCTAATCATCATCACTGCATCGTCCTGATGCATGTCATCTGGAGCAACATCCTGAAGCTCGTCATCCATGATCATCCCGATTATACAATGCATCCACCTGATGCATACACAGTATCTGCTTGATACATATCATCATACATGATCTACCTGATCATACCACGATCATACAATGTATCCACCTGATACATATACAAATACATGATCCACCTTATCATACCTGATACATATCAACATACATGATCTACCTGATCATACAATGTATCCACCTTATACATCTACAGATACATACAGATGATCCAACTGATCATATCCAGCATCCAACATGATGCATACATACATAAATGATCCAACTGATCATATACAGCATCAACATGATGCATACATACATAAATGATCCAACTGATCATATCCAACATCAACATGATGCATACAAATACAGAGCAGTAGCTGGAGCATCGTCCTGATGCTCATCATCCAACGCTTATATCCACAGCCATGGAAGGATCCTCCTCTCACCATGATCGGAATGGCTTTAGCAAATGTCTCCATCACTTCTTCCTCGAAGTGTCATTGATCTAAAGGACACCAAGCCTCTCTCTGAAGTACTCGAACTTCACTCTGGCTAGTGGTTTCGTCAGCACATCTGCAATCTACTCATCTGTCGCAACATACAGGAGCTCCACTGCTCCTTTCTGCACCATATCCCTGATATAGTGATATTTGATCTCAATGTGTTTTGACCTATCATGGAACACCGGGTTCTCAGACAACTTCACACAACTCTGGTTGTCACAAAAGATACCAATAGCCTCTAGCGGGAGATCAAATAACTCAGACAGTAGCTTCCAAATCCATACTGCCTCACAACTAGCTGAACAAGCTGCAACATACTCTACTTCAGCTGTACTCAGTGCTACGCAGGACTGCTTCCTGCTAAACCAAGAGATCACACCTGATCCCATACTGAAGCAGTACCCATAAATGCTCTTCCTATCTGCAGCACTGCCTGCCCAATCTGAATCAACATAACCCTGCAGGTTAAACTTTTGATTCGCATCATACTTGAGCCCATAGTCAATTGTACCCTTCAGGTACCTCAGAATATGCTTTACAACAACCAGGTGAACACTCCTCGGATCCATCAGGAACTAGCTCAATGTGTTCACCGCAAAGCAAATATCTGGTCTCATGTTTGTCAGGTACATCAAGGACCCAATCATCTGACGATACATAGTGACATGAACCGGCTCAGATGAAGCATGACAAAGAAGCTTCAGGTTCGATGCCATAGGTGTGGCCATGGCCTTGCAGTCCATCATCCCGAACCTCTTCAGGATCTCTACTGCATACTTCCCTTGTCCAAGGAAGATTCCATCTACACTCTGCCACACCTTCATGCCTAGAAAATAGTGCATCACCCTAAGTCCTTCATCTCAAACTCGGCAGCAAGCTTCCGCTGCGTGTCGACAATCAATCTATCTTCATCTGTAACAAACAGGTTATCCGCATACAAAAGTAGTATCACTGGATTGCCTTCCTCAACCTTGTAGTAAAGGTTGGAATCCGCTTTACTCTTGGTAAAGCCCAAACTGGATAGAAAGCTGTTTATCCTACCATACCAAGTTTTGCACATATATGAATTCCCGTCATGTGTCTCAAAACCAAGTGGCTGCTCCACATACACTTCCTCTTCGATTACACCATTCAAGAAAGATGTCTTGACATCCATTTGGTGTATCTTCCATTTCATCACTGCAGCCAGAGCAAGTATTGATCTGATGGAAGTGTGCCTGGTTATAGGTGTAGAAGTCTCTTCACACTCAATCCCTTTTTCTGGGAGAAGCCACGAGCTACAAACCTCGTTTTGTATTTCTCCATGCTACCATCTGCAGCATGCTTGATCTTTTAGATCCAGTTGGAAGTCACAGCAGACTTCCCTTCAAGTCTTGGGACTGCATCCCAAACATCATTCTTCATGATCGACTGGTACTCCTCGATCATGGCATTCTTCCCGAATCCTGGGAACTTCAATATATTCAATAGATAATTTTGTTGCTGAAACAAATGTTGTAGTCCTTCTTTTGTAGGTGCTCATATACGATCTTTCCTACAAAACAAGTTAAAATGCATGATTAGAAACTTCTCATAGTTTTCAGAACAAA
The DNA here is from genome assembly GCA_027924585.1 of Larix kaempferi. Taxonomy (NCBI): domain Eukaryota; kingdom Viridiplantae; phylum Streptophyta; class Pinopsida; order Pinales; family Pinaceae; genus Larix; species Larix kaempferi. The sequence continues at coordinate 29,699,592 of BSBM01000370.1, read as the reverse complement.
TTCTTACACATAAAGAAATATGTCATACAGTCATGCAATTATTTCAGCCAATGCTTCAATACAACATCCATCCATATCCTGTAACTTTCTAGATGCCTTCCAATCTCTACCAGAACATTGTTAAGAGTTTGCACTACTCTCAACATGTCAGCAAAGAGGTTTTATTCTAGATAAGTAGCAATGGAATGTTGTACAGTGCCATAGGCCACTTACCCATCACATGCATATTAGTAGTATACTGTTCATTAATGCAATTATTCTAATATGCCAAAAAATACACAACCTAATTCTAGGAACATCAGTATATACATCATTGAACAGTATTATTTAAACAATCGAATATGCAAGGAATGATAATTCAAATACTTATCTTTGTTTGGTTGTTGGGTGAACTCCCTCTGAATCTTTGCAACTCCATTATGATGTGGATTGTGAGAAGTGGTCGACTCCCTCTGAATATCTGCATTCTTGCATAAACTACTGGAGTGTGCTCCCTCTTGATCTTTGCTTCTTGGATTACCTGTCCTTGAACTTATATCCATCCTCGATCACTATGCATGCTTACAAGTATCACTATTGTGATATCCTCGAGATCTCATACATAGTCATACATTTATTAGTATATTCTCAATACTATCAAGACACAATAATCTTAAGCATGTATAGTCATGATCATTTCAAACATAAATAATAAGCATTAGTATTCAAGGACTCTTATGGTTAGTCATATCATAAATTAAAGTAAGAAACATAATATGCCTAAACCTGTGATTACTCAAACCTATACTTTCATGACTCTTCTGGTTAGTCATATCATCAAAACATAATATGCATACACCCACGATTATTCAAACCTATGAATAGTCATTATCAATCATGCCATGTATACTTATATAAGAGATTCTATCACAAGGTAGGATTCTAACTTGATATAGGAAAAACATACCTGGATTAGTAGGCTGGCTAGTTATGTCTAACATACCCACATGATGTCTTCTTGTTCTCTTCAATGACTTGTGCTAGTAACCTGCATATCTCATAAGTTAACCATTATAGGGCCAAGTTATACATACCTCGTAAATAGATCTTCTATGTGATCCATGACAATGGATGAATCTTTGTCTTCATGTCACCATGATCATATGTTCTTGAACTAGAACATGATTTGTCTTTCTTGGTGTACCTTTCATATTAGCGGACAACATAAGCCTCATACAACACCACAATGCATTAGTACAATCATAAGTGTCAATACCCTAATCAATAAATATCTTCTATCATGCATTCATAACTTTATTAAGGTGATACGACAAGTCTAAATTTAATCAAGATTGTACTAACCTTAATGAAGACAAACATACCATAAACTTAATTATGAATAGAATTCGAAACATACCTGTATGAGTCATACATGTCGAGATTGCTTGTAATCTTCTTATGTAAGGCCTTAGCCTTATCTCCCTTTGAAACAAGAACTTCTTCACTTATGCAGGTGACCAATCCATTCTCTTCTAAGATTAACCCAATCCACTTGATTTGCAGGAACTGGATCTGGAGCTAGATTAGGGTTTGTCAGAAAAACCCTAAAAATTCAAACTTTGAATTTTAAACTTTTGAAAGAATAGAAAGATGTGCCTTGATGAGTTGATCAAGCCGGTATATTCAGAATTTGAAAACTGCAAAGTTTCACCCCTCAAATTTGCCTTTGAAACTTCCGGATTCACTGGACATGACCATGAACTAGGGTTTGATAAAGCCCACCCTTCTGACCAATCAAAAAGTTTGATCCAAAGCTCCAAGCTTCTATTTTTTTGAGGAGCTTCCAGCCGTGGTCAAAGATTTCAAAAATTCCCATTTTTGTAGAAGCCCTAATTTTCCACTTTTCCAATCAAAGTCCCGAACTAGGGTCTGATCAAGCCCGGCCTTCTGCCCAACCAAAAATTCTGATATTGGTCTCTAAATTTCGATTTTGATGAGTAGCATTCAGCCGTGGTCTCCGATTACAAAAATTCCATCTTTCTCCGAAACCCTAAATTCCCAAAGCCATGAATGAAGGTGCTAAAAAATAATTCTGTTTTGACAGAAATATGTACCTGATTGTTTCTGGTGTAAGTCCGAACTTTTCAATCCACAGGGTCTGAAAATTCTACCTGTGGTATCCCGACCTATCATCTTTCCAACCCCACAGGTCTGACCTTAATTGGATTCTCTGAGAGAGTGTTATGCCAAGTGTCGCAACGTGACATGTTTATGGGATAAAACAAGAGAGCGAACTTGTACGGTGTGCCACGTGTCACTGGTTCAGTTTCGGCCTCTAAAAAAGTTACATGAGAAAGTAAAGTCCATGCACTACCTGTCATGTTTTACTAAATTTCGTTTGGAGCTTCCTAGCCCAAGTTATGACCTTTTTTCCTAGGTCACCTATTTATGACTCAGATCTGGAAGAGGCAGAAACCCTAGATTGTACAGATCATAAAACACAAAGTACAACGAATTAGAAGTTGTCATTTGGAAAAAGGTACATGGGGATCTGATATTCGACCTGTAAAAGTTTCAGATCCAAAAACTTCGCCAAAATGGATTTATAGCGAAAATGCTACGATGACTGGTTTTTGCTATATCAAGCCCTAGCATCGCTAGTGCAACAAGTGTCATACACACCATACCATGCCTTCTTTCAGTCTAGCCCTGATACCATGTTAGTTTTTTAGAATTTACTTCAATCTGATCTAGGATCTTAACTGAGAGAACAACATGTACAACATATCTACAACATATCAATCATAGACACAATAATGCAAGCACACAAGAGACACAAAGTTTACTTGGGGAAAACCATAAAGGTGAAAAACCCCAACAACTTCCTCAGAGATAGATAGAGCAATGATACAACCCAAGCATAAGAGATAGACATCTTCTAGCAGCAGCTTCTCCTCCTCCACAAGTGCGCCACTCTCCAAAGAGTGTGTGTGAGAATAGAATGATCAAATAGAGTGCCTCCCGCACTCTATTTATACTTACTTGACTTGCCTAATAACCTTTACTAGGTTGGCCTTAACTTAACCACATAACATAATGCTGACTGGGCCGACCCCCAATAGGGTGGTCTAATAACCCTTTGACCCACATGGCCGACCCCCAATAGGGTGGTCTAATAACCCTTCGACTCACATGACTTATACAGGGCCGACTCCAACAAGGTGGTCTAATAACCCATCAAGTATAAGTTACGACACTTACAATTTAAATGACGACACTTACGTATAGAGGAATAATAACATCTCTATAAAAATACAATCACTTCCGTATAGAGGAATAATACATCTCTATAGGAGTACAATAAATATATATATATGAAATACATTCCGAAGTTACATATACATCAACACCCAAAGGGGATGATATATATTTCGTTGAATGCCTATTAATTTGGGTTCTAGCGTATAAATTTTTTTCTCTGCCTATAGTTTGGATAAAGGTTGGACTAATATTTTATAAAATTTGAATTTTATAAATGATTTTTAAAATTTTTTATTGGATACAGGGATTGGGATTGACGTCATCCTCGTTTTTTGGTTCCCAGGAGGAGGTGGCGGGCTGATGTAAGCGGGTTTTTAATGTTGTTCAGACTGTGGGAAGGTCGTCAGGTACTCAGGAGAGACACTGTGCACACGCTCCAAAGGCATCAGTTCTTCGAGGCTGACTGTTAAATGACTATTTTTTGGAAAGACTAAATATATTGAAAAATATTACAACTACACCCGCCACCCAAGAAAGCCATTGAATTGGGTGGGTGGGCATGTCATATGAATACGAGTGGGGCAGTTGAAATAGCTTAAACCGCCATTATTGATGCGACAAGAGTCACAATAGATTACAAATTACAGATAACTCATTCCACAAGAAATTGATGCATACTCATACTCGCAACCTTTGAATTCCTCCTTGGCCCATAAAAATGGCTGCGACCCACATTCTGAACTTCAGGATTCAGTCACGAAAATTCCCAAATGTGGCCACTGCGATACCTTTTCCCTTGATGTTGCGGGCGAAATTGATTTGATGTTAATGAGAATTGATCTCTCAAATGAAAGGTGTTAATGCTGGGACATCTAGAGGGAATCCATCAATCTGTGGTAACCTTTACATGTGCCATTTGTACATATCGTGAGCATCTATCGATCACTCAGAATAGGGGTATTTATTGATGTTCTTAGCGCCACCAGCTAGTTTTTCACGCTCTACTTAGACAGAGATAAAATAAAAGATAGCAGCTCTCGTTCTAGCTATAGATGTCATTTTTTTTTATTGTCACAATGATGAGCGAGATCCGTTTAGTGGGAAGCAACTCAGACGCATCGTCCTTGGCCCAGGTATTTGCTCAACTTTAGTAGATCATAAAGCTAAGTGGAAGGGTTTAAAACGATGGGGACACCACAATTGAAGTATCTTTAATGAGAGGATTTGTATCTAGCTCTAAATCCACACCCAAATATGGAACTGCAGCTCGATCTTTATCTGTATTTAACACTATATTTTGGGCTATGGATTTATTTCATCAAACTGGAAGGAATGCACGTGGAACCGGATAAACCACATATGGCATAAGATCTAGAGGCTCCGGATCTAGATATGAATATGCACCTGGAACAGGAATAGAACTTGTAAGTGCTTGTGTATAAACCGATGGGACTCCGTCTCTCCCTTTGTTGCAGGGTATCGAAAAAGGATGATGTGACGGAGGGGCTACACAGTAATTTTCCGACAGCAAATGGGGCTAATTTTCAACCGCAGAGCTTTATACCAGCCACCAGTATCAAGGTCAAACCTGAGACAAAATTTCTCCAGGAAAGATATTTTCCACCGTTTAATTCTGATGAATTCGAAATAGATGTTAGAAAATGGTTCGTGGCGCTTTTGTGAATATCTTGCTCGATAACTTGGACTGAAATTCGAATGGATTTTCAATGGCGATAGTTTTCTAGTTTCTTGAAGTGAAAATATCAGAATTTAAGCTCATAGTCATTCGCTTCAAAATTGGAAAAACCAATCACTGCATGAATCATTCCAATGTTTCTACAATCATGCATGAAATATGATGCATGCTCAGGCTCAACCTACAATTATTCTTGCAGCAATCGCATGTCAAATGTGTGACCATTTTATCTCATATTTCTCTTCCTATCCACTCTCACAAAACCACTTTGTGTCTTGTGTGGTTTGTCCTCTTGTTTTCCTTTTGAACCCAAGCTTGTTTTGTGACAACGCATTCTTGTACTAATATAAATTTATTCAAAATCGGAGGAGCCAATCAGTGTATGCATCATTCCAATGTTTCTATAATCATGCTTGAAATATGATGCATGCTCAGGCTCAACCTACAATTATTCTTCCAGCAATCGCACGTCAAATGTGTGACCATTTATCTCATATTTCTCTTCATATCCACTCTCACAAAAACCTTAAGACCCCGTAAGATTGAACTAGGTCTTTTCTTGCAGCAACTGCATGTTATATGTGTAACCATTTATCTGATTTTTCCATTCATATCCACTCATAGAAATCTTAAAACCCTTAGACATTGGACTAGGCGTTCTCCTAAAATTCTCACAGAACAAGGGGAATGAAATCGGCATACAAAAATTAACCAAAAATGGAAACAAAGTTCAATAAAAAATTAAGCATATAGTAATTCTTGTCCAATACATTATAAAAAAAGCATATTATCTACATCTTACAGATATTGCTAGCAAGTTCTTGCATAGAAATGCAAACAGATGGGACATAAAGAGAAAAAGAGATCAAAGCATGCACATTATTTATTCACCATAATGATGAAGTGGAAGAGCATGTATCAAAGCCATGCCACTCGGAGGAGCTCATGCTTGCTATACATATGCTTCATTCTGTAGATTGCTCTGCAATGCTGCGATTCGGAAGATCTCTGTAATTGTTTGGAAAAATTGAGCAGCAAGTGTGAAAGTGGGTTTTTATTAAACAGATATATGTACTGCATTCAAGGTGGCTTTACAATGTTTCCTGCTATCAGACAAAATAAATGTTTGTTTATTGCTTCTAATATTTCTTTAGGTCCACGAGGGATTAAAATGGTCTCCTTGTTCATATGCCCCCTCAATCTGGACTTGATTCCCGCCCTTATATGCCATTACAAATATGCATAAATTTTGGGTGCTTGATGCATTGAGATGAAAGGATTTGCAGAAGGAAAATCAATGGAAAATGAGGATCTCAACCTCTCTGATGTAGGCCAAGTATCTTTTGCCCATATAGTTACAATAAGTGTATTTTGATATAATATCTTGGTCACCTTTCTGCTTTAGAGGCTTTTATCTATACCAATAACCATAGATTGTTATGGTTATCGTACGATTTAATGCTCAGTCAATTGATTCCAACTGATTGTTCTTTCTGAAATTGGATTTGTCTTTTTGTTTACAGCTTAGTGGTATTCATTTTGTGGATTTTTTATTAGACTTTATAACGATGGTCTTTAATACCGAAAGGCATCATACTTCACAAAATTACGAGGTTAAAAAAAAAATGTATTCATTTTACATACCCATGCCAGATCCATTTTAGGAAAAAATATATTCAGGGCATGTATCTTTAAAATTGTTTTACTGTTTCAAGAACCACCAACAAGTGGAGATGACCACGTCCACACTGCTCAAGGCGCCTTGAGATTGTTTCTATCAAGGAAACAATGGCTGCAACAACATATTCCTCCACCCACGAGGCCTTTTTTCCGTAAATATGGATAGCAGTACTTATCCTTCTGCCGCTATGGATCCTTGATCAGGCATTCTGGATCAGCGAAGGTGAAGAAGCATTGCCTCTTGTGATTATCTGCATCTCAGCCGATTATAGAATTACAACATCCTTCTCCTTTTATTGCACTAATGCTATAGTGCGTGTCACTATTTTATTATACCATTCAAACATCATAGCTAGAAGCGCCTACAAAGAGAAAATCTTCCAATTCCAGAATTACCAGGGGCTCTTCATAAATAAACTCAGTGAATAGATGAGCAGTTTTGATCACTTTCAAAGTGTTGTTTTATTATGATTTATATTTGTTTAAGTGTATAGTACAAATGTTATGTTATTTTTAAAGTTTTTAAAAGCGTTTTTAAGTTACATGAGTATAAAACCATGTCCATTATATTTGATTGACGCGTTTATGATTGGACACAGCAGTGCAAGCTTTATACTTTTTTACCTGCAATTATATCTTGGGTTATATGGCATTCTAGGAATGCAGTAATATTTGAAAACAAAACTCTTTGTGAAGACAATATTATAAGACAGATTGTATTATTGTTAAAGGAAAATCACTTTGAGGTAGTGGTTTGCAGGTTAAAAAACAAAAGTCTGTTCACACCTTCTTATAATATGTCGTTGGTCTTCTTTGACGGGGCAGCTTCAAATGGAATGTGTGCTGTAGGTGGAATCATCTACATCAACAAAGAACATTTTTTCACTCTAAAGCTAAATTATAGTGCATGCACAAATATGAAGTCAGAACTATTGGCGCTTTGGTGTGTTCTCAAAGTTGCAAATTCCTTTGGCTTATTCGAACTTACTGTTTATGGTGATTCTAGGGTGACTATCAAATGGACAAGTGGAGAATTCAAACTTAATGTCATTTCACTTTTTCAGTGGTGTAAGAGAATTCAAGCTGAGATCAATGTATTGAAGAATATTTCGTTTGAACATATTTACCGTAAACACAATTCAATAGCTGATCTGCTTTCAAAACAGGCTATGAATGGTGAAGTGGGTGTCATATTTTGGGAAGAGATTCAAGGACAACAAATCATAGAAAAGGGGCATTGTCAATATTTTCATTTGATTAGCCTTTTGAATTGGTACATACTCAAAGTTTTTTTTGTGATAAAGTAAAGGAGGTCAAGATATGTTTTTTTATCGAGTATATAAGTCAGTTCTTTTGACTTAATACATTTTGTACTATTTGATTCTACATGAATAATAATAGTACGTTTTTTTTTTTTGTTCCGCTGAAATAAAAAGTTACATCAAGTATTTTTTACCTTGAGAAAAATAGTTTTGATTAACTATTCATCAATTTTATAATTAAAAAAAAAATTATTAATAAATTATTAATTTATTTTATTAATTATAATTTAATAATTAAATAAAATTTAATAACTTATAATTCAATTTTTTTTTTTAAAAATTATATTAAAAATAAATAATAATAATAATTATATTTTTATTCTACTTAAATATTTTATGTTTATACTTTAAACATTTAAACATATTTTGAATTTCATAATTTATATAATTTATCTTTGTTTTATTAATTATTTATAATTTAATAGTAAATCAAGTTTAATAACTTTTAATTCAAGGTTTTCTAAACACATTCATATTAAAAATAAATAATAAGAAGAATTATATTTTTACTCTACTTAAATCATTTATGCTTATACACATTCATATTAAAAATAAATAATAATAAAAATTATATTTGTATTCTACTTAAATAATTCATACTTATATTTTGAACATTTAAACATATTTTAAATTTCATTAATGCACATCATGTTTAAATCATAAAGCTTTGCTACATCTATTTTCAAAACCATATATATTTTGTAAACATGTAAAATAATACACTATACAAAATTGTGACAAATTCTATCCGATTATAATTTATTTTTATTGCAAGTCTAAAGATTATAATCTCCTTTCTATTATTATTAATATTATTGGCATCAACAATTTTTAAAAAGTTAAGTTAGATGGGAAAGTTTTCAATACTTTTTGAAAAAGAATAATGTGATTATCATTTACCAATATTAATATTAAATTCATAATTTTACACTCATAATTTAAGACGAAGGTTAATAGTTTGTTTTTTCTTTTAAAAAAAGATGTAAATGTATTTATCTTCTTACTTAATATTATTACATTTCGTTAAATTAATGACATTTTAATATAGTTTAATAGTAATCTTACTGAAAAATATTTCAACATGAATGTTTTCAGATTGTATCAACATTGTGTTTGATCTTATGGAATATCAGTGTATCAAATTTAAATATTCAAGAAGATCAAGCACAAAAAGATATTTATTTATTAAAATAGGTTTCATAAATTAATTTTAATGCATATACTTTTTTAAAAAATTAATTACTAGCCACATTATGGTTTCATGCTTATAAAAGTATCAAGCCTCATCCATACAATGATCTTTCGGAAAATATTTCAATTATAAGTCATAATCTTACATACTACATATTCTAGATGGAAAGATAAAAAACTTCTCGTGATCTGTAGAATACGTCAATCATTACAGAAGTCTTTAGTTTGATCACCAAAGCTTTATTTGCTATTAACATTAGCCTCATTTCATTTCTCATAGAGTTGTTCCAGTGAGCATTGAACTAGAGGCCTACAAAATTTGTAAAAAGTCGCTCTTCATTCTTTTGTTTAGTGTGTATAAGAGATTCTAATTGATAATACAAATTTTGAATGTTTTTATGCATTCTTCATTACTAAAGCATATTTAATCACACTAGACAACATCCATTGCAGGTGGCAATGTCGAGGACATTGCCACCTCGTGGCTCTTGTTTGTAAGAGTGTACTTGATGATCTATTGGTTTATAGCTCTACCTTGGAAAATAATATCTCATATCTCATATACGTATTAGAAACCCTAAAAAAACATAACTCCTAACAAACCTTAAAAAGTGTAAATTTTCCAAACAAACTCTATTACATCTACCATATAATTTGAAATTACTAAATTTTATTATTATTATTTATTTACTTTTATGTTCTATACGTTTTTGGTTCATTTTCTCCCTCAAACTAATCTTGCATAGCATATCTATATCTAAAGAGAACATCTTCTAATATTAATTCGTTCCCCTTTTCTCATCATTTTGGAATCCTTATCCTTGTTCTTTCGTAATAAATATTATAATGTTAGGAAAATTCATAACTCCAATAGCACATAGTAATAGGTGAGTAAGCCATTTTCATTGAACTCACATTTCAAATATAATATGACGATAGAGTGCATGCCAAACATGAGGAAGAGTGAAGTAGTTGGCATGTGCTTGCCTCAATTTTATGAATTCAAGTTATACTTGATTTGTTTTCACTTTCACCTTACAGTGTACCAAAAAAGAAAAAATGGTTATCAACATAATGTATTTATGTATATGATTCTGGTTATTATTAATATAATGTATTTATGTATTTTTGATATAATAATAACATATATTTTACATAATATTTTAACTAAAAATTAGTTTGGTGGTTTAGTTCAAGTGGTTGAGTGTTATAAGTTGTGAGCGGAAGGTATCGTGGTTAAATTTATGGGTGACTATACATTGCTATATAAGGGCCTCACTTGATGTCTCCATTGGGTTAGCTCCGTAATCATAGAGAACAAGATGCGGCCCCTTCGGATGGCCCCTTGTGATTTCTTACCATAGACATAGGAGTGGGGGGTTTGTGAACAAGTGAAATTTTTTTTTTTTTACTAAAACTAATAAAATATTTTCTCTAAAAAACCATACCTTGTATTAAAATAAATTTTATTCACATCCAAAAATAAATTTTTTATATTTTATATTTTAAATTTTCAACTATTTTAATTTTAATAATAATAATAACCTTTTTTATTATTAATTATTTTAGTTTTATTTTTAATAATAATAACAATAACAAGGAGGCAAGTGTAGGTGGGGTTATGTTCTCTCAAGGAGGTAATACTAGAATTACCTATTCTTGGAGCATTCGACATGCCACCAATAATCAAGTAGAGGCATTTGCTCTCCTTCAAGGACTAAAACTGGCTCATGAGCAGGGTATAGACTCTCTAATAATTCTCGGGGATTTGAAAATAGTCATCAACCATGTGAGACTAAAAACTTTGCTTGTTGACATGAAAATGAGAACCATTTTTCTCATAATTCAGCAAGAGATAGATGCATATCGCGAAATATCTCCTATGCTTATCCTTTGAATTAATAACTCAATCGTTGCCGCTCAAGATAACTTGGTGACCAAAGATATGATAGAAAAGCTTAGAGTTGATGGGAAATCCCTTACACAACACATGCCATGACAAAGGCTAGGGTTCCAGGTCATGTTCAAAGTGGGGGTCCCTCGGGGGTCTCCGGAGAAGAATCCCTTCAAGAATATTTCTGGAAAGACTATTTCAAAACCAACTTAAGGCTAAATGGCATGAGCATAGATGGTGGTGACATGACACTTGGGAGCATCAACAACGTGTATGTGGGAGTTACTGCCTGTCTCTCACCTCCTTGCATCATGGCATTCTAACCTCCCGTACAAGCATCGCATATGTATTAGCTCGGATTTGGATGCTTCTTTGTACCTCCATTGTGTTAAAAAAATATGGAGAATGTAAGTCGGATTGCTTTGGCCTTTCAAAGTAACGATTACAGCATCATTTTGGGTAGTATTTCGGAAAGGAACATGATGAACATGCAGATTGCATCGGTCTCTCTTACTCAAGGTAAGTGTACCTCTATCCCAGGTCAGGAGCTAGATCTGTGTGGGAATTCATTTCCTTAATGGACAAGATGAGCTAAGTACCACTGTGATCATGGTGTCACTCTCGCATGAATGGGAAAGAGATAATACATATCAAGTGCTTTAGAAGGGTGCATATGCACAAGGAGTCTGTGTGGTTAATATCCAAATTGCTTCGTAAGTGTAATTTTCCTTGGGTAACCAGTTGCTCAACAGTGCAAGATAAAACTAGAATCATGGCTAAACGAAATAGGGGAAGCGCGAGAGGGGAAAGGGAGTTTCCAGAGGTAGATCAAAGCGAGTTGGAGTCAACAGTCCAAGCACTACAAATTCAAGTAAATGGTTTGTCAACTTAGATGCTCACCTGGACCCTGAATATTCTTAAAGAGTAGAAACAAAGTCATCAACGCCTCTAGGATGAGTGCGCCACCAAAGGTGGAGGAATTACGTGCCAAGCCTAGCTTGCAGCCCCCAACCGATTTAGAATTCCTAGCAGAAGTGCCATCTCCTGGCTCCAAGCAGTGCATCCTGGATTTGAACTAGCCCCCAACTAATATTGAAGAAGAGATCCAAGCCATTATAGAAGACAACCCCAATAGGAAGAAAACTCTAAAACAAGCAAAGGATGGGAAATGACATGAAAGATCAATCAATATTTTAATGTCTAAATGCTCTTTTTCCCATTTAAATGCTCGTTTTCCCATTTAATTTTGGTAGACTTTTATAAACAATATTCAAAGAATAATATGAAAAGATTGTATAGGCATAATTTAAAGCTAGAACTACTCGATAGGATAGTTAGTATACAGCCTATTTTAATACTCTGCCTCAAAGCTTTTTGGACAAGAATTTATATCTTTTGCAAGCCTTCTTACAACTTTTAGTGTATTCATTTACCCATTTTCTTAAACAATAACAATAATAATAACAAACAAAAACTTAATAAAATAAAGCATTATGATGCAATTGTATATACAATCAAAACTTAAACTAAAGTGCATATGAAGGGAGTGATACAAAAGTTTATCAAAAGTTTGCATTTTCAATGTACGCATAGATGATAAAAATCAAATAAAAAACAATGTTGTGCCAAGAAACAACACAATAAACCTTTCCAAATAGTTACCGTTGCTGGAAAAATCAAACAAAATAAACCTTTCCAAATAGTTACCTTTGCTTGAAAAATCAAACAAACCTTTGTTTTCACACACAAAAAAAGCTCAAATTATAAATCACCAAGCTATCTTATTTGTTATTTGTAAGTACATAGTAGTATTCAACTCAAAAATAATAGATCTATTGGTTAAGGTATTGAGATTTGAGTCTCTCCAACTTCAAGTCATTTTTATAGTCTGTAAAAATATTGTTAATAATAATATATTTCTATTTAATATGTATAAAAAAGTTAAAATAAAAATATTTTAATTAGTGTAAAACTTTGTTTTATATATATATATATATAAAAGCTTTCCTTCCTATTTTATTATTTTTTACATTTTAGTAAGTTCATTACACTATAAAAGGGTAATTATAATGATTATGTAATTGGTTTGTATCATTTATTTAGAGTTATGAGTTTATTAAAAATTATCGTGTAGAAGTATACGGTTAATTTAAGATGGTAAATTTTTATTTCTCAATGAAATGGAGATTTAACTTTTTTTTTTCATAATAAAGTTTTGATTAATTGAATGAGATAAAAATTAACTTTATTTTGTTTGAATTATGATAGAATTTTATACTAGCATAACCACTTAATTTGTGGTCGGTAAATATCAAAAGGTCACAAGTTAAGTGCTATGAACAAGTTGTCTATAGGTCACAAGTTAAGTGTTATGAACAAGTTATATGTTACTTGTTCTCCATGCTTAGTTGTAACCACTTGTCTATGCCTCTGCTACTTGTTACCTTTTTTAGTTAAATGGGTTGTCTTCTACTACCTGTTATACATGCATGAGTTACAGTTATCCATGCATTAGCTACCGATCATATATATATATATATAATTGTTTATTTCAAATTTTTGAACGACAACCATAAAATCAATTTGGATAGTACACTTGTTCCATTCTCCTTCAATCTAGAAAAAGCATGGATGGTAATCCACCCCAAATTCTAAGATATAAACACCTATCAATATAATTAATTTAATGAACTTATTTTGAAAAATATAAAATTAATAAAGTAATTTTATATATTATAAAAATAATGTAAATATAATATTTTTTACATATATAACATAAGTATTTATGTTAATATAAATTTAACTCAAATGTATTTTTTATTGATTAAATTTTTGAATTGTCATTGATAAATATTGATATGATTGATTAAGTCTTAAACTTAAATTTGTTCTTCATAACTTTATTTTTTATAATTAATAATTATATGGAATTTTTTAAAAGTTTATATAAACTATTATATTATTTTAAAAAGTGATGATAAAAATAACTCCTCTAATCATTTGATCATTATGATTAACCCTTTCTCAGCCAAGCTATACAATATTATTTTGGAAAAGAAGATCATCGTACGACTAGAAAGTGAAGGTAAGCAAGTTAAAGGTCAAGTGGGCTTTATAAGACATCACTCAACCATGGACCACCTCGTTATGCTTAGGATCATTGTAGAGGAATGTTGTAATAATAAATCCATTCTCTTCTATTGTTTTGTGGACTTTAGAAAAGCCTTTGATACAATGCCTATAAATAACCATTGGAATAGTTTAAAAGAGATAACGGTTCCTCTCGAGTCGAGAGCTACCACGATAAGGTTGTATGAGATTTCCATGACTAAGTTTAACATCACTAAGGGGTGATCGAAAGATATTAATTGTAATATTGGAGTAAAGCAAGGTTGCCCCCTCTCCCCTACCCTTTTCGACATATACATCAATAAGCTAGAAGGTTTTTTAGAAGAAGCAGGTTGTGCTGGCACGTCCTTAGCTGGACTAGTCATCATCCTTCTTCTATATGTTGATGATATTGTTCTTATGACAATATATCCCTTTGATCTTGGGAAGCAATTAAGAATTCTCAAGGATTTATGTTCTAATATGGGTATGACGGTTAAAACCAACAAAACAAAAGTTATGATTATCAAGTCCAAGAAGGTCACTTACGCTAATTTTGTATATGAAAACAACAACTTGGAGGAAGTACCTTCTTACAAATATCTCATAATTGGTATCCATCACAAGTTCAACTAGAATTGAAGCACTGAGAAAAGAATTAATTGAGGGTGGAAATATTACTTTGGTCTTGAAAACAATTGTAAAGTAACAAACCTTATGATGTGGTGAAATGACCAAATTTGGTGTTGAAGAAGAGAAAACCCGCTTCTGTAAATATGAATACTGAATTATTGATGAATGATAAGATAATATAGATTACAAGGATGGCCCTGCTTAAATTCAGCTTGGGCTTACATATTGAGGAGTTGTGTCCTCTTACTTATGATATTTAATATTCATTATTATTATTATTAATTATCAATTATTGATATTTTTAGTGTTTATTAATTATGTGTTACATTGTCTTCCCCTTAAGGGAAGCTTTGTCCTCAAAGGTGAATTTGTTGATGTTGCATTTTGTTATGTATTTGTGTTGACGATGATTTGAGACATGCGATTTGGACTAATCTCTTTATCTTGATGATGGTCTGGATCCTTTCTGTGCTGTGATTCTTCCTGCTTTTTTGGCGAACTTCTTTGTCCATACAATCGGTACTTACTTCCATTCCATTTAAATTCCATGTATTGTTTTTGTAGGTTGGTAGAGTAAGTCCCTAACGACGATAACCAGTCGGCGTGTAATATTGTGTCTACTTCCTTGAGTGGTAAGGCATAACAATTGAGCTGTAGGTTTAAATTTTGTATTTGCAACGATACCTTATGGCATTTTATCACTTATTTGATGTGTTGATTAGCGATGGTTGACACTTTGAGATTTTTCACACGGTACACAAACATATTAAGTTTCCTTTGCTTTGTTGATATCTATTATGTTGTCTGTACTCCCTAAGTCAACTAGAATTGTAATGACCCTTAATAGATCATGTAAGCTGTAACCTCTGGGATATTGTCTGTTCTGTCTTTGTTTCTGAGTGTTGTTCATCCTTGTTGTCGCAACTTCTTAACTAAGGTGGGATATATTTCTTTGTGATTGACTAGATTTCCTTTTGTTAGGAATTATCCTTCTTAGGTGTCGCTAAATTTTCTTCCTTACTAATTTGTTGAATACATGTAATTGTCGCAATTGATACTTCGGATGAGCTTGTGTATGCAACAGAATCAGATGTTTCTTCCTCTCTTGATACCTATATTTATTTCCCATTTATGATTTTGCAGTGTACTGTGTGCTTGGTTTTGTATTTATGGCCTGTGATCCAATCTTCTCCGCATCGACGACAAGTATTGTTCTTCTTCTTTTTATCACTGCCGGAGCGACTGGTCAATGTTTTTTAACCCTTTTCAACTTCATTGTCATATTATTGAGACTTGTTGCACTGATGACCAGGTGACCAATTATCTTCGCAATATCTACATTGTCTTTCTTGTTGTCATAAATATCCCTTGTCAAGGTTCCCTTGTTTTGATCTTTTAAATTTCTCCTCAATAATTTTTCCCTACGCCTGGCCTTATCCATGTTGAAGACATTATGTAATTCTAACTCTTCTTTTATGTGTGGTTTAAGACCAAAGACATATGTCTTGAGTCATTGACCATCTGTTAATTCTGGTACTCGCGTTGCTAATGCTTCCCATTCGTAGGTGTATTCTTCAACGTTGCCTTTTTGTTGTAACCTAGTCATTTTGGTGAAAAAGTCCTTCTCGGTCACATCTTCAAATATTTTGAAAAAATCATTTTTAATGTGTCCCAACTATAAGCACATACATTTTTCTTTTTCTTCCACCACATGTACCAGTTATATGCTTGACCTTTGAGCTACATGGAGGCATATTTAACCTTTTCATCATTAGATAAAATTTTGTGAATGCAGAAGAATTCTTCTGCTTTGTTGATCCATGCCACACTTTGTTTTGTTTCTCCATCGAACTTGGGTAACTCCAATTTGGGTTTCATTGGGTTTCCCCCCATCGATTGCATTGCAACCCAGTATGATTTGTGATGATTGTAATCTCTATGATCTTCTGGGATTCCCACTTTGAGGGAATTTAATTGATGATTATTGGTATCGGCTGAATCACGACATGAGTGGTCTCCCTTCGACGAATCGACGCTTTTAGAGGTGTCTATATCCTTGAAGTACTACATGATTTTATCTAGCCCTTCTTTGAAATATATTTTCATTTCATCTTGTGCCTTCCTCATTTCCCATGAGACTCATCAGGGAACTTCATATTGCACACTTCATGATAGCTCTTCTTTTCCTTCTCATAAATTTGCTTCAAGGTTATCCATTATGGAGTTTAGACCTTCAAGGATTTCAAATATCGGATTTGGTATTTTTCTAATTTTTCAATTGGTCCTTCATTCCTGCCATGGATCTAATACACGCCGGAATCTTGTTGTGAAGGTCTAAATATAATAATAATTATTATATTTAATAAGATTATTATTATTATTATTATTATTAATACATATATTATTATTATAATATTATGGTTTTTTTAAAGATTGTTAATAAAAATATTTTATAATAATAATACTCTTATTATAATATATATATATATATATATAAACTCTTTTTGGTTCTGTAGGGCTGACGTGGGATTGAGGAGGGACGCATGCAAGAGAAGAGAAAGAGCAGGCATGAAGTGGAGGAGAGTGTGGAGGAAGGTTGTCAGAGATCACAGGTGGGAGAGGGGATTGGCGTTTGAGAGGAGATGATGGATGAGGTCGCGTAGGTTGGGGAAGAGGAGAGTGGAGGGAGTTGCGTGGAGCAGCGTGAGGGAAATGGGAAGGAGCGACGTGGGATGGAGCGACGTGGAAGGGAGAGTAGTAGTGCAAGAGTTGTGCGAGGTGGGAGAAGGTGGCGTATGGGGATAAGAAGAGGCGCATAGATGGGGCATTGTTTGTGAGGGAGGGACTGCAGAAAGGATGGAGAGATGGTGGGAATGCGATCAAGGTACAACAGATAGGGGATAAAAGAGATGATGCAGAGTGGAGGTCATGTAGAGTGAGAGGGAAAGTGATGAGCAGGTTGTATGATGTGTGGAGATGGGTGCGTGAACAACGAAGGAGATGGAGGCGACTGGACTGAAGGAGAGGGGAGGAAACATAAAAAGAAAAATGGAAAGAGGATGAGTAAAGAGCCGAATCCGAGCTCTGAGGAGGAGTGAATTCGCTTTAATACCACTGAAACAACTCAATCCAGTGTTGAAGAAGAGAAAAATTGCTTCCGTAAATATGAATACTGAATTATTGATGAATGATAAGATGATATAGATTACAAGGATGGTCATGCGTAAATATAGCTTGGGATTACATATTGAGGATTCGTGTCCTCTTATGAAATTTAGTATTCATTATTATTATTATTAATTATTAATATTTTTAGTGTTTATTAATTATTCGTTACATGTGGGATAAAATGAGGTTCCTCTTTGAAACTCTCGTCACTCCCGTTATCTTGTACGATTGTGAATTTTGGGGTTGTGGTATCTCTAGAGAATCTTGGAGAAATATTGAACAAATCCATAAGCGTTTTATAACTTATAACCTCAAAATTAAAAGCAATGTGCCCTAGCCTATTGTCCTATTAAAGTGGGTCTTTCCCCCATCTAGAGCATCTTTATGGCTAGATACTTGATGTACGAGTACAAGATAAATAACATGGGAGACCAAAGACTTCCTAAAATTTCTTTAAAATCCAGTCAAGGCCACCTATGGCTCAAGAGAGGTTGGTATAAATATGACATGGCTTGGTTAAACCATTGGAGGATTGACGATAATTCCACTTTGCAAAATATCAAGAATATTAAGAATATTATTGCACCTAAGTTGAAAGAGAAAATGTGGTGCAATAAGGATTTAAAGGTTAAAAGAAAATTAAAATACTATAAAGAGGTCATTAACCCCGATCTTGAAGATCAAAAGTATCTCTCGATTTTAACTAGCTTGAATAAGAAAACCAACATAGCCAAGATAAGAATGAACTATCATGAGCTTCGTAGTGAAACAGGGCATTGGGAAATTCCTAAAACATTGTGGGTGGAAAGGATTTGCCATGTCAGTAAGACTATGAGCGTTGATGATGAAAATCACTTTCTCTTAGAGTGAGCAACGTACACCCACATTAGATCACAATTTCATAATCTTTGTTTTAATACATGCCTCCCTAACCTTCTAACGTGGCAAAAATATGGTGACCTCAAAATGCTTCTTTCTAAGCTTTCTGAGCATATGAATAAAATTTTATAGGAAACCAAGTAATTCCTTTTTTTCTTCTTAAGGTAAATTCGTATCAGTTGATGTTAACCATCTTAGGGAAAATTTTAGGGGTGAAATTTAGCCCATCTGCTAGTTTTGACTTTCTTTTCCAAAAAAATATTTGCCAAATTCCTTTATTTTCAAAATGATTTTTCCAAATTCCATGGGACAATTCTTTTATTCTAGAAATCACTAATATTGTCCAAAAACTATATAAAGTCCTTATAAATTTGAATATTTTTACGAAAAAATCATCAAACATTTTATGGTTGCAAATTTATGAATTAGTAAGATTCACCAGGGTTTCTACACTTTGAGAAAAATATAGATCATTAAAATGTTCCCCGATCACCACCACCACCACCACCACCACCATCAGTAATGTACTAAATTTCATTTATTTAATCAAATTAATTTTAGACATTAGTGAATGGAGTAGTCTAAATATTCTATGTTTTGGACATTTTCAGAGTATATTTTCTGGTTTGTTTTGTTCAGATTCTGGTTGGAAATCTAAGTGCCATAGGGGTATTTGAGGGTACTAAATCAATTTATGCATTCAAAAACATAATTTAAATATATTTTCCGGTTTGTTTTGTTCGGATTCCGGTTGGAAATCTAAGTGCCATAGGGGTATTCGAGGGTACTAAATCAATTTATACATTCAAAAACACAATTTAAATGCTTCCAAATTTGGATTTTATCAAAAATATTTTACCAAATTCCGGAAAGTCCAAAAAATAGAATAAATAAACTACTCAATAAATACCACTATTTATCATATTTAATTTGAATGAAATAAATATTGTAATAGTGCACAAATTTGATTATATGGTGAAATTTTTATGAAACATAGAATCATATGGTGAAGCTATAATTGTGGTTTTTAACTTTGATGTATAATATTTTCTCTTTATATGTGATGAAGTTGACTTTCTAATTGCACACAGAGTAGCGAGGTGCTTACAATCCAGTATGGGGGAGATGTGTAACGTAATGTAACGTAACGTCGTCATGTTATGTACCAAAAATAAAAAGTAATTAAATTTTTTTATGTCGTCTCATAAAATAACAAATAATTTAAAAAATCCATATCCGCTCATAAAATAAAAATATAAACCAAATAAAAGGTGATTAAAAAAATAACACCTCAAGAAATTGGATCCATGCCTCTTCATGCATAAACAACGGATATTCCATTTTTTAATCTTTAATCTTTTTTAATAATATGATTTTATGTTATTGACTAACATGAGGTACGGGTAAGTTGAGGTGTTTTGAACTCGTGACCTTTATTACAACATAACATCTCATTTTCAAGTGAATCGCGAGTCGAACTACATCCAAATAATACAATAAATATTATTTATTACTTCTTTATTATATTTATTTGAGATTTTATTTGATAATGTTATAATTTGTTTCATAATATTTTTAACTTTCGATACAAATGTTTTAATAATTTATATTATTTACGATAATAATTAATATCCACTTAAACCAATTTCATTAAAATATATTTCATTATATTATAAATAATATAAACATAAAATTATTTATATTTTATTAAAAATATTTTAGTATATTAAAAATAATTTAAACATACTAATATAATTTAAACATAACATCATATGGTGAAGTAACTTATCGTGGTAAATGTTCACAACATTTTTTTCAAAATACATTTATCATTAATTTTGATTTGACTCTGTTGCATAGTATTTTCCCTTCATTGGTGGTGAATTTGATAATGGAGTTGGTGTAAAAATCCCAATAATAATAATAATAACAAGAGCAACAAGTTGCAATGTCAATGACAATAGCAATAAGCCATTTCACTTGCTAGAAGTCGTCCACGTCACAAGGGAACGTGAGCGGCCCTGCGTGTTCATACCTCTCTACCTCAACCAAAAGTGTGGCAATGAATGGATGGCTCAAATAAAGTATCGGAATCACAAACTAGTGGCGCGATGGTGGAGATCGGATTGCCTTGATCACTGGTGCTAAGATGGAGTAGGCTATGTGAACCGTTCACTGAGTAGATCGGTGCGGGGTTAGGTTGGGAAAGCAGAGTGGACCACCCTTTGTTGGGGTTAGGCACGGGGTTAGGTGGGCAAGCCGAGTGGACCACCCTTCGTTGGGGTTAGCCGGGGTTAGGTTGGGAAAGCATATCGAGTATGAAGCAACGTTGGCTAGATCCGTGGATCCAACCCTTCGTTGACTGCATTGATTATGGAAAACATCTTAACTACCTATGATGAAAGTTATATCTAGATTCTTCGTTTTGTCTCACAGATATTTGAACTGCGCTCAAAACTCATTTTACATTTAAGGGTACCCTTAGGGCAAGCTATATGGTGAGAGTCACAGTAGTTTAGCATATGCGCACATGGGGTCACTGTCGATCAGTATCGAAGCTTAGGACTAGCACACATATCCAATGCAGTTTTGACAAGGCACATATATTTTAAAATCGAATCGAATATGTTCATAATTAAGACATGGCTTGGCTCTTCCAAACTTTGAGCATAGAATAACCACTCTCCTTTCTCGAAACACAATAATAGAATGTACTGTAGATGCATATATATTTAAAAACACCACTGAGATCGAGAGGGTCCGCATGTAATCTTCCCAAAGTACATGAAAAACAACTCTCGTACATTACAACCATGATGATGGCTGACGCAATCAGGGACACATGGCGAGTTGTTTCCCCGCTCCAAATTTTGAGGTAACTTAAACTTTGCAAAACTTTGCACAATGAAAAATTTGAAACCTTTACTTTTAGATTAATATGCGGAAAATGAAAACAATATGTCATCGACATAATAATATATCCACAATTAATAAGTGGATTGGTGGATTTTTCAACATTCTATTAGTGAGATATGAGAATATTTCCAAAAAAAATTGTATTAAAAAAAACATATCATTTAAGGGATTAGAACTTGTGTGGGGAGGATAACAACTCATCCCACAACCACTCACACTAAACTTAATTGACCTCTTTTTGCAATATATACATATATACTGATTTAATTTAAGCGCTCTAGAGTATTGGTATAAAATTATTTAATCTCTCTCTCTCTCTCTCTCTCTCTCTCTCTCTCTCTCTCTCTCTATATATATATATATATATATATATATATATATATATATAATTTGTAATGATTATCATATTGTAAACGATCTTTCATGTTATTAATTGTTAGGATAAATCTGTAAAAAATAGAAAGAACTAGGTGGTGTTGTGACCATTATATATGACCTGAACTTCTTCATTGTCGCATACATGCTCCTTTGAGCTGGAAATGTTGATAACATCATGAACATGTTGTTGGATAGAAATGTCTTCATTGCCCTTTATTTCAGCTTGGTCAGTAATCTTGGAGTATTTTGCAATCAACAACTCCTCATGACGATCTAGGGTAGCCATGATTGTGTCCACATGTGCTCCATAAGCCCTGATATTACCTTCAACAACATCCCGGCGATTATCTAAATCAGAAAATTGCACTTCATGGACTCTCATGTTTCCCTCAACCTCATCCAAACGTTGGCCCAAACCATTTGTGTGAGCAGTGTTCTAACTAACTGCTTCCAATAATCCCTTCAAATGTGAGTTCATCCAGCATAAATTGGATCAAATGTCCCTAATGTCGACTCTAGCATCCCAAATTTCTTCCTACAACTCTTGCAATTTGTCGGCCCAATCCCCCTCGACCTTCATTCTCAATACAAGAAAGCAGAAGCCCAACAAGATATCTGAATCCCACACATTCCAGAATAAGGTATTCACCAAATATCCCAGGTTACACACCTTCTAGTGTAGGGTATTCGTAGGACCCAAGTCCCACATCTTTCACAGAAGAGTATTCACCAAAAAATCCGACCCCCACAATTTCCAAAGCAGGATAATCTTCGCGCTATCAGACCCGCGAGCAACAATTGCCAACTAACCATCCTCCATGCACCCGTTCTTGTGGCCAGATCTTTCCATAGGTAGATCATCCTCTACACACCCACTAGTAAAAGCAACAAAGAGCCACTCCCTCAGGGTGAGGGGAATGGTGTCTTCTTCCGCTTCTGAGATCAAAATCAATATCCCCAAGTTGCGAGCGATACTATACTTTTTTTTTTAACAAGAACAGGGAAAATAGGTATATTTATAAAGGCTGTGCACAGCCATTCATTACAAGTTTTCAAACATATTTGACAGAGTAGCAAGTGTCTGAAAGTTTGGAGCTAAAGATTCTAACTGCCTGCATGTAAAAGTTCTAAACAAAGCCTTTCTAAAACTGTTCAAAGTAGAGCAGGGATAGACCCTGATAAACTGATTGTTGAGGATTATACAAAAAAACATAGAGTCTTAAACATCAAAAAGTGGAACCTGGACTGAGACTGCTAACTATCCACAGCTTTTAAAATAGACAGAGGTCGCATCCTTCCTTTCCTGCTTAATCTCCTGATTAACCGTCAGATTGTCATGGACGCAGCTTCCCTGTGTTTTCCCGGTGATGACAGCAATGTCTTCCTGCAAATTATCCACCTTGCCCATTAGCTCAAACAAATTTCTCTCCAGGTCGTCAATTCTGGAGTCCTGGCATGCAAGCTGGTTCACGGTATAGCTTAAATCCTTAGCCATTTCCTCATGCTGATCCACACTGGTGCAGACTGCGTTATAGGTGTTTCGCACTGAGAGCTTAACTTCAACCATGGTGCGGCTCAACGCGGCTATGGACGCCATTATATTTTGCATGGTGCCCGCCCTGAGGTGAATTAACAGACCAGGACGGGAGGATGGAGAGCCCAAATCGCCGAGAGAGAGTCGGTTCAGCGCACTGGAGAGGGGACGAGCCATTTCGTAGCACTGCGAGGGAGAGGCAGGTGGTTGAGTAATTAACGGCTCGTGGGAGCTGACAGCACCACGAGGAGCCATGTGCCATGCGCGATGGAGAGGATGGCGTGTGGCAGGGGCACGAGGAACTTCGCCGACGGAGGAAGACGGGGGGAGGGGGACCCTCAAGCCACTAGACCTCTCCATTTCCATAACTATAACAATGTTGACCATTAATAAAAAAGGTTAGGGTATGAATTGAAACCCCAAGGCACCATTGAGACCCTCCATGTGCCCAATGTCTAACAACGTTCCCTTATTGGCCGCTACATCCGCTAGCTTGTTATTCGCTCGACAGATGTGGAAGAAAGAAGTCTTAGAAAAATGAGGATTAGATTTTATTCTTTGCATGTACCTGTAAGCTCTCGATCCTTGAGGGGCAACACCCCTTCTCATTGTTTGAATGACATGCCTAGAATCCCCATAAACTCTGAGATTATCAATGCTGAGGGAGGAGATCATATTGAATGAGTAGACGAGAGCAAGCCATTCAGCTTCATTGTTAGTCCTGTTTCCTAATCCCCACGAGAAAGTTTCAATTTTATTTCCTCCGAGATCAAATAAGACCCCACCCGCACCTGCCACCCCAGCAAGCGATACTATACTTACACCACACTAGACAATGTTTAATCCAATCAACGTTAACAAATCTTGTAGGAGAAGGTTCATAATGTGAGGATCCTAGAAGCATCCTCATTTGTGTAGTTCCCATGGAGTCCTCCACTCAAGGTAGCAAGTGGTGCATTAAACCATTCC
This sequence comes from Larix kaempferi, assembly GCA_027924585.1. Lineage (NCBI taxonomy): Eukaryota > Viridiplantae > Streptophyta > Pinopsida > Pinales > Pinaceae > Larix > Larix kaempferi. The sequence goes on along the minus strand of BSBM01000370.1, from coordinate 29,674,984 downwards.
TTTGAATTGCAAACCAATGGCTACTATGGAACATTGTTGTTTGAATGCACCATACATAATTGATATAATAACCTTAGGGGAGGCAACATGATGATAGTTGGCCCCCATTTTTTTTTATGCCCCCTTGAGGTAGAAGATAAACCTCATTTGCTAGCTTATCTATAGGTTTATCATTTTCTAGTTTTACATGTAGAAGATGAACATCTGAGATTCTAAGGAGAATCACATTGATGCACTTGTGAATCCTTCTTGAAATTTTATCCATGAGATCCTTTCTTTGCCTATCTTGGGAGATGATCAAGAGGGAATCTACTATAACAACAATCAATTGGATTCCAAGGGAGACAATTTGATCAAGTCCCAGATAGAGAGCACAACGCTCTGCTTGATTGTTGGTATCTTTCCCTAGGCCACATACAAATATTAGTATTGTATTCCCTTTGGGATCTAGAAGGATCCCCCTTGCACCTTCCTCCCTAGTTCTTTTACTGGTTTCTTACTCTACTCCATTTGTTCCATTTTTTCCATCATCTCCTTGTATTTTTCTTCAATGTTATCCAACCTATTACTAGTATTGCTTGTTGCTATCTCATTCCTTTGTCGCTTTATCTTTATTGCTTCCATTTGGGACTTGAGTTCTTCAATTTGTTGATTCCAATATTGATTCTCTTCTTCATGGCCTTATTGCCAATTTTTCTCCATTTGTATAACTTCCTTATTGTATAACTTCCTTACAAGCAGGCCATGGCATTCCTACAACTCTTCCATTTTCCTTTTGAATCTCCAAAGGGCATGTTTTAGCTAGATGTTTCACAAATTGCACACATGTTGTTGTGATGATGATGCCTTTTTCTCTGCAGAGTACCAAGTCTCCTCACTATTATGGATAGTGTTCCTCTGTAAAACAAGTACAAGCTGTCCTCTATTCTCCTAGAATCCTTGTGACCCTACACAATATTTGAATCTTTTTTATAATGCATTCTCCACTTCTAGGAAGAGCCTATATCCTTGTTCGATCGTGAAGAGAGGGATATTTCCCTCACACACATTACTCCCTCCTTACTCCAAGTGTTTATAATTAGAATGATGTTTGAGGATTGTCTGATGACATCCTTGGCATATGCTTGATCTCTTGTGGATTGATTGTTGATGCTACTTTTCAAATGTGCATGGGATCACACACGGATTGCTCCTTGTGTTGAACGTGTTCCTTGTCTTTTCCATGCACATGATAATAGATAAGTTCATGGGGGGAAGCTAGATGTTAAGGCCACAGGGGCTTCACCTTGTTGACCAATATCTTAACAAGTTCACTCATAACGAGAGCTTTTAAATTGTGAAAACTATATAGTGAAATTATTGTTATTCTTTAATATCCCACAAATGCATGTGATATGGCATAGTTTCACTGAGTGAAGACCCTTTAGCTTGGTTTGATTGAGAGTCGAATTCATTTTTAGATGTCGTAAGATCATTGCATTGTTAGACAATGCAATGTAAATAAAACATATTTTTATATAAAGGTGCAATGAGTTGTGATGGACAAACCCTGTTGTAAGCTAACATTGATCTAGGGCTTGGACAAAAGAGAAAAATAAGAGAGCTAGTCCCAATCCCACAATGTACAATTTGGTGTTCATACAAGCACCGTGGTAATGCCGAAAGTCAATGCTAGATTGATACACAAGACTGCCTTATCATAATAAAAAGTTTCTTCAGAACTATCCATTGTCATAGACATGAGAACATTGCAGCCACAATAACGACAACTCCAAATTAGAGATGTCGGTGCTCTATATGAAATATTTGGTTCTCCTTCTTCATAGCTGCCTCCTTCAAATTGAAAATAACTTGTCCTAGCAACTGCCTTCTTAATGTATAAAATGAAAAAACGATCATACTTATGGGACTCTAGTAAGCTCGAGAAGATACTATTATATTGCCTTTCACTTGAATGTTTAAACAAGGGATTAATTTTAGGTGTTGAAAAGCATATAAATTTTAGATTCCCTATGATAAAAACACACCATTGATAAACTTTGATGTCTTCAAATCTTCAAAGGAAAATTCCATGGGCTAAAGCTAAATTCCATGAACACATTGTGATCATGAATTTACCATTGGATTAGTAAGAGTTAACACTAGGAAGACTCACTACCAACACTAACAACCACTTGCAAGTTGCAATTTTTAAAAAATTCCAGCAACGTTTTGGACTTTATTTTTTTTATGGCAATTTAGTGATTACAATGGCACTACACACCAAATGGATAAATATATTCTACTTTTTCTTGTTGTAAGAGAGCATAGTAGTTACATTCAAGTATAAAGTAGTTGGTTGTAAGAGAGCACAGTAGTTACATTCAAGTATAAAGTAGGCGAAAAGTAACAATCAAGGTCCATTTTATAAAGAACACATTTCAAATAAAATACATTTTTTTATAATAAAAGTTAGGTCCATTTTATAAAGAACACATTTCAAATAAAATACATTTTTTTATAATAAAAGTTAGCTTAATGTATGCTTCTGCACATTAGGTGGATGTATTGTTATTCAAAACATAGAAACAAAAATCAACCATTACCTTTTTATGATTTGATATCATTGAAAAAATCAACCATTACCTTTTTATGATTTGATATCATTGAAAAAATCAACCATCTTGATTAAAACTAATCATTACTTTTAATCATATGCGAAAGAGTCTATAATATAACTTCTACATCTATGAAATACTATATGACACATGATGTTTTATAACTAGTTTTATAGATAATTTGCAAGTAAATCTTTTTTATAGTTAAAACACCTCAACATCCTTGTTAAGGAAGTGAAGGAGATTTCTTCTTATATCTAATATTCATATAGATTGATAATATATTCATATAGATTGATAATATATTCATAGGTTAATCTTTAATATTGCATATTAAAGATAATTTGAAGTGCATGTGCTGGAAGCCTAATCCATATATGAAAGGTGGGATGGGACTTGGGAGGGAAGCATTTAGATAGACATATTGTAAAGTTTATGTTATTTATATGAGTAATTTTCACTTAAGAAAATGGAATGTGGTTTATATAAAAGGTTTTGAATACTCATAAAAGAGAATTTGAATTTGTTTGAGTGAATGGATTTCATTTATGCAAATTAAGTGTTATATATGTTGAAAGTTAGATACAATTTTAATAACCTCATAAATTTTTACAGAGGTTAAAATGTTTTTTAAGTAATTATTTAAAGTTTAAGGAGATCATTTGAGTTGTCACTACACTTTGAAGTTTATCCTTAAATTTTTGTTTTAGAATTTAAGAAGGTTGTTCAAAGTATCTTTCAAGTTTGACTTAAAATTTTGTTTACTAGTATTATATTACATTATACATCTCATTTGTATTTTGATATTTTTATGTAATAATTAAAATTATGTCACTCATAAATAACTAAATCAATTCATCACAAATTAATACATATTAAAACATTATAATGTATTATTACAATACGAGGAAAGATAATAAATTAATTATTTACAATCATGTTTACTATTGTTCAATCAATCTTAATATAATGAAACATTGTGTGGATTAATTTTGATGAGTCATGTTTGACATGGGTTGTTGTGATGATGGATGAGGAATGTTATGACAAAAAGGGGAAAATGAGAGTACCTTTGTATCATAATAGGTCCAAGGGAAATATCCAAAAGGCTCTCTCCTATGCCCGTGGTATTTCAGAATGGTTTTTATGACTATAAAATAAACCTTACCATATAAACAATACTTCTACTATTTCATTCAGACAAATATATAAAAAGATTAGTGTTCAAAATATGTTAAGATGAATCTAAAATAAGAAAGTCCATTTGATAAAATTGAAAGCATGGGGATCAAGAGTAAACCATGTAAGTAATTGAAAAATGGTATTACCTTACTTGATTATAACATTTCGAAGTAATCGAACTTGTTCCTATTGTATTTCTTTGTGGAGGGACTTAGAGTAGACAAACTAACCTCTCCTCAAAGACTCCATAAGTCTCCGCCTATAAAGGGGTCAACAATGGTAAATACTTAAATCATTATTCCTTCAAAGAGGCAATGAAAAATAAATCATCTTCACTTATAGATCCTAAACTCTTGAGTTAGAAACCTTCATTACGTGGATATTGAAAGACACCTTATAATTACAAATACAATTAATGATGATTGGAAACCTTACATTTACCACTACAAAGACAATGTTTTAAATTGTAAATTTAATGGGTTGTGGCCATCATCCCCATCTCTTATCAAATGGACCAACTCCAAAAGTTTTTTTTTTTTTGCCATTTTTTCCATTCCAAAAACAACAACAAAATTCATGGAAGAAAGACCATGATTTTGGGGCAATTTTGGTCTCTTCTTTAAACTATGGTTCCTGCATTCAACCCAATGACAATGTCTATCTCAACAATCCTAGTCTACAAAAGACTATTGAATATTTCCATCTCACCATGGATAATGAGAGTTATAGAAGGTATTGGAAATCCCCTTGGTAAATGTATTAAGAATGACCCATGCCAAAGAAATATGGGAATCATAACCTATTTTAGAATTTTTGTAGAGCTTGAATTGAGTGAAAGTTTATCTGTTCAAATCATTATAGTATGTGATGATCATTGATGGACTCATTAATTGGATAACAAGAATATGAATTTTAGGTCTATAGTTTATCAAGAGGCATGTGACATTTGAGGGGTCCTTACCCATAAGGGAAAAATGGAAAATAAAAACAAACCTAGAGGCTAAAGACACATCGAGATCAATCCCCAAGGGCTTGTTCCAAAATAGGATGCGTAATTATTTAATCCAAGAGCACTGGCAAAAGTACCTACCCCTCGTTTTGAGGTATGCAACATAGATATAAACTCAATTATGTCAAATGAGCCACCCCTCCTTTGCAGGTTGTCACTACTAAAAACCTCTTAGGGGGATGAAGATGAGCCACACATTCAACAATTCTAACTTGAAAAAGGAAACAATCCATTTGAAAAAATTAAGGAATCAAGGAAATTAACATCATTTGAACCATACATTTCAAATCAATCATCTAAATAGAATTAAATCATTAAAAAGGGAAAAAAATAGATGAACTTAAAACATCCAACCTTCGCAATCATTTGATTCAGATGTACATTGCCTATCTTCAGATATTCTAAAACAACTAAGTAGAATATGACCTTACTATAATAAAGTTTAGTAATTAGAATTTTGGACTCGAACAAAGGGAAAAAAACTAAATAACTAATCTTTAATTCAAAGTTGTAAAGGTTGAAAAGTGAACAACATACTTAAAGAAGTACCTCTCATTATAATTCTTTTGTATTAATAATAAATTCAATGTCGTACATTTTACATTTTTACACTATACCACATGGTATATTTGTAGTTGTTATCTCTATAATGAAAAATATTAAAGTGGTGAAAGTTCATTTTGCATTAACAATTAATGTATCGTGAGTCATCTACATTATGCCAACCCATATATTGATATGGAAATATAAAAGAATAAGCTTTTCTTTCCATCATGATCCATGGTGGAAATTTCTACTAATCTATCTAGATAAAATTTTATGATGGTTATCTTTTATGAGTTCCCTTCACTTTAAGTTCATAACATTAAACCACCTTCACCTTTAGGACAAATCTGGATGGATAATTTAAACAATTTCAATGGATTCTCTTGACTTTTGATGGATACCCTTCACTCTTAGAAGAACAACTGAGGGGTATTTTAACCACCACACAATTAATAAGTATTATAATTGTGAATTTTAATGAGAACCTAAAAAAAATTTATAAGATGGAAATTCACAATTTTTTTTTAAAATTTTCACTTTATAAGCATTGAAGGAAGTATTTGAGAATAATTTATGACATGCAACTCATTACATTGTTTAGAGAATGCAAGGCTAAAAAAACATATTTTTATATAAAAATGCAACAAGGTTGTGATGAACAAACTCTATTGTAAGCTAATAATAATATAGGGCTTGGACAAAAGAGAAAATAAGAGAACTAGTCACAATCCCAAAATGTATAATTTGAGGTTGATATGAGCACCGTGGCAGTGATAAAAGCTAATGCTAAGTTGATACACAAGACTGCCTTATCATAACAATAGGTTTCGTAAAAAATATCCATTGCCATAGACATGAGAACATTGCACCCATAATAGTGACAAATCCTAATGAGAGATACTAGTGCTTTATATAAAATCTTTGGTTCCCCTTCTTTATAGCGGTCTAGATTCCTTCAAACTAAAAATAACTTCTCCTAGCTAGTGTCGTTATAATGTGCATAATGAACACATGATCAGACTTATGGGACTTTGGTAAGCACACCAAGATATTGTGATGTTTCCTTTCACTTCAATGTTTAAATGAGGCACTCCACATTACATATTCAATGGTTTTTGGTTCTCATAAGCATATAAATTTTAGATTCCCTATGACAAAAACACACTTTTGATAAGTATGGAGTCCTTAAAATCTTTAAAGCAAAATCTCACGCATGCGATAGAGCTAAATTCTATGAAAATGAACACCCTATGATCATGAATTTACCTCTAGATTAGTTCATGGAAGACTCACCACCAACACTAGTAACAACTTGCAAGTTGCAGTTAGTAAAAAAATTCAAAATTGTTTTAGACTTCACTCTTTCATTTTCTACCAATTTAGTGATGACAATGGTACTGTACACCAAATAGACAAATATATTTTGTTTTTGTTGGTTGTAAGAGAGCATAATAGCATTCGAGTATAAATTAGGTTAAAAAGGTTGAGTGGTGCCCAAGGGAATGGGACTTGATGTCCACAAGTTACAAGCATTTTGTTAGAAATAACACATTTCAAATAACAAACTCACTCTCTAAATAGTTCATACTTCTTTAGATTAATTGATCTTTAATATGAATTTAAGATTTGAGTTTAACATCCATTGTTTTATAATTTCTTAGTACTATGGTGGGTTATTAGATAAATAATTTGCAATGTTTATGCACATAGAAATGAGGACTCACACTTCAATGTTATTCAATTGATCAAGAATCATTGAGTCGAGGTGGAAGATGACCTATATTAAATACTTATTTACTCGAAAGTAGGATAAATATTTGTTTTAAAAGTTTAATTCTTTTATGAGATGATAATGTTTATGAAGTCTCTTATTGATTTATAACAACTATTTAATTGTTTTAAAATATTATTTGAGTTTGAGGTGTAAATTTATATGTTAATGTGATAAAGTTTTTCTACAATCTTATATTAACATTTTCTTAAACTATAAGTGTTGACAATGAAAAACACTTTCTTTTATATTAACATTTTCTTTATGAGGCATAGAGGAGGATGAGAAACACTTTCTCCTAAAATATTTTGGGTACACCGAAATTAGATTTCAATTTCAAAAAAAAATTAAATTTTTTTGTTAAAATACAACATGTTTAACCTTTTAACTTATCTAAATTATCTAAAATTTTGAACACATAAATAATTTTTTTAAACAAACTATGTAATTGCTTATGGTAAAATAACAATGATCATAATTATTTAAAAAATTTAAATATACTTTTCATTAAAAAATATTTATAAAACCAATTTGATAAAAACCATGATTGTGACGCACTAATAATAAAACCTTATTTCTCAGATTTGAAAATTGTGAAAAGGAATAACACTCATATAATATCAAACCAAGACCCCGTTGAAATTTTCATGAAATAGACCCATTGAAAATATGAATTGATTGATTACTAACTTGCATATGCTCAAGTCCCATTGTTAAAATCTTTACATGATTGGAATCCCATTATTAGAATCTTACATTTAACACGCCAGACTGGGCTCTCATCCTTGGCAACTGGGCACGTGCACAATGAGACTGAATCCACAACGAGGATTCTGGAGATTCCAACACGCCTTGACTTTAAGAAGATAAAACAAAATAAATATCATTCGTTCAGACTCTGGAGAAATTGAAATATTCATATTTTGGCTAAAGTTCAATTCATTGGTCAGCAGGAGTTGAATTTAGAACTTCAGCAATGCGTTTGCATTGTTAACTGTGAAGGATATCTTGTTTCAGTCTGCCTGTTCTTATGTGAAATATCTGAGATTTATTTCCAGATCGATTGATTGTTTCTCATTGGTGAGGGCATTCACTGGAAATAGTAAATTTTCTCCTGTTTGTGTACCTGTATTTTGAGCCATGTATGTGGTGGAGGACAAGGGAGGAGCCATAGCTCTGATGATTGCTGCCCTTTGCTTCTTGGGAACATGGCCTGCTGTGATGACCTTATTGGAGAGAAGAGGGCGTCTTCCACAGCACACTTATCTTGATTACTCAATCACCAATTTACTTGCAGCTGTTATCTTTGCCCTCACATTAGGTCAGATTGGCAGCAGTAAACCTGGCATGCCCAACTTTTTAACTCAGCTTACACAGGTAGGTCTTCTTGGTTCAACTACATCCATGGATGTACAAAATTCATTTGATTTTTTTATTAAAAAATTTTGTTACTCATTGGGCATGCATTCATTTGCATTTTTTTCTTTTAAGAAATGAATTTTCCTGTTATGTGTATGTATTACCCACTTGGGCATGAGTCTATGTTACTTATTGACTCAATATTTTTTCTCTTTAAACCTGAAATGGATTTGATTGAGTTGAACTGAACCAATTGAACTAGTTAAGTAATCTTATTATTAAGAATTGAATTTTTCTGTTGTCTGTTTACCCACTTGGGCATGATTCCGGGCGAGCTCTGCAACTGATTGACTCAATTTTTTTTGTTCTTTTAAACCTGAAATGGATTTGATTGAATGGAACTGAACCAATATCTTTTGTTTTTTTTAACTTTAAATGAATTTGATTGAATGGAACTGAACCAATTGAAATAGTTAATGAAATCTTATAATTATTATGCACGCACAATCTCATCATGATTTGATTTGGACATAAACTATTTACAAATTTTCAATCATTCTAATACATGAATTTACAATTTCAAATTCATTGGAAACACAGATCCTCCAAATGTCCAACATATTGGGATTTACTTAAAGAATTTCTAAGAGAACCCAGTTTATTTTGTAGGGAAGAGAACACAATAAATTGAATGTATTCAAGTGTTTCAGTTAATGTCAAGTGACCATAATTTGCCATAAGTGCAAATTGATTTTGGATCCAGTGCAGTGGATTATTTTGAATACAGTGGATTAGTTTGAATGATGTGCAGTGGATTAATTTGAATGATTAAGATATGTAAATTGCAAACAGGAGATTACGAATCAAATCCTTAATTTTAATTAATTGTCATCTCTATTAAATTACCAAAACTACAATCAACAGAACCAATTTGCAATCCCCAAAACGAATTTATGTGTTTCAGTTAATGTCGAGTAATCATAATTTGCTGTAAGTCCAAATTGATCTTGGATCCAGTCCAGTGGATTAATTTGAATGATAAAGAGTTGTGAATTACAAATAGGAGCAAATTGATCTTGGATCCAGTCCAGTGGATTAAATTGAATGATAAAGAGTTGTGAATTACAAATAGGAGATCAGGAATCAAATCCCTAATCTTAATTAATTGCCATCTCTATTAAATTGCCAAAACTACAATGAACAAAACCAATTTGCAATCCCCAGTTGATTACAGAGCTATATTAGCATACACTATTCCAGATCTAAGGAACAACAGAGAGCACATGCATGATTCCAACTCTGAGATTTTCTTCGTTTTTTAAATGTTAATCCGACGGGTGTCCCTAAGTTATCACACCGATCCAAGCTTTGATTCAAACTTTGGAAATCTGCTATTGATTGATTCAAATCAGCGTGTAAAATACTTATATCTGCAAATAAATATTGCAGATCAACTAACAAATTGAAGTTCGTGAACAAATCTTCCAAAGCAGCACTTAAAGGGTATAAAAGATTTGTCTAATGGACCGAAAATTGGCCATGCAATTATAAATTGAATCTCGTTGACATGAATCTTGAATCTGAAGCTTTCAACTAATCAGAAATCAAATGAAGGAATCTAACTGTTTTATCCAATCCTCGAGGTGTATAGCTGAGTACTGCACCTTGGTTGCACATTTGAAAGAGGGCCCTGTAGTTACCAGTTGCCATCGAGGATTCAACACCGCCCAATTCCAGTTATCATCGAGGATTCAACACCGCTCAATTTGGAATTGATTTATCATGAGAAAACGATATTAATATTTTTTAATTATACATTAATTTGATATTTTATCAAAAAGTGATTTTAAAATTAAATAATTAAAAAAATAACATTAGTCCATTTTTTTTTTCAAGCAGAAAAAACAGTGCTCATGTTATTTAAGATGAAATAAAAAAGTACATCAAGTGCGTCTCGTTCATAAAAAAACGGAGCTTGAAGCATATAGCTCATATATTAGCAAAATGACCTAACAAGAACATAACAGTCCCATATGCAAGTGCTAAAAACCTAAAAAACCAATAGTCAGTTGACATCACAAATAATCCAACATCTTAATCACGTAATTAGAATTAAGAAACATCATCTAAAAACGGCATGGAATCTTTTTGAGTGAGAGTATCTTCCTCTCATTTTTCACAGTGCAAGATGCTTGCTTCTCCATCAAGTGCTATCAGTGCTATCTTGGATAATGAGTCTGCTACCTTGTTGAACTCCCTGTAAATGTGTTCAATAGCAAGATCCTGGAACCAGTCCATCAAGATTTTTACTCTATCACTCTAATGTTTGAGCTGAATGGATTTCATACCATAAAGGTTCTTTGCCCAATTTATAATAAAAAGAAAGTCACCATAAATCTTAAAGGAGTACAATCCGCACCATGCAACCACTTTAAGGATACTCCATAACCCCAGAAGTTCCGCCTTTGAGTTTGTTCCCTTACCTCTTGCAATATGAAACTTGAATTATAGATTTTTACCACATAATCCATTTTTTATTCATATTTTCAATACTGGTTTTCAGAGTACTACTCATTCGGAAGAAGTTCAATGCAAATTTTTGCTTACTTAAATACGAAACTGAATAGTTTTTTAATTTATGTAATTCTTAAAATTGAATAAATATGTTATTTAAAAATGTAATATTTGTTTTTAATTTGATATTTTTTCTGTTTAATTTCTATGCATGAAATTAAATAATTTTAAAATTTGTATAATTTTAAAATCGAATATTTCTTTCAATTTTTATAATATATTATTTTATTATATTTGTATTTAAAATTTTTAAAAATAATAAATATTTATTTATCTCAGCAACTTTATTTGACCATGCTCATCTCAACAACTTTAACAAGAATAATTTTTTATTATCTAACCATGAACTTTCTTAGAGTGGTCCATGCCATATCTCAACAACCCTAATTCATGCAAGACTTTAGAATTTTTTACCTACCTATTGCTACGAAATTTTTAATGAAAATTCCCTTGGAAATTTTTTTAGAGTGATCCATGCCAAAGCGAATCTTGAGTTGAATAAATTCAAAAATACAATATCTAATTTTTATATTTTAAAACAACGAAATTATAAAATTATAATATATAATTTTATTGAACAAAACTTATAATTATAATTTTAAATATAAATCTAATTATCTAACATTAAATATAAATGAAAAGATGAAAACAAAATATCAAATAGGAAATAAATTTATAATTTATATTAATAATCTCAATTAAATTATTTAGTTTTATAATTATTATTTATAATGTTATATAAATAAAAAATAAATTATTATTTATATAACATTATAATAATTATTATTAAAATTAAAAATCCAAAATAATATTTTTTTAATATCTAAATTATACCAATTCACCAAAAGGTATGACAATATAAAACAACGATTACTTCTTTGCCATGATGTGTTGTACAATTTAAGTTAAAGTAGTGCATAGATTTTATGTCATGATTTGTTGTATGTTTGACCATTTAATGTAAAAGTAGGGCATAGGTTTTAGGTCATGATTTGTTGTGTGCTTGACAATTTAATGTAAAAGTAGGGCATAGGTTTTAGGTCATGATTTGTTGTATGTTTGACAATTTCAGTTAAATGTAGTACATAGTCTTTTGCACTTGTGTTTGATTCTTCATAATGGACCCACCAAATCACGTCCTTTCATTTTTTATTGAATTGATGCATTCGACTTTTATGTTTCATAATATACAAAATATTTCGTAATTTTAATTGAGTTGATGTGAAAGCCTTTAATTTTATTGTGATATTTTGTAAATTCTCTTTATATTTAGAAATTATTTTTATAATATTTAATAAAAAAATATTAAAATAAAAAAGTCAGTATAGACTATGTATTTTAGAGAATTTTTTCCTAAACAAAAGTAGAAATGATTTATAAATAATATAAATTTATTAAGATTTTGTTTTGTATTAATATTTAATAAAATATTAGTAAAACAAATTTTTTATTAAAGAAGATGTATTTTATAAAATTTGACCCAAAACTTTGACTTCAAGGGGAACAAGCAAAAAGAATATGCTTGGGGCATTGGGACAACAACGAATAATGGCGCGAAATGGCTCACTTTAATTAAGGGTTTGGAGTTGGCTAAAGACATGGGAATTGAGGAAATGATTGCCATAAGACACTCCCTAATTATCATTAGAGAAGAAAGAAACATTTCTAGAAACCGAAAGAGCCCCTCCTCCAAGATGCACCACCTTCTAAACTGTCTTGCCAAGGAATTTAAATCAATTAACTTCCTTCATGTTCTAAGAAGCCATAATCGCCAGGCGGATAGTATGGCTAATAAAGGTGTTGGCCTGAGATGTGGTGTCCTAGAGAGGGATAATGTTACTCTTGAAAACATTTGGATACCTTAACTCTGCTTTCCCTCCTAGAATTGGTGACCAAATCTTGGTCTTGATCCCCCTTGGGATTGTGCTTAATGCAATAAAATCGTTTGAATACACCACTCCTTTTACTTCATCCCCATGGACTACTCGACAACTTATCATTCCCTCCAAGCCTATCCTTCGGATCTACCTAGGATCTCCACATGCTTCACCCATAAATGCCAAAGGACTGTCCCATGCCTTAGCCACATGGCTCGCATGTGCAAAACAGAGGAGATCTGTCAGTTTCGAGGAGTGTTTTTAATCTTCAGAGAGATTGCTTCTACCCTCATTCGAGCCTCTGCTCCGTGTTTTGTTTCAGGGAGTTCTATTTTCGTTTTCAATTTCGCACATCTTGCTTGGTGTTGGAGGCATTGCATGAACATGGAGCATTTTAGTTCTAACCCTCAAACCCTGAGTGGGCCCTGAAGTTCTGACAAATTGTCTTCGCTGCAAAAAACCACGCAGAAGTGTTTTTGGTGCTCATAGTTGGGTACACTCGATTTTTTACGGAGCACATGGCACTGTGAATGACGATGTGAAGGTAAACTCTCCAGTTCATGGTCTCTGTCATTTTGAATTGGTAGGGATGGAGGAGCGCTTGGGTAACACCCTGGAAAAGAAAAACCATGCCTATCCTAACGGTGGACAGGGAAATGAAAGAAATTATGACTTCAGGGAAGTCATGAGTCATATAAATGAATTGGAAAACCAAATAAGGCTGGCGAGAAACGAGAACCTTGAAATGAAGCGGGCCCTAACCCGTCTATTTTCCCTTGCCCAAGCAACTCATTCTGAGGTCAAGCATTACAATAACAGGATGGTGGCTCGAGTTTGTAATCTTGAAGAAGTAATGGGCACAATTCACCCTAATGCGAGCATTATGAAGGCTTAGAGGGACGTTGCGGGCATAAAGGGAGTAGCTCAGATGGAGGCTGAGAGCATAAGGGAAGCTCAGATGGAGGATGTGGGCATAAATGAAGACGTTCAGCTGGAGGCTGCAGGCATAAAGGAAGCTGCAGGCATAAAGGAAACTACGGGCATAATGGGTGCAATTCACCCTAATGTGGGCATAAAGGAGACTGTGGGCATAAAGGAAACTGTGGGCATAATGGGTGCAATTCACCCTAATGCGGGCATAATGAAGGCCGTGGGCATTATTGAAGCTGCGGGCATAATGAAGGCTACGGGCATAAATGAAGTTGCGGGGATAATGAAGGCTGCGGGCATAATGAAGGATGCGGGCATAAATGAAGTCGCTTAGATGGGGGCTGCGGGCATAAAGGAATCTGTGGGCATAAAGGAGACTTCAGACATAAAAGAAACTGCGGGCATAAAGGAGACTGCGGGCATCAAGGAAGCCGTGGGCATAAAGGAAGTTGCGGGCATAAGAGAAACTGCGGGCATAAGAGAAACTATGGGCATAAAGGAAGTTGCGGGCATAAAGGAGACTGTGGGCATAAAATATTTTCAGTTGGAGGCTACGGGCATAAAAGATGGTCAAATGGAGGTTACAATCAATAAAATTCTGGAAGTTGGCAGGAAGCTGGATATGTTAAAAAATGAACTGGTCAACTCGAGACTACAAGTAGGAGCACACTCAACGAAGGATATGAGCACAGTGAATGATGAAAAAAACTTCCTGGAAGCATGCCTCCAGCACTAGTCTCTTGGTTTCGGGTTACACTCTGTTTCTGCATAAATTATGAATTCTATTTTGTGGTCTCTTAGTTATATGTAGTATTTGGATATTTGGCCAAAGGCATTAGCCTCCCAAAAGTATAGAATAGGTTTTGTCAGTCTGCTTTTGATAGAAGTCTCATTCTGGATAGACAATAAGCTCCCTTCTATGTTTTGTTTTTGCAAAGTTTTGTTTCTGCATTTGTTTGCTCGGATAGTATGTAAGAAGATATAGCTTCCACAGGTTAGGCATTTTTCATGATAGCTACAAGTTAGAGAAAGATGAACAAGGTGTAATGGATGCTGTCCTGTTATGGGAGCAATCCTATTTATATTCTCTGTACTCTCATTTTTATATATAATCAAAAGCTCTTCAACCGTTTCTGTTAAAAAAAAAAGAATTTGACCCAAAACTGTTTTTAATTGGTTAAGAGAGTTTTTTTGGGGTGTAAGCAAACATGTTGATAGATGTGGTAAGATTAAAAGTCTGCCTCTTTTTAACCACGAGCAAGTTATTTCATGTGGGATTTTCTTTTAATAACAGTGAGTCAACTAGCATTAGTGAATAGTAGCAAATGATAATTGCTAAGTCACCTGACACGGGGACACGTAGGACACGAAAATACGAGAGTCCGACACGGACACGGTGACCCCCGAAATCAGGACACGTAGGATACGTTTTATATACATATATATATATTTTTTTAAAATATATTAAAATTTAAAAATATAGACATATAGATCCAAAAATATTTAGAAACTAGAACATTTACAAATATTCAATAGAAATTAGAATAAAAACACATTAATGATTACACATTTGTCATTCACAAATCATGATTCACAACACATTTGTCATTCACAAATCACAATGAGACACAGATGCATGTCGGAACCATATTTCTCATTAAGTCATCAAAATCAAAATGTATACATAATTAGTGACCCTTTGTTGAATATTGAAACTAATATGACAATCTGACTATGGGGCAACTTATGTAAGAGGGTACTGTTTGACCAATTTGCTATTGTCCATGTCAATATCTCCAATATTTGCTTGATGCCAGACATTCCCATTGGGCAAGGTAGGTTGAAGGAAATCTGATCAAACTAGTACATTTGGAGGAGCAATGCAATCCTCGTCGTTAAAGGAAACTGTCTCTCTGAGAAACAAGACCAATTATCTTTATTTTTAAAGGTAATGGAGATAGAGAGGGGTCCTCCCGAATGAGACTAAACACTAGTGGAATATGTTATTACTTGCGACTTAAAGGTTGAAAATAAAAGTATGTTGGATGATCCTATGTAAAGTGGACATTCATACCTTTTGAACACCTTACATAATTCTTAGGGACACTAATTTTCCTACCTCACGGAAGAAATATTTCTAGGTTAACATTTATGTTGTAGTACACTACTTGCTTCTCTTACACCTCACTCTATGTTGCATGGGTATTGGAAACGTTTTTGAAATGTGTGCAAGTTTCAGAAATTGCATCTCTAAAATCTCAGGAAATGGAGGAATTAAAAAGATGCTTCCTCTCTACTTTAGTGTCAAGCGTCCATCCTTCGACCAAATGCAAATGCTCTCAACCAAATGCTTCCTTGCAAATGACAAAAAGAAAGGCAAATTTCTATTTTTAAGTGAACCCGGACGCCCTTCTCCGCCAAAAACGTGTCCTGTTTTTCAAAAACGTGTCCGACAGTCGGGATTCGATGCAACTGCGTGTCCGATTCGTTGTTAAGTTCGTGTCCCGATTCAGGATTCGATGCAAGGTCGAATCGGACACGAATTCCAATCGAATCGTGTCCGATTCGACCGATTCGGGACACGGCAAGGGTTATCAACGAATCCTGTTTCTGAGGATAATTGTATTAGATTTTTTATCTAAATTTGACTAATATTTTTTTCCTTTTCAAAATCTGAATTTTGAAGTGTTCAAATCATGTTTTTGAATGCAAAAATAAATTGAGCATCCTCAAATATTCACTCAGATTATGCAAGTTTAACAAATGCCATATACCTTTTCAAGAATTAATCTAAAATTTCTGCACTATTCTGTAAAATACATATTGAGAAAAAGACCCCCCAAAAAAAGGTTTGAAAATTCTAAAAAGAATTAATCTAAAATTTCTACAATATTCTGTTAAAAAAACAAATTGAAAAAAAGACACTGAAAAAGTTCAAAAAATTCTAACATCTACAACACTGCCTATCTTAACATCTAGAATACTGCTTAATATAGATTTTGCCATTCTCCTTTAAGTGTGCCAATCATTACTAGTTATGTATTTTTAAATGTGTGCCAATCATCACTATTTATGTATTTTTGGAGAGTTCGATATCTATGAGTGGTGTATCGCTGTTAATCACCGAGTCTAACCAATAACCATTGACAGCCATGAAATGAAATGATTTAAGTAATTAGAGGCCTGTGGAAGCTTCAAAATTCTTTCGTCTCAGCGTTTTCTGGCTGTAAATTCCATGGAATACCACGCTTACAACCAAATTCCCACTATAGATATCTTAGATTAAGATGCTATACAGTGCTCCCATTCTCCGCAGGTTGCCAAGTCCACTCAAATAATCTCTCTTTTCTTAATAACGAATCTGAATCTACAACGAGGATTCCCAAGATTCCATCACACTTGAACTTAAGCATTAAAAACAAAATAAATCTCAATCATGTAGGTAGATTGGTAGAAATTGAATTCCATAATTTGGCTTTCATTGGTTCGCATGAGTGTAAGTTAAGAACCTACGCAATGAATTTGCATTGTTGACTTTGACAAATTTCATGTTTTAGCAAGCCTGTTATTGCAGGCCTTTTATGTGAAATAATCTCAGAATTGTACCAAATCGATTGGTTGTTTTTCATTGGTAAAGGCGCTCACCGAAATAGTGAATTTTCTCTTGTGGGTGTCCCTGTATTTCAATCCATGTATTTGGTGGAGAACAAGGGAGGAGCCATAGCTCTGATGCTGGCTGCCCTTTGTTTCTTGGGAACATGGCCTGCTGTGATGACCTTACTAGAGAGACGGGGGCGCCTTCCACAGCACACTTATCTGGATTACTCCATCACTAATTTTCTGGCAGCTGTTATCATTGCCTTCACATTAGGTCAGATTGGCAGCAGTACATCTGAGATGCCTAACTTCTTAACTCAGCTTAGCCAGGTAAGTTTACTCGGGCTCTGCAACATGCACGATCCAGAAAACTCTTATGTTTTGTACTTTTTACTTCAATACTCGAATTCCTCTTTATGTCTATTACCCACCTTGGCATGGAATCAGGTGAATTCTGTCGCTGATTGACCCCCATTTTTGCGCCTTTAAACCATACTTTTTGAAATTGAAATGAATTTGACCGTATTGATTTGAATCTTTATTTTATTTTTATTTTGAGCAGATCAAGATATTAAGCACCCACATTCTGGGTTGGGAGGTGAACGTAGGCTACCACAAAACCATTTCACTTATAGAGGCCCTGGAGACGCACAGCACTAAGGAAATCACCAACATTTTGGAATTTACTTCAAGGAATTTTTCTAGAAGCTCATTTTAAATTGTATAAAAAGAAAACAATAGATTGAACGTATTCAAGTGTTGCAGTTATGCCGAGTGGCCATAATTTATCAAAAAAAATTAAAATAGAACACTAAATTTGTGGTCGTGATATGTATCCCCAATCTGCAATTACCTGTTGATTACAAAGGTATATCGTTGAATTTCAATTGTCTACTCCTAACTCACTCTGCCAACACCTAAAAGGAAAAGAAACTACATACAAATACTGCTTTGTTTGGGAATTTCCGCTGTGAATATAAATCAAATTTCGACCATTTTCCACCTCATAAAGTAATTGGTTCACACTGTTCTGAATCTAGGGATACAATAGAGAGCACAGGGATGATTCCAACTCTGAGATTTACTCAGCCTGTCACCCTTTGACAGCTTTTGCTGAATTTGTTGGAGAGTTGATCCCCCTGATTTAATCTTGTACATCATATGATGCAGAGCTTTAACTAGAGAGTATGCCTTGTTCATATGAAACCCTTTTGTATTGCTTCGTATCCACTTGTTCACGATGGGTGTTACCACTCAAAATTATGCCTTGAGATTTTCAAGGGGGTCCCAATGATGAGCTCAGGTTCGCTGTCCTTGTCACCAACAATGAACCTCACTTCTGGATTAGTGCATGCAAACCCTAAGGCGGTGTCACTAACTTATCCTGTTGATCCAAACTTTGGAAATCTGCAATTGAACACTTCAAATCAGCAAGCAAAATACGTAGATCTGCAAATAAAAGTTGCAGAGGATGATGGCCCATGGGCATGTTAGAGATATTGCTTACAATAGAATTCGTTAGCTATTGGTTTGGATTTGTTGGAGGTTGTTGAGAGATTCTCTCAACCTCTATCCCCATATTTAGAATACCTTGGATCTCAGACCAACTATATAAATGTATTGTATGTGAGTGTAATTGAATAAGATATATATATTATTTGTATGTGCTATGGCTGCTTTTTCAAATTCTGAGTTGGTATCAGAGCCTGGCTGGGCTTAATTCCCTCACAGGAATGCCCAGGAAGATGTGAGAGCCGTGATTATCAAACTGCTGTTGTAGGAGAATAGGAGAGTAGATTATTGTGTGAGAGTGTTAATTTCGCTGCGTGGAAGAGAGAACCACTACTCCAGCCTTTAGAGCTATGCAAAACGCTATGGACGCATTGAGCTGCAGAGGCTTGTGTGAATCGTCGGTCGATCCTGACATTGTGGATCCCTTTCTCGTGAATTGAGCAGAAGCTGTGTGAGTGCCTATTGCTGCTGTTTATTTCAACATACAGAGAGAGATCGCTGCATCTGTTTGAAGAAACCGCCCATCGGTCGAACCACGGAGAGAGGAGAAGAGATCTGCTCATCTCTAGAGGAGCGATCTGCTGATTGGATGTATGATCAGTTGGGCCAGGCGATGATTTGAAACATTGAATGTTCAGTCTCTAAAATTTCTGTTTGATCTGTCAAGGGATTGAAAACCTGAGCCGCTGTCAAATTGATAGAGCCACATTGCCAAGCCGCCACTGTTGTTTCCAGATTGGTGGATGCATTGGAAATGATGAAGCTGAGCGTCTGCTCAATGTCCGACCTCAACGAGGAGAATCCCACTCAGGCAGAGTTTAAAGAGATCAGCATAGGAACAAGAATTGCAATTCGTAGTCCATCTCATGAATTGTGAGCCAATGTGGTCATAATTTGTTGTTTTTATTTGGTTTGTAGATTGTGAAAGTGTTAGTGTTGTATATTTGCTATTATTCTTATTGTTCAAATTTAGTATGTAGAGATCCAGAGATGCAGAACCACAAAGAACAGGCCAATTAAAGTTTACATTGATGTGACCCGTCGTGCTCCGGGAGCATTAGTTACTGGTTGTTCTTAATAAGGTCAAGCTGATGTGACCCGTCGTGCTCCGGGAGTGTCAGTTACAGGTTATTTTTATGTAAGGTCAAGTTGTATTATTGACTGCTGAAAATATTCCGTATTCAGAATGCTATCCTATATAACTGATGAATAGTGCGGAGGGCCGTGTATTCATAGATGTTGGCAATTCCATAGAATGATTCAGTTTTGAGATTGTCCTTCAGGAGGTCAAGAAGCGTCAATTCTGCAAAGTATGTCAATGATGGTCAGAAGCGGTTATATTTTAAATGAATCAACTAGGAAGCTCGAAAGTGTGGTGAAGAAAAGAGCGGAAGCCATGAGATTTCAGAGTGGGTGTAAGTGCTAGTGAATACCATATTAGACAATTGTGACATGAGACAAAGTTGTATGTGTTTTAATGTTCGTTATTTGTAATGTAAGCAATAAGGGGGGGTGTTAGAGATATTGCTTACAATGGAATTCGTTAGCTATTGGTTTGGATTTGTTGGAGGTTGTTGAGAGATTCTCTCAACCTCTATCCCCATATTTAGAATACCTTGGATCTCAGACCAAGTATATAAATGTATTGTATGTGAGTGTAATTGAATAAGATATATATATTATTTGTATGTAGTTAGTGTGCTATGGCTGCTTTTCCAAATTCTGAGTGGGCATAAATTAAAATTAATGAAATTATAAAAAATAAAAATTTAATTTGAACGTTTTAACCTATTGCACTTCTTAGAATGTATTTTTTGAAAGACACTCCAGTTGTGCTCACACCGTGAAGAGCTGCAATTTTCACTAAGCATCGAAATGGCAAGTTTCTATAACTCTGGGACTCTTCTACCATAGTTTGTGCACCAAACATCTACAACAAATAAATGGAAAGGAGAGAAAATGAGTTATATTTCCATTGAGTAACAAATAGATAGAAAGAAAAGACATTGAAATTTGAATGTTTGAAACAAAGTTTACATGAATCTTACCTAGCATCCTAGTGGTCCTATCTTGGACAACCATATCATAAGCAATATCCCACAGCCAGCCTATATATATCCATTTGTTGGGAAATATCTGAGCATTCAGTGGGAGTCAACACCACCCTTTGAACATGTTGCCGCCGGATTGCGCACCTGATTAACGCAACATAAATCTCACTACTGCTCGGTGCGCCATTGGGGGGCAAGTCTCGAGTCAGGGCTGTCACCTGATCCTGACTCCTCCGTTTAGGCCAACTCCTATCCGAAGCCAAGGGGGGTAGTCCCTACGGAATGTTTCTAAGGTTGTTAAAATGTTTTAGAAAGTTAATGATGGATGTTTTAGGAGTTTAAAGGGTATGATCTCACTGTCTAAGATTATTGCAAGAATTTAGGAGATACCTTCAACAACATATAAAAGACAATCACCATCATATAAAGATTAAGCAACAACAATTGATTGAACTGATATTAAGCAAATATAAAGTATTTGTTGTTAATGGAGACCAGTGCTAATGGAGTCAAATAAAAAGTGATGTTGTTGAAAGGGAAATGTTTTGCAAGTGTATCTTGGTTGGTTTTAAGTTATTAGTAATGGAATTTATTTAAGGGAAAATTGAAGATCCAGATATACTGTGAGGTACTAGGAGTAATGTCCGGAAATTAAGTAAAGGTGGCTCCTCACGAAGACGTGTGGGCTGGAGTGGAGTCTTGAGGGTGTGTTCAACACTACACCAACAAGGATGTAGTCTAACGGTGCCTTGAGGTCGCTCTCCAGTTGTTCCCGCTTCTTCTAAGGAATTTCCCTACGCAAAAATTAATATTTGAGTACCGGATTTTCACTATGTTTGGGGTTGTTGATTTATTATTGTGAGTTCTTAATTAAATGTTAATAATTAATAAGTTGTTGTAATTCTTTCTGATTTCCCTAGGACCAGGCAAATGCCCGCAAAGAGAAAGAGCATACTTTGAGCGACAACAAATTGTTCGTTCCAAATTAATGCTTGAAAATGAAATGCTAAAAAATGAATTGCTGAAAGATATAGATCACCGGATCTATGTGTCACTTTCTGATCAACCACCACTAATCGACAATGCCTTTATGTGGTGGTGAGAGCATACTTCGTGGCAACGAGATCGGTTTTATTTGTAACTACTTGCAAAAAGTATAAATGGAAAAAAAATTTAACAGTTAAAGTATACAATCCTCCAGTGAGATGTGGTTGTGTGCTTTGTGTTTGTTAGAAAAATTTATTCCACGAAATTGAGACTGCAAATTCCCCCCAGGGGGGATGGGGCGTGGGCGTTGTGTAGCCCACTTGCTCTCTTTTAATATTTTTACAACTTCTTTCTCAAAAGAAATGCCTCTTAGTTCTTTTAGATTTGGATCTAAGGGCTTACAAGTTAAAAATTTGAAACAACAGTGAAAGAGGGTCCTCAAAAGGTATTTTTGGCAATTTCTGATGAAATTTCGCCAGAGCTTCCTCCTCTTTTTCCTTGGACCTGCTAAAAACCAGCAAGCAAATCTGTTAGAGTTTGATGAAAAACATAAAACAAAATAAAAAAAATTGAAAATATTTTGTACTTAGAAAATTTGGAAAAAATGCTAAGTGTAAATACGAACTTTTAGCTTAGATCTAATTAAAGATAAGGCCTTTTAAGGTAATTAGATCTAACTATTTAAGTATGTTAAAGTAAGATACATCTAGATAATAAACATGAATAAAGTGGATCTACTTCTTAAGCATTTTGCAAAACAAAGAATTGAAAGAGAGAGAAGATTTTTTGTTTGAGAAGATGGATGAATCTCTCAAGCCAAAGCTTGATCTTTGGTGTTGTTCTTGGAAGCCACTACAAGCAAAGTGTTAGCTTAAAAAAGGTGCCCAAAGAGGAGAAGATACAACTGAGTTCAAATTCCCCCTTAAGCTATGTGATTTGCAGCTTATAAGACAAATCTTGCTACAAAGGATATTAGATCTAGTGTGTTAGAATGAAAAAGAAAACCAAAAGAGCCTAAATATAACCGAATATTGTTAGCTACTTCTAGATCTCTTTAAATCAAAGCACAAATAAACAAATTGACATCTGTAAATGTTTACTCTATATCAAATAAGCTAGATCAAGCATACAATTGGAAACAAAAGAAGCATAAACCACAATATCACCTCAAGAGATGATCATTCAACAGACTTGCACAAGATGGACCTCCAAAGTCTTCAATATATATTTAAAATGGTATCAAGTTACAAAATGGCAGAGGTTCTATGCATCCATCATAAGAGAGGAGCAAGACCTTGCTTAAATAGCAAATGAGATAGGTAGGGGGGCGCATCCTTGAGGAGGGCGCTGTTATCACCAAACTTGTAGTTGCCCCTAGAGATGGATCCAAGATGGATGGCAGAGGGGATGGGCAACCAAAGAGGTGCAACCAAGATAGCCTCTATTCCCAATGGATGGTTGTCACTCCAATTGAGGCAATCTTCACTTTATGTTATCTAGCCCAAGATAACAATGGGGGAGACCCAGATCTACTCCCGATAGGAGAGATCAGACCAAGACACTAGATCAAATCAAGTATAGATGAAGTACGTAAGGTGCATGGTAAACCCTAGATCTATGGATGAAGTCACAAGGTGAGTAATAGGTTGGATCAAGAGATTTAGACAATGTAGATTTGGTCCAATATGTTTATGTGAATGACTTATAAGGTTTGAAATAAGATCCGGGATTAGGGTACTAGTCAAAGATGAGAAAATCCATTGCCTTGGGAACCGTGTCCAATGCATGGTAGTTAAGGACCAAATTGGGGCTAACCAGTACCAAAGATGAGCTTGATGAATGGATATGACAATGTTTAAGTGTTCAAGCATGCAAGACAAAGATCAAAACCAAAGCTAACCCAACAATCCAAGAAAGTCGAATTGGCTTGGAGAAGATTAGTGCCTTGGAAAATGGGCCAAATGGAGTCGGATGTCCACCAAATTATAGATAAGGGATGTTGAGGTGTCAAGCTAGGTGGATCTTGAAAATTAGGGTCATCCAATGTCTAGATATCAGTAGATCTGAGATTTAAATGTATCACAAAGTGACCCAAGTGGGGCTCAACCCTCAAAATGAGGAATGGGGCCCACAAGGTGAAAATCACTAAAGTGACACACTAGGGGTAGGTTATCAAATGTGTAGATGAAGGATCAAGTGGGATCTCACCTACCCAGGTGCTAGATCTCAGCAAACTCACCCCTCCTAGGAAGTGCGACCTCCCTTGGAGAGACTATTTTGCCTTGGGAAATGGGTCGGATGAAGGCCAATCCACACCAAACTATAGATCCAAATTGCCGTGGATGCTATAGAGGTGGGTTTTAAATTTTATACCCAAAAGCCAAGTAGATCTTGCTAGATCTGAAAACATGTAAAATGAGGGTTTTAAGCATTTAGACAAATGGATAGATCATGGAATGAGAAATTACCTTGAGATCATACCTGAGTGATGGATGTAGATGCCTTGTTGTTGAGGAAGACTCCCGCAGAGATCAAATGAGAAATTGTTGATTTTGCTTGCCAAAATGATGCCCTAGCCCACAAGTGCGACCTCCTCTTCCTGTCAACCAAGGAAAGCGATTTCAATCAGTTGAGCAACAATGTAGGAAATACAAGTGAAAAGCAAATGATAACATGAAATAGAAGGTCCTAGGACAGTAATACTCCCTGTTACCGACGAAGAAACCCAAAGAAGAAGCAGGGAGAGTCTTCCCCTACCAATGCGTCCTGCTTGAACTAATTCGGCCTCCATGTGTAGATGACAAAAAAGTGGTACAAAAGATAGCAAGACAATATCTCCAAAAACCCAACGCAAAGGAAGAATCAACGAACGAACTCCAAAAGCATTCACCACAACACAAGAGATAGATGCAATAGTACTTTTCTATTTCAATAATCCAGAGCCAAAAGTCCCCTTTACAATGAGAAGCTCTCTCCTTTAAATAGGATGGAGAGAAGTCACAATCCTAACCACTTTTTGAATGAGTGGCTAAGATTAAAATATCAAAAGATCTAATCAATGGTTGAGATGAGCTCATCAATACAATACATTGATCAACTCAATAATACAATATAATAATGGACAAATCACCCATAATAAGGCGGTCCCACCAAATGTCAATGATAAAACATAAGTAATAGCTCATGGTGGGTCCAAGGGGTAATTTCTAACACCCTTGGTCAATCCCCATGGCACAATATCCAAAAATAATCATGTTAGACACCAAATCGTGCCTCTCTGGGAAAGTCGTGAGCCTTAGGAGGCTCTAGAAAATCATATAAAATGCCATAAGTGATGGATGTGGGTCTCGATGAAGCTGAAACTGCTGGAGAAGGTGTGGAAGGTATCCCACTCATCATCACTAATCATCCCATGCCAAAACTTTGCCTCAGTAACCCAAATCGAATTTCTCAGTAACCATTTTCACCATTTCTGGACTGCCTCGGGAAATGTGAAACTGACCAAACTGCCTCCTGAAGTGCCTGTGCTGTCAAGGTAAGCTCACCAATGTATCTGGGAGGGGGGTAATATGGTAATAACAAGTGGCTGGACCACCCCCTCCATGTACAACGCCCTATGTGAACCAATCAAATCTCATCACTGCTCTGACAAGGCTTCTGATAGGCCAAATCTGCACTAGGATAGCCAACTGAGGCTAAAACATCATTGTAACTGCCTAGAACTGAAAACAGACTGTCTCATTGGACTCAGAGAGCTCAAATCCATCCAAGATGTGTACTCAAACACCATATGGATCTCTGCATGCTCATATAATATATCCAATATGTCCGGACAAATGAAATAATAATAATCTGTAAAAGATCAAATAATGTTGAGAGCCACAAATCATCATCATAAACCTGTATCTGCTGCATAGAACCATCATGTAGCTATATATAGACCATATACCATCTATCTGCATCATCATAAGGTCTAACCATCTCATGTCCTGTGGTTGACCTTGGTCAAACTAGGTTTGACCAAGTCAACATGACCAAAATATAACTCTGCATATCATCAGAAACTGCTGCAAGTGTTAGAGGTTAATGCATGCTCTACAATTCATTCAAATAGCAATTATAGCAAAAATTAATCATTACTGGTGATCTAAATCCAAATATATAAAGTCATTAATTATTATTATACTCAGACTAGACGTTCAAGACCATACTCACTTCATAGTTGTGACCATTTTGCTAGTGAAGGGTGAAGGCTTTGTAATGCAAAGGCTAGGCTAGAGGGAATGACTTACTGACTTAACACTGTGACACTTTGGATAGGGAAAGGGAATACACACCATAACATATACTAAATGAGCAAAAAACACAAGGAATGGCGGTGTCTCACAAATGGGTAAGTTGTTAAGTTGTTCAAAGAGTGTTTATTCACCTTGACAGATGCGCACAATCCATAATACAAATGAGGCCAGCAATATTTTTGATATAGAGTTTAAGTTCCATTGCTTTTTGGGCCTATAGTTTCCATAGCCTTTGATCTATGTGTGTTTACAAACACATTGCATAGATTTACATTTCATTAGGCTTCTTGCTGCAGGTGTGTTTTTAGGGCACTTGTTTACCTGAGCACTTCTAGGTGTGTTTTTAGACAGCTTGTTTACCTAGGTATTTACATTTCACAATAGATATAACATTTGATATTTCATAGCCATTTTCATTTGGCTTGCCTTTCATTCATGTGTGTTGAGAAACCCACTGCATGAATGGGTTTTCTTACAAGATACAACATTTTATTTCCATACTTTGTATTCATGGCAGCACTAAAAGTTTCAGGTTTAGCCAACAACATCTTTAGTGACTAGGGGGAATTCATGAGGAAATCCAACTTACCAAAGGTAAGTTTTGTCACCAACTTAGATCCGAGACACAATAAACAAGGGATCTCATCCAATACAAAGGCTACAGCGGGGAAAGGTCCTCCATGCCGCTAGTCAAGTAGTAAGTCAAGTAAATAACAAACTGGGTAGGTAATGGATGGATGAAGATAGTGACTAATGAGACCAACAGTAGCAAGCCAAAGTATGGTGGGAATGATCACCTCTATTCTCCCTAGGGAGGGTAAAACCAATGAGTATAGGCCAAGAACTTCTAAGTCTGAGTAGGGACAAATATGATATATATACAGTACAACCAGGTCCACATATCTATATGATCGCCAGATCATGATACTAAATGCTAAGACATGCTATAAGAATGAAAGTAAAAGCAATATAACCATAACACCATAATATACGTGTTGAGTCATATACCTGAATACTCATCATCTAAGCTATCATTTGTCCTCTGAAACTGCTGCTGTAACTCTGGGCACTACTGACTGCTCTATACAAATGGCTAAATAGCTACATCAATCATCTCTCTGAGTGTCCTGAGACTCAGTCATGGCATGGGGAATACACTGCTGTCCATAATAATAATCATGATCCATAAATAGATGCTCATCTCAGCATCTCAATGCAAGGGAACTGGCTGAATAGTGTACTAGAATCAAAAAAATAATGTATGGTAGCCCGACTAATACATATGTGATAATAGGCTCATCACTACAAAAGGGGAATGATCGTTGCCTTGATTTATGGCGTAATGGATGGGACTTGCGATGAGTGGGCTGCCACATAAGGGAGGCGCCCCCACTCTCACATTGTTTTCTCCTCCATGCATTCATGAGCTACCACATGCTTTGAGATATCCGCCACCTCTTCTTTATGTGAAGCATGAGGGAGAGGTGCAACCCATAACTTTAACCAACCGCCACCTCATGTCATTCGACCTTCAACCATGTGCTTTATTCACTTAAGTAAGTCGCCTTCCACATGTTCTAGTTGCCACCTCAATTTGCACATGCCAATTTCCTTTTTTTATAATAATTTTGTTTTATTATGGTGCACTTTGTTGAGTTGTTAGCATTTACTTACCATTCTGTTGCCTCTTTAGGAAAAAATGCTCCGAGTGATGATTTAATCACTCAAAGCAGAGGAGAAATGGGTCCTAGGGTAAAGAGGATGCTTTGAGTGTGAAAATGAGCATTCCCACGCCAAAATCTGCTTCCATACCCTACTTTTATTGCAATTTGAAAATTTCCAATTAAACCATTAAAAACGGTCTAAAATTTTACGGAATTTTTTTTTTTTTTTTGTCGAAATGAACTCAAACTCCTAGGGGACCTAGTGCATGTCCATACGACACATTATTGATGGCTAGAATGTGAAAAATACATAGACACATAGGCTTTAATAACCTCCTAAGGTTCGACCACCATGGAAAATACTCCAGCTTTGGAGGTGTGAGTGAAAAACTGAAGAATTATACGCCACTGAAGCGCAACTTATAATTCCTAAGGAAAAAACACTCTAGAGTATCCCCTTGATAGCTAAACCTAAGATAGGCCAAGCCTTTTACAAAAAGACCCTTCTTAGACCAACTTATTACAATTCACCCAAGGGGGTCTGGACATGCAAATTTTACAAAGGGCCAAAAATTTGTCCTGATGAACTTCTGAGCTCTGGCAATGAACAAGGTAAGTTATTCAAGTCTTCTGAGGTTCACAAGGAGTCCACCTAAGTGCAACTTAGTGGACAACATAACACATTGGAAAAATCCATTCATAACCTTAGCATCAAATCCAAAACCATATGCATATGAGTAAGGGGGGTTGAGGTAGAGTCATGCTACATGAATACGATGATGGAGAATATTTTTCCTTTGCTCATCAATTACACTCCATATCTAGGTTTGTCTAGTGAATCCATCCTCCCCCTTATCCTCATAGTACTGATGGATAACTTCCTTGGCCCTATCCATGCCCTCATACAAGTAGCCCATTGTGGGATTGCCACCTGTTACCTCCCATTTCTGCATGGGTGGTCACTTGAAGACAAGGTCACAAAAACGCTGCTGGGACAGAGTGCAAAGGGACGGGCATGCCCGAGAAAAGGAGACGGCTGCAGTGCTACTGTCTTCTCTGTATTAAATTCAATCGTCTTGTGGGGGTTGCTGATATAACGTGTGATATTGGAGGCTCAATTGAAAGTCTAAAGCGAGCAACCCCAATAGAGTGTCCTTTCTTCAGATATGATCCTTTAACTGGTTCTTATTATGAAGATATGAATGGAGAGGAAGTTATATTTCTAGCAGTTGACAATCTTCCTACGGAGGTTGCAAAGGAGGCTGCCAATTATTCTAATAATGCTAGTGTGGGGAAGACATATAAAACATCGGTCTCTCTTAATGGACACTTATTTGATCAATTTCTCATCACTGAAGCGTTGGATATTATTGAGGCCACCGGTGGTTCCTTTCACCTAGCTAGGTGTCAAGTGGGTCAGACATCTGATGCCATGTCATATGCAGAGATTGAAGTCAGTGCTAATGACAAGGATCTCTTGGTTCACATTGTGGACTTGTTGGCTGCTGTAGCTAACTCTAATAACGACTGTGGCAATAGGGGTCTGGAAAAAGAAATAAAACTGTCTTCTAGAAGAAATAGAGAAATGAGAGTGACTCCTGGTCAGAAAAGTGCAGTTCTTATTCTCGATGCTGGTCGTGTATCCCAGCCTGCTGTTGAATTCTTAGCTTTGAATGGGTCCAATTTTTCTGAGTCTCCAATTTCCGGTAATACAAAAATCAACAGAGCCTATGATTCAAGTAAGGGTTAGAGTATTGCTGTTGATTATCTGTACATTCAATGGGCGGACCTAGTGCCAGCATATGTGCGATTGTTACGTGATAATGAAGCAGAAGTCCGTATCGCGGCTACTGGGAAGGTGACAAAATTTTGTAGCATATTGTTACACATGTCCTGGAG
Source organism: Larix kaempferi (assembly GCA_027924585.1). NCBI lineage: Eukaryota > Viridiplantae > Streptophyta > Pinopsida > Pinales > Pinaceae > Larix > Larix kaempferi. The sequence continues at coordinate 29,645,131 of BSBM01000370.1, read as the reverse complement.
AAGATAAAAAATCCTCACTACTTGTATCGCATGACGATTTTGAATGCTACTTCACTTCTAGCTCCAGTCATGGGACGAGAAATCACATGCCAGACAATGTTACCTGTTGTCATGAAAGGGTCCCAAACATCAAATTCAATGTCGCAAGGGTGCTGCAGTCCTTGATTCCAATTGTGGATCACTCGGTTGTAGAGCAGTCCATTCGTCCTTGCCTTGTTGAGCTAAGTGAAGATCTTGATGTTGATGTAAGATACTTTGCTAATCAAGCACTTCAGGCATGCGATCAGGTCATGATGTCGTCTTAAATATTGCAATCTTGAATGATGCCAGCAGCGTCGTATGAAAATGGGCCGTGTTGGGCCAAGGATCACTCTTAAAACTTGGCAGCCAGGTGGATTATTGGTCGTATCGAGCAATGGACAGCCGCAGCAAATAATTAAAACTCACGTTCGATGCCCTATGAGTTTCTAAATCTCATTGGAGGTCACGAAGACTCGCGTAGTTGGTAGTTATCACACGCCAAAGTTCAGTTTATTGAGGAAGAGGACGGCCAGTTTAAAAAAGGGAACTATCTCTCAGCTTTGAAGAAATTCGAGCTGTCTCATACACATGGAAACCCCTCACCTCTTCACGTGAAGCATGGACCCGCGGTTTAATTTTCACTTACAGCCAATTTCAGTTCTGGATGAGTCGTTCCACCTTGGCATCTACAATTGGCACAATTAACCTTGTTTTTAACTTAAGAACTGGCAGCCGTGAGTCCGAACTGAACACATTATTTTCTTCACGCTGTTGACAGCCGAGAACAGAAGTGGTCACATATGGCAGCCTTTTTGCTGTTAGCTCCTCCACGTATCAAGCATTTTCTCTTGCAGCCAGTTGTTCCGCTGATGAATTGACCTTTTGATGGTTTTTTGTTGGTAAACATTGGAACCACTAAGCTAAAGTAATAGTCCCATTAATAAATTAGGTAGTTATGCTTTTGATGGAGAGAAAAAAGTGGATCTAATTCACTTTTTCCACTTTTTCTCTGATATTTTATTATTTTCTTTTCTTTTTTATGTTATGAGAGGGTTTTTGGCCTATAAAAAGCCAACCTCCTTCATTGTGACACAGGGAAAATTTTCTAGGAGTTTCTTTTTCCCATTGAGCTAAATAAAAAAATCATGTTGGGTTTGTGGGCAGATTGGGCATCTCTTCCATGGCTGTATGTTTCATTATTAGCTGTAGACTAAATCTAGCATAGAAGGCTATACTCTAGTCCATTGGGCAAACATTTGCGGTTGTCAAGTTGTTTGTCGACGTTATGTTTTCAAAAGATCATCGGAGTAATAGACTGTAGTTGGTTATACTTATATTCTCTTCGTCTTTGATTATGGAATGTACTAGATTAACCTCACCCGTGTGAAATGCAAGGCCTCCTTGAGTCCTCTTTTTGACTCCATGCTCCCTTCTGGTAATGGCACTGGCCTTTCCCCGAGGACTAATCCTCCCGTCTTTTCCATCACTTATTCAAAATACATTTTTCTGTTACAAATTGTTTCTCTAAGGCAGCCTCTTCGAGTCACCTTGCCCTCCATTGCACCTGCCTTAGCGATCCTACCTTAGGGATACCCCCCTTGAGTTGGAGAAGAGCCAACCTGAAGCGAGAAGAGAGGAGTGTGGTGACATTGGCTTCTCTCTTGAGAGTTGTCATCGAGCTGGTGTGTTAACTTTTTGGGCTTCAACACACGCATGCCAGTTTTGGGAGACAACACCACCATCAACCAAGCGAAGAACTTTTACAAAAGTTTGGCTAATGGCACACAACTCTTGCACTCCCATCCAAAAAATTTAATTTTGTCTCACAATTTGGGCTATTGCTTGCCCATCCACTTTGGTGAACTTTAGACACAAGCATTCCATTCATATGAAAGAAACATCCTCTGCAACTACAACATAGAATTGTGGAGAGATTAAAGAGAAATGAAGTTATTGGTGAAATAGGTGATTCCGGGATGGACCAACTCCTTATCCCCTGTGAACTGTCTTGTAGTTGCACAACCTAGTAGCCAAAGGATCAACAAGGAAATCAACTCTTAACCTGGCACGACTATGGATATTCCTCCCAACGTGTCATCGACAGTGGAAGCTCCTCTTTTAGGTTTCCTAGGCTCAACAGTAAATAAGCCTATACTAACCAAAGGAGAGACCCTAGCCAATCTTTTTCTATGGCCAACTAAAGGAGATATAGCTAACCTAAGATACTTGCCTAAATCTATATTTTTAGGGAAAGGTGTCTAGATATAGGTGATTGATTGGATATAAGACACACTCTAAATTCAATATTTCATTGATGGTACAAAAATCACCATGAAAGTAAAATACATGGTACCATTAACAAAATGAAATAAGAGCATTGCATAGATAGTGAACAATGATTAATATTAAATAGCAAACCCCCCAACCCCAAAAAGGATTTAAGTCACAAGGTGTGTCAAGCTACTGTAGCCCTTCTATCTACCTGCGCGGTCCAATGATGATGCTTAGACCAATCTTTCACAGCACTAACCAAGGAGGATAAATCAGATTGTGCAAGTTTAACAAATGCCATATACCTTTTCAAGAATTAATCTAAAATTTCTGCAACATTCTGTAAAATACAAATTAAGAAAAAGACCAAAAAAAAGTTTGAAAATTCTAAAAAGAATCAATCTAAAATTTCTACAATATTCTGTTAAAAAACAAATTGAAAAAAAAACTGAAAAAGTTTGAAAAATTCAAACATCTAGAATACTGCTTAATATAGATTTTGCCATTTTCCTTTAACGTGTGCCAATCATTACTATTTATGTATTCTTAAATGTGTGCCAATCATCACTATTTATGTATTTTTGGAGACTTCGATATCTATGAGTGGCGTATCGTTATTGATCACCGAGTCTAACCAATAACCATTGACAGCCATGGAATGAAATGATTTAAGTGATTACAGGCCTGCGGAAGCTTCAAAATTCTTTCGTCTCGGCGTCTTCTGGCTGTAAAATCCATGGAATACCACGCTTACACCCAAATTCCCACTATTGATATCTTAGATTAAGATGCTATACTGTGCTCCCATTCTCCGCAGGTTGCCAAGTCCAGTCAAATAATCTCTCTTTTCTTAATAACGAATCTGAATCTACAATGATTCCCAAGATTCCATCACACTTGGACTTAACCATTAAAAACAAAATAAATCTCAATCATGTAGGTAGATTGGTAGAAATTGAATTCCATAATTTGGCTTTCATTGGTTCACACGAGTGGAAGTTAAGAACCTACGCAATGAATTTGCATTGTTGACTTTGACGAATTTCATGTTTCAGCAAGTCTATTATTGCAGGCCTTTTATGTGAAATAATCTCAGAATTGTACCAAATCGATTGGTTGTTTTTCATTGGTAAAGGCGCTTGCCGAAATAGTGAATTTCTCTTGTGGGTGTCCCTGTATTTCAATACATGTATTTGGTGGAGAACAAGGGAGGAGCCATAGCTCTGATGCTGGCTGCCCTTTGTTTCTTGGGAACATGGCTTGCTGTGATGACCTTACTGGAGAGACGGGGGAGCTTTCCACAGCACACTTATCTTGATTACTCCATCACTAATTTTCTGGCAGCTGTTATCATTGCCTTCACATTAGGTCAGATTGGTAGCAGTACATCTGAGATGCCTAACTTCTTAACTCAGCTTATCCAGGTAAGTTTACTCGGGCTCTGGAACATGCATGATCCAGAAAACTCTTATGTTTTTTACTTTTTACTTCAATACTCGAATTCCTCTTTATGTCTATTACCCACCTTGGCATGAAATCAGGTGAATTTTGTTGCTGATTGACCCCTATTTTTGTGCCTTTAAACCTGTCACATCCCCTCCCGTCGATCCGATGCAAGGGAGGAAACATGACTAACATTCTGGGGTTTATTTGGAGAAACTCAGCCCCATACATTACTAACAAATTCAAAATAAATGAAAACTTATGTGTGCAGATCATACTCAATAAACACAGCGGAAATAAACATCATCCACACACAAGTGCATCATGCATTCAGCATATAATCATGATTCATAACAGTCATCAATAATTAAAACATTGCAGAATTAGAAACACATAGATAATACTTATCTTTAAAATGAAACTGTCCAAGCAACTGGCTATGTGAGAGCAACGTTCCACCCATCCATAGGTCTCTGTCCAGCCTGCATTCTTTCAGCTGAGAGACCACCCTCGAGCTGGGATGTGTATCCACTAAGGAGGAACTAAACAAGCTCACTTACAACCATGGTCTCACACAAATAGTCATGCTAAGCCAACACACAGTTGGGTTTATCAAGCATGCAAGAGACAAAGGAGGGGGATGCTAAGCCAATGACCTCAACCACAAAGCTACAGGCATCTCAACTAAACTCAAACAGTCATGGTACCCACAATACCTACCACACCCAACACAAGGAAGGTCCCTTTCTCTGCTACACAGTCCTTCAGGCGTCCCTTCCCTCCAGTGCTATTCAGGATGGGCATAGAAAGGTCCTGTTATCACATATATAGTAGCCGAGCTACCATACATTTTTTGTCAGATTCCAGTACACTTTTCAGCCAGTTCCCTTGCATTGAGATGCTAAGATGAGCATCTACTATGGATCACTATCAGATTATGGACATCAGTTCTATTTCCCATGCCATGACTGAGTCTCAGGACACCCAGAGAGATGACCGATGTAGCTATTTAGCCATTTGTACAGAGCAGTCAATAGTGCCCAGAGTTACAGCAATAGTTTCAGAGGACAGATGATGTTTCAGATGATGAGCATTCAGGTATATGACTCAGCAGGTATATTATGGTGTTGTGGTTATATTGCTTTTATTTCCATTCTCTTAGCATGTCTTAGCATTCAGTATCATGATCTGGCGATCATATAGATATGTGGACCTGGTTGTACTATGTATATATATCATATTTGTCCCTACTCAGACTTAGAAGTTCTTGGCTTATACTCATTGGTTTTACCTTTCCTAGGGAGAATAGAGGTGATCATTCCCACCATACTTTGGCTTGCTAGTGTTGGTCTCATTATTCACTTTCTTCATCCATCCATGACTTACCCAGTTTGTTCATTACCTTGACTTACTCCTTGACTAGTGGCATGGAGGACCTTTCCCCACTGTAGCCTCTGTATTGGATGAGCTTCCTTGTTTATTGTGTCTCGGCTCTGAGTTGGTGACAAAACTTACCTTTGGTGAGTTGGATTTTCTTGTGAAGTCCCGCTAGTCACTAAAGATGTTGTTGGCTAAACCTGAAACTTTTAGTGCTGCCATGAATACAAAGTATGGAAATAAAATGTTGTATCTTGTATGAAAAGCCCATTCATGCAATGTGTTTCTCAACACACATGAATGAAAGGCAAGCCAAATGAAAATGGCTATGAAATATCAAATGTTATATCTATTGTGAAATGTAAATACCTAGGTAAACAAGCTATCTATGACACACCTAGAAGTGCTCAGGTAAACAAGTGCCTTAAAAACACCCCTGCAGCAAGAAGCCTTATGAAATGTAAATCTATGCAATGTGTTTATAAACACACATAGATCAAACGCTATGGAAACTTTAGGCCCAAAAAGCAATGGAGCTTAAACTCTATATCAAAAAGATTGCTGGCCTCATTTGTATTATGGATTGTGCGCATTTGTCAAGGTGAATAAACACTCTTTGAACAACTCACCCATTTGTGAGACACCGCCATTCCCTGTGTTATTGCTTGTCCACTATATGCTATGGTGTGTATTCCCTTTTCCATTTCCAAAGTGTCACAATGTTAAGTTAGTAAGTTATCCTTTGACCTAACCATGTTATTCTTAGCCTTCACCCTTCACTAGCAAATTGATCACAATTATGAAGTGAGGATGTCCTTGAAAGTCTTGTTTGAGTAATAAATAATAATTAATGACCTATTATATTTGGATTTAGATCGCCAGTAATGATTTCTATTTGTTATAATTGCTATTTGAATGGATTGTAAAGCATGTTTTAACTTTTGACACCTTGCAGCAACTTGATGGCAGTTTGAGTTATATTTTGGTCATGTTGACTTGGTCAAACCCAGTTTGACCAAAAGTCAACCACAAGACATGAGGTGGTAGACCTTAGATGATACAGATAAATGATATATGGTCTAGTACAGGTCACCATGGTGGGTTTATGCAGTGGTTTCGGACCTATGATGATGATTTGGGCTTTTCAGCACTTTTACAGATTATTATTATTTGGTCTGCCGGATATGATGAGCATTTATTTTTGACCATGCAGAGGTCCATATGGTGTATGAATACACACTTTAGATGGATTTGGACCTTCTGAGTCCAATGAGATAGTCTGTTTTCAGTTCCGGGTAGTTACAATGATGTTTTAGCCTCAGTTGGCTATCTCAGTGCAATTTTGGCCTATCAGAGCAGAGCAGAGATTTGATTGGTTCACCTAAAGCGTTGTTGATGGAGGGGGTGGTCTAGCCTCTTGTTATTACAATATTACCCCCCTCCCAGACACCTTGGTGGTCTTACTTTTTGGAGCCAGGCACTCCGGGAGGCAGTTTGGGCAGTTTCACACTTCCCAAGGCAATCCAGAAATGGTGAAAATGGCTACAGAGGAATTCGATTTGGGCTACTGAGGCAAGGTTATGGCATGGGATGATTTGTGATGATGAGTGGGATGTCTTCCACACCTTCTCCAACAGTTTCAGCTTCATCGGGACCCACATCCATCACTTATGGCATTTTTTGATAATTTCTGGAGCCTTCCAAGGCTCACGACTTTCCCAGAGAGGCACGATTTGGTGCTTAGATGATTATTTTGATGACATTGTGCTATGGGGATTAACCAAGGATGTTAGAAATTACCCCTTAGACCCACCATAAGCTATTTCTTATGTTTTAGAATTGGTGACTGCTCGGTGCGCCATTGGGGGCAAGTGTCTAGTCAGGGCTGTCACATGATCCTGACTCCTCCGTTTAGGCCAACTCCTAACCAAAGCCAAGGGGGTTAGTCCCTACAGAATGTTTCTAAGGTTGTTAAAATGTTTTAGAAAGTTAATTATGGATGTTTTAGGAGTTTAAAGGATATGATCTCACTGTCCAAGATTATTGCAAGAATTTAGGAGATACCTTCAACAACATATAAAAGACAATCACCAGCATATAAAGATTAAGCAACAACAATTGATTGAACTGATATTAAGCAAATATAAAGTATTTGTTGTTAATGGAGACAGTGCCAATGGAGTCAAATAAAAAGTGATGCTGCCGAAAGGGAAATGTTTTGCAAGTGTATCTTGGTCAGTTTTAAATTATTAGTAATCGAATTTATTTAAGGGAAAATGGAAGATCCAGATATACTACGAGGTACTAGGAGTAATGTCCAGAAATTAAGTAAAGGTGGATCCTCACAAAGACGTGTGGGCTGGAGTGGAGTCTCGAGGGCATGTTCAACACTACACCAACAAGGATGTAGTCTAACGGTGCCCTGAGGTCGCTCTCCAGTTGATCCCGCTTCTAAAGAATTTCCCCACGCAAAAATTAATATTTGAGTACCGGATTTTCACTATGTTTGGGGTTGTTGATTTTATTATTGTGAGTTCTTAATTAAATGTTGAGAATTAATAAGTTGTTGTAACTCTTTCTGATTTCCCCAGGACCAGGAAAATGCCCGCAAAGGGAAAGAGCATACTTTGAGCGACAACAAATTGTTCGTTCCAAATTAATGCTTGAAAATGAAATGCTAAAAAATGAATTGCAGAAAGATATAGATCACCGGATCTATGTGTCACTTTCTGATCAACCACCACTAATCGGCAATGCCTTTATGTGGTGGTGAGAGCATACTTCATGGCAACGAGACCGATTTTATTTGTAACTACTTGCAAAAAGTATAAATGAAAAAAAAAATTTAACAGTTAAAGTATACAATCCTGCAGTGAGATGTGGTTGTGTGCTTTGTGTTTGTTAGAAAAATTTATTCCATGAAATTGAGACTGCAAATCCCCCTAGGGGAAATGGGGCGTGGGCGTTGTGTAGCCCACTTGCTCTCTTTTAATATTTTTACAACTTCTTGCTCAAAAGAAATGCCTCTTAGTCCTTTTAGATTTGGATCTAAGGGCTTGCAAGTTAAAAATTTGAAACAACAGTGAAAGAGGGTCCTCGGAAGGTATTTTTGGCAATTTTTGATGAAATTTCGCCAGAGCTTCCTCCTCTTTTTCCTTGGACCTTCTAAAAACCAGCAAGCAAATCTGTTAGAATTTGATGAGAAACATAAAACAAAATAAAAAAATTGAAAATTTTTTGTACTTAGAAAATTTGGAAAAAATGCTAAGTGTAAGTACAAACTTTTAGCTTAGATCTAATAAAAGATAAGGCCTTTTAAAGTAATTAGATCTAACTATTTAAGTATGTTAAAGTAAGATAGATCTAGATGAATAAAGTGGATCTACTTCTTAAGCATTTTGCAAAACAAAGAATTGAAAGAGAGACAAGATTTTTTGTTTGAGAAGATGGATGAATCTCTCAGGCCAAAGCTTGAATTTTGGTGTTGTTCTTGGAAGCCCCTACAAGCAAAGTGTTAGCTTAAAAAAGGTGCCCAAAGAGGAGAAGATACAACCGAGTTCAAATTCCCCCTTAAGCTATGTGATTTGCAGCTTATAAGACAAATCTTGCAACAAAGGATATTAGATCTAGTGTCTTAGAATGAAAAGAAAACCAAAAGAGCCTAAATATAACCTAATATTGTTGGATACTTCTAGATCTCTTTAAATCAAAGCACAAGTAAACAAATTGACATCTGCAAATGTTTACTCTATATCAAATAAGCTAGATCAAGCATACAATTGGAAACAAAAGAAGCATAAACCACAATATCACCTCATGAGATGATCATTCAACAGACTTGCACAAGATGGACCTCCAAAGTCTTCAACATATATTCAAAATGGCATCAAGTTACAAAATGGCAGAGGTTCTATGCATCCATCATAAGAGAGGAGCAAGACCTTGCTTAAATAGCAAATGAGAGAGGTAGGGGGGCGCATCCTTGAGGAGGGTGCATCACTACAAAAAGGGAATGATCGTTGCCTTGATTTATGGTGTAATGGATGGGACTTGCGGTGAGTGGGCTGCCACATAAGGGAGGCGCCCCCACTCTCACATTGTTTTCTCCTCCATGCATTCATGAGCTGCCACATGTTTTGAGATATCCGCCACCTCTCCTTTACGTGAAGCATGAGGGAGGGGCGCATCCCATAAATTTAATCAACCGAAACCTCATGTCATTCGACCTTCAACCATGTGCTTTATTCACTTAAGTAAGTCACCTTTCACATGTTTTAGTTTCCACCTCAATTTGCACATACCAATTGCCTTTTTTGTAATATTTTTTTTTTATTATGGTGCATTTTGTCAAGTCGTTAGCATTTACTTTCCATTCTGTTGCCTCTTTAGGAAAAAATGCTCCGAGCGATGATTTGATCACTCGAAGCTGAGGAGAAGTGGGTCCTGGGTAAAGAGGATGCTCTGAGTGTGAAAACGAGCATTCCCACGCCAAAATCCGCTTCCATACCATACTTTTATTGCAATCTGAATATTTCCAATTAAACCATTAAAAAATGGTCTAATTTTATGAAAAAAATTATTTTTGTCGGAATGAAATCAAACTCCTAAGGGACCTAGTGCATGTCCATACGACGCATTATTGATGGCTAGCATGTGAAAAATACATAGACACATAGGCTTTAATAACCTCCTAAGGTTCGACCACAATGGAAAATACTCCAGCTTTGGAGGTGTGAGTGAAACACATAATTATACGCCACTAAAGCGCAACACATAATTCTTAAGGAAAAAACACTCTAGAGTATCCCCTTGATAACTAAACCTAAGGTAGGTCAAGCATTTTACAAAAAGACCCTTCTTAGACCAACATATTACAATTCCCCCAAGGGGGTCTGGACATGCAAATTTTACAAAGGGCCAAAAATTTGTCCTAATGAACTTCTGAGCTTTGGCAATGAACAAGGTAAGTTATTCAAGTCTTCTGAGGTTCACAAGGAGTCCACCTAAGTGCAACTTAGTGGACAACGGAACACATTGGAAAAATCCATCCATAACCTTAGCATCAAATCCAAAACCATATGCATATGAGTAAGGGGGGTTGAGGTAGAGTCATGCTACATGAATACGATGATGGAGAAAAATTTTCCTTTGCTCATCGATTACACTCCATATCTAGGTTTGTCTAGTGAATCCCTCCTCCCCTTATCCTCATAGTACTGATGGATAACTTCCTTGGCCCTATCCATGCCCTCATACGAGTAGCCCATTGTGGGATTGCCACCATCAACCAAGAAAAGAACCTTTACAAAAGTTTGGCTAATGGCACACAACTCTTGCACTCCTAACCAAAAACTTTAATTTTGTCTCACGATTTGGGCTATTGCTTGCCCATCCACTTTGGTGAACTGTAGACACAAGCATTCCATTCATATGAAAGAAACATCCTCTGCAACTACAACATAGAATTGTGGAGAGATTAAAGAGAAATGAAGCTATTGGTGAAATAGGTGATTCTGGGATGGACCAACTCCTTATCCCCTGTGAACTCTCTTGTAGTTGCACAACCTAGTAGTAAAAGGATCAACAAGGAAATCAACTGCTAACCTAGCACAACTATGGATATTCCTCCCAACATGTCATCGACGGTGGAAGCTCCTCTTTTAGGTTTCCTAGGCTCAACAATAAATAAGCCTAGACTAACCAAGGGAGAGACCCTAGCCAATCTTTTTCTAAGGCCAACTATAGGAGATATAGCTAACCTAAGATACTTGCCTAACTCTACTTTTTTAGGGAGAGGTGTCTAGATATAGGTGATTGATTGGATATAAGACACACTCTAAATTCAATATTTCACTGATGGTACAAAAATCACCATGAAAGTAAAATACATGGTACCATTAACAAAATGAAATAAGAGCATTGCATAGATAATGAACAATGATTAATCTTAAATAGAAAACCCCCCAACCCCCAAAATGATTTAAGTCACAAGGTGTGTCAAGCTATTGTAGCTATCTACCTACGTAGTCCAATAATGATGCTCAGACCAATATTTCAGAGCACTAACCAAGGAGGATAAATCGTACCCTTGGCCACACCACTTGACTTCCTAGGTATGTGAAGAGTAATCTTCCCAAATGTTGTTTTCGGTGCACTACAGTAATAAGACGACTGATAGGATGGTTTCAGGATGCCTAAGGGGGTCCTCGATATACACAAGATACGTGGGGTTCGAATCCATGTTTAGTGTTGTCTAATGTGGTACTACTTGAAGAAGAGGACTAGGTTAGAGTCAAAGGGGATTTCCAACATCTTACACCTAACGAGGATGTAAGGAGACGTGTCCCAACAATTGTCACAACCTAGTAGGATCCCTTCAACCACATTTTTACCCACTTAGCGACAAGCTCTTGGTGTTATTTATAGACATCGGAACACGTATTCTACCCAATAATCCTCAGTGCCATAATCCTCTTAGCCATATATACTCTTTATCACAGATTCAATATAATGCTCCAAAATTTAAATTTTCAGCAATGTATCATGTGCATTTAACATAAACTCATGGTGTTAATCAATATAAATCAACACATCAATGAAATTGTCATCCACGTGAAAAGAGATAATAACAACTTATAGAAAGTGTGAATAGCTTAGTGAGTTCAATGTGTTATGGATGAACTAAACCAAGCATCAAATCATTATCATTGCAATAAGTTGTTTAAGAGAGAGAAGTGTTTGCATGTGGTTTAGATGGAAGTTATTCATTAGCATTTATAAATTGAACAAAGTAAACTACCATCCATGAATCATTCAGGCATCCACAAAAAACTTGAAATGTAGCAATCACTTGAGACTATCATGAAAAGTGCGAATAGCCTAAAGAACCAATATTACTTAGAACTTAAGTATTCACATGTGAGGCTATCTTCGCCAAAAGTGTGAATTCGTTTAATGGATCAAATTACCACAAAGAACTATTGTAAAGAATTACCCTCGCCTCATAATCAATTATGTGATTCAACAAGCATTCACAAATTAATTGAATTAGATTAGGTTACATGGATCATTAGGATCATAGCATACTTCAAGCATTTACCATGTAGATCATTCAATTAACAGGCAAGATGAATAACAAATGCTATGAAAGAAGCTTAGGAAGGCAGGATTTGATTTATTTAGTGTTGAGTGTTATCCATATTACCAACCATAGTAAACATGCATGAGACTTATCTTAGAAACCAAAATCAAATGCACAAGGCTAGTTTGCCTTCCTAAAAGTATTCAACACTAAGATTGCTGTTGCATTTAGATCTGAAATGAGACATAAAATAATAGTAAAACCAGCAAGATATCTAGATCTAATTAGCTTGTATGATAACTAGTAATAGTAAGCATACATCTAGACCTTAATCCTTAAAATTCAAACCCTAGATCCACAATACTAGTGTGATTTTAAAGCTAATTTAGATGAGATTTGCTGTAGATTTAGATCTGTAAATTAACAATGTAACAACAAATAAAACTAGTAAGAATTTAAGATCTAGCAATCTAGAATAGCTTACTAGTTAGGCACTTGAAAAATTGAAATAAGAGACTAAGATACACCACTATTAATTAATTTAATGAGCTGAGTTTGCTTAGGTTTATTAGGGTATATGAGCTTATGCTCCTAGTATGAATTGTTTAGAAATTTAGTATCCAAGGAGGGGAAGTGAATCCCATATTAGTCTCTTGTGAAAAATAGATCCAAGCACCTACAAAATTAGAAAAATGGATGAGTAAGATTGAAATTAGATGTAAAAAATGGAAATGAAATAAAATGTAAACTACAAACCCTAGCTCTAGTGCCTTGAGGGAAACACTTGTTGGGAAAATGGATTCATGACAAATTTGAGTGAAAATGAAAGATCTCTAAGGGAGAGTGGTGGACAAAGAAATCCCCCTCCTTGATAGCTTGAGACAAATGGCTGATCTCCTCCTCCAATCTTATGATGAATTCCTACAATCATCAAGAGGACAAAGCAATCTATCCAATAGCAAAAACTCAACACAAGGTTAGAAAAATATTTAGTGAATGAAATCAAACCAAATAAAATGAGGTTGCAACAATCATATTAAATAATTTGATCATCATTCCTAGAGAGCAAGGTTGCAGCCATCATTCTCTGATCTACTAAGGATAAGTAAGATTTCTACCAATTACCTCAAACCCTCATGAAGATTTTCATCATCAAAGCAAATATACAATATCCGCTATACATCAACAAGAAGAGCCCCAAGAACCCAATGAAGAAGAGCAAGCAGAGTATTATAAATTTATTATTGCATTAGCCAAAATTTCAATCCTAAGGGAGAAATCGATCCTTCCTTTTATAGGCTAAGGAGGGCGAATTTCTCTTGAGATGAGGTCAAAATGTTGTTACATGAGTGATGATCTCTAGATGAGAAGATCTAGATCTAAGGTCTAGATCCATTCTCTTACAACAAGAATTTATGCTAACTAACCAAATCGTTGAGCTTAATGAGGGCGAATTCAACCCTTGACAAGTGAAATAGTAAAATAATCCCAATACCACAGGTATTCATCAATACAAGTAGCAAATACCATGGGAGTGATGAAACCAAATGCCAAAAGCCATGTGTTGTTTCCCCAATCCATGGAGTGGTCAAATCATCAATCCAAGAGCCAGGTCATTGGGACACATGAATTAGCCAAGAGAAGTCTATCCATGTCAAAAGTGAAGATATAAGTGGATAGGGTTTAATATTGAGTTGATATGTTCTTTAGTTGATCCCATTGTGCCTCCACATGTGTGCCAAAGGGGCCACATCATCAAATTTTCCTCAACATATGTGCCACTAGCCACCTAGGCCTCAATTAATCCAAAAAGTGCAATGTAAACTGAGAAATAGAACAAAAATGCACTTTTTAACATCTCACTAATCAATTAGACATAAAATTAGGCGTTTTAAATAAAAAACCTTAGGTGTTCCATCAATTAATCTCTCATGTGCTGAAATAAGCCTGTGTAAACCCCCTGTGCCTAGAAAACCCTCTAGATGGACAACACTTTGCCAGAGGAAGGTTGATTTGGATAGTAGGGGAAATGGGTGCCCAAATATACCAAATCTTTGTCAATATAGTGATTGGATCATTCCTGTGCATGATCATAAAGTTTTTAGGTTGCCTATTGACATTGGAAAGATGACCCTATAGAATTTGACCAATCTAGGAGAACACCCTGACATGCAAGTATGGGAGGATGAAAAAGAGCCAAATGGGTGCTGAGATCCACTCTCATATTTCAAAAACACTAAGTATAAAATTCCCATGCATGTCCATGAAAATCAACACTGTAGTCTCTCGGGAAAGGTCCACCAACTTTTTGGAATAAATTGATCCAAGGTGGTAGTGACCAATCTGATGCCATATACCTAGATAAATTGCCAAATGGGTATCCAAATATGCTTTCAGAATCCATGGATACCTAGTATAACTCAAGATATGGAATAAGACACCGTTTGGCCCCTATAGACTGTTGCCACCGAAATGCAAACCTGGGGGAAACACAACAAAAATATTTCGAAGCTGCTTGGTGTGTCCTTGTGGGAAAGTCTCAAGTTAGGTGTTGTCACCTGATCCTGACTCCTCCATTTAGGAAAACTCCTAACCGAAGCCAACAAGGGTAGACCCTATCAAAGAGTTTTCAAGGCTCTTAGATTGAGTTAATTGTTAAGGATGGGATGAGTGTTTATTAGGAGTTTTTAAGTGAAATAGTGAAAATTGATCAAGTTTGTTGCAAATTCATTTAAGCACATCCACAACATAATATCAACATGATTGAAATAATAACAATAATTAATGATAAGCAAATTCAAAATATTATTGCTAAAACAAGTGAAAAAACCAGTGCCGATGGAGTCACAAAATTAAACAATGCTGCTTGTAAATCGAAATGTTTTGCAAGTGTTCTTGGTTTATTTTAATTATGATGGAAGGATGAGTTGATTAAAGGGAAAAAATGGGATTCCCAATATACCTTGTGGTACGGGGAATATGTCCGGATTTTGGTCTAAGTGATTTCGCACAAGAACATGTGGGCTGGAACGGAGTCTCGAGAGCATGTTCAACACTACACCAACAAGGATGTAGTCTAACGGTGCCCTAAGGTCGCTTCCTAGTGGTTCCCGCTTCCTTTGTAAAATTTCTCAACTTTCGATCAAGTCGAGGTAACGCCGGATTTTTCGTTGAGGGAACTTAATTGAATGTTGTTAATTTAATTACTAGCCACTTCAATTCCTTTTGATGCACCTTACTGCTCGGACGAACCGCAGGGGTACAGAGCATACGGAAAAGAGTCCAATTTTTACAAGTTTTTGAACGATGTTATGTTGATTATTAAGCCCAAGAATCTCTTTCAGTTCAAAGACCGTGTTATCGCATGTATAGTAGCCGGGCTACCATACATTATTTTTTGATTCCAGTACACTATTCAACCAGTTCCCTTGCATTGAGATGCTAAGATGAGCACCTGCTATGGATCATTATCAGATTTTGGACAACAGTTTTATTCCCCATGCCATGACTAAGTTTCAGGACACTCAGAGAGATGACCGATGTAGCTATTTAGCCATTTGTACAGAGAAGTCAGTAGTGCCCAGAGTTACAGCAGCAGTTTCAGAGGACAGATGTTGGTTCCGATGATGATCATTCACGTATATGACTCAGCAGGTATATTATGGTGTTGTGGTTATACTGCTTTTATTTCCATTTTCTCAGCATGTCTTAGCATTTAGTATCATGATCTGGCGATCATATAAATATGTGGACCTGGTTGTATTATATATATATCATACTTGTCCCTACTCAGACTTAGAAGTTCTTGGCCTATACCCATTGGTTTTACCCTCCTTAGGGAGAATAGAGGTGATCATTCCTGCCATACTTTGGCTTGCTAGTGTCGGTTTCATTATTCACTGTCTTCATCCATCCATGACTTACCCAGTTGATTCATTATACTACTTGACTAGTGGCATGGTGGACCTTCCCCCACTGTAGCCTCTATATTGGATAAGTTTCCTTGTTTATTGTGTCTCGACTCTGAGTTGGTGACAAAACTTACCTATGGTGACTTGGATTTCCTTGTGAATTCCCTCTAGTCACTAAAGATGTTGTTGGCTAAACTTGAAACTTTTAGTGCTGCCATGAATAACAAAATATGGAAATGAAATGTTATATCTTGTATGAAAAAGCCCATTCATGCAATGTGTTTCTCAACACACATGAATGAAAGGCAAGCCAAGTGAAAATGGCTATGAAATATCAAATGTTATATCTTTTGTGAAATGTAAAATACCTAGGTAAACAAGCTGTCTGTGACACACCTAGAAGTGCTCAGGTAAACAAGTGTCTTAAAAACACACCTGCAGCAAGAAGCCTAAATAAATGTAAATCTATGCAATGTGTTTGTAAACACACATAGATCAAAGGCTATGGAAACTCTAGGCCCAAAAAGCAATGGAACTTAAATGCTATATCAAAAAGATTACTGGCCTCATTTGTATTATGGATTGTGCGCATCTGTGTAAGGTGAATAAACACTCTTTGATCAACTTATCCATTTGTGAGACACCGCCATTCCCTGTGTTGTTGCTTGTCCACTATATGCTATGGTGTGTATTCTCTTTTCCATTTCCAAAGTGTCACAGTGTTAAGTCAGTAAGTCATCCTTTGACCTAGCCATGTATTCCTTAGCCTTCACCCTTCACTAGCAAATTGATCACAACTATGAAGTGAGTATGACCTTGAAAGTCTTGTCTGAGTAATAAATAATAATTATGACTTATTCTATTTGGACTTAGATCACCAATAATGATTACTTCTTGTTATAATTGCTAATTGAATGGATTGTAAAGCATGTTTTAACCTTGGACACCTTGCAGCAACTTGATGACAATTTGAGTTATATTTTGGTCATGTTGACTTGGTCAAACCTCAGTTTGACCAAAAGTCAACCACAAGACATGAGGTGGCAGACCTCAGATATTACAGATAGATGATATATGGTCTAGTACAGGTCACCATGGTGTGCTTATGCAATGGTTTCAGGCTTATGATGATGATTTGTGCTTTTCAACACTTTTACAGATTATTATTATTTGGTTTGCCGGATATGAGGAGTATTTATTTTGGACCATGCAAAGGTTTATATGGTGTATGAGTACACATCTTAGATGGATTTGGACCTTCTGAGTCCAATGCGATAGTCTGTTTTCAGTTCCGGGCAATTACAGTGATGATTGAGCCTCAGTTGGCTATCCTAGTGCAGTTTTGGTCTGTCGGAGGCCCTGTCAGAGCAGTGATGAGATTTACTTGGTTCACCTAGGGCACTGTGCATGGAGGGGGTGGTCCAGCCACTTGTTATTACCATATTACCCCCCTCCCAGACTCATTGGTGAGCTCACCTTGACAGCGCAGACACTCCAGGAGGCAGTTTGGGCAGTTTCATGTTTCTCGAGGCAGTTCAGAAATGGTAGAAATAGCTACAGAGGAATTCAATTTGGGCTACTAAGGCAAGGTTATGGCATGGGATGATTTGTGATGATGAGTGGGATGTCTTCCACACCTTCTCCAGCAGTTTCAGCTTCATCGGGACCCACATCCATCACTTATTGCATTTTTTGATGATTTCTGGAGCCTCCTAAGGCTCACGATTTGTCCATAGAGGCATGATTTGGTACTTTGATGATTATTTTATTGATATTGTGCTATGGGGATTGACCAAGGGTGTCTAAAATTACCCCTTGGACCCACCATAAGCTAGATCTATTATTTTGTCATCATGATTTGGTGGGATCCCCTCTTCTAGGGTGAGTTTGTCCACTTATTGTTATATTTTATTATTGATCCATGTATTGTATTGTTGAGCTCATCTCAACCATTGATTAGATCTTTTGATCTTTTAATCTTAGCCACTCATTTAAAAAGTGATTAGATTGTGGACTCTCTCCTTCCTATTTAAAGGAGAGAGCTTCTCATTGTAAATGGGTCTTTGGCTCTTGGAATCTTGATATAGAAAAACTTTCTTGTGGAAATTCTTGTGGTCTCCTTTGCATTTGGTGTTCTTAGATGGTGATTGGAAAGTCTATTGCATCCTAGCATTTGGGTATTTGTGGTAAGATCTATCTTTTTTGGAAACTTTTGCCTTGTCTACAGGAGGGTGACTTCACTTGGGCGTTTTTGTAAGGCTTCTTCAACTCGCTCCACTTGGCATTCGCTTGTATCAGGGGGTTATCATTAGTATCATTGTGATCTATGCTATCTTTCTATTATTTCTTTTGTGGCATTAGTATTATCTCTTGTTCGCAGTAAATATGATATTGTTCAATTGGCTTCCTTGGGCAATTCGACTTCATAGAAAACTACCTCAAATCGCTCCAAATTGATCGGGTTTGCATAGATCATCATCATCAAGGCATCTACAAGGTTATCCAGGTAAGATCCACAGGTTTGTTCTTCTTGTCTTGGCTCCAATCCATTGACATAGCTACTCCATTGATAAAACCCTCAATTTGCAAACCCTCATTTTACATTTTCTCAGATCTAGTAAGATCCACTTGGTGTTTGGGTATAAAATTTAAAACCCACCTCTACAGTATCCACGGCAATTCGGATTTGTAGTTTGGTGAGGATTGGCCATTATCTGACCCATTTTCCAAGGCAAAGAAGCCTCTGCAAGGGAGGTCACACTTCCTGGGAGAGGTGAGTTTGTAGGGATCTAGCACCTGGGTAGGTGAGATTCCCCTTGATCTGTAATCTACACATTCAATAACCTACCCCTAGTATGTCACTTTAGTGATTTTGACCTTGTGGTCCCCATTCCTCATTTTGAGGGCTGTGCCCCACTTGGGTCACTTTGTGGCATACTTCAATCTCAGATCTACTGAGATCCAGCCATTGGATGACCCTAATCTTTTAGATCCACCTACCTCAATACCTCAACATTCTAGATTTGTAATTTGGTGGACATCCGACTCCATTTGGCCCACTTCCCAAGGCATTGATCTTTCTCCAAGCCCATTCGACTTTCCTGGATTGTTGGGTTAGATTGTGGTTTGATCCTTGCTTTGGCTGCTTGAACCCCTTGACATTGTCATATCACTCAATCAAGCTCATCTCTGGTACTGGTTAGCCCTAATTCAGTCCTTAAATACCCTGCATTGGACACAGTTCCCAAGGTAGTGGATTCTCTCATAATTGACTAGTACCCTGATCCTGGATCTTACTTCAAACATCATAAGTCACTCTTCCACCCATAATGGACCAAAGATACACTGTTTAAATCCCTTGATCCAAACTATTATTCATCTTGTGACTTCTCCCATAGATCTAGGGTTCACCATACACCTTACGTACTTCAACTATACTTGACTTGATTTGGTGTGTTGGTTTGATCTCTCCTGTCGGGTGTAGATCTGGGTCTCCCCCTTTGTTTTCTTGGGCTAAATAACATAAAGTGAAGATTGCCTCGATTGGCGTGACAACCATCCATTGGGAGTCGAGGCCATCTGGGTTGCCCTTCCCTTCTGCCATCCATCTTGGGTTCATCTCTAGGGGCACCTATAAGTTTGGTGATAACAGACCGTACTCGAGAGAGAGAGGGAGTTAATTCCAAAGTAAATAACTAAAACATAAGTTTTCTAATTACTACCCAAGAGTCTCTTTCAGGTTAAAGACCGTACTCGGGAGAGCCAGGGGGTTAGTATTCATTTTTTCCAAATATGGAAATAAGCCAAAGTAAACAAACATACACAAAGCTAATCTAGCATAAAAAAGTCAAAAATTAATCCTAAGTAAAGATATGATGAAAATTTGATCTAACTTTAACTTGCAAAAATTTTAAACTAGCCTAACAAAATGCTACTCTAATGAGGTGTGTTTTCGTCGGATTACACACCGTCTTTGTCGCAGCAGAAATCTATGTTGTTGCTCGGTCTGCCCTTGGTGGCAAGTCTTGAGTCAAGTATGTCACTTGGTTCTTGAGTCCTCCGTTTAGGCAAAATTCCCAACGAAAGCCAAGGGAGGTAGTCCCTATGGAAAGTTACTAAGGTTATTAGGGTCTTCCGATTAGTTGATGGGTTGTTTATTAAGGTTTTTTTGGATTTTTTAAAAGTGGGGTTTCAAGATATAATTGCAACAATAGTTAAAATAGTCTTTACCAACATGAATTAAATATCACTGTAAAATATAGATGCACGATGGATTGATAAGATAATAAGCAAATAAAGTGCAAGGACCAGTGCCTTATGGAGTCAAACACAGTGAAAGTAAATAATGTTGAAAAGGGAAATGTTGTGCAATTGTCTCTTGATGAATTTTAGATTATTAATTGTGAATCTTGATTAGGTAAAAAAAAAGGGGAACTCTCGAGATACCGCAAGGTTCAAAGAGGAATGTCCGAAAATTTAGAAGTTGGTGGTTCCGTACAAGGACATTTTGGCTGCCAAAGCCTCAAGAGCGTGTTCAACACTACACCAACCAGGTATGTAGTCTAATGGTGCCACCAAGGTCTAAGTACAGTGATCCGGCGTCCCCAGGGAGAATTTCCCCACCAAAGTCCAATGAAGTGCCGGATTTTCACTTATCTTAAAGGGATGTTAATTTTATTAAGTGGCTGATTAAGTTAAGTGTGGAATGTTAAAAAAGTGCTCCCACTGTTTCTGAGTATCCCAAAAAGGGTAGAGCATACGTAGTGGTAGTGAAATGAGTTTATTCCAAATTTGAACAAGTAACCATTGTACTCTCCGACAGAGAGCGCTCTTGACTTGCTTTTTAGCTAAGTTCAAGAGACTTTGGGTTCTTTTTATTAAACAAATTAAGTTGTGGAAAGTAACATAAAACTTATGGAAAAATATATGGTGGCCAAACTTATGTGTCACTTTTCTGATCAACCTTCACTAATCGGCAGTGCCTTTAGCTGAAGGTGAGAGCATAGTTCGTGGCGACGAATGATGGTTTTATTTCTACTTTACTTTTGCAAAATGAAAATGATTAAAATGCAAAATATTAATGGAAGTATACACCCTGCACTTCAATAGTGAGTGTGTGAATTAGTGGAGTTAGAAAAATTGCTATGTTGCACTGGCTTTGGGGACGGGGGAATGACGGGGATGGGGGAAAGAGTCCCCGGGACGGCTAGAGCACACCCCCAATTTTTCAGGGGACGACAGGTTGGGGACGGCAATAATATATATATATATATATAACTTTTAAAAGTTAGAATTCACCATAAGCATTTGTAGTTGCTTATAAGCACAATAGTTTATAATTTATAGTATTATGCACATCCCTTACACTTGGTAGTTTTTAAAAAACTCAGGCAAATAAGGAAAGGACCGCGTGACCATTATTGGCACTTGAACGTGAACAAAATGTAGTTTATCTCTAGGAAAATTAAGTTTAACTATTTTCAATCTGCATTAAGGTCCATGAAGGGTCTACGAGGAGAATGCTAGTCTCTATAACAACTCTTCTTCCTTAAATTTCTTGTTTATAATGATTGGGTTAAAAAGCATTCCCTTCACAACAGGTTCTACAGATTTTTACAGTCGTGTTGAAAACCACAACAAAACACTTTGGGATATACATGCTTGCATTCTATAAAGAGATTAGATTCATAGTTTAGATTAAGAAGGCTATTCAATAGGAATTATTCAAATGTTTAGTACCCAATCTAAATCTTGAATAACTCGTGGACACCTATGTACAATATGTTAAAGCTAAGATGACCCTAAAGATGAGAAGGACAAGAGCAATACCCAAAAAGATCAAACTTTTCAGTTGTTGCATTTCTTAGTTTGTTGACATGGAGGCTTTGCTACTTGTAATGATGTTGCTAAAAGGACAACAGTTAAATCACCAGAAACCCAAATCAAAATCCATCATACACAACCCATATTTTGAGATGCAACTTGTGCAGATTTAGATTTAGAATAATACAAAAAATATGGATGGGATAAATGATCATATTGTCCAATCATCAATGTCCATTGTCAAAACTAAAGATACATGACCAAAACATCTCCAAAATCTAACGGGACATCTCTAAAATCTACTTGGAATGTCTCCAAAATCTTGTCGAAAGTTCCCGGAATCTGTTGGGGACGTTTTGGGTACGACCAACAAGTCCCCAAGTCCCTAATGAAGTCCCCAAAAGATTAGGGACGTTTCCTAGGGGTCCCCAAGTCCCCAAAACGCGGGGACGGCGGGTACGGGGCTTTTTTCGGCGGGGATGGGTTCCTGTGCAACATAGAAAAATTGCAATCACATGAAAATGTACAAAATACACAAATCCCCCTAGGGGGATGGGATGTGGGTGTTGGTTTCCCCACTGCTCTCGTTTAATATTTTACAAATTGCAAAAAATAATATACCTCTTAGTCCTTTTAGACTTGGATCTAAGGGTTTACAAGCTAAAACTTTGAAACAATGGTGGAGAAAGTCCTTTAGAAGGTAAATTTGACAATTTTTAGCAAAATTTCGCTAGAGCTTCCTCCTTTTTTCCTTGGACCTGCTAAAAACCAGAAAGTAAAATACTTAGAATATGATGGCAAATGCAAAAAAGAAAGATAAATTTTGAAAAAAATTTACACTTAGAGAAATTTCGAAATTTTTTATAAGTATAAAATCGAACTTTCTAGCCTAGATCTAATGCAAAATTTAGTTTTTTTAGAGTACTTAGATCTAACTAACAATATGCCAAAGTGCTATAGATCTGAAAGATAAGCAAAGTATGATAGATCTACGTCTTAAACACTTAGCAAAACAAAACAAGAAAAGTAAAGAGAGGGTTTGGATTTTGTTTTGTAGAGAAGAGAATGGATCTATCCAAGCCAAAGCTTGCTTGTTGGAGTTGCTACTTGGAAAATCCTGTAACAAAATGTAAGTAAAAAAATATGTTTCCCAAAGTATAGAAACTTCAACCGAGTTCTAATCCTGGTGGGTTTCCTATGATCTGGAGCTTACAAAGAACAAGCTCAACACACAAATTAATAGATCTAGTGTGTTAGAAATCAAAGAAATGAAGAAGAGCCTAAGTATAACCGAATACAGTTGGCTACTTCTCTATCTCTAAAACTCATCCACAATTAAACAAATTGACAACTGCAGATGTTTAATCAATACAATATGTTAGATCTACCAAAGCATGAAAGCATGAACAAATAGTAAGCACAATATCACCTCAAATAAGCTCAATACACTTGCACAAGATGGACCTCCAAAGTCTTCAACAATATATTCAATGATCAACAATTATAGATTGGAATAGGTTCTATGCATCCACACTACTTGAGAAAGATGGAGCTTGAACTTGCTCTTATAGAAGCTCTCCAAGAGGAATTCGAATTCTAGAAGGATAGGGAGTTAGGGTTTGAAATATGACAAGTGGAGGATGCCAATCCTTGAGTGATATGGTAGGTGATCTCAAATGGAGAGGAAGGCTGCCACCTAAGGTAGGCGCCTTCCCTCCTTACATTGTAAACTCCTCTCTCTATCAAATGGCTGCCACATGTGGAAAAACGTCTCCTTGAGGGACGGCGCAATCCTCGAGGAGAGACAACTCGTGGGGATGTATTCAATGCTCAATCTCTCTCAAAATTGACTTGAATCTTCATTAAATGACCTTGCCAAGTCATCCCATCCAACTCCCCAGAAAAACTCCCACTGATTTAGAATTTTGGATTTTCTCCAAATTGATTATTCTTGAATTAAATAATTCATTTTTATTATTTTGGAGAGAAAATTATTTAAGTGAATACTATTCACTCAAAACTTAGGAAAAGTGGGTTTAGTGGTTTTATGGGTGCTCTGGGTTAGAAAAAGAGAACCCACATGCCAAATTTTACTTCCTAACCCATCTTTTATCATTATTTGGGTTTTTTTAATTAAATTATTAAAAATCTCATAAACTGAGAAAAATTAATTTTCTCAAAATGACTCAAAAATCCTAGGGGACCTAGTGCTTGTCCATATGCTTCAATACTGATGGCTAACATGTTACAAAAGTACATTCCAGTAGGTTTTAATAACCCCTCAAAATTCACCATCATGGAAACACTCCAGCTTTGAAGGTGTGAGTGAAAAACTCGGGAATTGTACGTCACTGAATGGTAACACATAATCCCTAAGGAAAAAACACTCTAGAGTATTCCTCTGATAACAAACTTTAAGGAAGGCCAAACCTTTCATAAAAAACTCATGCTAGACCAATTTATTACAATTCCCCTGCAGGGGTTTGGACATACAAAAATTACAAAGGGTCAATTTTGTTTTTGGCCTGATGGATCTCGGAACACTGATGATGAACATTGATAATGTTGACAACTTTAACGATTCACTCGGAATCCACTAATTGCAATTTAGTGGATAACACGGTGCAAGTAGAAAGCAAATAATCAGTGGACAGATATAGGCTTCCCCCAAATGGGGGAAGAAGGATGTGGGAGTCGTAATCCCACTTGCTCTTTTACTAATTTTTTTACAATAATTAAACTCTCCAATAGAGAGCTCTCTTGTCACGTCCCCCTCCCATCCTACCAGCTAGATGGAGAGGATCGTGAGGTTAAACCGAGCATCCAGTCCCATACATTATAAAAAAAACATTCAAGTTAAAATGAAAATATACATATACATGTGAAAGTGCAGAACGGGCGTGATGCTAAACTGGGCATCTAGCCCCATGAACTTATTACATAAGCATTCACATAACATAATATAATAGGGATATGTAGATGCACAACTATTTTTAAAACACAGCGGAAGTAATATCATTTACACCTTCACCATACATTCAGATATCCATCAATTAAATAATTGCAAGTTAATAAAGGAGAATACTTATCTTATGAGAAAGTAGTCCCACGCAACTGGCTATGCAACTGCAACGTTCCACCCAACCGTAGGCCAGTGTGCTCCTCAATCTCGGAGCACCACTGCCACCACCCAAGCTGGGCATGATCTCTACAAGGAACCAGGGAACAACAGACTCACACATAGCCCAGCATACACCAAGATGAGCCAAGCCAATCTGCAATTGGGTTTATCAGGCTGCTAGGACATGGAAGGGAAGAATTGCTAAGCTAGTGAGCTCCAGCACAGAGCCAGGGATAACCTTGCAAGATCTGTCTAGCTTGGCACCCACAATACCTACACACCTAGCACAAGGATGTATTCTTTTCACTGTTGTACAGTCCCTCAAGCCATACCTTCCCTATCTAATGCTCTCAGGGTATGCATAGAAGAGTAACCAAAGCCCTCTTGATCTTCTTGAGAGGTTGTCTCCCCCACTAGGTTTATCAAGCCACTTCTGTCCACTACCACTCCAAAACTTCAGCTCACAGGTTCAAACCAAAAACGAGGATACACATAACAACATAACACAATTATGGGGCAGGATAAAACGTTTTTACAGTGAGATGCATGGGATGGGGTTTCAACTAACTCAGAAACACGTGGGAACCCCCAAAAACGAAAATGGGAAGTTGGGGAACAACCCAAGGAAGCCAAATTCGTTTTTAGAAAAACGTCCTTGGACATTCGGGGGCAAAAACGACCTCCATACAGTCCCCAAATCGTGGCCCTTCTCTCCCAAGCTACTGTATATGCAAAAACGAACTCCCAGGCATGGAAAAATGCAGGATTTGGATGAAAACGTGTAGGGAAAGACCTAGCTAGCTCCAACTGCGTGAATGAATGAAGACTGACTATTCAGAATGGCTTTGGGCACCATTTCGTGGGTGTTTTCTTGCCCAAGGAGACAAAACACGAATTTCCAGGTTGATGGCTTGCCCATGCACGAAATTGGCTGCCATACTTCTTCATTCCCAAGGCATTAACTGCCTTAACCAATTTCTTGGAAGAATTAAATGATTGGGTCCATAGCCCAAAATGGGTAGTTGGTGGTTTATGGGCTTTCTCATTGACACATGGATTAACACCATTGGCTCAAGGGTTTGAATAATTTTCCTCCCTATTCCTTGTAGAATCATGCCCCCATCTCTTTGTTGCATTGCATAGCTAGTTGTGGGTATTTTTCATTAAAATTCGTATTTACATGATGTCTCATTTACATTGTGCCCATCTAGAACAAGAGTCATAAGCATCTAGTTTAATTGCCGATACATAAATGCTAAATCAATGGTGGGGCCTTGGCCTTGAGCTCCTCACCATGATTAAGTAATAATAATTACATCATTTACGATTTAAGTGTGAAGGGGGGTCAAAATGGGGACGTGACATACCCCTCCCCTTACATTAGCACTGTCCTCAGTGCTCATCAAAATTGAACAAAAATGGATATGCCACCCTCATGGCATCCTCCAGCTCCCATGTAGCCTCATCGGGACCGTAGTGCTTCCATTGCACCTTTACCTGTCCGATGGCTCGGTTCCGGAGCAATGTTACTTTCTTGTCTAGGATGCGCAATGGATCGGTTTGGAATTCTCCCTCGGGTTCCACCTGGATCACATCCCAATTAATCACATGGTTAGGATCATGTACATATTTCTTAAGCAAAGAGACATGAAAAACATTATGAGCTTTAGTGCCAGCAGGCAATGCAAGTCTATATGCAACTGGTCCTATTCTTTCAAGCACTTCAAATGGCCCACAATATCTAGGTGATAGCTTGGCACAACTCCCAAGCTTCAAGGAACTCTTCCTTGATCTTACTCTAAGATACACATGATCCCCAACATTGAATTTCCTATGCATTCTATGCTTATCTGCATAGCTTTTGTGTCTATCCTGGGCTGCCTTTAAGTTTTGCCGGATCTTTGCAACCTCTTGTTCCATTTCCTTAAGCAATTCTGGCCCAAGTACAATTCTGTTCACTGGATTGTCCCAAGTCACTGGTGTCCTACACCTTCTGCCGTACAAAGCCTCATATGGACTCATTCCCAATGATTCTTGCTGCCCATTATTATATGCAAACTCTCCAGGTGTAGATAATCCTCCCACTTGGATGGCTTGTCCATTACATACATGCGAAGCATGTCTTCAAGCACCTGATTTACTCTTTATGTTTGCCCGTCTGTTTGAGGATGGTACACGGTGCTAAAGTTCAACTGTGTACCCAAATCTGCAAAGAGATCTTTCCAAAAATTGGAAGTGAACTTGGTATCCCTGTCAGAAATTATTGCCTTAGGCAACCCATGTAATCTGAAAATTTCTTTCATGAAAATATTTGCAATGGCATCGGCTTTATGTGTGGACTTAACCGGTATGAAATGTGCTGCCTTTGTTAACTTGTCCACCACAACCATGATGGAATCATGTTGTCTCTTAGTCATTGGCAATCCTGTAATAAAATCCATGGAAATTATTTCCCATTTCCATTCTGGGATTGGCACTGGGTGCAATAAACCTGCTGGGTGTTGGTGTTCAACCTTCACCTGCTGACATTCCATGCACTTAGAGATGTATTCAGCAACATCCTTCTTCATGCCTGGCCAGAAATACTATTTTCTTGCTGTAGCAATTGTTTTCTGATATCCTGGGTGACCAGAGTATGGAGCTTTATGGATTTCATCCATAACAATTCTCCTTAAATCTATCGCATTTGGGATATAGACTCTATTCTTATAAGTAAGAAGTCCGCCTTCTTCCAAATGATAGCCTTCATACTTCTTGCCAAGGTCTTGCTGCTGCAATTTGTCCTTGATCTGCTCATACACTTCATCGTCAACCATATGGTTAACAATCTGCTGCTTCAAATCTGGTTGGCAAGTACTAAGCGCTGCCACATACATTTCATGTACCTTCCTGCTGAGTGCATCAGCCACCTTGTTTTCTTTCCCTTTTATGTGTTTGATCTCAAAATCAAATTCACACAAAAATTCCAACCATCTAGCTTGCCTAGCATTTAGAGTTGGCTGATCAAACAAGTATTTCAGACCACAATGGTCTGTCCTTAACTCAAATTTTCTTCCCATTAAGTAATGCCTCCACATCTTTAAAGCATGTACTATGGCTGCAAGTTCTATATCATGAGTAGCATAGTTCTTCTCATGCTCCTTCAACTTTCTTGACTCATAGCATATCACGTGGTTGTCTTGCATAAGAACTCCTCCAAGTCCTTGATTGCATGCATCGGTACACACCACAAAGTCTTTTTCCGGGTCTGCAATCTTCAAAATTGGTGCACTTGTAAGAAGATTCTTCAACAGTTGAAAACTTTCCTCACATCTTGGTGACCATTCAAACTTTATCCCCTTCTTTTGCAAAGAAGTGATCGGGTTAGCAACCTTGGAGAATCCTTCGATAAACCTCCTGTAGTAACCAGCAAGGCCCATAAAAGATCTCACATCAATCATATTCCTTGGAGTTGGCCAATTCATAATGGTTTCAATCTTCTCAGGGTCTACAGATATCCCTTCGTCGGAGATGATGTGACCCAAATAATGAATTCTATCTTTATAAAAGTCACATTTACTCAACTTTGCATACAGCTTATGTTCCCTTAGTAATTGCATTGTCATTCTCAAATGTTCTTCATGCTCTTCTTCATTCTTAGAATAGATGAGAATGTCGTCTAGGAATACAAGGACAAACTTGTCCAAATATTTGCTAAAAACATTATTCATGAGACACATGAATGTAGCTGGTGCATTTGTGAGACCGAATGGTACCACTACAAACTCATAGTGTCCATACCTCGTTCTAAAGGCTGTCTTATGAATATCTTCTTCTTTGATTCTTACCTGATGGTATCCGGACCTTAAGTCAATCTTTGAAAATACCTTTGCTCCTCTCATTTGGTCAAAAAGGTCATCAATTCGGGGCAACGGGTATTTATTCTTCACAGTGACTTTGTTCAACTGCCTGTAGTCACATAACCTGAGTGTTCCATCTTTCTTTTTCACAAATAGAAAAGGTGCTCCCCACGGGGACACACTTGGCCTAATATATTTCTTTTCCAGCAACTCTTGTAATTGCATTTTCAGTTCTAGCAATTCTGGTGTACTCATCTTGTACGGTGTCTTAGACACTGGTGCCGCTCCTGGCACAAGTTCAATTGTAAAGTCAATGTCTCTCTTTGGAGGGAGTCCTGGAATCTCATCAGGAAAAACATCCTTGAATTCTTGCAATACATGATAGTCCTCCAATTTAAGAGTTTCGTTCTCTGGTGCCTCTAAAATGTGGGCTGCATACAATTGACATCCCTTCCTACAGAACTTCTTCAACTGCATGGCTGAAACCTGTCTAACAGAAGTCACCTTTGGAATGCCTTTTACAACCCTCAGGTTTCCTTCTTCGTCCATGCATTCAAATGTCTTATTGTAGCAGTCAAGTTTAACCCTGTGTGCTTCTAACCAATCCATTCCAATGAGAATATCATAGGAACCAAGTGGCAAAATATTCAGATCTGCATAAGTGAATAGCCCATCTATCTCTAATGGACATTTCTCTACTATTTCACTAACTTTTCTCTTGGTTCCAGTGGCTAGTTGAACTAACCATGATTTACTATGCTTTAATTTCTTGAAAGCACAAATCTCAACAATTCTAGGAGTGACATAACTGTGAGTAGATCCAGGATCAATCAAAATAGAAACAGATTGCTTAGCAATCTTACCTTCAACTTCAACCACAGTTGACTGATGATCTGCCTGGCGGTCTTCTACTGCTGCATAGATTCTAGGGATTGCTCTCGCCACTTGACCCACAGTTCTAGCTCCTTGGATGTTGTGAACTTGATTCGCATTCCCATTCCGATGTGGATAGTTCCTAAGCATGTGGTCTCCTCCACAACCCCAACATTGAAGTGGTTCTCTTGGCTCCTTTGGATCTCTTGGCTTGTCTCCCATCATCCTAGTTGGCTTAGTCACAACCTGTGATGGCTGCCTTTGCTGATTCCTGAATTGAGGAGGCTTGAACCCCTTCTTCCTTTGATCAAACTTCTCATTTTTCTTATCCTTCCATGCCTTATGGAATTCTGGTTTGCTTCTGTTTTGATCAAAGCATTACTTGGCCTTTCTTATGGCCTCCTCTAGAGTTCGAGGTTCATCAAACTCAATTCTATCTTTATATGACTGGGGCAGTCCACTTAGGAAACGTTGAATTTTCACCTTATCATCTCAAATGTACCTGACATACCTCAGCAGCTCCAAGAACTTGTTTGCATATTCTTCCATGGTCGATTGTCCCAATCTCAGCTCATGGAACTCTTTGATCTTATCATCATAGTACCTATCAGAGAGGTACTTCTGCTTGAAGTATTTCTTGAACTGCTTCCACACGATCTTCCTTTCGTTGATCTTCTTCACTTGCCTGGTGTGTTCCCACCATATAGATGCTCTTCCATTCAAGTTGAAGATGGCTACCCTTGCCTTCATATTTCCCGAGTAGTCTTGGACTTGGAAATATTTTCTCATCCCAAGAAGCCAAGCTTCAGCTTCTTGACTAGATTTTACCTCTCCGTCAAATGTAGGAGGTTTTGCCTTCTTAAATTCCCCGTGTGAATTGTTCTTGTAGTGCTTGTTTCTCTTACTCATGTGAGATGAAGAGCTTGAACCCTCAATGGATTCTTCAGAGTCAGATGATTCATTAGAAGAGATTTCTGGAGTATATGTTCTGTCTGTAGAAACTCTTCTTGGGCTACTGGCCCTCTTGCGGGAATTCCTCCTAGAACTACTCCCACCCCTTTCTGGATTTGACGTCTGATGCCCAGAGTTTATTTGCCTTTGGATGTCTGTCAAACTCTGTAGCATGGCTGCATTCAGCTGATTTTGTTCTTCCTGAGCTTTAATCATCATTTCATTATCTTCTCTGCAACTTTGCAATTCCTCCCTTAGGCTTCTCATGGTGGCTGCAATACCTGGAGGGGTCTCTTGATTTCTCCTCCCATTAGATTCTGTTTCAGCATTTTCAACATGTATGTTTTCCCCCATGGCATCCGTTTCAGGTTCATAGGGATCCTGTGCATCATTCATGATGTTCATTTTCTTGGCCCAACCAAGATCCAAAATTCTCTGCCTGTATTATCTAGAGTGTTACCCTGCTGTAACTGTGATTCTCTGAAATGTATTCATCAACACAATTGTTAGCTGCATTACATTCTCAGAATTCACAAATTACTTCATGCACGTGGGAAAACATTACGTTGACAATTTGTCAAATCATAGAATTCTCTTACAACCAACGACATACAAGGAGAAAACAAAAGGGGGTCAAGGGGGCTTGCCCCCTTGTGGCTCGCCACTGCAGGGCGGGTCGAGGGCAGCGCCCTCGTTTTTTTTTTTGTTTTTTTTTTTTACAAATAATGCCTCTGTCGCGGGGCGGTTCGGCGACAGCTTCTGCAATTGCGGAGCAGTTCGCCGAACGCTTCCGCAATTGCGGAGCAGTTCGCCGAACGCTTCCGCAATGGCGGGGCGATTTGCCGAACGCTCCCGCAATTGCGGAGCCATTCGGCGAAGGCTTCCGCAGTTGCGGAGCCATTCGGCGAATGCTCCCGCAATTGCGGAGCCATTCGGCGAAGGCTTCCGCAGCTTCGGAGCCGTTCGCGGAATGCTTCCACCGTTGCGCGGAATGCTTCCCCGGTTTCGGGTGATTTTTCGGAACGATTCGGCGAAATCTTCCGCAGTTGCGGAACGATTCGGCGAAGTCTTCCGCAGTTGCGGAGCGATTCGGCGAAGTCTTCCGCAATTTCGGAACGACTTGCCGAACTCTTCCGCGTTGCGGAACAATTCGCGGAATCCTTCCGCAATTTCGGAAGAGAATTCCTTCCGAAATTTCGGAAGAGAAATCCTTCCGAAAATTTCTTTCAACGCCGACACTTAGAAAATTTTTCACTTAAAAAATTTTTTCTCCGCTGTTTCGGAGCAGTTTGCTGAATTCTTCTGCTATTGCGGGAAGGTTCGCGGAACTCTTCTGCAACGGGAAGGTTCGCCGAACTCTTCCGCAATTGGGGGAAGGTTCGCAGAACCTTTCCGCAGTTTCGGGATGACTTCCTGAAACAGGCTTAAAGCCAAAATTTCCAAAAACAGACTTAAAACAAAAATTTCTAAAAACAGACTTAAGAAAATTTTTGATATCTTCCCTTGCAATTGCTATCAGATTTGGCCCATAGAGGTCCAATGCTGCAACGCAGCTCTGATACCATTCTGTCACGTCCCCTCCCATCCTACCGGCTAGATGGAGAGGATCATGAGGTTAAACCGGGCATCCAGTCCCATACATTATAAAAAAAACATTCAAGTTAAAATGAAAATATACATATACATGTGAAAGTGCAGAATGGACGTGATGCTAAACTGGGCATCTAGCCCCATGAACTTATTACATAAGCATTCACATAACATAATATAATAGGGATATGTAGATGCATAACTATTTTTAAAACACAGCGGAAGTAATATCATTTACACCTTCACCATACATTCAGATATCCATCAATTAAATAATTGCAAGTTAATAAAGGAGAATACTTATCTTATGAGAAAGTAGTCCCACGCAACTGGCTATGCAACTGCAACGTTCCACCCAACCGTAGGCCAGTGTGCTCCTCAATCTCGCAGCACCACTGCCACCCCCGAGCTGGGCATGATCTCTACAAGGAACCAGGGAACAGCAGACTCACACATAGCCCAGCATACACCAAGATGAGCCAAGCCAATCTGCAATTGGGTTTATCAGGCTGCTAGGACATGGAAGGGAAGAATTGCTAAGCTAGTGAGCTCCAGCACAGAGCCAGGGATAACCTTGCAAGATCTGTCTAGCTTGGCACCCACAATACCTACACACCCAGCACAAGGATGTATTCTTTTCACTGCTGTACAGTCCCTCAAGCCATACCTTCCCTATCTAGTGCTCTCAGGGTATGCATAGAAGAGTAACCAAAGCCCTCTTGATCTTCTTGAGAGGTTGTCTCCCCCACTAGGTTTATCAAGCCACTTCTGTCCACTACCACTCCAAAACTTCAGCTCACAGGTTCAAACCAAAAACGAGGATACGCATAACAGCAGAACACAATTATGGGGCAGGATAAAACGTTTTTACAGTGAGATGCATGAGATGGGGTTTCAACTAACTCAGAAACACGTGGGAACCCCCAAAAACGAAAATGGGAAGTTGGGGAACAACCCAGGGAAGCCAAATTCGTTTTTAGAAAAACGTCCTTGGACATTCGGGGGCAAAAACGACCTCCATACAGTCCCCAAATCGTGGCCCTTCTCTCCCAACCTACTGTATATGCAAAAACGAACTCCCAGGCATGGAAAAATGCAGGATTTGGATGAAAACGTGTAGGGAAAGACCCAGCTAGCTCCAACTGCGTGAATGAATGAAGATTGACTATTCAGAATGGCTTTGGGCACCATTTCGTGGGTGTTTTCTTTCCCAAGGAGACAAAACACGAATTTCCAGGTTGATGGCTTGCCCATGCACGAAATTGGCTGCCATACTTCTTCATTCCCAAGGCATTAACTGCCTTAACCAATTTCTTGGAAGAATTAAATGATTGGGTCCATAGCCCAAAATGGGTAGTTGGTGGTTTATGGGCTTTCTCATTGACACATGGATTAACACCATTGGCTCAAGGGTTTGAATAATTTTCCTCCCTATTCCTTGTAGAATCATGCCCCCATCTCTTTGTTGCATTGCATAGCTAGTTGTGGGTATTTTTCATTAAAATTCGTATTTACATGATGTCTCATTTACATTGTGCCCATCTAGCACAAGAGTCATAAGCATCTAGTTTAATTGCCGATACATAAACGCTAAATCAATGGTGGGGCCTTGGCCTTGAGCTCCTCACCATGATTAAGTAATAATAATTACATCATTTACGATTTAAGTGCGAAGGGGGGGTCAAAATGGGGACGTGACATCTCTTGATCACAAAAAGCGAGATTCAAGAGACTTTATTAGCTTGAAAAAAGCTAAGGGAAAGTGAGAAAATAGAGGAGAAGGCTTTTTAAAGGTTCAATCTCCTGAAATAGCTTCGTTCCTTCGCTTTCCTGTGACACAAAGCTAGAAAACTAGAGAACAATAAACTTTATTAAAATGTTAGTAGGTTAGCTAAATCACATAAGAATTACAACCTAGTATTTGCAAAAGACTAGAAATAATTAATACTTCAAATACTAAGAAAAAATAATACTTAGATCTAACTTTAAAAATGTGAATCTAAAGCACTTTTAGATCTGATTTGAACAAGTAAATAACAAATGATGAAGACTTTTAGCTCTAATTTACTTGCAAGAAAATAGTAACCAAGAAGAGAGAGTTTAGATTTTCAAATGAGGAAGAAGGAGAATCCTGCTCAAGCATGAATCTTCTTTGAGATCAATGGAAACCAATGGGAACAAACTGAGGAATGATTCTTCTAAAACTTGAAGAAGAGGAAGATGCAGCCGAGCTCTACCCCTTATTCCAAAGCAATCCTAAAACTTGTACACACTTGCAAAGAAGGCTTTGATATTGTATATTAACATATAAAGGATTGAAAGAACGTGAATTATAACTAATTAAAGCATGCTACTCTCAAATCTTTTAAATGCAAAACATAAACAAGTAACTTGAAGACAACAAATACTTTCCCCATGTGCTTAAGAAAAATCCCTCTAAGCCGGATCCGATTACCAAGTTAAACTAGCATGCATAAATTTGAACAATAGTACCTCATAAGTGTGAAATTCTATGTCACAACAAATCTAAGACCTGATGGAGACCTCACAAATAAAGAATGAGCATAAAAGTTGAATAAGAGTGAAAACTGCAGTAAAAAAGAGCAGAAGAATATTATGCAGTAGAACTCAGATAGGAGCAGAATAATGTCACATGTTCCAATGATTAATATAATGAACAATGATGTTACTGTTATCACCTAAACTGTAGTTACCCCTATGGATGGATCCAGTCATGGATGGCAATAGGGAAGGGCAACTCAAAAGGTGCAACCACGATCACCTCGACCTCCAATATATGGTTGTCACGCCAGTCGAGGCAACCTTCGCTTTATGTTATCTAGCCCAGACAACAAAGGGGGAGACCCGATCTACTCCCGACAGGAGAGATCAAAACCAAGACACCAAATCAGGGTATTTCCAAGTGAAGTTAGGTGTATGGTTTATCCTAGACCTAAAGATGAAGTCACAAGCCAAGTGGGGGTTCAATAAGTATAGCTTTGGTTCATAGTTGATGTGAGAGTGACTTATAATGTTTGAAGTGAGATCTAGGATGAGTGTACTAGTTCAATGTTGGAAAATCCACTGCCTTGGGAACTGTGTCCAATGCAGGGTTGTTTAGGGGTCAGATTGGGGCTAACTAGTACATGAGACAAGCTTGACCATGGTTCATGGTGTCTTCAAAGGTATAGTTTACCATACATAGGTCAAACCACAAGTCAATCCAACAATCTAGGAAAGTTGAATTATCTTGGAGAGAAACCAGTGCCTTGGGAATTGGGAAGTGGAGTCAAAGTGGGGTTGACTTATGGTTTAGGACTCCTACAACATGAGACAAGTGGGCAATAGAGATCTTGAGGGTTGAATGTGTCTAGATCTAGGTTTGACCAAAGTGGACCACAATCCCTTAAAACAAGGAATGCTATCCCCAAGGCAAGATTTGACGAAATAACAGTCTAGACCTAGGTTTTGAATTATTCCGGTTTCAGATCTGCAATAATCTCAAGTACCCAGTTCCTAGAAGTGAGTGAACTCACTTCTCCAAGGTGGTGCGACTTTACCCAAGGAGGCTGAAAGTGGGGTTTAGGTGGGTCAAGACAAGTCGGATGGCACCCAAATTTTAGATCCGGGTAGATCAGTCAAGTAGGGATATGGATCTATAGTTTCACGGTAATCCGATGGTTAGATCTTAATAGATCTGAGTTTAAGTGTTCCAAGTGGTCCAAAGTGGGGTTTAAATCCCTTGAAATGTGGAATAGGGCCCACAAGGTGAATTTCAGAAAAGTGACAACCTGGGTGTATGTTATTTGATGTGTAGATGTCAAATCAAGTGGAATCTCAAACACCCACCACCTAGATCTAGGTCAACTTGCTCAACTAGTGAAGTGCGCCTTGCTTGGGAGAGGCTAAATTGGCCTGGGAAGGGGATCAAATGGAAGCCAATCCTCACCAAACTATAGATCCGGGATGCCTTGGATGCTATAGAGGTGGGTTTTCAGTATTATGCCCAACAACCCACTAGATCTAAGTAGATCTGAGAAAATGTAAAATGGGGGTTTTAAGATATTTAGGGTTTCAACAATTTATGAGCTATGTCAATGGATTGGATAAAGGAAAGAGAAACAAACCTGTGGATCTTACCTGGGTAACCTTGTAGATGCCTTGATGATGATGATCTATGCAAACCCGATCAATTTGAGAAGCTTTGAGGTAGTTTCTATGCAAGTCGATTTGGTCCAAGAAGCCAATGCGCCCTCTCTCCTGCACAACAAACGTCAACAATATCAGATTTGATGCATCAAGAGATAAGACTAATGCCATAAAAGAAGTAACAGAAAGATAGCATAGATCACAATGATGCTAATGATAACCCCCTGATACAAGCGAATGCCAAGAAAGTCGATTTGAAGAAGCCTTGCAAAATCGCCCTTATTGAAGTCGCCCTCCTGTAGACAAACAATGATTTCCAAAAAAAAGATAGATCTTACCACAATTTCCAAATGCTAGATTGCAATAGACTTTTCAATCACCATCTAAGAACACCAGATGCAAAAGAGACCACAAGAATTTCCACAAGAATATTTTTCTATACCAATAATCCAAGAGCCAAAGACCCCTTACAATGAGAGGCTCTCTCCTTTAAATAGGAAGGAGAGGCACCAAAACCCTAACCACTTTTTGAATGAGTGGCTAAGATTAAAAGATACAAATGTCTAATCAATGGTTGAGATGAGCTCAACAATATAATACATGGATCACTAATAAAATATAATGTAAGTGGACAAAATCGCCCTATAAGAGGGGAATCCCACCCAATCATGATGATAAAATATCATAAGAGGCTTATGGTGGGTCCAAGGGGTAATTTTATCCCTCCTTGGTCAATCCCCATAGCACAATAACCAAGAAATAATCATGAATGTACCAAATCGTGCCTCCATAGTCAAGTCGTGGTCCTCAAAAGACCTCAGAAATCCACTGAAAGTGCCATAAGTGATGGATGCGGGCCCCGATGAAGCTGAAACTGCTGGAGAAGGTGTGGAGGACCCCGATCTATCATCACTGATCATCCCATGCCATAACTTTGCCTCAGTAGCCCAAATCGATTTCCTCAATAGCCATTTCTACCAATCCTGAAATGCCTCGGGAAGCGTGAAACTGCCCCAAACAGCCTCCTGGAGTGCTGGCGCTGTCAAGGTGAGGGCACCAGTGTGTCCGGGAGGGGGGTAATATGGTAAAAACAAGTGGCTGGACCACCCCCTCCATCATCAGCGCCCTAGGTCAACCGGATAAAAATCACATCTGCTCCGACAGGGCCTCTAGCAGGCCAAAACTGCACTGGGACAGCCTACTGAGGCTCAATCATCACTGTAAGTGCCCGGAACTGAAAACAAACTGTCCCATTGGACTCAGAAGGTCCAAATCTATCCAAGATGTGTACTCATACACCATATGAGTCTCTGCATGATCAAAATAAATATCCAATATACCGGAACAAGGCCAATAATAATGATCTGTAAATGACCAAACACTGCTGTAACCCAAGAATCATCATCATATCCCTGTAGCTGCTGCATAGAATCATCATGTATGTATACATAGACCATATATCATCCATCCATGTCATCATAAGGTCTAACATCTCATGTCCCATGGTCCTCCATGGTCAAACTGTGTTTAACCAAGACCAAATATAACTCAGACCATCATCCAAAGCTGCTGCAAAGTGTCAAGGTTAATACATGCTCTACAACTTATTCAAATAACAATTATAACACAGAGTAATCATAACTGGCGATCTAAATCCAAATATATAGTGTCGTTAATTATTATTATTACTCAGACTAGACTTTCAGGATCATACTCACTTCATAGTAGTGATCAATTTGCTAGTGAAGGGTGAAGGCTGAAATAACTGGTTGGGCTAAGGGATGACTTGACTGACTTGACTTTGTGACACTTTGGCAAGGGAAAGGGAATACACACCATAGTATATACTGAATGAGCAATAACACAGGGAATGGAGGTGTCTCACAAATGGATGAGTTGTTTAAAGAGGGTTTATTCACCTTCACAGATGCGCACAATCCATAATACAAATAAGGCCAGCAATTGTTTAGATATAGCATTTAAGTTCCATTGCTTTTAGGGCCTGAAGTTTCCATAGCCTTGATCTATGTGTGTTTACAAACACATTGCATAGATTTACATTTTTCTTTAGGCTTTCTGCTGCAGGTGTGTTTTTAAGGCACTTGTTTACCTGAGCACTTCTAGGTGTGTCATGGACAGCTTGTTTACCTAGGTATTTATTTTCCAAAAGATATAACATTTTATTTTCATAGCCATTTTCATTTGGCATGCCTTTCATTCATGTGTGTTTAGAAACACATTGCATGAATGGGCTTTTCATACAAGATATAACATTTCATTTTTTCCAGATTTTGTATTCATGGCAGCACTAAAAGTTTCAGGTTTAGCCAACACAACTTTAGTGACTAGGGGGAATTCCAAGGAACTCCAACTCACCATAGGTAAGTTTTGTCACCAACTCAGAGCCGAGACACAATAAACAAGGAAGCTCATCCCATACAGAGGCTACAGTGGGGAGAAGTCCTCCATGCCACTAGTCAAGTAGTAAGTCAGGGTGATAATCTAAAAGGTAGGCCATGGATGGACGAAGACAATGAATAATGGAGCCAACACTAGCAAGCCATGGTATGGTGGAATGATCACCGCTATTCTCCCTAAGGAGGGTAAATACCAATGAGTATGAATAGTGAACTTCTAAGTCTGAGTAGGGACAAAAATATATATATATATAGATCAACCAGGTCCAAATATCTATATGATCGCCAGATCATGACACTAAGTGTTAAGACATGCTATAAGAATAAGTATAAAAGCGATCTAACCATAACACCATGATATACCTGCTGAGTCATATACCTGAATGCACATCACCCTGTACCATCATCTGTCCTCTGGAACTGCTGCTGTAACTCTGGGCACTACTGTCTGCTCTGTACCAATGGTATAATGGCTACATCGGTCATCTCTCTGAGTGTCCTGAAACTCAGTCATGGCATGGGGAATATAACTGCTGTCCACAATCTGATAGTGATCCAATATAGATGCTCATCTCGGCATCTCAAATGCAAGGGAACTGGCTGAATAGTGTACTGGAATGAGAAAAATAATGTATGGTAGCCCGGCTACTATATATGTGATAACAGTTACAATGGAGAGAATTCGAATCATACAGAAGAATTCGTACCTCAGTTGTTCTAGCATAGGGATTATCACCACTGGAGTGCTCCAGAAGACTCAAACTCAACTGAACTATACTTAAACTCAGCTAACTAAAGACATAATCAGTTCACTGACTAAGGAGGGCGCAATAATGAGTTTGTCATGCATGCCAATCAGAAAAGGGCGCATGAGGCCACAATCAGTGGCATCCGGAGCTCTAAACCCCCACAAGAGTCAGCTAACTCAGGTGGACTGCACTGGAACACTTAGTAGGTTCCTATAAAATAGGGAACTGAATGTAGTGGTCCTAAAATGATGCATGCAGGGCTCAGAAGGTAGTAGATGGATCCTAGATGACATCTGCACACCACTAGGGAGAAAATGACATCATCAACAACTAGGAAAAATAAATAATGCTAGGTAGGACAAGGATGGAGTATATAAATATCCTAACACCCCTCCTTAATCCATACTTTTGCATCCCGGGCCCTAGTTACTAAGACCAAAGGTCACCCATACAATCAAATAAATGATAAAAAAAGAACTGTCCATGAACCAAGGAAATGGGGAAAAACATCATGGGAAAAATCCCCCCCTCAAAAGAACAACAGTAGGGAACTCAAAGAACCTTCATACTAAGCAAAGAAGGAAAAAACTTTCCTCAGTGAAAGCCTTTGAAAAAATATTGGCAAGCTACTCCTCTGTAGGATAGCAATGCAGGTGCTAGATCTGGATCTGGATCGGCTCCTCTGATGTACCTCCCACTATGTAGAAGTTGTATTTGCCAAGGCAAGTGTTTCAGGAACCCTTCTTGCTACTGGAGCGGATGGATCATTGTGGTCCAAATCATGAACCTTTGAGTACCTTTTTTCACACAACCGAGATTGTTGCTTGGTTGTAGATCCCCCATGGCAAGTCTCTCCAAGAGATTGTGGATCAAACCCCACCATCATGTAGCACCTCTCTGAGAGAAGTGGATCTGCATGACATAGTGCAAGTTTTGCATGATACTGAGATCTGGTGGTTCTATGGTGAGATGGATCCCCAACTGTGTTCCCAGCAGCTAAAAGGACTTAGTGAGGCCACATTGACCTTGGCCATAGATTTGGAGCATGTGTTGGATCTGGATCTGAATCAGAATCTCCTTGAAATTTATTCTTAACATCAAGATCTTGATCCTCATCTTCATTAGAAGAGATATCACTCTGATCTTCATCAGATTCCGATGGGGTAGGTAGAGAGTATGGCAAAAACTGTGAGAATTCATATGCCTGGGAGGCATGGTTTGCAAACCCTTTCACTATAATCTTCCTAGTAGAGATCTCTGTAATCTCAACTGTGTCAGGACCAAAGACCACTTTATTCGGTGAACCTGTGTGAGTCATCTAATATACAAACAACAAATTTGTTGACAAAGAAGGCACAAATAGAACATTTTTGAACTTTCCATGCTCCATATGTACTGTGCCCTTCCCTTCAGCAAAGATCTGAGAGTTGTTTCCCATGTGAATAATCGGACCATCTTTGAGATCTAAGAAGAAAATGATTCTATGGAGGCAACCATGTGGTTGGATGCTCCTGAATCTATGAGGAGGGCTTGTGATTTTGAAAATCCAGCCTTCAGTGCATGGCGTCTCTCATGACCATCAGACTCACTTCCAGAATCAATCTCTCTTGCACCTTTTGGGAGGGCAATGTTGTGTTGTTCAAGAAGCTTGGTCATCTGATTTATCTTCTTCTGCATGCAAGATCTCTGTGGCTGGTTTCCTTTCTTGCAATAGGAACACTTGGATTTCTCAAATCCCCTATGTTTGTCCTTCTTAGAGCTGGAGGCTCCTTTTGATGGACTTGACTTGGCATTCAGCTTCGGTTCAGATGGCCTCTTATCCTTTCCCTTGTGCTTCCCCTTCCCATTCGCACTTTTTGCTTCTCCAACCATAAGAGCTTGATCATTGGAGGCCTTCAAGGCGCCCATCTAGATCAACTTATCTTGTTCTTGGATGAGAGATTCAGTGAAAACATATAAGGATGGAATCTTCCAACCAGGGATTGACATTCACCCAGAATGGAAGGTAGAGACAAAGATGGAGAACTCAGGACCTAGCTTGCTCAGAATGGATAGCACCAACTGCTCATCCTTCTTCTCAATGCCACATTGCTTGCATTGCATAACCAGATATTTGAATTTTGAAAAGAATTGTCGAATGGTCTCGAAACTG
Source organism: Larix kaempferi (assembly GCA_027924585.1). Lineage (NCBI taxonomy): Eukaryota > Viridiplantae > Streptophyta > Pinopsida > Pinales > Pinaceae > Larix > Larix kaempferi. Next base: position 29,603,363 of record BSBM01000370.1, on the reverse strand, counting down.
CTTGGTTGTAGAGCAATCGACTCGTTTTCCAGAATATGGCCTCTTATCTCATCTTGTTTGCCAAATAGGGTCTCTAAGTTCAACCATAACTCTCTTGGAGTCTTCAATCCTTCGATGTGGAAGAGTAGATCTCTGGAAATATGAATACACATGAAACCAAATGCTTCATCCAATCTATTCAAATACTTGGTTTTCTGCACAGCTGATGTTGGTTTGGGATCCTTCCCCATTATCACCCTGTGCATTGATTTGTTGTGCAATACCATCTGCATATCATCCCTCCAATCAAGGTAATTGAAGGGTGTCAAGATCCTAGGAGAGAGAGGAGAGTTCGAATTGTCCATTACAACTGCTAGAGCAAATACAAGGTGAAAACGACTGCTTCTGCAACAAAACAGCTGCAACTGCAGAAAACTACTGGAACTATAGAAAATTATTGTAACTGTTGCAACACTCAAAAACTTGAATAACTTGCAAAAAAATCTCAACAATGGAGGTATACTACTACTGAGCATTGCTTTAGGACAATAGGCACTTTTATCCTGATCCTTCATACTTGGCTAGACCTTGTTACCAACTTTTTTGTACCATAGTTGGATTATCTGAAGAGCCGCCATTTGAAAAACATGATGCATGTTTGTACTCCAGTGTGTCAGATGATCCATCATTTGTGCCTAGCCAATTTTTTTTTTCAGTCGACATGACCATGGCCCCACAGGGTTTGTACTAAAGTGTGCTAGTAGGATTTTGAGTGGCTCAGTTCTCCATGACTTGATTAAGCAACTATGGTATTCCAAGGAGTTTTTGCTGTTGCCAATTATACTTTGCCTATAGCCGAGCTATAATCGATGAGGTTTTCTTCCGCTTTCTCCAAAGCTGGAATGCCCGATTTTGAAAATTTTAGCCATGGGGGGTTATTAGAGTCCAACTAATATATATAAGCCTACTAGACACTATTTGAATAGGTTTTGGTCATGTCCTAGGTCACTAGGACCCTCAGAAGAAGAAAAAAAAAATAAAAAAAAATAAATAAATAAATTGAAATTTTTTTTCCGGGTCCTCCGGTTTTGAGTTTTTAATTATTTTTAAATTTTTCCATAGTTTAAATGGAAAATTTTCAATTTGTAATATGTCATTCATCCGGGATCCAAATTCAGTGATTGAAGGCTCCAACCTTAAGCCAAAAATCATTCATGATCCCCGGACCAGTTTATCCTAAGTTTCGGATGTCAATTCAGCCTCATAATTAATAATTTCTCAAAAAAGTCATTTACAGAGAAATTATTAATTCAAATAATAAAAATTGAATATTTGGAGATAATCCAAATCTCTCCAAAATAATCCAAATGGATTAAAATAAAAGGCTAATTGACATGGCACTGGGCATTAATGAAGATTCCAATCATCTTAGTCATCATCCAGTCAAGTATCTAGTCACCAGCAGTGATTAACTCCAAGTGAATTCGCCCTTCATCATGCAAAAATTCGATTTGGTGTGTTGGCATATGATAAATGGATGGTTGAGTTGTATTAAAAGCCAAGGTGGGCGCCCTCCTCAAATTGAGGGCACACTCCAACACACTCCACCATACATTCGAGTTAGCATTTATCACAAGGCTCCAAGCCTTGGTTATGTGGCATTCACGCCATCCTTGATATCCTCACGTCAATCTCTATTGGAGCTCAAATTTACCACATGGCACATTGTTATTTGATGGGTGATTATTCCAAAGAAAGGTGAGGGGCGCCTTGCCTAGGTGGAGGCCACCTCCTCATCTCCTTCAATTCAACTCGAACTTGTTGGTGGAGTTAGCACTCCAAAGCTTGGCTTGACATGGATGTGATAGGGATTTGATGGCAATTCGATTTGATGACTCATGCTTTTGGATCCTCTTGAATGCCAATTCGAATTAGGGTAGGGTATGGCTCTAGTTTGTTATATAATGAGGGCTTTTCTCCTCATTCTTCATAGATCATTTAGCAAAGAAACTCTAGAGGAATTTTTGTAATCTATTTAAGAATTAAATAAAGTTGAGACTTTGGAGGTCAAATTGTGGAGGCTCTTGGTGGCCATACTTCATCTTGTAACAAGGTGATATTGTGTCTTGCTTATGCACTTTTGATTTTTAAGCTATAGATTTATAATTCAAGAAGGCTAACAATCTAGCACAAGCAACTATATATCTATGCTTTTCTCTTGAGTATGTGGGTTTTGCAGGTATCTTCCCAAAGTGCAAGGGTTTTTGTTTGTTTCACCTTCACTCTACAGGTTTCCAAAGAAGTCTAAACTTTACAAATCGAGAAACAAGGAGTTCTTGCTTCCTCCATCAAGCATTCAAAAAAGTTTTCAATCGGTTACTTGATCTACCTATCTAAACTGTGGAAATCCAAGGCCCTATTCTTCTCCAAGTTTGAGATTATTGTCTAGCTTGCCTTTGGTTTGTGGCTTGCTTGACTTTTTGCCCCTTTCCTTTTCCTCTTCCATCCTAGTCTTCCTTCTCAAACCTTCATCCTTTCGTCCTTCTTCCCATCCCTTTTCCCTCTCCTTCTAGCTCTCATCTTACTCCCTCTTTTCCCTCTTTGTCTTTCGTTTTCCCCTTCTATTCTTGTCCTAAGTCTCCTCCTTCCTCTCGTCTCCCTTAGCCTTTCTCCCCTCCTTCCATTCGTCCCTCCTCTTCCATCTCCTCTCGTCTTGCCTTCCCTTTCTCCCTTTCGTCCACCTACAAAAAGACCAAACAAAAAACAAAGTATAAGCCTGGTTAGTGGTAGAATTAGTTCATATTTAGATTCACTTTTTAAGTAGTTAAGCTCTAAGTCTTGCATTTTGTTTCTCAAAGTTTCTAGACTAGATCTCATTTGAAAGTATTTAAGGTTTGCATTTAGGATTTGGCATCTAGATTAGATCTTAGATTTGCACTTAGTTTCAAAGTTTTGGTTTTCACTAACATCTAATGGGTGCATTGTTGAGATTAGCTAAGCCAGTGTAGGTCTCTTGAAGGAGAAGAAAGATTTGTGAGAACAACACTCAAAGAAGAGCAAAACTTTAATCCAAGGAGATGACTTGAACCAAATAAGAGAATTATAAAACCACTTTCCTTTGTATAAGCCATTAAGGGCTTCCAAGTATTGTTTCCATAAGTTGTTTATTTTCTTGAAAAGACCTTTCAAGGGTTTAAGTCCCAAAGGCAATTGTAACTCGGTTAATAAAAAGGCTAGGTGGGATAAGGCCTCCCACACTTTGTTTCTCCTTCGCCATTTGGGGAAGATTGTTTCATGCATGCTTTAGTAAGATTTATTTCAAGTTTTCTAGATTAAAGTTTATTTTTGTACTTAGATTAACTCTCTTCCAAGTTTTGACTTGAGTTAGCAACCTTGGGATTTCAGCCTGAGGGCCACATTATTTTGTGGTAGCTTCTCTATCCCCAGACTCCTTGTCGAAGTTTAGCTAGCTGGAAGGTCTCAAGAACTGGTGGTTCTAGTGGTCACCTTGTTCGGAGGTTGATCCCACCTTGTTGTTTATTTCGTAGTTGGTTGTTAATTTTGGCCTTAGAAAGTGTGCACTTGTTATTTTCTTTCATTACTTGTTTTACTTCAGAAAGTGTGCTTTTTCTTTACGCAAGCTGCTTCTATTCTAATAAAGAACAAAGCCTCTTGAACTTGCAGTAACCCAAGTCAAGAGCACTCTCTGTCGGAGAGCATATTAAGTTTGCATTTCCCCTGCATTAGGCATATAAATTAAATAAGTCTCTTGAACCTTGTCATAAGACAAACTCAAGAGCACTCTTTGTCGGAGAGCTGAACGGTGTGCTTCAATAATCCTAAAACATTTCAACTCACCCCCCCCGTTAATAATTTACCTTGGTTGCTATCCGACACTTGTATGCTCTACCAACCTGAAAAGGTTGGGCTAGTATTCAAAAAGGTGTTGGATTTGATAAACTTCTATAACATAATAAAATTTTCACCCCACAACCAACGAACCGGTGTTGCTTTCGATAAATACTTATAGTGTTATTCTGGGAGGTGGAGCCGGAGTGCCGTTGTTCAAACTTCGAGGGTGGTTTAAACATTGGACACTTATCCTCTTGATAACTGGACGGTCCATCAGATCACCATGAATAGCCACTAAAAGTATTTCTTCCGGTTGGACGTTTTATCCTTGTTTCTTGCCAGCCTAATAATCAAGATCATTTAAAA